>CM069545.1:14655026-17055026 GCA_035773235.1 Eospalax fontanierii
AAACATCTCCCTGAATCCTTAAATAAAAAGCCATTCAGTCAAACCAAAGTGTTATCAACATACCCTGAATCCGAATTCCACCTTGTCTCTGCGGGGTGGGGCGTTTCGATACGGCCCTTCGAGGAGAGCTCCGATTCCTCCACCCTCTGACCAGAGCGCCCACCATGGTTGTGGACAGCATGCTCCTGTGGTCTTGTTGGGGTAGAGACAGCCTGGTCAGGCTGCCTCTAGCAGAAGGACTGTGTCCTCCTGAAAAGTGCTCCACCCAAGGCAGACAGGCCTGGGCAGTTCTTCCCACCTGTGGCCTCCACCCACATCTTCATCCTTCTTGTGTCATGAGACTTCCCTCGGGAGGGTCCAGGGAAAGTTTGGGAGATGAGACAAGCAAAAGCAGATGGCAGCACAAATAAAGCCTGAGAACTAGAAACAAGGGCAGGAGAAGAACATGGCCAAGGTCAGAGGAGTGCCAATCTGTGTAAGGGATTATTTTTGATTTTTCATTGTTTGCTAAATCCCAGATTCACACTGGTGAGAGACTGGAAAGACTTCATTAAAGCTGCAGAGCGGGGAGGCACCAAGAACTTGGAGAGAGTTTTGGAATCCCTTGAGTACCAATGGATACTGAATTTACTCAGCTTAGGTGGGAAAGACCAAGATTGAATTGAATGAGGGCAGCCTTATATTTACTGTCATTATAACCTTTATGATTAATAAATGGAATGAACCTATGTGATTTCATATTTTCTCCCTTCCCAAGATAGATCATGGTTAATTTAAATAAGCTCAAGATTGCTTCTGCCAAAGGCAGGTAAATCGTCCAAATCCCCCAAAACTTCATCTTTTTTTTTTTTAAGGGCTGTAGTTTATACAACAACTGGGTATCAGTGTTCTGAGGATGAGTAGTTTACATATGCATTTTACATATTTATTTGGTTGACATTTCCCTATCATTTTGGCCCTCACCTAATAGTGTTCTTCTTTCATTATTATAATTACAAATACATATTATTTTTCACTGTTCTATTTCCACGTGATCCTTGGGTAGAAGGATAGTAGAAATGGAGAATTTAAAGTAGTGTGTGTCTATTTACACCCTAATCTCAGGGTGAGACTCGGGTCCCACACAGTCAGGGAGAGAAGTAAATGATGGCGGTGCAGATCTTGGTCCTCCTTGGGCACGTGTCCGTCCTTGGTATAATGGTGTTTTCCTTGTTTACAGGCAGCGCCAGCTGCAGAGGGCTGGGCTGAGCTCTGGTAGGTTCTCTGAGAGCTGCTCATGGGGCAGTGCTACCTACCTTGTAGGGAAAAGGGCAGAGAGGCCTCTGAGGATCTGTTTCCTACCCCACCCAGAGTCACAAAGACAGGCTGAACCTGCCTTCTGCTGGACCCACTCCCTGAAGGA
The DNA here is from genome assembly GCA_035773235.1 of Eospalax fontanierii. Lineage (NCBI taxonomy): Eukaryota > Metazoa > Chordata > Mammalia > Rodentia > Spalacidae > Eospalax > Eospalax fontanierii. Next base: position 14,656,429 of record CM069545.1, read on the forward strand.
GTGGGTGGCCTCCAGCGTAGGATGGTGGTGGAGCCAGGATGGGATCAGCAGGGACCTTGAGGCATGGCCCAGTGTGACTCATCAGGAGACAGGGCATGGAGGTAGGAATGAGGCTGTGACATTACCTGGAAAAATCTCTCTGGAACCCTGTGTCCCACTGGAGGGGGACAGAATGGGCTGGGATGGGGTTGGCAGTGTTATGGGAGAGACTCTGCCTACACATGTAGGAGTCACATTTTCCCTTCTTCAGAATGAAGTGGAAGAGAAAACAGCACTGTTAAAAGTGAAGGATTAGGTACTAAGACCATAGCACAGACCTCTTCTTTAAGGCCCTAATCATCCCTGCTGCCACAGTTCTGAGACCTCAACCCTAAGGGGATAATCCAAAATCCAAGGTCGGGTTGCATTAGGGCTTGTGGTCAGAACCATTTTGAAAGCACAGCAAACTGCCCAAATTCAGACACTCAGACCCCTGCCGAGCTACTGTCCACAACCACAGAGGTGACAAGTAGGATGTGAGGACAGAGGCCAATGGAGCCAGCTGATGCGTCACACACAATTCTCCAACCCACACTGAGCCACCCAGCTCGCCCTTGAGCTGTCATTTCCCCTAGGCATCCAATCAGGGCACTTCTCCACTGGGCTACGATCAGTTAGCTGCTGTCTGTCTCACTCAACCGGCTCTTCTCCAGCTTCCCGGGCATCAGAAACACCTCAGAGCATCGGTTCTCAGACCTTTCCCTGAAAGGCCTTCTTCTCTGAAGTTTTAACATGGTATCTGGGTGTCTGCAGTTTCTAAATCTTGTACATTTCCTTACAGTGTAAGCCTGGATTTGATCCAATGACAATATAGAGGAACAAACTTTCTAGACGGAGGATTTCTTGAAGTCAGGGACCAGAGCTTTTATTTTTGTTTTGTTCAGAACAGGGTAAAAAGAATCAATACTGTGGCCAGAAACGTGGTAACCCAGCCCTAGTCTCCACCATCCCGACCTCAGGCTACCCCAGCAGGACCCTGGCAACAGCGGCTATTTGCTGGCATCGTTTGTCTTTGCTCCATCCCACCTCTCTCAGAATTCCCATAGTCCTCTTGCCTGTGGTATTCTGGTCCAAAGCACGATTTGTCAGCAGTGTCCCTGCCCCGTTTAACCCCACAAAGGCACTGCCGTCAGGACTATGAAGAGTCCTGCAGCTAAACTTGTGGGGGTCCAGCAGCAGCAATTACTGTTTCCTCTTCCTCTGCTTGCTGGTGGCATCAGGTAGATGCTCAGGATCCATGATTTTCCCCACAGGAAGCTGAGCAACCACCGACTGTGACTGCTGTGAGAAACAGGGACAGGAAGAGGAAGAAGAGTAATGTCCTGCCTGTGAGGTCAACCCCACCCTTCCTAGCTCATACAAATACATTTCCCTAAACAGACCCCGTTGCGGGCGAACTGTGTTCTTCCACTAAGATGTACAGCAATGGCATGAGGTCATTTCCCCCCAAATCTGTCTCACTCTAAGAACACGCCTGCTTTCCGCCTTGAAAAGGGACACACCATGTATATGTGTGTGTGCTTCTTTTCTCTTTAGACAGGATGTCTAGAAAACCAGAATCATTCTCAAGGCTGCTAAAAAGCCGATGTGGCTCACAGCAAACTGTGGTTCCCAGGAATTTGCTTGTGACTTCCTGTGGTGACTATGAACTACTAACTCTGCTCTGTATTTCATAAATAAACACTGTCCCCACCCTCTGTAGAAGATGAGAGCTGCACTGGACCATGTGCCTCTTTGAAATCTCTTAGGACCTAATGTGACTCTGGGCCCAAGGGGACACTTGGCAAATGCTGACTGAGGAGAGGCCTGCTCAGTTCTGATGATGTGAAGATGAGAGCTAGGCTGGAATTACCCCAGTCTTCCATCTCTGGCCTCCCACTCTTTCCAGGAGTTGTTGGAGTGAGGGCGAGACTGTTGGGTGTATTTCTTCCTCAGTACTTGTCTTTCCTCTTAGGCAGGTGCTCTAAGAATCCCTCGTCTCTGTCTAACAGCTCCTCTTCCATGTACTTCTCCTGGAGGCAGGAATCAAGAATTGGACTGGTCTTTGATTTGCTTCCTAATGCTCTGGTTCTGTGTGGGGAGGGTCACCTCAGCTCGGCCCACAGCTCAGCCCATGCAAGTCTGTGGATACTTATCTACGCACAGTCAAAAGATAAAACCTCCAAAGTTGATAATAAAGGTGACAGTTTAATCTCTACCTGCCTCACTCCCATATTTCTAATTCTCAGACTGGGTCAAATTCTGGGTAGACAGAATGGTCTTTGATGCTAACATCTGGCAGATTGTCAGTAGCTCTTGGACATGGCATTCAAAGAACAAAGTAATTTAGACAAGCAGGCACAAGGTCCTTACAAACCAGGTTCAGTCCTCACTCTGTAAGCAGAGAGCGAGGTAGATTTCACAAGGATGTTTTGGACTAGTAGTGGGAGATAGGTGGCTTTACAGGTCAGGCTGCATTGGCTGGCTCCTGATCTACACAGGTGCAAGTGGACTGGGGCAAGGCATCAACTGTGGGAAAAGGAATTTGATGTTGACAGGCTTTATAGACCTCAGAGATGGACAGTGTTGCCAAGCAGCAAGCTCTGTCCACAACGCCAAGTGAGCGCATGGCTTTAACTGATTACTGCCAGGTCTACCCAGCTTTGTCTGGATGGTACTAGAGTGCATTCTGTATTCAAGGCCAAGAGGAAACTGAGGAGAGACAAAATAGATTCATGTGGCTCATCCGCAGGTCTGAGTCTCCCCATACCGTGAGGTCATACATTACCTCATGCTTGTTTGGTTACCTCAACCAGACAGCATTGAAACTCTGCTCTGGACTTGACCGTGGTCCTTGGAGCAAAGTGTTTTCATTTAAAGGATGGTAGTTATGGATAGCTATCAGGGGACAGGAAATGAACCTGCTTGCTAAATTTAGATGTGGAGCTGTGGATGTAGGTATAGTTCTCAGCATGAAGAGCCAGGAGGAAAGGCAACATATTTTTTTTTTTTAAGGGAAGGTGAAATGGAGGCGGAAACATTGAGTGCGAATTACAGCTCAGCCGTACTCATCTGAACTGGCTGCTGCGCTAACACCTCACTGTCCCCTGTAGGCCGGAACTGGGACCAGTTCCTCACACACAGGAGAAAAGCAAGGTGTGGCAGGGTATCAACACATACATGTTTTCTGCTTACATAAACTATTCCCTGAATTTGCAAACTCATCTAGGATTTAGATTTTACTCTTATAGTGTCTAGGGTGTCTTCTCTCCTACTGCCTGGATGGTGGAGAAATGTGTCCATCAAACACTGCCATCTGGCTCCACCTCCCCTTGATTCAGTGCATCCTCTTTCAGCTGTCAATCCTTCTCTTCCCAACTCATTCCAGTCTGACTTTCCCTCTACAACAGCACTCCGTCCATGCTGCTGCCTAATCCACCTGGTATTTATTAGTCTCCCATATAAGCTCTTGGCTGTATGGGACGTGTTTGATCACCGCTTTCCTCTTAAACAGTGTCTCTACAACCTGTTTTTCCTTCCACCTTCACTGACATTCTTTTTTAAATTTCCCTGGCGGCAGCACCCTGAGCTCAGCCATGACTCAGATATTGTCAGCCTACGTGTCTGAGCACCAGGCAGGATACCCAAGTGACCACTCCGTACCCCAGCCTTGAGATTGCACAAGAAACTGAGCTGCAGAATGCCCACAATGGAATGGAGTCATCCTCAGAATCCAGGTACTCACCCAGTGAAGTCACCTCCACAGTGGGCCTCTGCCTGCCAGAAAGCCTGGAGCCAGTCCGCCCATCTTTCCCCTTCACTCCAAATTGTCAAATTATTGCCACTTCCATCCAAACTTTGTGTTTCTTAATTCTCTCTTATATAGCCCCCACTCCCCTCCATCGCCAGCAGGTTATCTTGCATCCGTTCTAGTCAAATGGCCTGGACAGGGCAGGACCGTTACGTCATGATCTTCTAAACTACAAAGCTGAAGTCACCCTGCCCTGAACACTCTTCTCTGCCTTTTCATATACTCTAGGGTAACAATCAAACCTTCAATACATCTCAGATCTCCTCTTTGCCAGCCTTACCAGCCTTTCTGCTAATCCCCTCTTGACCCACCACTCTTCTCTAGGGTCCTCCAGGGCTCCTGGTTGTTCCTCATCACTTTGATGTGCCCACTTCAGCTACTACGAGTCTGTTCGAATTTGGCTCAGGCCTCACTTCCTAAGGATAACACCTGTCTTTTTTTTTCTTCCTGCTATTTATAATTCATAATGACTGTTTTCTAGCCACCTCCACTACTGTCTAGCATATGCTAATGGCAATGGGGAATATCTGTGATTTTTAGCCACATCAGGTTCCCAGAGCCTGGATTCATGCTTAGAGCTCAGTACCTACTCAATGAAAACGTGTTGAATGAATGAATGAATGAATGAACACCTATCACGCACTAGGGACTTTGGTATAATTAGTGTGTAAGATATTCCTATCACCACTGTTGTAATTTTTGAAAACATGCTATTGTTTATAATTAGATACTAAGTTCTGGTAAAGAAAGCCCATAATTATCAAATCATTCCCATGGGAAAACATAATTTGTCTAATGATACTTTCTTATTTTATGGATTCTTCAGAGAGAACTTGGGTGAGAGCTCTGCACTTATCTCCAACTTATACTGAATATTTCACCTCCTCTGCCTCTGGAAATGTTAGGTTGATGGACACAGACATAAAACTTAAGAAATTTAATTGGGCTTAATATTCACCATAAGATTATGATATAGTTGAAAATATATTAAAGACCTATCTAATTTTCATCTTATTAAGAACACAAACAAAGGAACTGGATTTGGTTCCTAGCACCTGACCATATCAGCTCACAACTGCCTGTAAGCCCAGTTTCATGGAATCTGACACTCCCTTCTAGCCTCTGTGGGCACTTGGACACATATGTAAACACATATACATGCAGACACATACATATACATAAGAAATAAAAATTTCAAACAATCTTTTTTTTTAAAAAAAAAAAAAAAGAACACTGATCTGGGTGTGGTGACACAAGTCTTTAATCGCAGCACTAGAGAGGAAAAGGCAGCTGGATCTGTGAGATCAAGGCCAGCCTAGTCTACAGAGCAAGTTCCCAGGCCAACTGGGTGGGGCTACAAGAAGACTGTCTCAAAAAAACAAAACAAAACAAAACAAACACAGAAACTTAGAAATAAAGGCATGGATGAAGCTATCTCATACCTACCCTTAGAATATTACAAAAATTATTTCCATTTATTTCCTCTGCTGTATTGAAGTCATATAAGACTGTTATATCACGGCACCTTCGCTCATATTTAATCAGCATTTGTTTGACATATTGATTTTCCAGAAAATCGTTCATTAATATTGTTCAGGGATTTATTTATTTTCTCAGAAATGAAAAATGATAGTTAAGGTTGATGACCATTTATAGTTAATGGATTTTCAGTGATTTTAGGCTGGAAAGGCTACAGAAATGACCCCAAATAATACAACCCAGAGGCTCCAGTTGTATTTCAAAGGTACCTGCAACTGTTTTGTCTCTGATTCACACACTCCTTTGGCTCAGGCAGAGTTAGAACAGATTCCCAATAAGACCTCAACATTTGGCAGTTGGAAAGAACCATCTGCTTTAGCAAACCCTTTGTTAATTGTAATTCTACCCTGATATTTGACCCCTATAAAAATGTAGAACTCTAAGTTAGATTGGTACAGAACTGGAAGCCAGAGAATGTGCCAACATTTCCCCCTCTCTTTTAAAAGAGTATGTGGATTAATTACAAGGCGTTGATTGACTGGGATTAGCCTTTATCCCTGCCCGCACAAAATTAATTCCTACCTCTTACATCAATTAGACTGGGTCAAGATGGGTAATTCAGGCTGAAACTAACAGAAAAGTCTCTGCTTGCAGGGGCATCTGAAGTTTACATGGGTCTGTTTAGATGTGGAGGGTTATTAATGGCATAAGGAGCTGGTTTCTTCTTGCTTGCTTTACAGAACGAACCAAAGCTTATTTAGACAATAGTGAATTTATGTGTTCATTGGAAGTAGTCTTAAAACACTTGTCTGTAAAGAATGGAAAATTCTATTTACTTTTGGGGTGCTGCATTTTGTCTTTACCCCATTACTTTGTACCCATACCAACATTTCAGGCATCATAAATACCAGTCAGAGTAAGGACCTGTAAATAAACTGAAAAGTCCTTAAAAAGCATCCTCCTTTACTTTGCTTAAAATATTTACTACTGGACTGGGCTTGGTGCTCTTTGCCTTTAATCCCAGAACTTGGGAGGCAGAGGCTGGTGGATCTCTGTGAGTTCAAGGCCAGCTTGTTCTACAAAGGGAGTTCAAGGCCAGGCAGGGCTACACAGTGAGACCCTGTCTAAAACAAACAAACAAACAAACAAACAAACAAACAAACACTGCTACTGAATTAATGATCAGTTGGCTAGGAATTTTCTAGTGAACAGAACAGAACTTGGGCAATCCCAAGTGGGAATAAATAAATCCCTTCCTGTAAGTACCTCCTTATGACCTCCAATGATCCAACCCTCTCCTCTCCGTCCTCTTTTGCTGTGGCTCCCAGTAGAGCAGTCTCCAAACCTGCTCTAGCTTTTGCATCCAGAAAGAGGTGAGTATAGAGATTCTTATAATTGTAGCTACCGATGTTAACAAAATAGCAAAACAAGGTAGCATTCTGGTAAAGCATCAAGGTCAGCAAACATGCAATCCGTTCTGCCACAGCGTGAGTAAAGAGACTATCCAGACACAGAATTCTGAAATCAGAATTTCTTTTCCAACAAGGCCAGGCTCCCATCCCAGGGGTCTGTGTCCGCTGTTATGTAGAACACAGGCAAACCCCCAACCCGTGACTTGTAGTCTGAATCTTGAACACTTTCCCTTTTACGTTTTATCTGCTCTTAGTCATTTATTTCTTGTACTAGTATTTTATTCAATTCATATGCATTTTATAGGTGTCTGATCACAAAATTGGCAAGAAAGGTTTATGCAGTTTTATTTTTGTCATTTAATTTCATCTTAGATTTAGGTAATTCTTAGTGCTTAATCTCCCACTAAGAAAATGAATTTTTTTCCTTAGATACAAGAAATTAAAAAAACAACAACTATCTTAGCAAGAAGATAAAAGATTCAATGCTCTTTGCATTTTGTAAATATGAAAAACTGAAAGGTAAGGACCTCCTTTGCCCAACCTCCAGCCCACACAAGTGCACATGGCCAGAGGCAGGTGCTTAGCTGTGTGACACAATTTCCAGTACTGGTTCCACTACTCACACTGGATCACCTCAGGTAAGTTTCCACATCCTACAAATGCACCCACTGTGGATAAATAAATGGTACAAATGGTGATGAGACTGAAAGGGGCTGGAGGATTTCATCCAGGTCAGCTGACAGAAATTAAATCCCCAACATCTACATGTAGTTATTAAATAATTCTCACCTCACTCACTACATCAGTTCACACATAAGTGTTGAGTTCACCATGGCATTTTCCAGGAGTAAACCATTCTCATGTCGTGGGCATCTTTTCTAGGGTGTTTCTGAGGACTAACCTTGCATTTGCAACTGGAAATAAAAGTGAGCTGCAGACACGCTGCTCCTGTTCCACAGCCATAGACAACAGTCTCTGGAGCCTGGCTGGCTGTCCATTCTATCCTGGCAGGTGCCATTCTCAATATGGGTCTGAAGCTCCCACAAGAGCAGGTTGCTTCTGTCAGAGGCTGGGCTCTGAGCTCACTCATTTCTGTCATTACTATCAGAATAAAGCAGCAATTATCCACATCCCTCGAGAGATGAGAAGATTGCCTATCCAAACTTTCTGGTAACTTTGGTGTTACCAGAAAAAAACATTTTTCAACCCTTGTTAATTTTTTTCTCCCTAAACTGGGTCATGTAAGTTCCCACCTCCATAAGTAAGCATGGTATCCAAACTGTAACTTAGCCTTCCTTTGATGATTCAGACTTTGCTCTGCCTTAGGGTCAGCTTCATGAAGAGCCTGGCACTGGACTTCAGGAAGGCTAGTGGAGGAACTGAAAGGGTGACTCACAGTAGGTGGCTTCTTTTCTGCTTTTAAATATTTATTGTTTTTATTTTATGTGTAGGAATGTATTGCCTATAAGTGTGTATGTGCACTCGTGTCATGCAATGCCTGTAGATGCCAGAAGAGGGAGTTGGATCACCTGGAACTAGAGTTACAGACAGTTGTTGGCTGCCATGTGGGTGCTGGGAACTGAACCCAGGTCCTCTGCAAGAGCAGTCAGTGCTTTTAACCGCTGAGCCATCTCTCCAGCCCCAAGGCTTCTCTTTTCTAAATAAATTCCTCATGGCTAGTATTTTGTGGAGGAGGAGGGTGGAGAAAGAGGATGTTACATATCCTTTATTAATGGAGCTTTGAAAACAATTTTATGTGTGTGTATACATGTGTGAGTACATGTGTCCGCCAGCATGCATGCTAGTGATCAACAACAGATGTCTTCCTCTATCATTCTCCAATATATTTTTGGAGGCAGATTCTCACACTGAACTTGGAACTTGCTGACTTGGCTAGACTGGCTAGCCAGCAGACCCCAGGGATTCCACTGTCTCTGCCTCCCCTGCGCTGAGACTACAGTTCTGTCTGTACACATGACTGTTTATATGGGTTCAGGGAATTAAACTCAGGTCATCACACTTATGTGGCAAGCACTTTACATACAGAGCCATCTTCCCAGCCACCCCCACCATAATAATACTTTATGGGCTTTCTGTAGAAATATAGAATAACTTAGAGTCTCCTGAGCTAAGAGGTATCCATGAATATTCATGAACATATTTATAAATTAGGTAGCAAAAGACAGGCGACTGTATCTACCAGGACCTTCATCCAAGTCCTTGGGGATCTTTCCCTGGCTGAGATGGCAGCCAGTTCACTATACTTTGCTGAGTTCCCAAGCCACATAAATGTTTGAAAATAATGCAGTACTCCAGAACTGTGCATAGGCTTGGAGATAAAAAGATCTTTCAGAGGACGGGCGCATATTAAGAATAGCTTTGGAACATGTCTCTGTGATGATCACCCTCCTGCTGAGGATGCCACAGGCTAATTTTCCATGGCATTAGGACCTCAGAGACATTCCAGATCCCTATTCCCACACCTAAATTATGTAATCAGAAAGACAGCATCCCTCTGCACATCAAATAGTCTCGTTTTCTGGCAGACTATGAAAAAAAATCAGCCTCAGTGTTTGAAGTCGGCATTTGTTCATATAATGCAAGCAACCACGACTGCCAAACACAATAATTAAATGCTTTAACAAGTGCAAATCTTGCCAGAATATGTAATTTGAGGGGGAAAATAAGCAGAGAGTTGATATGCAGCAGAAAGTGCTGAATTATTTAGCTCGTGTGGCTCAGAAGGAGATATACTGAGGGACTGCACTGCAGGAACACTGAAGGAGAATTCTCTAGAGAAGCTCGTTATTTTTGTTACTATTATCTTCCTTTTAATCCATAAATTGTGTTCTTTCTTTTTATCCTAACTTGAAAAGTGAGGACTTCTTGGGTTATGGAGATGGCGCAGTGGATAAAGTGCTTGCTACACAAGCATAAGGTCCCAAGTTCAGAATCCCAGAACCCACGTAAAAAGCTGAGCATGGGGGTGTGTGCTTGTAACTCAGCTCTAACGGGCAGAGACAGAAGGATCCCGGGGCTGGTTAGCCAATCAGTTTAGCCAAAATGATGAGCTTCAGGTTCCATGACAGAGGTAAAGAAGAGACTGAGGAAAGACCCTCCAATGTCAACCTCTGGCCTCTACACAGAACCACACATATACACACTCCTCCCCAAATAAAAGTGTTTGTTTTCTTTTTCTATTACAGTAAAACTCACCCATGAAGCAATGAAATTAAACATCTACAAAGAAACAATATATAACCATTGTTCTAATAAAACACTCTGAGCAACACCAACTGGAGGAAGAAAGGGTTTATTTGGCTTATATCACCAGGTTCACACAGTTCATCACTGAGGGAACCCAACGTAGGAACTCAGGGCAGGAATCTGGAGACAGGAGCTGAAGCACAGGCCATGGAGGAATGCTGCTTTCTGGTTTGCTCCCCTGGCTCGTGCTCAACCTCCTTTCTTATTCAATACAGGATCAGCTGCCCAGGGATGGCACTGCCCACAGTGGGCTGGGCCCCTCTACATCACTTAACAATCAAAAAAATGTCCCACAGACACAGATATGGGCCAGTCCAATGGAGGCAGTTCCCCAGTTGAGGTTCCCTCAACCCAGATGTGTCAAGTTGACAACTAAAGCTCTCCAGAACAACCATATTTTTCTTTCTCTATCCCTTCAATTCTAAAACAATTCTGATATCCTTCTGTATACCCAAAAAGCTACTATTGATGAACTAGAGCATCTGTTTATTGGCTTGTGGTTGTAATGGGCAGCTAATTAGGTCTTCTCAAAGGACTGGCTTTCTAAAGCCACAATAAAATCACCCTTAACCCCGATGTTCATGCAGCTCCCGACAAACAGTGAACAGGCTGGTCGGTTCCTCTCAAAAACTTAGAGGCACAAGGCAAGGCAGAAAGGCAGTGGCCGCTGCTAGACCTTGCACAGCACTTCACAGTACCTAGTACCCTGAAGCATCCATGCATCCCTGCATGGAATCTGGCTCTCTTGTTCTCTGCAGACAGAGGCCGCCAAGCAGAGAGGTCCTGTTCCAACTTTTAAAAGGTGAAGTGGTATGTGGTGAACATACGAAGATTAAGACTTCCTGTATCATTTTCTTTTTTAATTATCCAAATAGAAGTTCCTTGATAACAGCTACTGTCTTTATATATCAGGGAACCCCAGCTCCTTGAGTGGCCTACAGCCCCAGGCTCCGGACTCTGTTCTATTTCCATTTCATTGTCTGTAATACATCCTCTACCTAGTAGCTACAAACTACAAAAAGCCAGCCTGGATTACATCCCTCTCCTACTTGAAACCCGTAAGTGTATTCTCATTACATTTAGAAAAAAGCAACACTACTTAGCATGGCTTACAAGGTTACTCACTGTAGAATCCTCATCTTTCCCAACCTTATCACCATGGTGCTCTGGTCTCTGGTTTTCATCCATTCTTTTCCTGATGTCCCATGGGCTCTCCCTATGCTTCTCCTGCCAGCCAAAGTCTCTGAAGACTTTCCTGTGCTCTCCATTCACAGCACTCACTGCAGTTAATTACACACTTATTATGGTTTTAAAGCTATTGACTTTCAGCTCCACTAGACGTTAAACTCCCTGTGGGTTACATTTCTGTGTGACTCACTGGTCCTCAGCACCTTCTGCAGGGCCTGGCTGACTGATGGAGACTCACCAACACTCTGCACGGAAGACTGACTAAACACATGAAGCCTTGTCTGATTCCCAGTTTGACCGTGTCTTCCACAGTCTTGGGCTTTGATTCCTTCTTCGTTCCAGCTCTGCCCTTCTGTCTTTAGAGGAATACTCTTTAGTGTGGAGTTCTTTCTACTTGTACAATCTAGTGTTCCCCACTGTTTCTAGGATGAATAGAACATCTGATTCTTTTTTTTTTTTTTAACTGAAGTTTTGAACACAAGAATGCAAAATGTATTTTAACTTCCTTAGTTCTAAGGCTAACAACCCCAGGGGGTGCCATTTTCAGATCCGAGAGCAGCAACATCCTTGCACGAGGGTGCTCACACTTTTAGTAACCATAGATGGTGACTCTGTTTGGTACTTCCTGATTGTTTTTTTTTGTTTTGTTTTGTTTTTTTTGATCACCCAGCCAGCTGTTTGTCCTGCTCTGAGATTTTATTCTTTATTATAAACCCAACATTTATTCTACACATCTTAAAACACACAAATTAATGGATCATCCTCCTTATGAAATCTGTGAAAGAAAAGTGTCTATAAAGAGAGAATCTACTTAAATCAATAATTTATTAGAATTCTCCCCCGCAAAGTGCTACTGATTTTTGAAAACTTATTTCTCTTCTTCATTGCTTATTGTCTTGGAAACATAAATACAAGTGAACATAATATGAAAAATCACCATTTTTTTCCTGCCATCAAAATCCATGAGACCTATGAACAAAAATAAACATCTCATTGAAGAAAGAGAGGTTAAAAATAAAGTCAGTGTTTTCCTTAAATGCAAACATCCCTCAGTTACCCTAGGAATGGTTTTGAAAGGAAATTCGAAACATATCTTAGAGTCAAATCCTGCTTTGGGGCCACATCTCCATGAAGAGCCCTGGAGAGTGCAAGTGTGGACTGAGGGTCTTCTCTGGGCTTCACAGGTGCGGCCAAAAGGACTAAGTAAACAGTCAAAGGAACTGTGACGTCTAGCAAGGTGGTGAAAATAGCTAAAAATTTAGACTGGAGTTGGATATGACAGCTGACACCTGGCACTTGGCACGCTGAGGTAGGAGGATTGTCAGGGATTCAAGGCCAGCCTGGAATACATAGCAAGTCTTAAGACAAGAACAACAACAACAGTAAACTAAGACCCAGAGAATGGCTTATGATTTTTACACATTAGCTAAAGAGTTAACTGTCCCCTTAGCCTGAAGCCTCTAGATACCAACAGATGCAGTTGAAACGGAGCCAGATATTGACCATCACAGAATGACCTTTGTAGAACTCAAACATCACCATCCAAGACTTTTCAGCCTCTGTCCACCCAGGCAAAAGTCATCTCTTTGTTCCTATTGAACTTGTACAATAGGAACACTACCCAGTGAGCTACAATTCTTTTCCTTTTCTCTTGGAGACTTTCTTTCCCCTGTGTCTGAGGGTGAACTGTCAGTCAGGAGACCTCCCTCTGTCCTTCCTGAAGCCCTAGTGTATCTGTGCCAGTTTGAGTTCAGTAACACCGCAGGGGTTAGAGTTGGCAGCCATCTGAGACAGGCTGTCCCACAGAGCTGCATAGGGGAGGAGGAGGCTCGGAGAAGGCTCAACTCAAAACCTCTAAAAATAAATTGGGATCAACAACTGCTTTGATTGCCAGATGCAGAAAATATATGAGTCACAATAACTTGGCTCTTATTTTATTTACATTTAAGGTCAAATAAGACAGAGTCTGTTTTGTACAAAATAAGGGGTAACTGGGGAAAATTTATATTCTGTGTCATCTGAAGACTAAAATATTTTTTCTAGAAACAAGGTTAAGATTTAAATAAATGATACATAAATTTTTGAATGGTTACTGTACTTTTGCCCTCAAATAATCAACTTATTTTCAGCAATCACACATAAAACATTCAAATTCTCAAGTCTTTATGCACAAATTCCAGGACAGGCTTCGTTAGGAACATGGAACCCAGCTAACTGGAATGCTTGGTCATCATCCAGCACAACTCCATGGAAACCACTGTTTCTACCAGAACAAAAGTCAGTTTAGTGTTCAACAATTGCCTCAGATTCCCCAATAATAGAAACTTCTCTAAATATGGGTACCACTTCTCAAGTGGACCATTAAAGTTTACTGCAAAAGATCTCAAAATATCATACACAGACACACACAGAGCCACATGCACACACTTAGACACATACACTGTCTAGAAATTTATAAATGGGACTATTGGATCACCAAGAAAACCATAATTCCTTTTGGGGGGTAGAAAACTGCAGTAGGAAATAAAATGTATTTGAGGGAGCCGGAAGTACAAATTCTAATGCTTGGAGGCTCCCATCACACACATACACACATGAGAGAGAGAGAGAGAGAGAGAGAGAGAGAGAGAGAGAGAGAGAGAGAAACTCTCAAAGTTACAAATAGGGCAGCCAATATTTAATGTCTGTCCTCAGCAGGTCTGAATAACAGTCTGTGCCTGGGTACCAAGACATATCCATGCCTGGGCACACAGAGCTTTCCTAATACACAGGGAAGTCTCATACCCAATAACAACTAGCTTAAAAAATAGTCTATGAACTTCCAGTGACAGTGTTCACCTTTACATAAAGCTATCTGAATATAAACATTTTGATATCCTGTGTACAAACCAATCACCAATCTTCAAGTATCTCTCTTTATGTTACACAAGCAGACAAAATGTTGTGATGGTCAGTTTTCATTGTCAACTTGACTGGATTTAGAATCTCCATGGAAACACCCCTCTGGGGTATATCTGTGAAAGTGTTTCCATAAAGATTTAACTGAGCAGTGAAGATCCATCTTAAATGTGGGCAACACCATCCTATGGGCTACGGTCCAGGAATAAAAACGTAGAAAATGAGTTGAGTACCATCATTCATCTCTCTGCTTCCTGATTGTGGCTACAGTGAGACCAGCTGCCTCATATTCCTGTTGCCATGATGGACTGGTCCCTTAAACCATGAACCAAAATAGACCCTTCTCTTAAATTGCTTATGTGGTCACAGCAACAAGGAAATAACTAATACAGAAGTCTTCAACTTCTTGCCTCTCAGTATTGGGATTACAAGAACAGGGTTCCTTGCCTGGTGGGTGCTAAGGATCTCAACTCAGGTCTTCATGCTTGCAGAGCAGGTACTTTACACTGAGCCATCTCCCCAGCCCTCATGAAAACTTCTAAAGGAAGGTGGAACTTGATAATAAGACATAGCAGTTTTACTTATTAGTTACCAGACCGCTGTCTTCTCTACCTCTAAAGGACAGTCAACTCTGCTGCTTCTGACCCTCTCTCTTCTTTCTTTACAGGCCTCTCAATTCAATTTTCCCAACAGGATCAACCCGCAGAGAAGCTGTGAAGGTGAAACCAGACTGATTTTTTTTTTATTTTAATACAAATTCAATGCAGGATATACTAATTTTGCTTGAATTAATAAAACATTACAATCTAGACACATCTGTTTCAAATAGGAAGTACTAGACTTCTATAAACAAAGGCGATTAATAGATCGGAGAGTATCACTGGATTCTGTGCTTCAGACTAGTTTTAAACATATTTCACAATGTTACATTGTATACTATAAACAGAAGCCCATTTTGCTCCAAACTCCATTGTAGTGTCATATCAGGGGACATGATACTGCCTTGAAAACATGACTTGATCAAACATAATAGAAACAGACTTCATGTTGAGGTTTAGTCAAAGACTAAATATATACCAAGTCATATATAGAATTATTTCTTAAAAATATAAGATTGAATCTGGCATGGTGATGCATGCCTTTAATCCCAGCACCCGAAAGGCAGAGGTAGGCAAACCTCTGTGAGTTCAAGGCCAACCTGGTCTATAGAGGGAGTTCCAGGCCAGCTGGAGCTACAGGGAGACCCTGTCTCAAAAAGACACCTCACCCTCCAAAAAATACAAGATTGAAAACTCTAACTCTGAAACATCTGGAGAATGCTAAAAGCCTGAAATCTAGGAGTTAGGTGACTCAAATCCAGTCCTAATGTGTGTTTAATCAGGCCCAGTTTTCATGTTGTATGACTTAAATGCTTGGTACCCCAAGCTGCAAACAGAATAATGTAGTAAACTGAATTAAAATAATCCACCGTGATAGTGAGCTTTACTTGTCAGTTTTGACACAACCTAGACTCATCTGGGAAGACAGTCTCAATGACTATCTACATTGGGTTGGCCTGTGGGCATGCCTGGGAGGGGTTGTCTTAATTACGTTAATTAACATGGACCATCTCAACCCCTGTGGGTGGCACCATTCCCTAGGAAAGGGCTCCTGAACTGTACAAGAGTGGTGAAGTCAAGCTGGCACCAACAGGCAAGTAAGCAAGCATGATTCATTCTCTCTCTTCTTTTGACTTGGGTGTGATGTGACCCTCTCTCTCAAGCTCCTGCCATGTGACGTCCCTGGACTGCTGGACTGTAACCTGGAATTGTCCGATAAAATAAACCAGTTTCTCCTCTAAGTTGCTTTTTATTGGGGT
Source organism: Eospalax fontanierii (assembly GCA_035773235.1). Lineage (NCBI taxonomy): Eukaryota > Metazoa > Chordata > Mammalia > Rodentia > Spalacidae > Eospalax > Eospalax fontanierii. Next base: position 14,672,360 of record CM069545.1, read on the forward strand.
GCTTTATCAAAGCAGTATAAATAAAACTAGATCACTAAAATATGTGTGATATGTGCATATAGATATAGGTATATGTACATATCATACATATTATATAGACTTAGATGCATAATCCCTCTAAGAAGAAAATTAATTAGAATCTCCTAAAGGTACTTGTACAATGGCAATTCTCCTAGGTTAGAACAAACACTTTGATTCAAGTTCATTTGTTGGAATGCAGGGGGAGAAACAGGGGCTCAGGTAGCCCAGGCTGTCCTTGAACTGGTTATGTAGCTGAGGCTGGCCTTGAATTACTGATCCTTCTGCCCACCCACTTCCCAAGTACTGGGGTTACAGGTATGGGCTACTGCACATGATTTATGTAGTATTGAAGATGGAGTCCAGGGCTTCAAGCTTCCTAGGCAATCACTCTACCAACTGAGCTTCAGCCCAGATCCCTAGTTCAGTTTTTGACATGAACCCATTGTACAGATGTTAATGGCATAACTAATTTTCTTTGGTCCTTAGTTCTCTCATCAATAACATGTGATGTTTAGGCCTAGGTCATTTCTGAGTCTAAAATTAGTACCTAGGGAAGTCTGAGGTAAGCACAGACACACTAGCTCATAGGTTGTCTGGAAGGTAGGATCTGACCCTAAGCAGAGAGGATAGGGCAAGATGACAAACAGATGCAGGTTAGCAGGGATGGACCAAGGTAGATGAAGTAGAAGGCACGGGGGATGGAACAGATATGAGTGGGTCCTGCCAGTTAGACCTAGGCCACAGAAGCCTGTGAAGATGGAAGCCAATGTTAATCTTGTGATGACCCTGGCTTGATGAGAGGAAGGCTGAGTTTACCCTTGTTTCTAAACTCCCTTCCCTGGGCACCATTCCAACTTGAATGTACTGGCTGACTCCAGACGGCCACAGCTCCATCAAACTGCAGAAAGTGGCCCATCTGACCCTTTTAACATATTTTGTTCAGGACGCTGCATGGCATTTACGTAACTTGCCTCTTTTTACTTTGAGTCTCACCAGAGGAGGGGAAAGACTGTGAACCACAGATCCCTGCTGCACTCTTTGCTTTTTAATGAGAAGTTCTTGTTCAAATAAAAGCATTTGCAGTTCAGAAAGGAAGGAAGTGGTGATGATCACCTGCCAGGGAGCCCTTTTTGCATGGGTTATGAAAGCAAGGCCTCAGTGTCGGCAGACAGTAGACCGGGGATAAGTCTACACCTTAAAGCCCTTCAGCTTTAACTGTGCTTCTGTCCCACCCACCGAGCTCCAAAGAGGAGCTCCCTCAGTCCACTTCCCTGCTTGACCAAATCTTCAGTGTCAGAAGAGTTGGTGATTTTACCACCCCCTCCCCTTAATAACTAAGAGCAGCATGTCCTTGTTGGCCTGTGCTGGTCCACTCTAGGAATCGAGATGAACGGTCAATAGGGAGAAGGCACTCTTCCCAACTTCAACTTTAACTACAAAGTAAAATACCTTTGACAGGCAGAAAGAAAAGTTAAATTTTTAAGTGCTTTCTCTTCAAATAATAAATATTGTTGGGAAAAGGAGACAAAAAGAAGTTTTGTCCTCCTGTGGCAGGGTATGAAGGACTGTGACTTACTTAAATATTGTGCACCTTACAAGCAGATTCTGTTCTATCTTACTCTGAGCCCAGACTCAAAGTCTGGTGTCTAGAGTGAATCCTCCATCAGCACAGCTATCAGGATAAATAAGGCCCCACGATGCTGACACTGGTCTGTGGGAGTCAGGCACTGAATACCATAACATGCCGTCTTCCTGGCTGCAAGCTAGTTCTATCTGATGATCTGCACCAGTAGCCGACAACCAACCTCAGCAGCTTCCTGACGTGTCTCTTGCCCGCTATCCCTGACCTCATAGCCTATGCTTGAATCCTGAAAATAGAGGAACGGAGATCAGACAGCAGTGATCTAAGAGCGATTTTTCACTTAGAACTCCCTATGAGAAATAGCCCTGCCGATTCTGCACACAATATGCAGTTTGACTCTGGCACATGCTTGCAAAGAAGAAAGCACCACTGGCCTGGGACAGGCTGTCAGTACAAGTGTTTCCGGATACAGCCATCAGTTAGATCTGGGGAACCTGCAGCTAAGGGGCCTGCAGCTACTTAGACCACGTGATATAGATAACATCATACTTGTTCATAACATGAGACATGCCTTCCCATTCCCTCGCCAGCCACCAAACTGTAAGAAATAACTGGAGACTCTGCTATAGTAGGTAGGGATGGAGCTATGCATTGACAGATTGAATTGAGTTCAGTGGCTTCACTTTGATGGGCATCATTCGTTGCTTCCCTGGCATCAGTTCTCTGCTTCTCCTGTCTCATCAGATTGCTTTAGTGAGGTTTCCACTTCCTCATCCTTTCTTCACAGAGTCACATGGTGGAGGTGCGGCTAACCCCATCCCTAGTTTTACAGGTAGATCACCACTAACAAGCTGATCAGTGTGTGGCTTTCTGTCACTGCCTCATCCGTCTGAAAGGAGGCTTGTATTCGGTGGCCAGGCAGGGGTATCTTTCTTCCTCCTGGTGCAGATGGATATGGGAATGTATTATATACCATTTGTGTTCAACAACTATCATGTGACCATTTCAAGGCTACCTTGAAAAAGAGGTCAGCCCTAATCATGGCATAAAGAAGGATGGGAGAAATGGTTCTTGGTGATGCTTCTGAGTCTCACAGTCTCCCTCAAAAGTGGCTTAAAACTCATTTTTATTTCACCAAATTTGAATGAGTCATAATTACAGTTGAAAGTTGAGTATCATTGAAAGTATGAAACCTGGGAATAAGGGCTAAATAGAATGTAAATTCGCTTTGCATATTAGGATAGAAAGGGTTTTAGGTATTTCAGGTTATTTCTTTCTGAACAGATATTCATCTATGAAAATAAAAGGTGTTTTTCTGGTTTTTGTTGTTTGTTTCTTTTGATTTTTGTTTTGGTTACTAGGATCAATCCCAGGACCTTATATGTGCTAGGCAAGAATTCTACCACTGAGCTACACACCCGTTCATAAAAACTCTTTGGGATACAAGTCTTTCATATGCTCTAAATCTAAGATGGCTTATTTGTAAGCCACATTTTCCTGAGTCAGAGACCACCTCATTTGGCCCATTTACTAAACATCTGCTCCTTATAGTCATACATTGGTATTCATGGGAGATGGGTTCTGAAACCTTTGGAAATATCTACAACTAGAATTCTTAAGTCCTTTATAAAAAAATGTCGTGGAGTGTGCATATGAACTTTGCAATCTGCCTATAAATCATCTCTAAATTACTAACAGTAGCTAACACAATATAAACACTATGTATGCAGTTACCTTATTGTCTTGGGAATAACAATAACAAAAATTTATACATGAAAATATTTTTGGTCTATGGTTGGTTGGATCCATGGATTCAGACCTGAATGTGAATGACCAAATATATACAAGAAACAAATAACTTTCCTAGAAGACTAACATTCAATAAATAAGGTAGGAAGGAGCTCATTCTCTCCACTTAAATATAGGCATCTTTGATGTTTGAAATTGGTATTTCCAAAGCATGGGGGACTCTTCTTTTCATTTAAGCATTTTCTTTATTATTTTAATTTTACCTGTATGAGTATATTGCCTGCATGTATGTAAGTGCACTATGTTTTTCAATGCCCATGGAGGTCAGAAAAAGGTGTCAGATCCCCTGGAACTAGAATTATGGACAACCGTTAACCACCCTGCAGGCACTGGTATTCAAACCTGGGTCCTCTGCAAGAGCAGCTAGTGCTCTTAGCCACTGAGCCCTCTCTCCAGCCCCAGGTGATTTTTTTTTAAATAATAAGTCTAAATGAAGCTTCTGAGAAGTTGTCAGAAATAATTAGAAGGAAAGATTTTCTTGTTATCTTTCAATATGGTCAGAAGAATGACCAGAAGAAGAAGAACAAATTAACACATTTGATCTCTCATAACAGGTCAGGGGGGTCATGTCAACAAACTTCTTGTCAACTCTTTTCTAAAATGGCCCCATGAGCATTGTAATCTTTTCCTTAAGTGCTTCAAGTTTTTCAGATAGGAATGTTCTGTTCATAAAAAGAAGTTATAAAATATGGAAAACTGTAAAACTTTATTTTTAGTCTGAAAAATGCATGGTTGAGACTTGTCTCTAGGTATACAATGGTATAGAATAGTTTTTTGAGCTTCAAAGACAAAAGCTCAAAATCCCCCATGAGAACCCAGCACTCAGCGTTCCCAAGTTCTCTCAAACCCAGCAGCACACCCACAGCCAATTTTAAAATGAAAGAGGTACGAAGGATTCTTAAATGACTGCTCATTCCTAAAGAAAAATATATTCCAGATTTCAATGGTGTGTGTGTGTGTGTGTGTGTGTGAGAGAGAGAGAGAGAGAGAGAGAGAGAGAGAGAGAGAGAGAAAGAGAGAGAGAGAAATGAATCTAAGAAGATGACCATGGCCAGGAAGATTAGGAGTCTATGGAAGAAAAAGACAAAGGCCGTTCCGTCTCTCTCCCCTTCAAACCTACAGTAGCCGCAGCTTTCAAGTGCACATTTGGAATGCTTGTTAGTCACTTTTCTATTACTATAGAAATTACCTAGGATAATCAACTTACAGTGAGGCAAGGTCTATTTTGGCTCACAACTGCAGATATGCCAGGTTGGTTTCGTTGCTTTTAGGCCCGTGGTGAGGCCCTTATCCCCCATCACAGCAGGAGCACATGGAGAGATAAGCAAAAGATGAAGGGGCTGGGATCCCCACTGTCCCTTTCCAAGTACACACCCCAATGATTTAAAGACTTCCCATAGACTCCACTTATCGACGGTTCTACTCCCTTGACAATAGTACCTCTGTAGGGATCAGATCATCCACACAGACCTTAGGAGACACTTAAGACCTGCACTGTAGCAGGACTTACAATGGGGGCAAATCATCATGCCATAAATAAAACCTTTGTTTTTCTCCACGGAGGGGTGACAGTCTTCCAGGCTGTCACCTACACTGTTTCCTCTTTTTCTTGTCAAAATTCTGGGCTCAATCTTACCGTATATTTGAAAGCATTCCCCCTCAGCTTTTGCCACAAGATGAACAAGAATGTTTGAGTTTGGGTCTTTGAGGGTTTGGAAACTGAAACTATAATAATACATAAACACATGTAAAACTTCAAAGCGCTATATGATTATAAAGCACTTCCATTTCGACGGGATATGTAAATGAGGTACTCCTGAGTCATTTCATAGAGGGTCACATCCCTCATTCCAATATTGCTGCAGTTTTGTAACTAATATAGCACGCACATCTCTCAACTCAAATGTCAAGATTCTTCAGGGCCTAATAAAAATGTTGATGCTACCTTCTCTAGTTATAAGAAGTCCTCAAATTCTGGAATTTCAGTTGCATATAGGAAATGGGAAGGACCCCCTATGGACCCAGCAACACTCCAGGTAAGGAATAAAGAGGCTGTTTGTCTGAGGACTTCCCACGCACAGCTTTACCTCTAACGGGAGAAGACTATACTTCAAAATGTTTTGCAAATGAACTTGTGAAAAACAATCCTGGCTTACACTGAAGATCTCCTGCACCTAATAGATGCTATATAAGCACAGACTTTGACTGACTAAATCCTTACTAATTCCCAGTCCTCCCTAGAGCATCCTCCCTAGAAAATCCCTGAGGTAGTCACATACTGTCCAAAATGTTTGAAGTTTTGAAGATTTTCTTTTCTTTTCAAGCTTATCCATAGTGTGTGTATGTGAACGCCAGAGCACGGGTGTGCCAGGGAACATATGTAGAGGTCAGGAGACAGCTCTCCAGAACTGGTTCTCTCCTGCCACCTTGTGGGATCTGGGATCGAATCCAGGTCTTCAGGTCTGCATGCAAGAGCCTCTACCCATGGAGTCATCTTGCCAGCTGGAACGTTTTCTTTTAAATAGGTTGCTAAGAGAGATTTTGCTAGCATTTAATGACAGTGAGTGTCAAGCCAGACCGTAAACTGCACTCGGAGACGTTACTTAGCAAAATCACACAACAGCGGACTGAGGTCCCAAAGCAAGGGATTCACTTTGCAAGAAGAGGACATCTTTCTGCAGCTGGGAGATTGGGTTTCACTCTCCCCTCTGACCCTAATAAGAAAGAAAGCCATTCCCCAGGGAAGGACTCCTCAAAGACTCTCACAGAGTAGTTCAATTTAGCAATGTTAAGCCTGGTAGATCAAGGAGACTGCTTTTCTCCTCTGGCAAATATTTCAACAAATAACTTTTTTCTATATAGTCAAAATATTTTTTAAATTAATAAAAAGTAGTTTGTTTAGAAATAGACTTTGTTCAAATCCATGGAGTTTAGAAAGAAGCAAACACTGTTGGCATGTGAAACCTGGGTACTGTCTTTCTCAAAGATTTCTTTCTTTACAAATCCCTAGTTCAATCAAAGGGGAGAGCCTCAAACCCTTTGTTAGAATTATAATGGTTGGAATTTATACGCTGACTCTGAAAACGAGGGGCTTAAAGGAAGCTAGGAGACCATAATGAGCAACACAACTGCTTTAGTTTAAAAGTGCCACCAGATTTTTATTAGGTGTGAAAGAAGTACATTCTTGTAAAGGTGTATTTTTCCTGCATCCATCTCTCCACCAGACTCTAAGGTCTAAGGAAGAACATGGTAGAGTAGACGGGAGAAACATTTTCTGGGTTGAAGAGGGAGAGAGGTTGATCACATTGTCTGTGGATATCTACCTGGGAGGCTTCTGTACTTAAAATCAAACTGGCTTATTGATTTCTTTTAACATTATTTATTTATTTTAATTTCATGTCTGTGAGTATCTTGGTTGCATATATATAAGTGCGCCATGTATGCAATGTCCGTGGAGGCCAGAAGACGGCGTTAGATACCCTGGAACTAAAGTTACAGATGGTTACTAGCCACCATGTGGATGCTGGGAAATTTCCTCTACAAGAGTAGCCACTACTCTTAACTGCTGAGCCATCTCTCCAGTCTTGACTTATTAATTTCTTATGAATGCATATGAAGTTTAAAATTTGTTTAGACATCACACACTTTTTTTTTTAAATTTTAGAGAGGCCCTAAAATGTAGAATAATGTGGGCAAGAATATCTTTCATAAGTCCTTGGGAAATTCATAGCTGAACTTTATGCATATTTACCTCTGACATTTACACGAGGGTGTTAGAGATTTGTATATCATAATGGTCTTGAGACATTAGTCTTTTTTTTTTTGGAGACAGGGTCTCCCTGTAGCCTCAGCTATACTGGAACTCACTGTGTAGAACAAGCTGGCCTCAATTTCACAGAGATCCACTTGCATTTGCCTCCTGAGTGCTGGGGTTAAAGGTGTATGCTACCATGTCCCATGACATTTGTCATTTTTAAGTACATTTTATGTGTCAGTAATAGTAACACAGAAAGCACTAGGCACTAGGTGATGTGCTCTGCCCATTAGAAGCAACTCAGTAAGCATTTCAGGAAAGATCCATAAAATTTCATAACCTGTCAAGAGGCAACACATAATTAAAACTGCTAAATGAATCCTTCAAAGGTGAGGTGAACCAGCTTCCTGGAGGAGGGGACAGATCAAATCAGGTCAGAGCATTTTGAACAAGAGAAGGGATTTGGTCTGAGTTTGAGAGGAGAGATAAGGACTAGGTAACACTAGTCCCTGTTGTCATTCTGTAACTCCATTTGAGGTGGTAAAGGCCGGCCTTCTCCACACAGGCTCCCGGCACATGTTCTCTCCTCTATACTGCCTCCTCCACAGGCAAGTTCACTATGAGGCTCTTGGGGATAAGGGTGGCCAATCATGTGTCTGAGGCTTCCCTCTAAGTAGGAGAGCCACACTCAGGTCTAGCTGCATCCAGAGGAGGGGTTCTAAAAGCATCACCACGGGAGATCAAGACAAGGATCACAGCTCTAGGCCAGTCTGGACTACATAGCCCTGTTTCAAACATAAATGAACTGACAAAATACATTTTAGAACAGTTGACATAAAGACTTCAAACAAATAAGCAAACACTGGAGTTTATAGCACAAGCAACAGCAAGCCTTGTGAATTTCAGAGCAGACATCTGAGATAATAACATTGTACTTGGAGGAGCCCAGTATGGTTGGTGGACAGAATGACCAAGGAGTGTGTGAATTCAGAATACTAGTGAGAAGGAGAAACCGGTTCTAAGATGGACACACACAGCATCATGGCCTAGCTGCCATGGGACTACCCCAGGGCAGTGAGGAGGATGCAGGGAGGATGCAGGACTTGAATTTATACAGCAAACTCCTTCAAAACTTACGAGTGATGGTCCAGGACTATTAGTGGTAGAGCACTTGCCTGGTATATCTAGGTCCTGGGTTCCATCCTTAGCAGCACACACACACACACACACACACACACACACACACACACAGTACTCTTCATTTGACTTTAGGCTGTTTATATAAATTTCTGAAATCTTCAGGTACTTAACCTTTAAACATCCAATTAATGATTGTAACTGCACAAGGTTAAAAGAATAAGAGAATATATAGTATAAAGCTTGTGGTAAATGATTAAATGCTCATTTTGTCCTTCATGAAGGAGTAGAAATGGAAACAACAGGATGAGATGATGGTGAATTGAATCTTGGTACTGGGGTCAGAGATGAGGAGCAGATGGAGGGAGAGAGAAGAGGCCCAGACTTGGCCTTGAATGATGCAAAGATATCTTCACTCGAGTAGGAGAGCTGGGAGACTGAAGCAGTTCTAAGAATATATGATCCCAGAGGGTAGTGGGAGATCTGCACTGAAAAACAGAAAAGAATTAGAAAAGAAACCCAGTAATTAGGAAGAAGGGTGAAACCAGAGATTTGGCAAAGATTTGACTGAGCCGGTCACTGTGATATTCCATCCACCAGAACCTGTGAAATGACTAAACTCCATTTCTCGGTGAATGACTACGCTTTATAAACCAAAGGAATATTATGAAGTTACAGCATCTGAAGAAACCAGATCCCACATTTTAAAGACAAAGAATATTAAAAGCAAACAGTTGACTTAATACAGGGCTTGGGATCAGTTGCTACCTCTGTTCTTTCCAGCTTAAACCACAGTGAAGGCTGTCCTGCTTAACTCTACAAAGGCCTTATCACCCACGTACTCTTTCTGCAGAACACTTTTCCTCATAAACCCTCAGAAAAGGCAGGGTTTAGTAAGACAATAATGCAGACATTCCTAAAAGCATGGTTGGCTGGGATCTGGGAAGAGAGAAGAAAGGGGAGGTGGCAGAGGAGGTAAAATGGTGGCTTTAGCTCGGTCAAGAGCACAGGCCTTGATTCCCTGAACTCATGGCAGACAATTTTGTTTTATTGATGTCTTGAGCTTGGGGAATTTTTCAAATATTACAGCTAATTGTTCCAGGCCTGCATTCATTATCTCCAGCTACAGAGAGCAGATCTGGTACTGCTGAATGCACACAGTTCTTTTAACATTGTAGGTGACAGTCTTTGCATGCCTGTTAGCATAGCCATTGTGATAGTTTGAATGAGAAAGGTCCTCCATGGGTCCAGGTATTTGAACACTTGGTCCCCAGGCAAGAAATGTTTAGGAGGTTATGGAATGTTCAGGAAACAGAGCCTTGGTGGAGGAAGTACATCACTGGTGTGGGTTTGAGAGTCCATAGCTTGCCTCACTACCAGTGTGCTCTCTCCGCTGAGTCATGTTTGCTGCTGATGTGAGCTCTCAGCTTCCTGCTCTGGCTGCCATGTCTGCCTGCTCCATGTCTCCTGTGCTAGCAACATGTCTGTTGCTGTGATAAAACACCAGAACCAAGGAAACTTACAGAAGGAAGAGTTTATCAGGTTTACAGCTCCAGAGTCCATCACGGGGAGGAAGACACTGCAGGAGGCAGCTAGAGCCGAAAGCTACATACTCACATCTTCAAACATGCACAAGAAGCAGGGGCAGAGAGGGAGAGGAAGGAGCGGGGGAGAAGAAACTTGAAATGGGGCAAGGCTCTGAACTCTGAAAGCCCACATCTGGTGATGTGCTTCCTCTAGCAAGGCTGTACCTCCTAAACCTCCCAAACAATACCACCAACTGAGGACAAAGTATTCAAACACTTTGAGCCTATGGGGAACATTCCTCACTGAAACCACCATACCTTTGCACCATGATGGACTCATCACTATGGAGCCATAAGCCTAAATCTACTCTTCCTTCTGAAAGTTGCCTTGATCATGGTATTTTATCACAGCAACAGAAGAGTAACTAGTACAGCCATTCGTCAAGGCCCTAGCAGCTTCATTCAAGTTCACGATCAGCCACAGATGTCAAAAACATGAAACTTTCAGGGATCCACCATTGTCCATGTAGAACAGGGCTATGAAATTTCATCTGTTTTCTCAGTTGCAGTGACTTTGTATCTAGCTAAAACAAGTAAATAATGCATTAATCTTTATCCATAATATAGCTTTGAAGTATATTAAGAGGAAACTGACAAGGCTAAAAGAAGAAAATCAACAATCCACTAACACCATGAAAGCCCTAACATGGCTGTTCCTCAAAGACAGATAAAACAGAGAAGTTAAGTAAGGACCTTAACATTTGGAATAAGAATAAAATAATTCAGACTTAATTGATAGCTCTGTACCCAGACCACCAGAAAATAAGCATTATTTCAAAGACACATGCTCACCAGCAAAATAACAACACACATGAAGACCATTTATTTGGATCATCTTTCTAATACCTTTGATGTTAACTTCTACCTTATTCTAGATTTCTGATTAATTCCTGATTTCTTTTATCATGGTTTCACAGAATGTTAGGAGTAGACACATGTTCCTGTCGGAGAATCACGTTATAATCTCACTAAGAGTGGAAAACTGGCCTTGTTGCCTTTGGATCTTTCTAATGTTTGCCTCAATATTTAATATGAAGAAGGAATTTGCCATCATAAAGCTGGTCACTTCTAACACAGAACCAATAACAATGACAATATATGCCAAGTCATTTTATGTCTCTTCTACCTTTGAGTTGAAGAAGAAATTCATTGGATTCTATTAAATATCATAAGATTGAAAGAAGTTTAATTTCCAAAGGAAGCTCTCTGTGTAAGAATCTTAACTGGCCAAATGTCATCCTTCATGGTTCCTAAAGCCAGGGGCTTAGCTAAATGCTTCCAGATGCCCCTACATTTTCCATCGGGAACATGAGGTCAGTCTGAGGAAAAAAGTTCAAGGTGAGGGCCTGCTGGTGAGGGCGGGCTCTGTCACTGCTTGTCTGGCTTGAGAGCAAAGAAAATTTCTGGGTAGAACTTTGTCCTCCAAATGTCCTTCTTCTTGACTCCTCCCACAGTAATTCATCTACATTTCTTCCTAGAGCCCATTCCTGTGTCTGTTTCACTTAACTAGAAAGCACTTGACCATAAATCTGTACCTAGCAAACTACTTCCACAGAGTAACATAGGAACAGGCTTAAAAGGAGGTGTGGGTGGAAAGGCCATGGACTGAGGTTCTGTGCTCTGAAGAGTTTGGGTAACAAATGCAGTTTAGGACAACACAGTAAAAGATGAAGAAAAAAAGACTGCAATTTACCTAAATTTCACTCATTTGACCATGAAGCTCCCGCCTCCTACCTTGTCTTCCATAAAAACCAATTACCATGATTCCTGGTTCTTGATGCAGAGGATAGGAACAGGAGCTTGTGCCTCATTCCAAAGGCTACCTCCTCATGAGAAAGCAAGTGCTTTGTTTTGGGAGTTGCTAGGGATTTAACTCAGGGCCTGGTGCATTCCAAGCAAGTGATCCACCCTGAGCCACACCCTAAAGTCTCAAGTAGTTTTTAAAAATGTATATTGAACAGCAACTCCCACCATCCAATGACAGGACAGGTATGGGATAGACATTTCTGCTCCAAAAGGGAACAAACAATAACAGAAGGATGTAACTGGTTCAGGTGAAGTCTAAAACCAAACAGTGAACATTTGGTTTCTGTTAAGAATGCCTAGTGATTCTTTCTGCCCTTCACCAGCTATAAGCACCCTTTACCAACTGTATCTGAAGGGTCTACAATGAGAAAGGCTCAAAAAAGAGTGTCTACTCTTCATCCTAGCTAGGCTTGTGTACTAGATAGCTTCAATGGTCAACTTGACACACCAGGGTGGAGGGAACCTCAACTGAGGAATTTCCTCTTTCAAATTGGCCTGCAGGCATGTTGCGGGGGGGCATTTTCTTGACTGTTAAGTGATGTGGGAGGGCCCAGCCCACTGTGGACAGTATTACCCCTGGGCAGGTGGTCCTGAGTTGTATAAAAAAGCAGGCTGAGTATGGGCCAGGGGGAGGAAGCCAGCGAGCAGCGCTCCTCTATGGTCTGTACTTTGGTTCCTGCACTGAGCTCTTGCCCTGTCTTCCCTCCATGATGAACTGCAAACAGAAAGGGAAGCAAACCTTTTCCTCTCCAAGTTTATTTTGGTCAATGTTTTATCACAGCAATAGAAAGCTAAGACAGCATGTGGACTTCCTAGAGATATTCTGTAAAGATCTGAGAGAGATGCCCAGTGCAGAGGCAGAGTCAAATCTGTCCCTTCTTTTTCTGAATGATGTAATTCTGTGCTGTATTTTTGTCACTATTCTGTTCATTTTGTGAAATACTTAATACTTTTATGTATTTAAAAAGTCATCATCATCATCATACTGGCAGGTCAAGAGAATATTGGAAGATTCTTCAGCAGAAGAAAAAAAAAAAAACTAAAGGAAAGTACCGCACCTGCACTATAAAGGTCACACACTGCATTCAAGCTCTTGTTCTCTAGCACTCTGCCAAGAATTCCACCACACTGTTGTATTGACAATGTCTAGCTCAATACAACACGTTACTTATTCATCAAATGAATCATTAATGCTGTAGACACTGATTATTGCGTTATAGCTGACTTCAGACAAATCTACCAACCCCAAGTCAGATGCTTACAGGGTCCAGGGGCACAGTGACAAGACCCATGAAGGCGTGTAGGGTTGATTCTTCCTCTGGCTTGCCTTTACCACATTGTTGGTAAGTTTCAGGGGTAAAAAGCTACAATTTCAATTCCACGAAAACTTCACCCGCAAGATACATGTTTCTGAAGTACTACGGTGTGCTAGACATTGACTTGGGTTGGGTTCAATGTGTGGTCACCTTTCTCAGGAAAGAGGGACACTTCGGATAGGGAGGGAGGAAACGACAGAGTGACACTCAACCTCTGGAGGAGAGCACTGAACATGGAAGAGTTGCAGACACTTCAGATTATGTCCACAGCTGTACTTAGTGACGGCAATATCCAGTATGGGAAACCTACTATTTCTAAACTTGAGTATTTTTACTAAAAAGCACTCTTCTGGCCTGTTACTCTACTCAACAGTGGCTAAGAAAATGGTAGAAGAAGAGTAAAGATCAATGTGTCCACAGCACCTCAAAACTGGTGTGTCCTTGGCACAGCAATGGGTTATCCTGGGCTACCCTTTGCCATGTGTTTTAAGCAGCAGCTCTGCCCTGATACCCTTTCATCAAAGAACCAGGGAGCGGAAACCCTGGTCAAGAAGACACAGAGAACAGCATACAGGGGTATTTTTATTCAGAAAAAATGTCTAGTTTTCGGTGGACCTATCTTTCTCTGGTATGTGAAGCTTCTGTAGGTTGGAGCTACCTAATCTAGACGTATGAATCACAGCCAGGTGATTCCTTCTATTTACATTCCTAGACTTAGAGCTTTAGTAACTGAATAGAGGCAGCATCTCCGTCTAGAATTCACTGGCTTTCCTTGCCAGTCTGGTTAAGTTGTCCCCAGTGGGGCACTGCCAACTAAGAACATAAGCTGGCACAGGACCCTCAGTGCTCCCAGTACCCAAACAACTGCAGGGTGCTTCAGAGGCAGGTCCTAGGCCTCAGAGAGTTGATATTTGAAAACAGAAGTTCCCCAGACAGGTAACATACTTGCTTTAAATCAACAAGTAACTTTGAGAATATATCCTCTGCATAATTGCTAGTCAGTCACTGATGTTGAAAACTAACAAAAGTACTTCTATAAAACAAGAACAGAGTTTGAAAGCAGAAAACCAGATGAGTCACAGACACTGGAAATATTTAAATCCAATAATGTTGACCACAACTCCAGGATAGTAATTCTGGACTCCTTGTCTACAGGTGGTTTCAAGGAGGCCCAGCTGGCCACTGTTCCCAAGGAACACATGTCCTCAAGTGACTCATAGCCAAGTGGAATCAAGGGATCCCAAGTCAAGTCTCACTCTCTTTACTGTCTACGTCCTTATCACAAGGCAAACAGTAATGAGATGTTAAATTGGGCGAGGGGCAGTGGGGGCAGGATGGGAGAGGGGAGTGCATCTAAATGCCATCAAACAATAGTGTATGAACATTGCAAAAACTGAATAAAAATGCAAAAGAGAAACACTTTCTATTTAAAATATTTTATGTATTATTTTTTATTTTCTGTGTATGAGTATACTGCCTGCATTTATGTAAATACACCCACGTTGTGCAATGCCTGCAGCAGTCAGAAGAGGGTGTCAGAACAGAACTGTAGTTATGGACAACTGTTAGCTGCCATGTAGGTCTGGGAATTGAACCTAGGTCCTCTCCAAGAGCAGCCAGTGCTCTTAACCACTGAGCCATCTCTCCAGCCCCAAGAAAGAAACACCTAACTCATCAACTCATAGAAGGCCAATTGGATGAAACAGGTCATGCCATGGTAGACTTGTTTATCCTTGGTGTATGTTACTGGGAAGGAAACATTTTCATTTCTTATTCTGTAATAATGATAATTTTTATTTGGTCTTACAAAATAGTTAAACACTATTTGAAAAGTTTTTCCCATAAAAAAACTACTTAAAATACAAAAAAATTGGGTTCATAATATACTTATATAAAATGCCTAATAAATGTAATACATAAACATATTAACCTTTTGATATATATTTCATAGTCAAGAATCAAAAAAAAGATGGGAAAAAGAAACAGCTGATGTTTTTAGTTGAAGCTTACCTTTTGAGCGTCTCCACCCACAACTTCTAACATCAGTCTTCACCTGCAGTGGATATACAAAAATAAATAGCTTTTTACTGAAATGTTGCTTTTCAGAATTATTTGTTTACTCATGTGTGCGTGTGTGTGTGTGTGTGTGTGTGCACATGCTGTGGTGTATGAGCACCTATGTCTGGGCGCACAGGAATGGAGGGGGAGAGGTTGTCAGGTATCCTGCTCTGGTACTCAGTGAAACCCAGTCTCACAGAACATGGAGGCCAGAAAGTCTCAGGGATCCTCCTGTCTCTGCCTTTCTCCATCCCAGAGAACCAGGGTTATAGGCACATGTGACCACACCTGGCTTTTTACATGGGTGCTGGGGATTTGGACTGAGCTGAGCTCCTCATCTTGTATATCAAGTGCTCTTACTTTCTGAGTCCTATCTCCAGGCCCCAGAATTATATCCATGGAAGAGAAATGGGGTATCAGAACTAATTCAAAGCAGCGAGGTGAAGATTACTCTCATGGTCAGGATTTTCCCAGGAAATGCCACAATGATTCGAAAATGGTCATAAAAAATTAATAAAAATCCCCAAAGTCTTGCAGGATGTGGTGCTGGAAAGTTGCTGATATCCAGTTATCTTTGATTTTCCCTTTACTTAAAAAATAAAAGACTTGAACTTTCAAAAGTTTCAATTGTTCTAAAAGCAAGTCCAGTCACTTCCATAACCCAGAATTTAATGGAGGAGAGATGAACCCAGAGGCTATGAAACAGGGAGCAAAGGCAGAGAGAAGACATCAGCCAGACTCAGTCCCACCATCCCTGTCTCCAAAACACATGTTCTTCCCAGGGGGGAGCCATTCTGAAGGCCATGGCCAAGTCTACTCTTGCATTCTTCTTCATGACTCTGTCCCACAATTCCTCCTAGCTTACGTCTTTGCAAGGTGGTTGGAAGGTGGCATTCATGAGGTGATGCTTACCTCTGGGAAGATCTGGGTATGTGGTTTTTCTGTTCACTATGCTTGAAAAGAAAGAACCTTAGATACCTGGGTATTTGTAGTTTCAGTATATGTGATACCCAACTGAGTACAGAGTTTGCAGGTTTTAAAAGAAAAACAAATGTGCCTAGAAATTTATCAATTGTATATCTTTATGAATGTGCTAAAAACATCCCAGCTGGCCAATGGAAGAGTTAAAATAATTTAAGATTGAGGGGGCTGGAGAGATGGCTCAGCGGTTGAGGAGCACTGACTTCACTGACTGCTCTTGTGGAGAACACAGGTTCAAGTGAGTGTCCTGCACCCCCACAGTGGGTCATAACTGTCTGTAACCCCTGGCCTTTGTAGGCATTGTATGACTGGGTGGACTTACATACACATAAGCAAGACACTCACATACATAAAAAGTTTAAGATTGAAAAAGTACTTGTTGAATAACATTGAAATTGGGGAAATGAGTACAAAAGGTGATAATTATTAGAATAGTTCAAAGTGCAAACTTTCAAAAGTTTTGGAAAAATATATATAATAAAATCTTTATTATGGGGGCTGGAGAGATGGCTCAGTGGATAAGAGCACTGGCTACTCTTGCAGAGGACCTGGGTTTGATTCCCAGAACCCACATGGCAGCTAACTACGGTCCACAACTCCAGTTCCAAGGGATCTGACACCCTTTTCTGACTTCTGTGGGCACTACAGGATTTTGGGTGCACTTTTACACATGCAGACAACACACTCATACACATAAAATAAAAATAATAAATAAATATTTTAAAAATCTTTATTATAATATCTAGCTCCATTCAAGTATGAACCTTAGCTCATGTTATTAAAAGTGCAGAGATGGACAGGGGTAGATAAAAGTGTGTTGATTTTATTTTGTATGTAGGGAGTCAAAACGCTGTCATTTCAGTTGTAACACAGGTAATCAATAATGTTTTATTATTTTAATTGTTGAGAACAAAGAAATGAACTAAATATTCAAATTCACTTAATTTAGAAAATAACTGCTCTGAATATATACAGAAAAGCAAGAACACGTGATTTAGATATCTTTTTAAAACTTGCTTCTTTGCAAACTGTAAAACCTCATAGACTGGTTCCTGGAAGATCGAGTCTTAAAGTCAAACATGGAAATAGAATTACCTGAGAAATATATTGCCGCAGTAGAAAGGATAAAAATTTTAAAGTATTCAAAAATATTTTGGAGAACAAATGTGAAGATCTGAATGAAAACAACTCTCTAATGAGGTATTTAATTATCAACTGAACCCAAATACAAACACTGACAAACATATATCATTTATTTAAAAAATATCTAATTTCCAAATTATATAAAATGTTTTCAGGATTTAGGAAAAAAGCAACTGTTTGCTTGATGAAGCTAACACAAGCCTGTTAGCCAAACCTGATAGGGGACAGAGAGAAAAGGAAGAGGCTACTTGATTTAGATAAAATGTAAGAATCCTAAGCAGAGTGTTCAGAAGCCCAATTTACAGTAAATGCCACACCATTATACAGAATTTAAATATTCTATAAATAGAAATATTATACCCCATTAATAGGTCGCAAGGGATCTACTCACATACATGTCTTCAAAGATGTAGGGCTGGGGAAGTAGCTGTTGGTAAAGTGCTGGTTGCATTTGGGGATCTGAGTTTGGATCCTGATACCCAAGTAAAAACGCAGGCATGGCAGCATGCATTTTTAACCCTAGTGTAGGGGAAGGAAGAGACCAATGGATCCTGGGACTCATCGACCAGCCAATCTAGAGGAACTGGTGAGTTCTGGTTCAATGAAAGTCTCTGCCTCCAAAATAAGGCAGAGAGAAACTGAGAAAGACATCTAATATCTACCTTTGACCTCCACACAGTGTGCACACTTGAGGTCACCCGCTTCCCCCAGTTTTATCATGTGGCACATCTAAACTCAGCACCTGTATCTGGTACTCCTGTGGTATCCAAACCCAGAAGGATGATTTGTCATCATGTTTTAAAAGATCTTACATCAATAGACACTGTTTTTAATTCAAAGTTAGGAATAAAATGAAAGATGCAGGCATGGAATTACGCTGAGAAGCTAAGAGAAGTGGAGAGTAGAGTAAAGGTTGTTAGAGGAAGGGAGGGGTGGGGAGATGAGCCCAGGCACAGCACTGCACAGAAGAGAGAGCATCGAATACTCTGCGGCAATGCAAGCTGTGTTTAACAATGCTTGTCTCTTCCAAAGCAGCTAGCAGAGTGGATTGTGAATGCTTCCAGCATAAAGAAATGCTTGTTTAAGAGTGATGAATAGACCAATTACCCTGCTCTGACTAGTACATACTGTACATTGCATTGATATATTGCATTCCATAAATATGTACCACTATGTTTTATAACATTATAACACTTTAAAATACAGAAAAATAAAAATAGATGATCACTATACAATAATGAAAGGAAACGAACAGATCAATTATCATCATAAGCAGGTGACAAGATTGAATATTTAAACAGTGCAATAGACTTTTTCATTTTGATGCTGGAGATAGAACCCAGAGCTTCATGTATGCTAGGCAAATGCTCTACCACTGACCTATATCCCCAACCCTAAGGAATTATCTTTTTTAAAGATTTATTTTTTAATCTTTTATTTATTTTTACTTTATGTTATGTGTGTTTTGCCTGCATGTATGTAAGTGCAACTGTGTGTGCAATGCCTGCAGAGGTCAAAAGATATCAATCCCCTGGAACTGGAGTTATAGACAGTTGTTAGCTGTCATGTTAGTTGTTAGGGTGCTAGGAACTGAACCCTATTCTGCAAGCCCAGACAGTGCTCATAAACCCTGAGGCATCTCTCTAGCCTGAGAAATATCTTTTTTATTAAGAAGACTTTTTATTAAGACTGACTCTAGGGGAGGGGTCTAAATATGAATAATATCTACTGTATGAAATGCACAAAAATCAATAAAAAATTTAAAGCAAAAATTGTTTAATTAAAAATTATTTCTTCAAAAAAGGACTGTCTCACATAGGCCAGGTTGCATCACCTTGAACTCTCTATGTAACCTAGAATGATCTTGAACTCCTGATCATCTTGCCTCTACCTCTCAAGTGCTAGGATGATGGTGGGAGCCACCATACCCTGGCTTCCAAGAGAAATATCTTTAGAAACTGGGGCTGGAAAGGTGGCTCAGCAGTTAAGAGTACTGGCTGCTCTTACAGAGGCCCTGAATTTGAGTCCCAGTATCCACATAGCAGCTAATAACCATCTGTGACTCCAGTTCCAGGGGCCCCGACACCCTCTTCTGTCCTCCATGGGCACTGCATGACATGGGTACACTTGCATACATCCAGGCAATACACTCATACACATAAAATAAAAATAATAAAATTGTGAAATTGGAAAAATGTCATAAAGTAATCTGAAACACAACCATGTCACAGTGGGCTTTGTCCAGTAACAATGATACCTGTCACCAACAAATGAGAATGGAGACGACCTTATTCAGAGAAAGTCTCTGAATATACAAGATCTGTATAGAGAGTATTAACAGAGCTCTGAAGATTAGACAACAGTTTTCTCATGAGAAGTGAAGAAAAGTACAAATGTACTATAAATGTACTTTATTTTATTTTTGCAACAGAACAACACCGTAGAGTCAGGAAATTGAATATGAGGTTAACCAGTACATTGGTATTTTTGGCCTGATGGGAATTCGAGGCAAGTGAGAGGGCATTTACAAGCGGCAGTGCTTATTTATAGGTGAATATTTGAGAACCTCACCGACTGCTCCATAAATTCAAAATGGGATTTGAGGAAAAAAACACACTAAGAATATTTGATTATCTAGTCTTAAGTGAAAAATCCATTTATGGAGTGTGTTCAGGGTATGAGATACAAATAGAATTGATATAAAAACAAAACGTACCTTCTTACGCTTCTGAAGGTTAGGGAAATATTTTAAAAGTCAATGTTATATACGTGCTAAGAAAATGCTAAGCACCCGTCACTGAATCATGGTGAAGCGGGTCACATTTTATTGCTTTTGGCTAAAGCACAATGCTGAGCTTATATAATACAAGCAAGGTGATGTTTAAAGTTGTTATATAGGCAAAATGCAGCTAATGTGAGTTCATGTATAAAAATAAATAAAACGTCAGGGTTGATTTTTATAAAAAGGAAACCTGAAGCCCAATGTAGCCCCATGTCCTTTTAGCTGAGTGTCTAAAATAAGTTTGCTTTTCATTTCAGACATTCTGAGTGAGGAGACCAAAAGCTATGTAGCAACAGCTATAGGATCAAACTTAGTTATTCCAGAACAAATGCTAATGGAATTATACACAAAAGGAACCAATTTTGCCTTCTATATGTAGGACAAAATGGAAAGGTTCTCATGTGGCTAAGGAGAAGCAGCTTTTAACAGTCCAACTTAGGCATGGTTTTTAAAAGGAACATTTTTGCTTATGATAAGTCATAAAGCAAGAACATTGTCCATAAGATGATACTTATTTGACTTACAGGAGTGTCAAGGATTTGTTTATAAATTTACATTCATGTATAAAGCACAGGAACTTCATGAAAGAAATGTAGCAAAGGTTAGAGCTCATATCTGATCTATCAGAAATGATAGGCCTTGGAATAGTGTGTGATCATGGCAACCAACCAACCACCCATCCAGCTAACCAATCACGTGAGTTCTTCTGCAACCATATCAAGGATAAGAATATCAGAGAACCACTTGAAGTTTTCATTGATGTGAGTGATTAAATGCCTCAGAATTGGTTATTGATCCTATTCAGTGTGTGCTTAGGATCTATTATGTAGAGGCATACATTTGTATTCACACAGAACTCCCCAAAGATGTACTCTAGTTCCTGAAAACTCAAGACAATCTCAGTGTTTAATTTGATATCTCTAGATGGTTGGT
This sequence comes from Eospalax fontanierii, assembly GCA_035773235.1. Lineage (NCBI taxonomy): Eukaryota > Metazoa > Chordata > Mammalia > Rodentia > Spalacidae > Eospalax > Eospalax fontanierii. Next base: position 14,693,268 of record CM069545.1, read on the forward strand.
TCTTCTTTTGAAAGAAACTTGGTGAGTTCAACCACTTTAAAACTAACTGGGACTAGGGAGATGGCTCAGTGGTTAAGAGCACTGACTGCTCTTGCAGAGGACTCAGGTTGGATTCCAGCACCCACACGCTGGCTAACGACCTTCTTGGGCATTGCACAACACGGGTGCAATTGCATACATGCAGGCAGTACACTCATACACATAACATATATATATATATATATATATATATGTGTGTGTTATATATAAAACAAAAATATTAAAAAATAAAACTAATTGTCTAGAACTTGGAAAAGGGAGACATCTTTCAAGAGTTCCTATTTCTTGGCCTCCTAACCAGTATTCTTACTAGCTTTACCCATAACTTAATCTAATTATGTAGTGAATGCCTTATGTGTGCCAGGCACTATGTCAGGCCCAGGGGATTACCAAGCAAGTGGGGCACAGTGTCTTCAAGAAGTCTATTTCATACCATACAATGGAAGTATTCTTGAAAAACTACATACATCAAGCAATTTTTTAATAAGCTGGATTGTCTGCAGCGGCATTTTGACAGATATATTAGGAGCAATTTGTCAAAATGAAAGTTTATCCACTTAATTCATATGCTATGCATCAGGTTTGCAAGTCTCGCCAGGCTCTGCATGCAGCACATAAATAACATTTATGAAATAAGTTGAGCTTTTAAAACAAGTTTGGTTCCTAGTCTGCATCAATTCCTGACTTCCACGGGATCACAATAGATTGATTACAGTTCTTAAAATATTACTAAGTTGTGTTACAGGGACACTTTCCAAATCTGGGCTAGATTTCGTGGCACACTGAGTGTGGGATTTTATGTAAGGAGAACAGGAGCAAACACTGATAAAATGTTTGCCAGATTTTGATGTATAACCCTTAGTGTCTGCCATTTCATATTCATTTCGCAAACAGATTAACTGTTAGAAAAATTATTTAACATAAGATTATTCATTCTACTGCATAATTAAAGTTGGGAGTTCCAGCAGGAGACCCTTGCCTCAAATTCTCTGCATGTCCCCCCACATTCTCACACTTAGCAGCAAAGAAGGCTCTTTTTTTAAAAAGCAAAAGTATATATGTGCACATGTGTGTGCATGCATAAGCTTGTGTTTGTGTAAATGTGGGTATATATGTGCCATGGTACACATGTGAAGGTCAGAGACAACCTTGGGTGTTTGAGACAGGAACTCTTTTACTATATGCCAGACCAGCTGGCTTGGGAGCTTCTAGGGATTCTTCTGCCTTTACCGCCTACCTTGCTATAAAAGCGCTGGGTTTACAGATGTCTGGCTGTGTGTGAATTCTGGGACTCTGATACCAGGCCCTCATGCTTTCATGGTAAGTGCTTTACCTGCCGAACCATCTCCCTAGTCCTGCAAAGAAGACTCTTAACAAATAAACCTGGCCCAATAGAGCCAGCATATCCAACACTATTTCCTTTGTTTCTTGGTGTTAGAGTTACACTGGAAAACTAAGTAGGGAATGTTTCTTGAATGAGGGATCTCTACTGAATATGTACACTTTGCTGAGTGCTGCTGTAGGCGCTAGGGTTACAAGGAAAAACATGAAGCTTCAGATTAGGAAGTCAGGTCTAGAATGGAACCAAGCCAGTGGACAGATTGGATCAGACTGGATCAGACTGGATCAGATTGGATCAGACTGGATCAGACTAGATCAGGGCTGAATTATCAGTGCTATCCCACAGTTATCAGCCCTTCTGTAAGTTTACTTTCCTGTCACCCAAACAATAAGCTGCCCCCAAATGCTCTGAAAGCAGCCGACATTTGAGGACCAGTGGTTTACCAGGGTAGATACTAATTATGATTAAGGATTAAGACATTCTTTTGTCCTTAACCCTTATGGAACCTCCAGATAAAGCCAGAGACAGTGCCTGGAGATAACTGCTACTGTGTGTGCTTCTGAATGCATAGAATGCTATAACTCTAGTTAAAATCTAGGTCTTGGTAACACAGCAGTGGAGGAAAACTGTGAGTGGGACAAGCCTGTCCAAAATCGGAGATGGACTTCAATAAGGAAAACAGTAACTGTGAGAGTTAGTAGGGTTTTGGTAGTCTGTGCATAGTAAAATGGAAGAAGAGACAGAACTTGATAACTGTTTTCTTAGCAGAAACATTTCAGAAGTACCACATTTTATAGATTTCAAGAGCACCTTTCAATTTAGATCAGCAATGTGAAGCAAGTTAGACTGCACAGGCAGGTGGTGAAAAGGAACCATGTTAACCAACACAATGAATTCCCTTTAAAATGCACAGAATTCAGCTGGCTGTGGTGTCAAAAGTTGGGTTGTTTAGAGACTGGAGAGATGGGACAGTCAGTAATATGCCTACCTACTGTGCACGCATGAGGACCCGGGTTGGGATCCCCAGAACCCATGCTAAAAGCAGGGCATGGTATGTATGTCTGCAACCCAGTCCTATGAGGAAAGGAAGGGAGGACAGGATTCCTAAATCTCATTGGCCAGCCAATGTAGCCTAATTGATAAGCTCTAAGTTCAGTGAGACAGTCTCAAAAAATAAGGTGGAAAGCAAGCAAGAGAGACACCCAGTGTTGACCTCTGGCCTCTACATGTACCTGGGAACACATATATATACCACACCTACATACAAAGAGAGAGAGAAAGAGAGAGAGACAGAGATAGAGACAGAGAAACACACAGCGGGAGAGACAGCGTATGCAGGACTTTCTCATAAGTAAAACAGACTTGCCAAAAGGAAATAGATGATATTAAGTTGCTTATGATGGTTATTAATAAGCTCATATTTGGGGAGCTAGTTTTCACATCTGAGTCTGTATTCAGCTGTTTATTTAATGGTGAGGAACAGGTTTGCTTTTAACAAGGCTTCTGTAAAAACACTACTCTTATTCAGGCAACATCTGGAAAAATCTATTCCATTACTTGCCAATGTTATATTTAGGAAGGTAATTTCCTTCTACTGAAGGCCTCTTTTACCTTTCCACATCAGTCAAGGAAAACAGGCTTTGATATATCAGTGTTTAAAAGGTGAACTATCAAATATATCATGGAGTATTTATTTAACATCCATCTTGAGGACATTTCAACAAGCTTTCAGGCTGGGGACAAAAGGAAACATGAACACAGAAGGCTGACTTCCAATAAACACGCTTCACAGACTGCTAACAGTCTCCGGGCGCCCACAACACGGCAGTCAATACTTCCTGGAAATCTCTAGTTTCCGTGAATGCGGGTTGTTTGCATTTCTCCGAAGAGGGGAAATGTTAAATTTGAATATCACTCCAGGGAAAATGGAGGCAAGAAGGGACATATGCAAAGAAACCCTGTCGTTTCCAACCTGCCCTATAGCCAAGTATTTTTAGTTCAGCTAAAATTGTTGAATCCAGTGTTATTTTGCTGATCTTAGGAAGACTCAAAACTTGGTACAATTACCATTTCAGAAATATTTCAGGGAGCCCCAACTTCATAGATCAACCTTTCCGAAAGGGTTTTTAGATTTTTTTTGTCCACAAGAAACTGGGAGGATTATCTTTCTTCTGTCTTACCTGTTTAGGCAATATTAACTACAGTTTATTTTAATGTGTGTGTATGTGTGTGTGTGTGCATGTGTGCATGTGTGCATGTGTGTTTGCTTGTGGAGGTCAGATGAGATCCTTGGCTGTGTCCTTCCTCAGGTACTATCAACCTTGTTTTTTGAGACAGAGCTCTCACTGGCCTAGAGCTTGCAAACAAGGCTACCTAGGCTGGATGGTCAGTGAGCCCCAGGGATCCATCTGTGTCTGCCTCCCCAGTGGGGGGATTACACGTGTGTGCTACCATGCCTGGCTTTGTTTGTTTACGTGGGTGCTGGGGATCAAATTTAAGACCTCGTGCGCACACAGCAAACATTTTACCAACTGAACCATTTCTCCAGTCCCAAGACTAAATTCTTTTTAAAATACATCTATATAATTTCTAACTTAAAACATATTTTTGATTCGTTTAGTTTTATTTTATGTGTATGAACATAGGTGCACCCAGGTTGTGCAGTGCCCGAGGAGGACAGAAGAGGGCGTTGCGTCCCCTGAAACTGGAATTATGGATGGTTGTTAGCCACCATGTGGGTGCTGGGATTCAAATCTGGGTCCTCTGCAAGAAGAGTCGGTGCTCTTAACTGCTGAGTCATCTCTCCAGCCCCTAATTTCTCACTTTTAACTGTATGAACAGAGAATCATTTGTTCTGATTCTGTTGATGAGCATGTTTAGTCCAGACACTTGAGTATCTAAAAAGCATGAGCACTTGGCCTTGTGATGTGAAGCTCAGGTTGGAGGACAGGACTCACTGCATAGAAACCCTGAAGGACACACTGTCACAAACTGTGCTACGAAACTGACGAATAGTGCCATCTCCCACCATAACATTACCTAGAACTATGCTTTTCGACCTAAGTAAGCACCCGCTTCAGGTGTGAGCCTGGCCTCAGTCTCCTCTTTGATCCACACATGGTCCACGGCAGCATGCCTCTGCCCAGCATGTGACAGCTGCTCACAAATAACCGTCAAATGAATAACCAGGTAAAATGTGCTCACTGGAATTAGTGACACGAGGTCATTGCTAAGTCCTCTGAGAGCATTGGGAAATTATGAGGTGAGGGCTAAAGCAAAAATGGCTCAGGCTCAAGGGAGCAGGCAAGAGCACGAAGAGGAGAATTATTCTAAGTAAAGGTTAATTGAGGGAATCCAGCTGATAAATGAGTGTAGACAGACCTTTGGAGAAGAAGTGACTGGAAATACTTCAGAAAGAAGAAGAATCATTTCTGGAAAGACTTGAGGGACTTGGACGCAGGGCTTAGTGGGGACAGAGCAGGAAGACAGTGAGGATTAGTAGACTTGGTAGCAGGCTGCTGCTCTCTCTCAGGAGACTTCTATTTCCTCTATGAGGTCAGAAGTAAGATTGTCTTCTGGATGTGATGGATAGGAATGTATATTTGGGGAAAGTAGGAAAAACTAGAATGAAGTTATTGTGAAGAATCACTCATGAGATAGCTCCGGGAAAAAAAGACTAAGTATGTCAGCGTCACCTTCTGTGTCACCAGAGAGCAGTTACTGGATCCCTCTGTAGAGTCACTGGAAGAGCTGTGGGTAGGGAATCTGAAGTCCTAGGCCTAAGCCTAGCCATGCTATCAGTTGTCTGACCTGGAGGAACTGATTCACTTCATGTGTGTTTCTGTGTGTCTGTGTGTACATATGGGTGCATGTGAGTGCAAGTGCATGTGGAGGCCAGAGATCAACATTGAGAGGCTCCTCCCACCTAGCTGCTTCCTGTCTTATTCTCTGAGACAGGGTCTCCCTGAATGCGGAGCTCATCATTTTAGCTAGACTGGCTAGCTAGTGAGTCCTTGGGATCTTCCTGTCTTCCCCAACCCAAGCACCCATCCCTGGGTTTACAGACAAGTGCTGCTATACCCATCTTTTTACATGGGTACTGTGGACCTGAACTCAGGTCCTCATGTTTGTGTGGCAAGCACTTCCACTGAGCCATCTCCACGGTACCTCACTTTTACTTCTTGAGGCTTCCGATTTTACCAGTGATAAACTAGCTGGGCTATACAGGAATCTCCCATGCTCTAAAACAAGCATGTCCAACCTGCAGCCCATGGGTGGCACGTATCCCTGTATAATGCTCTTTGGGGATCCAACACATTTATGGATGACAATGTCAAAAGGTTGGATGTCCTTGTTCTAAAAGGTTCCTAAATGGCTGAATCTTTATGAAGTAACCAGGACCTTAATCAGCGGCAGTACAATCAACAGAAAATAAAAATGCAAGATTGGACAGGAACCATCTCACTGCCTTGGTCCATAACTCTATGCATTGCTGAGATGGATCAGAAGACAATCTCTCCACTGGTACAATTTCTGAGTCTATTCTGTCATCTACATGACAAACACAAGCCTAAGTCTTTACTTCTTGGTTTCAGTCCTTCAAAAGGTCCCCCAGCACTACCTAGCAGGATAAGATCAATTCCTCAGCCCAGCCTAGGAAGTCGCCCTTCATCAGTTCCTGCTCCCCACCCACTGTGCCGTTGACACACTCCCTAAGTAATGATTCTGAAAGGAAATAAAAGCAGAGAAAAGAGAGGATGTTTCTCTAGTAAAACGGAAGTAAGTTAAGGGTTGTTCTAATTTCTTGCCCATTCTTTGCTTCAGTAACCGATGCTTTGCCATTGGCTATTTTAAGATACAGTTTAATTTGAAAATCTTATACTCGGAGACTTGGGCCAAACAGTTTTCAGTGTCAATAGTGAGAATTTTGTGGCTGAGTTAAAATGCATTTGAGTGAGCTGTCTTTCACTTTTTAAGGTAAATACAATGCAAGTTAAAACCGTCCCCAAAGCAATGAAGAAAGAACATAAAAAGCACCCCCATTCATTAAAAGAATGGTATTCAGTGCTGTTTACACATGTGGTTCTCAAGTTTAAACTTAAGTCTAAATATATTTTTTAAGCTGTAAGTAAAGTAGTAATTTGCTGAAGCCAAACCACAAAGAAATTTCAGGAATGCATTCAGGTTATATAATTCTATTTCCTGCTACATAAAGAGAATGTTAATAGCTTCTATTTTGGTCATTTATTAGTTAATTCTTGGTTAGAAGAATTTTGGAATCTAAAATAATTTCAGAGATTAAGTTTCAACCCAATTAAATTCAATTTTTAGGTAGGAGACAGAAATGTAAATTCCCAACCATCAAATGCCTTCTTGCTTGAGGGATAGGACAGAAATCCTCCTCTCCCTGTTGTGTTCTGAAATGTTCTTGTCCTCTTAACAGCTTCATTTGCCTTAATTTTGGAAATCCTCAGTAGCTGGGGTTACCCTTAGCAAGAGGGAGGGGCAAAGACAAAGAAGGTTCAAGAAAGGGTCAGTGGATGTTAAGCAAAAGGGGAGGTGTTTCCAACTAAGGGGCATGTTCCAGAATTTTCTGTGGAAATGGGGTAGAATCAGAATAGCTTGTAGGGGAGAGATGGCAAATCGAAGGAATCTACTAAAAAAAAGAGAGAGAGGAAAAGGAAAGAGCATAGGAAGGCAGAAAAGCCTAAACTATTCTGAGGAACCATAAAATAACTGACTCAGTGGGAGCTGCGGTTTGGTGATAATGTAGGTGCATTTTATGTATAAATTAGATTAAATAAGTGGTTTTGATACAGGAAAAAAACACTTCTAAGCAATCTGAGAAATAATACCTTTCCAAGAATTTGAATAATAACCACAGACTGTCTTCTTGGGGTAAAAAGAATAAGAACATTCACAGATTATTAAATACAGACAGAAGACTTAGTGAGCTAAATAATGGAACTTACATAGCTGGAAGTCTCATCCAGTAGGCTACAATATTTAAGACAAAAAAGTGTTAGAACATACATCAAAAACTAAAGAGAAAAAGGAGAGGCAAGGTGTGCAGAATCAATTCCAGGAGGCCCCAAATCCATTTACTAGAGTTCTAGATGGAGATACACCCATAGGAGTGAAGAAAATTATCCTTGGCTGAAGGAAACTGTGGATCACAAGGTCCAAACCAGGACAAGTGAAAAAAGGTCAAGATGAAATTTCAGAAAGTCTGGGCGTTCAGAATAAAGCAAAACTGTCGAGGTGGCAGGGTGGTACATGCCTGTAATCTCAGAATTAGGGGAAGAGGATCATGAGATTGAGGTTAGCCTGGACTACATATCAAGATCTCGTCTCAAACAAACAAACAAACAAAAAAAAAATTAAAAAAAAAATCTAGCTTCACAAAAGATAAATGCACACAGGTGCACACGCACGGACACGATCACAAACGTGTACATATATATCCAAATTCTAATAGTCAGTCTAACAGCAGACTCACTGGCCACACTAGATTGTAGATGTCATTGGTGCAAAGCCTTCAAAGTTAAGGGACAATAATTTTGAAACTGGACTGAAACCTGAAATTACTATGAGGACAAAATCAGACATTTTCAAAGGTGATCACAGGGCTTGCCATCCATGCCTACCTATCATGTAACAAAAGTTACTCAAAAGGAGTAGTCTATACAGGGAAAAAAATATTCTGAATAAAAGAACAACATGAAGTAAACCATAAAGAAAACAATCATAGTTGAATACAACTCCAAAGAGACACAGGTCTGCAAAGAAACAAAGTTGTTTGGGAAATAGCCCTTAAGTAGCAAAATTCAGTAGATGAGGGTGGGAGTTCTTTCTTTATGGATTTTGACTCAACAACAAATATTTGCATAGTGGCTTTAATTTTTTTAAGAAACAACAAGAAAATGCCATTCAGAGTTACTCCATAATGATAAAAATCATAAATATATTAAATAGTAAACATTGTAGTCTAACAAATTGAGATGTCACAGGTAGAGTGACTCACTGTCCTGGAGCCAGGGGGTTCCCAAAAGTGGGACTTTCAGTGGTAAAACTGGGAAAGTCCTGTGCAAACCAGGACTGGCTTGTTACCTCTGTCACAGGACAGAAACGGTAACAGAACAACACCATCATTTCTATTTGTCAGTCCTGGAGTTCCACAGATGCTTTAGAGGAGAAATCATTGGTGACCATCAATACTGATGCGTAGGAATGATGCACATGGAGAACGAGGTTTCCATGTTTGATTTCACCCCTTCCCAAAGCATTCTGAGTTTTAAAACAGTTCATTCCCTTAGAGTAGTGAAATTATATTCTTGAAGCATTTAACAAAGGGGATATTTCAAAATTAAGACACCCCACTGCTCCAGACATGTGAACTTATCCAAAAAGAATTAAACAGGAGACTTAAAAACAACTAAACCCTGATTTGAAAGCGAGCTTATAAACAAGGCTGAGGACAGGAAGGGTCTGTTTCCTTGTGTGGTGCAGGGCAATGTGTGCATTGAGTGATGAGTGGCCGATCACAGGAAAGAGCAGGAACAAGACAATGCTGCGCTCATTAATCGGCACAACACGCCGCTAGACCACACTACCACTCAGCTACTGTTGGGACACCCTAGTTTTTGCCTGGGGAAGCCATTCAAAGACACAGCTCCATTCCCTCTCTGCGGCTTTAGGAGTGTTGTGCATTAGCCTAATTTTTTAAAAAAGCCATAAATGACTGCTATTTTATATCAGAATTGTTATTAATTAAAAAAAAAGAAGTCTTTTCATGAGCATTAGTGCTCTGAAGTCTAATGACCCTGGAGAAGGATTCAGACCTATAGATAACTTTCTGTATGTTTTTTTAAAAGAGAACTGGAACCTTAGGTATGCTGACTCCACAGCTGTTTGCACAGGAAGTCATCAGATTATCTACAAATGATAACTCAGCCATAAAGATAACAATTGTTTCATGCTTTTGCCTTCAGTATGTCCTCTATTAATACCCAAGATACATTTATTTTGACTCTCATAGGAAATTACCCTAGTCCAGCTTTTGTAAGTTGCTAACTACCAAGCATATAATCAAAATGCATTCTGCATCCTTCCCTGCATAAAAAGGAGGGGCCCTTAATGCATTTAACAACTTAATGGGTCTATGCCAAATCACCAGCTATCTATCAAGCTTCCTTATTCTAAGATGAACTTAGCATTTTAAAAGCATACCTGAAATCAGTATGTAGCTTATAATTAACATGAAATTTAACATGATTGAGTGCCCTTCTGCTCCCTGTAAAGCTATTATATCAATTGTATATCTTCATCATCCCAAGTCTAATCTCCAACAAAAAGAGTGAAAAAAAAATCATACATACAGCTAGTTCATTGTAAAGGCCCAGTGATGACTAAGATATTTGAACTCATGAAATTTAATAGGAAAACGTAGTTCAGGTAAGTGGAGATTTTGACACAAAGAGCAGAGAGAGTTCAGATGATAAACATTAAAAAGAGGCCAGTGAGGGGCTGGTAAAATTACCCAGCAGTTTAAAAGCACTTGCTGAGTCTAACTTTCTGCATCCATATCGGCTGGCTTCTAAGTACCTGTAGCTCTAGCGCCACAGAATCAAACCCTCTTCTGGCCTCTGAGGGTACCTGCACACACACAAACACACACATATACATAAAATAAAAAGAAAATAAACCTTTGGGAAAAATGTATGTGGGGACTGGCGAGATGGCTCAGTGGTTAAGAGCACTGGCTGCTCTTGCAGATGACCCAGGTTTGGTTCCCAGCACCTACATGGCTTTAACAACCATCCATAACTCCAGTTCCTGGGGAATCTGATTCCCTCTTCTGACCTCCACAGGCATTGCACAATAGGGATGCACTTACATACATGCAGACAGTACTCTCATACACAAAAAATAAAAATAATAAAAAATATATTTTGTGTGTATATGTGTATGTGTGTGTATATGTGTATGTGTGTGTGTGTGTATGTGTGTGTGTGTGTGTGTGTGTGTGTGTGTAGGGAGGATGAGAGAGGGGTTGAAAGATGGCTCAGTCAGTAAGGGCATCTGCCTTGAAGTCTGACAGCCTAAATCCAATCTCTTGAGCCCACATGGTAGAAGGAAAGAAACAACTCCCTCAAATTGTTCTTTGACCTCTACACACAAGCTGTGGCATGTCCCCCAAAGAGGAGGGAGCAAGACCAAGCAGACCCCCATTTCTGCCGAGTCGAACTACGATTACACTTAGTGGAGGAACAAAGTAACAAACTACGACTTTGCTAAAATCCATGGGTTCCATGTTTGTAATTTTAATTATGAGACTATTTAAAATTCTCATTCAATTATTTCAGGGAATGAAAACACTTCAATGGCATTTTGAGCAAAATCTGCAGCCTCCAAATCACTGAGAAGAAAATTTGCAAAGAAAGAAAGAAAAGAATAAAGAAGGTGAAAGTTGCAATTTATTGCTCACCAGGAAACAAACTGGCAGATCTTGGAGTAGATTTAATGAAATAATGTAAAACATTTGTGTGAAATTTGCAGCATTCTGTTATAAGGGTTGGAGAGGAACCATGGCCACCCTTTGGTTCCCAGTGACAGCTCTATTGAATATTCAAACCAGACAGGATTTTAATTATTTTTCCAAGGGAAGAGCCCTTCAAGTACTCTAAAACCTGGATGGTTTTAAGTTTCTGCATTCTCTCCCCCATCACACAATGCCACTAACTGTTCTTGGAAGGATAACTCCCTGTGTATTCCTTTTTGCCCTCTGAAATCAGTTACAAACCACAGCCACCCTGTAACTCTGTGGCAAAGACACTGGTGTTGGGATAACTCAAAAGCAGAGGAATGATGGCGGACCTACAAGTATTCAGTGTATTCTCTACAAAAATCAAGATTTATTGTTCAACTGTTTCATTACTTCATTATTTTAATGGGTTTCTCCAAGAAGTAAGCTTAGGCTCTGGAAATGAATGTTAAAATTTTCCATATGTCTGAATTTAAACCATTTGCTCCAGTGATGGAAAATTTGATTTGTTCTTTGTTATATGTTAAATGTTTGCTTTATTCACTTTAGTTTTTAAAGCTTCCTTCCCACTGATCAGTACATTGACTTTATGCACTTTTCAAGCTTGAATATGGTTTAATTGTAGAAGTTGACATGGTGCTAGATAATTTATTGAGGTCATACTATGTGCCTTTTGAACGTCCCACCCTTAGTATTTAAAATGTCACCAGCCCCATAAAGTTCTCCTCAGCCATCCAGGACGTACATCTTCTTATCATTGTTGCCATTCTCATACTGACCATTCCTAACCCCAAACTCCAAAGTCCAAAGCTTCTGAGCATCTATATAATACCACACATGGAAGATTTAACACCTCATGTAACAAGCCAAGCAAAACACAGGTATGCGGCCGGAGAGATGGCTCAGCTCTTCAAAGCTGCTCTTACAGAGGACTTGAGTTCAGTTCACCCACTTTAGGCAGCTCACAAATGCCTGTAACTCCAGCTCCAGGGGAATCTGATGCCTTCTTCTGGTACCTGCGCACACACATGCACACCCACACACACAGATACACATGTAATTAAAATAAAATAAATCTTAAAAAAGAACCACAAGTACACAAAAATACTACATAAAATTACATGCAGATATGTATATAATATGCATACATGTATGAATGACTTTTACCATATGGACATGAACTGACCTAATGACTTTTACCTAACCTTGCAACCAAAAAGTTACTGTTTATCATGTAAACAAGTTCACTGAGTTATGTGCTTCTCTTGTGACCTGGACATATGGCCTTAATCCCTTAGGACCTCTTCCCTGCCCTCCAGCCAAGATAGTGTCTGAATGTGTGTATGTATGTTTTACATATCAAAACATTGAAAGCAGCATGTTTTTCTCATTGCAAACAATGAGGAAAATTGAATGTGTGGGATATTCTAAGCCTAGAGATCAAGGGGCAAGATTCTGTGAGAAGATAAGGGTGGGTCCTGACTTTTACTTCCCCATTTCATGGTAGAGAAAGTGTTTCAATAAAAGAATGCACAAAGCCCCTGTGTGGGAGCACAGTTCCAAAAGAAATTTTGAAAGAACAGGCACTTGGCAATTCAGGTCCATTCTTGGCCTTAAAACAATGTTAAGAGTCAGGCTGTCTCTTTTTTAAGTATCACCATGATATGGCATAGAAATACTGCACATATAAAAGATAAATGAATTTAATGTTTAGATTGGGGGCTCATCCTTGAAATATTATGTATATGCTAATAATTCTTTTAAATCTTAAATCCAAAATACTTGTGATCCCAGGCATTTTGGGTAAGAGAGATAAAGCTGTTATTACTGATAGTTGGGCAGTGTTGAACCTGTCTCCTTGTTATTTCTGACCTCAGCACACGGTTGGTCCCTTACACTAGATTTCTACATAGTAGGTATCTGCATGGGTGAGTACATGTAGAGATTTGTGGGACTCCAGCAGCATCCTTTACAGGTTGGAGGAATGATAAGGCTTTATTTTTCCTGGTGTGGGGATCTCTGGTCACATCCAACCTATCAGATGTGATATGATTGCAAATTTCCAATGACATCATATATGATTTCACAAGTTTCACCTGGGATTTGAATTTGTACTTTTCTATCTTTGAAAGCTTAGACAGAGGACTTCTTGCTTTAGCAGATAAGTTTGATTAGTAGGACTGGAGAGATGGCTCAACAGTTAAGAGCAATGGCTGCTCTTGCAGAGGACCCAGGTTCAATTCCCAGCACCCACATGGTGGCTAAAAACCATCTGCAACTCAAGTTCCAGGGGATCTGATGCCCTCTTCTGCTCTCTGTGGGTACACTTACATGCATGCAGGCAATACACTCACATGCATAAAATAAAATAACAAATAAAAACATTGTTTTTAAAGTTTGATTAGCAATGAATGAATATTACCATTTAGAAGTGAAGAAATATATGTGGCATGGTATTTATTATGGCCCCTGAAACCTGACAGTCTTACTTATTGGCCTTCTGTATCGTCTCTCACACTTATTTTGCTTTTAGCATTTGTCTGTGCATATGGCATGCATATATGTGTATATACATGCTCACATGTGTGTGGGAGCACATGTGCATGAGGTATATATGCATGTATGTGGATGAAGAGGCTGGAAGCTGAGGTTAGGTATCTTCTTCAATCACCACCTTATTCACTAAGGCTGGGTCTTGTGATTGAACTCAGAGCTCACTAATAGTTTGGCTAGACAGCTTGCTCTGCCTTTTGAGTACTAAAATTACAGCTAGACTGCCATAATCAGCTGGCATTTACCTGAGTGCTGGGCATCTAAACTTCAGTCCTCACACTTGTGTGGCAAGTGCTTGATCAGCTGAGCCATCTCCCCAGCCCCTCTCACTCTTGATCTTCCTGCTCTCTAGTGAACCGGATCTCGCTTGGCTTACCTACCCCTCCTTCCCCATTTCCTACTGACCCCCATTTCCTACTGACCCCCACTTAGACGCGGCTCTGAATGTCCAGGCACAAGGAAGTCTGAACTCTATCTTCCCCTTCTTTCCATACCTGTGTTTTGCAACCACCCATAACAAGCAAACAAGCAAACATACATCAAGGCCAATGTTGGATCATTGTCTTTCTACTTCAACATATATATTTCAACAGCTAAAGACTAAAGACAAACAGCATATGCAGAATGAAATCCCTATGATAAATCCAGGGTCACCAACCTCAGCTGCATTCCCAAAGCTCTTTGAGAGCCCATGACTATTAATTGTCATTGTCGAGCACTGACTGAACAGCTGTTGCGCCATTATTGGCGCTCAATTCCTTTTATAGTTGGTTTCTGCCTCTGGTGTATCTTCTCCTCTGTTGTTCTAACCCTCAAATTCCCAGAAGCTGAGCTACTCTCACTTTCCAGTGCTGAGGAAAATGAAACCAGAGGAACAAATTCAGCTTCCTGAGCTGCTTCCCAGGCTGGCATCCACCTCTGGCTTCTCTCTTTCCTTTCTCCCTTCCTTCCTTCTTTCCTTCCTTCCTTTTCTTCCTTCCTTCCTTTCCTCCTTCCTTCCTCCCTTCCTTCCTCCCTCCCTCCCTCCTTCCTTCCTTCCTTCTCCTTTCTCTATCTCTTTCTCTTCTTTTTCTCTCTTTCTTTCACAGGCAGGGTCTCTCTAGGCAGCCCTCAAGGGGTGCTCTGGCCTCAGCCTCCTGACATCTGGAACTGTGGGCACCACAATGTCAGGTGTCTTTTTTATTGTCTTCTGTTAGGCTCAAAGGAGGGAGATCAGGGATAAGAAGGGACAAGCCTCAGTAGCAGAACCCAAAACCTACATATCTGTCTCCCCATAAGCTCAAATTAACCTTGATCACTGGATCCTTTCTCTGTCATATGTGTGTGTGTGTGTGTGTGTGTGTGTGTGCCTTAGCCATCCAAAACAGCTCTTAGATCCTGCTCATCCTGCTCTCCCTGTGTGCTTGGACGGCACTATCATTGGTTTCCTAATGTGACTGTATCTTAATGATATCATTAAGGATCTTCTCCTTCCTCATCACCATTCATCAGATATGGCTGCCCCACTCTGTTCTCGAATGCGCTGAGGCTCCCACCTTCCACCTATAGCTTGAGTCAGTCTTTAGATGTGGGTCTCCATGGGCCTGGAGGGCAGCTTAGAGCATGCTCTTAGCTAGTCACTACCCAGGGGAAAGTCCTATACCACCTGATCTTGGCCAGCTGTGCTCCTCACTCCGTCAAGCCTCAGCCATTCCCTTCCTGCAGTGCTGACCTGCCTGTTGCAGCCCTTCAGAACTGCCTCTTGGGACTCTGTCCCACTCTGACCTCTGCCTGGCATGTCCTTCTCACATTATCTGTCCCTTCTCCACTTGCATGAACTCTCTCCTTTCAAGACTCAGCCTGAGCCTTGATGAACTGGCCCCTTCCACAGTTACCCCTTTGACTGATATCTTCTCAAAGGCAGAAGTCATGTCTCATCCTTGAGATCTGAGGTCCAGAGTTGTTGTTCAAAAATGCTCAACTGAATCCTCAAAAGAAGCAACTCAGTTATTTGTGTATTCTGGTGCTTGCAGACACAGCTTTTAGCTTGATAACATTGAGCAGAGGGTCTTCAGCATCCATGACCTTTGCTTTTCTCAAATTCTTTATTGATGACACTGCTTGGTGTAAAGGCTACAAGGGGTTCCCTAAGAGTGGGGAAGCAGGCCTGGAGAGATGGCTCAGTGGTTAAGAGCAATGTCTGCTCTTGCAGAGGACCCAGGTTTGATTCCCAGAACCTATATGATGGCTAACAACCACCTGTAACTGCAGTTCCAGGGGAATCCAACGCCCTCTTCTAACCTTCACGGGCATTGCACAACATGGACGCACTTACATGCAAATTAGACACTAAGAAATACTCCATGAGGCCACCATAGATCACTGAAGAATGGTAGGGAGCTGATTTTAGTAGGTAGCAGAAGACATGCTTTTTCAGGGAAACATCTGGAAGGCCATAATAGTAAAACGTTTTAAGTAACTGCCTCTGACTAGAGGAACTTAAATGATAGGAGGTTCTTTTTACCTCTCATGTATTTTCTGGTTTCACTCTTAACACAGTCATCGTGTATCACTCAAATACTTAAAAGCAATCCTAAAATGATAATAAAACACAATTGAGTTGCATCCCACTGCAAGCTTCAGCATCTCTGATTCTCTCGCATTGTTCCCTGGGTTGGGGGTGTAGGGGGCTGTGCTATTCTGAGTCTTGGGATCAGCCTGAGACCCCATGGGTCAGTAAGAAGATGGAGACTATTATTCTGCTGATTCAGAGGACTTAGAGCGGCGTGGAAAAGGGACTGAAGTTCAGGCTGTTTGTATGTTTGTGCCTGACAAGAACTTGTAAATGTGCCGAACATGTTTAAGTAACATTTTAAAAAACTCTACAGTTAATTGTCCTCATGTTAGGGACAATCGTCCCCATCTGACCGAGTTGTGCTGAGTGTCCTCTTAGCTCCAGAATCCTGCACTCTTCCTCATTCCCAGCATTCATTTTTCCGCACTGTAAACCCGATGCTTTTCCAGGCCTCCAACTTGATTAGAGTCCCAAGAAGGTGGCCACTTTCCCCTTCTGCTCAGAGGAGTGTCTGATATAGGGCACCAGACCTATTAATCCACCCCTACAAGAAGTACTCCACCTGGTGTGCACTGGGTGCCCTCCCATGATGGGTGTGCAACACTCTCTGCCTCCTCGGGAGCTGTGAAGATAGAATATCCAGCAACCTGATCAATAAGGTGATCGGGGCCTTTCATTAGATCAAGATAGCCCATAGATGCTCATGGGAAGGCTGCAGGAAGTTAAATGTAAAACTCAGATTTGGACCATGGTTGAGATGGAGGACTCCTGTTAGAGTTGAGAGCAAGGGTCAGAACAGAAAGAGCAAGTGGGTTTGTGACAAGAACGTGTCACGAATGAGGACCTTCCACCTCCTTAAATCATCCCTTACTCCACAAGTCACCCAGTTTCTCCTTTGTGATCACTACATGTTCTTCTTCCTCTTTGCCCTCTTTGAAGGTTGCCTCAGGCAATGGGGATGTCATTGTTCTTCTAGCCAAGACTTCGATCGGTGCTTCACTGACTGACTGTTCCCTTTCTATGTTTTGAATTCTTTATGTGTATCTGGGCTCATATGTGTATGTACGTATGTGTACATGCATGTGAGGACAAGAGGCCAGGCCCGAGTGTTATTCCTCGGGAGTCATCTTATTTAAAATCTTTATTTATTTATTTTTATTTTATGTGTCTGAGTGTTCTGCCCGCATGTATGTATGTTAAGTGCACCACATGTGTGTAATGTCTGTAGCAGCCACCAACAAATGGTGACTATGGGAAAGCAAAGCTCAGCTTTGCTCTTCAGCCTAGAACTTCTTTTTTGGTTTTCAAAAGAAAGGTGGCCCTTGTCATCCAATGAAGACAATGTGGTAGGATGGGCCTGTGATCAGATGTTTAATCTTGGAAGAACCCAATAGGATTTGTAAAGGCAGGAAGCCTAAGAATCCCTTGTCTATCTTGTTGTCTTAGTGGTCCAGATATAAGTTAAAACACTGGACTAACATTTAATTTACCATTTAGCTCCAACAGCCCTTTACACAGACACACAGATACACACACACACACACACACACACACACACACACCATTATTTTGAAAATCAAAGCTTAATGTACAGACGTAGAGAGCCAAGTGGTCTAAAGTTCAGGATATTTGTAGCCAGTATTTTTCCAGTATGCATAAGCTGCTCTCTCCAGCAAATAATACGCTCTTTATATTCAGAAGTAGACTCTCCCCCAACAGAACTGTTACTATTCAGCAAAATAATGGAGGCTCAATGCAGAAGTCAACTAAAGCCAACTAGCCTCACTGTGAGACATTTGGAAAAAGACTCAAACCATGGCTGGGATGAAGACCACGAACATTAAGAAGTTCTAACTCCGACGACAGAGCTAAGTGTACTGTTGCCAGTCTAAGTCCCTAGGGAGGGGCTCTTGTTGGCATCACATACCTTCTATAGATTTCTTCATTCTAATTCTCGTCATTCTTTTTGGAGGGGGAGAGGCATGAGTGAGATAGAATCTCACACTGTAGCCCAGGCTGGCTTCAAACTCACTGCATTCCTCCTGCCCCAACTTCACCACACTTGCTGATCTCTCTAGCTTTAGACCATGATGATTCTTAAACACATCCTGACCTAAACACTGTCCCTCAGAGCCTAGGCCTCTATCTGCCACATCACAATAGGATACTCCACAGAGCCTGGCTGTTCACAGGGCTACCCATGGCCAATCATCACTGGCATATTTTGGGTGCTTGAAGGACACACAGAGCTCAGTCCTGCCCCAGCCAGACCTAGTCAGAGCCCACATTCCTGTCAGCTCCCTGGTGCTTTCCACGCAGAGTCAACATAAGGGGCTCCACAGCAGTCTGTATCATAGTAATGCTGGCCTGCATCTGTGGTCTCTGGATCCAAAGTAGCTTCTCTAATCACTGCTTCCTTATAGACCCCACCCACCACACACACAGACACACACACACACGCACACACACAGGCACACACACACGCACACACACAGGCACACACATGCACACACTGCTTTTTTTTTCCATCCCTTTGTCCCTTCCTTTAAAAAAAATTGTGTGTGTGTCTGTGTGTGTGTGTGTGTGTGACACATGTGGCAGTCAGAGGAAAATATGCAGGAGTCATTCCTCTCCTTCCACTATGTGGATTCTGGGAATTGAATTCAGGTCATCAGACTTGGTGGCAAGTGCCTTAACTTGCTACTTGCTGAGCCATCTCTCCAGTCTCCTCTCCTCTTTTCTTTTCTCTCTTTTCTCTCTCCTCTGCTCTCCTCTCCTCTGCTCTCCTCTCCTCTCCTCTCCTCTGCTCTCCTCTCCTCTCCTCTCCTCTCTCCTCCTCCTCCTCCTCTTCTCCTTCTCCTCCTTCTCCTTCTCCTTCTCCTCCTCCTCCTCTCTCCTCCTCCTCCTCCTCCTCCTCCTCCTCCTTCTTCTTCTTCTTCTCTCTCTCTCTCTCTCTCTCTCTCTCTCTCTCTCTCTCTCTCTCTCTCTCTCTCCAAGGTCTTACACTGTAGCTCAGACTGACCAGAAACTTATATATCGCCTAGGTTGGCCCTGAATTCACAGCAATCCTCCTGCCTCTAAGTGCTGCCATTATAGGCATGAGTCATTGTGTTTGATTCATTGTTGCTTTCTTTGCTAGAAGACCAGTTACCCTCAGGCCTCCTTTCCTTCTACCTTCCGTGGAGCTGCCCTTGCCTCTTGTGTGTCTTCCTCAGTTTGCCAATCTGTGGCATCAGCCCACAGCCCCGGGCACCCCTCTCTACTCTCAGGTCTTGGAGCCTTCAGACATGGCCTTAGCCAAGCTCATTAGGTTCTCTCTCCCTGGTATCTAGGTAGCAGCAGAAGTTTATGATGAGGACGGGGGAATATGGCAGCCATCATGGCCACAGCAGAGGACCAGCAGTGACTGGTGCACCAAGCGTATGAACACAGTTTAGGGATAGGAAGAGGACAGGTCAGAAAGCCACAGGGTTCATCTGAGCGTTTAGAGACTGATAGCCAAGGGTGCAGCATGCATATGGAACTCAGTACAAACCAAGTGGACTACATAACCACAGGATACCCAAAGTCAAAGCTTTGGACCATGTTGTTAGGTAAATATACAAACACATATCCTTTCACCTCAGATTCTAGACATACAGTGGACAAGGTGGTAGTTTCGGTGACCAAAGACAAGCTTGGGGGAATTGCAGATACATTCTTTATGTTGAGTTGCCAGAGGCAGCTAATCCACCAATGTCTGTTATGGATGAAATGTGTTTCCCAGAATTCACATATTGATGCCCTAAGCCTAGTGTCCTAATTAGCTTTATATTGCTGTGATAAAGCATCCTGACCAAACCAACTTGGGAGACAAGGGCTTATTTGGCTTATACATCTTGATCTCAGTTCATCACTGAGGGAAGCCAGGGCAAGAACTTAAGATAGAAACTTGAAAACAGGAACTGAAATTGGACCACAGAGCGATGCTGTGTTCTTCTGGCCTATGCTTAACCTGATTTCTTATGCAACCCAGGAGTGTATTCATATTTACTCTCCCTCCCTCCTTCCCTTCCTTGTCCTCCATTCCCTGCTTCCTTCATGTGAGATCAGAATAAAAATGCAGGGAGAAGCCCTCACCAGAAGTCAACACTGTTGACTCCCTGATCTCAGACCACCAGCCACCAGAACCATGAGAAATCAGTTTCTCTTGCTTAAGTCACCATGCCATGGTATTTTGATGCAAGCCAAGCACATAAATACAATGTCCTAATCAAGTTAAAACCTTAGTCCTCAATACCGCCTTCTCTTCTTCTGTACTTGTCTTCCATTAATATGCTCGCTTCTGAACTAAGATGGTGATCGTCAGCCGAGCACCCTGGACTTTGCCTCAACAAAGCATCAAGTTTTCCTCCTGTCTTCACACACCCTCTCAGAGGAAGCGTTTGCTCTCTTCAATAAAGTGAACCTGAAAGCACAGAAGCCACATGCCCTCCGTCTTAGGTTTGCATCTGTTGCTGTGATAAAATACCCTTAAAAAAGCAACTTTGGGGATAAAGGGTTTATTTTAGCTCACAGTTCCAGATTGTCATTCATTGCTGTGAAATCACAGAGACAGGAGCTGGTTACATTATATCTGTAGTCCAGGGGCTGAGAGAGAGGAATGAGCTCAGCTCACTGTCACTTACACAGTTCTGAGTCCCCTGCCTAGGATGGTGCCACCTAGACTGTGTGGATCTTCCCACCTTAATTAATGTAATCAAGATAATCCCCCACAGACATACCCAAAGGCCCACCTGACCTAGACAGAAGTCCTGATGTTTATGTCTTTACTCTGTAAAGGCCCTTGGACTCCCTACTCAACCATCCAGCACATACCCCTGCCATTCTGCTGAGCATAAAACACAGAAAAAGAGCCAGGGAGTTGCTTTGGCTGTCCTGGACAGTAGGTCTGTAGGCTTGCTGCTTTCTGGGCAGTGGCTTCAGCTTTCTACCTGCTATCCTTCCTAGCCCAGTATGACTCACACCCATGCCACCACACGTCCAATTCCCCACTATAGATTTAAGACTCCCAACAGCACAGGCCTTGACATATACAGTTGGTCAAGAGAGACGCTAAATGGATAAAAAGAATCAAACTGGGCAAGAAATCTTCAAATGTGCTGTTCAAACTTACACAACACTATTGCACACTGTAAATCATTTAGAGAATTGGAAAACCCAGGAAAAACCATCACAACCTAGAAATAACCATGGCTAATATTTTGGTAACTTCCTTCTACTTTGCTCATTGTTTACAATGGAGAACGGAGATTAAAGTATTAGCTGCATTCTGACCTTTTTACCCCACTGAGCATCATAACACAGGCATTTTTATAAGAGAACTTTCAACCTTGACCTTTTGCTACTTGCAACAAAAATTCTTCTGCAAGAAATGTCAGAAATACCGCATGCTTGCTCTAGGAACAGAGCCCTGGAAGATGTATGTCAGGTTTATTTTAAGAACCAGAGATTCAGGAAGCTGTGGGACGGCTCTGATTCTCAGAGACTGGAGAACAGAGCACCTCTGGAGGCAGGCTGGTGGCAGGGAAAGCAGGCAGACTGCCTCTGAGGTGCCTGTGGCAGGAAATCACTCCCTTAAAACTTGCCTCTAGAAAGTTCCGTTCCCTGATCCCTGCTGCTCTTCCCCTCTGAGCTAGCCCACATATGCCATCCTCCCTTTTCTTTGGACTTGTTCTACTCTTCTCCCACTTGGCCATGGTTTGGATCTGCAGAGTCCTGAAGGCCTGTGTTAAAGGGGTTGGTCCCAGGTTGGCACTATGGGGAGCAATGACCACATTAAGGTGTAGGACTGGGTAGGGAGTCACCAGGTCATGGGTGGGTCCTCTTGAGGTTGCTGTAGGGCCCTGTCTTCCTCTTCTACTTTTCCATTGTCACATGCTCCCCCATTGGTATCATGCTGCTTCCCCCAAAGTGATGCTGCCAGCTGGCCATGGGACCCATACCCCTGAAACTCTGTTGCAAGCTAAAATGTCTCTTTATATAAGTTGATTGTCACAGGTAACAGTCTCCTCCCAGAGAGGAGCCTCTAGCTACACTCTGAGTAAGTGGGAAGAGGCTGTAGGCAAAAGGAAGGTGAATCCTGTAGTCCATCGTAGCAGGGGAGATATTCTGAAATGAAAGTTCAGATCTTACATTTTCCTTCCACTCTTACTGACAATGGCCCTTCAGTTATGTTGGGCATCTTGCCCAGTGATCTAAAGTTTCCACCATCATGGAGTGAGTGTCCATTCTATAGGATCCCATGAGGTATAAGGTATGGCTGTTATACAGGGCCTCTTAGATCCTAGCATTCCTTGTTCATAGGAGATGAAATGTCCCCCAAAGGGCAGCAACATCCATTGCATCACTCTTTACAGTCCTTTCTGTTCATCACCTAGAAGCAGGGTGTTGGATGCAGAGCAGATGAACATACTTCAGTTCAAAGAGCAGAGAAAAGACGTGTGGCCATCTGTCACCATGCAGAGAAATGTGACTGCAAATCTGGAGCTCATGTGGATATTTATTTCAAGCAGGCTGGAAAATGACCTGAGCCTAGGACCCTGGAGATCACATGGCCAACTGGACCCCATGAGCTCAGTGTACTTTGGGCATGTGAGACTATCTTTGCCTCTCAAAATGTTCCATAGTATTTAGTTAAAATTTGAGTTCCAATAGTGTCTTCTGAGCAGGAAGAATGGTCAGGCTTTTAGTCCCCTCTGCTTCACTGAAATGGTTTATCCAGGTCACCAATGACCTCATCATTGCAAAATCCTGTGCCTGACTCTGCTCATCCGACCCTCCCTCTCTGCAGGTATGATGTACTTTCCTTTGCCTCTGGGGTTTCACATACTCCCACCTCTTCCTTCTTGCTGGCTGCCCCTTCCTCATCTTCTAGGTTAGCTCTTCTTCCTTATCCCATCCTGAAGAGCTGGGGTGACCAAAGATTAGCCTCCAGCCTCTTCCCAATGCTGACTTACAGAGATCTCATCAGTCTCAGGGTTGCAAAAATCATTGCTTTACTGATAGTTAACTGGTGTCTACTGCCTCCTCAGAACTCTCTTCTGAATCCCAAGGCATGTTCAAGAGCTAGCATGACTGAAATCAGACTCCTAATTCCTCATCCTTGCTAACTTGCATATCCCCATGTTCACACCCCCAGAAAACAACGCCAACTGCACTCAGAGTTTCACTGTAATACCCTTGACCTCTCTCCTTATTTTTTTCTCTCCAATTCCCTACAACTGTGCTATTGATGAATGTTGTTGGCTCCATTCTCAGCAAATATTCAGCCCTGGCTCAGCTGTAGAACAGGGTTCTCCAGCTCTCACCAACCTAAGCCCCCATCACTTCCCCTCTGGACTGCTGTAGCCTCCTCCCGCATCCTGACCTAGCTCCCTGAGGAAAACTGTGCTTCCCCAACATAGGCGCTCTACACAGAAGCCAGTGCAGTTCTGTTCACAAGCATCATGGCAGTCCTGAGTTCCAGCTCCAGTAAGAGCTTCCTGCCACACCTAGAACAGAGTCAAGGACCTACGCAGGACCCTCTCCCTGGGTACCATTCTTCCCTTGGTCTCCCAGATATGGAACACTGGCTTACAGATGAAGAATAGAATCACTAATGACTCCCACACATCAACCATTGTTGCTAGGAAAAGGCCGCCAAGACAGTATCTTTAATTTGTCCTGAACAAATAAGATAGCTTTTCCTTGACTGTAAAAATCTTGAAAAATATACAAATCCTGAAAAATGTAAAAAAGGCATAAATAAAAAGTCAAGTGTCAAATCCCAAAGATGAACCATTATTTGTATTGCCACTTTGGCTATATTTCCTGCCATTCTTTTCTATGTAGTGTTGACTTTCTATGAAATACTGACTTTAAAAAAATGGATTATTTATTGGTGATCTCACCCTTTCTCACTTTAAAGGTTTCACTTTGATCATTGCTGTTTCCTGGGAAATCTCAGTTTCACATAATAGTTTCATGTATGTGTGTACCATAAATTTATGCTATCCTCTAGTGTTGAAATTTTAGGCTATTTTAATCTTTCAGCATATTTTAATGTTACATATTTACATATGTAAAACCATATGTAGGAGCAGTTGTTTCAAACGGTTTCTTTGTTTAGGAAATATCTCCAAATAGGATTACTGAGTCAAAGGGTACCATAGTTCAGGATTTGAAATGTGTTATTAGATGGCTTCTAGGAGTCACTTTAAGCAACAACAAAATCTGTGCTTAATCCTTTTTTTAATGATTGGCCAAAGTAAGCACTACTTAAAAGTATAGCAGGCATCAAAAGCCCCTAACTAGTGGTGAAACTACCCAGTACATCCAAACGGACTTCAAAACGGGGACAGCAGTCTAGCCTTTCAGCTTCTTCTCCACCAGTATCTCGATATGTGCCTCTTCCCTACATCTGTTCCTTCCCCCCCTTCTCCCCTCCCCTCCTTCTGCTCGTCTTTGTTCTCTTCCTCTTGCACTCTCTCAGACTGATTCGTCCATCTCCACTGTCTTCCAGTCCTGAAGGTGTCATGGTTTCTAAACAGAGATGATGGTGCCACATCCATCTTCTGTCTCTGGACCATAGTTTCTTTCCAATCACGGTGTCTGGGAATATTGTTATGGTACAGACTTTTGTCCTTCAGGATAAAAACATTGATCTATAAACTGTTTTATTCTTCCTACCAAAATATAACATCATCAATAGCAGGGGCAGAATATTAACCAACTCCATTGAACTAAATGAATTCAACCCTGAGTCCCTCCAGCTGAATCAAGTTAATATATAATCCAGATTTAGAGGGTATATAACATAGCAGTATAAGGATGTGTGTGTGTGTGTACGTATGTGTCTGCATTTGCATGTTTTCCCAACTACATACCATCCCTAAACAAATGTCCATTTGCTGAAAGCTCTTTGAAAACTGATCTCAGAGGAATCTGAAGAAAAACCAGGATTAAAGACTTTGGGTGTAAAAGAGCTGCTACTTTATGCTCTTCTTATGGTTGAGGGATTTTCTACTAGGTCAACATTCTTCCTGAAATGTATCCCAAGAAGAATACATACATAGTAAGCAGCAACTGGCAATTTACAGCAAAACAGAAAAGTCCCGCATGGGGAAGAATACAACCAAAACCATATTCTATTCAGACCTCTGAAAGTGGGAGTTCAAATGCCTAAACCATTGCTTCACTGTTCAGTTTTACCACAGCAACAACATTCCCTCTGACAGTCACTGCAGGATTACTGAGCCTTTAAAACATTTATTTTGGGTTCAATCTGCTGTCCATATGTCAGATCTAAGAGGAGTTAAACTTGTAATACTTATTCTATACAAGAGCCCAGGTTCTATATAAAAACCCCATCTTTGTGTGCTTATAAGGATATCATTACACGTAAATTTTATACCAGTTCTTAGAACATAGACTAAAACCTTCCATCCTATAAAACTCCCTGATATTACACAGAAACATACTTGGAAAGCAAGACAGCAGCCATTGTTTATGGTTATCTATGTAATCATGGTTACACTTCTAATCATCACAGATGGCAATAAACACCCATAGTGCTCAAGGCAAGAAAGGGACAGAAACTCTTCCTCACAGTAGACGCAGATGTGGACACAGGGAGTTCTAAGAAACTCTCTAGGCAAAACATGTGCATTTCTAATTTTGTTAACCTTGCAATCCCAATAAATAAAATCTATGTGAAAATACAGTGAATCTTAAGTTTATACTTGCAGACGGGTGAAGGCCTTTTTTATTACTGTTTTCTTATGAGTGAGAAAATTTATTACCTGCAGCAGCTCAGGACACAACAGAAGTATTTCAAAGCAGTGTTCTCCTTGATCATGGGAAGTATGGCAATTTTCTGAAAGGAGCCCATAAATATCTATATAGGAAGGCACTTAGGAGTGGGCATGCAGAATGAAGGAGTGTATTTCTGAGGATGCTCCATTTAAAGCCACAGTCCAAGAATGAAAGGTGGCCCAAGGCTATGGAACCCATGTTTGAAAGGTTAAAACAGTGGGCAGAAACATTTTGGGACATGTACAGGTTGTATCATAAAGATGAAAGACAGGAATATTTCTGGGTATACTCAGATTTCATCAAAGTATTAGCTGAAGAGAAGGAATGGGCATTTTATTAATTTTAGAGTCTGCCCCTAAGAGTGTCTACCTCACTTTGGAGCTCACAAATCCTCTCTGAGGAAGAGCAGTGCATATCCAAAATGTCAACCCTCTAATCCTAACAAAAAATGTATCTGTCAGTGTTGAATGTAGTACATCTTCCTATTTGCAGGTTAATAAAGACTTAACATTAAAAAAACTGTGAAAGGGTTCGTATGTGCATGCATGTGGGGGTACCCATGGAGACCAGAAGAGGGTGCTAGATCTCTGAAAGCATGAGTTACAGGTGGTTGTGAGCCACTCAAAGTGGAGGCTGTGAACCAAACTCTGGTCCTCTGCAAAAGCAACAAGCACTCTTAAGCACTGAGCCATCTTTCTAACCCCTAATAAAACATTTTTAAAATTAAGATTACGGTTATAAAGAATAAAACCTGGAAGGAAATTATTTGGGTTTTCTTTTCAAAAATGATGCAGTACTATTTTTTTTTAAAAAAACATAAAGGCCACGGTTATTTGTTAGCATTTCTTTTTTCTTCGCCCTTGAGATTTGTACCACTACAGCCTGTGGAAATGTTCGCTCTTCTCAACAGGGTAAACCCTGACAACCTTATTCTTGAACAAAGAAAAACTTTCAGTCAGAGCAAAGATTGTTGCAAAGTTAGCAAAACCCAGAAGCAGAGGCGAGAGATGCCTGTCACAGACACAAGGTCTTTAAGAGGCAGATTTGGTAGCTTATAAATACAGTGTAGGGAGAAAGATTATTAAAAACTTTCCATCTCTGACTGCCACAATAACATTTTTTAAGATCTAAATATTTTTCATCTTTCAATTAAATATTTTGTCCACAATTTGACATAGTGTAAACAAGTCTGCTAGAGACTTGCTGACTTAACTTGTTAAATCACAGTTCAAGAAGCCGGGCTGGGAGCAAACTCTTTCCTTGATCTATTATAAGAAAACTAACCATGCTCTAGAGTCTAGACAGTGGCTTTTCATCTTCTTTTCTTCTCAGAGAGAGTGTCCCATTCACTTGAAAGAATGGTTTGTTCCTTACTTTTCTTTCATAAGTTTTCCTTGGGTTTAAAGATGCTTGAGTACAAAGATAGTTAATTTCAAATAGTTCTATACAGCCTTGACCTATATTTGGGGTAAAAATATAGACACACAGGATACAAAGAGAACTATCTATAATATCTGACGGGACATCACTCCTCACAGATCCCAAGCAAAGTGCTTGGATTCTTTGTGTGCCTCTGAGGCTTTAGAAATAGAATTGATAAGCCCCTATTCTGAGATCTATTGACCCGAGTCCTACCTCACAATATTTGGCTGCTATCATAGCATAACCATAAAAACAGAAAACACTGCACAACAGGGCACATGTCCTTCCACTGCTAAGCCATCTCTTCTCTGATCCTTTTCATGCTAGTGACAGTACTTTATAGGTTTGATGCTGGTTTTGATCTGTGAAGAGTTCAAGTTCATCTATTATATTTATTTTTAAATATTTTATTGTTTTTATTTTGTTTTACATGTATGAGTGTATTGCCTGCATGCATGTAAGTGTACCCATGTTGTGCAGTGTCCAGAAGATGGTGTCAGATCCCCTGGAACTAGAGTTACAAGTGGTTGTTAGCAAGCATGTGGGTGATGGGGACTGAACACAGGTCCTCTGCAAGAGCAGCCAGTGAGCTAAACTGCAGAGCCATCTCTCCAGCCCCATCAAGTCTCTGTGATGTCTTAGATTTAATGACAAGAATCAGAGGTTGCAAGGGGAAGTGATGTGGGAGGCTAACCAGTTCACAGCAGTGGGTGAAACCGACAAAGAGACTTTCACATTGCCCAGTGCTGACACTTTGACTCGGACCTCATCACAGCAATGACAGGGCCATCTACAGTAAGCCTTCTGGACTGTAAGTCAGGAGCAGTAAGTGCTTTTCTTTATGGATGGCCCTCCTTCCTCGAAGATTTTCCTGCCCCTGGCTTACAGCCAGCACAGGACCCATGTAAAGACACACCTTCCTTCCTCAAATGTTTATTATAAAAACACTCTTAGCTCCAGGCCTAGAGGACATCTTTCTGATTACTACACGGTCTCACTTAGAAACTGTGGGAACTCATCTCAGGATCTGGTCCTTTTTCTGTCTAGCATCTGTGGTGGCTCAACGTACCCTTTTGCATCCGAGAACCCTCTGCCTTGGGAGTTTTAGTTTAACCGTTTCATACATGGAGTCTTCCCTTGGTGCAAAGTGCTTGGAAGTAAGTTATTTCTAGGCTCCAGTGTCCTCACTGGCGACCAGCTGGGCCCACCTCACCTGCCACTTCGCTGACGACGTGAAGCTGATGGGAACAAGCCAAGGTGGAAACACAGTCCAAGAGAATATGCAAGTGTTGACACACAGAGTGTTTTTGGTGACTGCCTCTTTCGATCCACAGTCTAAACACAAATCCAAAAGTTGGCTTGAAGTAAGGACGAAGAATCTTGTCAGCACTGTGGAGGCAATAATAGTCTCCAGAGTTTTCTTTTGCAATGTAAAATTGCTGGGCACAGAGACCACCCTGCAACAGCCACTGTGGTAATATGAGGCATTGGTTAAGACTTCCTTTACTTCGGAGTTATGGCCTAAATGGGAGTGATGTACACTTAAATGCTTTCATTCATGATGAGAGAAGGTGACATCTGGCACTCACTGTGGGTTAGGTCTGGGATCAATTGCCTGTCTCAGTGTAGAAATAAAATCCCTGACAAAAGCACCTTAAGGAAGGAAGGGTTTATTCTGGCTCACAATCTGAGGGTCGTCCTTCATGGCATGGAAGGCACAATGCAGGAGCTGGAGGCAGCTGGCCACACTGTGTCCACAGCCAGGAGGCAGACAGTGAGGAATGCTGGTGCTCAGCTCTCTCTCCTTATTCATGGACCCTAGCCCATGGTATGGTGTCACCCACACTTAGGGTGGGTCTTCCCACCTCAGTTAATCTAATGTAGAAGCTCCCTTACAGATGTGCCCAGAGGTTCATTTCCATGGTGAGTCTAAATCCTGTCATGCTATAATGAAGATTAACCATCATAGGTTCTGTGTACTTGAGAAATTCATTTGTTCTTCACAACAACACTGTGGGAACATCACAAAGAGGAAAACTGAGGACAAGGAGTTGAGAGAATGGGGAGGCAAGTTCTCCTGTAGTAGGAGACTCTTGGCAAGGATGGAGACAGAATCCCATAAAGAGCAGAGATGGGCAAAGTCAGGGGGCATCTGAGAAGGCACAAGCCTGCTCAGGCACCTCAGCCTGCCAGAAGCACAGACAGGGCTGCGATGGAGCAGGACTGGGAGAAAGCTCTGGAAGAAGGGTCTCCTCACAGAGGCAAAACTCCAAGGGAGAAATTTATAAGAAATTCTACAGCCACTGGATGATCCTGCGGGATTTTCCATGGCCACTGTCCTGACATAGATGGCCTTTTCAGTTGCAAACTGCTATACTCTTGGAAGTCTAAGAAGCGGATAATCTCACACATTCACCTGCTGGGGGGGTTGTTGCTGCTTTCACCTCCACTGCTGGGGCAGTTTGTAATGGCTGCTCAGCTCAGTTGGAAGTTTAAGGTGTATGTCTAAAATTCTAACTTCCAGAATTAATTCCTTTAATTCCAGCACTCCAGAGGCAGAGGCAAGCAGACCTCTGTGAGTTCAAAGCCAGCCTGGTCTACATAGTGAGTTCCAGACCAGCTGGGGTTACAGGGAGACCCTGTGTCAAAAAGATTCACCCCCCCCCCCCCCCCGCAAATTCTAATTTCCTCAGGTTGATATTCTTATGTGGCTATAAACTTCATCAGACTCAGAGAGACCACTAACACCCAACACCACAGTGTGCATCATGGACAAATAGCTCACTGCACTTCCTGGGCAACGAGGCAGGAGTCTAGGAGGCAAGCCAGAGGCAATGGCCTGTGTGGAACACAGAACCAGGACACAGGCTGAAAAAGCACAGGGGGTTTTGCATACAGGGGGTTTTGCATACAGGAAAGGTCTGGTCTGCTGGGACTGACTGTTCCTAAGTGGGGCCAGGGTTGTTCTCTAGGTGAGAAGTGAAAATCAAAGATAAGTTTCTTCTCTTCCTGCTTCTTCTCCTCTTCTTCTCCTTTTTGTTTATGTTTATTGATTCAATCTATTCTTTGACAAGTTCCTACATGCACATAATGTGTTCTATTAAATCTTATCCCGTGCCCTCTTTTATCTCCCCCCAACCTCTCTCATACCTCCTCCTCCCTACAGGTCCCTGTCCCACATTCACGTTGTTTCATTTTGTTTTGTGACCTGCTGAGTTTAACCAGGAAAGTCCGTGAGGTGGATTTGGAACTATTCATTGGAGCCTCCTGGGCTTACTATTTGTACACAACTGCAGGCAATAACTGTCCCTCCTCCAGAATCCGTTAGTTGCCAATAGTTCAGCAGGGAGGGTCAGGGCTTCATGTGTCCCTCCTTGATCCATGATTGGCTATTGACAAGTCTAGTCTTGCAAGCCCAGTACAGGCAAGTACAGCTGCTGTGAGATCCTGTTTGCAAAGGCTGTGTCATACCCGGAAGATACTTGACTTTCAGACACCGATTTCTCAGCTCACCTGCCTCCTCCATCATGGAAAATGAGACAATCTTGACCCTTCCTAGGCCTGCAATCTTTGTTAGTTGTGTCTTGGGCCTGCTTCTTGCCATGCAGGGCCTCAGCCATCCATGCCCAAGGCAGTCCTGCCTCACAACACAAGGGCTCACAAACCTGTGTCAAGCGCTCTCTTCAAGGTTATTTAACTTGCAAAGGGAAGAAGAAAAAAGTCCCCTCCCCCGGCCCCATATCTGTTTTCCTCTTTTTAGCTGCACCTGTGTAGTCTGAGGCAAGATAGCTTCGAATGTGACTTCAGCATCCTCTGATGAGCCATGCTACAGTGAGATCTGGGGTGTGACTTCAGCATCCTCTGATGAGCCATGCTACAGTGAGGTCTGGGGTCAAGAGAAGTGAAACTGCAGGAGTGCGTTCTGAGACACAGACACATCACACAAACAGATGTGGCCTCAGCACGGTGCTCGTTTCCCACAGGAACAAGAAAAATGTTAATTAAGAATCCACGTCTACTCTGCATGAAAGGAAATACAGCTTCTCTTGGGTGGACTGGCCCATACAATGCATGGTGACCAGACTTTCCTCCTTTGCAGGAGAGAGTCAGGATGAACCCATGAACTCCCCATTTGTTTTCTATCCCCTAAAAGGCCCTAACACAGTCTTGGTCACTGAGGAGGTCACTGAAACAAACATAATTTGCTGATTTCTTATTTCAAAGTAAAAGAAAAGAATCCAATGTTCTGACAAGATAAAGCACTGGAGGGATGAATGACCATGAGCTGGAGGTAGAAGATGCTCTGCATAGGACATGCGCTGGGTGTAGTCAGTTGAGAGGGACCACGGGACAGATCAGAGAGGCTCCTGCTCATCTGTGCTGGGAAGAAGCCTGTCTGATGGAGGGTCCCTGTGTGATGGTGGATCTCTGTGTGATGGTGGATCCCTGTCTGACAGTGGATCTCTGTCTGATGGAGGGTCCCTGTGTGATGGTGGATCTCTGTCTGATGGTAGATCCCTGTGTGATGGTGGATCTCTGTCTGATGGTAGATCCCTGTGTGATGGTGGATCTCTGTCTGATGGTGGGTCCCTGTCTGACAGTGGATCTCTGTCTGATGGTGGATCCCTGTCTGACAGTGGATCTCTGTCTGATGGCGGATCTCTGTCTGATGGTAGATCCCTGTCTGACAGTGGATGTGTCAAGGCAGCACTACGGCATGGAGAATCCCAAGGTAGACCTGTAGTGTTTGAGAAGCTTTGGCTGTAAAGACTGTCCCATGGGAGATGGGGGAGGGGGATCAGAACATGGAATTGGTCTTTCACACACTAGAACACAACCTGGTATCTATAGTCATTTTGATTATTTTGCAAATTTCAAAAACAAATCTGTCCCTGGGAATGCTTCCTCTCAGCAATCAGAGGTGATACCACACACTGCTCGATTATTCTTTACATTTGGGCCTAAATGACCACTCATTCTAACATCTGAAATAGTGTTTGGACGATAATGCTCCCCTCTTTTAACAAGATGCGTTCTTTGGCAAAGCACAGTTCTGATATTCTCAGCCAGTTCCAGCATAATTTGAACTTTGGCTGGCTCAAGTAAGCAGACCCAGGATGTGGACAGAACTGCCAGAGAAAGGGGGTTCTGATGGGGCAGTGAGGGAAGCTGACTCAAACATGAGCTGGATTCAAATGTGCCTCTCTCATCTACCACACAGATGGGACACAGCATGGCAAGACATCGGGAATCACAAGGCATCCATGTGACAAGATGGGACCTGAACAGAAGCACACATCACAATAAAGAGCACCAGATGTGTGGCACAAGTGACTACAGATGGGTATTTGGAGGATGAGCATTCACAAGTAGGCTCTTCAAATAGCCCAATTTTGGTTCTGGATGTTACTAAATACCACCATCTACATTCAGGTAGTATTTCTTAGTTTTCAAATTGTATGCTGACTTTGTTCAAACTGATTTGCACACTGCACACACACACACACGCACACACGCACACACACACACCCCTTTGAGGCAAGGTGGACTAATATGACCCCATTTTTCAAAAGGGGAAACTGATGTCCAGAAAAACTGTCGGTGTCTTCTGATCTCGCAGAAGAAATCCAGCACTGGACATTGAGGGGCCAGGCCTCTGCATAAGCCAAAGATACTCACCAGCCACAATCATTACTCAGAACTCAAGCTAACAAGTGAGGACTGCTTCCCAGGCGCTGGTCTGCACACACTGCAAGAACTAACTTTATTGCTTTTCACAGCATCTGCAGGCATTCATTACTACAGATTAAAAAATCCCATATCCAAAATGCTGGGACCAGAACCGCTTCTGATTTTGAAGGTCTGTTGCTATTTGATTGTTGGGTTTTGAAATGCTTGCTTGACATGGTCCTTACTGACTGAGCATCCTTAATCTGAAAATACGCAATCTCAAATCCTCAAAGCTCCAAAATCTGAAACTTTTTGAGCATCATTAATGCTCAGTAACATGTGGAGTTCAGAATTATTAAATTCATTTTAAAGTTCAAAAACTAAGGGACAGGCACTCAAGTCAGAGGCTTGAGATCCTACCCAGGAGCAGGGGCTCCTCTTCATCTGGAGAAGCAGACAAGTTACACAGTTTGATGTGCTTCTTTTTACCACTTACAAAGTCAATAAATGTGTTTAATTTGGGCGTTAGTGAGGGAAAGAGCTCTCTTTCCTGCCTTGAATCATCCTCTCTCCATTCTCCACTGCACTCCTTCTTTCTGAGTGCACCTGACGCTTCCTTATCTATATCTGTCTCATGCACAGCACAAGCTCCACAGAGCAGAGCCTGCTTTGATCAACCATACAGTCAAACACAATGAATTGATGACCCACGACATAAGAAGGTATATCGATGTCTACTGATTCAACACGTGCACTTACATATCTCTACAGCAGAAGCCTAGAGTAGTTTTTAATAGGCAAGTAAAAAAAAAAGATCTGGCAGTTTAAGTGATGAGCAAAAGCCAGATGTAGTGGTATATACCTAGAGTCACATCTTCTTGAAACACTGAGAGATAAGAAATTGTGAGTTCAATGCCAGCCTGGGCAACAAAGCTAGACTGTCTTTTTAAAAATATTTTTAAAATTTACTTATTTATTATTTTATGTGTATGAGTGTCTTGCCTGAATGTAGGAGGGTGTGCCTGTGTCGTGCCTAAGGAGGTCAGAAGAGGATGTCTGATCTCCTGGAACAGGAGTTACAGTTGTTAGCCACCATGTGGGTGCTGAGAATTAAACCTGGGTTCTTTGCAGGAGCAGCCAGTGCTCTTAACCACTGAGCCATCTCTTTAGCCCCAGCCAGACTATCTTGAAAATTCAGAACAAACAGCATCTGGATCTGACACCCTCTTCTGGCCTCTGTGACACTGTGCACATGTGGTACACTTACATGCAGGCAAAACACTCGTACACATAAAATATAAATAAACAAAATTTAAAAAAAACAGAACAAACAAAAAATGAGCAAGGCAGGATACATAATTGGTTGTATTCACTTGCCCCTTGGGCTGCGTGGGGGGCGTGCAGTACCCAAGGGCGATGAGGGCCACGACAGTGTTGATACAAAGCCCATCCTTCTGCCACAAATACTGAAAGGGGCTTGGTGGGGGGTAGTGGTGGAGGGACAAGGGATGGCCCAGTTGTTGAAGCAAAAGCTCCTGCACCATCAGGACCCAACAGAGCTGCCCTGGGTATGGCCAGGAATCTCAGATGTGCCACTCCCAAATGGGGCATTTTTTTTGGATAAGAATGTCATCAGCTGTTTGGCACTGGGGGCTTCCTGCCTAGTGTCAATCAAGAACCAGAATGAACAGAGGTCTGCCTTTCTCCCTCCTTCCCTCCTTCCTGTCCTTCCTTCTATCCTTCTATCCTTTCTTCCTGTCTTCTTTCTTTCCACTCTTCCCTCCTTTCTTTCTTGAACTCCAGGTTTGATCTAGGGCTTTGCACATGCTCGACACATATTCTACAATTGAACCACATCCCCAGTCCTTTTTAATTTTTATTTTGAGACAAGGTCCTACTAAGTTCCCCAAGCTGGTCTTGAATTGTTGCTACAGGGCCTAGGATGGTCTAAAACTTTTGATCCTCTTGCCTCAACCACCTGAGGAATTGCCATTGCAGACCTGTGCCAGCAGGCCCACCACAGACTTATTTCTAATATCTGAGCCTATGTTATTCTTTTTTTTTTCACACATACATCCTTGCTTCTGATAAAAGAAACCACAATAAAAGTTATAAAAATATACCAAAAAACACAACAAATAGACACAAGTAAAAATAACAATAAATATAATAAAATATAGAAACATCATGACTATGACTGATGAAATGCAACATTTGGATAGAAAAGACAACAGCATAAATGTTGAAGTTAATGAAAGAACAAAGATCTTCAGGAATATCCCTCTTAACTCAAACATATATATTTGGGGAGAAAGGAACAATATGTAATGCACTCCATGGGAAACAGGACAAACAGCAAATGCATATGCAGGTCATAGGCTAGAGGGAAGAAAACAGTTTTCTCCTTCAGTGACTGACTAGAACTGTGTACAGAAGAAGCAGACATTCACTTCCTTTGCTCCCCCGAGTTCCTATTCCTCCTCTATCAAAGCCCCTTTTGGATCTGCAGAAGCTCCCCGAACGCAGACGCTTTCCTTTGCCTTAATCAACGCAGGGAACTCAGAGCTTAGTCAACACTGAGTTGAATGAAAAACCAAAGCATCAAGGTTTGCAGTACTGCCTGCCTGCTGCTCTGGGTGATGGATCTGAGTCAGATGAAAGGCTGAAGGAGGCTAAACCCAGCCTCCCGATGGACAGCGAGAGAAGCGGGCAGGGAAGCTTAGGAAAGCATTTAGGGGCCGCCGGGTATGGAGGTGGGGAAGCGAGGGCAGGAACACTGAAGCTGCACAGAAAGACAGAGGTGGCCGAAGGAGGGACTCTGAGCAAGAGCACAGATGGCCTTTAACACCCCGCCCATCCTTCACACACAGCTGACTGAGCTCCGAGACTGGGTCACTTCAGTCCAACCGCCTGGGATCTGCCCTTTAAAAATCTAACTAAACTTCTTTTTTTCCCCTGCACAGTTTCTTCCCTTCTTCTGGGCACACTGATTTCTAAGTAGCTTAGCACCATCTCTTTCCCTCTACCGCGACTGTCCTGCATTCCCGAGTAAGCAGAAGCATCCAGGGGAAAAGCAGATGTCCAGCGAAGGCTGGCAGGGGTCTCGCCTGCCTGTGGATATCCATTCCCTTAGGAACCTGAAGACCTGAAGACCGTCTTTTGTTTTCTTTTAGCAAAATGCAAACTTGCCCCTACTGGGAGTGGGGGGATCACCACTGCTTTTCAAGGTACATTTCATTCGCTTACTGCATCCCCATCTCCTTCTGTGAGCTATTACATGTTATATGGGAAGTCACGTTCTCACATTCACAACCCCTTTCTTTACCAATTCACAAAGCCAGATTTTTTAAAAAAAAAAAACAAAGCTGCCATTAAAAAGTATAAAATATGAACTTAGAATTAAATAAATAATATTTAAGACAAAGGTACAAATGCTCAAAACTCATCATTTCTTAATTCCCCTCTCTCTCTCTTGCCTATGGTTTGAGGATGTCTCCTCTCTGTTTTGGCTCTATGGTAGAAACACCACATCAGTGGGGTTATGGCACACCACCCTTCTGCAGGTATCACCACCACACTGCAGCTCGGCATCAGCCACATTGAAATATTATCCCATGGGTATTGAGAGCTGCCACAAATCAGGGTTTGACTTGATTTGGCATGTCCCAGCAAGCAATGGGCAGCCAGTAATACGGATTAAAAATATAGCAGATTGCGTTTGCAGATCTTAAACCGAAGAAAGCAGAAACTGAAGCTATTCATCCAGCATTGGACATGAATGATTCTATTCAGAACAGCCACTGTTGCCACAGAAGAGGGACGCACCATATATCTTCCTTCTTTCTTTCTTTTCTTTTAAAATATTTTATTTATTATTTTTATTTTATGTGTATATTGACTGCATGTATGCAAGTGTACCTGTGTTATATGATGCCTGTGGAGGTCAGAAAAGGGTGTCAGACTTCCCTGGAACTGGAGTTAGGGACAATTGTTAGCTGCCATATGGGTGCTAGGAACTCAACCCAGGTCCTCTGCAAGAGAAGCCATTGCTCTTAACCTCTGAGCCATCTCTCTAGCCTACCCCACTTTTTCGTCTTTTTGAAACTCCCTGTAGCCCCAGCTGGAACTCACAGAGATCCACCTGCGTCCACCTCCCGAGTGCTGGAACTAAAATCATGGACTACCATGCCTTTTTTTTTTGAGAGGCAGAGTCTCGTGTAGCCCAGGCTGTCCTTGAGCTCACTATATAACCAAGGATGATCTTGATGACTTCTGATTCTACCACTTCCATGTCCTGAATGCTGGGATTACAGGTGTATTCCACTATACCTGATTTATGCAATGCTGGGGATAGAACCCAGAGCTTCATGCGTACTTGGCATTGCATTCTGCCAACTGAGCTCCATCCTCAACTCCTTGTCTTACTTATTAATATAAAAGAAAATATCAAATATTCATGTTGAAATTACATCCATTTATATAGGTTGGCTAAAAATAGAAGTTGGGCAAATATCAATAGAAGTATCCACAGGAATCACTACCCTTTATCATCTGAAAATTGCGTTATGCATGAGTATAATTTATAATAAACTTTATGTATGCTTGCCTCCTAAGAATACACATATACACACAGAAATGCACAGCTCCCACTCACACCCCAGTTGTTAAACTCCTGCCTTTGAATGTACTTTTTCTCCTCTGTGGACCAGTTCCCACACCCCAGGCCTTCTGCAAAACAATGCTTGCTGATATGCCCATCAGTAAGCCGAAATGAGTTTGTCTGTCAAACATGCTCAGAGAATGGAAGGAAATCCCCTGCATTTATAAGCCCTGGGAGGTGGGGGCTCTCTTGCCTGGACTCACAAGCTGACTTAGATCGGCTTGGCAGCCGCATTCAGCACTCACCATCAGTATGACCATTCGTAACTTCCTTAGGCAGCTCAGAAAGAAATACCTTTAAATGAGACCAAACCTTCCTGAGTTCTAAGGGAAAGACTGCCAACGAGATTTAAGATTCTGCCCTTCCAGAGTTTTCCTGACACTAACACACAGCCTTCTAAAGATCCTCAGCCATTTGAGCTAATTAAGAACATTTAAAAGTCTGAGATGATTTTTCAAGGCCAGCAATTAACTGGTTAATTACTGCTCATCCGTTTACTTTTAAATTTCACTAGGACATCAAGTCTGATTTTGAAATTCTAGTAGCAGCAACAATTCTGTTGATTGGACTAAAGGAGAAAAATGCTGTCTTAGCAAAACCTTTTTTTTTTTTTTTTTAAAGGAAGTCTCTTAATTCTTCTGTGGGCCACCATGAAAACAAGTGTGATTGAAGTGATTGTTATTCTTCAAATTCAGTGGAGCATAATGGATTCTATAATCTTCACTAGAAGCATACCACCAAATGAGTGTTTTTCTAACTTAACAAACTCTCCAAGCTCAGGATACCCTGTTACAAAGGATTTCCTGTAATTCACTGGGAATATGCGATAGAAGAAAAATAGACAGAATTAAAATGTCTGGAAACACACACACAAACTCAATTCCAGTTCTTCAAATCCTTTTTTAATTAACCAGAAATTTTAACAGAATTTTTGCCATTTCCATATAATACTTCAATGGTCTTTGGATACTGTCCTCTATACACACCTCCCCTGCTGCCCCTTGTCCGATTTAATGTACTCTATTATATATATATATATAATATATATATGACCTATGGAGTCTAATTTGTGTCCCCAAATATCCTTCAGTGAGAATTCATCTACTGGAGACTGTTTAACCTACCAAGAGTCCCATTATCAAAAGAGATTATCTCTCTCCCTCTCAGCAGCCATCAGTTGCGAAAGTCCCTTAGGCTGGGATTTCTTACCCACTTCCCCATATCTCCGCTGGGATTTTATGGTTGCTTGGGGCTTGTCTGTGCTGTCACCATTGCTGTGAGTTCCTATGAGTAACTGACCAGCTGTCTGGAAACGGTTTCCTCATGGTCATTCACCTCCTCTGGCTCTAACAATCTTTCCATCTTCTCTTCCACAATGATCCCTGAGTCTTGGGAGTCAGAACTTTGATATAGATAGATCCCTATTGAGGGATAAGCACTGTGTAGTCATAGACCCTCAAACAATATTGCTCATTACTCCTATTCTTGGTTACTAACTAGACCTGAATGGTACGACCCCATTGCTGAGAACACTATATACATGAGCTGTAGAACAAACTAGAAGTCAAGCTGACTTCAGAGCCTCATCTCTACTGGCGAGTGTTCATAGTGCTGGAAGTTGCCATGCATGCTACCAGAAGGAAAACGATAGTTTTCTTTGAGACAGGATGTCCATGTAGCCCCAGCTGGTCTGGAACTTGCTACATGGACCAAGCTGGCCTCGATCTCACGGAATGGTCTGCCTCTGCCTCCCAAGTGTTGGGATTAAAGGTGTGCTCTACCACACAGATTCTGAGTGAGATCCCTTTCTTCAGATTCTTTCATCTTGGCAAATTCTATTTGCCAGATTCTTGATTTGCTTTCTGTTCTCCTCAATGATATTTAAATTGTATCTCCCTTGATTCAGGGATTCTAAAACACCATCTTTTCCCAGTGGCTTAACCATGTCATAGGTTGATAATATTGCAACTTCAGCCACTCCTTTGACTCACCAGTTCAGTCCAAATGCAGAGTTCCACAAACTGCATAACACTGCTGTGTCAAGTGACCGAGTCCTGACATTACCTGAATGAGGTACCTAACCTGTATCAGTTTCTGGGTGTTTCTTGATATCACCACGAATGACTGGTGACCCAAGATGGCTGGCATCCTTTGTTTCCTCTCCAGAAATGAATGTGTCTGAATTTGGTAGTAAAGAACCTTTGCCAAAACAAAGTGTTTACAGTGTTTGCTGAAAATGTCCAGTTTTCAATTCCACACTAGGATGTAACATTTGTTTGTCCTTAAGTGGCATCCCAACAGATGTTAAACATTTTAGATATGGCTTTATCCCTTACAGAAAACACCTCAGTAGTCAGCCTGCCGAGTCTTTGAAAACCTTCATGAGGCCCAGTTCTACAAGGGCCTGGAGAAGGCCAGCTCAGCAACTCCACAGGTTCTCCTGGCCTTGGGACTGCCTCCTCTTACAATGACACCTTCCTCTTCTCTTATTAAGCAATTTTAAGTAGGTTTGGAGGTTTCAAGGTGACGTTTCTCAGGACAAGTTGGCAGGGGTTTGGATCCCTGGGTAGTCAGCTACCAGCCCCAAATGGATTCATACCTGTGAGAAGAAGCTTCTTCCTTCACCTGTAACCTAACTCTCAACATCACATTTACTAAGAGCATGGGATCTGGGTCAGTCTGGTGGGTGCAGATCCCAACATTGCTACTAATTAGCTGGGCATCCTTGGACTGAGTATGGAACCTTTTGTCCCTCAGATTCTTCCTTTATGACATGGGAATGACTGCATGTATTCAAAGTACTTGAGCATGAAATGAATGATTACATACAAAGCCTCTGGAGCATACAGGCTGGGAAGGGCTCAGTTGCTGGTTGTTCCTCATCACTGCTGTGTACAACACCATCAGTCATGCACCTGCTGTGGCAGAGAGCCACAGACAGCAGGCCGATGGGAACTCAAAGGAAAGGTCTCCTAGCCATCTCGCCTCTCCATGGCTCTCATTCTCATCATACCAAATCCCGCATGCCTGTCTTCTTCAGTCTCCTTAACCTTGCTTACAATTCCATTCTATTCTTTACATTAGGCTCCACCTACTCTGATCTCTCTTCAGACTGATCCTTCTCAAAGAAACCCTGGCCTATGTGAATTCACATACGTATGCTTTTGTTGTTATGGGGATTTAAGTAAGCGCACAGGACAGTATTTCTACTGGGGAGGGTTAGAAAGATGATGAAGAGGTTGCAGTGCAGGAGAACAGAGCAAAAGAAGCCAAGGGAGAATAAAGGGAGGGGAGCTGTGGGCTGTCCTGCAGGTTCTAGGGGGGAGGGATACAAACAGACGATGTGGGAAGGGGGCCTGCGGTGTGTGTTAGGTACAGCTAGTTATCAGGGTCAGGGATTTGCTATGGAGTGTCACAGAGGATGGATTTGCTGAGGTTATAAGTTACCTAGCACGTTATTTATCTCAAATACAAGTTAACCTGTCTCAGACCCAGGAATAATCTTGGAAATACAAAATGACTATTTCAAATCATGACATTGAAAAGGCATTTGGATATGTCAGGCAAATGATGGAGAAGACAGTGAACCTTTTATGTAAATTTAGGACAAAGGATTTTCTAATATGCTCCTGAGAAGATTAGTTAGGATCTCAACATGTATGAAGGAGCCCAGCATGCCTGCACCCATCGTATTTAGACATGAATCTGGGGACGATGCAGTCATTAACTCAGTACTTTTACGAACAGAGACATAATTCTGAACAGGTGATAAAACCTCCAAATTCCCAGGACAGCACAACATCTAACTGTCATGAGAATTGACTTTTCCCGCCTGCACACTCCAAATGAAAGTAGAGCTGTATGTGTAATAGCAGTAAATTCTTCAAACTAGCCTTCAGAAGGGCAGTATGGTGACCAGAAACAAAGCCACAACACTGATTTTCATTCCACAGCACACCACCATAACACGGAAACCCTAAAGCCATCCTAGAGAGAAAGAGGCGGAGCTTGGATGTGAGGCCCGGAGGCCCGGAGGTAACACTGTTGGGGAGCAGCTCCTATGGAAAGCCTCCTTTCTGCCTCAGCACATCTTGCCTTGGATGTAGGCCAAGCACAGTGGTTTTGGAGACAAGAGAAGGTCCATAATAGGCTACTAAGCAGCAGCTGAAGGCCAATCACTGTATAATATTTCAGCTGCTGTCACGAAGTGTTCATAACAATCCTATGCAGCAGATGTAATTATCTGCCATTTTATGGGAGAAGA
Organism: Eospalax fontanierii; assembly: GCA_035773235.1. Classification (NCBI taxonomy): domain Eukaryota; kingdom Metazoa; phylum Chordata; class Mammalia; order Rodentia; family Spalacidae; genus Eospalax; species Eospalax fontanierii. The sequence goes on from CM069545.1 coordinate 14,735,150, forward strand.
AATAGCTAATAATAGTATAGCTCAAAGCAGATACCATATCCAACTCTACAGTAAGAACCAGGAGACCTTTGCTCCCCAGTCAAGAAGGGGAGGAGAGACTCGATGTCATCTCTCTGAGTCAAGAATCAGGTACACACATCTGCTCACTGAGTGACAGTGGCGTCTGTGCCTTGGTGTTCACCAATACAAGACAGCCATGCCTCTACCATCATCATCACCATCATCACCATCACTGCCACCACTACCATCAATTTATCCACCTTCACCATCATCATCTACAGAATTGTATTAGCCCAGCATCAATCACACTTGACCTTAGCCAAAGAGCCAAAGCAATAGCTCAAGATCATAAGCATCACTTACGCTATTTTTTATGGAGCTATTTTCCAAAATTCACTGTGAGAATACAAATCATTTATTCACACATTATTTAAACATTGCCTTGCCTGCTGTATACTTGGGATGCAATGATGAGCCAAACAAACATTCCTGCTCTAACAGGATATAAATTGACCATGGACAGAGTAGAACTGGATTTCAAGGAGTTCTGATACTTTTATGAGAGGTGTTGTGTGGTGGTAGAAAAGTTTTATGAGCCAGAAAGTAAGTGCTATATAGAATCGATCTTTTGGAGGGTGCTGAGAATTGCATCTGAGGCCTTGTACTTGCTGAGAACACACAAACACTAAAGTATACTCCAGTCCCAGGATTTAATAATCCCATGTGGGGGAGGGAAAACAGACGAACTAGGACTGGTACTATGTTTATAATTACTGAGCCTTGAGAACAGGAACATGGGAGTTCATTATGGTTCCTTCTCACTCACCTCTGCTTAGAAATTTCCCTAATTAGATTAATTCCTCCCTTCAGGGAGTTGAGAAAGATAATAAACAAGTGGCGATTTGTGGTATGTCAATCAGATCCCAGTAGGTAAGTGTAATTCTACATCCATGTGATATTTATGTTATGTACTAGTCAATATATAAGGGAAGTTGATATTAGGGTAAGGAACTAATACCCAAGTAACAACAAAAATAAAATCATCTTGTTTTCTGAGAAAGAAGAGGTCAATTTGTGTTTTATGAAAGTTGCTTTACAGAATCTTGAGCAAAATAATGGCTAACAATTGCCTAACTTTTTCAGTGTGTTAGAACGGGGCTCTTCAAGCATGTTAAAGAATAACTGGACTAAATCCTTGTTATAACTCCAGGAACTTATTTGTCTAACGTGTAGAAGACGATGGTCCTAGCCTTACAGAGGGTGAACAGCTTATTTAAGGCTGGGTAAAGTCTAAGGGAGGAATCCAGGTGAGGCTCCAGAGTTGAAGTGTTTAACTATTACACCTTAAACCACACTGCGCATTGATGAGACAATAGAAGACAGAGCCTGGAGGAACAGCCTGAAGGAGCAGAGGGAAGATTTGGAGCACAGCAATAGAGAAGATCTTCCAGGTAAGATGTTGCTAGAGAACAGATTCTCCAGGCAAGAGTCCCAGGTATACCTCTAGGGTAGTTCTCCAGAAGCCTATAAGGTGAGAGTGAAAAATGAAGGAAGGGGAATCACAGAGGAGTGTGGATTTTTATCACTTCTACCTGCCTACTACCACCACCACCACCATCATCACTATCACCACACAATCAACATCATCAGTCCTACCACCACCATCATCATCACCATCATCACCATCACCACCACAACCAACATCATCAGTCCCGCCACCACCACCACCACCATCATCACCATCACCACCACAACCAACATCACCACTAGCCATTCACCCAAAATACCTTGGGCAGCTGTTCTCTGACTTGGAACATAGTATAAAATAATTGGGCACCAGAATATACCAAACAGAGGAAAAGATGGCAATTGACAAAGTGGTGTCAATTTAATCAACAGATCTTTAACCTTCTCTCTGTGATAGACACTGTACTAGAACACTGGAAACATATCAGTGAGCAGCACAAGGCCTCTGTTCTGGTGAGGGAGGAGGAGAGAAAATAGACAAGCCTATCCTATGCTAGGTCATGAGACACTAGTCATAAAAAATGAGGTTGAGAAGAAGACTATAGCTTTCAAGGTGCAGAGGTCCTCATTCTATACATGGAATCATGCACTTCTTTGATAAAGGGATAATTGAGCAAGGAACTCACAAAAGGAGACAATAAGGTCCTGGTAGATAGGTAAGAATATTCCAGGCAGAGGTCATGAAAGTAGTATGAGGATACCTAAGAACCACGAAGAGGTTATCAGGCTGACGCAAAAGAGCAGAAGATGAGATGAGGTGGGAACAGAGGCGGGACTAGGCTGGGGAGGGTCTCCCAGGACATCGAATCACTATGACTGAAGGAGATGGGACACTCCAGAGAAGGTTGGTCTAATTAACAAATGCTCACGTTGGTGGCTGTGCAGAAAACAGACACGAGGAGCAAGGTGTAAGCAAGGAGACGAGTTTGTAACCTACAGTAATAACTTAGGGAGATGGCTGCGACTGGTCCACGTAATAGCAGTGAAGTCTAGGAGGAGGAGCAGGAGTTTGGGTGTTTTCCAGAAAAAGCCTACATGTTTGCTTGTGGATTGGACCTGAGGTATGAGAGAGGGCTATGATCTCTCTGGAAATTACCTCTGTTTTATGCCCCCCATCAAACTTCATTTGAGTTTACTGAAAAGAAGAGGCCTCTGTTAAAATGTATTCAGTATGCAGAGTTTGATCTTGGTAGATCCATCAGTGCTGGATCAGCAGGTATTCTAATAGTCCAGGCAAGAGACAAGATTCCACAAGGATGGGAAAGGAGCATGGCTAGAGATTTGAGAACTAAAGAGAGGAGTTATTGTTAAATGGCTGAACCATGCAAGAAAGGGAAGCAAAATGGCTTGCTGTGACCATCGGCTTGTGCTGATGTTAATAAGAATTGGAAAAGGAGGTGGGGGGAACCAGGAAGCCAGGGGTAGGTCTGGAAATAGAGATTGTGAGTCCAATTCTGCGTGGGTGACTTTAAGTCAATTGTGCAAGAGCCAGATAGATAAATCCCAGAAGGAATCTGGATAGGGGTGGGAGGCTGGACCGAGGTATTGACGGTCTGCATTATGGGAATTTTTTCCCTTCTTGACTCATTTTGAAACACAATAGGGCCTCATTATTTGGGCCAGAAAATTGAAGTCAGAATATTTCAGGAGAAACGTTACCTAGACATTTTATAATCAGCATAATCACTAAAGACAGGCTACTAGAATCCATTCTCTCTGAGTATGAAGAAGCGCTTGGAGATCTGCCTTCATAATCTGAACTTACACACCATATAGCAATTATCATACCAGTTAACACTCTCCAATTTGGTTTAGACATATTTTCTACAATAGCATTGCTAAATTTGAGTCTGAGAATAATAAACACAGACTTGTCAACCTTGACTTTGTATTCATAAGCTGGAAACCCAGAGCTCAGAATTTATCCAGAACTTATACACCAGCATGAAACACACTCCCATCTGACAATGGGAAGAGAGAACTAGACCACAGTTCAAGTCAAGCCATGGATTCAAGGTCAACAGGGTAACCATGTCTCCTAGTGTGAGTAGAAGGATGAATCAGACATGATCTCTATGTCTTAAGAAATTCACAGCTTACCTAAAAGTCTAAGATGCTTCTGCATACTTAAAAGGAATGCCTATTATCTTGGGATGAGTTCATACCTTGCCTAGAAATGTTTACAAGTGACTCAAGGGGCTGCAGAGATGGTTCAGTAGTTAGGAGCACTGGATGCTCTTGAAGAGGACTTGGGTTCTATTTCCAGCACCACATGGCAGCTAACAACCATCCTTACCTCCAGTTCCAGAGAAATTTAATGCCCTCGTCTGATCTCCACGGGCATTGTATGATATGGGTGCATATAGATAGATAGATAGATAGATAGATAGATAGATAGATAGATAGATATGCAGACAATACACTCATACACATAAAGTATTTTTTAAAAGGATCATTCAAATGATTTGGGATATTAGAAAGATGTGTTATTACTACAATGTCTGATAGTTGCTTCTATTATAGAGAATAAGCACAATCTCTGTTGAGTTTGTATTTATGGTAAAATACAGAAAAGCAATATTGTGTGACTTCCTAGGGAGGCAGGGAAGAATACTGCAGATGGGGTGTCAATGGCAGGCAAAAAATTAACTTTATTCAAGGCTATCTTGGTAAAGTAATGAGTTTAATTGGCATTACTTACAGGACCAGGAGCGAGAGGGTGCTAACAGAAACATGCACCATTTATGCCAGCTAGACCACTGAAGAAAAGTTTTTCTCCCCCAGCAATTGTTAACTGTTTAGATGTCCCTATAGCTTTGTGGCTTATGAGCCCTATTCACCTTTCCATGAGAGAATGTCAGTGGGCTGACCTTGTGAGGGTCTCCTGTGGATAGATGACAATGATCACGTCATGCCCAGAGGACAGAGTTCCACAACAGACAGGCAGTGAATGCACACACTTAGAGAGTACTACCTTTACTACAGGTCTCCCAAAACTTTTGAACAAGAGAGCACACTCATGATAGAACATCACTGATCCAAAAACACTTTCTCAAGAACCCTTATGAAGCGTTAACTCACATGTCTCTGGGGCTTTCCTGGTGAGTTTTCCTTCCATCTTTTTTGATTCTTCATTCTCCCTTTTCCCGTTCTCTCTTTTATTTGAATCTTTAGCTACCTACTTAGAATTTTTTCTCAGTGTGTGAAAATGGAAATGTGATGTTTTGTTTAGATTTCTTAATACTAATTTCAGTAATAGGAAGAGAAGTTATTGTTTGAATTTGCTCTTAAAGAGCTGGTAGTCTGGTGAGGGAAGGCAATCACTAAATGGCATCAAAAATAGTACATCATGGGCTGGCGAATGGCTCAGTCAGTAAAGCATTTGCCTCCCAAGAGTGATGATCTGAGTATGAGTCCCAGAACTCATGTTAAAAGCTGGGTGCAGTGGTATGCACCTGTAATCCCAGAGATGTAAGGTGGGAGGCAGAGACAAGCGGAGTCCTAGAAGCTCATGGGCTTGCTAGCTTAGACTAGTTGGGAAAGATCTATACTAATGAGAGATCCTGTCTTAAAGAAAAGGTGGTAAGTACCTAAGGACTAATACCACAGACTGTCCTCTGACCTCCTCATACATGCTGTATGCATGTACATATGAACATACACTCATCCTCCCAATTACACATACACACACACACACACACTACCACACCTTAAACGCTGGACTGAAGGGAGCTAAGGGATGAGAGGAAGGGAACTTGGCCTGTGAGTGGGTGAAAGGTGAATTTATTCATCATGGCTTTATGGAGAGCATCATGCACAGCCATGCGCTACCTTGGTTACTTTTCTTAGGGAAGGCAGACAGGGTAACAAGTGGGATTCGTAGGCAAAGTCAAGTCTAGTGACCGCCCTGTTCTCTGACCTCAAGGAGCTCTTCTCGAGCTGTACCATCTTGGCTGACATTCTGTTCTGAACCTGCCTGCTCTTCATTGCCTTCTCCTCTACGGTCCCCTCTCTCCCTCTCTGTTGCTCGCCTCTGTCTGTTTCCAGAACTTCCTAACACAGTTCTTTTCTCAGCCAGAGAAATAAATGGGCACTAATTAGAGCGTGTGATTTCCCTGTTTCAAATGCTCCCGTAGCTTGACATCACATTTTGAGGCATGGCCAAGATCTTTGATAGTCTAAAGACGTACAGAACTCAGCCATTGGTCCTCTGCAGCTTTGACTCTCACTCAGAGCTCACCCCACCCCATGGCCTCCCCCGGCCCCCCACCCCCTGGCTAGTTGTTTTCTTTCTTTTTCTAGAATTAACAGAGCTACTTTCTCTTTAAGGTGATCCACACATTCTCTTTACCTAGAACATTCTTCCTGCAGAGCACCTCGAGATCACTTTTTATGACTTAACCTTGGCTCAGAGGCTCTCTGCTGTAGTAGTTTGGCTCTGGTTATCCCTGTTATAGTTTGGATAAGTGTTTCCTAAAGGCTCAGTGATAGGTGTTTAGTTCCTCCAATACAAAATCTGTAGTATAGTATATCTTCCAGTAGTCCTATGGTGTTATTGGGAGATGGTTGGGACATGGCCTTAAAGCTAATATTGAGATCCTAGTGCCTCTGTCTCTGTCTGTCCTCTCTCTTTTTTTTTTTTTCTTCTTCTCTCTGTGTTTCTCTCCTCTGTGTCTGTGTCTGTCTCTCTTTGTCTCTGTCTCTGTCTCTCTCTCCCCTTGCTAGTGACCATGAGGTGAACAGCATCCTCTCCCACGGCTTTCACCATGATACACTGCCCACATGCCTAAATGCAGTAGGCCAACCAACCTTGGACTGAAAACTCTGCAACCCTGAGCCAAAATAAACTCCTACTGCTTAGGATTTGTCTATTCTAGATATTTTGTCAACGATGGAAAGCTAGCACGGTACTCCAAAAGGTCCGTGTTCTGAAGCTTGGTCCACAGCTTGGCAGTGCTGGGAAATGAGACAGGCCCTGGGGACATGTCCTCAAAAGAAACTGGGACTCCTGTGATTTCCCTGCTCTCTTGGCTTCCTGGCTCCTGGGGAGAATGGTTTCGCACCACACTACATGTTATTGCTATGATTTGCTCCCCCAGTGAAAGCTCTTTGGAGCTAACCAATAGGGCCAACTAATCACAGACTGGAACCTCTACAACTGTGAGCAAAATAAACCTTTTTCCTTATATGTTGAGTACACAGTCATGTGTTACAGTAACAGGAAACTGAGTAATACATTTTTTCACACAGACCCTTCGTACCAACAGAGCAAACATAGTGCTTCCAGCTCCACTGATTCCCTGCTGAATTCTCCTTAAAGCACTTGCAAGGACTTATTCCTTCCACTCCAGACTTGGTCTGCTTTGCTCACCACTGTAGACCCAGAATTAGGAAAGCGTGTTAGGTAAATTAGTTGTGATTTGAAGTACCAATATGAATATTGGGTCTCTACTACAATAAAATAAACATGTTCCCCTTTGTTCTCTCAGACCATGGGTTTCTGCCTCCGACTCGAGGCTATTCTTGTAATAGTTGATGGCTTTGTTCACTGATTTTCATGTTAGTTTATTGTTCTAGCCATCTAGTAGCAGAGAATATAACCAAGGGCGATATTTCAAAACACAATAAGATGGCCACTACTTAGTATGTACTTAAAACTCATAACATTTTATTTGGTACTTTTGAGCCAGGATCTTGCCATGTGGTATTTTTAAGAAACTTCCAGCGACAGAGATGGTCTGCTGGGTTAGACTCTCCATACATTTCAACTTTGACTATCCAGACTTCAGGAAAACAAACTTATCTTTTCCACGCACACAATGTTTCCACAACAAATGACCCAGAAGCAGCATTTGAATTGGGACCACAATAAGGAAGGGAAAAGGCAAGATGATATTAGATTTGACTGCTATAAATACACATTATGCACATTGCTGGATCAAATAAGAATCTGCTCATTAAAGAGTAGTTTCTGAACATTTGCAAAGTATTTTTTTTCTGCACATATGAGTCCTCTAAAACTGAGTAGAATTTTGGAATAGTTATGGCATTGTCTTTAGCTAGTACAGACTTGTGCAATGTATGTGCTATGTGGATACATACATATACACAGGTATACATCCCTGTGTGTGCACATTTGGAGACCAGAGGTTGATGTTAGGTGTCTTCCTCTATTGCTCTCCACCTTATTTCATGGCACAGGGTCTCTTTTTAGCCTGGTATTAAATGATTGGCTAGACTGGCTGTCCAGGAAGTTCTGGGGATCCACCTACCTCTATTCCCCACCCCGACCCCAGCACTGGGATTACAGCTGTGCACTGCCATGGCTAGCTTCTATGTCGGTGCTGGGGATCTGAACTCGGGTCCTTATGCTTATACAGCAACGGCTTTACTCACAGAGTCATCTCCTAAGCCCTCCTATTTCTAGAAGGCATTATGAGCAAATATCTGTTAACTTCCTATGTAGCAATTGTTTAAACCACAGCACTGGGTTGTGCAGAACATCTTGTCACAGGACATCACAAAGCAGAACAGGTCTCCTTTTGTACTTCAGAAACACTGTGGGTTTTGAAAGTCATTGCTAGTTATGGAACTCATCACAGGACAATTTTTAGAACTTTGTAATATTTGTTTCCATTTCAGGTACGTTCTAAACGGAAGCAAACAAAAGTAAGAGTGCTTCATGACAAGGACACTTTTCAAAAGCCACCTGGATTCTTTGTGTCAATGGTAATTCTTCACTGTGCCAGGGCACACCTGTGGGCCACAAAATCATTATTTTCATATTAGTCTTGCTGCATATTAGTTTTGAGGTCAGGTATCATGAAAGTGGGATTAAGTGGCATTCTGTACAGCTGAATCCAAACACTGGCTTGCTAAAGGTGTGTGTGGGGGGTGTGGGTGTGTGTGTGTCTGTGCAGCAGGGTGCATTATCTTATACAGTGAAGAAAAGTGGACAAAAGCCAGGACCACCAAGATTTCCCTCTATAACTGTCCCCAAAGCTTCCAAATATTTCCTAATGCACACAGCAAAGCCAAAACTAATCATCGCCTCCCTGGACCCATGTCCCATCTGTTTCCAGACTATCTCATTACTCTTACAGCCCCACCTTCACTATTCCTTATCAAGCAGCTCCCTAAAGCCTCTCCTAGAGCATGGGAAAGGCCCTAATGTAATGGGATTTCAGATTTAAAATGAACTTTAAAGCCTAGATCTCACCCACACCCCACATCTCCTAAATATCCTCCCTACCACACACTCAACAATGCCAAATCCTTGATTCAAACTCTCAGGCTTTATCACTTACATGTTTAGTTGTCCCAGAGTTTAAGAAGTAGGAGATACCTGAATATTTCATCAGTAGGTTATTGCAGAACAGGAACCATATCCTCCTTTGACGCAGCTATAATATGTTGGCACCACATAGATACTTAAACTAATAACAGGGCTACAGGTTCGAGGGAACAAGCACAGCATGGTATATTTATGCCTCAGATTACAGTTTTCCTCTGGAGGAGCACATCAGAGGAGCGCAGATGTCAGGGTTTGAAGATGCCTGTAATCACACAGCCACGGGGAGCTGCAGCCATGGCCCCTTCCTTCTCTTTCCTGGAGGCCTCAGCTCTTCACCGTCCCACCTCCAGTGCTGCTCGTTCCAGGTTGGAGACAGCTTTAAATCACCTGGATTCAGCTGGACGGTGGTTAACATGCATCCCTGGAATGCCTGTGAATGACTTCTGCCTTGCATCTACTTGTTTCCAAAGACTCGGATTTCAGATGGACTGGGTGTCTGCTCGGAGGATCTCCTGGAACACGGGGACCTTTAATCACACGGGACGGCAAAGGGAAGAGGGAGGGGTGGCTCAGGAAGGGAAAAGGCCTGCACTTTGTTTCCTCCTTGGCCAGGCCCTGACTGACCCTCCCTGCTGAACAGGGTGCAGGAAGGGGACTTTGCTCTGGCATCAGTAGCAAGGTTGGGAGAAGGTGATAGGGGCTGACAAGTACTCCAAAGTGACACTTAGGGCTAGGGACTTGGGTGACATATTGCAATGAAAAGTCAAACAACAGGAGGGTCCACCGGCTCGCACCTGAAAGTAGCCACACATGCTGAAAACTCCCAGAGTCCTCCAGAAACAGAGGGGTTAAACAAATCATGAAAGAAGGAAAGAGAGAGCTGGGAAAGCTAGCTGGCTTCAAGGTGCCAGAGACATGACCAGGGCTCAGAGTTCGGAGGGTGGTCGGAGGAGTAAACACTTCAACAGTTATAACCCCTTCACGGGAGGAGGGTGGGACACTACTGGAAGGAAGTCAGCGTGGACTGTGAAAACCCAGAGGCTTGCCAGAGCAGGGAAAGAAAGTCGGATTGACATGGAGCCCCCTCTGTTTGACTGTCAGAAGAAACCATCAGAGGGAGTGAGCCTCCCGGGACAGGGAGCAGTGGAGGGGCATTTGTGTTCAATTAAATCTAGAACACAGAAGGAAGCAAGCCTGGTGCTAAGGCCTTCCTTGCTCTGCAGTGCAGTAAAGATTCACATATCTCAGCCAAAAAGAATTAGCTGGCTAGAGTAGCTGTTCAACTTCGCCCACAATAAGTTATGTGTAGGTCAAGTTCACTTAAGAAGGATTCACTGAGACCCTTTGGCCAGACCAAAGTGAATGTTGTAAGCTGTTTAAAAAAAAATGCATCAGGTCATAAATGTCTTACTATTTAATTAAACTCTTTGCCAAGTCCAAGTCAATATCTAAGAACTAAAACAGGAAGGAGATTTTGTTCCAAGGCAACATACTAGCAGGACACTGAGCATAGCCTCAGAGTTTACAGCCACTGGTTCAATGGATATGCATTGAGCACAAACTGGGATGTGGAGGAAGGTGGATGGAGGGTTTGAGGATGGCCTTGGCTACACAGTGAGCCCCAAACCAAGGTGGGGGTAAGAAGAAGGAGGAAGAAGGAAGAAGGAAGGAAGGAAGGAAGGAAGGAAGGAAGGAAGGAAGGAAGGAAGGAAGGAAGGAAGGAAGAGACAATGGTATATTTGGGGCTGGTGATCCAGTTCGGTAAGAGTACTTATTTAAGGTTTTGATTTCCAGCATACCATATGGTATATTTGAAAGGTACCTTGGAGCTGATGAAACAATAACTCTTTTCATTGTAGTCCCACATTGAATATCGCCACCTCTAAAGACAGCCATCTGTCATTCTGATTCTCCCATAATCTTGATCACATCTCTATGGAACTGATCTCTTGTGTTGGTCAGGCATTGTTTTAGGCACAGTAGGTTCTCAATAAATGGCTCTGGATTAAATAAAAGTTCACATTCATTGAGCAGTTATTACACATGTGAGACAATGGACTAAATGTTTTCGTGAAAAAAATATCATTTATTCCTAGGAACTAAGAGGTCATTCTTAATCATTTTAAAAATGGGAAACTAGGGCTGGGAATGCAGTTCAACCCATGCTTGACTAGAATGCCTGAAATCCTGAGTTTGATCCCTAGCAGTGCATAAAACAAGGCGTGGTTATGCCTGAAATCCCAGTTCTGGGGATGGAGACACAGGAGGATCAGAAATGCAAGGTTGTCCTGATATACATAGTGAATTCAAGGCTAGCCAAAAAAAAAAAAAAAAAGATGTGGAAGTTGGAAAAGATAAAGGGAGAAGCCAGAGCTATTCTCCTGAAGGTGAAAGAGTCAACAGGGAATTGCCACATTCCTCTGGACTCTTAACAGCTTCAGCTGTAAGTTCCTAAGTAACCATGGAGGTGTATATACTTTCATCTTTGCCCAGTGCAGTGAGTGAAGGCTCTGGGGAGGCAACAGGTACTTACACTGTGCATGGAAGTATGATGGCCTGGCTGGTCCAGGGCTCTGCAAGTTATGCTGACTAGAAGGGACATAGGAATCCTTGGGAAGGAGCTAAAAGAAGAGTCAGGTGCTGTATGATCAGGGATAGGTCGTCATTCCATATGTAGCCAAGGTGATTTGTCTCAGTGCAGCTTTATTCCAGCCCAAACAAGCTTCTCTCCATTCTGCACCTAACTCCAGGCTGAATATTGAATATATGTGGCACGTTCATTTACACATTCATGTAAAAAAAAGATAAACAGTGACAGAGAAACCAAGATCTTGGTTTCACCTTTGTCCGCATTGCATCGAGTCAGATGGTACCTATGAGCTTCCTTGTTTTGGGTCTCTATGAAAATACTGCATATCACAAAGTCAAATATTTTATGTAGAACAATTAGCAAATGACAGCCATGGGCTGAAACCATCCTTCAGTGACGGGGCGGGGGCTGACAGCATGTGTGCATATGAATGTGAAAGGCAGAAAGGAGACAACCCTAGGTGTCTTTCCCCAGGTTCTGTATACCCTCCCTCTCTCCGTCCCTCCCTTCTTTTATTTCTTTATTTTTTCACTCATTTTTTGAGAGTCTCTCACGGACCTGGAACTTGCCAACTTGCCTGGCCAGCGAGGCCCAGAAATCAACCTGTTTCTATCTCTCCTGTACTGGGATTACAAGCCAATGTTATCATTCCTGGAATTTTTTTCATGAGTACTAAGGGATCAATCTGAAGTCCTTGTTCTTGCAAGGAAAGCACTTGATCAACTGAACCATCTCCCTAGCCCTGAAGTCTGCTTTTATATGTCTGAGGACAAAGGTTTATTTTATATATTTTTAATTATTTATTCATGTATTTTTATTCATATTATTCTTAGTCAGCATCTCACACTGAAGCCTAGGCTGACCTGGACCTCACTAAGCAACTCATGTCAATCTTTCTGTATCAGCCTCCCCAGGGCTGGGATTACAGGCATGAGCTCCTGTATCCACCATTTACATTTTTAAAGGGTTGCAAACAAAACTGTCCCAAATCCCAGATCATGTGACAGAGATACATATGGACAGCTTTCACATTTTTAAAGGGTTGCAAACAAAAATCTCCCAAATCCCAGAGCACGTGACAGAGATACATATGGACCTCAAAACCTAAAATAGTTAGGGCCTAGCTTTTTGTAGGAAAAGGTTTGCCAACCCCAGATATAGGACTCTCTCCTTCTGTTTCTCTTCCATGTCTCTCCAACCACAGGCCACTTAGATGTGCTAAGTGAGAGAATTTTATAAGTTCTGTAACTAACTTGGTAGAATGATGGCTAATGGATGTGATCACTCTTTCGTGAGGATTCCAAAGCTTTAGGCACCTTGAGACCCACACTCATTTTAACTTTTTTTCCTGTGACATTTTGAAAAGCTTTCCTCCTCAGATGTCAAAGGACTGCTTCGCTTTTAGCCAAATGCAGCAATGGGTTGGTCTTCTGCTGATAAGAGGTTTCTGTGGCCTCTGCAGCACCGTGGTTATTAAAGCTTACCAAAACAGCTTTCTTAATTAAAGGCCCAGGGAAAACCCCGACTCCATCGGGGTTTTTAAAAACCCCATCGGGTTATTACAAGTGGGCGTAGCTGGAATTTGTTTAAAAAATTTAGCCTAGCCTTAACACCCTTCAAAATGACTTTCCTCTAGGATCAAATGGGGAGGGAGAAAGAAGAGAAGGTGGTGGAGTTCGGATCCAGCAGGGTGAGCTTCCGATTACACAGTTATTTAATACGACATTCTTTGGCACCCCGATGGGGTCGCTTCTGTGGATTTCAAGTCCTTTATAGAAGACGGGGTAGAACTCACATTCAATTTACACAAACTCTCCTGGAGTTTATTTTATTTATTCTTTTATTTTATGAGTATGGGTGTTAGGCCTGCATGTGTGTAAGTTGCACCCATGAAATGCAATGTCCATGAATAACAGAAGAGGGCATCATATCCCTTGGAACTGGAGTTACGGATGGTTGTTAGCTGCCATGTAGGTGCTGGGATTCAAATCCAGGTCTTCTATAAGAACAGCCAGGGCTCTTAACTGCTGAGTCATCTCTCCAGTCCCATTTGTTCATTTTATGTTATTAGTACAGTATATAGAAGAGGCACTGGGGATGGAGCCCAGGTCATCTTGAGAACTCAGCACATCTTCTACCCTTGAGCTTCATATCCACCCTTTCCTATGTGCATGTGAATAAGTGTGTGTCTGTGTGTCTGTGTGTCTGCTTGTCTGTGTCTCGGATGTTGCAACTAAGTTTGTGTGCCTGAGGAGGCCAAAAGAGGGTGCTGGATCCCCTGGAGCTGCAGTTACAGGTGGCTGTGAGCTTCCTGACATGGATGCTGGGAACTGAACCCAAGAGCAGCAAACATGCTGAACCTCTGAGCTATCTCTTCAGCCCCCAGTATATTTCAAATTACCCTTACATACCTTAATTTTAATTACTAATACTTCATGTACCACAAATGCTACCTAAGTGTTGTGATCCTGGATTGGTTAGCAAATAAAGACAAATATTTTCAATTCACAGATGGTTGAATCTGGGATGCAGAACTCACAGGCACAGAGGGTCACCTGTACTTACAAAAGGCAGATGTTTTTTATTGGAAATTTTTACTTGCTTATAGCTCACTGGGAAAGCATCTTTCAGTAACCTATGTACACAGATTGAAAAGATACTCAGACTCAAACATGAGAGCTATTCTAGACTTTCAGTGAACTCCCAATCACTGACACAGGAATCAGTCAGGCGTACTCAAAGCTGTTCTGCAGCATTTAGGCACCACACAGTCAGCCACACTGTGTAAGCCAGGGCCACTGAAGAGCAGTCAGACATCCCTGTCATCTTTGCTGAGGCATCTGTTGGGTAATAGAAAGCTGGATATGTGGTCAGATCCTAATCACGTGGGGCTGGCTCTTCTGTCAGTGAGTTCTACTTGGCACAGCTGTCTATGGCTCTGACTGGTCAGATGGATTGGGGTCAGCTTTTCATTTCATCCAGCAAGACTGATGCAGGTCTGGGATAAAACAGTATCTCAGAAGTCAGCTACACATAAGTACCAGGTTACCTAGAGAGGCTTTGTCTAGAAAATGTGGCTCTTTCCACCCTGCCTGAATATGTGAACATTTTGCATCAGAAACCACATTTTTCCTAAATCAAAAGCAAGGACATTATTTTCTTTTTTAAAGAGTAAATCATGTTCTGGTATGGTGATGTATACTTACAATTCAGGGAGTATCATGAGTTCAAGGCCAATTTGGGTTCCATAGTGAGACCCTGTCACAAAAAAATTAAACACATGGGCTGCAGGGATTAAGAGCACAGGTTGCTCTTAGAGAGCATCCACATGGTGACTAACAACTATCCATAATTACAGTTCCAGAAGGTCCGACACCTTCTTCTGACCTCTCCTTGGGCATTGCACGACATGGGGGCACTTACATACATGCAGGCAATACACTCATACACATAAAATACAGGTAATAACTAAAAATTAAAGATGAAACCAAATAACCAAACCATATTTCATGAAAGATATGGAATATAGGAATATGAGAAACGATTGCCACACAACCATCACTTGAGGCTGTGCAGTATGGGAGGACGAGGGTTTCAGTTGCAGCTGAGTTCAATCATAGCTCTGCCAGTGGACAGTGTGGATAACCTCAGCAAAATCCCTCCCTCCTGCGATCTATTTATCAACAGCTATCATCTTTAAAGCACACCATATGTGCCAGACATTTAATACGGATTACTTCATTTAATCCTTAGTCTAGCCCTGGGGGTAAGGGTCATTTTTTAATGAAATTTACAGAGGAAGTTAAAAAAAAAAGAAAGATGAGAAAAATCCAGAGAATGACAGACTATGATTGTTTTTTTCCTTAGTTATAAAATAATCCGTGTCTGAACAATTCCCTTAGAGAAGTCCTGGTCTCCATGCTAATAGAGTAGAGAGGCAAGCTTCCTATCCAAGGAAGTTAATCCCACAACACTTGTTCCTAATTGTTTATGTTTTCTAAGTCTTCAAGATGTAGGGACTGGGCTGGATCATCCAAGAATCACCCCACTTGAACAGCCCAAGGGTCTAATCACTCCTGCAGCGAGATGACAGCTGTGAAAGACCAACAACCAGCAGCAAAGGGAGGGAAAACTCACAAAAAGGGGGTGGGGGTGGGAATTGCAGCATTAAGAACGACAGTATAGACCAGGAACCGCTTTTAGTTTTTGAAAGGCTCAAAAGACGTGGGGTTGCTCAGCCTTTTCCATCTTAACATGCCAGACTACAAACAAGCAAAGCTGAATGAGATCAGGGAAAGAAATCATAACGTCAAAGCAGAAGCGCAAAGTGCTACTGGTTATTCTTGGTTTTGATAAATCAGGTTGTTGGTTTCTATTGGTTCCAATGCAATCATTTCACCTCTTTGAATGACAGCTCTAATCTCTCATAGAAACCTTAAAAGGTAGATTTTGATAACAACTATCTATATTAGAAGCACTGAAAAAAAGTGGGGCCCACAAGGGAAGAAAGAGATCACCAAGAACATTCTAACAAGGAAAAGCAGATTTAGGGCACAAATTTCATGACCAGACAGCTGTTCTATTCTGACTTTATTTTGCCCTTTAGCTTTGGGGATCTGTCATGAAAAGGAACTGGAAGGAAGGTCACACAAGGATTGTTGGTGGTGACCCATTTGGGGAGGAAGCCTGGGAGATGGGAGAATCTTGGGTGGGGGCAGAGGGGAGGCGTTTCTTCTTGATGGTTTTAGTGGCTTGAACCTGGGGAGATTCCAAGAGGACAAAAAGCTAAGTCAGGAATCAGGAAGCCAGATTCAAAGCGTTAAAGGGTCAAACATCAAGCCATCCCGACTGTATGCAAGTGACAAATAACAGTCAAGTGGGAGGGGTGAGGCACACTAAAGCTAGCTGGTTTATACACCACTTTGTTAGGGAGGAAGTCCACACTGCTGTCAACATAACTTGCTCTCAAGCCTCACAGGGCAAAGACAGAGTTAAGAGGTCTTAGATCCCTGGCACGCTAAGCTTAGATTAAGTTTTTATAGCACTTAAGTAAAAACCCGAAATCCATCAAGTCTTTAAAAGTATGTGAACTTCGGAAACAGGAAATTCAACATGCTGATTTTAAATCCTCCAACACTAGTTTACAGGGTTAATGCAATCTAAGCCTGGAATTCTATTAAATGTTAAATCTGACCCAGACTACACTACCGTGTGGCATCCCCCAGGAATAAATACAAAGCCCCAAAGTGTTAGTACTCATTTTGCCCCAAATCTCCAAAATAATTCTCCCTCAGAGATCCACTTTGCCTTCTCAGAGTGATGCCCTGCCAGGCCAAACTGGCTAGCTGCAGAATTCAGGCTGAAGGACTTCAAAAATAATGTGTAGTAGCTCGGGCCACCTGACGGTGGTACAAAGAGAGCGCCAAGGACCAGCACTCGGTGAACACCGGCTTTCCACTCGCGACCTCACCAACACATCAGAAGCAAACATCTACCTCATTGTTTCTCACCAACGTTGCGAAACGGAGCCAGCAGAGGACCCTTTCCTCTTTATCGCGCGCGTCCCGAAGTTTCAGACACCACCGGGACACAAAGAGGGGACCCGATCTCGCCAGTAGTCCGCACAGTCCCCGCCCGCTAGGTGTTACCGTTTGTCCGGGTGATGGACGGGCCACCGGTTCTCGGCCTCGCCCCACTCACCCTCTAAAAACGCCCATTTGCTGATCTGGGGCGCCCACGCGCGTTTCTGCCCAGCTAGGGCTGCTCCCAGCCGAACACCGAAGCCCCCGGTGGCCGGATCTTGGGGAGCCCCGGGGTCCGCACCGCTGTTGGGGTGTTAGCTTAGGGTGTCCCGTTTGGGGACAGCTCGGCAGGAGCTGGGGTGCGGGTTGCAGCGGGCGCGTCCGCAGAGCCCTCCAGGCTGCTAAGCTGCGGCCGCGGGACTGCGGCGAGGGGCGGGAGCGCAGCCCCCCGCCCCCGGGTCCAGGCTGAGCCGGGCGGAGGCTGAACACGGGCACTCCCGGGAAGCGCGGGCGGCACCCCCAGCGACCCCGATCGCCGCGGCACGGCCCGCCGGGCACCCCGGCCCCCTGCCGGGCACCCCGGCCCCCTGCCGGGCACCCCGGCCCCCTGCCGGGAGCAGCGCAGGGACCCCGCGCGGCCGGCCGCCGCGCTCCGCCCGCCCCACCTGCAGCTCCGGGGCGCGGCGCCCGGGCCCCGGTCCCCTCGCCCCACGCCGGGAGGAGCCCGGACCGCGCTTACCGAGAGGGGCGGCTCCCGCGAGCACTCGCCGGCCGGGCCGGGCTCCGAGGTGCGCTGCGCTCCGGCGCCGGCTCCCGCGCCCTGCAGCCCGCTGGGCTCCGACTTCCTCTTCCTCGGGATCCCCGCCCGGCCCGCCCCTCCCCGCTCCGCTGCTCCGGCCGCGGGTCGCCTCCCCGCCCGCCTCCCCCGGGCCCTGCGGGCGGGCAAGGTGGAGAGGAGGAGGGGGTCGAAAAGAGAAAGAGGTTAAGCTGGCTTTCTGGAGCTTTGCCAAAGACAGCAGTCAAATTACAGCCTCTTGGGGGAAAAGGTTTTTTTTTTTTTTTTTTTCTAAATCCCTGCTACCGTTTTCGCAGACACATCGCTTTTCTCAGGTTTGTGGGCCCTTCTGGTTCAGCTTGAATGGAATCTTTTCCTACGAGTGCTCTGAAACTGTATAAAAAATGATTGGTTTATGTGGACGTCCTTGTTTCACTCTGAAGCCTCTCGGGTCACAAGATGTCAAAAGTGAGAGAGGGAAGCTCACCTGGTTTCAGGAATAGCACTTCCATCATCTCCGTTAATGTGCCAGATGACCTTTGGTTAGAGAAAGTAAAAGTGGATAAGGAGGCAGAAAGCAACCTTTGTGACAGCCAGATAGATGCTTAAAGGCACCGACATAGGATAATAAAATCACGACCTCAATCAAAGGTGCCTTCAAGGTGAGGTCTCTGCTTAACACTTAGCTCTTAACAGACAGCACTTAGGAGACAGGCCAGCTTTACCTGTAGACTCTGTTAGGTCTACCTAATAACGTTCACCAATGCAACCTTCACTTGTTTATAAAACTTTAGCCTACTAGTTGTGTGTCTTTGAGAGAATTAATCTCTCTGTGCCTCCATTCTCTCGAAAATAAATTGGGATGATAGTAGGTAGAGCCTACCCCCAAAGAATTGTGTGTGATTTAACTACAATTATTTGCTTGGAAGTTTAGGCCCAAATAACCACGAGTTATTACTGTTGTTGAAAGTTCAGGTGTATATGGTTGTGAAAATTATAGCAAAGATTTGAAACCAAGTAAGGTTTTGTGCAGAAGGCCCACATGGTGTCAGTTTTCTGCTCCATACTGTGGAGTGTAAGTTCTGTTTTATAATTTGAGTGTCTAAAAGGGACTTGTAGCTCATAAAGCTGTGTATTCACTAGTGGCAAATCAACTGTTGTAGTACCACAATGCCTGTCATTAAGTGACTCAATAATGCTCCCCAAAGTGCCATTTTATTAGAGTACATGATTAGAATTGTTTGATTTTCTTAGTGGCTATTGTTATTCTCTTACTGGTCGTATGTTATAAATTATTTTTATTTATTTATTTTTGTTAACTTATGTGTATGAGTGCATTGCCTGCAGGTGTATGTGCACCTGTGTCATGTAATGCCTGCAGAGCTCAGAAGAGAGCATTGAATCACCTGGAACTGCAGTTATGGACAGTTGTTAGCTGCCATGTGGGTGCTGGGAACTGAACGCAGGTCCTCTGGAAGAAACCCAGTGCTCTTAACTGCTGAACCATCTCTCCAGCCCCCTTAATTTATGTTATATTTTATTATAAGCAAATATGAATGGAAAAAATTATGATATCTATTGTTGGTTTCAGGTGCCAAGGGGCAGGGGTGGGAACTGATCTCTTGAGGATGAGAAGGACTGTAACACATCTGTGACTTCTGTCAAGCCTGGGAATCGGTGCTGATCCTTCTCTGAGAACCCAGGGTTCGGAGTGGTCATTTGGTGGGTGTGTTTATGATTGGGGGGTGAGTGTTGGGGCACTTGGAGAGATAGGGAGCAAATCTGGGGTTCCCTGCTCTCTTTTTTCTCTTCTCCCAGGCCCATGCAGATCTGGTTCCAGTGACTTAATGGGGCAGCACAGTCCAGTGACAAGACAGGCCCACTGTATCTATGGAATGGTTATAGCACTTCCTGCCCGGTTTTCTTTTCTGGTTGCCTCAGTTTGGTAATGAAATGGGAGGGAGGAAGTAGCAAAGCGAACAAGGTCTTGGTTGGTTCTGTGTGCCAAAGTGTGTACTAAGGACCTAACTCACATTTGGTTCGCAGGGAAATTTTTTTTTTTCTTCCAAATGACTGGTATATGATCTCCGTAGGGTCCTCTGGGGTGACTCCCTGTGGGTCTAGTTCATTTGTGGATAGCCAGCACTTAGCTCTGCTCCCAGGATACCAGAAGATTTATAAGATAGGTGGACAGAAGAATGGGTGAATGGGGAGCAGGAGGAAGTTCCGTAGCTGTGAAAATGCTGTTATGCAGCACTCCGGGTAGCAACCTGGTGCTCTTCCCTTTAAGCGAAAGAACTAACGGAATGGCTTTAATGGCTGTGGAAGGGCATTTCCAGTATCTGGACAATGCTTTTGCTGGCATGTCCTACTACTCCTTTTGTATTAATCACGGTAAAAAAGGGGAATGGAAACTACTTCAAATACTTATTAAAGAAGGACTTTGACCAAAAACCAGAAGAGAAGAGGAGGAAAAGGAGGAGGAAGACGAAGACGAAGACAAAGGAAGAAGAAGAAGAAGAAGAAGAAGAAGAAGAAGAAGAAGAAGAAGAAGAAGAAGAAGAAAAGAAGACAGCTGTAATGCAAGAATGCTCTGATGCAGGCACCTCCACAGGTAAGAAAAGGGCCAAGAATGGGAAGAGAGACAGTGAGGCAGCCCAGAGGTCAACCACAGCAGAGCCACCCCACCCCTAGACTTAGAGGGGCAAGGAAAGGGGTGTATGGAGATGGAAGCCCTCTATGAGGGCTTAGAGTAGCTGCCATAGACCCTGGCAGAGGGGAGAAGACATGCCCTGGTTCCTTCTTTCCTTCTCTCTCCAAGTCAATGCTCTCTTTAATTAAATGGTGACTGTACAGGCTAAAGTGCTCTGTCCCCAATCAGGTGATACCAAGTGAGAAAGGAGTATGAAGCAGGACCAAGGAGATGGTTCTGTAGGTAAAGTATTTGCTGTACAAGCATGAGGACCTGAGTTTAGTTCCCCAGAACCCACAAGAAAAAGCTGGGCATAGGAACATGCATTACAGATGCTGGCATCTGTCATCCCAGAGCTGAGGAACAGATAAAAAGATCCTTGGAGCTCACTGACCAGCCAGTCTAGTTGAATCAGTGAGTTCCAGGTTTAGTGAGAGACCCTGTCTCCAAAGATGTGATAGAGCACAATTGAGAAAGGCGCCCAATGCTGATCTCTGACGTTCACATGAATGTTTGTATGTACACACACATACATATATGCTCACACCCACATGAACACTTGTACACATCCACACAAACCCTTGCATATCCCCTACGCCAGAGAGAGGGAGAGAGAGAGAAAGAGAGAGAGAGAGAGAGAGAGAGAGAGAGAGAGAGAGAGAGAGAGAAAGGAAAAGAACAGTAAAGAAAAGGATCTGAGGGTGACAGACCCAGGCCCAGTCTACCTTCAAGTCATACCTTGTTCCCCGTCTCAAGAAAGACTGGGTCTATCAATTAGATGTCTGTAGAAGAAATGCTTTTGCTTTCTGAGATTATTGAATGTCTCCTGTAGCATCTTATTTATCCTCAGACAGACCCATTAAGGTATAGAGACTGTAATGCACAGGGTCACAGAGATTTGGGGAAGTTCAATGACTTGCTGGCAACCACACAGCTCCCAGGCACAGCAGAATGCAAACACAGCCCTGCAGGTGGCTGTCGGCCTGCCCACTAACTCAGCTGTTCTGAGGGGAGGCAGCACAGCCTGGCTCTGCCTGGCATCTACTTCAGGATCACCCATCCATGCACACAGGGGAGTTAATGTTTGCAAAGCTCACAGAGTTTAATGGCTCCATCACGCCCTGCTTTAATTTTATGACTTAGGGTGATAACTTTTATAGTGTTGATGGTGACTGTACTGAATTTATGATTATGCAAGATCAGAAAAATCATGTCTACTGGATTATAGAACCCCTCAGGGAAGGCCCAGGTAGCGTTTGTCTCCTTTTTTTTTTTTTAATGAAAAAGCTATTTTAATTTCAATTTTAGATTTGTGAGGCTTTAAAAAAATATTTTTAATCCTCTAAACTGGTGTGGTGCCTGTAATTCCAGCACAAGGAAGATGAGGTGAGAATATACTAGTTGTAGGTGAGGCTGGATGACATAGTGAAACTCTGTCTTAAAAATAAATAGACGGGACTGGAGAGATGGCTCAGTGGTCAAGAGCACTGACTGCTCTTAAAGAGGACCTGAGTTCCATTCCCAGGACCCACATGACAGCTAGCAACTGTCTGAAACTCCAGCTCTAGGGGATCTGACGCCCTCTTCTGGCCTTTGTGGGCATTGTGTGACATCGGTGCACTTACACACATGCAGGCAACATATACACATAAAATAGCTTTAAATGAATGAATGCATGAATGGAAGAATGAATGAATGAATACATCGATGAAAAATAAGCTCTAGACTATCTGGTTCATGTAAGGTTAGGGTAACTGAAGGGATTTAGGATTGAGTCTTATGGTGGCTATTACTGTCAGTTTCACAGGATCTAGAATCACGTGTGAGGCAAGTTTCTGGGCACATCTATGGGGGATATTCTAGATTAAGAGAATTGAGGTGGGAAGATGTCCTTCAACTGCAGGGAACACCTTTACATGGACTGGGTCCTAGACTAAGTTAAAAGGAGAAAGCAAGCTATGCAGCAGCATTCATCGCTCTCTGTTTCTTGACTGAGGATGCAATGTGACCAGCTGCCTCAAGATCCTTCCACAGTGACGCCCCTACATTGACGGACTGCTCCCTTGAACTGTGAGCCAGTTACTTTGTCAAGCAGTTTGTCTCAACAAGATAAGTAACTAATTCAAGTCACATGTAAAGAAGACAGACAAGGGCTGGAGAGATGGCTCGCTCAGTAGTTAAGAGTACGTACTCTCTTCCAGAGGACCCAAGTTTGGTTCCCAGCACCCACATCAAGCAGCTTACATCTGCCTTTAACTCCAACTCCAGGAGACCTGACATCCTCATCTGGATTTCCCAGGCATCTACACACACACACACACATACACACACACACGACAACCAAAATGTAACTAATTGAGTGTAAGATGGCATGCTGACATGCCTTCAAATACTCTGGGGCCAGGAATGGCCACTAGACTGTGATTAGTTAGAAGATTCAGAAGCTGTATCATTCTAAAAGTTTAAAAGAAAAAATAAGAAAATTTCATAATTATCAGTATCTATCTGAATTGAACCTAAAAGTAGGTAATTTGAACTCTGAATGTAATTTGAGTTTCTGAGGAATCCGAAAATACTGATACACCTGATTTATCTCTGCTAGCCTGCAATAGATCAACCTAACCTCTCCATCACTGGTAACCTAGAGGGTGAAGGCTGGTCTTCAAAGGCAAGAACAAGTTCACCTTGTAAGGACAACACGGTAAGGAGCTATTTTATGCATTACCAGCCTGGCATGTAAGACTATTGGCTCTTCTTAAAGAATACATGAAAGTAAGAAGCAGAGCCAGGTCATGGTCAACACTCTAGCTATTGCTCCACTTACCTGTATTGATCTTGATCGATACAGCAAAATAAGACAGGTATGTGATGTGCTTCATAAATACTGATAGTGCAAAAAAGAGTATCTGGAACTTAGAGTACTCCCAGGGCCAGAAACAAAATCTAGACTCACACAAATAGACTGAATAGCTTTGTAACGGATGTCACTGTCTCATCACGTGACTGTATACCTGGTTCACAGATTTATAGGCTCCCAGCCCACCATGGCAGGGAAGGCGGCAGCAGCTCATAATGGAGGCTTGCTCATCCCATACAAGACAGGGCCGGAAGTGGGAAGAACCTTCAAAGGTGACCCACTTCCACCAGTGTGGCCAAACCTCCTAGAAGTTCCACAGCCTCCCTAGACAGTTCCACCAGTCAGAGAATGGCACTCAAAACATGAACCTGTTGGGGGACATTTTAATCATTCAAACCATAGCAACACGAAGTAGTATAATTCTACCAAAAGCAAAGCTGGGCAGTTCAGACCTTCACTTCACAGCTTTTCATTGCCAAGTTGATGCATTTTGGAAGATGTCAACCATCTGTTTTTGGAGCTGTTTTCTCTGCTGTATGGAAGGGAGACGTGACTTCCATGTACATTTTTTAAAATGTTTAGAAACTTAGCACAGGAATAACACTTGCTTGCAATTGGAATGCTGGGGCAGGGTATCACTTGGAACGGGTATCTATTACTGTTTAGTGGTAGAATATGAAGCTTGCTTTTAAAACTTTTTAAACCGTTATGACACTCCTTTAAGACACAGAATTGTTCTGCCCCAAACATCAATAGCATGTTCTTCAGCATAGGAGTGATCCTTCAGGCGGCACCTCAAATTTAGACACTCCCAGAAGCCAGGGCGGTAGAAAGTAAAATCCCGCTCAGCAGTTGTCAGGGTGCAGTGCGCACCTGAAGACCTAGGCTTTCAAAGGTTCTTAAGTACTGTTTTGGCCAAACAAAAACATCCCCGGTGTCAAGTCTCCAGCAGTGCCCTTTCTCTGGGGTACATTTTCGGACCCAGACCGAAGGAATCACAGCTTCCTCCTCTCCTTCCTCCCCTTCCTTTTTTCTTAAAAGCATAGTCAGCTGGAGAAGAGCTTTCCCCTCCCCTAAGAATTCAAAGCTATGGTGTTGGAACTAGGATAATAAAATGAATGAGGGGACCACAACACAACTTTTACCCTTGAAAAAATTCAAGTAACTGACATTTTTTAAAACAAGGCTTTTGACTCTTTTTCTCTTTTCACAGTTGATGGTTTTCATACTTAGAAATTGGTACCTAATGATTACTCCTGGGGCTTGAATACTGACTATATCCTCACTCAAGTGCTTTACATGTATTATCCTATTTAACCCTCACAACTCATTGTATTTTCTCCATTTTATAAATGAGAAGCCTACTGAGCTTGTGTAATACAGACAGTTTTTTAAAAATACACATTTTACTTGTAATGACTGCATCATAATTGTATATATTTGTGGGTTACAGTGTGGCTTTTCAACAGAATGCGAGGCATAATAATCAAGTCAGTGAGTGGCATAGGGATCACCTGAGACAAATCACTTTTTGCGTGGGATTAGAACATTCAAAATCTTTTCTTGCAGCTATTTTGGAACCTTCAGTTAATTGTCAACCAAAGTCATCCAACTGTGCTATAGAAAACTGGGCTATCTCTCCTGTCCAGCTGCACCCCTGTACATGATCACCGTCCTCCTTCTGACCTGTTCTCCCTCATACACTCCTCACACAGCACAAGCCAGTGTTCTATTCACTCTGGCCAAAGTTTTATAATTAGGAGCATTGCAGGAACAAGCAACCAGACCCCTCATTCCCAAACGATCCCCCAACAGGTGCCGCATGCCACTGAGGCATGTGGGTACACAGTGATGTTCTGTGTAAATCAGCCACCTCCACCTCTCCCTTTTGGTCACCTTCTTTGTATGCATATGTTTATGTGAGTACATACGTGTGCCCATGTATGCGGAGGTCAGGACACAACTTTGAGTGTCTTTCTTGATCTCTCTCCATGTTATTATTGAAAGTCTCTCACTGAACCTGGACTCATCGATCAGCCAGTAATCTTCCGAGAACCACCGGTCCCCAGCACTGGGTAACAAACATCAGATGTCACATTCAGCTTTTGTGTGAGTGTTGGGGTCCTGAGCTTGGGTCTTCATGCTTGTGTGGGCACTTGACCTTCCAAGCCATTCTCCCAGCTCAGCTCCTGGTGACCATCTTTAATGACTACAGGACCATCTGAATTCTTTTGAGCAACAACTCATGGAAAAATGCATACATATGCTCTGCTAAGGAGATATTCCAAACAGCTATGGTCTGCAATCTTTGATCTTCAGTTCTAAAAGCCAATGACCTGCAAATGAGAAAGGTTTTTCTCTTAAGTCATGTGTGGTCAAGTCATTCCTGACCTCAACTCATTTGCAATAAAGCTTCACTTGAACTGACTGGGGATGGTTATGGTTAGGGTCACTGTCCCCAAAGATCCCAATGTTAAAGACACAGGTCCCAGGCCCTGGTGCTTTTGAGATAAATTTTAATGGTTGGGGCCTAATGGGAGAGCATTAGGGTGTTGGGAGGAATGCCTTTGAGGGAATATGTGTGAACCTGGTCCAGGGCAGGCATATGGAGAAGCAAGAGCAAGGAGCTTCCAGTTCAAGATGCAGGTTGCTGGTGCCTCAATCCCAGGAGGTCCTGTGGCATCTTGTTAGAATGTCCATTCAGGTTCTCCCTCGGCAGCTGGGTGCTGCAAAAAAGGATTGCTGCCACAAAGGCCTGAACCTGTTGTGAGAAAGCTGCTTGGGTTTCCTTCATACTGCTCTCTTCCTCATTTTAAGGAAGAGATGGCAAATCATGAGATTAGGCTTTTACTGTGCAAAGAGAACCCAGTTTCCTTAGAACTTAGCAGAGACGATGCAAAGGGCCAGTGTGCTCTTCAGTGGTCTAGTCACAGGGATTCCTGGCTCCTCCTCACTTCATTCAACCCCAGAACAACATATAGACCTTGTTTTCTAGCTGGAGTGCTGCAATGGAAGGAAAGGCACATGCGAGGCTTGGTATCCATCGACGAGCACAAATATGGGGGAACACGGGTTTCTATCCCACAAGGCCCTGGTTTTCAGCTGCCTTCAAATGGAGTTTGAGGTTACCTAGGTTCTGTCTTGAGACTGAGCCCTGTGACCTTCAAGGAAGGAAGTTCACATTCAAGATCTGACTGTAGGGGTTGGAGAGATGGCTCAGTGGTGAAGAGCACTGGCTGCTCTTGCAGAGGACCTGGTGGTTCTCAGCACCCACATGGGGGCTAACAACCCATCCAAAACTCCAGTTCTAGGGGAACTGATGCTCTCTTCTGGTCTCTGCAGGCATTGCAGGTGCATTTATATGCCTACAGGCAGTGCACCCATATACATAAATTAAAAATAATAAATAAAATATTTTAAAATGATCTGATTGTACTTGTTGCAGAAAGAAATGAAAGGTAACTGAATCAATACAGGAAACAAGGTGGCTAGTGGCTGGGAGAAGCCCTGAGCTCAGCCTTATTCATTAACACGCACAAACAAGGACGTGGTCACTGCAAACTGGAGGCGTCCTTTCAGGCACATCTTAGAAATAATTATCCAGGCTGTCATGAAGGTCTCTTTGATGACTTATTAACTAGAGGAAACTCTAGATGGAGAGGTGGCAGAAAGGCCAGGGCTTTAAAGGGTGCTCTTGCATCCACTGCAAAGTGTTGTTTAATGTTTGAAATTAGGAAAGAAATAGTCTCAAATGTGTTACATGTAAAACATTAAAATGTGAACCTTTAAATGTAGCTCAATGCCATTTAATCCTGTAAGAAAACACCCCAAATAATTTTTAAATGAAACTAAAAAAAAAAAAATCAAATGTGTATAAGTGTGTGTGTGTGTGTGTGTGTGTGTGTGTGTGTGTATGCAGGGAGGGCAGAGGTCAACTTCAGGAGCTGGATTTTTATATAGTCAAATAAAATGATGCGTGTGTCTTTTAAAAATTTGTTTTATTGATTTTTATTTTATGTGTATGAGTGTTTCGCCTGCATGCATATAAGTGTCCCACTATGCAATGCCATGGAGGCCAGAAAAGGGCCTCAGATCCCCTGAAATTGTCTAGGGGAACACAGGGGACTAATGTGGGGGGAGGGCTAAAATGGGAAGGGGAGCAAGAACCGGGAGAGATACACAACCTGCAGCATGTACCTGTAAGAATATTGAACAATAAACATTTGTAGAAATAGAAAATAAAAATCAATAAATGCTTTGTCTTGCTTTGTTTTGGGGGATAAGCTCTCATAATGCAGCTCAGGCTGATTCCAAACCTGTAATCCTCCTGCTTTAACTTCCCAACTGCTGAAATTATAGTCATGTGCCACCATGCCCAGAAAAAGATTGTGAGTGTATATTAATTCACCAGTGTGCATTCACTGAATGCACCCCAAATATTTGCAATTACAGTTTGCATCAATTAAGAACTGGTAAGGTTACCTGCATGAGTTGCATATAGCGCCCCTTAAAAGAACAGAGAAATAAAGTCCCTTCCTGCCATGATCACATTTGCATATTTCTACCTCTTTATGATATGTTCTTTTAAATTTCCTTTTTGGCTTTAAATTTCTGAGTCTTCCTCTCCTCAGTCCCTAAAACTTAACCTCATTCGGGTGAATAGTCATTAACAATTCCCTTTCAGTTTGGTTCAGCAAAGTTGATTCCTTAACATTGACACACTGCTGATACACAGGGAGGTGGTCTATTTTCTCTGGGGATTTGGTAATAAGTGAAGTTAAAAAAAATGCAATTTTCTTCCAAACTTGTTACCTTGAAGAAGCAACACTTCTTTTAAAAGACTGATTTCTTTGTTTTTGCAATTCTCAACAGTGGAACAAGTGACTTGTGTATTGACAGAATAAATAAATAAATAAATAATAAGTCTGCCAAAGATCTAGACAGAAATATGAGAGAAGATGGAAAGCTGGGCAAATTGCACAGCCCCAGCTGCCTGTGAAGGCTGAATTTCTTCCTGATGCCATTAACCCAAGACACACCCAGCACACTGGTTTCAAAGTAACTTTTTCTGTAATTACAGAAAGACTTGGGTCCTGAAGAATCCAGGTCTACGATCACTTTTCCAGCAACCCAATACTTGGTGAGAGTTGACAGCCACATTCCTAGCAAGATGTTTTGAGCTCCTATTTCCTTTAGGACATGGATCCTTTCAATTTTCAAGAACAGGAGAGTCTTTTAAAACTATTCTACCAGTTTAAAAAAAAAAAGAAAAAAGAGATGCTGATAATCATCTTGATAAGGGTTAATGAAATTAACAGATACGTTCTGTAATTACATAATTAAAAATATAATACCTAAATAAGAAATGACGTCTTCTAGAACTCTATCATGCATTTCTTTCCTTCTAGTTCTCTTACTCCAATGTTATGGTACCAGGCCCCCACTTGGGATAACTTCATTAGACCTCAGTCAGATGTTGCTTGCATAGTTAGCAATATGTTAATAGCCACAAATGGCTAAAAACAAAATCCAATCTCTATAGCGGGGAACCCAGAGAGTAGACAATCACAGACTTCGCAGTTGGGAGGAGACTGTTTAAGTGACTTGCAACCTTCACATCCTCTCTGCATGGGAACCTAGTGCCCTTTTATGTCATGAAGTATACAACCCTGCCCACCAATGCAGTGCTGTCCAGAAAGGAAGCTGTTTCCTAGGCAGTCACACAGAGCAGGGCAGGTGGTTTACCCGAGTGTGCACTGGAAAACAACACACTTAATTAAATGGTAACATTGTTCAGACTTGCTCAGGGGTTAAGTGGAAAAATGTAGTTGGAGTTTAAGATCATAGTTGGGGAAGACTCTTATGTACTTTGAGAGAATGAAGACTTGATTGGGAAATAATTCTCTAAATTATATCCTCTTTTATCTCTATTGCAAGGAAATAATCAACCACTTGTGGATTAGTGTGGAATGTGTGGCAGTGGGATACCTATAAGCATTATCAAATTATCTCAACTCAGGAATATGAAAGAACTTGGTAGAGTAGAAACAAAGACATTGCTCTTAAAAGAAGGCAATGAATATAAACCCTGGTCACATCATGTAGGTTATGTGTGTCGCTCCAACACTTGCTGTCCTCTCTATACACTATTTTCAATATGTTTGTTTCTCTGCTTGCATTCATTTCTTTAAAATATGTGTCTGAGTCAACTCATAATGTAGATGCTTTAATTTTCAATTAATTTGTTCTTTGATGGCTTAACAATGCTATGTGTTCAAAGAACTTTCAGGATTGTTAATGAAAGACTTAAGCCAGGGAGAATTCACTCTCAACTTGATGCTTAGCAGGTACAGAGAGGGCAAAGAACAGCTGCCCATGTGTGGGAGTGGGCCTACATGGGCCTCACAAAAGCACGCATCAGTCATCCTTTGAACACATTTTCACAGGTTTCCTAGTATTGAACCAGTTTCAAATTCCTGATCTTGACATTCAAACTCTATTAATCTACTCCATCTCTGGCCATAGTACCTGCTATTACAACTGCATCTTCATCTTCATCATTTGTATCCTACCCAACTTTTCAGGTAACCAAACCTTCCACTGAGGAATTACATATTCCCCAGATATATCATGTGAGCGTCTGTGATTGTGGGTAGAATGAGCTTTCCTTGATTCTTTGCAGAGATGAGCCCTTCTCCAAAGAAAGTTCCAGTTCCATAGATTTATCTAGACACCATCACATTTTCAAGACCACACACTGTCTACGCAGCCTCTTCTCTCCGAACTGCAGCAAGGACTGAACCACTTTCCTGGTATGCTCTTTCCGTGTGACTATTGGCAATGTTACAACAAGGCAGGTGAGACTTAGTTAATTTCACAATGGTCAGACTTGCAAGTACATGAATTTGTGTTTTTGAAAAGACTCAGCAAACAAACTTGATGTAATTGAAGGTAGTTATTCATATGATGAAGTGATTCATTGGTGGGTTCCTTAGTCACAGCCTCTGCAAAGCATTTTCAAATAGACTGCTGGGGAACTGGCAGAATTGAGGGGGATAAATAAGCTTAAACAAGCTTAAACAGAACATTCTCTTTATTTCTCTCTTCCATAGAAGTGTGGGCTCTGCATGTGATGGCTTTGATAGCTAGCACCTCCCCCTGTTTGGCTTAACTCAAGGGACAGCTGCTGTATCCTGAGTGCAAATCAAGAAAACCCAGATCATCTAGTGCAGCTTTTCAAATACTTTTCCAAATAAGTCTTTCAAAGAGAAGAAGAGAAAGAGGGACAGGAAAGGAAAGGAAAGGAAAGGAAAGGAAAGGAAAGGAAAGGAAAGGAAAGGAAAGGAAAGGAAAGGAAAGGAAAAATAAATGTGTCAATTTATTCATAACTCAGTAAGACTTTTTAATTAAAACTTTAATCTAACTTTTTCAACACACCAAGACCATTTTCATTAATTGAATCTAAATTTTAAAAAATATTTATTTATGGGGTTGGAGAGAAGGTTCAGCAGTTAAGAGCACTGGCTGCTCTTGCAGAGGACCCAGGTGTGGTTCCCAGCACCTACATGGCAACTAACAACCATCCATAACTCCAGTTCCAGGATATCTGATGCCCTCTTCTGACCTCATTGGGCAGTGCATGGCATAGGTGCACTGACATACATGCAAGCAATACACTCATACACTTAAAAGGCTATTTATTTATTTTATTAAATTTATTTATTTTCACTTTATGTGTCTGAGTGTTTTGCCTGCATGTGTGTAAGGACACTGAAGTGTGCAATGCCTGCAGAGGCCAGAAGAGGGTTAAAGACTGGTGTTAACCATGATGTGGGTGTTGGGAACAGAACTCAGGTCCTCTACAAGAGTAGCCAGTGCTCTTAACTGCTGAGTCATCTCTCCAGCCCCTAAATGAGCTTTAAATTTAAGTTAGCATACAAAGGCTTCCTTATGTCATTTTCATATGAACTTAGTTTTGCTCAAAGTGGAAGGGTCTTGATGACTGAATTCTCTTGTGAGAAGGCACTCAGCCATCTTGGGAACAGTGGTTTGCAGGGGATTTCCCCTGGCTGCCTTGGTTGCAGCCACTACCAATGGGATAGTGTGAGGGGGTGAGAAATCATTTCCTTGCAGCCTGTGAAGCACGAGATGGAGGAAATCTCATCCATGATGAGATGGAGGAAGTGCCCTAGAGGCACATGATGCTCCAGGCAGGATGGTAGAAGGCTTCAAGGTGGCTATGAAATGTCACATCCCTACTGGAAAGGCCCTATGGTCACTTTCGGGGCTCAGTGTAGGGATGCTGTAAGCAGAATTGTATGTCCACAGTTGCCAAGGGTTGTTTGGAGAAGCAGGCTTTGAATTACTCACCTACAGAATAGCTTTACAGCTTCATACACAATACAGGAGGGCTTCCATTAATCATTCAATATTTACTGAGTCCTACTTATATGCCAGGTCCATATGAGGCACAGGTGATATGGTGTGAACAATGGGAACACTGTTCCTGTCCTCATGGAATCTCCATATCATGGAAGAAGCAGACCTTGGTGACGTAATATCTGAGTCATTATACCTTACTAACCGTAGAAAGCAAAGGACAATTAGAGAATGTAGACAGCTAACTTAGCATTGTGTTGCCCTTAAGCTTGGGATCTCAAAAATGAATAAAATTGACAGAGCGAAAGAGAAAGAAAGAAGGCAGAACAGGCCTGAGTTATCTGCACTTGCGGTGATGCAGGACAGAGCAGCCCCGAGAAGCAGGGTCCTCCTGGACGAGGCCCTGAGTCAACAGGCTGTTGCTGGGAAGGAGGCTGTGGGTGCTTGGCTGGAATAACTGACTACACAGTAGGCTGAGTGGCTGGGGTTAGAGGCTCTAAGTAGAACTGCAGGTCAGTGTGCTGTGGAAACCCAGAGTCACCAGGTCAGTAGACGTGGACTTCATGCTGTTTCGGCTTGCTGAGTTTCGGTTTCTTAATCTCCACGAGGAGATTGTGCTTGGAGAAAAGCCAGGGCTGGCTCCTGGCTATTCCACTTACTAGGTAACTAGGTAACTATTAGAAAAAGTAATTTCTTGACTACAGAGTATGGCTATTATCCCTGTCTAGTCCCCTTGGCAGAGTAGTTATGAAGAACAATTAAGATAGTCAGTTCTAAAACACCAGGAATACCAACGATCCAGCAGTGACAAAACGTCCAGTTTAAGAGCAGCCAGTGAGCTGCACACGAGAAGCATCCTCTCCCTAAGAATAAAGCCGATGTGAAGCAGCGTCAACCACCGAATCAAGAGCTTGTTTTTTTAACATGTTCTGGAAATGAGTTTCTTCCTTATTCCACATTGTCCCATTTAAGTCAGTTTTGTGATCAGGCTGAAAGTTTTTCTTACCCACTTGGTGGGAGACAAGTGGAGCTGTGTGTGACTCTTAGCCCCCGACTTGCTTTCTCTCTTTGTTTCTGCATCAGGATACCCCAAATTCCATGGCAGTCAGGGCCTGCACCTGCCTCATCCTGGGATGCCTTCTGCCCTATCATGATGCAGAAGGCCCTTGCCACATGCTGGCTCCATGCTTTTGGACTTCCCAGCCTCCAGAACCAGATGTAGTCTTAGATCTCTGGTTTTTTTGTTTGTTTGTTTTTCAATTCAGTAAAAGGCAAACAACTAAAATTTTTACTATCTCACAGTCTCCATGAGTCTGAAGTCTGGTATGGCTCAGTTGCACTCTCTGCCAAGGACTTCATGTTCAAGGTGTTGACTATCTGAGGCTCTGGAAGGAAGAGTTTCTTTCAATGAACCTTCTGAGCTCATTCACAATTCTCCTTGTTGCTCTTGGAGGACTTAGGTCCCTGTTTCCTTATTGAAGTCGGTTGTACAGAACTATCCCCTCCACAAAGTAGCCAACGTCTTTATTAGAGCAGCTGTGACAATTCGCAAGAGACCCCTGAGATTGAACCTGTTAGTGTTGATGTTCCCTCATAGAAGAAGGGGGGAGGGTCATTGGATTGTCTGATATTTCTGACACCCTCTCCTGTGACTACCAACTGTGTTTAATTTTGCCCTAATTCCACATGGCCTTATAGTCATAGGAAGTGCCAGAGTGGAAGGTTAACTGAAAAAGGGCATCTATACAGCTATGGGAAAGTCATCTCCATGCTGATAAGACTTTTTGGTGGTGTGTCTGCTTTGGGGTCATTCCTGTTCCTGTAAGTAACTCCCTCCCATGCTCTGCAAATAAGCCCAAGATATTCATTGGTTGGACTTTGGCGGAATTGTTCTTTAGCTTGTTGTTGGTACCTTCTAAGGAGGCGGACATTTGTTTACATCTCCACAGGGCAAGAGTTCTTATATCAGGGTCATTCTCAGCTTTTAGAGGCGTAGCTCTCATCCTGGCCTGAGGACCGTTCATCCTCTCTCTTCAAGCCAGCATGACACAGCCAGCATGGACAGGCAGAGAAAACCTTTAAGGATTTCTGTGACTAAGTGAGTCTTTGAATCCATTCTTTAGCTGAAAGTCATCAGAGTCATATACCATAGCAAATTCATGGACGTGACAAGTTGTTTTCACCAATTCTGGGTTCTAGATCCTAGGATCTTCAGAGCCATTTATAGAATTCTACCACAAAGGCTCAAAGTGGCCCTGGTGACTCTGTTAGCTTAACCTCTTTCCATGTGAGTTTCCTCATCAATCATACCTTGATGTACCAATGTATTAAAAATGCAATAAACTAGCCTTTGTGCCTAAATCGTAGCAAACCCCGCAAATGCGAGTGTTCATTTCCTGTCTTTCAAGCGCTGGGAGCCCAGTTAGTTGACAATGCCAGTGGGGATCGATTAGAAGGAGCGAATCCTGTCCCTTACACCACCAGGCTCTTCCAGGTCTTTGTGCTACTGTACTACATCACCAGGCTTGGATTCTCCGTAGTGGCTGGAGTGTGCTGTGACCAGGTCTATACCAAAGTTTGGGCAAAAGTAAAAATTGCCAGAATTCAGTGCTGGTGTGTTTATACCTGACCCTTCAGCACACACACACACACACACACACACACACACAGAATTTGGCAGTAAACGTGACTTTTTGGTGGCAATAGTGGATAAGAGAAGACGCCTTAAGTCTAAATACTGGAGTTGAGTTTTTCCTGAAGATTTTATGGATGAATTCTGCCAAAGCCTACTTGCTTTTAAGACTTGCAGGACCCAAATGAAAGGAAACACATTGTACCTGCTTCTTTATTTGTAAAGACAAACTAATTCTTGCATGGTGATTCCTCATGGACGCCCTGTATGCAACAGTGAGTTTTTATAGAGTCCCCTTCTTTATTAATATGAATTTCAACAAAGATCCAACAGCCCTTACATCTATCAACTGACTGTAAATCTAGGCAGCTGTGTTATGAGTCACCCCAGCATCAACTCAGTGAATGGGCTACTGTGCTTCCCTGGTTGGTGGGGAGGGGCTGGATAGAGGCAGCACGCTCTCCTGACATGATCATTCTTCCCCTAAATCAGTCATATTCATGCTGAAGTCAGAACCACAACATTTTACAAACCTTGAAAGGCGATGTGGTAGGGCATAGACTATACCCTGGCATTAGAGAGAGGTGCCTCCTCCTGTGAATGTCGGCCTCTCAGCTGTGGGTTCCTCATCTCTCTAGCAATAGAAGGAGCCATTTCTTTATGTTAATATTTATCTCATAGGTGTATTTTCAGGGTTAAAGCATGAAGAAATGCTTTGAGTAGAGTGTATTACTTAATGATTACATATCCTATGCTCTACCCCAAGACCTAAACCATGGATAACTAATGACATAATCTCATAGGAGGCTAAATAGAGAGGTGATGTATGCTAGTTGAGCCATACACATCCAGATTGCTTCCAGTCCACAGATACTCTTTGCTCAACTCACTAAAGTTGTATGAAATAAAATCCAGTGAAATAGAGTGTTATAGCTTATTGAACTTTGGGGTCACTAGAATTCCCTTTCCTTTGCAGTACATTAAGTAGAAAGAAATCATTAGACATATTCATCCTTAAAATACCCTGAGACAATGGGTCTTTTTCCTCACCAGGACAGACCTAATGGTATCTCAGGCTCAGATTCCATAACATTCACTCTTTTTTATTTTAATTTTATGTGTGTGCATTGCCTGCATTATGTAAATATACTCATGTGTGCAATGCCCACAGAAGCTAGAAGAGGGCGTTGGATCCCTTGGAACTGGAGTTATGGACAGTTGTTAGTCACCATGTGGGTGCTGGGAATTGAACCTGGGTCCTTTGCAAGAGCAGCCAGTGCTCTTAACCACTGAGCTATTTCTCCGGTCCCAGATTATTAATTCTTATTATAATGCTAAAAATAATTATGATGAGGCTGGGTCCTTAAAACAAATACACCTGAATTGTCCCTGAATCTCAGAGTAACATGTTAGAAATTTGAAACACTGAAAAATTTGCTTCCCCTCACTTAAAAAAAAAAATTGCATGTTACAGTAACGTTGTTAAGTAAATATTCATTGTTTTAAATATTTAAAAATCTACCACCTTCCTGAAAGTTTTTGTTTGTTTGTTTACTGCTTTCTCTATTAGTGGGACATGTATGATTAATCTATTTAACTGAGTTCTTGTTAGTAGCTACATGATTGGCATATGATCTAACGTGCTGTTGTCAAGTGTATTTTTAAAGTTGAAAATACACAAAATACCTCCGAAAGTGCTGTGGAATGTGTAAAAGAACTTAGGGGATGTAAAAGAAAACTTAACAGTAACCAGCTGTTTTGAGATTTCTGTATTGCTGATATTACTGAAAGATTAGCTTGTGTACTTACAGCAACAAAGAACTCTATGAAAATGACGTTACTATCGTCATCATCATCACACCACCTCTGTTTCATTAATAAAGACATGGAGGACAAGGGAGGCTGGAGGGGTCTGGGGATAATATTTGAGTCACTGCTCCACACTGAACGTTGATCCCCACAGTCTATGTGGTATGCAGTGATGTGTAACAGCCTCCCATGGAAAGGAAACCCTGCTTTAAAAGCCAAACGCACTGAAAGGCCTTTTCTTTGAAAGAAGAAAACTTCATCAGGCAAACAAGGCATGTACAGAGACCCTTTGGTTGGCTTGGTTAGGACCCAGCTTCTGACAGGATGTGACTCCATGGCCCTGTCACCACTGGCTGCAGACACTTCATCTGGGCTGTCAGGAGCCACTTAGGGTAAGCTTTGGGCCATAGGGCTCCGATTCTTCCCTTTAACCGGCATCAGGTGGGGTAGATAGGAGCCTGGGCAGAGGGACGAGCTGGGCTGCACTGCTTAGAAAGCACTGTAGACTCAAAGTGCAAGGACAGTGTTCCCGGCGGCACTGTGCCCCTGCTCCATCTTGGGTTCTGAAAATTACAGCTAAGATCAACAGAATTCCACCAATGAACCTCTCAGGGGCAGTGCTGGCTGAGTCTGTCAGTCTGATGAAGGCAAAGTCAAACCCATTCTCTCCGTTCCAGGCTTTTGGTCCCCTGGAGATAATTATTTTTATATAACTTTTAATATGTTATTTTTTTTTAATGAAGTGAAATTGGTATATTGTCATTTGCAAGACTAGACTAACAGAAAACACTGTTTTGGCTCAGTGCTATGTTCAGGTTTCCTTGATGCTGTCCTGGGAAGTCATAGCTCAGGATCCCGAATCTGAGGTCAGCCTCAGGCTTACTTACCTGGAGAGGATGAGGCCAAGGACTGCTCACATTTAGGACCAGGTACCATTGACAGGACCAGGTACCATTGACATCAAAAGTGATCCATGTGCTGATGAGAAATCAAGCTTGGTGATAGGCAGAGATCTGTCATCACCTCGAACTAGCAAGGCAGTGGAGAAAACTGATTTTGAGGATTGTAAAGCAGAATCTTTAGGGAATGTTGGAAGATGTAATCGTTTCTCTTATCTAGTTACTCTCTGCATCCAGAGCCCCCAGATTTCAGGAAATCCTTCAGAAGACATTAGAAAACAGGTGCAGACACACCTGTTTTATCAATATTTCTGAGCTAAGGTGATATCCATGCAGTGACCCGAAGATGGCCTTATAGCCCATGGAAAAGAAGCACCTGGGACCCATCAGAGGATTTTTGCCATCCCCATAAAACCTGACCCAAAGCAATTTATCTTTACTCTCTGCAACAAAGGCAGGAAGAATTTTTATAGCATTTAACAATAGCCAACATGGCCTCTGCTCGCCATATGGAAATTAAAAAAAAAAACACAGCATACAAATTATCAGAGGAAAATGAATGACATCCTTTTACCTTGTATTCGAATATTCTCAGGGGTTCAATTCACTGTGCCACTTTAAGAAGCAAAATAAGAGTCAGTAGTGAATTTAGCCATAGCAAGAGTCCATCCTTGGTGACAGATGACCTGAACTCTAGCCTAATGTTCTATGCCTTATACCATGGGATCTGGCTCTTTCTGAGGAACAGGAAGAACAAGCGAGTGAAGGCTTGCTTTATTGCAAAAGTAAAGAAATCTTTATTTCTTGAATCAATACATAACTTTCTTAAACTTTCCCAATCTATGAGTTTTTCAGTGGCTAGTGATTCTTGATGGAGTGCCTCTGTCTCCAAGGCCTGTGTCTCCTCATCTAAAAAGGGAATTTGACTTAAAAGGAAGGCAAGAGAGCTTGTCTAGTCATCACTATCACACTTGACACCACAGTGGGGATGAACTCTCGTCCTCTTGGACTGTGGAGCAATGTTTCTTCATAGACATGGTGGGGCCTGTGCCAGGGTACCCTGGAAGCGGTCGTTCTCTCACACTCTCACAGTTGGTGGTAGGGCAGAGAAGTTTCTCCACCTCTGGCCTTGAGTGGAACGGAGCCAGCAAGTCAACAACTGGGTTTCTCTAGATGCATACACCTGCTAGATGTGTCAGTGGTTATTATGTAGGCTGGGAAATCTCACAGCAATTTCCAGAAAGGGATATGGTATCCAAGCAGGAAACTCTCAGAGCAACTTCACCCTTCTGCATCTTCTGAAAGTGAAAAGAAGATCCAAATTTAAGTGAGCGTACACTTTTATTTACCTAATATGAAGAAAGCACCTATTCCACTTCTGCTTCAGCTTGTACTGAGTGTTCTGTTGGCTTTCCATTCCCAGGCTGTATCCACAATGCATTTATGTATATGAACACAGAACACAGATATGTAGTGTTCCAGTATTTAAAGAGATAATAAATAATTCTAGAAATGCATACAGCAGAGGTATAATAGCAGTAAGCCCAGGTGGCAGGGTGGAGGGGAATGGATGTCGAAGCGCACTTGCATCACTGGTGAGTCAAGGGGACGTCAGCCTTCCTTGTCGCATGGATAGTTTGCTCATTTTGCCTCATTTCTAGAAACCTCTGCAGACTTGCCTTTGCATTTCCCAGTGAGTAATGCAGTTGAATAATTCAGATTTTGAGGGTCTGAGTATGTGTGTGTCCTGAACCAAGTATTAGGTCAGTAACAAAAGAAAGCAGGCTGTGGGAGTTGGTTATAATTAGAAGCATTACAATGTGCATCGAGTCTTTCCACAAATAGATAACAATACGTAGTCTTCCTCCCCTATGGAGAAGGCTGTCCCCGAGTCTCAGTTCTGGCTCTCAATCGAAAGCCATTGTTGCAGGCTCCAGGCAGTCTAGCTGCTGTGCAGATAGGAGGCTGGAAAGTCCCTCTATCCACTGAGGAGTTGCTGCTTCTCAGAACCCCGGGAGGAGGGAAGGGGAGAAAACGGAAGCTGGCAGCCCCCTCCCACCCTGCTCCCAGGCCTTCCTGTTTCCCTGACCAGCCCAGTGCTGATGGAGACAACCTGCATCCTTCTTTCCTCTGGGTTCCACGGCTCCTTTCTTTGTTATCCAGCTTCCTGGGAACTCCTAACCCCCTCAGAGCACACCTGCTAACCTGCTCCTCTTTCTGAAACCAGAGCCTCCTTCAGCCTTCCCCAGTGAGCCTGACCAGATTTCACTGCACTCTCCCCTAACGCCCTCCCATCCACCGGTCCCCATGTTTAGGCGTGTGCGGGTGCATGAGAAGAGGAGTCTGCTGCAATCCCATAGTGCGCAAGTCCTCTTCCCACGTGACACGGATGGGACGGGCGTCGCTTGAACAGTTGGGGGAGAGGGGAGGTAGAAAGGAGAGCCTTCCCGTACTAGTGATTCATGAAGACCTCTTCAGTCTTCAGAGACGGGAAGAAACATGAGTGGGTGCTCTGCCGGGCGGGGCAAAGACCTGAGAAGACGAGAGCCTTCCCTTCCTAAGCATCTGGCTTAAGAGAAGAGCCTGCAGCTCAGGTGCCTGGGCTCAAATCCCGGATTCCCTCATGTGCTGGTTGAGACACCCAGACTGATATTTTAAAGGCTCCAGTCTTCAGAGTCCTAATCTGTGAAATGGAGGTAACCACGGAGCTTCCTCAGAGAGCTGCTAAAGGCTTAAGTGTAAAGGGCTTCAATTAGTGTATGACAGACTTAGTACTAAAGAAGCAGAAGCTGTTTTTATTAAAGATGAAAAAATATCAGATCACACCTCTCGCTCCTCCAGTCCAGAAAGATCAATTCGGTCATAAACAACGCATCATTAAGAGCAGCCCTCAAGCTAGGCATGGTGCCACGGCCCCAGCACTCTGCAAGCAGAGGCAGGCACACCTCTGTGAGATGGAGGCCAGGGTGGCCTAGAGAGCGAGCTCCAGGTCAGCTGGAGTTACAGGGAGAATGTATCTCAAAAAGACCAAAAAAGGAGAGCACCCCCCCCCCCACTTGGTAGCACCTCTATCAACTCTCTCCTGACTCCCCTCCGCTGTCAGGAACCCTGTGCTGGGGGTCAGGTGAGCTTTTTTCTAGGGATGTTCACACCAGACAGACATACTTGGGAACAGGGTGCCCTCTTAACCCCTTGGCTGCTCTCTGAGGACAAGAGTAGATTCTATCTTCCTCTGTCTTCTCTCCTTCCCCCTTGTCCCTTCTCCTCAAATGTTCACCTGTGTGTGCGTGCGTGTGTATGTGTGTGTGTGTGTGTGTGTGTGTGTGTGTGTGTTAAACACTTCTCTGTTGCATGGCAGACGTATGCACAGTTGGTCACTTTTATTAACAGTCTTGAAGTTTGTCCACAGTTAGAAATGACCTAGAGTTAAGTCACTGATAAGCTAACAGAGCTTCTTATTTTTAGCGTGGAACTCTCGCCTTATTTAAATGATGGTGATACTATCATAAGTTGGCTAGACAGAGAAGCTTTGGGGTAGAAGTGTGGAGCTAGCCCCAAACCATTACTGCTGGCACTTGGGATTGCCCCAAAAAGCATCTGGGATTTCATGCTTGCACTAACTAGCCTCAGTGTTGCTCTCTGTGGGAAATGCAGCCAGCATCAGTCATTTCAACTCATTTTAAATGACTACTTTTTAATATTTATACAAAAACATGGTGTCTGTAATATCTTGGAATTCTGAACAAAAACGGCATCTTGCTTTCGGCTGATACCCACAAACTCAAAGCTATCTTTCAGAGGGTTGACGTCTTCATGTTTGGTTTAATTGCAGTTTTACAGTATCATTTGTATGAGAGAAAATTTGTAACAGGGCAGAGAAGAAAAGACAAGGAAGATGCTGCTGGGAGGATGAAAAAAGTTAATTAACATCTGTGTCAGCAGCGTGTTGGCTTGCCAGCACTTTCATGAGGATTTCCTTTGAGGCATTAAGCATATTCTCCTACCTATTTCTCAGATGGGAAGGTTGGGGTGCAGGACTCCTTTGGCTCCTTTTGCAAACTATTTTTGTAGTTATAACAGTTGGTACCTATTGGTGCTGCCTCTCCTTGGAGGAAGTGAGGGGAGATGGACTAGAAAGGGGAGCAGGTGAATTGGAAGTAACCGGAGAAGGTGG
The DNA here is from genome assembly GCA_035773235.1 of Eospalax fontanierii. Taxonomy (NCBI): domain Eukaryota; kingdom Metazoa; phylum Chordata; class Mammalia; order Rodentia; family Spalacidae; genus Eospalax; species Eospalax fontanierii. The sequence continues at coordinate 14,776,300 of CM069545.1, forward strand.
TTGGCATTGGGTCCACAGGGATGAGCTGCTGCTGGCCACTACAACTGTTGCAACCAGGAGCATCCCTCCCCTCTGTGCTGTGGCTGCTCCATGCTCCCTGCTGTGCCTTAAGCTCCCAGGCTGCAGCCAAACCTACTCTGCTAAGAGGCCCTTTCTGTGTCTGCTTTGAGTTGTTTTCTGAGACGCTGCCCTTGCCTCACTCCTCCTGGGGACACCACTGCCCACCGCCTCTGAGCTGGGCCAGTGCACAGGCTATAATGATCCCTGGCGACACTGGGAAGGGGCCTATAACCCCTGCTTGTCAGGGGTCAGCGCTCTGGCTGGTGGAGCACAGGCTGTCAGAACAATGTGAGCAGGACCTGCGGGAAAGTGCAGACAGTGCTGGGCCCTGGCAGAGCAAACCCATCCATGGGAAGGCAGATAGCCATCTCTGCTTATCTAGCCTCCCAGCTCCCACACAGACACCGAGACTCTGAATGTGTGCATGGAAGTTCAGGTCACCTGAAGTCAGCCACTCGTAGCCTTCAAACCATTTTCTCAAGGAAAGGGTTTAACTAACTGTAGGTACAGGAGGAAAATAATTCTGTGGCTTTTGATTTCCCCTCCATTTTCCCTTTGTTACATATGGACTTATACGGTCTCTGCCTTTGTTCATATTTACTTTTCTGTTTATGTGTCTATTATTATTATTTTTTTATTATTATTTTGAGACAGGGTCTCCCTGTAGCCTCAGTTGGCCTGGAACTCACTATGTAGACCAGGCTGACCTCATTCTCACAAAGATCTGCCTGCCTCTTCCTCCCAAGTGCTGGGATTAAAGGTGTGTTTCACCGTCTGCAGCCCTACATTTTATATGTCTAAATAAGTATACAAGCGTAGTCTCCTGGGCTATTTACCAGTCTGGATTGAGGATACCTTATTTAACATGCTTGGAAACAGGAGTGTTTCAGACTTCTTGAGCATTTGCAAATACATCATAGTTTGTTTCAGGGATGAGATCCGAATCCAAACATGAAATTTTTTTGTTCCATGTATAGCTTATCCACATAGCCCAAAGCTAATCTTATACAAATTTTGTGACTGAAATAAAGTTTTATGGTATGGGGTTTTCCCTGGAGTGTCATACTAATATTCAAATAGCTTTGGATTTTGGAGCATGTGATTGGATTTTGGAGCATTTGATTTGACTCTCTCTCTCTCCCTTGGTTCTTTAACTTTTGAAGCAGAGTCTTACTATATAGATCAGGATTGCCTTGAACTCGTGATCATCATCCTGCATCCATCTCCCAAGTGCTGGGATTACTGGTGTGCACCACTATACCCAGTTACTTACTCACACCTCGAAGAGACCACCACGGCTGCTGCAAGAAGAGCAGATTATAAATCAGGCTGAAGCCAGAGATCAGCTAAGAGTTCTATAGACATCTTTTCTGAAATATGATGTATAGATATGATATGTAAGGGAATTTGTTTACTTTTCCAGAAACTATATCAGGAGAAGTAACTAGGATGAGTGCCAGGCTAACGAAGTTAAGCTCCTGGGCTGGTGAGATGGTGAGATGGTAAAACGTGCCACAAAGCCTGATGACCTGAGTTCAATTCTCGGAACCCACATGGTGAAAGATGGTCACAAACTGCCCTTTGACCTCCACATGTGTGCTGTGGCACAAACGCACACGTCTCACACACACACACACACACACACACATACACACATACACACTAAATAAATGATGCAAAGACATTGATGGAAGACCAAAGAGTGACTCGAGACAAGAAGCAACAGTAGGCAAGACACTGGAAGAGAGAATGGGAAACTGTCAATGAGTAAAACACAACAGAGCAGACAAAGACAGGCTGTGCCATGGCCGTGTGGAAGGGAGAAACACAACAGCTTGGGTATTAGCAATGAGGAACAGGAAACTGAATGTTAGAAGATGTAGCTTCAAAGACAGGAAGTGAGGTGAGTGGTACCAGGAGGATCACCACTGGGAAGGGACAAAGTTTTAGGCAGAAGACACAAAGTTGGGATATTTTCAGCCTATAAGTGTCATCAGGACAAACTTCACAAGCAGCTGGATGTGGGGGATGGGCAAAATTTCTGTTGGGCCCCCCCATGGACTCATGAGAGATTTATTCCAGAAATGAGATTTTTTAAGTGGAGCTGTCTATTAAATAAGAGTCTTGAGTCCTGAGGAGAAGTTGAAGAGAGGAGAGAAGACAGAAGACTGACACTTGGAGACCTCCTGTAAGTTCAGAAGCAGAGGCAGAGAACTGGTTTAGAGACAGAAGACAAAGGTGTATTTCATTTTCTTCAAAAGCTCTGTAATGGTCAATCTTAGTTGTTAACTTGACTGGATCTGGAATCAACTAAGAGATTAACTGCTGGGCACTTCTAGGGTGGATTTTCTTGCTCAGGTAATTTGAAGTCGGAAGACCCAAATGTGGATGGAAGCTTCCAGGGAGCCCAAGTAAAACTACATGAAGGAAAAGCTTTGCCTCTTGCCTACTTGCCTTCGCATCATGCTGGAGAGTTTATCTGCCCTGCGGCTCCTGCTGCATTCCCTTGCTGATGTCAGATCCCAGACTCTTCTGTCTGTCTTCCAACAATGGCAGATGACTCCTCTAGGCCTTTCACACCAGATTAGGACTGTGCTAGATAGCTTTAGTTGTCAGCTTGACACACCTAGATTGAGGAAGCCTTAATTGGGGAATTACCTCCATTAGACCAGCTGGTCATGTCTGTGGAGTATTTTCTTGATTTTTGAGCAGTGTGGGAGGGCCCAGCCCACTGTGGGTGGTGCCACCCCTGGGCAGGTTGTGAGTTGTATAAGAAAGCAGGCTGAGCACAGGCCAGGGAAGCAAGCCAGTAAGCAGCGTTCCTCCATGGCCTGTGCTTCATTCAGATCCTGCCTCCAGGTTTCTGCCTGAGTTCCTACCTTGGGCTCCCTCAGTGATGAACTGTGACCCAGGAGATATAAACCAAATAATCCCTTTCCTCCCCAAGCTGGTATTGGTCAGAGTGTTTTGTCACAGCAATTAAAAAGCAGACTAGAATAGGAACCAATGAGACTCTGCCTGGTGAGTAGCTACCAGGTTCCCAGCCTGTCCAGAATGAAGTCCACCATTGTTGGACTGCCCAGACCACATTACCAATCCAATCCTCTTTCAGTGTATACCCATTCTGTTCATTCTGTTCCTCTTGAGGAACCTAACCATACTGTCACCAAAGGGGACTAAGAAGAATGAATTGTTAAGCAACTCCCTGAATTTGAATTTGTGAGAGGAAGCAGGGGACAGAGTCAGGAATAGAGCATGACACGAAAAAGACTAGAGGAAGGAGAAGGCCCAAGTCCTGTCTGGAAGTGGAGGTGGAAAAGTGAGGCTCTGGGAAAGGGCTCCAGTCAAAAGCACAGTTGTCTTGGACACAGCCTGAAAGACTCAGAAAGGAAAATGACAGAGGCTGGATAGGAGGCAGGTAGTAGGCCTGTAGGTTTAAGCAGGGTGTGGTTTGAGGGATCCCAAGACACATAGCTGAAGGAAGGTAAGAGGTGAATGGAGACTCTTGGTAAGCAGCTGGCAGCCCTGACATTGACACTGAATGATATCAGTGCAAACAAGGTTTCAGTCCCTCCCTACAGGGCCCTTTATCTTGGCTGCCTTCTGATGCTTTGGATCTGAAGCAATAATAAATCTTTGTTTTTTTTTTTTTAATCTACTGCAAATAAATGTTCCTTTTAAGGTAAACTGGTGTAAACAGATTAATTTATGACCGGAAAATGAAAACTTTAGTTCGTGAAATGATCTTTTATTTTTTTCATCTCAGTGGCTGCAGAACTTGCTTACAATTCCGAGGACCACATAATGGAACTTTTATCGGGCCACTGATCCTAAAGGCACCCCATCCTTCAAGGTTGTAATGAGTTGAGCTTCTTGCATGGACCCCCCTTGCTGGATGCGGATGTCAGGCACCTTGATTACATTATCAACTGATGAAGGGATTGACTTGAGTTTTCCTTTTGCTGTGTGGAGATGGAACTTGTGTCCTTGTGCACATGAGATAAGGACTCTGTCACTGAGTTACACCTGCAGCCCTACGAGCTGCCTTCTGCACAGGTACGCTCATTTTGCATCTGTTGGGAATCAACGCTCACTCCTGCTTGGTACCCAGGGCAATAAGAACATTTTAGAGTATTGGGCTGGGCATAGAACACAGTTGGTAGAGTGCTTATCAGGCATCAGGTATGAAGCTCTGTGTTTGATCCCTGGCATTAGATAAAAGTATGGTATAGTAGTGCATGGCTGAAATCTCAGAATTTGGGAGATGGAGGCAGGTTGGTCAGAAGTTAAAGGTGAAAAAAAGTGGGGTGTATTTTAGAGTCTCTTGGTGTCTGAACAAATACTACCATAAATTTTTTCCTTCACTTGTGTGAGGTCTTGTTAGAGTACATGCTGACCTCTGTCATTTTCAGAGAAACTAGCCTATGCTAAGCATGCTGGGAATGACTGTAATATATCTGTTTGTTCCTTTTGCTCAATTGTAGTCCTCCAAAGACCCCTGAGAGAAAGCCCATCTCAGTCTGTACAGTTTGAAAGACAGCCGCACATTCCACTCATAGTTTAGTGAAAAAGCTAGACAACCATAAAAGACGGGTGGCTTGGATCACATGCCATCTGTCACCTGGTTTCCCTTAAACTAATGATAACTCAAGAGGATGGGTGGGTCCTCTGTACTCTTGGGTCAATGCAAGACACATAGTGTGTGCACGTAACACAGTCCTGGAAGGACCCCATGAAGCTTCTAAGACTGTTGTGTCCCTGACTTGGAAGGTTCATGGCCATCCTCAGTGCTGACAGCAGCATCTCACTCCTACTGGATAGGACAAGGAGCCTGTCCATCCTTTCCTCATCTGGCATAGAACATGGCCTCCCTCATTCCTCTCTTCATGCCTGTCAACATGTCCTGTGATAAGAGCTGGGCCACATGTGAATTGTCTTCCTGCCTGCTGGCTGATAGGTGCTGTCAGATCCCCAGGTCTTTCCAGTCTCCTTGCTCCTCAGGACTTGGGGGATGGGGAGGCAGGATGTCCCCACCTGGCTGACACTCACATCTCACCAGGCAAACTGCCTTTTCCCTTAAGGAGCCTTGGATGAGGTTGGCCATTGAAAAAGTGAAAATGTTGACTCCAGAATGATTTATCTGCAAATGTTTATCTCACACATAGGTGCTGGGGGAGATTTGGGATTTACAGATATGAAATAAAGTTCAGGAATAAAGCAATTGTGGGGGACCACTTTTTGTTTGAAATGTTCAGGTAATTGGAACCAAAATATATGTGTGGGGGGAAGGGTATCCTCAGATTGTAAGGATAATTGCCCCAATTCACGGCTTGCATTTGTGTGTATAGACACAAAAGTGTACAGTATTTAAAGTATCCAGTGTCCTCCCAAATGCAGGCATAGCTTTTGCAAGCTCACTTTATGTTAAGGAGCAGTGTCCAGAAACCCTGGGACTGAGCCAGTGCCATTGTTTGCAGTCCATTTTCATGTCACCCAAGTCAGAGAGAATTTCATTTTAAAGATAATGCACTGTATTTTTAGAGGGCTTCCTTCTACCCTTGTGGGAAAATTGAGATTTGGAGTTATTTCACAAGCCTTTAAGATCTGTCTTGAGGGAAAGAAAAAGATTAAATGACAGTAAAATCCCTGAAAAAAAAAACAAAAACTTACTTTCAAATCCTTCCAGGAGTTGAGTTTGCAGAATGCTAGCACAGAGTTTGAGTGTAAGAACTCTGCTAAGTGGTAAACACTGTTCAGGCAGGGAAGGGTTTTTATCTACACTGGGATCTTAACAGTGCCTCATCCGTCCGCCATAGAAAAGGTCCTTGCTACCTTTAGGCTGAGAAAAACAATCCTGGGAAGAACATTTCAGTAGGAGAAAGCAGGGGAGGAGTAGCTTTTTAGAAAGGGAAGCTAAACTTCCTGGGGTAAGTAAATGGATCTTTAACATTTGTTCCTTTAAATATGATTTCCTTAAAAAGGGGGGGAGGGGTGGCAGTGATTCTTAGATCTTTTGGCAAATGAAAATCAAGGTAACAGAGTAAAACAAGAGTATAATAATGTAAATAGAGAGCTAGAGAGACTTAGTGGACTTCTGTTCAATACAAGGAAAAGGTTCCTTCCACTTTTGTTTTTGACTTTTGGTTTGCTTTGCTTCCTCATACCTTTCCCCTGGCATTTAAAGTGATTAACCATTTCCCTGAGTAGGACAGAGTTGGGCAGCAACACATTGTTGGGTTCATAGGGATGGGCGTCTGGTTGACTCATGAGCGGTGCTTCTGCCAAAGGTTGAAGCCGAACAGAAAGAGTGCCGCCAGTCAAGGGAGGACTGTTTCAAGACAGAGTGAGTCCAGGAACAAGAAGAACCAACATTTAAAAAGTTCTGGGCCTTACTGAAGGTTGGTTGCAGAAGATTTTGGCATGAAGAGAATGACTCAAGGTAGGGATGGTGGAAGCCAGCAGGTTCAGAGTGACAGATGGACCGATGAGGACTTTCTTAGGGTCCAAGTCTTTCTCTCAGAGGGTTTATGTCAGGAAGTGTTAACTGGTGAGTGTAGAGCCACCAGGCACACTCCACAGAATCACACTGTAACTAAGAAGTAGAGTATTCACACAGTCTAGAGAGGGTGTGGGGTCAGCAGTGTGAGTCAAGTGGGCTGTGCCTGTGTGCGGTATCACCAGAGTGGGGTGGGTAAGACAGGTATGTGAATTGGCCACACCAAGGAGACAGAAGATTGGAAGTCATGTGGAGTTTGCTGAGTTCTGTTCCTGGTATGAGGAAGAAACCTATACTCAGAATGGTATCATTGTCCTAACAGCAATATAAAATCATTAGACTTCCCTCCAGTGTTAATGAGGGAAAATGATTTGTAGCTTGTAGAAATAAGGGAAGAAAGGTATATTTTGGCTCATGGTTTTGGAAGCCTCAATCCATCCTGGTGTGGAAGGTGTAGTTATGTTCATGGCAAGGGGACTGTGTGGTAGAGATGCCTCATATCAAGGTGGCTCAGGAAGCAGAAAATCTGGGCTGGAACAGAGGGTGAATATAACCCTCAAAGGCACACCCCTTGTTGTCAACTTCTCTCAGCTAAACCCCATTTCTAAAGGCTCCACAGTCCTCCCAGATAATTTTACCCACTGAGGAACAAGCATTCAGAAGAAGAGCCTGTGGAACACTTCAGATTCCAACCATGACAGACCTTTCACTTTCTGCCTTCCTCCATGAGAGGAACAGACAACATTGATTTCCTCTAGAGGATTCAGGATGTGGGGATGATTTTATTTGATATTTTATCTTATTTTATGTTTTTAAATGTTTGGGGTGCTTTATGTATTTATGTATTTATTTATTTATGTGTATGAGTATTTTGCCTATAAGTAAGTAATTTGCCTATAAGTAAGCTTGTATTGTGCAATGCTCATGGAGGCCAGAAGAGGGTGTTGGATTCCCCCTGAAATTACAGTTATGGATGGTTGTTGTTAGTCACCATGTGGGTGCTGGGAACTGAACCCAGGTCCTCTGCAAGAGCAGCCAGTAGTCTTAACCACTGAGCCATCTCTCCTGCTCCCAGCTGTCTTTTTGTGATTGATTTATTTTTCTTTCATTGTGAGTAGAGAACGTACTATCACTTAATTATTTAAAGCTTACAGACACTTTAATGGCTCAGCATATAATATACCTTGTGATGTTCTATATGGCATTTGCAAAAATGTGACTATGCTTTGGGTTCAGTGTTTGTAAATGTCAAGTAGGACAAGTTAGTTGATAGTATCTACTGGTTCAGTCAACTACTGGGGGAAGAATGTTGACGTCGCAAAGCTCCCAACAGTTTTTACTTTACATTTTAAAGGTTTATTATTAGGCACTTATCTTTAATATTTTATCGCTCCTTAGCGAAGTAGTGTATTTTTTGTTTGGTGCTTTTGAGACAGGATCTCACTATGTAGCACTGACTGGGCTGGAACTCAACAGAGATCCACCTGCCTCTGCCTCCCGAGGGCTACCATTGCCAAATATCCCATCTTTAACACCATCAAACTGTTGTTTTTGCTTATCATACAGCCTCTTGGATTGGTTGTAGGTTCTTTAGAATCCCACTGTTTCACCTGTTGGCTCATTTTGTATCACTATTTCCTGTCTTCTCCGTTTTTAATTGTTGATCTACGAATTTCAGTACGCATCCCTAACTTACTAGAAAATAATCTGAATTGACATATTATCTAAAATAGCATATTTTGGACTAGTGAGATGATTCAGCAGGTAAAGGCACTTGCCACCAAGCCGGATGACTTGAGTTCAGTCCTGGGACTGACATGGTGGGGGAGGGAACAGACTCTACAAGTTGTCCTCTGCCTTCCACACGCACACCGTGGCATGTACACACACACACACACACACACACACACACACACACACAGACACACACACCCCACAATACATAACTAGAAAAATTTAATAAGAACTTAAAACACCATTTCTATCCTTCATTCTGTTATTGCCTGTGGGTTTGTGCTATGAGCTAGTTCAGGCAGCTTTATTTTTTTTCTGCAAATGTCTCCTTGCTCATTTTGGTGGACATTTTCCTTGGCTAGTGTCCTGTGATAACAGTCTGGCCACACCTCCCTTTGATGCTGAGAAGATGTGTCCTTGTTGTGTGGCTGACATTCTCCACCGATGAGGTCTCAGCCACCGCCATCATTGGTGCTCCCTGATACGACTGTGTATTCGTTAAGGCTTTCCTCATGAAGCGCTGCTCAGACTTGTATGTAGCACAGTGAAATGCCTGTTTAAAGGAGTCCAAAAGATGAATCGTGTTCCAAAAGGTTTTGTATTTTTAGCTGTCTACTAATTCCAGTGTTCCAGTCCAGTGTTTCCCACAATTTCACTGAAGTGGAAGTCTATTTATTTTATGTAAAGTGATCACTTAGAATGGATCCTTTTTTTTTCACTTAAAAATGTTTTATTGATTTTCTGAGAGTTTCACACAATGTATTTTGATCAGATCTCCTCTTCTTCAACTAAGTTGTTTTTTTGGCCAATTTTGTTTGTTAAAACATTTTTGAGATAATTGTGGACTTATACAGGGAATCCTAAGGGGAAAAAAACCCACCATTCTCCTCTGTGCATTTTAACCAGTGTTCTCCAAATGAAGTTTTACAAAATCAGATGATGATGATGATGATGATGATCATGATGATTGGTCTTTTTGAGACAGGGTCTCCCTGTGGCCCTGGTTGGCCTGGAAGTCATGATGTAGACCAGGTTGGCCTTAATCTCAAAGCTGTCTGCCTGCTTCTGCTACCTAAGTGCTGGGACTAAAGGTGTGTGCCATCATGCCCAGCCAGATAATTTCTTTCTGTGGAAGAACCCCAGAACCTTGCACATGCTGCGTCACAACCCCCAGCCCTTGGAATAGTTTTATTTTCTTCTTCTCTCATCCTCATTCCCCACTGATGATTGAACCCTGGGCTTTGAGCTTATCAAATGTGGTACAGTTCCAGACTTTGTTTTTTTAAACTTCCCAGGTTCTGATTTTCTATTTTTAATCTCTAGGAGTTCAATGAGGTGATTTACATTTTCTGTAGGGCATAGGGGAGGGTACATTGAGGCTGTAGAAGAGAAATAGAAAAAAAGATGGAAAATCTTTTAGTGCCTAAGAATAGCAAAGATCCAGTGTCAAGGTCTGGGTGCCCAGGACCATGTGTGGAATCAAGACCATATCTGGCCATCAAGGGAGGTGGGAAGTCCATTCTCGAGAATCAGTTCTCCCAAGACTAGAATCTGAAAATGACAGAGACTTCTCTTGTCCCCAACATAAGACCAACACAGGAAAAACCACTGCCACACGCAACCTGGGACCTCAGGAGAGGGCGTTGTGGGGAGTTACTCAGAGAAGTCTGAAACTACTGTCTAACCTCAGGAAGTCCTCCCCCTTCCATCATTAACCCACCACCAGAGGAACGTTCAACTGTGGCTCATGGTTGAGGATCACATCTCTAGGCTCACAAGAGGTACCACATCTCCAGCTCATGGGAGGGTACTACAACTTCAGGTTCACAGAGGTGACCACAGTTCCAGGCTCATGGGAGGGGTCATAATTTGTTATGCTGGTTCCTACTATTTTCTTGAATCTATCCCTCTTTCACATGACTGTACTTGTGTTTAAGAAAGAACATTTTGGCTTCAGAGCAGCAAACAGAGGCTATGATGTACAACCAAAGGAGAAATCCCTCTTTTTTTTTCTGCAAAAGATATATATGACGACTGTTATCCAAAATATACAGAAGCAATTCTTAAAACTCAACAGAAAGAAGATTAACAATCCAATTCAAAATGGGCAAAGCACTTCTCAATAGAGGAAATACAAATGGCAGATAGAACAGAAGAAGGTGTTCCGTGTCACTTGTCACTAGGGAACGGCCAACTAAAACAATGATAACGCTCTACACTTGTTAGAATGGCCCAAACCCCAAACAACAGTACCAAATGCTGACAAGGAGGAGGAGCAAAGGAAATTTCTCACTCATCACTGCTAGGAAGGAAAAATAGAACATTCACTCAGGAAGACAGCTTAGCAATTTCTAAGCATAATCTTACTGCATCATCCAGCCATCAACAATCTTTAGTATTTATCTACATGAATTGAAAATGTATGTCCATACAAAGATGGAGATACCGATGTTCATGACTTTATTCATGACTGTCAAAACTTGGAAGCAAGAAGTTCGATGGATAAACTGTGCCATGTCTAGACAATGGAATATTATTCAGTGCTTAAAAAAATGGGGAGAGGAAGAGTTGCTTTTCCTTGGGAGATGGCCACTGACAGGCGGCCCATGCCCCAGTGAATGACCTCCAGGAACATACGGGTAGCCCTAATTGGGCTCAGTGGGTTGTAAAAGGAAAAAAAAATGAGGACATGAAACTGGAAAGTTGATATATTGGGGTATAGGAGCCAATGAATTAATTTTTAAGAATTTGAGCTACTGAGCCATGAAAAGACAGAAGAACTAACTGAACGGCATATTACTAAGTGAGAGAAGCTATTCCCAAAGTGCTCAGGTGTGTAGTCTCAGCCTTTAATTTTCTGGAAAGGGCAAACTATAGAGTAAATAAATGATCAGTGGTCGCCAGGGACTTGTGGGGAAGGGAGGATGGGCAGTGAAGATTCTGTCTTATGTGGCAGTGGACACGTGGTATTTTGCAGTTGTCCAGTAACGTGTGAGTAGTTCACTAGTTATAATAAATGTATGACTGAACTGTGGGTGGTGTTGATGATAGCAGAGATTATCTGAGTACGTGGTAGGGAGCTCTGTGAAAACTCTGTGTAATTTGTAGTTGTGTGAACTTTTATTGGGAAGGTGGGAACAAATATCTATTCACGCTATATAAGGCACCAAGAAAAGACCCAGAAATGATTCCACCAGAGTCCAGCTTGGTGAACTGGTTAGTTTATTGGGTTTCCTTTCAAAGCACAGGTGAGAAATTATTTACAGGAGTATAGGTGACCCCCCCAAAGTAGCCACATCACAGAAAAGTCTCACCCCAACATGGATGATGACCTCCCCATAGCTTGCACAGATAAAGTCCACCCTTCAGTTAACTTTCCACACTCTTACACTCTAGCACCTTTGGAGACCTCGAGACCACAAGAAGCTTGGGCAAAATTACATGCAGCTGGGAGGGAGGCATAGGAAGAAATGGCAAGAATCTCAGAAGACGGTCTCATGACCTTCCACATCCCTTTCTTCACTGGGGAACGTCAACAAGCCTCATCTTCAGAGTCTCTTGTAGGTAGTCACAGCTGCTCTGAGCGGAATGTAAATGACTACTATGATTAGGGGACAGTGGTCTGCATTCATTCAATTTTGTCTGTAAGCCCCACATTGCTCCTAAAAATTCTATTAAAAAACCTATAAAGGATTATGTATTTTAAGGACTAGAGTTTGAAGACATCTGAAAGTTCCTGCTATAGTTTGGATCTTGGATGATCCTCCACGAGCTGCATATTGAAGGTTTAGTCCCCAGGTGGTTCTACTGGGGACTAGAGAGAGGTCACGGAGACATTGGGGGCATGCCCATGAAGGAGATTGTAAAAGCCTCGCTTATTCCTCTTTCTCATTTGCTCTCTGGCTGTGAAATGAGGAGTTTTGCTCCTCCACCTGCTCCCATTATGTGTGCTGCCTTGTCACCGGCCCAAGGCAGCAGAATCAATTAACCATGGACCAGAACTTCCAAAGCTAGGAGGCAAAACAGATCCTTTCTCTTCACAAATTAATTTTCTCAGATATGGGAGACTAACCTAGCTCGCCAACCTTGTCTGACAATTTCTTCTCGTTCTCATTTCTTACACAGGTTACTTTGTCCCAAGTCCGAAAACCCAGCAAGAGGCAAGAGTGGCTCTAATGTCAACTGACCATTGGCAAAGAGGATACTTGAAAGTTGAAGACAGAGAGAAAAGGCAGCTAAAACCAGGACACGTGTCATGTGCTCCACTGAAGAAACCAGATGCCTGTGGCCTTGCAGGTCCTCTGATAATGAAAAGGTTGGTAGGAATCAAACTGCGGTTGATACGAACCAAACTAGCCGCCATTTTGCCCCAAGCTGGCTCAAGTTTCGGTTTCCTGAGCTTTAAGTTTCCAGTTACAAGAAATCACCAGACTCTTCCCTGTTCTGAGAACTAATCAAGTGCAGCAACAGGCTCCTTATCTGCCAACACCAGGAGTGAGGACACTGGGGTCAGCCCGGGTGGGGGGAACCCAATAAGCGGCAGCCCTTGTCCTCTCTCTGTGACCACCCAATCATGTAAAAGTGCTAGAGAGCAAATAGCTATCTAGCTGGGATAGACTCTAAATTCTTGAAAGACCCACGTTTCCAGTTTCACTGGTCAATCACCTAATCATAGGACCACCTTTAGGAAGGTGGGTTCACCTTAAGTTATACTAAATAGATGGGCGGAATACTGAGTGTGTTAATGGGGCAGTGAGCTTTTTCTACCTGGAATCCTGCCTCCCAGGGCAGTTCTTCTGGACCCAGCCACAGACCTGTAGCTCTCCGTAAGTTTGCCCGCTTTTTTGAAGAATTTTCCTTCTCGTCTTCATATCCCTTTTCTAAATAGGCTTTCTCTAAGGCTTTGGGCTGCCCTAGCATCTTGTATTTCTCTACTTTTTCTCTAATGCTTCTTCTCCCAGTCATGTGGCTGCCAGTCACATGTCTGACCCTCACGTAGGCTCTAAACCTGCAGGACTTTTTGGCTTTTTTTCTTCTCCCTCCATTCTTTTCCTCCAGGCAGCTGCTGAGATCCCCAGCTTGCCTGCCTTGAGGATTTTTCTTCAAATTCCAATAAAATTGTCCTAAAGCTTTTGATTGGGTCCATTCTTAAATTCTTTTATGAATGAGACTAAGAACCCAGTAGGGGACACTCTCTTTCACCCTGTTTCAAAAGGTCATACAATTTGTGGGTTTTCCCCATAAAAAGGCAGGAGCCCTGTAACCAGTGCTGTGGCCCAGCTAGCTGCCTTTTAAAAACTTTTCTGATAAATTCTTTACTTTATTACAAAACTTTGGAGTCTGTGGGAGTTATTCTTGATTCTTGGATCCAACAATCTCTTTCGCGTAGATCAAGGCCTTGACGTCCAGCAAAGCCCGCTGTACTGCATCCGTCATGCAATTCCCTGATGACAGAGCTCTCTTCTAAGCCTACTTCACTGTCATGTTCCTTTTCTGGCCCATCAGTGCACCATGCAGCTGAGCAGATCACCCATGGGGCTCCTAGGCCACTTGTCCTCATTGTGTGACCATCACTTCTACTTTGGCTTCTGGGAAGATATACAACTCCTGTCTAGCTTCAGAAACATCTTGATATACCTTCCAAAGCAGGCCCTGACCTAGCTTTCTTCTGACTATCTTTGATCTGGCTGAGATTTTCACAGTACTTTCTGGAAGACTGAAAAACAATGGTAAGAAAAGCATAACACACACACACACACACACACGCACACAATGACTCAAAATCACTACTAATGAGGTAGACAGGGCTTTTCAATATCAAATTTAACATCTTGTACAAAACCCCAAATCACACTGGGGCATCTTGACATCAGGCCTGCTGAGGTGCAGAGCTCGCTCTCCCGCATTCCTTTCTACCCAAACCCCACCCCTTTGCAAACTCTTCAGTAAAGAGACCTCCGACCGTGACTGTGACTGTGACTGTGCAGAGCCTGAGGGGTCAGGGACAAGCAATCAGGAGCAGCATCTGGAGGCCAGGCCAGAGAGGCTCACATGTATACCTTCATTTTCTTAGCCAGCTGAGTCTCAGGCTACTCCAGCCCTTTACACATGTGGGTTTCTTTGTTGAGAGCATCTCTTTGCTTGGGACATTCCCTCTCCTTTGCACTGACATTCTGGGCTGACATTTTTTCATTATTTTGTTCTTTGCTTTTCACAAATGATGAACATCCAATTAAATGTGCTGATTATGTCTCCACACTGCAAGCCTTGACATGGCAGGCCTTTTGTTCATTCTAGACCCTTAGTCAATGTGCAATAATTGTTGAGTGATTAGCTTTAATGAACTCAAATGGCTCAAACCACTTATCCCATAAAAGAGACATTCTGAGGGCTGGAGTTAAGAGCATTGGTTGCTCTTGCAGAGGACCTGGGTTCAAATCCCAGCACGCCCATGGTGGCTAACAACTTATGTAACTCCAGTGCCAGGGGAATCCAACACCCTCTTCTGACCTCCAAGGGCATTGCATGATATGGGTGCACTTACATGCATGAAGGCAATACACTCATAACACATAAATAAAAATAACAAATAAATAAATAAAAAAAGGGACATTCTACCCTGATCCTTTAGGTTAAAAGAAGTATCTGTTTAGAAATTCCAAAAAACAATTATGGTCTAGCTTCAGAAAAAAACCTTTCTATATAATTAATTTTTTTCATTAAAAAATTTTAAGGTGCTGGAGAGATGTCTCAGTGGTTAAGAGCACTGGTTGCTCTTACAGGTTCAATTCCCAGCACCCACATGGCATCTAACAACTGTCCGTAACTCCAGGTACAGGGGATCCAACACCCTCTTCTGACCTCCATGGGCATTCCATGACATGGGTGCCCCTACCTACATGCAAGCAATCAACTTGTACACATAAAATAAAAATAATAAAGCCTGTTGATAGCTTTTCACCCCTCAGCAGCCTGCATAGCACCTTCAAGTACTATGAGAGCTTACCAGTAGAGAGAAAGCTTCCTGGTCAGTACAAAGTTTATATCTGTAAGTCTGTGATCAAAGTGCATGTTGTCATCAGCAATAGGATTTTACCATCAAGTTCTGGTAGACAAAAAGAAGTAACGTCAATGTCAGTAGTCTTCATTGTTAGGAAGTCTCTGGGATACTAGCTTCAGAAAATAATCTTAAATATTGTTCTTTCTATAGGATGCCCTTCTATATTAGCAAACTTAAGAAGACAATTTCTTGTCTTTAGGCCATTGTATGAAATTTTTCTTGCCTTAAAACACTGGTTAAATTACCTTGTTATTTCTGAGCGTTTCATACATGAGTATTGCATCTGCATCGTTCCCACCCCTCAAGTCCCCCTCCCACTCTTCACAATTTCTTATTGCTTTATCATTGTTGCATGTACATACATACATTTCTAAATGCACACATATATGTGGTATTGTGTCCATTTAGTGATGCTTGTGTGTACCTGGGTTCAGGGCTGCCCCCTTGGGATTACTGCTCAGGTAGCTAGTTCTGAAGAAAACTGATTCTCCCACCCTCAGCATCCATTGGTTCCCTGGAGCTCTTCATCTTGAAGTGGGACCCCATGAAATTTCCCCAATCCACCTTGGCATGTAAATTGGTTTTGTCTTTATGCAGATCTTGTTAGCTACCATTCTGTGGAGATTTCATTGGTGCAGCTTCCCTATCACACCCAGAATGCAGTAGCTAGCAGCAGGTGTCTCTCTGCCTCTCACAATCTTCCCACCTCCTCTTTCTGGATGTAGGTGTAGGTAGAGGTTACATTGTAGATGTATCACTTAGGACTGGGCACCTCAAAGTCACGCATTCTCTGCATTCTGACCAGTTGTGGAGCTTTATAATTGTCTCCATTTACTGCAAAAAGAAGCTTCTTTGATGAGTAGAGAGACGTACACTTCTCTGTAAATATAAGGATACATATTTAAAATATAGTAAGAAATTACATTTGTCTAAGAAAGTGACAGAAGTGGGTACTTCTCTGAGGTCTGTGACCTCTCCAACCATGTGTAGTTAGTTGGCTATGTTTACAGTACCATGCATGAATTCCCTCCTATTGAGCAGCCCTTAAGTTCAATTAGACAGTTGGTTGATTACCCACAAGATAAAAATGCCACTAATAGCTGGACATGGTGGCGCACACCTTTGATCTCAGCGCTGGAGGCAGAGGCAGGTGGATCGTTGTGAGTTCAAAGCTAGTCTGGTCTACATAGTGAGTTCTAGGCCAGTTGGGACTACAGGGAGACCCTGTCTCAAGCAAGCAAGCAAGCAAAGCAAACAAATAAATAAATAACAAAGTGTCACTATTGCACCAATAGAAATAGTTTGCTGGGCCAGTCATTGTTGTGCTTCATAAGCTTTGCAACTACGGAAGATCACTGATTGGTTTTCTTTTCTGGCAGTTGCATAGTGTCTTGATACTATGAGCTTGGGGCCTGTGAGTGCACCACGGGCTTGGCTTTGGTTGCTTGACTCTACAAATCTATAGCCTTGGCTGTTGCAGGACATGAGAGGACTTGAGTGGCCCTTTCCAGCTCTGGTTTCTAGCATTTCATATTGTGGAATGGAGGGAGAAGCTGGCCCGGAAGGAAGGCCCTAGCACAGGGGACCTCTAGGACTGAGTCTTCTGTTCTGTAGCTACACATATACCAGGAAAACAGAGTCAAAAATGTTGCCTGGTCAGGACTAGAGGGTTGTGAGAAGCACAATTATGTGTCCCACCAATTCATCAGCATAAGTCCCTGGGAAGGCAGAGGTCTGAGGACTATTGGATGTAAAGATGAGATTGAGCCAGGCATGGTGGCTCATACCTGCAATACCAGCACTGGGAGGCTGAGACTGTCAGGAGTTTGAGGCCAGCCTGGGTTACATAGTGAGTTCTTAGCTAGGTGGGGCTTGTGTAGAGTGAGATCCTGCCTGAACCCCACCAACCCAGAGAGAGAGAGAGAGAGAGAGAGAGAGAGAGAGAGAGGATATGGGAGGGAGAGAAGAGAGAAGAGAGAGTTTTATGAGCTTCTGGCAGTCTTTTTGTTGGAGTTTTTGAGTCAGGCCACTAAACAGTGCATAGAAGTTTCCTTGTGCCTTCTCAGGGATCTTGGACTTAGACTGCTGTAATATGTACTGTATAATCGATCCAGAATAACTGTGGACCCCTCACACACTCACAGAGGACCCTCTACTCTGCTATGGTAACAGGTGGGAACATCATTGGTGCCTGAAGATGTCATTGTAGGCTGGAGGGGTTGCTATGAGACTGGCTATGTCCTCCAGGCTAGGAGATGAGACTAAGTGCCATGTCCATCTGCCCCATGGCAGAAGGGTACCAACCCCTTCATGGCCATTAGTGGGGCTTCTAAATCTGACAGCAGGGTGGTGTGCTAGATTAACTCCAGTTGCTTTTCTGTGTTTTCCCTAGTCTATCTACCTGCTCGGTGCCTAAGGAACTCACCCTAGGAGACTGTGCCTGTGGGCACCCCATTGGCTGATAGCTACAGAAGCTGGCTAATGGGAGACACTGCTGGGAGTGAGAAGAGGATGAGTGAAGTCTGGTTAGGAGCCCCACATCTTCCATTGTTCCTCTGCTCTACTTTCTCCATCTTCAAGGAGATCGCAAAGAGACTTTAACTTTAAAATTCTATACTGCAACGAGTCCTGCAATTGTACATATGCTGAATGCCAACACACACACACGCACACACACACAATGCAGCATTGACACAAAGTATACAGAATGGTTATTTTGCCTTAACTCTGATGGGCATCTTTGAAGCATTCAGGCCTCCCTTTCCCGTTGTAAGTATGCCTCAGGCAACAGAGACAGTGTCTGAGATTCTCTCTCCCTCTCATGATCACTTGCCATTTCAGATTATTCCCTTTTATCAAACCCCAAATATCCCAACTTTGGATCATTCCCCCAATTGTCATGTCCTCTGTTGAAGAGCTTCCACCTTTGACTCAAGTCACATTATAGTCAAAGGTACAGGGAGCAGAATTAGAATCTGAGGGCAGAAATCAGGTCTGTTCATTCTTGCTGAACCTCCTGTGGGCAGGCTCTGCTAGGGCTCTGCCCTTCTTGTTAGGTGTGTGCAAGGATTGGGCATGAGACATTCCTGTTAGGCCATGAGATTCTGCCTCACACCAAAATACCACGTCAAAGCTTAGTTTCACATTCTTCTATGGTATTGCCTTCACAGCCAGCTTCTAGTTAAAAAGGGACTAGTTCTATATAGACACAGAGACACTCTTGGGCTCCTTTCTCTTACCTATAGCAACTCTCTGTTCCTCAATCCATCCAGCATCTCCCAGCTTCCTTCTTTTTGTCTTCCTTCTTTGGCAGCTACCTGGACATAGAAAAAAGGGAGGGTTTACTGATGTAGAAACAGGCCAGAAGGGTGTTGGTGTGGAGCTGAGGTCTGCGAGGAAGGCAGGACGGAGGGTTGGCATGGTGCCCTCACAGGAAAGCACTTCTGCAGGCAGATGGATGCATCTTTTTTCATCCTGTGCGTGGGAATGGTTGTCTGAGAGTAAGAAATCAAAACCTTAGCAGATCAGGATGGAGCTCTAGAAAACCATCCTCCTGCTCCTAAGATGACATGCAAAAGTAACTTCTAGACTAAAAGGAGAGGACCCTGGACAAGATACAAGGCAGCAAACAGAACCAGCCAACACACATTTGCATTCCCTCAGGCAACTCTCAAGGGAGAAATGAAGATATTCTAAAGAGACACTTGCACCATTCCCTTTGGCATCACACTATTGGAACAATGGTCTCCATGAGACTGAAATTTCTCCAGGAATCTCTGACTGTGAGAAGGAACAGGCTGAAACCTGGCACCTCCTGGAGGAGGAATTTATATCCCAAGAAAAGATTTCACACAGTTCTGACAGAGGAGACTGGAGCTGAGACAAGATGGGTCAGAGATAGGCAGGACCATACCTTGTCCAGAACTGCTTAGTTATGCATAGCTCTTGCCCCCAGCTTTAACCCTAAGCCTCGTGTGAAGACCCTGAAGATGGACTCGAGATGGCCACCAGACATTGTTCCTTTGCTCAATGTGACCATGTTGAAATCACCTGTGTTTGTTTATTTATCACAATCAGCCATTTCGTGGCTTATTGAGAACAATGCAGAGCCAAGCTCGTTAGGGCTGCCAGAGCCCAGGCTCGGGCCCTAACAACTCCAGTAACAGGGCAGAGACTCTTCACCCTGAACTTCCCTGGGACTCCACGGCAGAGGTGCTCTCCACTGGTGAGTCAGCTGGTTCATTTCCGTCTCACCCTGCATCAGGACTGAGCAGGCAAAGTAAACAAGCAGCTGCACATTTTCAGCTGCACATCTCTCTAAGCAGAGACACAGGAAAAGAATGACAATGAAAGCCCAATGGTCAGAGCTACATCCTCGGTGTGAAATGCTGAGGTAGAGGTATTTGATGCCCAGAGAAAGTGGTGATGCCTAAAGCCAGTTGTTGAAGGGATTCTGATATGGTCAGGTGGCTGCTCCTGGACTGCAGGAACTTCTCTCTGGCAACTACGTGGCTCCCAGGTACAGCTGTGCTGCCCTCTGTTTTAGGGGAATGTTATCGGGATAACTTATCTTCTGGTGGCTCATGTTTAGGAGGATCAATGTCAGGAAGAGAATAGTTGCTTTCCTTTGTATTTTAAGACTTCCTGTTGCTGGTATCCTTCCTTGAGGATGGCTTTATCTCCAAGCAGAGGCCAGGAAGTTGATTGTGTTGGCGGGAGCATCCTCCAGGGGCTCAGGCTGGGCCAGGATAGCAGATGACCCAGCTGAGCCCAAGACCAGCTCAGGCTTTTCCCAAAGTCCACACTGGGAAGTCTAGACAGTTCATGAAGTATCTGCCTTGTTTGTAAGATATTATTTATCTTCTTCACATGAGAAGATTAATACCCCTGTCTTCTAGCCCTGTAGATCTATTTCTGCAGTTCTCTTAGGCAGTTACAGGTAGATTCCAACATTCATGTCTCTGTGAGTAAACAAGATTTTTCTCAGTTTCCTTACTAACAGAAGAACAAAGGGTCTGTGTGGGGATCTGGTGGCATGTCACAGCAGTGGTTGGGTGTGGTGAATATCTTTAGCTCCTGCCAGGATGGTTACACTAATATGGTCTGTCTTAGGACAGTCATGAATCTCTAGAGGATGCCGAATCCAATAACCCAGGACCTCTCCACTAGGCATCACAACTTAAAAATCCCACCACTTCTCAATATTGTTACTTGGGAAACAAGCCTCAAGCACAGGAACCCATGGGATATACACCTCACCCAAGCCACAGAAGGTGTACACCAGGCATCTGGGTGCTTGGCTCCCATTCCAGGGGTTCTTGTGGTCAAGAAGGTTTAGAAAGTGCTGATACTACTTCAGTGCTCCTGAGAGCAGCTTTTCCAGCAAATGCCACGCAGCATTGTACAATAGACATATTCGCCACATATCTAACATCTGATCTCTTCAGACAAAGTTCGTCACCAAGGTGATGGGTGAAAGGTGGTTGTCTAGTCAGCTTTCTGTTGCTGTGATAGACACCACAACCCAAAGCAAGTTGGGGAAGAACAGGTTTATTTTAACTTACACTCCCAGGTCACAATCCATCCCTGAAGGAAATCAGGGTGGGAACTCAAGGCAGGAACCTGAGGTAGGAATTCAAGCAGAGATCACAGAAAAAAGCTGCTTCCTGGCTTGCTTCTGGCTCACACACAGCTGCCTTTCTTATATAGCCAGCCCAACCTGCCTAGGGATAGTGCTATCCACAGTGAGCTGGGCCCTCCCACTTCAATTACCAATCAAGAAAATGTCCTACAGACATGGCCACAGGCCAATCCAACAGAGGAAATTCCTCGATTGAGGTTCCTTCTTGCAAGTGTGTCAAGTTGAATCAAGTCATCATAGTGGTCTTTAGTTTCAAGAGGTATTTCTCTGGTTGCCATAAACAAGACTAGTTGGGGTCCCTAGTTCAGCATTTTCTTTTTTAAGATTTATTTTGGTGCCGTGCATGAGAGTGTAGTGCCTACAAAAGTCAGAAGAGGGCGTTAGATCACTTAGAGCTGTAGCGATAGGCAGTTTTGAGCCACCCAACGTGGGTGGTGGGCACCAACTCCAATCTTCTGGAAGAGCAGCAAGTGCTCTTAACAGCTGAATCCTCTCTCTGGTTCCCAGTCTAGCACCTTCCACGGAACCCAGTGCTTTTCAAGCAGTTAACATGTCTTGACTCGTTGTATTCTCCTATCTGAGTTGTTGGACCTATTTTGCTGTATGGAAAAAACTAGACCTAGGAGTCTATTTTCCTGCCCGAAGCCACTGAGCAGTCACCTTTCCTACACTCTAAATTTTCTGTTAATATCCCATTGTGTTGTGATATTTTGCTTATTGATATCTAAGACTTTAAAAATATAGATGATTTTTTCCCTCAGGTCTCTATATGTGTTATAAGTAGCATTTTCCAGCCTGTCAATTATTTATAAAGCTTATTTATGATGCCATCTGTACCTTTTCCAAAGCACTTTATGTAAGCCGCTTCATTCATACATAGTGCTTGGCACTAGTTGAGTCACTAAGGTTACAAACCTGTTTTCTGGGGTGTAGCTACATTCTCCTGGGAGATGATGGAGAATCTATAGTAGAGCAAGAACACAAGGCATCTGGCCATGAGTGCTATGGGAGGAAACTGAGGCAGCGGATGGCTGGGCAGGGATGAAGAGAAAGAGAATGGTGATTGTTGATTTTTCTCATTCATCCATCCATCCATCCATCCATTCTTTGAGTGTGCTTGTCAGAGTGTACATGCATGTGTACATGCCATGGTATATGTGTGGAGGTCAGAGGACAACTTTCCAGAGTTCTGGTTCTCTCCTTCCATAATGTGGGTTCTGGGGATCAAACTCAGGACATCATTAGGCATGGTGACAAGTGCCTTTATCTGCTGAGCCATCTTGTCAGATCCACTGTTAGTTGCATAACAGATGACTAGGGAACAACTTACTGACAAAATGTTTCAGGTTGAAAAGAAAAATCTAGTATTTCTGCATAAGAAATGCCCTGTGTTTCTAGAATAGCAAGACAGAGAGGGTGGAGAGTGGTCGATAAAGTCACTGCTGTGGTTTGGATCTTGAATGTTTCTTCTGTGTTAAAGGCTTTGCCCCACCTTGATGCTGTTAGGAGGTGGTCCAGTCTTTAGTGGTATGGCCAGGGAGAAGTATTAAGCTTCTGGAACACACCCTAGAAAGGGAGAGTAGGAATCCATATTCTCTTCCCTCTCTCTCTCTCTCTCTCTCTCTCTCTCTCTCTCTCTCTCTCTCTCTCCCTCTTCATAGTCATCATGAGGTAAGTCCCTTATTCCACTGCTCCACCATGTGCTCCCCACTATGATGGGCCCAAAGTGACAGAGTCAAGAGACCATGAATACAAAGCTGTGAGCCAAAATAAGCCTTTCCTCTTTGTGAGTTCATTATCTTGGGTTACAGCAATGAACTGTCGCTAACAGTCTCTGGTGATGGGGGCTGGGGACTTGCCGTACTCACAGTGGGACAGTCCTGCACAAAACAGGGCTTCTAATCACCTCACACAATGGCTGAAAACTGAAGATCTCATGTTACTTAGATATGTCAACCCCTGGCATCTCTAGTGGATATCTGCTACTGATAGAGGCTGTCCAAGTTCTGCACACTTCCCAGAAGACCACAGGGTTATTGTTGGACTTATTATTTTGATTTTACTGAAATCAAAGCAGTTCTGACTCTAGGAGGTAGAATTACATATATCTTCTCCTTCATACAAATGGGTGTTTTCATATTTTGAAAGTTTTACCGTGAATATATTGTATATATTGTATATATTCAGGAGAAATGCAGCAATAGACTACTAGTTCACCTTTGCTGACTCTGTTCCATGTCTATTCCAGTTTCTAGCACAGAGACACACTGAAAAAAAAAAGAATTTGGTACAGGGGCTCATGAACTTCAGGCTGGCCTCAAATTCACTATGTAGCTGAGGATGGTCTTGAACTTCTGATCTTCCTGCCTCCATCTTCTGAGTGCTGGGCTTATAGGCATTTGCCACCACCATATCTGGAGATGGAAGATGGGCCTTCATGCATGCCAGGCAGATGCTCTGCTGACTGAACTATATACTCAGTCATCCATGCAATTATTTTGAACCACAAATTACATGAATCGAGCCAGGCAGCTTTATGCACACCAGCACTGTGTGCGGCCTCTGAAGGACCTCTATTAGTGTCTGAAGTCTACAAGCACCCGGGTTGCCTGAAGAACACAGTAACCATAGAGGGCTTGGCCTCTCCAGAGTTTCTGATTGGTTCTCCTGAAGCCGGGCTCCATAATTTGCACTTTTACTGAGTTTCCAGTTAACACTATTGCTATTGAGAGGATGAAATCATTTTTGAGATCAACTGATCTATATTAATGAATTGGTTAATTGGGTTTTGGTGTCATGTAGTCATGTAACCATGAAGTGTAATCCTGCTTCACTGGGAGCTTTATCTCAGTTTCTGGGATGATTTAGACAGTTCTTTCCTTCTTCTCTCCCTCACTTAGCAATCACTGTATGTCCTCACTGAGTGGTTAGACCTAGAGTTGAATGGAACCTGAGCATTACCCTTCAGATACTGAGAGTCGTCAAGAAGCATAATTGCTTACATCATTATAATTTTAGTTCTTAAATTTTCAATCAAGAAATTAATCTTCAGAAGAAAGTGAGAAACTTTGAGTATGTTGTTCATTACCAATTCAGGAAAGCTGACTATTTCCATAAAGGTTCCACAGCTCAAATGTGGGGCCCTTCTTTATGAATTCAGCACAGGGAAGAGAGGCCAGCTGGCTTCATGGATGTGGGCCAGCCAATCCAACGGAACACTGGGTGGAAACAAGAATCAATGTAAAGTTCTGTATTTGAGCTTAAAAAAAATCAATAACTCAAGTGCAGTTTATGTAAAAAAGACCTGGGGGTTTTACTTGGCTTCTATCCAATACTTACATACAGCAAATCAGCTCCTTACCTTCCTGGAGGATGTGACAGCCAGTTTATACCAGAAGTTGGCCAGGAAGCAGCCCTTCTTATAAGTAGGCTTCTGTGGACTTTATATGTACATGTGTGTGTCTGTATCTATGTATATTATATATGTATGCATGTGTATATTGTATATATGTGTGTATTTGTGTTTATATATGTCTTTGCATTTCTGTCTGTATGTGTGTGTACTTACGCATGTGTGCATGTGTGTATTTATATATGTGTGACTATGTACGTGCATATGTATATATTTTTATGCATGTGTATTCATGTATGTATGTATATTTGTGTCTACATAGGTGTGTGTATTTTTGTGTATTCACATGTGTGTCTTATGGGTGTGTGTTTATGTATGTGCATGTGTGTATGTATGTGTGTTTATAGCTGTGTTTATATTTATGTGTGTACTTATGTATGTGTGTGTATTTGTATATGTATGATTATGTGTGTGCCTATATGTGTATTTTATGCATGTATATGCATATTTGTGTCTATATTTATGTGTGTATGTGTATTTGTGTATATTCACATGTGTGTATTATGGGTGTGTATTTATGTATGTGCATGCATGTATATTTATGTATTTGTGTATTTATATATGTATATAGGTGTTATTTATGTGTATATGTCTGTGTATATATTTATATGTGTGTTTATGTTTTATGTATACTAAATAATTAGTACATTTTGCTTTGAAGATTTTTTTGTCAAGGTTTTCACAGTCATGCTTTTGATAGCATTTTCAGTATGACCTGTGGGTCACCAGAATCAGCTTGTTAAAATGAGCTAACCTTGCTGAAAACACAGATTCCATGTCACACCATAGCTCTCTGGAGATGGTCCCAGAGTTGACTGATGCTCACAGGGGTTCCTTAGCATACTGCAGTTCTAGAAACCCTGCTGTATGTCAAAAAGAAAAAAAAAAGATATGAAAATCTTGGGCTTAGTCATAGGCGTAGTTTCAGTATGCCTGTGGCTGTTCTGTCTTTCAATTAGGCTTCTTAATCTTATGAGCTTGCCAGCTCTGTTCCTTCTCTCTTCCCTCCCACTCGGCTGACCTTCAAGGAACAGAATCTTGCTAGAAATCACTGATACAGAAAACCCATTTTTCACTGTTTCTTTTTGCCTTTGCTACTTGGAAGCTCACATTCAAAGCCAGCATTTATCAGAGTCAATGGCCTGGGCACTCCTGGTCCTTTTTTGTGTTCTACTTTTATTTATGGCTTTATCTTCTTTTTAAAATCTCTTTCTGTAGTCCTGTCTCTATTTTAGTAAGCCACCTCAAACACTTTTGCTTGGAATGAGGTCAGAATAAACAATTGCAGTTTGTATCTATACTGTTTTCAGGCAGACATTACTGAGTGAAATAGGGTCTACTTATTGTCAAAATAAGGAATCTCCCTGTCTCTGCCTTCCCAGTGCTGGGATTACAAGCTTGTGCCACCATGCCTGGGGATTTTTTTCACATGGGTTTTGGATTTGGAGCTTAGATCTTCATGTTTGCCATCAAGTGTTTTACCTACTGAGGTAGCGCCTCAGCCTGCTTTTTCTTGTGGTATTTTTAACTGATGGTGCTATAGACACACAGAAACAGTTGTAGTTATGGAATGTTTTTGCCCACCCTGAAATTTGCATGTGGAAAACCTAATCCCCAATGTGACTGAATTTGGTGACCGGATCTTTGCAGAAGTAACTAAGGTTAAATGAAGTCATAGTGTCGAGAGCTCTGGGATTTGATAAGATTAAAGCCTTTATAAGAAACGCCAGAGACCTGGATTTCTCTGCCACACCCTGTGGGACTCATTGAAAAGAAGCGGTCTGCAGAGGAGAAAGCCTCAACAGAGCCAACCACATGGGACCTCTTGTCTCCAGAACTGTGAGAAAGCAAATTTCTATTGTTTAAGCCACCCAGCTTGTGGTAATTCGTTATGGAAGCCCAAGCAGACAGGATTAGGTACATTTAATATTTAATATTTAAAATATATTTTCAAAATGGTCAAGCAATTATCAAAATAAGAAAAATATTGGGTTCAAGTTTCTGAACTTTGCTTTTATTTTTTGATAAAAGAAATGAGCACTTACTAAAAGAAAATAAAAAAGAGAAAAATTATATGCAATTTCAGATAACTTGATAGAGTCCTGGGCTAAAGTACTCACATACTTTATTATTCCTTTTGCAGCCTGGTAACATGAAGCTCAAGCAGTGAGCCAGTGTGTTCTATTTAGCAACGTACAGACATAGTCCAGACTTCCCTTTTGGTTTAAAAGGTGCTGCTTCTGGCCTGGCCAAGTTAAACATGGCATCTACCCAGCCCCATGGTGCCAGTAAACCAGCATGTGTATGGAGATCTGACTGCCTGGAGGGAATCCTCAGTCTAACAAGGAAATGAGAGACAGAACTAGAAACGGAATCCCACGTTAAACCACCTGTGAAGGCCGAGCCATGTTTTGGGAGGGCTGGCTTCACAGGTCACCCACCAAAGCCTCACCCCAGCTCCTCAGATCTCTGGGATGGTTCCAATTTTAGAGTATTTATCTACAATCACAGTTTCACTAACTTGATTTGTTACACCCCCAAACACTGAGAGCTTTGCTAACAAGGAGACCATGTAAGCTGGCTGAGCACCCTCTCCCAGGTTGGGAGTGAACCTCATGAAACACTGATAGTGAAAGCAGAGATGGCACGGAAACAGCATTTCATGGACTTTAGAGAGATGCTGAGTGCAAGCAAGTTCAGGGAAGGAGCTCGTAACCACCAGAGTCAGGTTTCCTGGAGGGATGGGCTGGGAGGAGAAACTTAGCAGGTGGAAATTGGAAAGAGGATACCAAGCGGGGGGGAAAAGCTTGAGAAGATGCAGGAAGGTGGAGTATCTGACAGCGTTTTCAACTGACGGAGGCTAAGAGTGTTGCATGGAGGACTCTGACTACTGTCTGAAGATAGTATCTTGAGAGTAACGAATAGGGAAATGACAGAGCCAAGGTGTGATTAGGCAAGAGCATAGTGCAGGATGGTCTAGAGTGCAGTGCTATGATGAAAATAGAGGTCAACTTGTAATGAAGTAGCTGAGGGCTACTGGAATGGTCCGTGTTAAAAACTACTGGGCTTCCATCCTTTCATTGAATGGTAGCACTGGAATTGGAACGGAGAAGTGTTAGATGTTTGGAATAGGAAAGTCACTATTGCCTGGAGTGAAGAAACATGAAGTCATAAAGAAAACGGGTGTAGAAGGTTAGGACATGAAGTCAGCTCTGAATATGCTGAGGTTTAGGTATCAGTGGGTCATTCATGAAGAAAGTGAATCTGGCTGCTGGCTGTGAAAAGCAGAGGACAGCTGTGATGTAGGGAAAGCTCTAGAAAGTGCAGAGCTCAGGGTCTGGGGAGACAACTGTTAGCAAAGTGCTTGCAAGGACCAGAGACTGATTCCTAGGCCCATGGAAAAGATCTCAGGGGAGGGGTATGCACTTGCAATTCCAGCACCAGAGAGGTGCCGAGAGGTAGACCCCTGCAGTCAGTCAGTCTAGCCTAATCAGAGAGCTCCAGGCACCATGTCTCAAAACAAAGAAATCAAAACAAATTAAAAACCCCAAGATGATGACTCCTGAGGTGTCGCCCCTTAAGTTGTCTTCTGGCCTCTATCCTCCAATTCTTCTCACACACATACACACACACACACACACACACACACACACACACACACACACTCCTGAGGTATCACTCCTTAAATTGTCTTCTGGCCTCTATCCTCCAATTCTCTCTCTCTCTCTCTCTCTCTCACACACACACACACACACACACACACACACACACGCATGCATGCACAGTGCAGAGCTGAGCCAGTTAGGGCAATGACACTGAGCATGAGCCATCTTATATTAATCCCTCTTAACCTACCCCTATTCTGGTTTGTGTGGTGCTCAAAAATAGTGAGGTAATGAATGGATTATGAGACGCTCAGTGCTACAATTTGGATGTGGTTTGTCTACAGAGGTTCATAGGTCTCTAGCATGATGCTGTTAAGATGATGGAGTCTTTAAGAGATGGAGTTTTCTTGTGGGAGAACCGCTATTGCTGTTTTGATAAATGGTCATGTTGGCCAAACTGACTTTGAAATATTTGTTTATATCCATGGATTTGTCCTGCTCTCATCCTTTGGAGAAGCTCCTTTATTTGCAATTGGCATTGATTAATTCAGAGACTCATAATTGATCAGAGTACTGAGGATAAGTGACTGTGAATGCTTAGCCCTAAATGGAGCATCTATATCAGCCCCTCCCCACTGCACCCAAGGCTTAGTGAACACTGTGGAAGAGGGGGTGGAAAGAGGGTAATGAGAATGAGGAGGAGTGGTGAAACCTGTCCTCTGGACATAACATGGCTGCACTCATGAATTCACAATAGGTGTGGTTATCTACACAAGACCTGTACAAGATCAAGCCAGTCAACATTCCAGCATGGATGAGGAGTTCACAAGGCCACATTTCAGGTAAGACAGTTGAAATCTACTGGGGTAGGGAGAGTCATTTTCCTTTGGGGTTTGCCACTGGTGGGTTGCCCATGCTCCAGTGGATGGCTTTACACCCATGCACATACAGGCATCATTAACTGGACTCAGTGGGTTATTTCAAAAAGAGAAGAGTACATTAAATTGAGGGGTACATGTTGTGGAGTGTCTGGGGGAGTAGTTGAGGGAGAGAATGGGGATTGGATATGACTAAAGTATATTGTATACATCCATAAAATTCTCAAAGAAAAATAAAAATATTATGTAAAAACAAACATTAAAAATAGATTTCTCCCTCTTACCTTTTTACTAGGGTATAATTGACAAGTTAAGACTGTATATATTTTCAGAGAAAGATGTGGAGCGTAGTGAAAGGTAATTGAGTCTGGGGCCCTCTACCCTCACGAGCACATTGGTGATGTCTTGGAGTAGGTCAGGTCTTGGAGTGGATTCATTCTCAGGAGAGCAGTTATAAAGTGAAGCTACCTACACACCTGTAACTTGTGCATGTGGTAATCCACCTGCACATTCTCCACTACATTGTAACACAACCAGGGCCCCTTGCCAAGATGCTTTTTGAACTCTCCAACAACCAGAATCCTGAGCTAAGCAAACTTCTTTTCTTTATAATCCTCCACATTCTCTACTTCATCTCATGCCTAGAGGTTTCTGCCTTGATTTCTTGCCCCTTCTTCCCTTGGTGATGGAATGTGTGGAAGTGTAAGATGTAACAATCTCGTTCCTCTCCCAAGTTGATTATGGTCAGTACTTTATCACAGCAATAGAAGAAAACTTAGAACAGAAATTGGTACCAGGAATAGAATCTTTCTGTAATGGACCTAATTTGACCATGTTTCAGGGGAGGATTGTGAAAGGAATTTTTGAACTTTAGGCTGGAAAAGCCATTGAGCACCCAGAGCTTAATGGGCTGTTTGGTAGGACCTAAGAAGATGCTGTTGAGAGAAAGGAAGACAGTAGAGGGCTGGCTTATGAAGTTTTTGAGGGAATTGTAAGCTCTATCTGTGCTGTTCTTGTGATAATTTAAATTGAGAATCTGTGGTTTCTGGTCAGCTGGGTCTAAAGAATCAGCACTGATTAACAAGAGACCAGCATTACTGAAGTGAAACCTTTGTTTTATTGGGACAGACAATCTTATTATCTGGTTCTGAAAATCAGCTGTGATTAACAAGAGACCAGCATCACTGAGGCAGAATCTTCTGGGAAGGATTTCCTCAGGGTCAGCACATAGAAGCTGTGATCCAAAGGGGGCCAAGTCTGCATCTCAAGCTGGCTGCTGAACTTGGTAAGGTGTAAGGTTCTCCTGTCCGCTGGTTTAGGCAGCATGAAAACTGCAGAACTGAAGGGATCAATGAGAGAGGCTGAGTCTTGTCACACTAGAGATGAGGAAAGGACATTGGTGGAGGTACAGCCTCAGTTGCAGTGGAGACCCCAGGATACCAATGATGCCAGGACCTTGGGATGACCAGAAAGGACAGCAGCTGGTATAGAAAGGAGCTTGCCTGAACCGAAAATACATGCTGTGTGAGCTGTGTGTCTCTGTGGAACCAGAGAAGTGGAGCTGCCTAAGCCTTTTGGAGACCAGAAAATCATGAGTGAATCTGAGATGTTGAATATTGAGCCACATTGCTGGACTTTGTTTTTTCTTGAGTGTGCCCAGTTATTCCCTTTTGAAATAAGGAAGTATATAATTAATTTTCTATTTTACAGAAGCCTGCAGTTAGGAAACTGTGGAATTTTTTTTTTAACTTAGCATTTTAAAAATGTTTGAACTTTTTAAAGACTGCGGAACTTTTAAAGTTTTATTATGTTTTATGTTATATTAACATGAGATCTTGGGGATTAAATAAGAAAGGAAAGGTTATGGTTTAGTAGTGATGTGTTTGTGTGTCAAGGGGTCAATTATGCTGGTTTAGTTTTTGTCAACTTGACAGAAATTAGAGAAATCTGGGAAGAGGGAACCTCATTTGAGGGATTTCCTCCATCAGATTGACCTGTGGGTGTGTCTGAAGGGCGTTTTCTTGATTGTCAGTTGATGAGAAGAGCATATTCCTGGGCAGGTGAGCCTGGGCTGTATAAGCGAGCCCAGGGGAAGCAAGCCACTGAGCAGGGTTCCTTCAAGGTCTCTGCTTCAGTTCCTGCCTCCAGGTTCCTGCCTCAAGTTCCTACCCCGAGTTCCTGCCCTGACTTCCTTCAGCAATGAATTGTCACTTAGAAGTATAAGATGCAATAAAGCCTTTTCCCCCCAAGTCCCAAGTTGGTTTTGGTCAATATTTTATCCCAGCCATAGAAAGCAAAGTAGACTTGCTAGGCCCTGAGCATTCTGATTTAGCAATACAAAATGGACTAACACACACACACACACACACACACACACACACACACACACACACGGTGTTGAAAACAAAAAAAAGAAAGGAGATGAAAAAATTAATGACCAGATGAACTAATGAGGTTCTGTAAAGATGAAGGAGAAGACAGTAAGGCCAGGACATGCTGTTGAGACTGTTATGAGGAATGTGGCTTTATGAAAGTTTGTCAAGAACTTGAAGGCATTTGTGGTAGCGTAACAGCTGGAAGGCTGTGCTTTGAGCATGGCTACTCGCATAGAGTAACCAGTGTGCCCTCCCCCTGCCCCCTGGGGTCTCTGGGACACTGCAGAGGATTCTGGCACCAGAGCCTCTGTTTCCCGGCTTCAGTTGGGTTCTGGGCCATCTTTTGTTTCATTCAGTTTCAAATGAGAGGATCTTCTTGGCCAGCTCTGGGCTGGGAAATGGAAACTATTTGTGCTGCCATGAAGGAAGCTTTCTGAATCTGGCAGAGACGACGGCTGGAACAGGCAAAAAGAGAATATTAGGAAATCATCAAGCAGGCTCTTGGTGTGTTTCATTGTTAGTATTCCAGTTACTGGGAGGATGTCTACAGCTTTTCCTGGTTTATTGCCTTGGAGATTAAAAGAAAAAAAAAATATCCCACAACACTCCATACTGCTTGAGTGCATCACCATGAGCATCCCAGCAAGAAAGTGTGGGTATGTATTTGTGAATATCACAAGATGGCATGGGGATAAACATGGCGTGTTGCGACACTTTTTCCATTTCCTCATTGCCCTGCTGGCATGGGCTTACAGCAATAGACAAAGCCTATTTTGTGCTTCCCAAAGACCCTGCTTTACTTTCAAGGGTTTTCATTTCCTCAGAACCCAGTTTGGGGGATATTTAGTTCTTTCCTTCAGCTAATGAAATGGGTACTGTTTTGCTGGCATTGGGTAGAATGAAGAGCTATTATCTATTTGATACTTATAATGTTGACACACCCAGAGGAAGAAGTAGAAGGACTTAGACTTTGAGAGAGAATCCCTCCCCTTTAGCTTCCCAGTGCGTCCTGAACCCCCAGGCTAACCATCTGAAATGGTACCAGGGCATTTTTGTGAAGGGGAGCTTGTTTAATCTGCCATGCCTATTCCTCTGCCTCTTTTCTGTTGCCTCGAGTGAGCCGTGATCTGATATGGCCTAAAGACCCCAGGGACAAGCTATGAGCTCGGAAGACAGCGTCCTGCATGTACAAGCAGTGTTCATTATTTTATAAAGTTCCAGCTCACATTGAATTAAAATCCACTACTCTCAGCTCCACTTAATATGTCTTACACACAATCCTTTAAATATTTGGAGAGGACTAGGGTGTCTTCATTTGCCAAACTAAATATCTTCAGATGTTTCTTACTGGTCATGATTACCAGCACAGATTAAAGCAGATACACTTCCTCCCTCCCACTCACTCCTTTTTTTTCTTCCCACAAATATTTCTATAGCTAAGTGCCAGAAATTGTGCTAGCCGCCCTTTCTCTCCACTGTATAACTTGAACATTTGTATATTAAAGGCAAGTTCAGAGTTTATGCATTGACTGTGTCAGGTCATGAAAGAACATAGACTCTGGAGTTATGGTTTGGTTTGGTTTGGTTTGGAATAGGATCTTGCTATGACTTTCAGGGTGGCCTTGAATTTGCAATCCTCTTGCCTCAGCATCCCAAGTACAGGGATATGCACCTCGCCTGACTGACTTTAGTTATTATGTTTCTTAGCTGTGAGCTCCTTTTAATCTTCTTAACCATATTGAGCACTATATTTATAATATAGAAACAGCTGTGCATCTCCAGGGATAGAGGTAATGTGTGCAGATTGCCTGGTATATCCCTTAGTCAGAGCAGGAACTCACGTATTGAACAATTCCACTCACTATGTCATGCCATTGACTCAAGATCATCAAAGCATATCAGCTACAAATCACTTGTCTGTGAGCTTGTTCAGCATGCTGTCTATGTTTTCATTGAACCTATTTATAAAAGTGTTGACCAGGATGTGGCCTGGATAAGAGCTCTGTGACCCTCTCCAAGGACAGCATCCACTTGTATCCTTATTCTGTTAATAAGCATTTATTAAGCCAGGGATATTGAACTGGTTATAAATAGAACTGTGCTCTTTTTTAGTATATAATTTCTCCAGATGGATGTTTGGAAAGCTTTTGTCAAACCCTCCTGCTGAAATCCAGATACTCTGTCTATACCATTCCTCTGATCTAGTCATTAAAACAGCCTCTGTGTCCTCCCTGGGTACTGCCTTTCAGAATGCAAGTCCTCCTGGGAGGATGAACATGTTGCATTAATCTGCACTAAAGTATCAGTGGGCCAACAGATTCCTTTCTATCTGACTCAGGTGGGAATGAGAGAATTGCTGGATCCTGTTAATGCAAATGTAAAGTGTGCAGCCACAGTTGAGTGAGGACTTGGTAAATGAGCTCAGAAATGGATCCATGTTTCCCATTGAGATGCAGATGTGCACTTGATTGTGCAGTCTCTGAGGATGCATATGTGTGTCCTGATGTGCATGCATATGGTCTTCTTTCCCCTTCTGTGAGAAGCATGAAGGACAACTCATGACAAATCCACCTTTTATCCCTTACCCCAGCCCTAGCAAGTGACAGTAGTGGAAGGTCCTTATGGCAGATATTCGAGCTTGGCCCAGTCCTGTTAATAGTAAAATATGAGCTGACATTTCTGACCACTGTGCTAAGTGCTTGATGGGAAATATGTCATAATTCTCTCAACATTCCTAGTTGGGCAGGGCCATTAGCAGCCTCTCTAGAGACTCAGAGAGGCCCGTGAATTTGCTTAAAGCCACACAGCTATGCAGGAAACAGAACCCGGGCTATTTGGTTCAGCTTAACTCCACTAGGGTTGTCTAACCTTTCAACATGAGACATGATGCTTGTGATCTACAAAGTTCACACTTGAGAACTCTGGGCTGGAGAGATGGCTCAGTGGTTTAGAGCACTGGCTGCTCTTGCAGAGAACCTGGGTTCAATTCCTAGTACCCACATGGTGGCTATCAGCTGCAACTCCAGTTCCAGGGGAGCTGATGCCCTCTTCTGACCTCTGTGGGCCCTTACAGACATGTAGGCACTAAGGATGCACTTACAGACATATAGGCAAAACACTCATACATATAAAAATAAATAAATAAGTAAAAGTTTTAAAAGAACCCTATACAATACAGTTACAAAGACAATTACAAAAAAAAATAATTTGATTTTGTGTTGGGCTGCATTCATAGTTACACTTGGCTTCAGGTCGGACACACCTCCAAGTTTTTAATTGTTAATCAAATGATACTTCCTACTCTGTTTTTCAGGATTATTTGACAATTGTGGCCACATTTGGGGCTTCTAATATCAACCTGACACAGTGCCCTTTGATCCCTTCCGGCTTATCAACTGGAGAAGCCCAACCCTGTGGATATTTAGCCCTGTGTCCTCTTAGGTGGCCTGGCCACAGAACCAGGGACCACAGTAATCTGGAGTGGACTTACTTGCTTCATTGAAGGCTCACACCCAAGCAGACATCTGCTCTCTGGAATTCATGCTGTTGAGAGGCCACCCTCCAAATTGTTTTGGAAATGGGTGGTGGTGTCTTGGAACAGTTTAACCGGGGGCTGAATCGCATTACTGACAGAATTGTGGCCTTTCAGCAGAATACAGAAAATGTCATTAATATAATATGCAAAAATGATGTCAGTGCTGTTAGATGGAAGGGAGAGTGATGGGCCATGTGGGATATTTATTTTAATGATATCACCATCATTTGTTGTGTGATTTGAATTAAATAGAAGTCTTTGAGTCTAAATTCCACCAATGATCTCTCAAGAACACTCTCTTGTTTTGTCTGGTGTCGTTTAGCACTCAATCTGCTGAGCTTCCTGGCTGAACGAAGCCCTTGATACAGTTCTTTGTTCTGATGTCTTAAATTCAGAAATAAGGAGGCCTTTATCTTAAATTTAATTGTATCCATGTCGACCTCGATAGAGGCATTTTGCAGCTGAGGGTTGGAGAAAATGTGGTTGTTCAAATTAAGGTGTCAGATGTGATGGAGCCCAAGTTAGAGATGACAACTTGGTCTGCTTAGCATTGGACCACATACATATAGCCCCTCCCCTCTCCCTCATCCCCGGATCTCCCACTCAAACGTTCATTTTCAGTGGGTTGGTTGGCCTCTCATTCTTCTCAGCCTTCCTTTGGGCTTGGATGCTTTTACTGTCTGCTGTGTCTTTCTAATTTAAAATCTTGGCTTTTCCATTGCCTGATTCTGTATCATCTTTGTCATTCTCTTCTGTACCCATTCCTCATCCAAGGACACCTTCTGTTTGCCCGCCTCCTTGTCCAAACCCTTGCATTTACTTGACAGCTCCATCTACATCACCATCCAGTGTTAATCCTTTATGTCCCATGTCAATTCAACTAAACTCAGTACAAATTAGAAACACCATCCTCTGTGTCCAGCTGCCTACAAGATGGCTCTCACTGTCCCGATGGCATGGCAGGCTGAATATATAACTTCTCTGCCTTCTGGAATGCCTCTCTCATTCTCACACAATCTGCAGTTGGGATAAAATTGTAGTGTGACAAACAGATCTCAGTAGTACAAACACACTTACATGACCATTTGATAGATTCCCAGAAGTCTGACCGCCAGGTTGAATCTGGAGCCTTGAATTCTAAAAAGTGACTGAGCTGATAGGGTAAAAGTTTCCATGATGGCGTTCAGCCTCTGTTCTGCTGAAGCTGTGTCCTAGAAAAGGTATGCTAATAATGGCCTTCATCGTCATCATCAACAACATCATCACCATCATCCTCATTATCACCATCACTATCACTGTTGTCATCACTACCACCACCATCACCATCATCATCATCACAACCACCATCATTATCATCATCAACACCATCTTCATCACCACCACCACCATCATCATCATCATCATTATCACCATCATCAAACCAGTAGCCCACATATCCAGTTTTCATTCATAACACATTTGTAGCTTTTATATAGACGTCCTCATTTGACCTTGTCAACATGGGTAAGAAAGAGAATTGTCGATAATAAGGCTTCTCATGTTATACACAGGGAAACCAAACTTTGGTGAGGGGTGCCAGCAGACACACAGGCAGTTAGTGATAATGAGATTCCTGGGCTCCAGAGTTAGGCTAATAGGCCAGAGCTGCTTCTGGCCTGTCAAATCCCTATCCCCAATGAGACAGCATAGTAGATAATCCATCACATTCTTACCAGAGTCAAGACTGGGTTCAGGTGCTCTGTGTAAATGGCCATCACAGAAGATTTCCTTAGGCATCCTGTCTGCAAACATCAGTGGTGAGTTGCCGTAGGAGTTAGTAATCACTCTGGGCACAGCTGTTATAAAGTGTTCCAGATGTGTGAGGGCAGAGGCAGTGTTGTGTTCTAGGCTGCTGGGATTGCCATAACAAAGTGCATGATGGAGAGGATCCTGCAGTGCTGACGTATCAATCACATTTTTCACAAATGCTTGAGGCTGGAAGTCCATGATCAAGGTGTTAGCAGCATTGATTTGTCCGGAGTCCTCTTCCCTCTACCTGTGATGGCTGTCATTTGCCTTTGGAAGGTCATTCCTCTGTGTGTGTATATCCTCCTGTCCTTTTCTTTTAATGGCCCAGTTGTATTAGGGACCCCCACTAATGGCCTCATTTTAATGTAATTATTCTTTGAAATTATCCAAATTCATTCAAGATCTGGGGGGCTGTGACTTCAGCCTATGAATTTCGATAGGACATGACTTATCCTATGAGATAGGATAGTGAGAAGGTACAAAGGTTACAGAGGAGCAGAGAGCACACGGGGTACAAACCAGGTTCATTTATTCCACAGCCATGGGACACCTGTTCTATGCTCATTCCCGAGCTCAGCCAGCCCACTCCCCCATCACAGTCAGTAAAGGCAACTCAGGGAGCTTTGCAGCCTTCCTAGCTGCCACCCGGTGATCATCACTGCTGATCCCACTGAGCTTGGAGAAGGAAGACAAGCCGAGCAGTCCCCGTTTTCTCTGCTATGCGTAAAAGTCACTGGGAAAACTTGCTGAGGCCCAGATTCTTGGACCTCATTGCAGAGATTCGGAGTCTGGGGAGGCCCAAGAATCTGAGTTTCCAGCAGCCTCCCAGGTGAGGCTAGTGCCACAGATCCACAGATCACACTCCGAGTAGCACCAGCAAGAACCACTCTGGGAATTTGTCATCTTTCAGTCTGGCTCTACTTCTGTTATCTAAAAACCTCTGAATTATGAATTGAATGTATTCTAAAAGCTGTCTTGCTCACTGGGCGTGGTGGCACAGGCCTTTAATCCTAACACTCAGGAGGTAGAGGCAGGTGGATCTCTGTGAGTTCAAGGCCAGCCTGGTCTATATAGTGAGTTCCAGTACAGCTTAGGCTACAGGGAGACCCTGTCCAAAAAAAAAAAAAAGTGTAAACCAAGGCGTCATTGCTCATTCCACAGACCTGAGTACTGGGAGCGCACGGTGGCCACGCTTGGCACGACCTTGCTTCTCCTGAAATGTTTTTGACCCTTTTGCTCCTGGGGAGGAGGAGAACAACTGTGTCCACAAAAACAAAGAGCATGAGACCTACCATTCTTTATTGCTCAACCTGTCCATAGTGTATTGTTCTGCATGGATAATCAGAAGCCCAGCAGCAGTGCTGGTGAAAGAGAACACTGTGGGTCTGGCAGCACACACTTCTGGAATGCCTATTTTTGAATATTTGGAGCCCAAAGGAAGGTCTATGTTCTGGAATGACATTTGAAAGCAGGACAGCTTTTCCAAAGACACAGTTACAATCATTTCGCAAAAGCCCATTTAACCTGTATGGGGACTGAAGGATTTACACCATTTCTTGTCACTGTGTCTTCCAGGGAACTACACACCAAGTTACAGAATCCCCAAAGCAAACATGTCCATCAGTGACGTCAGTGGAGGGGAGAAGAAGAATAAATCAGTCAGCAAAGCCGAGATAGCAGAGGAATAGCAAACAGAGAAAGCAGCAGCGGGCGCAGGTAGATGTTGGGATATGGACCACTGAATTAGTTACTCTTGAGCTCTGTTCTTGTTGAACAGTTGGAGTTCTTGGTTCTGTTATTTTCTAAGACAGACTGTAGAAACAATGTCCCTTTGGTGTTCTTTAATTTGTGTATTCTAGTCTTGTGCCATCAACTATATTACAAAGTCTTTAAATATCTTTACTATATATGATATTTCTTCAATATTTTTTTAACACGGTCTCCCTAGTCCTAGCCTACCTTGAAGTCACTATGTGGACAAGGCTGGCTTTGATCTCACAGAGATCTGCCTGCCTCTGCCTCTTGAAGGCCGGGATTCAAGGCACATGCCACCATGCCTGGCACACTTCCATCTTTTGAGGTGGCCTTTTAAATAAAAGCCCAATAGGGCTTAACAGTCCAGCTCTAAGGAGTAGTGAGTCAAACTGAAAGATTGAGCTGAGATTTACTAGCAGTGACCAATGAGAAGGCTAGAGATGGGAGAATTGATGGTATTGGCTAAAAAGAGAACAGATGAAAGCTTCACTGGTCATGCCTTGCATTTAACTGCAAGAAGAAAAGAAGAAAGAACAAAATTGTTTCCTTTGATCGCACAGAAAACTAGACTAAAGAGACGTGTTCTGAAATAGCTGTGTCCCTCACCAGCTGTTCTCAAGGTTGAAGATGGATCATGGAAACAGGTTAGTGAAATTACTAGAAATTCCAAAGTTCTAGAAAGCCAGCTGCATTTGGGAGCTTCCTAGAAGTGCCTCAGGTCTGGATCTCTTGGTGTAATAAATTGGGCTTACCCAATGAGGGGTCCTGTTTTTTTTTTGGACTGGCTGTTGGTGGTCTTGTTCATGGCAATGTCACTAAGTTTCAACTCCAAGAGTTCTAAACTTCAAGCACTATTTAACTTCAAGAAGTAGAAACAACTGTTCTTAATGGCAGTCCTTTAGAACATTTTTTTTACTATGGGAAAAACAACACTGAACTGTCAGAGTATCAGTGTTCAGATCCCTTGAATTTACTCCCATTGTATGGTGTTGAGGAATTCAGTTCACCTCTAGGTATCTTACCCAATGACCTTCCAGGCTTTTTCCAACTCTAATATTATGTAATTCTGTTATTAGATTATGAATGAAGCAGGGAAATAATATTAGAGAAAATTATGTTAAGCAAATGTATTATGGAAAGAAACAAATATTCTGTTTTCCCCCATTTCTACTCAGCATGGCACTGATGTTTAAGCCAGCGCATTTGGGGAAAGTAAAGGGATAAAATGTATACACACTGAGAGAACATGAATAAACCAGCAATGTGGTTATATACAGATGTGATAAAGTCCCAAATACTGACAAGGATTACACTAATAATTGAGTTTAGCGTGAGCCAGACCTTATGGTAAACTGTAAAAATAAACTTCACTTCTATATACCAGCAAATAGTTAAAATGTAATTGAAAAGATTCTGTTTCAATTTCATCAAAAATAAAAATGTTTAAGAATAACTCTCACAAGGATTCACATAACTTCATGAATCAGTCAATCAAACCTAAATAAATAGAATGTGTATGCATTGTCAAAGTTGTAAATACGTTAGTTTCCTCTCGATTTTGTGTATGCACATGCACACACACACATACACATGCACACACACACACACAATTCAATACAATTCCAATCCTGATTTTTAAGTCTTAACAAAACTTATGAAGAAGAAAATGTGTGGAAAGATTTGCTTCATTTTATGAAGGCTTATTATAGTGTGCTGTTGGTACAAGGATAG
Organism: Eospalax fontanierii; assembly: GCA_035773235.1. Classification (NCBI taxonomy): domain Eukaryota; kingdom Metazoa; phylum Chordata; class Mammalia; order Rodentia; family Spalacidae; genus Eospalax; species Eospalax fontanierii. Next base: position 14,816,370 of record CM069545.1, read on the forward strand.
GGTACACAGCAGCACAGAGACCAGAGACAGACACACATCTGCACTTGTGTCAACAATGAAACAAAAGAGCAGAGGGTAAAAGACTGTCTTTCAAGAAATGGTGCTGTGTCAACTGGATATTCATTTAGAAAAAGATAAACTTTTCCTTTTCCTGGGATTGAGGCGATGGTTCAATTGTTAAAGGGCTTGTCTTAACAAACACAAGGACCTGAATTTGATCTCCAGAACACATATTTTTAAACAGTCAGTCACGGTGGCATGTGCTTGTAGTAGTCCCAGAGCTAGAGAGGCAGAAACAGGGGATCTCTGAGATTCACTGACTTACCTTAGCCTGCTTGGTTAGTTCCAGGCCAGTAAGAGACCCTGTTTCAAAAGGTAGATCATGTCTGAAGAATGACACCTGAGGTTGTACTTTGGCCTCTAGGTTCATGTGCACATATATGCATGTGTGCACACTTGTACATGCACATACTTATGTGAACACTTTTGCGCACATGCTCGCACTCGCACACGTGCACACACACTCACATACACCAGTACACATGAACATGCAAACACACGTACCACACACAGAAATTTTCTCTTTTCTTTCACCCTACTGAAATCAGAAGATCCAGTTGAACTGAGATTTAAATGTTGGTCGTTAAAAACTTTACAGAGTAATATAGAATAATTTGTCAAGGTGAAGGATGATTTCTTAAATAGACCACTGAAAGTAACAACTGCGAAGAAAGAGAATCTGAACAGAGTGAACACCAGTCAGAGGCACACGAGATGTCCCAGTTTTAACTGAGGAAAATGACTAGAAAGAGTCTAAACAAGCAAGGTAAAGCAATGTGGAGTGTGAGCCTGGGGGAGAAGTTGCTGCAGAGAGAGAGTGGTCACAGCATCAAAGGCTGCCAAGGATTCCAGCATTATAAAGACTGCCAGAGTCCACTGGGTCTAATGAAGAAGGCACACTGGAGAGAGCAACTGGAGTGTCTGGGGACAGCTACAGGGCAGACGGCATGGGTGAGGAGTGTAGGAGGGGAGGGGAACAGAGTAGAGATGCCTTTAGAAATGCATGAGTGGCAGATAATCAGGATGTAATAGATCTATGAACAGCAGAGGTGAGCTGAGCCGTGAGGTAGGGGTGGAAGGAAATGGTGTATCTATTGACCAAATTATGCAGCTTTGATTTTATAGGAACACTGTGTTTCCTGAAGAACTGCTGAACTGTCAGTGCTATTTATATCCCTGGGCAGGCATTCAGGGGCACCCTGTGAGCCAAATCCATGACTCACACTTCCAGCATCTACAAGCTGGTCAGACATACACATCCTCCTGATCACCACAGTTCCCTGCACATTAATGAGCATTCCCTATAAACTCTAGTTGATTGACTGGTTGATTAAATGACTGGAATCTTTCCCATGCACAGGCTATATTTTTCAAAAAATCCAATCAATATTGTTATAACCTGAGAAAATTTCATATGGAGAAAACACTCAATGATTTTCCAAAACTGCAGAAGGTTCTAATCTTGCTTATAGGGCCAAATGTTCATATGACATTAATGAACCAGAAGGTTGCCAGAGACTCACAGAGTGACAGAGAGTACTAAGTTTACATGCTATTAAGTGCTTATGAATTCATATAGATGTGGACCTGTGTCATAAATGACCAGTTCTGAAATAACTCCCACATAAGGAAAGGGTTAAGGAATCACCTATAAAATGTTTGAACCATTAACTTGCTGGAATCAGGAAAACCAGCCAAAAGTAAACATCACTAGAAATGGTATCAGAAAAACAGGAAGATTGTTGTAGCTTATATCATTTCTTAAACACTCGAAATTAAGAAATGAGTAAGCTCTGCTCATTGCCTTTAGAAACAATTGGAATAATAATAATAATAATAATAATAATAATAAAAACACTTTTGCAATTTATGTACACTCATTTCTATAGGAAGAGTAATGTACCTAAGACAGGAAAATCTAAAACAGAGAGCTTAGGTGGGATTTCTGGAGGGGGTTAGTTAAGGTCAAAGACCAGAAGCAATTGAAATGTCACAGGACATAGAGAAGGAAGGATCTATGGAGGGTCTATAGGAAGGACCCTTGGTGGGAATGGAAAGAGAAAACTCCACCGAGGCTGAAGCATGAAAGGAAACCGGGGTAGTTGGGCCAAGGAGAACTGATCAGAACTGAAGGTGGAGATGCCATTTCTTGAGTCTGACACAGATGTGGTTGTTGAAAAGACCAGTGTATGATAATGTCAGGGCCATGTCAGATTATTAAGGTAAACAATGCTTTTAGCTTATATTTTTAAGTTTTGAAAGATGACAGGGTTTAACTTGTATTTACGGAACACCAAGCTCTGAACTGGAAGAAACAAAGTTCTGTGTAAATATGAAGTCATTATGGTAACCTAAAATGTGAATTTCTGGAACTTAAGACACACCCTTATTTGCATTGAGATGGAAAACATCTGAGGAATAATTGTACGCGTTTCAGCTCTGCATTTATTTAGGTCGCCTGTACTAATGCCTCCTTCCCAGTGCAGAAAACTGAAAAGATGGAAAATCCTTTTTCTTTTCCAATGATCACAAGCTTTTGCATCTTACATGAAGAGGGAAATATTTTCTCTTTCTATTCTAGTATAAAATTGTACAGTTTTTCCATCCTCTGGTCTATGAAGGACTGATGAATATGGCCAAGTTGGTCTCTAAAGCCCTTAGCACAAATCTTAGACATCCTTAACTAGAGGAACTGCTGGGTTATAATTACCATGTTAGGATTTTTTGTTTTATTTGTATATTTATGAACCAAAATAATAATAAAATGTTGAGACATTTCATTTTTAAATCATATACCATGTAGAATAACTACCTAATATGCTTCCAAATTAATTGAAAAGATCTCTGCCCTTATGATTAATTTCTTCCACCTTTACATGTATAAACATTTGCCCACTATCAAGCATCCTAAAGAAACAATCGGTTCTTTTTGAGATTTTCTCATTTTACACCCTCCAATTGTATCTGAGGGTCAGGGAACCCTTCCGTATCTTCTGTTTTGTAAATGCAGGTATTGGTCTGCTAGGATTTTAATTTGGATCTCTCTTGATAGAAGGGTGCATGTGCATTTGGAGTCAAGTTAACAAGCCTGGGTGTGGTTCCTCAGGTGCTGTCCACTAGATTTTCTTTGTTGTTTTTCTGACAAGGTCTCTACTGGCAGGCTAGGCTGGTTGGTCAGCAGGCCCCAGGGAGCCCCCTTTCTCGGCTTCCCCTGTGCACACCCCACCACACGAGTCTTTTTTATGTGGATTCTGCGAGCAAATTCTGGAACTCATGCATGCTTTCTATTGTTGTGATAAAACACCGACCAAAACCATCTTGGGGAGAAAGGAGTTATTCCAAATTACAACTCCCAGATCCTGAGGGAAGTCAGGGCGGAAACTCAAGGCAGGAACTTGGAGGCAGGAACTGAAGCAGAGACCACAGAAGAATGCATTCACTGCTGCACTTGCCCTGGCTTGCTCAGCCACCTTTCTTACACACCCCAGGCCCATCCACTTAGGGATGGTACCACCCACAGCAGACTGAGCCCTCCTACAGCAATATGCAGTTAAGGAAATATCCCACAGACATACCCGCCGGCCAGTCTTCCGGGCTCAGTTCCTCAAGTGAAATTCCCTCTTCCCAGGGTTTTCTAGGTTTGTGTCAAGTTGAAAGAAACTCTGACACAGGGCAACACTTCGCCTTTGAGCCATCCACCAGCTCTGATGATCTCTTTTATAGATAGTACGTTTAATCGGTTTTTTTTTGTTTTTTTTTTTTTTTTCCTGAGAGAGGTGATTTCATCTATTTTTAGAATATGTATCTATTCCTCAAACCTTGCTAAGCCTGCCTCTATAGCTTCTTAAAAATGTCTTTTCATTTGAGAATTCAAATGATTGGAAATAAGAATCTGGGAAATAAAGATGACTGAATATGCTTTGTAGTATAAGGTCATCAGTACAGAACTGGGAACCAGAACCAGAAAATTTAGGAGAAAGTTGTCCTCTGTGCAGTCCAAGCTATCTTTAAACACACAATCCTCCTCCTCAGCCTCCTGAGTTTTGGGACTACAAGTATATGCTACCACACCTGGTTTGAAAGTTGATTTTTTGCTAAACAAATCCAGTAATAGCATCTCCCCCTTGATTGGGAACTTTCAGGCTATTCTAAGCCTATCCCTCTGTGGTCCACAGAGAACAGGAAAAAAGAGTCCATACAATGGGCGTTCTTGAGATATAAACTGCCTCTGTATCTGAGAGGCAGATGCAGAGTGATCACTGAACCTAGTTATACTCAAGTGGTGTTACTTTCTGTTTTGAAAAAAACCCTTCTGGTGCTTGTAGCTACGTAGGAGCCCTTGCACTGGACCATGGATAACCCACTTCCACTGTCAACATTATTAACGGCCAAAGTGAAATCCCTTGGGCAAATGGAAGTTACAGAACAGGAGATGCTGTTTGCCTGGAGGAAGAGGTAGAGGCCTCAGGCCCTCTTGCCAGGGTGGGAAAGCAGAGGAAGGGGATAGCCCTTGGGACTACGAGAGATGATGGAGTTCTAGGGCTAGGCTATCCAGGATGTCCAAGGCCGGCACAGCAAAAGCTGGAGCAGGGTATTGAGGACCAGCTTCAGAGATTAGTCCTGACTTGAGAGCCCAGACAAAGGAATGATTATAAAGAGAGAACTGCAGTGCAGAGGGAGGCAAGGCGGATACCTCTGAGCATGGTTAGTATAGTAAGAGGCAGACTAGGATCTTGCTCTTGGTGGTAGACAGAGAAGTTCATTTGGAAGCACAGAATGCAGATGCTTTTAAATGCCAAGTGTTTAAACAGTTCAATCCTGTTTTCTTGACTAGGGCTTGCCAGGTTGCCTTTCCAAAGCCATGTCTCCTCAGAGACACAGATGGGGGAGTAACCTCTCTGGGTGGTGTTGGAATAAAAGCTTTCTGCTCCAGACTCTCCCATCAGACACAGATCTAGACAATTTTTCCACCAATGAGACATCATTTTCTGAAAATAAGACAAAACTTTGTTGAAACAACCAAGTACAAAGTTTTGGGAGATTTATAATTATTATATTTAGCTTGATGATTCACGCAGAGAAAAATTTTAAGAAACACCCATCAAAGATAAGTTATGATGTAACTTTCTCATTTTCTTCTGTTTTCAGTTACTGCTCAATATAACCACTAAGTATGTTTAGTGGATTCTAGAATGCCCTGACATTTGTTCCAAGCTCAAGAATTTCTAGGATCTCCATGAAATTTTGTTCCCAAAGCACTCACAAAGCCTTTCATCTGGCCAGTGCTTGCCAGGGCTGGGGAAGACTGTGTCTATGGGCATGTGGGCAAGGCTTCATGTCCCTGTTTCTTTGACTCCATCTCTTTTGGTCTAACAGTGTCCTAGTTTCATTTCTGTTGTTGTGATAAAAAATATACTGACCAAAAGCAGCGTAGGGGATAAAGAGATTATTTCAGTTCAAAATTCCAGGATAGAGTCTATCAGTACAGAGAGCTCACAATGGCAGAAGCTTGAAACAGCTGGTCACATCTACAGTCAAAAACAGAGAGAATGAGCGAACATGTGTGTTTTGCTCAGCTAACCTTTTCTGCTCATATAGCCCAGGGCCAGTACTTGGGAATGATGTCATCTACTTTTAGGTTAGGTCGTCCCACACATCATTAAAGACAATCATGACAATATCCTACAGACCTACCCATAGGCCAACCTGATCTAGACTATCTGTTGTTGAGATGCTCTTCTCAGGTGATTCTAGGCTATATCAAGTTCACAGTTTGAACACAAATAGGTGGAGAAGAATTCTAACCTTAGAAAATACATCCTGTTACTGTTGCTGGAAATATTTTATTTCTCCATTCATCGTGGGTCTGTTCCATCCTATAACTACCCAGAAACGGAGCTCACGTTCTTGACATTAGCTCATAGCACATCCTGGTTTTCAAAAAACTGGTCAGACTGACCCAATTGATATTTGGGTTTGTGCTGCTTAGTTTTTGTCAACTTGATAGAAACCAGAGTCACTTGGGAAGAGGAAACCTCAGCTGAAGCATTTCCTCCATCAAATTGGCCGGGAGTTCTATTTGGAGGGCATTTTCTTGATGACTGGCTGGTGTAGGAGGGCCCAGCCCACTGTGGATGGCGCCTTCCTGGGCAGGTGGACCTGGGTTGCATAGGAAGAGTAGCTGAGCAAGCCAGAGGGAAGCAAGCTGGCAAGTGGCATTCTTCCATGGTCTCTGCTTCAGTTCCTGCCTCGAGTTCCTGTTCTGACTTCCCTCAGTGATGCACTATCACTTTTAAGTGTAAGATGCAAAAAATCCTTTCCTCCTGAAGTTGGTTTTGGTCAGTGTTTTATCATAGCAATAAAAAAGGCCAACTAGGACAGCGTTTTAAAATTATTGTTTTAAAATTATTTTGATTAGAGTAAATTACTTAAAATTACTTAATTTAAGATGAATCCATTTAAAATGTACAGCTTGATGAACTTTAACAAAAGTATACGCCCAAGTCACACATCCTCTCTCATTTCTCCTATTCTAAGGCCTTCCGCCTTGTGCTTCTTCTGCAGTCCCTAGGCAGCCCGTACTTTCTGTCACTAGAGATCAGTTTTGCTTTCCTAAAATTATCTAATCAATATACAAGGCTATACAATTTGTCTCAAGTCTTATAAATTCTTTTAAAATATATTTTTAACTTATTTTTATTTTTATGTGTATGAATGTATTGCTTGCATGTGTGTAAGTGCACCTGTGTCGTACAATGCCCGTGGAGGTCAGAAGAGTGTCAGATTTCCCTGGAACTGGAATAATGGACTGGTGTTATCTGCCACGTAGGTGCTAGGAATTGAACCTGGGTCCTCTGCAAGAGCAGTCAGTGCTCTTAACCGCTGAGCCATCTCTCCAGCCCCAAGTCTTATAAATTCTAAGGGCAGAACTGGGGTTTGAGTCCATGTTTGTTAAGGTCCAAGATCCTGTAGCTTTAGTCTGTTCTGGATTCTTACTTCCTACAGCTAAGGTGTCTCCTCTGTTAACACTTGTTTACTCTCCATTTCTCTAGAGGATTTTGACACAACTACAGCCTAGCTCTGTCTCAAGTCCTGTCTCTAATTCTTAGCTCACTGCAGTGTCCATGGAGACACACTCCCACATCCTCGGTGTCTGGGTAGCCCCCCCTCCAGTGGCTTCTTTTTCTTTCCATTCCTGCTACTCAAATGTATCTCTACATCCGCAACTATGTTATCACCTAGAAGGGTTTCTGCTCAGCACTCTTAAGCTCCACCAACATCCTACCGCCATTCTGGCCACAGTTTCCCACCGTCTCACTGTGGTCCCTCCTAAGCCCATTCTGAATTTCATAGCTCAGCCCCATTCACTTCTCCCATCCTCCTCCTCCTAGTCTAGCTTCTTAACCTAAATAGAGCCATGGGATCAAACCCTACAACCTCATTCTTTATCACTAGCATTCTTACCTCGCCAAGCCCCGCTCTTTCTTCTGACCCTACACAGATCATCAAAGCTCATTGAATAAGTTTGTCAATTAGTCACCAGGCTACTGTGTCACACAACAGGATATTTTCGTGTTCACACTACTTCCTGCCTTTCTAGCATCTTGGACCCTGAACACCTTCATAACTTCTTTGGCTTGTCATTTGCCAGCCTTGTGCCCTTTGCCATGTGACCTCTATTTCTAAACTTTACTTCTCTTATGTCTTTGAACTTAAACTTGATAATCATTGTTCATGGCCAAAGACTTAATCCAATTTTATTAAGAAAACTAGAGTCAACAGGTTTAGATCACATCAATTTTCTGAAAACCATTATGACATACTGCTTACCTGCCTGCTGCCTTCCTTCCCTCAGACATGCTGGATGAGGCAATCATTCTGCCTCTGTTGCAAGGGTTTCATCACCCGTACTTTAAATCTAACCTCTCAGCTCTTCTAAGTAGAGGGCTTGTAATTGTCCGTTCCTCTCTCATATCATTTCCCTTACATTCACTCATCAATATCTACAGCTCTCTCTTTTAAGCCTTGGAAAAATACACAAGTTTCCCTTATAGCTGACCTGTGGTCTTCCCCTAGGCATGGTTTCATCTCTCCCATCCTCTTCTCAGTCAAGTTTCTTGAAAGACTATTCCATATTTTTATAGTTATTTTTCTTTTATGGTATGAGTGTATTGCCTGAATGTGTGTAAGTGCACCCATGTCATGCAATGCCCGTGGAGGTCAGAAGAGGGCATTGGATCCCCTGGAACTAGAGCTATGGATGGTTTTTAACCACCATGTGGGTGCTGGGAAGCAAATCTGGGTCCTCTGCAAGAGGTCATCTCTCCAACCCCAACCGTTCCATATTTGATGTTCCTTCTCTATGTTCCTTTATCTCCTTTCTCTTTGACCTTCTGCAATCTAGCTTCTACCCCGAATTAGTTACTTTTCTCATCCTTGTGACTAAATCCCTGGCAGAAACAGCTTAAGGAAGGGAAAGTTTCTTTTGGCTCACATTTCTGAGGAACATCATCATGGAAGTGAGTGCAGGCCACATCTGTGGCAGCAGAAGTGTGAGGCAGCTAGTCACATTTTTGAGGTAGACAGGAGGCTGAGAGCTCTTCTACAGCCTCCAACAAAGTGCCTACAGAACGGAATCAAGTGTTCAAACACGTGAGCTTGTGGAGGACATTTCCTCTTCAAACCATAGTCTCCATCACTTCACTGAAATGTCCTTGAGGAAGGGCACCAATTATTTCCAAAACCAAGGGCTATTTCTCGTGTATTATCCTAACTTCTCCACCACTTTTGATGCTGAAGACACTCACTTCTTAGCCTCTGTTCTCCTGAGTTCTTGGACTTCCTCTTGTTTTTCCCTTAGAGTATCTCCTTTGGGCCCCAAGTTCCTCTGCTGTCACTCTTCTCCAATATAGAGAGAAGCCCTGTCACTACATAGTGTCCCAAGTCAGGGTTGATTTTCAGCTCCTTAGCTATCAACTCCAAGGAATCCTGTCTGTGAAATGATTCTCTACCCACTCTCTTTCATCAGTCCACTTTCCTGGCCTGGTTTTCCTGATTTCTCCTCCAGACTTTGGCAGGAACCTTTGGACTCCCACCTGGCCTCTCCCCTGTTAATCCTTTCTCCACATAATAGACAGTATATTACAAGAAAGGCTGATATTTCTGGAAGGTACTTTCATTAACATTAGCTCCCCACAGTATGGTGAAAGGTTTACCATAGCCTGTGGTTACTATGCTCCAGGCTTGACCTCTCCTGAAGTCTCTTCATTATTTGGTCACCACATGTCGTTGCCTACAGGTCCTGTGGACTCCAAGCTGGTTCAAGCCCAAGGCCTTTGCTCAGGTGTCCATTTGGCCTCCAATGCTCAACTCATCTTTCTCTAACTGGCTAGTAAGTCTCTATCAATGTATTTTATGTTTCTGAGACAGGTTCTTCCTATGTAGACCAGGCTGGCCTTCAACTCAGATCTTCCTTCCTCAGCCTCTCCAGCACTGGGATTGCAGTGATGTTCCACCACACCCACTCCTGTAGATGGTTTATGGTTCAGTTCAGGTGTCCCCTTCTCAGGGTCTTACCTGACTGCAGGTGCTCACCAAGCGCCATTTCTCTCTGCCCTTGCTGAGCTTTGGTCTTCATCTCTAAAAATGGGGATAAGTGTACCCATTTCTCCAAGTGGAAGTGAGAAGCTGGTGTCTTCACTAGGCCTCAACTATGGGTGAGCCCTAGATCACTGATCATACCCATGATGAGGGTCTTCTAATGTGTCTTACTCTGGAAATGAATTCTACCTGGAACCCAGGGTCATCTTCTGTGCCATCTTTTCATTCACTCCTGGTTACTCTTTGTATAGACGCTGTTCTTCTTGTTGTTCTTGCTGTCTGATATGGCTATTCATCAAAAAATCCAAAGTGGCTGAGGAGAGGAGATGGTCAGGGCTTGGAACTAACTCATACATTCAGTAAAAGTGGTTGAATACTGACAGTGTGCCAGGAATCTTCCAGGCCTGGAGGCTGGAGACTGTGCTCTGCCCATTGCCCTGGAGTGCTCTGATTGGAGCCTGGGACTACTTCCCAGGCTGGCTGAGTGCAGGAGGTTATCTCACTACCCTCTCCAGAACCCCACCCTACTCATCCTTAGCCACACTTCATTTTGTGGATTAAGAATAGTGACGTAGAAAGTCAAAATCCCACTAGGAGGATATTATAGGTAAGGAGATAGGGAGTGCAAGGATAAATACCACGACCGGTGGGGAGAGAAGGCATGTCCAAGAGACAAAGAGGAAGAGAGAAGACCCCCGACAGAGGGAAATAGGCACATGGCGAGGAGGTTCTTGAAGACGTGACAGGCTCAGCTGTGATTGGACAAGTTGGATGGGGAGTTGTTTTGGGCAGTGATCAAAAGTGGGGATAAAGTATTCAGTTTGTGTGACTCCTAAAAGGAGTCAACTGAAGGATGGAGTAAGGATTTCTTCGAGCATTCTGAAATCTAGTTCTAAAAGTCAGGGAAAAGATGTGGCCCATGGGAATTTGGAAGTCATAGCTAAAATATTTCCATCTAAAATCTTCTGCTCGGGCTTCTGTAGCAACATATCACGTGCTGGGAGCCTAAACAATAGAGATTCATTTCTTACAGTTCTAGAGGCTCAAAGTCCAAGAGGAAGACATCACAGCTTTGGTGTCTCTTGTGACCTCTCTCCTTCATGTATAGACAGCATTTTATCTGTGCTCACATTTCCAGTGTCTTGTCTTTAAAATATTTTATTTATTATTTTTATTTTATGTGTGTGAGTTTGTTTTTGAGACCAGTCTCCCTGTAGCCTTAGCTTGCCTGGAACTCACTATGTAGACCAATGACTCAAAAAAGAATGGAATTGTAATAATTAGCTTTTATTAGCTTATTATTGTTATTATTATTATTTGAAGCACTTGGCATTGAATCCAGGGCTTTGCACATACTAGACAAATACACTACCACTGAGCACATTTCTGGCCCTGCACAGTGCTTTTTAACTTCATGTATGTGGAAACTGCTCCATTGCAATGTATAGATATCTCCATTCACTTTCATACCTGCATAATACTTCTTTATTTTTAGATATTCTCTTGTAAACAGTTTCCTATTAGTGGGACAGAGTGGTTTTTAGTCTTTTATTATTCAGGCACCTTCCTAGTGGATAGCTTCATACAAATGTCACTTATATTTTTTGTCAGTATCTGACAAAGAATCCTTCAGAACTTAAAACTTTTGAAGTCCCACGAGTATTTTGTGAGGGATTTGAGAGATTCAGGTTGTGATCCCAACTAACATTTACTGACATTTATTAACAAAAGCAGTTGAAGATGGCGTTCACTGTTGTATTTTGGGGGAACTCTGTTTGCTGTCCCTCAGAGACAGTCTTAGTATGTTGACATCATTTCTAAACAAGCCAGGGGAGGTCTCTGCAAAGCTGGCAGATCCTGGCCAGGGCCTCTGAATTCAGGACCACCTTTGTCTCGAATGGCTTGTACCTGCCACAGAGGAGACACAGGCATCGTTGCGAAAGGAGAGTGGCATGTGTGGGCAAACACAGTCACTCTATAACCTGTGCCTGTGCAGTGCTGTGGCAGAGAAAAATTCTGTTCCCAAATATGAAACTGGCTTGCCAGTGTGTGGAAGGTTCAGGAAGGTGTACCTGGGATTAGTACTTGGGCTAATGGGGTCTGAGCAAGACTTCCTGTTCACCATCACCAACATCCAGCAATCATTATGCCAGGGAATGGGCACCCCTTGCCTCTCCGTGGTGAGGTCCTTTCAGACTGGTGGAGTGGGCTGTCTCCATCCATTTCACCACCAAACCTCAAGTCCTGTTTTACTCTAGATTAACCTGTCATCACAACACATCACCAGTGCTGTGACTGTAGTTACAATGACACTAACAACTGAAGTACAACAACGTCTCTCCTCAGAGAGATGACTGCAGAAACGAAACTGGCTCAATGATCCCATTAAGTAGCATTTTTTTAATTGCATATTCTTCCAAATTGAGGACCATTTGAGTATTTCTAAATTTTTATATCCACAAGCTGATGGCACTGGCTGGGGAGAAATTTTGTGCCAAGAGCCTGTCTCTAATATCCATTACAAAACACCTCCCAGCAGGAGGCCACGCTATTGAAGATAGCCAGTGGTCCCCTCACTAAGTCATAGACAGAACCCTTCTTGATTCATTTTCATGCTGAGTTTCTGAATGTGAGGAAAGGGGATCCTAGGTGAAACATGTTAATTCTTTTTTAAAAAAATTTATTATTTTTATTTTATGTGTATGAGTGTATTGCCTGCATGTAATATAAGTACCCCCATGTCATACAATGCCTGTGGGGTCAGAAGACTGTGACTAATCCCCTGAACTGGAGTTAAGGACAGTTGTTAGTCACTATGTGGGGCCTGGGAATCAAATCCGGGTCTTCTGCAAGAACAGTCAGTGCTTTTAACCACTGAGCCATCTCTCCAGCCCAGAAACATGTTAATTCTTGATATCATTTTGGAATAACGAAGTCCAAGAGAGAAATATCTGCCTTTATAATGCTAATTATGGTTAATAGTTGAAAAGAGTACGCTATAAAAACAGTACAAGCTGGAAGAGAGCCCACAAACAAAGTAAAATTAGAAGTTATTCATTGACTTTTGTGGGATGGAGCTTTTTTTCTTTTTTCAGAGCCTTCCCAGAAAGTCTCGAACTTATTTATCTATTTATTTGTTTAGGTTGTTTTTCCCTATAGGATCTCATGTTACCTAAGATGACCCAAACTTCTTTGTGGCCTCCCAGATACTTGGATTAGTGATCTGTATTACCACACCCAGCTCCTGAACTCAGATTTTAAAAACAAGGCTTCTCACACACTCCAGGTCTTCCCAGCCCTCTCCTTGCAAAGCTTACCTGGCGTGAGCAGTTAGGGTCTTAGAGTAGGTTGGGAAATTTCCTTCTCCAACTGTGGGCTGATTCCAGCTGACTTTGGACCCCAGATGATTCATGTGGATTGGGACCAAGAAGATAAATTTGAGTGTGTGCTCTGAGGTTAGTAGTTACTAGCTCCAAACTCGAAGACTCCAGTAAATGCTGCCATCTTTAATGTGTTTTCCCAATGATCTAGTGATCAATTCTTTCCCTCAAAGGAGCTCCAAGAAAAGTGTTTGCCAGCAGAAACATTACAGAAAAATTTAACTCAACTGTGCTAAGGTTTCTACTGAAAAGTATGTCCAAAAACAAGCGTACAACTTTAGCTTTCTGGCTTTATCTAGCCAGAAATGTAGGTTTACTCTCTCAGTCAGAGGGGCCTTGGGGAAACAGGTGTTGCGATGGCCCCTTTTGACTGTGCCCAGTCTAACAAAGGACAAGTGTCCTCGAAGGCACAGTGGATATTAGTTCTACCCTTTGCTACATGAAAACTGGACAGTTTGAGAAAAGCAAAGGGACCAAATCTGCATGACAATTTGCTGTTTGAAGCTACCAGACCTCTGGTGGGAAGTTCATGGCTAATCAAGCTTTTGAAGTCTTCATGTGTAAGAATTTCTGGAAGGAATGGATTTTGCCCCTCTAACACTTCCCCAGTAGCAAAATTCATCGGACTAGTGGAGGCCAACAATGCTTTCGGTTGACACGTTACCTAAAACGATTCAGCAAAATGGTGCCAGATCTTTATTCCACTGGGTTCCCCATGTGATACCTTTTCTGTCTTTTGATAATATTTTTCAACTGAAAAAAATAAGTGTACTTTTTTCTTTACTTTTATTGTATGTGTATGAGTGTTATGCTTGCATGTATGTAAGTGCACTTGTGTCATGCAGTGTTCTCAGAGGTCAGAAGAGGGCATTGGATTCCCTAGAACTGGAGTTGTGGATAACTGTTAGCTGACATGTGGATGCTGGCATTCAAAGCCAGGGCTTCTGCAAGAGCAGCCAGTGCTCTTAACAGCTGAGTCATCTCTCCAGCCCCAGGAGTACACTTCTTTATCTTGTATAGCCAAGGGAGGCCAGTCCCATGTCTTCCTAAAACCTCCAGCTTGTGTCTTCCGTGCAGATTCCATTCCTACGAAACACAGAAGGAACATACCCGGAGAATATAATATAGGTTTGGCAAAGGAGCAATAGCCCAACTCCTCACCTTGGGAGTGATTAGAAGCTGTAGGTTAACCTATAATACCCAACAGCACAATGAGCCTACTTGACACATAATCTTAAGGCATTTTCATTGGTGTGTAAGATTTGGGGAAATTATAGATGCCTTTGTTTAGAGAGGAATTCCAGTGCTAAAATGAAATCTTGCACTTTTAGAAAACTGCAACAACACTGTCATGTTTTAATCCTGTAATGCTTATACCAAGTAAAGGGGATGAAGTTTATACGTATTATCTTTATTCTAATTGTAATCCAAACCAGTCCCATACTTAGTGTTAGACTACAGCAGCTTTAAAATATTGCCTCATGTCCAAAAATCACTGCAAGTTTCTACATGATCCTGCTTTAAAAAAAAAAAATCCCTTAACACTACTTTCTTGGGTTTACACTAGTGGGCAAAGAGAGAAAAGAACGTGGTTTAAAATGTAATCATTGCACACAATGTGTTTCAAGGTGGGGCAATTTGAAAAGAATACTGCAAGATGGTTACATTTTAACAAAGTGTAAATACACATGCTTTACAGCTCAGAACCCAGACAAGCCTGTGTCCTGCAGCCAGCTGGCAATTCTATACCATAATGTGCAAAGCATCCTATGCAGTTCATTTTTCTACTTAGACATAAAATGCTTAACTTTCCTTCCTCCCTCCGTCCCTCCCTCTGTCTCTTCCTTCCTTCCCTTTCTTTCCTCTGTCCCTCCCCTCTTCTCTTTCCCTCCCCTCCCACCCTCTCCTCTTTCTCTCTTCCTTCTTGTCATACAAAATGATTGCATCTCAAAACTCATCTCTCCTTTCCCAATTTCCTGCAAGTCTATTCTTGCTTTGTTTTCTTCTTTCTTATGAAATTATTACTTTGTTGCCATGCCACTTTCTGGACACACTTCACAAAAATAGACCTTTTCCCTCAAACCCTAAGTGCCTTCCAGTTTGTAATCAATTCTGGAAAATAAAATTTCAAGAGATTCCCTCATACAGAAATTTGTGAAAGTTCATTAACCATGTAAGCCAATTTTGTTCCAGTGGAAAGCTTCATAAAGCACAGGTTTTCCTTTGGAGACTAACATCTAGCATGCACCCTACTGCTCTGAGCTGTGAGCTAAGTATATTTCAAAGTCCTGGCTGAGGGTATTGACCCTTCAGCAAGCAAACAAATCTTAAGGTATTTGCTACCTGGTATCTCTGTTGGCATTAGTCAGCTCAAAAGATTCTAACTCTGACTTCTTTATTCTATAAAAATGTTACTCACTTCTTCCTTTTAAACCAACTAAAGTGTGTATGTGCATGCGTGTGCGCGCACGTGTGCGTGTCTATGTATGGGGGATTGATTTGGTACTAGCTGAAGTAAACACAAAGATGTCCTTACAGAATTGTACACAGGTATCCAGGGAGAACAAAGAAAGAAGTGGCCAGGCCTCCTGGCGGGGAAAGGGTGTCATCTGGGGCTGCTCAGGACAGACTTTTCTGTGTTTGTGGAGATTCAGTGACTGATTAGAATATTTCTACCAGGAAAGGGAAACATGAGGAAAGACCTGTAGTTTGAAGTCTGTTTTCTCTTGCCATAACTGAGTACTACAGACTGGGCATTTCTTATAAAGAATTAAGTTTTATTCAGCTCACATTCTGGATGCTCAGAGGCTCAAAGTCAACGGACTACATCGGGTGAGGGTCTTCTTGCTACTCCCGAGGCTAGGTATATCATCATGTGCCAAGAGAAGCAAATAAGAGGTGGCCAAACTTGCTCTTAAAACAGACCTGTTCACATAATAATTTGTTAGGCCATTGGTCCCTTAGTCCATACGGGGAGAGCCCCACGACCCAATCACTCAAAAGTCACACCACCAAACACCATTACAGATAACTTTGGTGATTAAATTTCTAATACAAGACTCTGGGGGACAAGTATCCAACTTGTAGCAATGGGCTACACCAAGACAGGGTCATAGGAGGCATGTTATCATTTTGTCATAAGTGTCCTACTTTAGAAATAAAGACAGACATGTTTGTATCTTTCCATAATCCCAGAACTTATTGAATAATAAAAAATTCACAAGCGATGTCAATTTCACTGACTACTGCAGTTTACCAAGAGCTCTCAATCTCCCTTCATAGCCGTCTCTTGGCAATCACATGTTCTTTTCTTTCAATCTTAGTTACTATTATAAACTCACAGCACACAGTAATATATGTATGTATATGTGTACATATTGTGTGTGCAGGTACACATTTATAAGTTACAGAATGCCTACAAAAGGGATAAAGAGGCCCCAGTCTTCAGAGGTCTCACTGGAGAGTTAGTAGAGGGGCTATTAAAGAGCTCAGTGGGAGAGCTGCTGGCAGCTAGCCTAGTAGCAGAGCCAAGCCACAGAGCCACAGGGGCAAAGGACTGTTGACTGAGGTGCAGGGCCAGGTCCTAATGAATGGACAGATGAACAAACACTTGTTTGAGTAGGCCACATCAAGCAGTGGGGACCACCCTGACATGAAGCCCCCAGGGAGTCAGATGGTCTGTAAGATGACAGGTTGCTGGGGCCATCCTCATTACAGTGTTAGGCATCTTTTCTTTTATGGTCTAGGTAAGAGTGTTGTACCCGTCCTTGGTCTACACTGCTCCCATAAGTTCATAGAGCAAGTTTTTCTGATATGGTTTATACATCCATGGGCCCATCCCAACCTACTTCAATAGGTTTATAGCTGGTACTTTTATTTATAGATAAGGCATTTATCATTCTGTGTCTCCTGGTTCATGAAGAACAGGTATTGGTGTCTATGTGCATAAACGGGATGCCAGGCCATCATCCTACCTCTGTTTTTACACTTAAAGGGAGTTAGCTGCTGCTTTGTAAAATAGAGCTACCCGGAGCAAGGTACAATCCAAGAGTTCCTGTTCCACACAACTGAGAACAGGGCCATACAGAGAAGGCCACAGCACGATTTCCACATATTGTTTCATTTAACAATCGGTCATGCTGTCTTTCTCCAAGAGTTCACAGAGATCTGCTCTGTTCTTTGTAGTAGCTCACAACGACATTGTGTAGATATGTTGTTATTTGACTATCTAGTTCCCAGTGCCAGATATTTAGGTTCTTTTCAATGGCTATAAACAATTATCCAATCATTTCCTTAAGAAATATCTCCAGAAGGGAAATTGCTGGGGCAGAATACCTGAATGCATTTTAAATACATTTTGATTTACGTGGCTGATTTGGTCTAGAAAGATTTCCAAGTTCAGAACTCCCCTGACAGAGGGTGAGGTCTTTTCTTTGCATGCCTGCATTTTGGAGTACCGTGAATCATTTTTGTCTTTTCAGATCCTTTTAGTGATGATCATTATTTTGTTTTCTTTAAACTTTCTTTCCTAGTTTACTAGAAATTATTAAATATGTTTTCCTATGATTATTGACTATTTGTGCTCTTTTTTATACATAATTATTTTGGGCCTTGTCCTGATTTGAGATGAGAATGTTGTCATTTTATTGATGAATAGAAACACTTTGGCTACCAGATATACTCTTCATATTTTCCTCAGCATGATATTCATTTTTAAACTTTGTTTATATCTTTTACTGTGCCTACATTTAAAATTTTTATTCAATCAATCTTGAAAGCATAAATTTTTAAAAACTGTGTTCTTACTGTAGAAGGCTGCAGTTGGTCACCATTTCTACCTCTTGGACCCCTGCCCTTGGCAATCCGACTTTGCTGCCTCTCCCATTAGAGAGGGCATCTGCTTTCTCACTGGGATGGCTGGCCAGTGGAAATGACAGTATACAACATTCACTCTCTTCTTTGAAATCTCACCCCTGCTATGTGCAAAATCTAGACTGCCTTATTGGATGATAAGACATGTGGTCTTCATTCACATCAGTGTCCAGCATGGGGAGTCACAGAAGATGCAGTGGGCAAGGTCATCCATCCCTGGTTCCCAGCCTTCAGTCCACCTGCAGCCTTTGCAGCCTTAAGAACAGGCCCCCTGGGAGGAGCCACCCCTGGTCTAGATCAACAGCTTCCCAGATGCTTTGTGGACTTGTTTGCTAAAGTTACACTTTGGGGCAGGGGTGGTCTTTTTTTGTGTGTGTTATTTTGGTTTTTCTTTTGGTTGCTGTTTTGTAAGTAACTGATTCATCTACATTTTCTTCTAATAATAGGTTTTATTTTGGAATTGATCTTGTTTATAACCCTTTAACCCATATAACATCTACTGTCAGATATGGTATTAAGTCGGCAATGAGTGCTTGGGGGAGAAAATGAATAACCAGTTTTCTCAATTTTTTTTGTGTGTGCAAGTACACATGTGGGTACAGATACATGTGTGTGTGTATGCATGTGTGCATGAAAGCTGCTACAGGACACCTTGGGTGCCATTCTTCAGACACCTTCTACCTTTATTAATTTGTTGAGACAAGGTCTTTCATTGGTCTGGCGCTTGCCAAGTAGGCTAGACTGACTGGCCAGCTGGCTTCAGGACCCACCTGTCTTCTCCTCCCTAGCACTAGTGTGGCAAGCGTGTGCTACCATGCCCATGCCTTTTTAAAAATGTAGATTCTAAGGGATCAAACTCAAGTTCTCATATTCGCAAGGTAAGGACTTCACTAACTGAGCCATCACCCCAGTCCTATAGACACTTTTCACTGAAATCTTCTACGTGGACTGGAACCTGATCGGTGACAGAATGCTACCCAAAGTAACATTAGCTATTACGCAGCTGGGAGAGACATTTAAAAGGTACAGAAAGGGTCATTCTTATCCTTTTCTGCCTCAAGGCCTTTCTCTTCTGCAACATGAATACGCCTGAGTCTCAGAGCTACCTGCCTGCTTTTGTTTCATCCTGATGGTGGAAACGCAATGGTTGGATTATGAGCAGAGAGATTACAAGGGTAATCCTTAATGATCAAATGGTAATGCAGAACAGAACTTCTCAAAGTTGGGAACAATAGGAAAGGAATATGTATTTTGACTGAGTCAGGGGAAAAAATAAAAAGGATGGAAAGATCACAAAGGCAAAAGAAACATAGTTATAAGTTAACGTGATGTAACTGAGTTTTCCGGTAGTTCTGCTGATGTGAATACACTGAGTTCTTTTGACAAAGAACAGAGAAAAACAATGTTTTGGGTCTTTGAAGCATACACTTGGAGTTTAAGGAAAAGCAGAAAGTAAATGAAGGAATAGTCACACATATGTGGCCACACCTACTCCATCCTGCTGAGGATCCAGGAGGGGATCACCACCATACAGAGAGTGGAAACTGCTGTATCTCTTTGGAAAAGCAATCTGGCAAGACACACAAATTTGAATTAAAATAATTGGTTCAGCAAGAAATCCTGCATTTATTAATCTAGCTTATAGACATAAGAACCCCAGGATATACATGCAAATATCTATAGTGGAAAAAGAATGCAGAGAGTTGAAGTCCCATGGGTAAGGAAATGATTGAATAAATAGTTACATATCCAGGTGTTTTAGGGCTCTATACACACACAGGCACACACACACGCACACACATATACACATATATACACACATATCATACAGGCTTATTAGAACAGCTTACACGATTGGAGGCAGAATAGTTCAATGGCCATCTGCATGCTGGAAAGTGGAGAACAGAGTCGTTCCTCAGTCTAAGGAGTTGGATTTTCGTAGTCCCAGTTCAAAGTTGAAGGACTAGAACTCCCCAGAAAGCAGCTGGTGTGAGTCCTCGTGAAAAGCTGAAGCACTTGAGTCTCATGCCATAGGCAATGGCAGCAACGATATATGCATT
This sequence comes from Eospalax fontanierii, assembly GCA_035773235.1. NCBI lineage: Eukaryota > Metazoa > Chordata > Mammalia > Rodentia > Spalacidae > Eospalax > Eospalax fontanierii. The sequence continues at coordinate 14,836,342 of CM069545.1, forward strand.
TATTCTGGAAAAACATCCTGGCTGGCTTCCTCCTTCCATTTTTGGTCCACCTAGCCCTTAGCCAACTGGATGATTCCATACATGCTCAGGGCAAATCTCTACCCGTCACCTGCTGTCCTATATCAACTGTCTTTGGAAACATGCCCACATTGACATAAGTGTGCTCTATTGATCTCCAGAGCATCTCTCAATCCAATCAGCTTGATCATCCTGCCGTCCATGGCATATTGTGTCACTGGCACTCTGCTCACTGCACCAAAAGGGCACCATGGAGTATCATAAAGCTGTTAGAGGTGCTGGCATTTTAAAGGATACAGACTAGACAACAAATGAACATTGCAAATGTATTTGCTGTGATGTTACTATCGGTAAACTGGGAAACCAATTAATAGCTATAGAGTTTTGTTTAATTATGTGTAACTGTTATTCACTGTTATCATTGCTATGACAAAATATCTGAGAAAAGTAACTTAAGGAAGGAAGGCTCACCGTTTGTGGGTAAGTCCATCATGAGCTATGCAGGCCAATGGGAACGGCTCTAGCTTTGCAGGACTGTAAGGGAGCTGGTCACATTGCATCCAGTTAGGAAGCAGAGACAGGTGAGTGCTGATGCCCCAAAGGCTTTCTCCTTTGCATTTAGTCCAAACATGAGCCCGCGGATGGTGCCCCCACATTCAGGGCAGAACTTCCCATTTCAGTTAAACCTGGAAATACCATTAAAGACACACCCCGGAGTTATATTTTCTAGGTGATTCTAAATCCCATCAAGTGATTCACCATCAAACCCATTAAATGCTGAAAAGTGACAAGTATTTGTTTTCATGGGGTGCTTAAAGTACTTATTGTTTAATGAAAATCAGTTTACAAAATAGAAGTTACACAAGACTATTAGAAGTTGCATAAATATAATGAAGACTACCAAAACCAATCATGATAATATTTAAAGAAGAGATCATGAAATTGAGAGGGAATGGGGAACACGAGAAGAGCCGGAGTGAGGAGACGGAGAGATGAAAATGATGCAACTATAGACATCATCTATGAAGCTCTCAAAAAAGTAAAAATTTAAATAACCCCCCAACATCCCACATAGCGTATTATTAAAACGATTCCAATTAAAATCATGCAATAAATAGAGATGTTGCTCTTTGTCAGATAAATTCAATAGTGATTTTGGGGTTCTTATAAATTTAAGCAGACATAATGAATTTATAATTGTAAGCACTTATAATTGTAAAAAGTTAGCTCTGTACTGATTTTAAATCTTATAAAGGAGAATAAGCATACAATTTTGAAAAATAATTGTCACATCAATTACCAGAGAATCAAGTCACTGCCACCAAGTTAAACATTCCCTATAGAAATTAATAAACAGGGGCTGGAGACATGGCTCTGCAATTAAAACTGCATATTGTTCTTGCAGAGGAACTGAGTTAGCTTCCCAGCACCCATATATGAGGACGCACAACCACTTATAACCCTATCTCCACGTGATCCTGTGCCTTCTTCTGGTCTCTGTGGGTATTACACACACACACACACACACACACACACACACATACACAGCATATATTATATGTATGCACACATACATATGTTGTTAGAAAACAACGTGCTTGATAAAATCAACATTTATGTTAGCCAACATTTCATCACTGGGTCAAATACACTAGCCATAAAGAGGAGAGGTTTGTTTTGGTTCAGAGCTTCAGAGACTTCAGTCCATGGTTGGTTGGATTCAATGTTTGGGGGCCTGTGGTGCAGGGCATCATGACATGACGCACATGGTAGAGCAAAGTTCTTACTTCATGGTGCCTGTAAGAGAACATGGCAATTTGGTGGCTTCAAAAACAACTCCTGCTATCAGTCAATCACAATCATGTAACTTCTTTCTAGTAAACCCTACATCCTAAACGTTCTATCACCTGTGGTGCCCTAACTGTTAATCACACCTGCAGCACATGGGCCTTTGAGGGGATGCTTAAGATACAAACCATAACAGTTTGCATATATTCTTTCCTTCTTCATGAAGGTTCTTGAGACCGAGAACTAGAAAGACATAAAAACTAAATCTTAGAATGAACCATCACCTGAGGTGTCCACATAAAGGACACAGTTCCTCTGAAAAGGGGATACAAGTCAATGAGAAGAAAGCTTTACTTTCTTGTAACTTTTCCAAAGCATAATTACTTTTTAAAGTAAAAGATTGCTTAATACTCCATATTAATGTTTCTTAAGCCAACACAAATTAATATAGTGTCACGTGATCATTAATCACACAAGGCTCCTTCCCTGTCACCTGGACTCCCTGACTTGTTCACACTTGCCAACCTGTTTCTGCCCCACTGCTTAACTGCTTAGCAGGTTCCTGTACTGTAGACATTCGAGTACCTACTTACCATAGCCCAAAACTTTTCCATGCAGGCAACAGTCTCATCCTGCCTGTTACCAGTTTAATAGCTGCCTAAAATTAACCATTTATCTGTTAGAATCAATTATCAAGACTTAGCACAGTAAGAATGATCTGTACCTCAAACAGCTGAAAATAGAATTCCCACATGATCCAGCTTGTCCATCACTGTATATATATCCAAAGGAAATGAAGTCAGTATATCAAAGAGACACTTCCATTCCTATGTTTATTGTGGCATTATTTATAAGAGACAAGATATGGAACCAACTGAGGTGTGCAAGGATGGAAGAATGGAGTAAGAAATTATTTCTGTAACCTGAATGGAACTAAAGGGTAAGGGTGTCAATTTGAAATAATCCAAGAACAGAAAGCCAGATTTGACATGTTCTCATTTATGTGTGTAAGCTAAAAGGGCCGATTTCATAGAAGTAGAAAATAGATCATGGTTACTAGAGGCAAAGAAAGGCAGTGGGGAGGAGGGATAAAGGGAAGTCGGAAAATATTTAAATAAACTCTAGTGTTCTACAACTAGTAGAGTGACTTGATTTACAAATTTATATTATATAAAGAACTAGAAGAGGAGCTGGAGAGATGGTTCAGTGGTTAAGAGCACTGACTGTTCTTGCAGAAGACCCAGGTTTGGTTCCCAGCATTCACATAGTGGCTAACAACCCTTCATAACTCCAGTTCCAGGGACTCCAACACCCTTTTTTGTCCTCCATGGGCACTGCATGACATGGGCACATTTATATACAAACAAATGTTACATATAACATTCCACATAAAATTTAAAAAAAAAGAAAGATCTAGAGGATTTTAAATTTTGCTGGCAGAAATAAATGCTTAATATTTGGGGGTTTTAAAAATATTTTTGAATTTTATTTTATGTATATGAATGTATTGTCTGCATGTATGTATGTGCACCATGTGTATGCAGCATCTACAGAGACCAGAAGAGGGTATCAGATCCCCTGGAACTGATGTTATAGACATAATATTAGCTACATTGTGTATGCTGGGAGCAGAACCAAAGTCTTCTGCAAGAATAGTCAGTGCTCTTAACCACTGAGCCATCTCTCCAGCCCCAAGAAATGATAAATGCTTAAGGAGATGAAAATGATAATTAATAATCTTGACTTGGTCATTACATGTTGTATGTTTATACTGAGTATTCACAATGTATTCTGTAAATATGTACAATGATCACACATCAGTTACAAATAAGAATCATTCAGGAAGGATGCTAAATTCAGATTCTGGGCTTTCTGCAGACACCGGCTACAAGGGCTTTTGATGGTGCACAGAACTGTGTGTTCTGATGCATCTATCTAGGGATTCTTATGCATGTGGTCCGGTGGTCATTCTCAGAAACAATGCTTTAAAAATAGCACAAGTCCTTGCTACTCAAAGTTTACCTTACAGATCAGGAGCATCTTCATTTGGAGCTAGTTCAGAGATGCAAACTTGGTGATCCTACCTCAGACCTTTTAAACAAAAAAATCACATTTTGGAAAGATCCCCAGGGATCCATGCACTTATTCAATTTTGGAACACATTAGTAGAATCACATGGAAGAAATATGTAGGCCGTGTATTTTGATAAGAATTTTACCATCAATTTAAAGTTTTAGATTTTATAATTCTTAATAAATAGTAAGCGTCAACCACAATTCTCCAGTTTCAGTTTCTTCTCCAGAATATGAGGATTTCTTCCTGGGATCTTTTCTTTTGCCTTTTACAGAATCATCTTCAGAGGTTACTCACTCACCAGGAAAAGAATGTGGTGTTTTCAATCAAATATTATTTCCCTAACTCTACATTTTACCCATCAGGTGCATGTGTTTCCTAAACTTACACAGTTTGCTTGTCTGCTTAGGACATGATAGAGGGGCCATATCCCAAATGTTATCTCATCTTGCTTGATGAAATTGGGAAGGAGCGTCTGGTGTGAAAGAGACTGTGTCGTGTGTATGGGACGGATCTCATACCCTTGGCCAAGGGTAGCCAGAACATCTGCTTCAGTCATGATCCCTCTCACTGGCGGGGCTCAATTTGTGGGGGTGTTTCAGGAATGGGTCTTTATGGGAAGATATTGCTATGGTCATCAAGGGAGGTTGGCAGTGGAATCTGGGACACACCCACAGCTTTGTAAATGTGATTGACATTAAAATAATGAACTACAAGGGCCCCAGAATCCAGATAATTTTTTTTCTCTATTTTTGGTCTTTAGAAATAGTCTTAAGGATATTCTGAAAAGAACATTTTCATTATCTGAAACAATCTGAAAGAATAAACAGAACAGTCCAGATAAATGATCTGGAAGAGTAAATACAGCAGATCATGCTCAAAGGCATCATGGATATTTTAAATGTTATTTTAATTGGGCCTGGAGAGATGGTTCTATGGTTAAGGGCAGTTGCTACTCTTCCGGGGAACCTGAGTTCAGTTCTCAGCATTCATATCAGGTAGTTCCAGGGGGTCTTCTGGCCTCCTTGGGCATCTGTATACCTGTGGCATGTATAAATAGAATAAATAGATATGTAAATTCATAAATAAAAAATAAATCTAAATACATTTCATTATCTGGTAACAATGTTGAAAACAAAACTTGATTATTTGGCCTTTTCCTCCTCCTTTTTTAAGTTTCCCTTGCTTTTACTGAGAGGGTTACAGGGACCACCCCTGAGGTCACAGGTCTGAGCAGAGGGAGGAGTGCAGTGTGTCTCGGATCAGTGATTTAGGGGCTGAATCGTCTTCTCACACAAGCTACTTGAGGAATGTCCCTTCTCTCAGTTTCAAATAAGCATTCCATAGTATGATTTATTGCTTCAATATCAATAGGACCCTATGAATTAATGGATTTGATAATGCCCAGCTCACTCATGGTCAGGGACTTCTGTTTATAGAACCACTCTCTTTTCAACTGAACACTGTTATTTCAATATAAATCTACCATGTAAATTCAATGAGTGCCCCTTAAGAAAAAAAAATTCACACACACCCCCCCCCATGCACACACGCACACCTGGCCGGGTAGCATAAACCAAATGTTCTTACCAAGTGAAAGGCCACAAAATGTAGTTTATTCAGCTATGAGCTAGAGGTTGATCGGATTGAGTTCAGTGTGATGGCCTGCTGGGATTTCTGAACAGAGAATGGAGATGATGTGCCCTTTCCTCACTCTTGGATGAGGAAAAAAAGGAGGAACTCTGACTGGTTCAGGGACATGGGTGACCTTCAGGAGAAGCTTGTGGTCCAAATAACCGGGATAGGGTAGGCCATGGTGATCTTTGCTCTGATTGATGCGTGACAGTGACTCAGCATTACCTTCCACATTTATTCCACCCACTCTTTAGTACTAATGTAACTCTTGAATAATTTTACATGCTAAATAATGTGTAATTTTCACACCAAAACTTTTTCCATAGTTCTAAGAAGTAATTCCAGTAAGACAAAACACAGAGCCTTGCTGGACAATTGTGATTGGGACTCCCTAGAACACAGGAGTAAATACCTACCAGGGAGCTACCTAATATCTATGAATATGGGCTTGAAGGGTATATGATCTCAAATCTCTAAATATAAGAAATGAAACATCAGATTCAAAAATTCTTCGTAGTCATCTTTTAAGCCGATTTAGTCTCAATTTACAGGGCAGAGTTTTGAGATCTTAGAAGTTGCCAATTTCATCTTCTAATAGGTCACCACCATACCCAATGACTCAAAAAAATAGATTGTAAGAGATCAAGGATCCTGGGCAGAGGATATATACACTCTCTATGTATACAAGCAGTCTCAGGTCTCAACACTATCAGCCATTTGGAGACTGAAATTGCTCTGACTGCCTAATTTACTGTTAGTATCAAACTGAAGTCTGCTTGCAACTTGAAATCCAGTATTCAGGGGATGTGAGGTAACGGAAAGCTATAAGGTTGATTCAGTGTCCTGCACCCTGAGAAAGTAGGGGTAGCTACTATTCCCCCTAAGAGAGCCTCTCAGAAACACAGGTACACAAAAGGGCCTTTATAGGGAGGGGAAGCAGGTACAGGGGACAGAGGGCAGGAAGACTGTGAGCGGAGTGGTCTGTGTCTCCCTCCCCTCTCTTCCACTTCCTCACCCCTCCCACTTCTTTGTCTCTCTCTCACTCTTTCTGTCTCTGTCTCTCCTTTCCCCTAATCCCATCTGTCTTTTGACCTCCCAAGGGCTAGCTCCTGTAATTATTTAGACAAACGTACTTTTGTGCAAGTTAAGCCTCACAGCAACTTACACGCTTTGTGTTTGCTGATGTACAGGACTGGAGAGGAGTATACATTCTGACATCATTCGAGGATTACTAGATTTTCGTGATCTTTTTAAATAAAAGGTAGGATTATTTATCAGTTGACTCTTAACCACGGAGGTTGACTTTTCTTTTGAATTCAGAATACTGGGCAAAAGGAAGATGTATTAATTACTTCTCTTGTGGGACAGAATTGCTAGACAGAAGCAACTCAAGGGAGGAAAGATTTGTTTGGACTCATGGTTTGTGGGTACACAGTCAGTCGTGGCAGGGATAGACATGATAGCTAGGACTCAGTCTGTGGTGGTTTGTGGCATGACTAATGACATTTCATGAGACCAGAAAGCAGAGAAGGAACTCAAGCTGGAAGCAAGGCAGAACTATAACCTCCAAGCCCCACACCTATGACCCTACGCCTGTCCACTAAAACCTCATATCCAAAACATTGCACAGCGTCCAAACCCAGCACTGCCAGTGGGAGACCAAGAGTTCAAACACGAGCCTGAGGGCAGGGAGGCTATTTCACATTCAAGCTGTAACAGAGGAAGTCGAGAAGGGCGATATGTAAAGGGTGGCCCCTGTTAGGGTCAGCTACAGCTCCCATTCCTCACAATATGACCTCGATTCCTTATTGAGTCTACTTAAGCTAAAGGGTAGGTTTATTTTCTCTCTCCTCCTGTCATTCCTTTGTGGAATAGTTTTGTGTTTAACTTTAGTTCATGCCAAGAGTCCTTGAGAGTGCATCAGGATCACTGGGGGTCTTATTAAAATAGATTGCTGGACTCTATCCTGTGGTTCCAGGCAAAAGAAAGACCTTAAAATTTGCACTTTAAACAAGGTCCCAGGTGAAGTGGACTGCTGAGGCTCTGTGGACCTCATGTTGACAGGTAAAGAAGGTGGCTATTCATTCAACTGATATTTGTTTGATTTCTCCTCTGTGCCACAGGCTGCACAGGTGCTGGATGAAACAATGGAAAGAGAAATGGAATGTATTTTGTAGCTGGATGGGGGGACCCTAAGCAAATTGTTGCATAAATAATTACTTTATTATGCCAGCGATAAGGAGATTACCAGTATTATGCCATCAAATAACAGGGACTTCAGCATACAGAGAAAAATAACAGTTCAATTGAATATTTAACTTTTTTTCATTCATTCATTCACACTCTCCATGAAAACAAATGTTTTTATTTTTGTTTTTGTTTGGTGTTTTTGACACAAGATCTCCCTGTAGCCCCAGCAGGCCTGGCACTTGCTATGTAGACCAGGCTGGCCTGTCTCACAGAGTTCCGCCTAATTCTGTGTCCCGAGTGCTGGGACTAGACGCCTAAGGGCGTGCACAGCCAAGCCCGGCACAAATGCGCTTCATACACTGAACATGTCTTTAAGAAATAGCCTTAAGCTCTAAGCAAGCAACCACTCACTCGGTGCTTGCTAGAAATGATGGATAATTGGAGACAACGTTCCCTAGGAAGAGGTTTGGGTTTGACTTGGCATGGTTTTAGAGAAGTGGGAAGGAGAGTCAGGGAGGTGAGCTGAGAAGGCTGCAGGGCCGGGGCTGCTGCTGTGCATCCAAGAGCTCTACACTCTGCACCCGCCTCTCTGCCTCTCCGGAGTCAGCGGCCGTAATTACAGCAAGTGAACTAGTGCCACATCTCTTTTCACAGCAGAGGAAACCAAATCGTGGAGATGCACGGGGTCACCCGGAACAACCAGGGAAGTACTGGATTCCAGTCCTGCCGAGCAATTTCCTCAGGACAGCTCACGCGCTGGAGGCAGAGGCGTGCCCTGTGGGAAACTGGGAGGGCTTCACGGGAAGCTGGAAGGACTTAAAAGGGCAGTAAGAAGGGAGGACCTGTAAGAGGATGGGGAGGGTAGAAACGCCAGAGCAGCCAGAGGCGAGGACGGTGAGGAGCTGGGGCCTGGGAGAAGGTAGAAGGTGGGGCCCGTGAGGAGGTGAGGCCTGTGAGGGGGCGGGGCCTGTGAGGGGGCGGGGCACTGAGGAGGTGTTTCCTATGAGGAGGAGGAGGAGGATTCTCTGAGGGGGCGTGGCAGGTGAGGAGCTGGGGCCTGTGGAATGGTAGGAGCACTGAAGGGTCGGGAGGATGATAAGGCGGCCCGTGAGGAGGTGGAGCCTGTGAGGGGGCGGGGCACTGAGGAAGTGGGGCCTGTGAGATGGTGCCTGTGAGGAGGTGGGGCCCGTGAGGAGGTGGGGCCTGTGAAGGGGCGGGGCACTGAAGAGGTGTGTCCTATGAGGAGGAAGATTCTCTGAGGGGGCGGGGCCCGTGAGGAGGTGGGGCCCGTGAGGGGGCGGGGCACTGAGGAAGTGGGGCCTGTGAGGAGCTGGGGCCTGTGAGGAGCTGGGGCCTGTGAGGAGCTGGGGCCTGTGAGGAGCTGGGGCCTGTGAGGAGCTGGGGCCTGTGAGGAGCTGGGGCCTGTGAGGAGCTGGGGCCTGTGGAATGGTAGGAGCACTGAAGGGTGGGGAGGATGAGACGGTGGGGCCCGTGAGGAGATGGTGCCTGTGAGAAGATGGTGCCTGTGAGGAGCTGATGCCAGGATGCACTTTATCTTAAAATATATGCAGAGCCATCGGAAAATTTTAAACCTGATGTAATATTAGTAGCAAGCACATGAGAAACCATCTTTTCCTAACGAAGAATCTGTACATTCCGAGGTAAGGATGTTAGTCATGTAATGTCATGAACGTGCACGTTTCGTATGTCAGCCTGCCCTGTGTCAGCAGAGGGAATCGGTCACTAACCAGCAGGCCCCTTCTCTAGTGCCATTTCCTCACCCACGCACAAAAAAAGTGTGATTGAAATGTGCTTTTCCAATCCTAACATTATGATCCTGAGGTAGGTTTTAAAATGTAATTCAGGAGCTGGAAAGATTGCTCAGCAGTTAAGAGTACAGAATGCTCTTGCAAAGGATCTGGGTTCGAGTCTCAGCGCCCACGGGGTGGCTAGCAATTGTCCATAACTCCAGTTCCGGGGGATCTGACGCCCTCTTCTGACCTCCATGGGCATTGCATGACATAGGTACATTTACATACATGCAGATGAAACACTCATACACATAAACAAATATGTGTAATTCAAAGTTATATATGTATTAAATACATTTTTGGGTGAAGTTCTTTTTTTCTCCTTTTCCTGGTTCCTTTTGACCTGTGGGATTTTTATTTATTTATATTTTCATTTGGCCTCTCTCTCTCTCTCTCGTGTGTGTGTGTGTCCTATGATGTGAATATGAATCCGAATGGATACTCATTAACTTTGTGGGCTTTCTAGACATCTGAAATACACCAATGTCCGGAACATCTGCTAAGAGCTTGGGGTGGGTTGGGTGGAAGTCTTTCATGCCCCTGAGAAAACAGGCCAAGATTTCTGTTCTTGGTGTGACCATTAATGATGTGACCTAAGCATCACGTGTGAAGGACCTCTTAAAACAACCCTGCAAGCCCCCTGTCCAAATATGATTAGTGGTCTTCAAAGGTTCAGGGAAAGTCCAGGCTAGAATTCAAACAGCCACACGTACTCCAGACTCACACATGGTCCATATTGTGTCTATGAGGGAGATAGCCTAAGCTCCCTTGGCAGTCTGAGTTAATGATTCACTGAATTAGGTGACTCAGATAAAACCCCATATCCTGACTTGTGGTCAACTTGGTATTGCCTTTTAGGGGGGGTATGTTTGATCTTATTGTACCTTTAGACCTGTGACTACCTTTATCTCAGAGTTTGAATCATCTTTTGTTTCTTGGTGAGGTCTTTGTGAACTAAGGAGTAAACTCAGCAGGAGTTTTATCCATCTGAGGGGCAGTGAAAGAGTTGGCCAGAGTTAATTTAGATGGTTTATTGGTTGAGCTGAATTCAGCAGGTGTGAGCCCAAACCCCCTCATCCCAGCTACTCAGTGTGAGCCTGTTGTCCTTTTTAGCCCTAGATGAAGCCTTCCCCACCATCACCTGGAGATAGGAGAGTGGCAGAGGAGTAACATGAGGCCCACGAAAGCTGGGATGGCACCCACACTTGTCCCCAGTTGTGGGGAGAAGATTGAGCCTTTATTCTCGCTTATGCATCAGCCTTTGATTGCTGCCTCCCCAGAAAGTAATGTAGCCTCTAGGCATCCAGCAGCACTGGGCTCTGTAGGCTTCACACAGAAGCAAGGGGATGACTTCATCCTGCATCTGGGCTTCCAGACTTCTAACACATACAGCTGCAGAAATGGGGCACATTGTTCACTGCACTGGGGGAAGTGTGATCTGCCGTGGACACCTGCTGGGAAGTGGAGATGGACAGATGTGAGTTCGTCCCCAGCTGGTGCTCTGGGAGTTTCCTGTAGACATCCTTACTGAGATATCCGGGTGCCGTTCTCCTCTGTGGCAATGCCTTTTAGGTAGGCTTGTTTGCAGTTCCTCTGCAGACCTGGCATTTGGGGGTTTGCCCCTCTATGGGATCTCTTGCCCTTCCAGATGCTCCCTTTGGGTGGAAATTCTTTGACTCCTAGCTACATGTCTCCAGAGGCTGTGACTTGTACTTTAGCTAAAGATAGCCTTGCCCCAGTCTTGATGACAAACAATTCTTGTCTGCTCAGAGTTGTTCTGCTTCTAGTACAGCAAATCCCATGCCCCATCTTGGATAAATGAGGTCAACCTCATGCCCATCATACTCCAGAGACTTGTGTCAAGCCTTGAAGTGGCCTGTGAAACTCTGGACTTGAGTTATGGGGATATGCACATTGCTGTTACCCTTGAGTAGGAAGAATAGCTGACCACTGAGGCTACAAAAGCCTGAAACTTCAATCTTCCCTCACATTTGCTACATAGCCTGGAAGATGATGAAGGGGTATAACATCTATTTCAAACATGGTAGTCTATCTGTTTATGGTGGGATGAAGTGAATTTTGGTTGTAAAGTCCATGGGCATGTACCTACTGGGACACTGTCTCTTGGGGATCTGCTCACAGTCATTAGAAGAAAGTTGGACGTGAATCCACTCTTCACCATTAGTAATCACTACACTATTACGTCCTTGAAGACCTTTGGCATTAGGCCAGAAACATGAAGAGAGCTATGTACATAAAAATCATCTAAGGAGTCTGTTAAAAGTATAGCTTGTCTACTAGGAAACATAGGAAGATGTTCTGCCTCATTTATAATAAGAGTTCAAATTAAAACTAAAGCAAGGTACCATTTCCAATCTATGAAGTCCAGAAACATCTGGCTCTATGTTGATCACACTATGGGGGACGCACACACTGTCTGACATTGTTGACATCTGGCAATACTCAACAGGATCAGCACTGTATCTCCCTTTTGACCCAGAAGTCTACTTCTGATAATCTATCCCGCAGATACAGCTGTATACATAATAAAGGACATATCCACAGCAACATAATAATTATCTCATTGTTTGCAATAGAAAAATAGTTGGTTATAACCCAAGCTTTTTCAGGAGGTGAAGAATGCAAATAAAATATCTCATTGTATAGATGAATAAGGTGTTAGTTATTAAGCCATCATAGATCATACAACAGAATGTTATGCAATTAAAAAAAGAACATTGGGAATATCTATGCATTCCTAATATGAAGAGATCATTAGGATGTCATAGCAAATGAAAAAAGTAAATAATTGGTGGTATGCACATAATGATAAGTATATATGCACATAAGGTTGAGCGTGGTGGCACATGCCTTTAACCCCAGCACTTTGGAGGTAGAGGCACACCATGTTGAAGTAAAGGCCCTTAGCAAAGGAACCAGATAAAGCTGATGGAGTAGCCAGAAAGGCATCAGTGGGTGCATGGAGAGGGATAGAGTCAGGTCAGAAACCTGTGCAGAAAGTGGTTGTGTGACCAGCTTATCCCCAACCCTATGATAGACAACCCACAAAGGAAGTTATATGCTTAGAATGTAAGAAGGTTCTTTGGCGTTCTAGTGCTTATGGTTTATGGAAAGGTTAAGTGTTGTCAGATAGGATGGTGTTGTGAATTGAACTGTGTCCTCTACAAAGATATTCTCAACCCCTGGTACCTGTAAGTGTAAACTCAGTTGGGAACAAGGGTTTTGCACCTGCAGTCCAGTTGAAATAAATTCATACTAGATTAGGGTTGACCCTTGGTCCAGTATGATGTCTGAGGAAGGGGAATTCTGGGTACAGAGACACACAGACACACACAAGTGAGGAAGTCTTATAACAACACAGCAGAGACCGGGATGATGCATCTAGAAGCAAAGCAATTCCAGGCGGCGGCAGACCCCAGCACCTGGGCAGAGGCAAGGCAGACGCCTCCCTGACAGTGTTCAGGAGGAGCACAGCCATGCTGTCACTGCTTTCCAGACTCTAGACTCCAGAACTGCTAGGAAATGGGTTTCATTGTTAAAGCCACCCAGTTCACAGTTAATTCTGGCAACCCTACAAAGCGAATTCAGATAGTGAGGGACAGAGAGAAAAAAAGTACAGACAAAACTAACCTGAGGTCTGAAAAACTGGAGGATAATGTGGCTGGGAACGCCAATAGTGGGAAACGGTGGGTGGACACCTTAGAAAAGGCAGAAAGCCTAATTTTTAACTTCACAAATTTTAGGCACAAATGGCATAGTTGGAGACCTGGGTCAGGACTGATTGAATGTGTGAGTGGATACTCCTGGTGTCCTAAGAGGAATCAGGCTGTATTTTATGGGTCCCTATCTGCCCACAGGTGCTTGTTGAAGCCTTCTACAGCCCTGAGTCTCTCAAGATGATAGAGAGAGAGGAATGAAGTACTCCTTCCAGAAAGTTTCTCTAATATAATTGAGATATGAGATCTTCATATGTGAAAAGTAGCTAATTATAAAAGGAATAAATATAATATATAACAAACGGACATATGTTTAAACTTTTGTAAAGTATAGTGCCAGCAAATGTTTAACAACTGATTTTCCCAGAATAAAGCTCTGGTTTATAGTGCTTGAAAATATCTATGTTGCAAATATTTCCAGCATGGCCAATTTCAAGGTCCCAACACAATGTCTCTGAACATGGAGTAGGGAGAGATGCTGATGCTTGACTTACAGCATCAGCATGAGCAGGCTCCACCTCTCCCTGCTCCAGCACCACACTGAAGGCAAGAGTTTTGAGCATCAGGGATATGAAGGTTTCAGGAAGAAACAAATTCTCTTGCTTGGCACACTAGAAGGAAGGGGAGGGGCCTTCCACAGGAAGCAGCTGGAGCAAAGAGCAAGAGAGGAAGTGGAGAGGAAGGTCACAGAGATAGGGAGAGCTGAGACTTTAGACAGTTATTACCTGTGCAGTCAGAGCCTCATCTATAAACCAGCACCTGTCAGAGAGGACTGAATAACACAGCCATATTATTAAGAGATGCTAAAAATGTTAGGTTGCCCTCAGCATTGGATTAAATAACTTAGTAGGAGTGTTTGTGTAGAGCTGCTTTGGTGGGTAAAGTTGCAAAGACACACACTTATGTGTTTATATATGTAAAGACTTATATACGTACACACATGGACCTATATACTTATACACACATATACACTGTTCCCCACTTACTAAACAAAGCCACAAGATCAAGCATAGAGAGATATTTTATTCTCCTTGAATGTAGACTCCGAGCCGTTAGAGAATGATGTCATTTCTGTTTGGTTGTTCAAGGACATCTGAGGGATGAGATCCCTGAGAGACTTAGGAGAGAAACATCCTGCCCCAGCCTTTGAGGTTACAAACAACAACAACAGGACCGGGGAAAAAAAGTGTTCACATGAAGACAGGCTCTTTCCAGACTTATTGACTAGAGGGATTTTAGGTCAATGTTTATCCTTCAGGAAACAACTGGGAAGCAGGAATCATTCCAGGTTCTGTCTAGGAGATGTGCAGTCGTTTCAGAAACTGGAGCGAATTCCTGACATTGAACAAAAGAGTGTCTTTCAGGACATGATGGAATCAGGCAGGGATATGGTAAATGTGCCTTTTTCTTCTGGATGAGCCCCTGCGTACACAGAAAGAGTGATTCTGGTTTGATTATTTTGCATATAACTCAGTTTGAAATTAAGCTATCTGGTGACAAACTAAAGTTCATACCCGGGCTCACTTGGGATCCAGGCTGGATGAAGAGACCCTTCTGGACCACTCCTCACTGCTAGGGATCATCATTAGGAAAGCAATGATAGGGTCAGGGAGATGGCACAAGGATTTGAGTTCAGTCCCCAGAACTCACATAAGAAGCCAGGGACGGTGATGCACACTTGCAGATTCAGTGCTGGCAAAACCAAGATAGGTGGATTCCTAGGGCTTACTGGCCAGCTAGCCTAGTGAACTGGGCAAGCTCCAGACCAGTGAGGGATCCATTCTCAAAAAACAAGGTAGAGGGGCTGGAGAAATGGCTCAGCACTTAAGAGGCTGACTGCTCTTATAGAGGACCAGGGTTTGATTCCTAGCACCCACATGGCAGCTAACAACTGTCTGTAATTTCAGTTCCAGAGGAATCCAATGTCCTCTTCTGACCTCTGTGTGCATTGCATGACACAGGTGCACTTATATACATTCAAGCAGTATACTCATACACTAAAATAAAATTTTAAAAAACGATAGAGTGCACCGGAGGAATGACACCAGACGCTGACCTCTGGCCTCCACATAGGTGTGCATTCATATGCATACATACCTGGAACTCTCATGAACATGGACACACATGCACACACATACACAAAGGAAAAAGAATGCAATGATAATAACCTTGTGCTTAGTCTTGGTAGGGCATGGTGGCAGCCTCTTTTAATCCTAGCACTTGGGTGAATGCCAGGCCAGCCAGGGCTACATGGTGAGACCCTGTCATTCATAAATAAATAAGTAAACAAATAAATAAATCCTTATGTTTGCAATTGTATCTACTACATTCACCTGACTATGGCTTTCTACTAGGGTTGTAGCAGGAGGTAGGACCCAGTCTTGTTTCCCATGTAGGAAGTGGAATTAATTGAAGCAGAAAATTTATGTGAGGGGAAAACTTGAGAGGATTTGTAGGATGAGACGGAGCAGGACTGGGTTCAGCCACACAGTGTGGGAGGACTAGGGAGACGCTGGAAAAGCTGACAGGATAGATTTCTGCTGCTTTTGTTTTTGTGCTGTTCTGTTAAAGCTATTTTAAAACAATTCTGTTTTCTAATGGAAATATTTTCATTCCAGCAAGGCAAGATAAGTGGCTTTGGTTAGAATAACTGAAGGCCTGATTTTTATTATTAATTATAGGAGGAAATGTGCATTTCCCTCCTTTTCTAACCTCAAGTGTTGCAGACCAAAAGAAAACCTCAAAACAAGGGACAAATAAACAAGCAAACAAAAATGATAGAATGGACTTCCATGGTACCTGGCTTTTCCTTTTGTTGTTCAGGTACTTGAACTCAGGTACTTTCTACAGAAAGTCACTCCAAAGAAGCATAGTTGAATCCTTTTCTTTGGGAGAAGAGTTTCAAGGGTTAAGAGAAAGAAACTTACTTTTACCTATCAAATGCTACTCTCTTTGCTAAGTATTTTAAAGGAATTTTTCATCCAGTAACCTTACTATAACTTGTTGAAATTTTTTATTTTTATCAGTCTGTTTTAGAAATTCGCTTCGTTACATGATCCAGTAATAAAGCCATTGGCTTTTGTTAATGGTATTACTAAAACAATTTTTCTCTGTGAAGCTTCACATTTTAAAATAATTCCTTTTTGTATCAGTTAGAGATCTACCAGGGAAATAGAACTAGTAGGGGTTAGATTGGTCAATAGGTAGATAGGTGATGATAGATAGATAGATAGATGCATAGATACATAGATACATAGATATCAAGGAGTTGTCTCAAAGGGCAGGAACTGGTACTGTAGTCCACAGGGGAAATTTCTTCTTTTTCAGAAGAACCTCTTTTCCCCTTAAGGTCTTCAACTGATAGAACAAAGCCACCCACATTATCAAGGGCAGTCTTCATTACTTAATGTTCACTGAATAGGGGTTAACTACAGCTGCAAAATCCCTTTGAGCATCACCAAGGCAAGCAATTGAGTACCTTGATGCTGTATCCTGGTTAAGCTGGCACAAAGCACTAACATTACACCTTCAAAGCCACATTGCTCTCTTTGATAATGCAAGCACAATCCTGACTGAGAAATGAAAAAGAGCCATGCTATTTTCTGACTTTTGTGGTTCCTGTTAGAGTCAGGAATGGTGTCTGGTTTCTGTCACTCCACGCAGAGGATGGTCCCTAGTCATGGCCCAGCTCTGCTCTGGAGGCTGTGATCTACACTAGTTCTTGCCTCCTAATCCTGGAGAGGGTTTGCAGTCCCCTAGTATTTTATTCCCGTGTGTGTGTGTGTGTGTGTGTGTGTGTGTGTGTGTGTGTCTGAGAGAGAGAGAGAGAGAGAGAGAGAGAGAGATTTGTTCATTAAAAAATCTCTGGCGCTCTCAGATTTCTATCATCAGCCCAAATGGGAGCTTCACTGGCCCACTCAGAAAGTGCTGGTCGGCTCTTAACCATCACATTCCTACACAGCTTCCCCTACATAAACACTCACCAAGGAATGGGATCCTCAAAGCCCTGGATTTGTGTGTGTGTGTTGGGTAGGGGGTGTGCCTTGTGCTCCATTAACCTCCAGGAGATCTGTGGGAGTTGAAATGGGTCAGTGACTTAATCCACTGGATATGTGGCCCTGAGGACACTGGTCACACCAAAAGGTAATCTTGTCTAATCTTATGATAGTGTATGTTCTACTTTTTTATAAACTCTCAAAGACATTTCCTAATAATGGCTACTTTTGAGACATATATGTGACAAGTATTTAGCCATGAACGGTCCTTCCAGTAAACCACTGTCACTCTAGATGTATGTGTGGCTAGCAGAGTATTTACCAGACAAACAAGTTCATCATCTTTGAGTTTTTAATGTAGTTTTTTCTTTCCTGCTCTGCTTTCTTTCAAAATTTGAGACTGCATTGTTTCTCTAACCTTATTTAGGCCTTCCTCATCTTCACGGACCTGAGTTCCAGGAAACTGTCCAGTATGATAGAGAATAGCTACCAGACCTACCCTAGATGGAAAGATAGGAAATGAATATCAACGTTGTTAAAGTGTTAAGATCTCAGAGCATATTTGTTACTGCAGCGAAACCTAGTTTATCCCAACTAAATCATGTCCTTTACTACTTTCTGTGCGTAGTTCATACATTTCTTTTGTATCTGTTGTACCACCACTAAACTTGTAGCCATCTTTCTCCTCAGAAACCTTTTGCACAGAGGTGGTTCATGAAAGTGATAAAAATTCCAAGTTGAAAGAGAATGATGGAGAAATCCTGAGTAGTTGAAATAACTCCAGGAGAACCATTTAATTTTTATCTTCAATTTCCTACTCTCTCCTCTTGTCCTTAATTGTTCTTCTCAACTTGCTATACCATCAGAAAATCAGAATTTTAGTTTTAGCAAACAAGATGCAAAAAAAGCAAGAAAAGGTTAGTGCTTATTTATAAATAAGGATTCATTGCCAAATGAGTCCAATGCTTAGTGCTGAGCTCATGAACGACAAATTAGAGACATTCTTGAATAAGCACAGCCAATAAGAGGCCCTTGCCAAGCCAGAGGCTCTGATGAACACATGGCCTGGGTGAGACTTAAAAACAGGAAATTAGGGCACGTGGAAGCCATGAAGAAAGCAAAGTTGTCCAAATTGGAATCCTCAAAGTCTCTGTTTTGGAAAATGTTGTCTGAGCATTGTGTTTTCTCTCTGCTCTGTGTGCATGTGACAAGCATGAAGGATGCCCAATGCGTGTGTTTTCCCTTTTCTTCAATAATGGGACTGTCAAAACTCAACTGGGCACACAATCACTCTAAATATACACTATTTGATCATGGGATGTGAAAGAAAGGATGTCCACATGCTACAGGATAGGTCTCTATAGGGGTACAGAGGAGGTGGGCTCCATTTCTCCCTTTTATTCATGTGACATGTAAGGTGGGCATGCCAGCCTGGTTACTGTTCCATCATGGAGCACGAGAATGGAGACCAGACTTCCGGGGTAGTTGAACAGAAAACCAAGGCATCTGGGTTCAGATGACCTATTGTATACCCAGGCTTTTCTTGAAAGACATGAACACTTTATACCTTGCTGGCATGCAGAGACCATCAGGACCTGTGATCTTAAAGCCAGCAGAAATTAGGTCTAACTAATAGAGCACACACAGCTTCTACCTTGGTTAAATGTCTTTGTTTAATGTCTAAAATGCAGCTGTTTGGTTCCTAATGTAGGCACAAAGAATAGATGCATGTCAGTCTGTGGTTCACACTTTTGAATAGAAATGGACTTAAATGGACTTGAACTTTGTGTTGAGAATCCTTCCATTGGGTATTTGCACCTGTAAAGGTATAAACACACATCAGATTCAGTAAAGGAGTAAAGGAGAAAACCCAGTTGTAATTTTAAAACTATTTAGACAAAAATATCTTTGTTCTCCACACTATTGGGTTGCTTTCATTATTCTGAGGTTCATGCTTGAAGATATATATAAAGGAATCAGAGTACCTGAAAGTCTTCAAACACAAACTACCTCTCTCTCCTGCCACATACATATTCATTCTCTGTCTCTGTATCTCTGTCTCTGTCTCTGTCTCTCTGTCTCTCTCTCTCTCTCTCATGCACACACACACACACACACACACACACACACACACACACACATATACTTTGTAAGACCAGGTGCATTCCTGGTTAAATGGTTCCAATTCAGGTGAAAGGAAAAACAAAAATGGCTTGGGTTTATGATAGCTTTACTTTACACATTCAGCATGATGAATGTCACATATAAGAATGTTTGTCCCCACTGCAGTGTGGCAGCAAACAGGTGCTTTATGAGAGAATACATGTGTGCATGGTCAGCCTGGGTGTTTTTCCTTTTACACTAGAACCAGGTTCAATTAAAGAAAACATTTAATCCAGTGATCATTCCTTGATTGTCTATCTGTGTTTGTTCTCTGCAAACCTCTGGTGGCAAGATCCATGAGACCTGTCTGGACATCGAGAAATACGGAGTGTGGCAGGGCAGCCCTGGGAGCAGCAGTCTTGAGAGGAAGCACAGAATGTCTCCCATTTGGAAGCATACACTATGAGGAAAATGTTCTGGAAAAGAAGAGAGCAGCTAATCCTGTCTGTGGTGAGAGGGGATACCTACGAAGTCTTACGGGGCAGATGGAATGTCTTGAGGTAGAGGAAATGGAAGGGCTATTCCTGAGGAGGAACAGCAAGTACAAAGGAGAGTTGAAAGTACATGTTATTCCGGGAATAATGGTGGTTAGGACACAGCTGTGAGGTTTCAGCAGCCAACACTTCCGGTCCTGAATACGGGTTCCGGTCCTGAAGTTAGGATGTGGTTAACACTGCCTACTCTTTTTAGTGAGGCAGGTCATTTGGAAACTCTTGAAATGTTAGAAGAAGACACTGTTTTCTGTTTGAGACCAGTGAGTGGGCAGGAGCCTGAAAGGGCTTCTGTCTGTGTTTCTTATAAAGTAGGATCCCACAGTGAGTCTGTCAGATCTGTTCATAACCTGATGCTGTCCTACATCTCCAGTCTTCCCATGCACCACACTCCCTCTCTCCATGCCCCAATTGCAGCTGCAGTGCTAAAAGTGGGGTATTACTAGAATAGATCCCCCCCCATCTCAGGCCCAAGGTCACAGCCATTGATCTGGTGAGTGCTTTCTTCTCCATTCCTGTTAGATAGAAGGCCCAGAAATAGATCTTATTCATTCAGGGCAGAGAAGGATATTTTTACAGTGTTGCCTCAGGGCTGTGTGAATGCACCTGACATTGATATTATACTTATAGTCATGTATTATGAAACACTGGGGCATATTACATTGATTCATCACACAATGATATCATCAGACAATGACATTATGTTGCTCATGATGTTACCTATGTAGAAAGAACTGGCTACGCCATCAGAGGCCTTCGTATGTGCCAGAAAATAGGAGATAGACTCAGGGACTTGCTACATCAGTGAGGTGTCTGGGTGTATAGTAGAATATCTCATCAAACTAAAGGACAAATCATTGCAGATATTCCTTCTCAACACTCTGAAGGTAGCTCCATTCTTGATAGGCCTCTTCTCTTTGTAGAACCAGCATGTTTCACACTGCAGAATGCTCTCTGACCTATTTATTAGATGCTATGTAAGTTGCAAGATTTGAATCTGGTCAAGCCAGAGAATGTCTCTGCAGAAGTCCACAAGATGTACAATCATACCTGCCACTTGGACCATTTGATCTACCAGACACTGCATTAGAGGTATCCAGGTGGGAAAAGCCATGATTAGAAGTTTAAGGCAAACCAGAATAGAAAAATCTCAATATAGATTCAGTTTTGAATCAAGACCAAAACTCAAAATACTCAAAATACTTCATAGAAATTGGTACCATGTTTTGGTGTGCTACTTGCATGAGATAATGATGAAACATTTGACCAAGAGGCATTAGATGATCATCTTCTTAGAGCTATCTGTAATGAGCAAGATCCTTTCAGACCTACCAACTCCATTAGAGAAGTAGCTCCGTGGTTAAAAGCACTTCCTGTTCTTGCAGAGGACCCCAGTTCAGTCCCGAGCACCCTAATGGAAGCTCACAACTGTTTCTAACTCAAGTTCAAGGGAATCCCACTCCTTCTGTGGGCACTGCATGCATGTGGTGCATGTACATGCAGACAAAACACTTATGCACATAAAAACTTTAAAAATTGAAATCACACTTATCAACTCAAAGCTTGAGTGATCTCAATGGAAATCTATTGCAGAATGGAGTAGTCCCTTCAAAACCGCAAAGGAGCAAGATTAAAGGATATTAATCTATGCTAAGAGGTGGCCTAGAACTCAAATCATCCAATCACTCACTGTTAATACACATGTGCCTCTCTCTCATTGAATACACATGAGTGTGCCAGGAGAGGTCCTTATGACCAGATAATGGAGGAACAAAACTCCAGTCTTTATTCACACATAGGTTAGCTTAGCATGTCACAGGGATTATAAGGGAATCTTCATAACTGCTAAGTCTTTGGGGAAGGAAACTAGCTTGGTCTTCAATTTGTATGGAAAGAGCAGTGATCCAAAGTAAGATAAGTGGACACAGAAGCAAATGACTTTGATGATTAGTCTAAAGTAAAGAGAAACATTAGAAGACTGAGAACAAAGGTATCCTATGAGAGGCATGTAAATGGAACTATGGGAGTGAACTTTCCCCCATGGAAAAGGCACTAACAACCAATTAGATGCTGATGACAGCCAGGCCCTGAAGCTGCCTACTATGGTGTTAGCAAATGTATCCATGAACACAGTAGTCACAATGAGAGGATGGAAATTAGGGTGTCTGTGCAAGCTCATCAAGTCTGATCTGGCTAGTGTGCTTCTCAGTGTCCAACCAACCAGCAAGAGATCTCTCACTGAGTCTCTGATGCTCTATTAGCCCTCAAGGGACAACAGCTCAACTTGAATTGATACTCTATGTGTGGGTTTAGTCATCTACTCATGGTGTTTCTGCCAACATCACTATGTGAAGACTGGCACACCTTAGACTCTCACATAATAATGTCTCTTGAGATCAAAGGACATCCTTTGGTATGTGGTAGTGAATGAAAGATCATAACATCCACCAGTCCCATTATGTCATGCAGCACCTGGAAGCTGCATGTCTGATATGATAATGGATCAGTCTTGAAAGCATAAGTAGTTCCAAGTTGGAGATGATACTGAAAGAACAAAGCACTGGTCTCTAGGACTGTATATATACTCTAAATCAATAGCCATGACATGGTGCCATGTCCCTGAGGGCTGAATAAAAGACTTGCAAAATAGTAAGTAGGAGTAGAAATGGCCTGCTCACTACTGCTTTGGGAACTTTTGGGGTACTTGTGCTTCCTATCGCAGAAGCTCAAGCTTGAAGGTCTAGGTATTAAGAGAACATCTCTAATGAGGGGTCAGCAAATTTCATGCTACAGCAGTCAGTCTTCTGTTTAGTGTCCTTGTTCCAAGACATCATACCCAAGACTCAATCACCACAGTTGCAGAGGTCACTGGGGCCACTGATACTATGATCAGGAAGATGGAGAACTGATGTTATACAAAGGCCCCTTGGGATGGGTGCATGCAACAGTGGAATGATCTTCTGGCATGTGACTTGTCACTCCTCTTTCCTAAACTAAGGATAAATGAATTAAGCAGCACTGATGGCCTGAGAAGGCCCTAATCACACCCATTGTCAGTTGCTTTCCAGATACCAATGGAGAAGATGATAGCCTTTTCAAAAACAGTGCTGGAAGTTCACATGAGGAAAATGTGAAAATCGTAACTGCTCACTGATGGAGTATGACCCAGGCATGTGAAGGGACCTGTGGGAGTGGCCTCCTTCCCAGGCTGGGGCACAGGAATCAATAAAAGAGTTCCCAGTGGCCAGCACAGACATGATATAGGCAGCAAAATGAATCAAGGAGTCCTGGACTGTAACCCAACACATACAATGAATGTCCATGAGTCCATGATAGTATAAACAACTAAATACTCAGTCTTCTATGAAGAAACTTCTAAGTAAGTTTTGGCTACTCCACCTGGAGAGGAGGTATAGGTCTCACTCTTGAAGTATGATCGGTGTATAGGGACCACCTTCCAAAGAACACAGTGTGGTGAAGGAAGGAAAAAAGAATGTCAACAGTAGGGCAATCTGACATTCACTATTTCAATGAAGTGATCCAGGCCAACAACAACACATCAATCATCACCGACAGACTACACCCTTAATAAGATGAGATAAAAATGGCACTTTACTCCCTCAACATTGACCTCACTATCATCATGAGAAGAACTTCAGACAAATCCAAATTTATGGGCAGTCCAATTAAAACTATTCACAGGGAAACAGAGTCTTCCAGGCAACTGGTCAGTTACTCTTATGAGCTCTCAGAAATGGTGACAGCATGCACAAGCCCTATGTAAGCTCGAATCAGACAAAATCCCAGCATAGACATGGGGAAGTGGGTAAGAAACTCCAACCCAGCCTAAGGAGCTTTTGGCAGTTGATAGTTGCTGCAAGGGGGAGAGACAATGTCTTATAGTGTCTTGATGGGCCCAGTGGATGGATACACACTGAAGGACATTTGGGGACACAAATCAGACTTTATAGGCCTTATAATATATATCTATATATGAATGCATTAACATTAAAAAGTGGGGGGGCAATGGGGGGAGCTTCTGAGTGGAGGGGGATCTAAATATCATCAAACTATATAGTATGAAAATCACAAAATTTTAATAATAAGATATATTTTTTTAAAAAGCTGTCAATTCATCAAAATTAAGGGAGTTTGAGAAATTCTCACAGCCGAGAGGAGACAAAGGAGATCCAATAGCTAACGTCATAGGAAGCACTGTCATCAGAAGTGCTGGTGGAGCAGTAATATAGGACAACACCCAGTTTGTCATTTTCTTTTAACACAGTATTATCGTGTCCTTGGTTCTTACCTAAGCGAAATGGAAACCTACATCCATATGAAGATCTGTACACACTTGTTCATAGCATCTTTGTTCATAATCTCCAAAGACTGGGCACAACCCAGTGTCCATCTCCAGGTGAGTGAGTAGCAACTTGTGATATGTCTATGCAACAGACTATTACTCATCAATACAAAGCAAGGAACTGATCCAATACAGCAACATGATAGTGAAACACTGAAAAAAGCCAGATACTAAGAGTATATTACACGTAATTCTGGAAAGGACAGGTTTGACCAATGGTGACAAAAACTGGACCATGCTTTCTGGAATGGGAGGATTGAGAATGTTGGCTGAATGGAGCATGGGGAGCATTTTGGGGGTGATGAAAATGATTTATAAGATTGTGCTGTGACTCCTGGGTGTTGGTCCAATCTCATGAAAAGTTCATTGGCATTGGTAGATGCATTATAAATGAATTGTACCACAATAAAAAACTTTATTTAAAAAAATGATAGTTGTCCATACTCTTACCATGACACAAGTGTCCTGATAGCCCAAGTTACCAGTTATCATTGCATTCTTGACATTTTGTCATTCTAATGTGTGAAAAATATAATTTCCAAATTCAGGGATGATCTTGCTGGGCAATTAGTTTCCATAAACTACAGAGTTATAGCCCTTGGAAGTCATTGTCAATGAAGTTATGGCTGGTGAGGAATTCATTTCTGTTTCTAAAGAGAGGGCAGAAAGAATGTAAGAGCCAGAGGATGGGGAGGAGGACAATGAAATGGCGCCTTCTGGACATGACGTCACTGTGGCACTCATGAACTCACTGCAGTGTTGGTTGTCTGTACAAGACCAGCACAAGACCAGCGTGGATATGGAAGGGGCTCATGAGGCTTTGCCCCTTTCCTAGGAGCTATGGCAAGTTAATGGTTACTGGGGAAAGAGGAGTCATGTTCTTCTGTTTGTAGCCACTGGTAAATTGCCGTGTTCCAGTAAATAATCCCGTACCCATGCTCACACATGCAAATCTAACCTCAGTGAGTCACAAAAACAAAGACATGAAAATAAGAAGGGGTTTGTATGGATGAAGAGGAGGAGTGGGAGGAGGATGAGAGAGGGTGACGGTGAGAGAGAACAATCAAAATACATTACATGTGTATGAAATTGGCAACAGGAAACAAAACCCCCGTTAATTTAGCTCCTGATGTCCTAATTTATTTAGTGATTTCAGTGTTGAAGATTCATTCCAGCCTTGCAATAAATGTCCATCTCTCATATTTTGCTTATTCCCACCGAATCTGAGCCGCATAGACTTCGGTGATAACTCCTTGAGGTAGTACTGCAGGGCACTTTTGTCCTGTACACCCACTGTTGCCTTTCAGCCCCCTCCCTGTGGAACAGGTAGAGAATGTGGGACTGATTACAGAAATCATGTGGTCCACCCTTACATTTCACAGGAAAGGTCTTCATTCACACAGCATGAAGTGAAGGAACGCTTGGCCTGTAACTCTTTCTACTACGGTCCAGTGCCTCATGAACCAGCAACTCTGCTATCCTGTTGAACATCCAGCATCCAGATGTGGCACCCAAATGTGCAGTGTTTTCACAGCAACACATTGGGAAACAGAACATGCGTGATACCCTGAGCTCATCCAAATGACTGACGAAAATAAAATGTGCTTGTGCGACTTTTAAGATTTAAGACAGCTGATGAGACAAGGCATTGGAAGGCACCTCAGTGGCAACTGTAAGTGGGGTTGAAATGTTTATTTGTATGTACAATTGCTTGCTTAGAACAGACTAGGATTCTGACTATCTTGGCATAAATTTTTAATAGTATATTCTTAGTCCAAAACTGTCCTCATTTGAAAGATAAATTATATTATCATGACAATTACAAGGAGTTTCTAGCTAATAGGCAGTATTGTTCCATCTGCTTATTTTTTATTACTAGAAATAAATGGGGAGTGTTTGGGGAAATAGCTTATAATCAACTTCTAAGTCATGCTAGATTAGGGAAATGAGCATAATTTTCATTTCTACTATTCTGGAGAGAAATCATCTCAGTTGGCTTACTTAAAATTTGCTCAAGGGTTACCTCAAGAACACTGTAAAAAATGTCAAGAGTTCAAGTGTCCATTTATCTATCTGCTTTCTGCATCGATGATAGTATCATTTGAGAAGAAAATATTTTGGTGGAATGTGGCATTAAGGTTCATTGGCCAAGTTCTTCCCATGGGCCCAGTAAAGACTTTGGAACCTAGAGGCTTTCTCTGAGTGAAACCTCAGATGCAACCATCATTTAAACATGTACATTTTTTCAGTCTCTTCTTTTTATAACTTGTACCTGAGTATGAGAATATGTCATGTGGGACCAGGGGCCCAGGTTAACCTGGTAACAGCTC
Source organism: Eospalax fontanierii (assembly GCA_035773235.1). NCBI lineage: Eukaryota > Metazoa > Chordata > Mammalia > Rodentia > Spalacidae > Eospalax > Eospalax fontanierii. The sequence continues at coordinate 14,862,936 of CM069545.1, forward strand.
CTGGTGTGTGGCTTTAGGTCACAGGGCTCTCTAACATGAGAAACTGGGGTGTATTTTCCTTAGTATCTCTTCCTCCATTTGCCAACAACGATGCTTTTAGCTAGGAGTTTCCATATAGATATTGTTCCAACAATGTCCGCTTTAAATGCTGGGCATGGTGGCATATGCCTGTAATCCCATCACTTGGGAGGGTGAGGCAGGACAATTGCAAGTTTGAGGCCAACCTGGGCTACATAATGAGACCCTGCTTCAAAAACAAAGGCACTTTAATACAATACAGATCTTTGAAGTGGAGAAAGTTTGTGAATTCAATAGAAAGTCATTTCCTTGTGCTGTGTTCTAATCTCCTACTCTTATAAGGATTCACCAGTCAGATCAGATCAGGATCACCCCAATGACCTCACTTTATCTTATCTCTTCATAGGCCCTGTCAGGGTTAGGGCATCCACAGACACCCCAGGTAGAAGTAGGAGTTTTATACTAATCTGTGTTGAAAAACACTGTGCAAGACTGCCTGGTATATTTTTCATGTGCATGTTCAGGGGTTGGAACCAGAGAAGAAGTAAAACTAGAGTCCAACCTAGTGGCACAGGCCTGTAATGCCAGCTACTCTGAATGCTGAAACAGTATGATTACAAGTTCAAAGCCTGCCTGAGTAACTTAGTGAGACCCTGTCATAAAATGAAATATAAAAAGAGGGCTGGAGATATAGCTGGGGGTAGAGTGCTTACCTATGTGCATAGTGGGGTTCAATTCTCAGTAGAGAGAGAGGAAGAGATCATTGCCCTTATAACGTAACACATACACACACATACAAACACACACACACACACACATATGACAAAATCAGGAATCATGAACAATTAAATATGTTCTTACAAGAACCTAGATGAGCAGGCTGGAGAGATAGCTCAGTGGTTAAGAGAACTGAGTGCTCTTTCAGGGGACTCACATTGGATTCCCAGCACCCACATGATGGCTAACAACTGTCTGTAACTCCAGTTCCAGGGGATCCATACCTCCAAGGGCCCAACAGGGTGCACTTACACATAAGCAGGCAATATACTCATATACATAAAAATAAAAATAAATACTTATGTGTGTGAGCATTATGCCTACATGTATGTAAGTGCACCTATGTTATGTAATGCCCATGGGGGACAGAAGAGGGCATCAGATCCCCTGGAACCGGAGTTAGGAACAGTTTTTAGACATCATGTGTGTGCTGGGATTTAAACCTGGGTCTTCTGCAAGAGTAGCCAATGCTCTTAACCACTGAGCCATCTCTCTAGCCCCAATAAAATATTTTTTAAAAAGACCCTAGATAGGCATAAACCCTGTCTCTCCCCACACCTCCCTCTTACACCATCATCCGCTGTGCCCTGATGGGGAGCAGGGAAGATTCTGGAAACGCCCTTTGTCTCACAGTTGTTGTGATCACACTTTGTTTTCACTTAGTTGTCTTCTCAGCCAGACCAACTGTGTCCTCTGCTGTATCCTGAGCATTTGGCCTGGTCTCGTGCAAAGTAGACAGTAAATGAATAGGTGACTAACACATCTAATACTTTCAAGATAGGGTAGCAGACGACCCAAAGGAAACACCCGTGGAGGCAAAATGTGTTCATGAACAGAGGGCTGTATCCAGCTACAGGGTTGTATGCAAAGCAGCAGGAAGAATTAGAAAAGTACAAGGCCCATAAAGAAACCATTGCTCAGATGTGTCACGTATAAGCACTCACAAGGAGACGTGTGCCATTTATCTAGTGTTCTACCCTGTCTGATCATTATACAAGGCATAAAAACAGGTTCTTAAAACTACTGCTCAAACGCTGGACAGATTGCTTCCCTGTGAGTTCCCACTTGGTTCTTTATTGGCTGTGTGGCCTTGGGCAACCTCCCTAACCTCTCTATGTCTCCATTTCCTCATTTGTATAACAGATAAAAATAACAGCAACAACAATATTAAATATATACATACTTATGTGCACATATGCATCATACATACATACATGTATGCATGCATGCTGTTTAAAGATCTTAGGCCAGTACCCAGAGTGAGGCAGTGGGAGTTTTGCTGATTGTGTTAGGAGCAATACAGGAGTCATTAGTTTGGTTCCACACTGTCATCCCAAACAATGGCGGGGGTGTCCTGCCCTGCTGGATCTCTCACCCTCCCTGCCTCCCTGCCTCCTTTCGCCCCTGGCCTATGGTCAGCTCTCTCTGGGCATCCTGTGCCCAGGCTCTTCGGTCCTGGGCATCCTCTGCAGTTGCCTGGGGTTGGGGTTGCACATGGCTGCCATTCACAGCACTCATTCCTTCTATTGCTGAGTCCTGGAGAGTTAGCTGACAGTAACAGTAACGGTGACAGACACCTCCTCCCCTAGTCCCTGGAAACTGAGGTGGGGGGAGTGGGGAGGGTTGGGGAGATAGCCTGTCATTTTCCTCACTGATGGAAGCACAGTTGGGAGCTGGATGGGGAAGGAAAGTGGGCAAGGGAGGGGGCAGCGGATTGCACAGGAGGGACAGGGACACTTCAGCCCACAGCTGGAACTTTTCCAGTGACTCCCCCACATGAGAAAACAACCCAGGCAGCCTCCCTAGTGACCCCAGCCAGCTGTTTCCACTTCCTTAACATGTGTTCACTCACTAAACTGTTTACCAACTTCACATCCAGAACTTTTTAAATAGAGGAAAACCTGGGGTTTGTGTGCACCAACCAGAGAGCAAAGATAAGGGGTGTGGGGGTGGCAGATGGGACTCAACAGCAAACACAACAAAAAGCAGAGCAGTCAGGGAAGCCAGGTTTGAGCAGGACAGCTATTGTCCTGTATGTCTGTGACTTCCTGAATCATTGAGGGGACTCGGCTTCCAACACTGCTGACCAGGTTAAAGAAGTGATGCACTGTACTGACTTCTAGATTGACCTGGATATCCAGGAACAAGAGAACAGAGCCATGAGACAGCAGCCCAGAAGGATAGCAGGAACAATATCACATTTGAATGTTGACACCCAGGGAGTAGACAGGTCTCTAAGTTTGAATCCAAGCTCTGCTTTGTAGCTACTCTGTGACCTGGGGAGAATTATGCACCCTCTGTGTCAGTTCTATCACTTAGCAAAAGAGAAGGTTAGTATTAATCTCACAGGCTTGTTGTGGGTTAAAGCACCTGGAAGAATAGTGTAGGATCTTTACTAAGCACTACAGAAGTGTCTGTTCTTGTTATGTGTGCATGTAGGTTTTAGCTGATTGTATAACTATTTTATGGGGCACAAAGTGGTGCTAGGATTTTTTAATACAGTGTAGAGTGATTAAATCAAGCTAATAAACATCACAAAGCCCTGACATGTTTGGAACTAGAATGTTTGAAACTTACTTTTTGAAAGATTCTGAAATGTACAGCAATCTGTTAGGCCTATTCACCACACTGTGAACATATCTGATCCATGTTACTATAACAAAATACCTGAACCAAATAACTAGTAAAGAGAAAAGGCTTAGTTTAGTTAATAGTTCTATAGGCTTCAGTACAAACCGGTGGCCCCATTGTTTGAACCTCTTTTTAAATTTTTCATTTATTTATTTACTTTTATTTTTTGGGATATGAATGTTTTGCCTGCATGTATATAAGTGCATCCCATGGGTACAAAGTTTACTGAGGCTAGAAGTGGGCACCAGATTCTCTGGAACTGGAGTTATGGATGATTGTTACCCACCATGTTGATGCTGAGAACTGAACTAGGTCCTCCACAAGAACAATTAGCATTCTTAACCACTGAGCCATCTCGCCAGCATTTGTTTGGGTTTCTTACAAGAGTGGCACATGGTCGAACGAGGCACTCACATCATGAGCCAAGAAGTAGAGAATTGTCCCAAGATACCCTTCCAGGGCATGCCTAAGGACCTCCTGTGAGACCCCACCTCCATTGGTCCACAGCACCTGCAGCAGTTGTTTAGTTCCACACCTTCAGCATCTACACTACAGCACTGGATTAATGGATCCCCAGAGAATAAATAAACAAATAAACCAAATGCCTGCTGGATACTCCAGTCCTACAGCTGTGGCCAGGAGAAGGAGATAAATACGTGGGGGAAGCAAAGAAAACATATTTACTGATTTTAAAATCATGAAATGAGACTCATGAATGTATAGTGCACTCAGACGGTTGGACTGGTCTCACTATCTGGTGGTAAAAGTAAACGTAGATGAACATGACCTTGGAAGAGATGACACAGTAAGATTCATTTTACTTTATGTCTCCCAGGGATTCTGTAGTGAGGCAGGGTCAGCAGAGGGCCACTGACATCCCCTTAGTGGGAAGATGGCCTCCAAGTTGCTGCACTTGTTACTCTTGATACAGCCGGGTCTTGGCAGCATTTAGAGTTTGGATTACTTAAGAAGACATGTGATTAGGGATGGATTTTCTGTTCAGTGCATGAGGGGGCAGATGAGAGAGGCTTGGGATGCCTTATGATATTGGTGGAGTCAGAACTGCAACAAGGAGGAGGGTGGGGGTGCTGCAGGCTTCCAAGAGCAGGGGGGAAGCTTTGAGAGAGAAGTCTAGGATGCCAGAGACACAGGTAAGATGTCAGAGCATTTGCCAGTCCCGGAGAGGAGGGAGCTGGCTTAGTCAGAGTCAGGTTGCCGTGGGTGAACATCAGAAGAGAGGCTTGCTGGTGTTTGGGTGCAAACTGTGATACAGTGGTGAGAGACGGTGTCTCAAGGAGAGTGAAAGCATAGTCTAGAAGGGAAAACAGAGGTGAGGATTGGCCAGGCCTCATGGAGTTCATGTGCCTTAGGTGTGGTGGTCAGAGGTGATACTGGCGGGAAAAGGTGTTGATGATGGCACAGAGCCCGGGACTAAGCATGAGTGCCAGTGCCACGTAGGAGACATCAAATCGGAGCTGAAGTCACCCAGAGGGTCACAGGAAACACAGGGGCCCTGACTTCTGGACCTCTGATCCATGCCAGAGTCTGTATGTTCACTCCTCCCCATGCTGATCTCCTTTATCGAGACCCTCTCAAGAAAACAAGCAAGAGGCATGTGACATGGAGCTCACCCTAGCATGCATAGGGTTGATCCCAGCACTGGGTAAACTAGATGTACACACCTGTAATCCCAACAATTTGGAGAGAGAGGAGGAAGTTCAGAAGTTCCAGGCCAGCCTCAGCTATTTAAGGAATTCAAGGTCCGCCTGGGCAATGTTAAATGCTAGTTTTTGGTTGTTGTTTTTTTTTTTTTTAATTTTATGTTTGTTTTGTTATTTTTTTAAAAAGAAAGGAAAAAAAATAGCCAAGAAGGGCTGGAGAGATGGCTCAGTGGTTAAGAGTGCTTGCTGTTCTTCCAGAGGACCCAAGTTCAGTTCCCAGCACCAATGCTGGGCAGCTCATAACTGCCTGTAACTTCAGCTTCAGGGGATCCAGTGCTCTCCATGGGTACTTGTACATACATGGCAGATATATACACCTAATAAAAATAATAAGATAAATCTACAAAAACAAGAAAGAAGAGAATAAACCTAATTTCTACCCCACTCCCTTACCCTTTAGTCTTCCCTCCCTGCCTCCCACCAAGCTTGGTGTCCTGGTGCCCACCAGCTCCCCTTCCAGACTTGCACACACACCTGCCAAGGATGTGTCTCTGTTTTTTTTTTCTTTGTCAGATCCCCTACCACAGTTTCCATCTTTAACTTGAAGATTGCTTTTGAGGGAGGGGTCTGGAGCCTATTACTCCACAGACTAATGAACATAAGGACATCTGCCCACAGTTCCTCCTCATTTGATAACAGTCCAGTCTTCTGGACATGCCTGTCTGCACCTAGAGTCAGGCTTGCAGCTTGGGGCCTTGCTTACTGACAGAACTCAGTCTTGATGAACTCTGGCCACCACTCTTCCCAGCAGGGTGGCACCAGTGGCTAATTGGAACCTTCCCACCTCAGCATCTCTAACAGAAACTTGTCCGCAGCATGGCACACATACACAATAGATGCCCCAATGCGCGCACACACACACACACACACACACACACACACACACACACACAAAGATAACCTAAGAAACGAGCTTCCAATGTAAAAACAAGGAGCAGAGTGACTAAAAGGTGAAGCACATATTAGTGGTCAGGAGAAATGGACCCTCACCTTGACCCCTGGCTTTCTAGGTGAAACTCTCTACCATGAGTTTTTACCTACTGAGAAGAAGCAACCTGTAATTTTTATTTCCTTCCCTGTTGAAATTTGAATGTGACCCCTTTGTGTGTTGGAACATTTGGTCCCCAGCTGATTGTGCTATTTGGGAAGGTTGTGGAACCTTTAGGAAGTGGACCTTTTACTGGAGGAAGTAGGTCACTGGGGGGAAACCTTGAGTTTTTATAAGCCTTATCCAATTTCCTGTCCACTCTCTGCTTCCTGACTATAGCGGCAATGTTTCTGGATGCCTCATGTTCCTGCCACCGTGACTTCGCAACCACAGTGGACTGCATCCTTAAACTATGAGCCAAATAAACCCTCTTCTTCTTGTCAAGTGTCTGGTCACAGCAACCAGAAAAGTAATTAATATACCACCAAATCTTGCACATGCCTAGTGGGAGGGGGAAGAGCAGTGCTGAGCAGGAAGTCTTTTTTGGGATGGAGTTATTCTGTGTCTGAAACCCAGCACATGGGTTTCCATGGAGCCAGGTACAAGAGCTACCTGTCACTAAATGGCCATCCTTGTGGGGTGTGGTTAGGGCACTATGGGCTTCTATGCATAGGGAGAGATGGTGTTTACTCTGGGTAGCCCCCTAGGACACATGCATTAGAGATTATTAGGCACTAAACTGTGAAGTTCTCATTCATCCTTTGTACACATAGCCATGGACTCTGGCTTTCACTGAAAATTTACATCCGAGTGGTTAAACTTTTTGAGACCCCAGTCATTATGGACAACTTTCTCCTCTACCAGTTTCAACAGTGAATTAGTTTCAGATGATCATAATAGCATTGTACGGTTTCTAAGGCTAACTGTGTCTCATGCCTCCAAACACAGCCCTCAGCACCTCCATGAGTTAACTACTTCCTCCAGGAACAGGCTTGTGACTTCCATCAGAAGCTGGAAATGAGGGGAAAACTTGCCTTTCTCTTAAAATGAATGATGCCTTCCAACTCCATCGTGTGTGAACACACAGCTTATAGGCTTCTTTGTTCACCAACTACAGCATTTACCTGTCTTTGTCCGCAAAGTGACAAAGATTCTAGCAATAGAATGCTTTTTCTTTTTTAGTAAAATTTTAATTGAATTCTTGTCTTTCATACAGAACGTCTTAATCATCTTTTTATCCGCTTCCCCTGCTGGCATTCTCCCATAGCCCTCCCCCCACCCCTACTGGAATTTATACATTCTGTCATTTGTGTCTATCATGTCAAGTTAGTGTCTTCAGAGGTCCCTCAGTGCAAATTCACCTACTGGGGTCTACTCAGCCTATCTAGAATCTCTCCCTTTAAGAAGATAGCTCTTCTTTACCCAGCAGTAATCAAATGCCAATAATTATTTGACTACGATTGATACCTGCTGTCCATTTCCACAGTTCTGTGCTGGGTTTTTGTCTGCTTGAGTTTGCATGGGTCTTGTGCATGCTGACACCATTGCTGTAGGTTCAAATGAACAAGGTCTCAGGAGCCTGTAGGACTCTGTTCCCCTATCATCATGCACCTCCTCCCTGGCTCTTACAATCTTTCCATCCCCTCTTCCACAATGGTCTCTGAGCCCTGGGTGGGTGAGGTTTAATATAAGAGTTCTGTCCAAGAACCCACACTCTGCAGACTCTCATTCTCTACATTTCGACCATTTGCGACCTTTTGTGTGCCCGGTCCTCTGTTGCATGAGGGAGCTTCATTGGTGAGAGTTGAGAGATGGATTACTGTTCTCTTCACCCTCGTTTTATGTTCCATGAGCCTTAGATATATGGTGTATCGTTGATGTGTCACTTAGGCTTGGGCGATTCACAGACTATTTCTGAACTGAATGTACTTTCAAATACCTTCTGAAGTGCTTCTCTGGGCAGCCAACTCCTGGTTACTCACGGTGTTGGTTACCATGCTCTGCTGGGTTCATGGCCATTCCCTTGAGCTGCCTAGAGCTTCCTTCCAGTCCTCACAGTACCTAGGGTTAGATGTCTGACTACTGTTCCCATTGCCCCACCCCTCAGGGTTAGCCACCCCTGGAGAGAAGGCAACATAAAGGAATAGGGTGTGGAAGGAAGGAAGATAAGCCAGCCAGGTACTTACCACCGTGGACAACTTCCATGATTTCTCTCCTTCCTCCCTGTGGGTAATTGGAATGCAAACACCTGCTTTTAATATGTCCAGATTCTTTCCATCCTTGAACCCAATGGAGAATGGGGTGGCAAGGTGCGTAAATACAAGACACACTTTATGACATGCTCAGAGGAAGCCACACTAATTTGTTTGAATAACACCAGTATGAGATCAAGGCAAGTGACTCATTCATTTAAAGCCATTCCCCACTTTCCTCTGAACAATTGTCAAATGTGCTTGATGCAGAGCCAGTGACCTTCACCTGCCTACAGAGGGGGTTGGGCCTGGGCTGTCAGTGTGGATTTGGGCAGCGTGAGTAGCTCCAGAGATTCCTGATTTCTTATGCTTGAACTGCTGACCCCAGCACTGGGCCTAGAGAGGGATGGGAAGGAAGGTGTCCTCCCACTGATTCAGGGACCTCTGGGCAGGCTTTTCCACCATGTCAGCAACCTTCATGTCGCTTTCCTCCCCTCCCTCTTCCGCCCCACTGTTAAGTGCTGTCCCTGGAAGCCCTCTGAAGTTGCCAGGAATCACGGACTTTAGGAAACAATCCAAAAAAAATTGGGTGGCTGCTCGGCTTCCCACAGCCTGATGGCTACATGCTGGTCCTGGTGTTGGCCCTGGGTCATAGGTGTGGAAACAGCCTGGTTCAGAGGAAGGAGCCTGGTCTGGCAAGAGACGCCTTCAGTGACTCCAGCATCAAGCAGGGGATGACTGGGAGGCAGAGACTGGTTTTCCAGATTGTTCTCAGGCCACATATGTTAAAATCACATTTCCTAGTGTTGGGCTGCTGGTCTGGGGTCATGCTTACCGAAGGAGTAAAGACAACTGGGGCAAGGTCATCTCCAGGAAATCATAATGAAACCAGAAGTCCCAACTGTCAACCAGTCTGCCCACTGGGGGGAGGAGGGGTGACAGGAAGCATCTTTTGTGACAATATGGAGTCCTGAACTGAAGAAATAGCTGCTTTCCTAGATTTCAAAACATCACTGTTCCATGCTGCAAGAAATGTTACGAATGTCTCAATTCGGAAAAAATTAAGTTCCCAGGCCTGCTGCTCTCACAGAGATGGGCTGTTGCGATTCATTAGCTCCCCGATGACAGGTACATCTGCTATGCCATGTCCCACAAGGAAGGAGTCAGCAAGACAGCAAACAGTCTTCACTCTCTATGACAAAGCCCTCTTAAAGGACAGGGTGTTGACAGCTTCCCCATCCTCTCCAGCAGAACATTGTCGCCTCTGTGCATCCTCTCCTGCCACAGCTCACAGGGGCAGAGGCTCTGGCCCTTGGTTGCTCATAGACACTCATGGTGGCCCACAAAGAGCTCTGTGTTCATCTGCATGCTGTCATTGATAAGGCCTGTGTGTGCTGAGCAGTTCTGTTCACATTTCACATCCTTCAGCTTATTCTGGGATTTGTGTGGGTGGCACCTGTCTGCACCACCCACCCTTATCTGTGAGTCTTGGACACCTGGGCAGGTTGAAACCATTTTTTTCTCTTCAAGTCACATTCCTGAACGCACTGTGTCAAGTGGGTGTGTTGACTGCTTCCTGGAGCTGACCAGTAAGATCACCTATTGAGTTTTCTGCACTGGGCCCCAGGGCTTTGGAAAACAAATCAACCATAAAGTATCTCCCAGAATACGTTGGGGCCGATGCACATTTACAGTGGCCTACTCCTCAGATGCTGACGTATACTCAACAATTCCACCTCAGGTTTAAAGTGAGGCTCCTGACCAAACATCAGAAAAAGATTGCTCCATTCCATATGTTACCCCACAGCAGGAAATTCAATTCCCATTTTAGAAATAAACATCAACCAACAGAAACAGAAAGGGAGAGAGAGACTGGTTGGCATTCCTAAGGGAAAGCTCATTTTCTGACTATGATGGTCAAAACTTTGCTTTCTAATCTTCTTCATTAAAGCCTCCTTATATACATTTTTACATTTATTTACTTCCTGTGTTTATTTACTTCATGTGTGTGTTTATGTGTGGTGGAAACATGAGCCATGGCACACATGTGGAAATCAGAAGATAATTTTGGGAGTCAGTCTTCACCTTCCACCATTTACATCCTTGGGATTGAACTCAGGTCATCAGGCTTTGCAGCAAACTCCTTTACCCAGTGAGCCATTTCATTGGCCCCTAAAGCCTTCTTTTTTGTTTCAGGTCCCCAGCTTCTTTCCTTCTGTCTTTCCAGGCAGCCCTGAAGATTGTTAGATGATTAAGCTATCCAGTCTATTTTCAATTTTAAAAATTATTTATATTTTTATTTTACATGTATGAGTGTATTGCCTGCATGAATATAAGCGTATTCATGTTATACAATGCCCATGGAGGCCAGAAGAGGGCCAGAAGAGGAACTGGAGTTACAGATGGTTGTTAGCCTCCTTGTGAGTGCTGGCAGTTGAACCCAGGTCCTCTGCAAGAACAGTCAGTGTTCTTAACCGATGAGCCATCTCTCCAGCCCCAAGCTATCCAGTCTTAAATCAAGTAGGCCTGACAGACTTTTTTGGATGGAGGAATGCTTGATTCTATAGGTGAGGTCTTCCTTTTAACCAAGTCTCCCAAGTAGACTTGTACCATTCCTTTTTCTCCTAAACTTTTCAGCATTTCTTTTTAATTAACAGGTAAGTGTATTTATTTATAAGGCACAGTGTAATATTTCAATTCATGTGTATAATGTGTACCAATTGAAAGGTCTTCATCTTCTTTTAAAATTATTTTTGAAGATTTTGCTTACTTTTATTTCTAAATGTACGAGTGTTTGCCTACATGTATGAAAGTGTACTGCCTGCCCGGTGCCCCTGGAGTCCAGAGAGGGCACTGAATCTCCTGGAACTGGAGTTGTTGTAAGCAGCTATATCCAGGCTGAGAACTGAACCCAGGTCCTCTGCAAGAGCAGTAAGCACCCTTAAGCCTGCTGAACCATCTCTCCAGTCCCAGTGCCCAGCTTTTTGTACCTGGATTCTGGGGACCAATTGGAGGGCCCTGGACTTCTACAGGAGGCACCTTATCAACTGAGCCATTGCCTTCCCTGATTTTCACCAGTCGCTAATTTCATTTAGTTCTGTTTACTGAACACCCCCTATGTCTGGGTTGTGGGAAGGAGTATAAATCCCCCCAAATACCTTCTTTTTATTTGTGTGTGTACATGTTCATGTGTGTTCAGGAGCATGTGTGTATGTATGCATATAGAGGTCAGCAGATCACTTTGGGTGTTGCTCTTCAAGTGCTGAACAGCTTTTTAAAATTATTATTTTTTTCTTCTCACTGGCCTGGAACTCACTTGCTTGCTGCCAAGTGAGCCCCCAGGATTCTCCTGTCTCTCCTCCCCAGAGCTGGGGTCACAAGTACATTCCACTACACCTGTTTTTTTTTTTTCTTAATGTGGGTTCTGGGGCTCAAACTCAGGTTCTTGTGCTTGCATGGCAAGTACTTTACTGACTGAGCTGTCTCCCTTCCTCCTCAAATGCCTTCTTTAGAACAACGTTTGGAACAAACACTTTCAGAAAAATGTTCCTAAATTTGGGAGAGTCACCTGACTTGTGTTATTACTTTTAACTGCTTGATTAGCTATAAAAATGGCAGTACCCACAAAACTGTGCTTTCTGCATTTCATCCCTTGACTAATGAAAAACCTGGCATTTCCTCCCAAAGGAGACAGAAGTGTCTTTTTCTTCTTTCATTATGAAGAAATGGCATTTGGTTTCCCTATGCAGTCACATTCACGTTAGCTCATACTTGGGTATGGCTGTATACCAGACATTTAAGAACACTAAAACCTTGCTGTAAGGTGTTTTTAAAAATATTTTATTTATTATTTCTATTTTATATGCATGAGTGTATTGCCTGCATGTATGTAAGTGCAACCAGGTCATGAAATGCCCTCAGAGGTCAGATGAGGGCATCAGATCCCCTGGAACTTGAGTTAAGGATGGATGTTAGCCACCATGTGGGTGCTGGGAATCAAACCCAGGTCTTCTGCAAGAGCTTCCAGTGCTCCTAACCACAGAGCCATCTCTCCCTTAAGGTATTTTTTGTAGGAGGTTTGGAGACTGGTTTCTAAATTCTATTATTTTATGTGTATAATGGCAATTATGCTCAAGAATTCTACAACCCAAGCTAGGTCTGTGAGTCAAACTCCCTCATATTTCAGGATACTAAGGTAGAAACCACTGCAGCCCAGAAGAGATTAGCAAGCAAAATAGTCTATTTATGAACATCTGTGATATTTTCAGTCTTTTTGGAGCACCTGGTAATGGCTCTGTGGCAGGCCAGCATACGAGATGGTTTATGGGGACTCACCAGGATGTTTCTAGAATGTGCTTCTGTAGGTGAATAAAGGTGGTTATTGTTGAGTCTCTCTTCACCAAAAAAGAATAAAACTGATTTAGTAGGCTCATTTGGAAAAGAGCCTAGTAAAATCTGTTGCAGAGTGAGGGTTTGCTTTGAAAAGTACTCTGTCCTGTGAGGCACACTGATCTGGTATTCTCTTTCCCCCATGGTATTTGTCAAGCCATGTCATATATGCTTTCAAACAAAGTTAGAAAAATTTAAAAACACATATAAAATAATCATACTTAATACCATGTAACTAAATAATGTTTATGTGCTCTCATTTCCAAAAGTATTTAATCTACTGTAAATACATCAGTAATAACTGTCTCTTGTGTTTGTATGCGAGTACTTATGCATGTGTGTGCAAGTGGAAGCCAGAGATCAACATCTTTGGCTGTCTTCCCCAATGGCTTATCTACTTTGTTTTTTGAGTTAGAGTCTCTCATTGAACCTAGCCCCCAGTAGTAACTCTTTCTTATACTATTCCAATCTTTTATAAATTCATCTCAAGAAATACTAATTTTTATAATGATCGACTAAAAGTGCTTTCAATGGCACTTAGGAAATTGTATCTGACCAAAATCAAACTTTGAATTAGCAGCAGGTGCATAAATGGGTGATGAGCTGATTTAACAAATCTTGAGTGGGTTCAATATGGAACAACTGGGTCCTGATTACTGCAAGCCCTTGCTGTGGGCCCAGCATAGTAGTGACATGAGCCTAGGAGGGGTTGAAGTGTCTGTGTCAGAGTGGCCAGCTGATGTGGATAGCACTTACTTTGCAAAATATGCAGGCAGTCTTCAGTATTCATGGATTCTGCAGTGGTAGATTCAATCAACAGCAGAGCAAAAACATTTGGAAGAGCTGGAGAGATGGCTCAGTGGATAAAGTGCTTGCCTTACAAGCATGAACACTTAAGTCCAATCTCTCAGAGACCATGTTTAGAAACAAGCAAAAAAACTGGGTGTGGTGGTATACAATAGTGATCCCAGCACGGGGGAGGTGCACACAGGTGGGCCCCTGGGACTTGCTGGCCAGCTAGTCTAGGCTACTTGGTGAGTTCTAGATTAGTAAAAGACCCTGAAAATAAAATAAAAAAGTAGACAGTGCCTAAGGAACAGCACCTTAGGCTGTCCTCTGGTCTCCACATGCACACACACACACACACACACATGCACGCACACACACATGCACAAGCACATGAACATACACACAAATTTTGGGAAAAGAATTGTGTCTGTATTGAGTATACACTTGCGTTTTTCTTGCCATTATTTGCTAAGCAAAATGGCATAACTATTTATACACTACTTACAGTGCCTTAGGTATTATAAATAATCTCGAGATGATTTAAAGTATATAGGATGGTAAGTATAGATTGTATGAAAATACCATGCCATTTGATAGGAAGGACATGACCATCTGAGATTTGGGATCAGGGGGTCCTGGACTCAATCCCCCATGAATATGGAAGGACCAGAGTACTTGGATGGACTGTGCCAGTCCTGTTCTAAGTGCTTTGTACTTAATAATGTATTCAGACTTCATAACTCTTTATCTACTTTGGGTATGAGGAAAAAGAAGCAGAGAGATTAACTGCCCAAGGTCACAGACAACCAGTGCTGGAGCTGAGAGCCAAGGCCACACACTGGGCTCCCATCTCTCCACCCACCACACCCTGCTCCCCAGTTCCCATATAGTCCAGCTGTGTCTGTGAACTTTCAACCCTAGCTCAATGTATACACAGCTGACTGTCTTAGTTGCACCTTAGGGAATGAAGGGTTAATTTCAGCTTGTAATTCCAGGTTCCATTCCATCTGTGTGAGAAAGTCACAATGGCAGGAGCTTGAAGCAGCTAGTCACCTCACGTCCACAGTCAAGAGCAGAGAAATGAATGTGAACATGCTTGGTGCTTTCTCCACTCTCCTGCAATCTAGGGCCTCAATCTGGGAATGGTGCTTCCTGCTTTCAGTCTGGGTTTCACAATTCAGTTAAGGCAATCAAGACAATTCCCCACAGGCTGGCTCACAGGCCAACCTGATTTAGGCAATGGTTCATTTAAAGTTTCTTCCTAGCTGGTTCTAGGTTGAGTCCATTTGACAATTAAAACTTACCAACACACACACTCACTTGCTATATCTGGCCTAAGACCCTTCACTTGCCCGCCTCCCGGTGTCTCATCCTTTAAAAGCTTATGTCTGTTCTTGAAGCACTGCCTCCAGCAGCAGGTGATGGCAATGGGGCTATATATTAACTGCATAAACTCTAAGCTCTCTAGTGCTGAGTGACACCCCAGGGGGAATTGTTTTCTTTTAAGGAATGAGTCATTAGGGAGAGGCAGGACCTGAAGGAAGGAAGACTGAGGTAACTTTGGTGAAGTCAAAAGATAAAAAAGAAAAAGAACGGAAAAAGGAGGAGGGAAGGAGGGGGAGGCTCGTGCCATGTTTTCAAGCAGGAGAATTTTCAAAGGGGTTAAGTTTTGTCAGAAATTAATTAAAGTTTCATTTTTATTTTTAAAAATAGTTTATTTTTATTTTATGTGTATGAGTGTATGGCCTGCATGCATGTAAGTGTACCTGTGTCATGCAATGCCCATGGAGGTCAGAAGAGGGTATCAGATTCACTGGAACTGGAGTTAGGGAAGGTTGTTAGCCACCATGTGGGTGCTGGGAATCGAACCTCGTCCTCTGTCAAAGCAACCAGTGCTTTTGACTGTTGAGCCATCTTTCTAGACCCCGAAGTTTCATTTTTAATAATGAGACCATTGGCAACATCCAAGTATATATAATTGAGACTTAATTATTTTACCTTCATCTAATAAGCTAGTTTGTCCATGAAAAGAAGAGGCTTTATACTTTCGACTAATGTATTAATTACTTTTCCTAGTACTTTGACCAAATACCAGGCAGAACCAGCTTAAGGGAGCACAGATTTATTTTGGCTCATGGTTTCAGTTTATCCAGCAGGGAAGGCCTGGTGGCGGGAGGCAGATCTATCTGTGGCGGTGGAAACATGATGTTGTTCCTTACATCACAGATGACTGGGAGTATAGGGTATAGACTGGAACTGGCGCGTAACCTTCAAGACCCAACCCAAGTGACCTTCCACCAGCTAGATACCCCATCCCAGAGGATCCACAACAGTGCCACCCACTGGGGAGCATGGGAGCCTGAGGGGCATGGCTCACACCCCAACCATAACAATGGGTTATATATATATATATATATATATGTAAAAAAACTTTCTGGAGAATATGCTGAAAATAAAAAATAAAAGCAAGGGTTATATTGAAGGATGGGATTACTGGATATTATACTGTGCTTATAAATGACAGAGTTATTAATCATTTGTAGCAAATACATATTACATTTGCACAAATACAAAAAGATTGCATTCCTCTTTCCAGAAAAGGTATGCACATTTGTTACAGAGGTGCAAGAAGGAGGCTGTGTTACCGAAGAGCTGTCTCGAGCGTGGAGAAATTGCTTTTCTCTCTCCCACTAGCTTACATTAGATGGCACTTCAGCGTTTCTCAGCCTCCTGAGAGAAATGAGAGACAGGTGTGTGAAATACATCGCTGTATCCACTGAAGAGCAGATTGCTGAGGATGTTGCCCCTTGCATCCTGTCCCCCTTGCATTACTGTCCCTCCATGTGAGAATTCCAAGGATGCAACTTTCCTGCACCTTGTATCCTGACAGTGACTTCCATGAGCATCTTGGGCATTCTTCTGGAGGAAACTGTGATTCTTGTGACTAATCTTGCATATGTCTTTGTGTTGACCACTGGGAAGCTTAGAGATTATGTGGATTGGATTTATTTTTGTTTGTCAAGCAGCTGAACTGGAGGTACAAATTTAAGCATGCCATTCCCATAGCTAACCTTGCTGTGATTTCTTCCTCCTTTCTCTGCTTTTGTTCTTTTAGCGTCCTTGCAACGTAGGTCAAATAAAGACAATTCAAAAAGATGTCATTATCAAATGCACATGTGATACCAGGTGTGCTACCTCTCTACCAACATCTCAAAGGACAACTGTTTGGACTGAGTGGAGCCCAATACGTCACACAGGTGCCACAAGGACCAGCTCCATGTTCAATTTACAGAGTGGAACAAAAAGCACTTTCTTTACTAAAAAGATTGAGTTCCTTAAAAACACATTAAAATAGAACTGCAGTCAGATGCATTTTAATACTTGAAATCTTTTACATAACATTTAGGTTTTAATGCTGCATACAGTACTCTTCCCCTGGCATTATTTAGATGATTTATTGATTATTCTAACGTTGGCTGCATGTATCCTTCCAGTCAACCCCATCTCTTGGCGTCATTCAGAGCCCGACTTCACTAGAGCTCACTTCACCCTTTTCTGACTCCCCTCCAGCTTTCCACTAGACCATTAGGCTGTTGCCCTTTACATTTGGTAAGGACCAGCTGTAGTAACCTCTGTGAGGGTAAAGTCTATGCTCATTTTCTGGCTTCTCAGCACTACCAGACGTCGTTCACCATGATCTACCATAAGTGTGTTCTTTTTCCATCGGTCTCTATGACTTGATTTTTCTTTCTGGAATCCCTTCCTTCCTCCATTGTCATTGATGCTGAGTGGTCCTGGAGGCTTCACTAGATCCACTTTCTTTTGTTACGCACAGACCTTCTGCCATGGATTGCACGTCTGCTTGTATTTTCAATTATGATACCCCATGAGTGTTAAAACCTGGCTCACTCTCGCCTTTGTATTCAGTCTAGGACCCCAGCTGATGGAATGGTGTTGCCCACATTCAGGGAGGGTATTTCTTCCTCAGTTAAACCTTTCTGTAAACACTGTCATAGAGACTCTCAAATGTGTGTCTCCTAAGTGATACTAAATCCCCTGGCAAAAAGATTAATCAACACAATTCCATCTCTTGTCAATTTGACACCCAAACAATGCACAGAAATTGAATGAATTATGTTTGAATACAAGGGTCACAGGAAAGGATGGCAGTAGAATGGCTTCAGGAACCTGGATAAGAGTGTGATGAGACATGTGTGGGAGATGGGTGATGCTTCCCCTGTGGTACTTGTGCATTATCATAGAGCCAGGCACCTGCTCATGATGCTGGATCACAGCAAGATGCAGGGCAGTGCCTGAAGAGGGATCCTGCAGGGTGGAGAGTCAGAACAACCTTTCAGTATACTGAGTCCAGCCATCCTGGAGTTTCCTGTAATTTACTGCACTTCACTTTTATGTAGCCAGAATCATGAGCACTGGAGCATAAGGTTCTTTTTTGTTGGTGGGCAGGGATGTGGGCAACCCTAAAGAGCTGGGGCAGCAATGCTGTGGAGACCGTTTCTTCTAATGCTGCCCCTTGTGTTATTTCATCCCCCCAACCCGCCGTTCACACCCAGTTTCTAGTTCTCCTCCAGTGGTTTCTCGTCACTCTTGACATCTCACACAGCTTTTCTCTGCATGACTTGGTATAAGCTCCTCAAGCTTCCCTTGATGCGACCCATTGAGAATGGCACAAGCCACCTTCTCCAGAGCCAGAGCCACATCTGGATCTCCTCAGGCTCCATAGCCCTTTGCTGTGAAGTGCTGTCCTCTGAGAATAATACTCGTTGTCATCTTAATCAGAGACCCTCAAGGTCTAGGCTGTTAAGACTCCCTTATAGAAGGAGGCAGAGGGGAGGGTTTAGATCGTCACCTGAGATTCCAGCCACTTCCTCCTGTGTCTTTCCCCCTCACCCTCCTCCCCATGTTAATTCTGCCCCAGCTGCACTCTATCTGAGATCCTAGAGTATACAGGAAGTAGTAAGTTAACTAAAGGGAGAACTCTACTTATACAGCATTGGTGGCCCAGCTTTTGGGGTTACCCACATTCCTGTAAGTAACCCCTCACCCGAGCTCCAGCAAGTAACCCCAATAAACTAATTCATCAACTAAACTAGACTTGGCTGGAATCATTCCTTTGATCTGTTGTCAGTGCCCTATGTGAGGTGAATAGACATTTCTATTCATGTCTCCTCAGGAAAAGTTAATGGCAACAGTCTCTCATCAAAACTCAAGCATGGAAATTAAATGATTCAGTCTCCAAACTTGCCTTCAGTCTGAAGTGATTTGTTTCTAAGGTCAATGACATTTAAAATTCTACTGGAAAGGGTGAGTTTCAATATCTTATATTTTAGTTCCTTCTATAAATCACTCATAAATATCCTATAGAAAGGAGTTATATGCCACTCTAACTTGAAAAGATTTTACATGTGCTTTCCATCGTATCAAGAAGAAAAATGAGCTCCAGATGCAGAAGGCATATTATTATAACCCACAAGTCCTGTTTTCCTTCCAGAGACTCACTGAGACTCACTCAATCAGTTCTGAGGACACATAAGGATGAACAACTATCACTGTATTATGCTGAAGTATAAATAACTGGTCTCCTAATATCTGTCATAGGTTATTCCAGAAGGATATGTAATTATCTCATAAAACAGAACCTGGAAGCTGGAGGTCCATGGTTGGCTGGGTACTGCAGTAATGTCCTCTTGATACCACAGGCTCTGCTGCTCCACTTCATCAGGATAAGCTTTGTGGCCCAGAATGTTCCTGGGATGGTAATGCAATGGCTGTTAGAACTCCAAGCCCCAAAGCTTTGCATGCCATGTGCTGGGCAGCTGAGGAAAGTGGCTGTCTTCTGAAGGGAGTGAATTTGCCCACTGAGCACATGAAATCTGCTGTATTTATTTCCTAGGGCTGCCTTCACAAAGTACCACAGACTGGATGGTTAAGTGATACAAATCACTGTCCTACAGTGTGGAGGCTGAGAGTTCTACACGCAGGTGCCACCAGAGTTGGCCACTTCTGAGCACTGTGTGTGTGGGGGGGGCGTTTCCGCCCTTTTTCCTTGAAAGTAGCACCACCTTCCCTCTGAGTTCCTTCACATCCTTCCTCTAGATGCGTCATTCTTTGTCTACATCTTTCCCTTTTAAGGGAACAAGAGTCATATCGGGTGAGAACCTTCCCCAGTGACCTCATTTTTAACTCAGTTACCTCTGGATAGTCCCCATTTCCCATCTGGTCATATTTTGAGGCTCTGGGGATAAGACTATCACATTTCTGGTGAGGGAGGCACAATGTAAATAATATACACTCGCCCCTAAGCCAATCATTTTTGCCCATAGATTCTTAAATTACCTGAACCCTTGTATTATTTTCCTTTGAAGGACCATCCTTTAAAATGACCCTAAATAATTCTCACTATTAAAAATACCAGGGATGAAGGAATGAGGAGTAGATCACACATGGGAAAAGTGAGGTCACTAAGGCCTGATGTCACTTATTTGCCTCTAAATAAAACCTCTCATTACATGCTGCAGGTTCCTTTCTGAGGGAAAAGAAAGGGCCAAGCGTCAAGCTGCATCAACAGTATGGCTGAGGAAGTCAACTGTTCTCTTTGCTTGGCTGAGCTGTGGCTAGTGGGACATGAGAGCAGGACCAGATGTGGTGAACAGGAAGCAAAGACAAAAAAAAATAGTCTTTTGGCGATTGCCTGTACCATAGCCGTGGAAACCAGCCTGGCCTCCTCATCTGTAGGGGGACTCTCCTTTCCCGTTCTTCTTTCCTTTTTATGACTGTAATTCCTTCCTACTCCAATCCCCAAATCTCCCTCTCTTGCCACTTTTGGGGTTGTAGCCTCTGTCCTAATTGTCTTCCCAAGTCTGAAGGGAGGCAAGTGAAGAAAGACCTCCTCTGCGATGGCAGAGACCTCCTCTTCCCCAGGGTCCCTCTTCTGATCTCTGCTCTTCACTGCTGAAAGTTTCCTCAAACCTCACTTTGGGTGTTGACAACCCAGATTCCCAGGCCCAGATCCCTCACAGCTCGCTGCTGTGTATGGTGGGGTCACAGGGAAGGTGTGAAGGAAGGGGGTCGTCCTTCCACCGCCGAATGGGGTCGGAGGCAGGAGAGGGGAAAATCAAAGTTAGGAATCACTGTCCGAGCTACCAGTGGAGTGTGATGGAGGAAGAGTGATGGGGCAGGAAAAGAAGCATGGCTCCTGAAGATCAAGGTTGAGATTCATTTCTCCATGGACAAGTCAATAAAAATGGCTCGTGTTTCCTTTCATACTCTTATATTCAGAATATTCACATGGATACACTTAGGTTTGCATTCAGAATCACGTGTTTGCATACATAGTATAGCATACAGAAACATTCATACGCATGGGTTTTGTTTTGTAGAACTGGGCATTGAGCTCAGAACCCTGTACATGTTGGGAGATGGTGGCTCTTCCACACAACAACCTCACCATCCCACATACAGAGATATTATATATAGATTTGATCAAGACTTTGAGGATTGTCTAGTGTTCATTCGCCATGTATAACTGTAGGAGACATCTCAGAGCCTTGTTAAACACTTGTACTGCTTTAGTATTTTGCACTTGTAAAGACAGATATGGATGATTCCCGTGCTTCTGTGTTGGTTGGTTTTCATGATCATCCATTCAGAGTTGGGGGAACTGCACATGTATGTGCTTCCTTTACTTAGTAAAAGAGAGAAAGTCAGCGACAGGAGAGCTGGAGAGGAAAGTGGGTGGTGAGCATCGGCAAGGGTCGTCTGGGCCTATTGGAAAGCTAGAGCTGAATTTTGAAGAGTTCATTTCTGAGAGTGCTTGGGAGGCTGCATCACGATTCTATTTCAGCAGTTCCTGTGGTGGGCTGTTTGGAGCACAGGACACTGTAGTCTGGGCAGTTGCTCTGCCTCTTGCTCTCTGTGTGTTAGCTTACGGCAGTCACGGTCATGACTTTACTGTCTGTGCTTTGTGCGCCAGGGAGGAGCTCGAAGGTCACGTTGGTTTGCCTTGCTTTTGAATTTTGTCTCAAAACTTGTAGCTACTTCCCAGAAACATGGACAGGGTGACTGACATGAGAGAAGCAGAAAGGGAACCAGAACTAGGCTTTGCAACAGGGGAAGACAGGCAAGGTACTTGAGGTAAGACTGGGCTTTGCTTCCCCCATTGCATCCTGGGTAGAGAAACCTTTGACAAGAAGGAAAGTGTGATAAGTAGCTCTGTTCTCTAGGAGAAGAACACGTGGACAATCCTACTAATACAGCACATACCAGAGCCATACCAGAGAGGTTCCACATGATTTAGAATATGCCCTTTCATTTCTCTGGGCTTCAATTTCCTCACAAGTAAAGTGAACGAGTGTCCAGGGCAGACATCAATAATCACCTACCAAATAAGCATCTTCCTTTTCCTTCAGCTTTGTTTTGGTGCCCACATATTCATGGAAGGTGGGTTCTATCTTAAGCCCTAATTGATGAATATCATAGGTCTGAGTCAAGCACAGTAACTCCCATGTTCTAATGATTGGCTTAGGGGTGATCATGTTTTTATTTAGAGGCAAAGAAGTGATGTCAGGTCTTAGTGACCTCATACTTCCCTTTATTGATTTCTATGATCTCATTCCCTCATCCCTGGTATTTTTGATAGTGAGAATTATTTAGAGTCATTTTAAAGGATGGTCCTTCAAAGGAGGGTAGTACAAGCATTCCGGTAATTTAAGAATATATGGGCAAAAAGCGAACCTGTTTGGATTATATAGCTACTATTCATTTTATTTTCATAAGCTTATTGAGATGACCTACATCAATATTTTGACATATGATCTTTTTTCTCCCATGAAACTTTATAGGGGATGAAAAGCTGAAACATAAGATTCCTTGCCCTTTTCCATGTGAATCAGAGGCAAGATTCATATCTAAAGTTATTTTTCAACCACTTGAAAAGCAACTGAACCAAGTGATTATTTGAAGTGTTTTGAATTGGTATACAGGAGCCAGGAATCTGAGGGATTGATTTAAGCTGATTGTTTGCAGTATCAGAATTTTAGCTGGGAATGTAGCGTGGTGGACAAAGAGATGGCCTCACATACCAGAAGCCCTGGGTTTGATTTGACAGCATCACCTAAATGAGATGCTGGAGGCATACATACCTCCAGTCCCAGACACTCCAGAGGTACAAGATGAAGGATCAGGACTTGGAACACATGCATGGTCTCAGGTCTCAACAAGCTGCAGGATCACCTAGGCTACATTAGACTTTGACTCATAACAACAAAAGAAAAGTTAGAGTAATGTAAGTTTTAGGATCCATTTATTAATACCTTCCTGAGACTAAAAGTTTAGGCATCTTCCTATATACAATGGCAGGAGAGAAATTTGACCAGCCAGAGAAAGAGGTCTTTAAATCACTCTGAAAAATTCACATGTTGGTAAATGTTAACACAGATAAATGGAGTTATGAAGATATATGGTGACAACTTAAGTTTTCTTCTTTCTTTTTCTCTTTCTCTCATTCATTCATAATACATTCAACCTACTCCACTTGAGTGTCTACACTTTAGAATTCCGTAAAATTAAACCTGACATTCTCTGGGTTAGACCGTGGTTTTTGTTTGTTTCAGTTTTTTCTTTCTTTCTTTTTTAAGCAGGAGACAGAAATTTTAGGACATTTACATGCAAGGATTGAAGGAAGTTCTCAAGTTCTTTTAAAATCCTCTCACAGGACTGGAGAAGACAGCGTGAGGATGGACGTGAAAAAACTCGTCAATAGTTCCGTTTGGCCATGCCAAATCTGAGATGCCTCTTAGACTTCCAGTTGACAGCTATCTGGGATTAAGGGAGAGGTCAGGCCTGGAGCTAGGAGTTTGGAAGTTTGGAAACTATTAATGTATAAACATTTTCTCCCATGACAATGGCTGAACTTACCTTTGGAAGCCTAAGACTGAATCCCAGAGGGCAGCAAAGAAGCCAGAGAAGAACAGGCCCTTGGGATAGAAGGAAAATAATATCATGGTGACCTTGAAGTCAAGTGTTTTAAGAAGTGATCAACTGGTTAAATGCTGCTAGGAGTCAAGTAAGATGTGAGTTGAGAATTATCTGCTGTTCCGGTTGGATAAAAATGGTCTAGAGCTAAAATGGCTTAAATGTGTTTCCAAATGTTAATGTGTTAGAAACTTAATCCTGAGATTCATTATCTTAATGGCATTTGGACAGAAGGTCTTTGGGAGGTAATTAGGGCTAGCTGAGGCCATGGTACTGGGATACCCATAATTGTTTTAGTGGCTTTATAAGAAGAGGAATAGAAACCGATCTCACACATGTGTTCTGTCTTGGGATGCCCTTCTCTATGGCTGATGCTGCAAGGTCCCCACCGGATTTCAGAGCCATGCGCTTAGCCTTTCTAACTTCCACACTTGTGAGCTAAATCATCCTCTGTTCTTGATTAATTATCCTGTCTCCAGGATTTTTTTATAGCAGCCAACCAAGACAAAGATGTTGTCCGTAGTGTACATACAGACACATGAGTGAAACCCTGATTGGAAAAGGCTGAGAAGAAAGTGAGAGATGGTCTAGAAAATGGAGATGAACTACAAGTACTAGATGCTGCCTCCAGGGGTCACTTCTCT
Source organism: Eospalax fontanierii (assembly GCA_035773235.1). Taxonomy (NCBI): domain Eukaryota; kingdom Metazoa; phylum Chordata; class Mammalia; order Rodentia; family Spalacidae; genus Eospalax; species Eospalax fontanierii. Next base: position 14,887,018 of record CM069545.1, read on the forward strand.
TCCTAGGAAATCATCCTTTAATTTTCCCTTTGAATCTGGGCAGCTGCTTTCTCTACCCAGTCTCCTTGTCTGTCCAAACTAGACAGAGCATTTCTCCTTAGACATAGATCCAAGCACAGCATCGCTCCCTGCATAAAGCTATGCATTCATCATCCTATTTAGCCACAGGGTTGGACTGTTGCTCTGTGTCACACTTATTGTCACAGAATCTATGATAAAATGGGGTTAATTTTTAAAGATCTTTTGTTACCAACAACTAGATTTTGTTTTAGATAACTTAAGTATTTCTGTCCAAAACTAAATTGGAGGTGAAAATCTGAGTGTAATATAATACCTAAACATAAAGTTAGTCCGTAGATTTTGTGTTCTAGAAAAAGAGAAAATTCCAATTGTGTTTTATACTTCTAGACAGGAAAGCAGAATCCTTAAAGATGCTGGACTGCTTGTTGAGTCTTTGCTGAACTGTCTCCCTGTAGAGAAGACAAAAATCCCAAGTGAGCCATCAGGTTTAGAGTGACAGTTTACCTGGAACCTGGCAGGGAGGATCACAGACGGTAAGTCACCCTGGGATGTCTCTGCTCCCATCTCATTGCTAAGGTTTAGATCTTGAATGCTTCCATAAGGACCTCATGCTGAAGGCTTGGATCAAAGGGATCAAAGGTTGGAAGGTGGTGGAGCTACTGAGAGGAGGAACCTTGTTGGAGTTCCTTAGGTCACTGAGAATGGCCCTTCGAAAGAGGGCTGAGACCTCCACCCTTTCTACTTCCTCTCCTTTTGTGCTCCACAGATCATGAGATGAGTGGCTTGACTCCACCATGCACTTCTACTGTGATTTGCTGCCTCGCCATGAGCCCAAAGCAATGGCTCAGTTGGCCATGAACTGTGACCCCCAATTAATCCTCTTTTCTTTATAAGTTGATTATCTCAAGTACATTATCAAAGTAATAAAATACAAGTAGCATACTCATCTGAAGCACACCTTCTTTATGAACACAAGATAGTTAAAGCATAAATGTGATGCCCTTCTGAGTCTAGTTATCCAAAATCCAACTTTTATTCAAGGATAAAATGAAAAATATTGTTACAAGGAACATAGGATTGTGAGCTGGGAAAGGAGTTCTATTGGAGAGCTCCCAGATGAGGTCTTGAATCCCACCAGTCTTTTCTCAGCCTCCACTTATCCTGTCCCAGACTCTGCCCCCTCCCCCAAACACCTAGCAGATTAAAAACAAGAGCCTACCATTAGACACCATCTGTAAGAGCTTCATGATTTTCACCTTTCACTCTTTAGATATTTGTATGTATGTGTGTGTGTGTGTGTGTGTGTGTGTGTGTGTGTGTGTGTGGCGGGGGGTGTTCCTGGAGGCCAGAGACAACCTGAGGTGTCAGTTCACAGACACAATCCACCTTGGTTCTTTTCTTGAGACAGAGTCCCTTGCTGGTCTGGAGCTCACCAAGTAGGCTAGACTGGCTGACCAGCAAACCCCACAGACCTGCCTGCCTTCTCCTCAGTGCTGGAATTAATGCTCTCACAGCACCATGCCCAGCTGCTACTTTAACATGGATTCTAGGGATCCAACTCAATTCCTCATGTTTACTCAGCAAATACTTTACAAACTGGGTTAGCTCCACAGTTCAAACATCGTTTCTGAATGATATAAAATAGATATTCTGAGAAACGTATATAATAGATGTATGTATTTTTTAAAAGTCTTTTTAATGTGAAAATAAGTCCAGGATAGAAAAAAAGAGTCTTTTGTACTTTGATGCTGGCAAAGGGAGTGGTGAGTAGGGGTGTGGTGGAGTGATGTCATGCATACATTATGACTGACCCTCGGAAGAGTTGTGCAGATTAATTGCTCACCCACACATATACACACAGGCTGGTTTATCTCCCATGGGCAGCTCTGCCGGCCTGAGCCTTGGCCCCTTGCAGCTGGCTCAGCAACAGCAGGGAAGGCCAGAGCCGTGGGGTGCTTCTTGTCTTTGTGGTGCTGAAGCCTCTTCCTGCAAGAAGTTCCACAGGGTCATATCCTGCTGGGCTGGCTGTTAACTCTGCACAGCTTGACCCAAGTATTTAAAGGCACCATGTGCATGTAAATTGGCTATTCAACTCATTGGGGAGATTCTTTCAAAATTCCTAGCTCTTTACTCTAAATCTACACATAGAAGCTCTATTATCCCAACATCATTGATTAAAGGACTGCCATTGATTAACTGGTCTTCTAATTTGAAATAATTCAAGTGTGTAGATTGAACAGTCTTAGGGACAGTGCAAAAGTGGCTTTTTCTTGGATTATTTTATTGTTCTGGATTTCATAAAATCATTTTCATGTATGTAGATATTGTGCTTCGAGAGCACATCCCTCCTATACACTGCCACCCCCCCCCAGATAGCTTCACTTTTACTTTCATGCCATATACATATATAGGATTTTGTTCATGGTCAAGTGGAACAGGATGGGAGGGACATCCTCCTTCCTCCTCATCCTGAGTTCTGCAGGATGCTCTGAAAGGACCTTCTGCGCAGGGCTCTCGGGTCCCAGGAGATTTCTAGGCTCTGTTTCTCCGATCTTCTTGCTTCTTCTCTGCTGCTTCACATTTTTTAGGGTCCACCTGCCACCCTAGCCTTTGTCATATAGATCTACTTCAACTCCAGCAGCCAGGTGACCATCAGACCCCCACTTCACTGGGTAGGGGACAGGCAGACAAGCCAGACCTCATAAACTCATGCCCATGTTGCCTTCAGACACCTTCTCTTAGCCTTCCAGGTTCAAGGCTGCTCCAAGACTCATCCTGCCTTTCCATCTGATGCCCCTCTACAGACGCCAGAGGTGTGAACTGCTCTTTATATTAAGAGCAGCACAGCAGGTGTTTGTCATGTCTGAGGGTCCTGCTGTAAGGGAAGGCACTGTCTCTGAAAGAACTCTGCCTAAGGACCGGAGCCCATCAGGACTCCTGTCAGCTCACTCCACATAGCTTCTTCAGCTTTCAGCCCCTGTGAGGTGCACTGTGTCCTGGGCTCTTCCTGGGCTCCCCGCTTTCTCTCCCATCTGGAATGATCTCAGCTGCACTCATGTCCTGGGGTGAGAGGAAGAAATGGGGGAAGCAGTGTCAGGTGGGAGCTCTCCCATCCTTTTGGCTGTATTTCAATCACCTGCCTTGTTCTTGGTTCTTTACTGCTTCACCATATGAGTAAGTGATGTATTATGATGAGATAGACTGCTCTGACCTGGAGCATGACCATGCAGATTATTTTGAGCAAGGGAATGCTAACACAGTATAGCAATGGCTGTATGTGATGGTTTATCTCCAGTGTTGACCTGACTGGGTTGACAAACACACAGGGAATTGGTAAAGCACACTCCTAAGATGTCTGTAAGGGTGTTTTCACTGAAGACTGGCATGTGAGCCAGCAAACTGAGTAGGGGCCCCTGCCCTGAATGTGGGCGGTGGTGATGATCTGGCCACCCCAAGAAAACAAAAAAATAGAAAAGAAGGAAAGGTCTTTTGACTATTTGCTAAATGCTTCTCGAATGGGTGCATTTTTGTCTGCTGCCATTACCTATAAATGTCAAACTCCATCTTCTTCAGCCCTCAAACACAGACTGCACCTGTGACCCTCCAGGAGATGTCTAGCCTCAAAGTGGGTCTGCATAATTGGTTCCTTTTATCCTGAGGTGTCCATCTTCTCAGAGTGAAAATGGGTCTGTGTGACAAAGGGAGGTTTGGCTCTGTCACCTGTAGATGACCAGTGTGGGACTACAAAGACTGTGATCCTGTAAATGTGTGTGTGTGTGTGTGTATATATATATATATACACACACACACACACACACACACACACACACATACAATGGGACCAACCAAATATATAGCATTGTTCCTGTTCCACTGGAAAATACTGACTAGTACATCAGACTTGGGTGTGTGCTTGTGGGGTTGACTGTCTTCAGGGACCACATATCCCTGTCCTGAGTGGCCATTCTACTGTCATTCCCTGCTGGTCTGGAATGGAGACTGGAGTGGGAGTAGAGAGGGGGTTCCTACCCTGGACACCCACTTAGCATCTCACTTGCTTCCTAACTGGCTTCCCCTGGACCCTCCTGCCCCAGCTCTCCCTACCTTTAGGACCAGAGCTCCTTAGCATGTTTTCTTTCTATGGGGGTGCAGTTGTCCTGTCGTTCCCTGTGCCCATCCCCAGCTGCTGCCTCCAGTTTCCGTTTGACCCTCATCCATGTGATTTTCAGGATGTGAAGAATTTGTGCCATCCTCTGAACCTTTGTCTTATAGCTAAAATCACATTATTTACTCCCTCTCTTACTAGATAACTAATAACTTCAATATAATGGATTTTTTTAAAGGCACTTATGTAGACCAAACTTTTGAGTGTAACAGGAGAGAGCAATGAATGGATCTCAGCAATAGAATACATTGCAACAAAGAAAGTGGTATCTCCAGATACACATTTATATTTAAAAAAACAATACAATTCTAAAGTGTTAAATCTTTCCAACATGGGGACTGTTTTAGTACACAGGCCTTGATGACTCTTCCTAGAGCATATGTGGGAAAAAAAGAACTGGTTTGAACCAAATCACTTTATATCCTAGGCAAAACCATTCATTTGGAAGCTAAAGAGAAATTATTTCAGGACAATGGAAATGTTCCCTACTCACAGAAGGCAAATCCTTTGAGGATGAATGAGCTCTCTTCAGGAAACCAGGCACACTGTCTAAGTTGAAAGTTTAGCAATCTAGGTTAGATGGAGTTGTGAGATTTTTAATAAGTTTTAATAAGAAACTCTGATTTTTTATTTTGCACTGAGCCTTCAGATGATGTCACTGGTACTGTGTTTAGACCATTATTAAGAAGATACTAGTTCTAAATACTACTTAAGGGACTTTTGCTCTGTGTTTATTAATTCACATGCATGCTTGGAATCCACTGTAGTAACTGAAACTCTCCTCCACGGTAGACTGAGCTTTCAAAAGCTATTTTTCACCCCTTTTAATTATGGCAGGAAGGGTCAAGGTCACAGGAGTTAGTCTGATCTAGGTGGCCTTCCTGCCTGGTGGGAATATCATATTCCCTGCCTCCCCCCCCAGTGCATTCAGAGCCCCCCATCCACGCTGGGCTTCTGTTCAGGATACCAAGTTGGCTTTACTGCTTTGGATCTCCTCTAAGACACAGAACACATGGTGTAAATTTGCTCCTCTGGAGGGAAACAGCAAGCTTAGCCAACCTTAGTCTGGATTTGTTGCAATCATTTAAAAGCAAATCTAGAAAGTGAAGAAATAGGACAGAGGACACTGCTCAGAGCCATGCAAAATGGTGGATTTGAGACAAGGGGCATGAAAGCTGCGGCGGTGGAGGATCTCCAGGGGCTGACGCTAGGTGACAGAGATGAGCCTGCCTGCAGAAGAGAGATATTTCACAAGGAGGCAGAAGACAATCTGGAAAGGATGTGGACTTGTGCTTATGAATATTTAATTCATACCTTTTAATGGTTTGGTTTTCATCATTCTTATTTAAAAATAATTCTGACTTCATTCTCCCCCCGCCCAAAACACAATGGAAGGCAAAATAGCACTGAGAGAGCATTTCATGTGGTTTACTCGTCATTTTGCTTGTCTTAATGCCCAGACTCAGTGCTCCTGGGTATACTTGAGGTTCAGAAAACTCTCTCAAGTGCTGCATCCTTCCTCACCATCCTCCCACAGTTCCCGTCCTTTGCAGGATCTGTGCCTTTACTGGAAGAATGCCTGAGAGATTAATTGCCATATAAGATCAGGGTAAGTCATAGATCTTGAATCTTCTCTTCCCCAAGAGAATTCATCAAGTGGGTGAACCTTATGGTAGTTGTCCATGAACACAGACACATGGTAGAAGATAATTAACCTGTTTGTCAACCTAGTGAGTTGTGAGCACAACTGCACTCCTTAAATCACTGCAAGGCGTGACACAGATGATGAACAATAACCACTGTTAGCACCTTCTGACTTAAGTGCAAATAGTGATCAAGAATGAAAAGACAAGATTTAACCCTCTATTACGATCCTACTGTGACTGTGGCCTAATTTGCCTCAGTGAATCAGCAATACCTGGAATTTATATGGTCCTTTATCGATTATAAATTGTCTTTTGGCAATAAGATCATATCTTCAGTATCCTGATCTGAGAAAATGCAAAAGGGTTACTTCCTACTAGACATTTTCCCTATAGGCTTGGGAACAAAGCACCATAGATAAGACTTTTATTCATAGTTTATTCAGATAAACTAACTGAGCTAAAGGAGCAAGATGGTATGACAGTCATGCTTGGGGATCGCTCTTCTGTGACACTGCCTGATGAGCAGAGTTCCCCATATCCTTCCTGGCTCCATGTCTATGAAGCATCCCCTGCGGGCTTGTATGTTGAATACTTTAATCCACATTGTGTGGTTCTATTTGGGGACGTTCTGGAAACATTAGGTGGGACTTAGCTAAAGGAAGTGGTCACTGTGGGTGGGTCCTCACGGGTATTTTGTCTCTGGCCTCTTTCTGTCTTTGATCTCTGCTTCTTGTGTCTGGCTGCTATGATGTCCTGCTCAATCATACTGGGACAAGCACCCATGGACTGAGCCTTCTAATATCATGAACCAAGTAAAGCACCCGTCTTTTAAGGTTTCTCTCAAGTATTTGGTCACCATGATTATAAAAGTAACAAATACATTCCCAAACTGATGAATGGTCAGGTTAGGACCTTTCCTTATTTTGGTCCTTCCATTCAGTTCTTTCTGCTTTGTCTCCCTGCTTTCTGGAGTTCCCTTCTCCTTGGGGAATTATCCTTTGAGTAAGGCTCAAAACCACCTGACTATGTGGCCCTGTGATCAGCCTCCTCTCTTCCTCAGCCTCCTTCCTCAGAGCAGGGAGCCATACGCTCTGTGTTTTCTGGCCTCATGCTCTACCCCGAGCACCCCTTCCTCCTAGACTAAGGTTAGCACATCTCTGTTCTCCAGAGCTAGATGGTAAATATTTGAAGCTCTTCGGGCCACACAGTTTCTGTGCAGCAACTCAGCTGAGAAGTAGCCAGAGATAGTATATAAACAAATATTTGTGGCTGTGTTCCGATGAAGGTTGATTTATACAAATTGCTGTTGACTTTTATATCATTTCCATGTATCATCAAATGTTACTCATCTTTTGGCTTTTCAAATCGTTTTAAAATGTAAAAACTCTTCTTAGGTTATGGGCCTTTCAGAACAGGTGGTGGACTGACCTGGGCCCATGGATATGGTTAGCTAGCTCCTGACCTCAATGACTGCTAGTCTTCCCAGCCACATCAAAGGTGGCCTTCTTTGGGAAAGTTAGCTGGAAGTTGATTAGGGCATGAGGGTGAAGTCCTCATGAATGTGATGAATGCCTTATAATGAAGCCCCAGCGAGTTGCCTGGTCCCAGCTACTACCTGTGAACACAGGGAGAAGACACCATCTGCAAACTAGAAGAAAGTCCCTCACTGGACATGGCATCTGCCTTGACCCTAAGTCTCCCAGTTTCCAGATATAAAAAATGAGTTTCTGTCGTTTCTAAACCGTATCATCTGTGGAATTATGTTACATCATCTGGAGTCAACTTAAACAGCATGAAATGATACTTGAAATATGTGAACCCCTGGAAGGAGAGTGGCTCTCCACAGGGGCGATGTGAGGGAGAGGGCATCTCTCCCAGGCGTAGGGCTTAGCTAGAGGGTCAAGGATGGCCCTCCTGCCTCAGAACAGCCAGCCCCACCCCAGACCTCTGAATTTCCCAGTCCTCCACGTGGTTCTCCTTCACACAGCAGCTTGATGTCCGTACTGTCCTGATTAAGCACTGACTGCTTAGCTCTCTTGGATCAGCAAGGCACAGGAAAACAGGCCCACGAACCCCCACATAACCAACTATAATAGAGAGAAAAGACAACCCACGTGTTCCCAAGAGTCATTGACAACACACACTCAATCACACACTCTCACTCTCACACTCATGCATGCACACACTCACATACACTCATGCACACTCACGTGCACACACTCATTCACATACACTCATTCACATACACTCTCACATTCTCACACACTTGCATATGCACACACACATGCTAACACACTCATGCATGCGTGCGTGCACACACACACACACACACAGCCATCAGTAGCACAGTAGACCACAATGCATTCCTACAAGTGAAGTGAGCAGTGCTGGATGGTAGTCTGACAAGTGTCAAGATACATAAGGTGAGACCTAAAGGCATAGCTACCAACCAGCAGATGGAGGTGATGCCTAACTTGTTAGCTCAGCAACCAAGAGAGGCATACAGCACAAGTCAAATATACAGACTGTGGTTAGCCTCCCTGGGTTATGTCCAGCTCTTGCTCTTGGGTGACCTTGGGCTGGTTATATCATCTCTCTTTGCCTTGCTTGGTACCTCATCAATCAAAGAATGATAATAGCAGCTCTTTACCATAGGATTGTTGAGAAGATGAAATGAGCTAATTATTTGAGTGAATTAGGATAGTATCTGACATATGGCTAATTCCAGACTATATCATCATCATCCTTATCATCTTATCATTATCATCATCATAATCATCATCATCATGAATCCATTAGCCAGTAAGATCTAAGGGAACATTTATGTCATCAGGTTGGCATCACACTTCTCTGAACCCACTTCAAGCTGCAAATTGGGACCTTTGCTACTTAACCTGATGACGCTGTCCTCCTCATGGGATCTTGATTCTATACAGAGAAATCCGGTTGACTTCAAGTGAGTCCAAGAGCCAGCATGAATGAAGCATTTCCTCCTTCTAGAATGGTACTACTCTGATTTCAAATACTGACCATAACTTAAATGTTCCAAGATTTTATCCTCTCCTCTGTCAGTGACAATAACTTTCACAATAAAGTCTTTGTGGTGATTTAAACGAATAACATTCTACCTAAGTGAGTGAACTGTTCTCAAAAATTAAATTGATGCTGTAATGCTTGGTGTTGATTGTCAACCTGATGGGATTTAAAGTCACTTTAGGAGACACATATCTGGGTATGTCTGTGAAGGTGTTTCCACAGAGGGTTAGCCAGGGGGAGAAGATTCACCTGCAAAGTGGGAGACACTTTCCAAAAGAAAGCCCTGAAAGGAAAAGGTCTGGAGAAAGAGCTGTGTCATGTCCCTGCGGCTCCTCTTCCTGAGCCAGTGTTTCCATCACTGCCGTTGCCATCCTCCACTGTCCCTAAACATTGCCTCTCTGGCTGTCTAAGATGGACTGACCAGAGACTCTCCAGGAGAGTTTTAGACCTTCAGGACCTATTGGGACTACTGAAGCCTACAGTTTCATGGAGTGAGCAGCTTCTGGGTTCTCTTTCCAAGTATGAAACTACCCAGTCGGCATTATGTAAGTGAATCGAATACATCCCCTTTTATAATATATATACAATCTATTGGTTCTCTTCCTTTAGAGAATCCTATCTAATATACTTACTATGGTGAATTGTACGCTAGTGATTCGCCTAGATCAGCTGGCAGCATTTTTATAAATATCGAGAAAGCAAAAGTAAATATATTTAAATCAAATAGGTTTCTAAGTGAGAGAATAGAATCAAAGAGTCTGCTGTTCTGTATCTAGAACAGGATGAGACTGTGTAGGAACACTGTGTTAGATAGCATGAATTATAGAATGAATTCCTCCTGAACTTAGTGACTTAAACCAAAAATAGCCATTTATTAACTGACACTATTCCAGTGGATCAGGAATTTGATAGTAGCCTGGAGGAGCAGTATTGGCTTAAGGTCTTCAGGAGGTTATAGATTGAAAATCACCTGAGACTGTAGACATCTGCAGCTCTGATTGGCACAGAGGGATTTCATTCCAAGATGGTGAACTCACACGGTGGCATGTTAGTGCTGGCTGCTGGAACAAGACTTCATTCCCTCATCATGTGGACCTCTTTCTCCACAAGGCTCCTTAATTCATTTTACAGTATGGTAAGTGGCTTCCCCTGAGAACAAATCAACAGAGAGAGAGAGAGAGAGAGACAGAGAAAGAGACAGAGAGACAGAGAGAGACAGAGACAGAGAGAGACAGAGAGCAATGAAGTCACAAAGACTTCTTTGAACAAGTTTCAGAATTCATGCTCTGTAAATTTCAAAATATCTTATTGGTTACACAGTCAGTCCTCTCACCCAGGGAGGAGACAACACATTGTGTGAATATCAGGAGGCAGGAATCATGGGATAGACACATTATCAAGGAAATAAACAGATGGCTGTTCAAGGTAGCTACCATATAAACAAAGGACCTAAAGTTAATATCCTAAGTACTATATTAAATCAACTTGAAAAATATCTATTTCCCTGTCCTCACCCAGATTCCTCAGACTAGCACATACTGGAAAGAGAAAGATACTCCCTGAGGCTAGCATTTTCTTAGTCCCGACTGGTGTGGTATAAGCAGGCAGATTTTAGTGGGCTGTATCAACAGGCAGGACATGCCATTTCTTACCCTTAAACAAACAGTTCAGTTGTACCTTAAGCTTTATATTCCTGTCGTATAATAGATGCCAGAATATTTTACAATGGTGGCAGGTTACTTCTCTCTGGACTAGGTCTTCGACACTACTTCTCATCAGCTGGATGTAAGCAACAATACCATGTCACTCTAGAGTGAAACAGTTTAAGTGTGATTCCACCATTCTGTCCTCACTTCCTTTGTATTGTACCAGTTGATAGGATACAAAATATTGGTGAAAGAAGCTAAGACACTAGAAGATCTTAGAGTAACTAGTTGGACAGAGCCTGAACCCCTGAGTGAGTGTGTGGAGCAAATCTCCCTCCCTACCTAACAAATTCAACTGCATTTTGATGAATGTGATCAGTAACCTGTACTGTGTCAATCACTGGAATGTTTGGGGTATTGTTACCCCAAACAAATTTTCTATGGCTAATGTACATTACAAATCATATTTAAATCTCTACCACCCCAAGATTCAATGTAATAATCACAAAACTGTTTCCATGTCTACTTTCTTTAGTATTTGTGTTTCTCACATATGGGCATACCATTTAAAGAGTAAGAGTGCCGAAGTTCCAGACCATAATTGTAAGGTGCCAATGTATAATGTCACAGTTTATTACATGGCATCTGGGTCACAAGAACAGTCAAGAGGAAGGTCGGGCTTAAAAACAAAAGTAACAAGGGTTATAAAGATGTAATAGTGTATGAAAGTTAATCCCACATATTCAAAAATTAAAGACATCCTGCCGCTTAACAAATATCAAAGTACCACAAGGTTCTTTTTATATCCCAGAGAATGGACCAGTTAAAAATAAAATCTTTAGCCATATAGTTCTAGAATTAAAGGTCATGTCCAGAGATGGCAATAACACACTTATAAATAGCTCCACAATCAAGGACTATTTCTCAAACTCTATTTAAAAAAAAAAAAAAAAAAAAAAAACATCACACCCTTGCTTTGTCATTTAGACTCTATTCTTCTTGTTCTTTCACTGAGGAAACCAAGTGCCACAGAAAATTGGGAGAAACCTGATTAATAGGTCCACCTTCCCCATTCACCTCTCACTTTCTTGGATGTTCTGTTTTATCTTGACCACCACCCACTCTGGAGTTGCTGCCGTTTAGTGGGACTTGTGAGTGAGTGTGTGTGTGTGTGTGTGTGTATGTGTGTGTGTATATGTGTGTGTGCGTGTGCATGTGTGTAGAGACCAGATGTCAACTTCAAGTGCCATTACTCTCAGGAGCCATCCACCTTGTTTTTTGAAACTGTTTATCTCACTGGGGCCTGAGATTCACCATCCGGGCTAGGTTGGCCAGCCAGTGAGCCTTGGGGATCTGCCTGTCTCTGCCTCCTCAGAACTGGGATTTCAATTACATGTTGCTACACCTGGTTTTTTATGTGGGTGCTGAGGATTGAACTCATATCTTCATGCTTGCACAGCAAATACTTTACCAACTGAGCTATCTATCTCCCTGCTCACAGCGGGACATCTTCATGCCTTATGAGATCTCAGATGCAAACATTTTGTGGGGCAGTAGCAGAGACCTGGTGCCTAGAATTCCTGGCTTCCCAAAGTTTCGGAACCCCCAGGTGGTTCTGCCTTCGTAGTTCCATTACTGGCATGGTGACCTAAATAAATTTATTTGTGATTATACATCTCTTCTATTGCTTTCCTTTGTTGCCTCTGAACTTGTCCCACATGAAGCCCTACCAAACTTCTTCTCTGGAGTTTACATGTGTCTTGCTAGAGTGTGTGCTGGTAGAGACCACAGGTGGACCGGGAGGCATCCCATGTTATATAACCATGAACACAGTTTGTCTCGCTACCTGCCTGGTCTTGCAGCCACTGGCCAAAAACAGAACTTTTTCTTTACTTCTTTTTTTTTCAGACTAATGACAAATAAAGCTGGGTAAAGACAGTAATCCTGGAGCCAAGAGTGGTGGCGCACCCCTTTAGTCCCAGCACTGGGGAGGTAGAGGCAGGTAGATTTCTGTGAGTTCAAGCCCAGCTTAGTCTCCATAGTGAGTTCCAGGCCAGCCAAGGCTACAGGAAGACCCTGTCTCAAAAAAGACCAAAAAAAAAAAAAAAAAAAAGAAAGAAAAGAATCACGGATCATCATCAAGATGGCTCAATGGGGAAAGGCACCTACTGCTAAGCCTGACTACCTGGATTCCATCCCCAGGACCTACCTGGCAGAAAGAGAGAGAACCAACTTCTGGAAACTGTCCTCTGACCTTCACACATGTATCTCTCTCTCTCTCTCTCATACACACACACACACACACACACAAATGTAATATAAAGCATTTCTTAAAAGAAAAGGTAATCATTTACTTTGTCTTGAGACACTTCTTTTTTCTAACATCTTTGCCAAAGCTGAAGCTCCTTAATTCAGTGCAAAATAAAATGAACATCTTTAAGAGAGGTAGGACACTCATTTACTGTTAAAGAATTTCCAGTATGTTAAGGATAAGCAATTTTTCTATGTATCACTATGTGTATTAAAAAAAGAGAGAGAGAGAGAGACCATAGTCACTTACGTAACTGCATGAAAAACAAAAGGATGTGTGACAAAGGAATTGTCAAAATATTTGAACTGAAAACAGAGAAGTGGCCATTTTTACAGCCTGACTAATTGCTCCGCAGTTGGTTCAAATGACTAACTCTAGCACATCTGTATTTACATGATCTGGATGACATAAATGACCATCACATAGGAAAACTCTTGGGGGAAGAAGTAAACAATCAACAAAGCATCTTAAGTGTCTGATGATGTTATTTAGCCCAGATGCCTTGTCCTGACTGCCTCTGGTCTCATTCACGTCCAGCCTGACTGTGCCATCTAGTGGTTTCACAAAGACTGCCCAGAATAGGAATCTGATTGAGTTGAGACAAGGAGGTGCCTTGTGTTTCCCATCAGTCCCTATGAAAGGAAATGGAGGGAGTGCAACTGTGGCACCCTCATGCAGCCAGTTCCAAGTTACTTGAACCAAGCATGGGAGGAAAGCACAAATATCACACATGCCTAATTCTGAACTACTGAGACCATCAAGTGAAAGTGTCTACTCCATGCCCAAATGTGCACCGTGACTGTACACCACAACCCAAGGTCTCTGTACACTCAGCTGCTGCCCTGTAGAACTTTGCCTGCTGAGGAGAGGCATTGCTCAATTCTGCTCCTTCTTTGTCTAACTCATTAGTCATCCCTCTAGTAAACAGAGGCTGTTCTTCATCCATTTCGAAGATACTGACCTCCCCAAAGGTCATGCTCTGAACTTCTCATGATGCTTAGTAACTGTATCTCTGGTATCAGAGCCCAGCCCCACCCGCTTCTGCCTCTCCCTTGCCATACCTGGAACCGTCTCCTCACTGTGGCTTGTGTTCTCATCGGTACTGGCTTAAGGCTATCCCTCCATTCTTACAGGTTCCTCCTCAGCCACCTATACTGTCAGCCAGGAGAGAGGGGCCAGTGTTGGATGACACTGGAAGAGTCAAAAGATGTTCTAAAATTAATCTGAGGTGAGACACAGATCTGTGAGTATACTAAAAATCACCTAACTATATACTTTAAAATGGGAGATTTTAGTATATGAAGTATACATTAATAAAATGTCCATGAAAACAATGTGATTTGGAATACTCTTGTCTCAAAAGTCTGAATATGTTCTAAGAGACACAGTGTACTTGTATCTTTTCTGAGGATTTTGTCCCAGTCACGCTCCTTTCCCAGCTTGGTAATTTTAGTATTCTTTACATTCATGTTTCTCTGGATCTGCTTGAAATAGGCAGAAATTTCTAATAACTTTTAAGATGTGCTGTGACTCTTCCTTCCCAGGAGACCATCTCCAGCAAGTGCTCTTCATCACTGAGCCAGCTCACTAGTCCCTGCTTTGCTTTTATTTTTAAGAGCAGTATAAAGAAAATAAATGGGTTACCTTTGGTGATAGAAAATATATTGATGGATTAAAGTTAACTGCAAACTCTTACTTTGCCTGGCCCTCAGGAGAATAAGCACATGATGTGCCCCACTACCAGAGTGCTTAGAGAATCAGCCTCAGAGCCAGAAGTGTTTTAGAAGTTCTTCCCACTGACACAAGAAAGTTCTGTACAACGCATTTGGCAACCATTTCGTTCAATTCATCCTTTGCCAGGAAACTCTCCTTTAAGACTTCACCATTTTTGTTTGTACTTTATAGAAAGTTCTTCTTTGCCTTTAAAGCTTGCTATATATTTCTATAAAGTTTGAGATCACATGACAAACCTCAAAATAATGTCAAGTTACCTACTGTGACCCTGTCCTCATTCCTTCTTTCCATGAAGCTAATATCTTCAAATCTGTGCCTTGCCTATTAAAGTCATGGCTTCTGTCCATTTTCCATTTCTGATGCCTTCCCTGGGTGTGAAAATGTGTCAGCATCCTGAGCAGGTAGCTCTCAGATATGAGCAAATCTGGTCTAGCTGTTGGGAGCACAATCAGAGTACCATTTGTCTGTCCTACTCTGTTTTTAAAATTCATAACTTTTGTGCTGATGTTACCTCAAAGTGGGCTTGCAATAGTCAGCTAACATTCTGACTATTTAAAATAACCTATGTCACCATACACTTCTTGGGAGGTTGGACTTGGTTTTGAAGCTTATGGACTTGTATTTTAAGGAAAATAAAAAATTTGGGGGCTAGAGAGATGGCTCAGCAGATAAGAGCACCAGCTGCTCTTGTAGAGGACCCGGGTTTGGTTCCCAGCACCCACATAGCCAAAACCTTTCCATAACTCTAGTTCCAGGGGATCTGATGCCTTCTTCTAGCCTCTATGGACACTGGATGACATGGGTATACTTACATGCAGGCATAACACTCCTACACATAAAACAAACAAACAAACAAAAAGAAATCCCTATCAAATGTCATTAAAAAAAATTAGGTTGTGGGCTGGAGAGATGGTTCAGCAGTTAAGAGCACTGGATGCTCTTGCAGGAGACCCAGATTCAGTTCCCAGCACCTACATGACTGCTAACAACCGTTTATAACTACAGTTCTAAGTACAGATGCCCTCTTCTGGCTTCTGTGGACATTGCATGACATAAGTGCACTTACATAAATGCAGACAATACACTAATGCACATAAAATAAAATAAAGCAAAATAATAAAATATTTAAAAATTTTTAGCTTATAATAAATCTTGTTAAAATTCTTTAGAATCACCTAACCAACCACCACTTCTCAATTTTGTGTCAGTCAGAAATTAACATAATATATCTATTTTTCTCTTTCTCTCTCTTCTCCTTCCCTCCCTCCCTCTCTCCCTCCCTCCCTCCCTCCCTCCATCCCTCTTTCCTTTCTTTCCTTCCTTCCCTCCCTCCTTCCTCCCTAGTGCTGGGAATTGAACCTAGTGTCTGACACATGATAAGCAAGTGCTGTGCTACTGAACTGTACCTTGACTCATTTTAAATTTTATTTTGTGATAGAGATTCCTTAAGTCACTCAGGCTGGCATCAAATCCTGCCCACCTATCTCAGCTGAGGTTGTAGATGTGAATCAGAGTCACCATGTGCTTTTGGCATTGATAAAGGAAAAAGATCTGCTGGTGTCTACAACCTATCCCAACAAATTTAACATAGGTCAATAAAGACCCAATTGCAAAACACTTCAGAATGGTTATAGCATTCTTCATAGTAGGTTTTAGAAGACCTGACAGCACTGGGCAGACCATCTAGAACCACTTTACATCTGTGATTCCTGTAAGAAGTTCCAACAGTTAGTTTCTATTTAAAGAGCCAGACTAGGTCATTAGGAAGTGAACTCATTATACGATCTTATCTTGTACAAATTGACTGCTTGGTCACAAATGGGGGGAATCCAGCACAATACTGACAAAGATTGTGTCTATTTATGATCAGGAGGGATTCCCCCTCATATTTTCATTTATGTTCCAAATATTCAAAATGAAATTAGTACATCCTCTCTTGTCTTGCAACATCTTTTCACTTAAAAGTTTCTGTGTTCCAATATGAGCAATAACCTCTCCCTCAGTCACTGAAGCTCATCTCAGCATCTGCCTCTGCCTGATGACCAGCTAGTAAACTGTCCAGGGTCACTTTTCTTTAAGGTGCTCCTTCTTGCACTTTGACCCCTTCCTTCACCTTCTAAATTCCTAGTTCCATTTGCTGTATTGTGGGAAACGGAACAATTATGCTTTTAGAATGGTTTATAAGGCAGAGAGTTTACATGTCTAAAGAGCTTAGCTTTGGGGGGAGGGTCTGACCTGAATATTTAGAATGGGTTTGGTGAGAGCTATTTATATTTATTTGTTTGTTTATCTATTGATTTATGAGTGTATTACGTGCATGTATGTAAGTGCATCTGTGTTATGCAATGCCCAAGTAAGACAGAAGAGAGCATCTGGTCTCCTGGAACTGGAGTTACAGAAGGTTGTTAGCTATCATGTGGGTACTGGGAATCGAATCCTGGTCTTCTGCCAGAACAGCCAGTGCTCTTAACCACTGAGCCATCTCTCCAGTCCCAGGTCGGAGCTATTTAAAGTCCTGGGCTTTAAAAAAATCATTCCCAGGTTGGAGCTCATAAGCTAGAAGATTCCCACAAATCTAAACATCCATCAGTGAGTTCACCTTTACTGAGCACATGGATAAACTGCTGAAGCTGCTTGGAAACCAAAGACAATATACACAAACCATTCTAAGGAGACTAGAACTTGCTATGTAGACCAGGCTCACCTCAAACTCACAGAGATCCTCCTACCTCTGCGTCCTGGGGAGTGGTTAGGATTAAAGGCATGCACCATAAATGCCTGGCCTCTCCTGATTTTTTTTAATCTAATAAAGGTGTATTGTGCGTATGTGCATTCAAGTTGTATGTGTATGCATGTGTGTGTGTGTGTGTGTGTGTGTGTGTGTGTGTGTGTGTACATGTAGGGGCCAGTGGTTGACGTCTAGAGTCTTCCACTCTCACTTTCCACCTTATCTTTTTAGACAAGATCTCTCACTGAACTGGGAGTTACTGATTAGACTGGTAGGCTGGAGAAAACCAGGGATCATTCTGTCTTCAACTCCCAGCATTAGGGTTACAGACATGGAGCACCATGCCCACCTTTTATGTGGCTGCTGGGGATCCAAACTCAGGTCCTCATGTTTGTGCAGCAGATACTTTACCTACTGAGTTATTTCCCCAGACCCCAATCTAGAAGATTTTATGTGAAGCACCGTCCCTTACTTTGTGTCCTGTGGTTAAGTCCCTAGCATTAAATCTTATAGACTCCACTTTACAGAGTGTAATTAATATATTACTGCAGTTGTTGAGTCTTTAGCATACATTTCATACAATTGCTTGTGTTTTCACCAAGAAACTCCTTATCTGGTCTTTTGGATTTGAGGCTGTAGCTCATTGGGAAAAGCAGTGTTTCAAAAGTCTGAGATTTTCTAATTATTTTCATTTCATCTTGGAGTCGCTATTTATTTCATTTATTCCTTACAATTAAAAGCAATTACACCAATTCTGTTTCATAGGAAAATACCTGGAATCGTCATGTGGAGTAAGAATTGTTCACATTCATTCTTCAGGATTTCTGTCCTCACTGCGACAGTCACATTTAAGACACAAGTGGTGCTGCAGAGTGTCATGTTAACAATGCTTACATTTGATTCCATGTTTGTGTGTATGTGTATGTATGTGCTATATATATGCATATGTGTGTATATGCATCTGCTATTGGAGGCCAGAGATCAGTGTCAATTGTGTGTGTTTGTGTATTTATATGAGACATATATGTGCACATGTGTGTATATGCATGTGCTATTGGAAGTCAGAGATCAATGTCAATTGTGTGTGTGTGTGCTATATATATGTACATGTGTACACATGCATGTGCTATTGGAGGCCAGAGATCAATGTCAAGTGTCTTATTCAGTTGTTCTCCACCTTTTCTTTTTTTTTACTCTGGAGCTATTCAGCAAGATTGACCAGTGAACTCCAGCAATCTGCCATTCACCCACTCCCCTCCTCCAATTCCAGCTCTGGAGATACAGACATGTGCCACTGTACCTGGCTTCTATGTGCGTGCCAGGGCTCTGAACTCAGGGCCTCATGTTGGCAACCACTTCCCCAGTCTTTCACGTTTGATTCTTAAATGAACAGCGAGAGCAGGTAAGCTGGTTGATACCCAAGCCAAGGTTGTTTTGGACTTCTGAAACTAGATACTTTGGGTCATCAAAGTGGCTGTCAGCATCCACCCTTGAGATGACCTGCTTTTCTGTAATCAAAAGGATGCTTGTCCATGTTGGCCTAACAGCTTTTACCTGTATTTGCTTCCTAATTTTCAGGTGTGATAAAGAGTCCTCATTATGAATCTTTATCTGATAAATTATTCCCAATGATAAGAAATAGAGGGCACTAGAAAATCAGGCCAGTGACTGGCAGAGCCTCTCCTTTCCAATCTTACTGTTGAGAAAGATAGATGGGGTCACTCTCTGGTATGTATTCCCATTTACTTTTTATGATCAATCATAAAAATACGGCTTATGGGTGGGAAGATGGCATTTTAAATCATATTTGTTTGTGTGAAAGACTTGGAGTTGTTTTAGTACAGAAATATAATTTGTCATTTTGAAGGGAGCCATTTGTCTCAATGGTTGTGATGTATAGTGTGTGCTGGGCCTAAAATGCCACATGTCATGTTAAAATTGGCTGAAGCTTCGGGTTTACGTGACAAAGAGCACACACTGAAGTACTCTTTAGAAAACCCTCTCCACACTTGGACTATTTTCAAGAGATCTTCTGTTTAGATAACGCAATGTGATCTTTTGAAATGAAGTCCTACACATTTGTACTCAAGTGCCGATGAGAGGAGCAGGCAGATTTCCTTACTGGAGATCTGTATTCTGTATTCTGCTTTTTGTTTTTAAAATAAGTTTCAATAGTGTCAACTGCTTTGAACCTTTTCAAAAGTAGATTTTATTTTTTAATGAGAACCAATGAAAGCTGAGCATAGCCTGTAATCACAGTGCTTGAGAAGCTGAAGCAGGAGGATTGCTGACAGTTCGAGGCCAGCCTGGGATACAGAGTTAGCTCCAGGCCAGTTTGGGCTACAGAGTAAGAATTTGTATCAGAAAATTAAAAAATAAAAAAAGAAATCAATGAGAATGATTTAACACATTTAACAAATACCAGATTGTATCAAGTGTGGGCTTAGCCATCAAATAAGCCTTTGGTTCTAAAGGAATGAAATCACTTGAGAAACAAAAGCTACTGTCCATCAGCTTTGATTTTCATGGCCTGTACTAGTTGTGACTAGTGGACATCCTGCCTCTTTTAAGCTTTATTTTCTCCCCAACGTCTTTCTCCTGACAATTTTCCCTTTATAGGTCACTGCCAGAGTCATGCTGGCTCTGGTTCAGTTTCTGCCTCTAAGCTAGGAAACTCTGAGAACAGCTTTCAACATGGGAAAAAAATCAGGCACAGATGAAAATTTGGCATAAGTTAAATCACTTAATTCCCTTTGCGCTTAATGAAGGGACTTGCAAATGTGCTCATTTAATTGCATTTAAACACCTCATTGAGAATCAGAAGTCCACTAGCTGCAGGTATACAAGAAGCCCACGATAAGAGTTCAGAGAACTTGTTTCAATTTTATGAAGCGAATTCTTGATATTTTTGGAGTCTTATATTTTAATATAGTCCTGATTTATTTCAATAATTTCATTTTTAGTGTCTAAGACCATGTATCCTTATGGAACCATAGCCCAATTTTTACTCTTTCAGAAATTAATACTATGTTAATTGTAATATAATATATATTAATACTTTAACTTTGAAAATAAAAAAGAAAAACTATTTGGGGGGCTGGGTAGACAGTTCAGTCAGTGTTGTCTACAGACATGAGGGCCTGATTTTGGCTCACCAGCACCCATGTAAAAAGAGAGATGGTGGTACATATCTGTAAGCCCAGCCTGGGGAGGGGTACAGACAGGGCAGGGGGCTCCCTAGCGCTCATTGACCAGTCAGCCCAGCTGAATCAATGAACTCTAGGTTTAGAGAGTTCAGGTTCAAAACAATGAAATGGAGACTGATGGAGGAGGGTGTCTGATGTGAACCTTGGAGCACATGTGCAGGGTGCATCCTTGTACACACATACACCCCTGTGCCCAAACATGTTCCTATACCAGAGAGAGAGAAAGAAGAGAGAGAAAGAGAGAGAGAGAGAGAGAGAGAGAGAGAGAGAGAGAAGGAGGGATGGATGGAGGGAAGGAGGGAGGAATTATTCATGAACTAAGGGAGAGCTCACTGCCAAGCCCATTTTCAGTGGCACAGGCTTTGAATAAACTAGCCCAGCATGCCAACCAGTGGTGACACCTAGGCATCTGTCCCCAAGCACGCTCCCTGGACTCATCCAGCACAGTGACATGGTCCTAGGTGGCCACTTCTCAGCTGACAGCAGGGCCTTCAATCCATAGGAGCAGCAGGTGAACTGCTTTGTGATGTGGTAGCAGCTGAGTCTGGCAGTCATGGTAATTCCATTTGGAGGCAAAAGGGTCTTACTTCATCTTCCTGTCTTCCTGCTTCTAGTTTAACTGGTTCTAGCCACGTGACAATTGGCCGGCTGGGTGTCCAAGGCAGCATTGACTTCCACTGGTGGAAATAGTGGATGTTTGATTAAAGGCTAAGTATGAAAGATATTTGGTCTGTAAGTCCAAATATCACTGCAGATAGGGATTGGTGAAACAGATTTTCCATTTGGGAGAACTTGTCTGCAGACGGGTGTGTCTAGGCACCGCAGCAGAATCTTCTCAGGACTGGGCTCACATGGTTGCCTGAGTGCTAGGCTCAGGCCCTCTATTCAATGCCCCTTACCTCAACCTTATGAGGCAGGAACCACTGTTATCCACTCCCCCTTCCCTAAAGGAAATGCTTGATGGAGGTGCTGAAATGTACACCCATGATCACACAGGAGTGGGGCCAAGTTATGTGGCTCCAGGGCCCTGCTCCTGCCACAGTCCCTCAGTGGACACATTCTGCAGTTCACATGGACGCTTTGGGGTCAGAACAAAGCAGTGACAATTTCTCCTTGCTGTCATGGAAGCTCAGGGCTTTATATTTTCACCTTCTCATGTGCCATTCTCTGTTCAATTACTAGTATGCTATAAGTTTCCCATTTCTCTTAAAAATTTTTTATCTCAAAAATAGATACAGAAGGAAAAAGAATAGAAGAAATAAAGAGGAAGATGGAAGTTGGTTCAGGCAACCAAGGGGTGGAAGAAAGAGACACTTGTCTTTTCACCTCGAGCGGGTTCCCTGGCTGTGGCTGCATTGCCCTGGCACCAGTGTCTACCTAGCAGGCCATCTGTGCTTCAGCTGCTTCCAGATGTCCCCAGATGCCTCCTCCCTAACCCCATGAAATGAGAAAGGGAGAAGAAGGATGAATGATATTACTCCACTGTTCCCTTTGGTTTCCAGAATGCCCCACACTGCTATATCTCTTGTTTTAAATTCCCTTCCAGAAATCATCAGAATTGCATCAGTCTGCCTGGTGGGCTCCTAGCTGATACGCCCTGAAATGCTTTTCTTCTGGAATAACAATGTGGACTTTCACTCCCAAAAGAAGAGTATGAGTTTAGAAATAGCTTTTCAATTCCATTCCCAGTCTAGAAATATATAGAAACAATGTTTAGTCAGCTCCATGCTCCAATTTGTGACCAAAAATTATATTACAAATCCAGAATGCCAAAGGGTGATGGAGTTGTACTTAGTTCAACACCTACCTATCACACCACTCTCCAAACATCCAAACACATCGTCCTGCATTCTGCATAACCCCATGGGCTGTGCTGCAGTTGGTTTCTCTAGCTACTAAATCTTTGTGCACATGTGTGTACATATTTGTATGTGTGTGCATTTGGAGATCGGAGCTCAACCTTGAATGTCTTCCTCAGCTGCTTTCAATCTTGCTTTTTGTGACCTGGTCTCTCATTTTTATCTGGAACTCACCAATTCGGCTAGACCATCTGGACAATGAACCCCAAGGATCTGCCTTCCCAGGATTACAAGCACATACCACCATGTCCAGCATTTTTACATGGAGTCTAAGAACTGAACTCAGGTCCCTATGCTTACAGGAGAAGTACTTTATTGATTAAACTTTCTCTCTAGTTCCTAGCTACTAATCTGAGACCCAAACATCCTATCATCATGAGTTTGTCATGAGAAATTTGCAAAATGTTTTGGTGAACATCCAGTGATACCATTTCAAAATACACTGTCTGTGGTGTTCATCTTTCCAACTAATTCTTATCAACAATGGAAGGGACTGTGAGCCAGTCCTGTGCTAGATACTCAGAGACCACACAGCTGATAGATTTAGCTTTTGTTCACCAACAAGTGGAAGTTCAGTGGAAGGCTTAGTGCAAGCAGTGGATGCCAAGTACCCCAGGAAAGGACATGGACTGCTCAAAGGAGGGATCTGAGGGCTCAAAGTAGGTCTTTCCTAACTGATGCCTGGCTGGAGAATTTCAGGAGACCTTTTCAACAATAGGACATAAAGTTGGGCCTTAAAGGATAGGATCGTGAAGGTAGGAGAAGGCCAAAGAAGACTATTCTGGGTCTGAGCAGGGAGGAAAACAAGGAGTCAAGAGCCCAACCTATGGTCTGATTAGACTAACCAGAGAAGCATAGCATCTGAATGATGGTCAACCTCCCTGAAGTGGGCACCTGCACCCATTTGACATGGGCTCAGTCTCCTTTCTCTCCCTCTTGTCTCTGTCTCCCTCTAGGTCTCTCTCTCTCTCTGTGTCTATTGTCTCTTTCTTTGGGTGTCTCTTTTTATGTCTCTGTCTCTCTCTGATCTGTCTTGGCCCTTGGGATTGAGGCAGTACTATCACAGTCCCTGTGAACTCACACTCCCAGCTTCTCTGTGTATCCCAGTCTTTTCTTTCCCTTCCCCAGTTGTCGTTCTTTGGCCCCTCTTTGGGGGTTTTATTTTCCATCTCTGGTGGCTCTGCTACCACTAAGTGATTTACACATTCCAGGCTTCATCCAAGACAATGTGGGATGAAAACCAAATGCAAAGAACTAGAAAAAGAGCCCAGGATAAACACAAATGGAAAGACCTCAAACCAACAGCCTGGAAGCCTGTGCATCCATCTGAGCTGTCCCTCTAGGGTACCCCGCCTTGGTTCAGAGGAGTTTCCAGGCTGCCTTCACAAGGATGTGTGGGGAGCTAAAATCAGTTTGTGTTTTCTTTCTTTGCCTTTTAAATTAAAGATCAATGTAACCTCGGGTTTTAAAAGGGAGCCTCTGCTAGTTAGGAGTGGAGACCACGAATGTGGAGTGGAGTGGTCTGTGTGCCTGCTCTGTCCCAGCCAGAATCCTCCTGCCACTGCAGCATTATGACCCCGGCGTCAGCACATGTGGGCTAAAATCATCTGCCGAAGAAACCTCTGGAACTGCGATTCCGATCTGCACAGGGAGCATGTGTTTGGCTTTTGCCAGTCCACCCAGAGTGTGGGAAGGCCGCAGATTATTACAGTGAGTTCATGCTCAGCTTTCTTCCTGGGGAACAGAATGTATGGAACCATAGCTTGTGGGGGTTGTTTTGGCAATAACTGCTTCCTCTTAGGTTTTATGGAGTCAGTAAGCTACTCCAGCTTACTGGAGCTCTAGTAACCCAGAGCTCAATGGGTTACTAACGCAGGTGATTCTAGTCAAATCACAGCACCCTCAGCCTCTGTTTCTTCAGCCATTCAATAAATATGCATGAAGCGGACCACTCACTGTTCTAGGCATTAGAGCTACAGAGATGGATGCAACTGGTAAGTTGTCTTAAAATTTGTATAAATTCATCTTTACTTGCTATAATGAAATACCTGAGGCAAACTCCTTATAAAGAAAAGAGGTTTATTTAGCTCTTAGATTTAGAATCTCAAAGTGAAGACCAGAAGGCTCAATTAATTTGGCCTCTCATGAAGGTATGAAATGGTGTCACATAATGATTAGAGAATGTACAGAAGCAAGCAGCTCAGCTACATCTAGAACCAGGAAGCAGAGAGACAGACTAAGCTTATTCATTTTACTTCCAGTTATTTCTCTCTCCCTATCTATCCATCCATCTGTCTATTATCTGTCTATCCATCATCTATCTATCTATCTATCTATCCATCTATCTCTCTACCTTCCTATCATTTGTGTGTACCTGTGGTGTGTGCACCATGGTGAACTTGTGGGTGTCAGTTCTCTCCTTCCACTGCATAGGTCCCAGAGATCAAACTCAGGTCCTCGGGCTTGGCAGCAAGCACCTCTACCCACTGAGCCATTTCACTAGCCCCTTACAATAGCCCTTTATAGAGGGAGCTGCTTAACTCCTTTTGAGAGGACATTTCCCAGAGACCTAACGACTTCTATTCCCTACTGTTAAAGGTTCCACCACCTCCCAATATACTCCCATGCTAGGGAACAACTGCCCAACACTCAGAACCCTGGGGGGGGGGATACCTAAACCATGTCTAAGCCATTACACAGGTCCAGAGAGTTCTCTAGAAACAAGCTGTTGAAAATCAAGGAAAAATAAAACCTTTTGCAGGGCAATCTGGGTGCACATAGAAGTGACTCAGGGTAAAATGGGGTTCCCTTTCAGGGTTCTTAGTCTCATTCATAAGCTATTTTAATAATGGACTCAAATGGAAGCTTCAGGACAAGTTTATTAGAATTTGAAGAAGAATCTTCAGGGCAGGCAAGCTGTAAATCTCAGCAGTTGCCTTGAGGAGGAGAATGGAGGGGAGAAGGGAAAAAACAAAAACATGAAGCCATCCTAAAGCCTGCATGGAGGGACGTCAGACATGCCGGGAACCGGCAGCCACAGGCAGGGAGGGGAAGGGAGCCTTGCAGAGAAAGTCCCAAAATGTTGGAGCAGCCCAATGTGTTCCCGAAAACACAGTTATAAAAGAGATACTAAAGAGAAAAGGGAGAGGTTACACTTTTCTGAAGAATTCAGAAAAGCTGGTAAACATACAGAGAGCCTGGTCTGCAGCCTGGTCCAGAAGCACTGCATTGGCCAGACATTCCAGGCAGGGAGAGGTCACCATCTCATTTTTGGGAGGTGTGTATTTTGTATGGGTGTGTGGGTGTGGGGGGTGTGGTGGTGTCGGGGGTGTGGGTGGGAGTGTGCTCAGTCTGGATGTTGACATCAAGTGTCTTCCTCTACTGCTCTCCACCTTGTTTTGAGACAGGGTCTCTTATTGAGGCCAGAATTCACTAATTGGCTAGACTGCCTGGCCAGGGAGTTCTGGGGATCTGCCTGTGACTGTCTTTACCAGAGCTAGGATTATAGGTGTGTGCCACCATGCCCAGCTTTTCCGTGGGTGCTGGGGTGCCAAACTCAAGTCCTCATACTTGCACAGCAGGTATTTTGCTGACTGAGTCATCTCCCCAGTCCCGAAGCAAAGTATTTTCAAATGTCCGGGAATGATAACACTAAGTTAGAGTTGGCATTTTCCCTGTGAGGGAAGAGGAGGAAATCGGGAAATAGTAATTCATAGAGGCATCCAGTGTATTCCTGATGTTTTGTTTCTTCCTCTAAGTTATAGCTACACATTTAACACAGTGTGCTTTAGACTTGGTATGTTTTAAATGTCTTGAAAAAATATGAAATTTATTAAATAAGTACTTTGAAGAGAAGAAGTATCTGAAATGATTGACAGTGATTGGGGTCTTGGGGAAAAACACCATAGTGTGCATCTTAGGTGATCCCAAAGGCTCACGTTTTCAAGGTTTGGTCCTCAGGGGTGCACTATTTGGAGCTGACTGAACCCTTAGCTGATTAGACGGAGGTCTTCTGGTCATCAAGGATATCCCCCTTGAAGGGAGCAGAGGGAGCCCCTTTCTCCTTTTCCTTTCTAGCCATGGGGTAAGGGCTTTGCTCCACTGAGCTACCTCCACCCAACACCACCAGAGAACTCAAAGCAATGACTCTGCCCATGATGGACCAGAACGTCTGAAGCTAGGAGCCCAAATATCTACAGGAAGGGGACCTGGAAAGCAGTCAGGTATAAGATTTTGGAGCTTAGGAGCAGGGTCCAAGACTAGAGGTACACCAATATATACCCTCTTGGCTGGCAGAATATACCACCATCCTGGACCGATCTGTCTGCTGGTGATTGCTTTGCATGTCCCCATCCTCATCTGGTCAGTTGAATCCCTTTTGGCCCTTATTAAACACAGATTTCCAGGCCCTTGTCACATCTTTCATTCTAAAATTTTGTGATTCAGTAGATGAGTAGCTAGCTAAGAAGACAGACAGTGTATATTGATAGATAGCTCTATATACATTCAATATGCACCCATTAGTTTTGAGAGCCTATGTCTTTCCAGCATTGAGCTTGGCTGTGGTGGGTGAAGTCACAGAAGTCTTCTGTACTTGTGAGACAAAGATAAGGGAGCAGTTGTATGGCCGAGACTGGCCTGGATTCCTCTAAACTGATGTCTTCCTGACTGGTGATGAGAGAAAAATAAATCCTCATTTGTTTAAGCTATTATGATTAATAATATGTTTAAGTTATTAAGTTTTTGTTTGTTTATTACTTTCTGCCCAAAGAATTCTGACCTTGCTGTGGTTTCAGTGCAGCTCCCTAAAAGCATCCACTGGAAACTAAATGGCCAAGGCAACCATTCTGGGAGGCAAGGCTTGATGGGAACTGTTTAGGTGGATGGAAGGCTCTACCCCCATGAATGGATTAATGGTAATTGTGAAATGGTCTGAGCCTAGGAGTTTGATCTCTTGCTGTCTAACCCATGATGATTTCAGTCATATGATGACACAGTAAAAAGGCTCCCAGGAAACACAGCCTCTTGACCTGTAGAACTTTGAATCAAAGAAACTTTCCTTGTT
Organism: Eospalax fontanierii; assembly: GCA_035773235.1. NCBI lineage: Eukaryota > Metazoa > Chordata > Mammalia > Rodentia > Spalacidae > Eospalax > Eospalax fontanierii. The sequence continues at coordinate 14,914,435 of CM069545.1, forward strand.
TATAAATGGCCCCATTTGCAGTATTCTGTTATCACAGCACAATACAAATTAAAACAGACATTTTATTACTATTATTACTAAGAATCTAGAACTTTAAAAATGCTTATTTTTTATTTTATGTGTATGAGTGTATTGCCTGAATGTATGTAAGTGCACCCATGTCATGCATTGCCCATGGAGATTAGAGGAGGACATCAGATCCCCTAGAACTGGAGTTATGGATAGCTTTTGGCTGCCATGTGGCTGCTGGGACTCGAACCTGGGTCCTCTGCAAGAGCAGCCAGTGTTCTTAACCACTGAACTGTCTCTCTAGTCCTAGAATCTAGAACTTTTAAATAAAATAAATCTCTTTCGAGAAGAGAAACTTACATGAATACTTCATTAACTCAAGTTGAACAAGCCATATTGCCTTAAGTCCCAAGTCTCTTAACAACTCCAACTCCTGTGGACTAGCAATTAGAGAGCGCTTGCTGCTCCTCTCGATTAGACTCAGACCCAAGGATTCACTTTCTGAGATTACAGGTGCGTACCACCATGCCTGGCATTCTCGTTTATCTCAATACTTCTTCTAATGCTAATAATGTTATAAATTTAGTGAGTCTATTCTAATGCTGTCAATGAGCTAAGTCAATTTTTCTTAAACCTTATAAGCTCAAATGAATTTTATGTTTTAAATCAGAATCATAAGCCTTTTAACATTTAATTCACTTAAATTAGGAATATACACGAGATTATTTCTAAGCTTAGCCTGAAAGCGTCAATATTTTGGATGTGACTTATTTTATCATCTCTGTATTTAATTCTAAGTATCCCTGGATTTGGTAAGCCACTCACTCAACACTTACTACCTCAAGGGATTTGGAGTTAGTAGGTTAGCAGGTCATGAGTACAGTGTAGATGATGCCTCATACCAGCTGAGGCTGCATAGCAGTCAAGGCTAGTCTTCCAGGGAAAGTGAGGATGGGAAGTGAGGATGAGCCTACTTTGGGGTTACTACAGCAGCAACAACAGCAGGCTTCCTGTCTCTACCCTTCAGTGGAGTGCCATTTTAGAACCTTCCCTCCAGTTACCTATTAGAGTAGAAGAAAACTAGCAACTCCGCCTGGCACAGCTCACCTCCTGTATGATGACCTCAGCCACGTCTGTATTGCTTTGGCTCTCTGCACACATTGCTTACATGTTTCCATCATGCCCTAAAGATGCTCTAATGTGGGTGCATTTAATCCTGAGCCTCCATTCTCAAGTCATGGTAATAACACATACCATTCCCCTTTGCTGTGACTTTTTCGGAATTCCTCCAAATGGGATTATAGCATTTCACACTCCATCAAAACCACTCTATTTAACTTGGCAGGACTGCTGCTTTGGACAGCATTCCCTCTTTAGCTGCCGTGGCACGTCCTCCACATTAGCTGAGGCCACGGGGACGGGGTCCCAACCTCAGCTGCGTCAGCCCAGCTCACTCCACTCTGCTTTGTTTGTTTTGGGGGGGACTGGGGAGACACAGGAACACCACCATGGGGGAGCTGAAGCAACGTTTGTTCTCCATCTGTCATCAGTGTACTTATGTGGAGATTGAAGACATTACGTTTTCATTGTTTACCTGCACATAAATCATGAGGGAACGCTGTGGACACCTGGAAAAATAAGAACTCTATTTCTTGTCCCTTTCAGGCAAAATATCCACTGACAACTATGTGTATTTCTTCCACTTATAAATATTCCTGAAGTGTCTATGAAATACTTTACAAATAGCTAATCAATTTGAATACTCTTTAGAGACTGTGATTGCTGAGCCATCTTTCTAAGGTGGATAATCACCCCATTTTGTCCATTTGGCTTAAAACAGTGGGGTTTATGCAATATCAATTTAACCCTAATTTTACTAATTACAGTAATCACTCTTCTCATAAGAAGGAGGAATTAAGAAACGGGAATAAGGACTGTCTCCTGAGATGGAAATTTCAACTAGCACATTTTGCCATACTGGCGTTCTGTGTTTCTGTCTTTCTCTGACTCTTTGTTTTGCTCTGTGTCTCTGTCTCTGTCTTTGTCTTTCTGTACACATACACACCCCTTCTTTTTCTTTGCAGTAAGTTGTAGATTGCAGACATGGTGCTTTGGCCCCAAATACTTTATCATGTGCCCTCACGCGATCTCTCAACACAAATGCACAGACCTCCCTGGCGTCTTTAATATTGACCTGCTTTGTTTTAACCCCAGATCCAGTTAAGGTTTTCACTTAGCTTTTGACTACTGTGTCACTGCTTACTTGGAACAGAGCTTGTCAACCTTGAATATGTGTGTGGATAAGCTGGGGCCTTTGTCAAAATGCAGACTCTAACTCCAGAGGTCTGAGAGGGGCCTTAGAGTCTAAGCAGCTCTGAATGATACCCGTGCTGCTGCTGCTCCAGGCCCAACATGAGGATAGGAAAGTGAACCTTCCATTCTCCCTCTAATGATACAGGCTCCTTGAAGAGTCCAGGCCTTTTCCTTAGAGAATGATTCATATTCTGATCCTGTCATCATCATACGCTTGGGTCTCTATCCTGTTTTTACTGTAAACTGTAAGTTATATGTAGTGGTGTGGTTGGTTTTTGTGTAGATGCTTTGGCAAGAACACCACAATATGTGATGCCCCATACTTCCTAATGCATCCTGACAGGAGGCACTGACTGCCAGTTATTCCACTAAGAGAGTACTGTTGAAACCTTGCCACTTGGGTAAGGTGATGTTGGATCATTCTATGGCAATTTCTTAAATAAATATTCAAACTGACTGCAAATTCAGATATACAATGTAACCTCTTGTTAAGCTGATAGTATTAACTGGACAAAGAAATAAGCAACATTTATAGTTTCTAGTTGTGATGTCTGCTGAAGTTCTCTGACAGCAGAGGAACTCCCTCTGGCTTTGCAAGTGCCACCTAAGCCAAGGTAAAAAGAACAGAGACTAAAGATACTTCTCTGTATAGAAGAGTCTCTGCCCACCCTTGTTACCTTTTCTCCCCTGGGTCCCAAAGCAGGGCTGTCTTACAGTGATGCCAATAACAACTAACCTCAGCACCACAGTCCAGGCACTGGATCCCTCTATCTGCAATGTTGCTGTGTACCAAGCAGGGTGCCACCCTCTGCAAGTGCAATGATCCAAGTATTTGTGCTCTTTACAATGTCAGTCTCAGAAATCCTAACCTGGAAGATAATATTAGGAGTCAGGCCTTTGGAAACTGATTACATTGTGAGGTGGAGCCCTCACGTGTGGGATTAGTGTTATAGAAAAGAAACTGCAGGGAGCTCCCTAACCTTGCCTGTACCATTTGAGGACTCAAGGAGAAACCAGTACTCTGCAACTCAGTAAAGGTCTGTACCTTTACTGTAGGTGACTGTGGCCATCCCCCATCTCCACTGTCCAGCCTCCAGAACAGTGAGAAACACCTTTCTGTCATTTCTAAGCCATTCAGTTTATTGTACATCACTCCAGCAATCAGACTGGACTAAGACAGTATCACTAGCCTCATTTTACACAACCAGGTAAGACCCTCAGTCAGGCACAAGTTCAAGGTTACCTATTGCTGAAGAAGGTTTTCTTTCAAGGTATCTATAAGAGCAAGAACATAAATCTAAACCACAGGACTTCAAGTCTACTGCCATCTTTGTATTGTGGGGAAAGTGATCCAGTTGTTACTGACCTCACTCTTTGAGCTATGTGGGGGTCACTGAATCTAAAGGACATAACAGTCCTAAGGCCATGTTTGTCTTCATTTTGCAGATTCATAAAACAAAGCTTAAAGAGGTTTGGTTTTCCACAGCTACCCAGTTGGGGATAAACTTGAGCCCAGGTCTGCCTATGCTACGTTATCTCCATTCAGAGTTACCATTGATCCCAGCCCCCAAAGAAGGCTGGCCTCAGCCCTTCCCCAAGCTGTACTTCTGTGCCTTTGTTCAGCATGAAAAATTAGGGCCACATACGTTTGAATACAATGATCTAAAGATGACCAGCCCCCAGTGATGATGTACTGCTTAAAGACTCGGGTAGAAGCCTTGATTTCCTCCCTCCTCTCCTCGACTGTGCACTTGAACAGTCACTTGGGGAGCCCTCTTCCCTCTCCATCTCTGCTCCCAGCTCCCTCATGCAGACTGGCTAGAACCTTACAAAGGGGACAAGATTCTTTTTGTACCTCAGTTTTCTCCAGTAAGGCAGATGAAAACACCACCAAAGAATCCCTGGGCTTACTTCCAACCTAAGAAACAGAATTTAAAAGGTTTAAAAAATACTTTAACTTATTTACGCTGTGATGACAATGTATGTTTATTATTCTGATACTTGAAACTCAGAGCATCGTCTTCCAATAAAACAATGTGATGTGCAGTAATTGGTTCCCATTCCAGCCCACATAAATCTACTAAATCCCCAATACAGTTAAAACAAAGCTCGTTTCAATAAAGTGCCGGAGACATATACTTATCACGGTACTACTATTTTCTAAGAATATAAATAAAATGTAAGTAAGAAAGTCTGTCAAAATGTGTAGAGGTCAGGGAAAGTGCATGTAGAGAAAACTGAAGATATGTATATATTTGGAAGATTAGAAAAACTGCTTCTAGATGTTTCAAAGGACATCAGAGTTTGAAGGCGCTGGTTCCTGTAATGTCTAACTATATTTCAGAGCAAAGGAAGACCTTCCATCTCTCTGACACGGGACTGCATCAGCTCTTTTTCTTACCAATGATGTAGCTGAGGTTCAAAGAAGAAAGGCAGGAGAAGGATGAGGAGGAAGAGGAAGATAAGGACAAGGAGGAAGAGGAGGAAGATGAGGACAAGGAGAAAGAGGAGGAGGAAGAGGCAGTGGCATCTTGCCAGTTGAAGAACTGCCTAAACTTCAATAAAACTGTAAGTACAAGGCCCCTGGAAGGGCAGATATGTGAACAGGTGAAAAACTAGGTCTAATATCTCCAGGAGGGCACCTATGGCCCAGGGAATCCCAAACAGCTTTGATGTCATCTAAGAAAGGATAGTGTGTTTCATGAGGTCAAGAAGGAAGGAGGCACTATGTGTGGTAAACAGTGTCTTTAAGAAACTGAAACTGGGGCTGGAGAGATGGCTCAGCAGTTTAGAAAATTGACTACTCTTGCAGGGAATCAGGGATCGATTCCCAGCACCCACATGGCAGCTAACAAGCATCTGTAACTCCATTTCCAGGGATCTGATGCATTCTTCTGACTTCCACGGGCATTGCACAACACGAGTGCATTTATACACACATAGACACCATACTCATACACATAAAAATAAAAAAAAATAGAACTTGAAACTGGCTTGTTGTGGTTACCAGTTACTGTGGTAAATATACTTTCACCATAGGCAATTTCAAGTTACAAATGGTCAAATAACTTGTTGGCCAATTCCAGTATATCTAAACACCAGCTTCCATGTGCTAGTGCAAACTAGCTCCAACACACCTCTGGGCCATGCACCTCATCCAGAACATGTTCACATGACTGCCAGCCAGACCACGCCATGCAGACATGTCCTGTCTGGTTCTGTAACTGCCAAATTTCAGTTACTTTAATGGTTATTCATTCAAAATTGGCAGGATACCCATGAAGTTCCAAGACAGAGCCCATCTTTAGAGCACATACTCTGTCTTACTTACTACCACCAGAAAAGATTATCTCTTGTTTGTCAATGTTTAAATTGTTTTTTTAAAAAATCACTGAATAGCAAAATTCTTGGAAATATAGTAACTTTTTGTCTTCTCTATGGGAATTTTTAAGTAAATAAAAAAATCATCTGCAGTTTTTAAACACAGATTCAAAGAAATTAAAGATTGGTATGTATTTTTCATAAATGCATTTTTAAAGTGGATAATTAAGGTATGCATACTTGTTCATATGTTCATCCAAAAAAAGTACTTATGGGAATCAAAGTGCTGGAGAGTATAGAAGGGTGTCTTGACCGAAACGGTGACCTTCCCTGTGCATTGATTTACAGAGGAGACCTAGACCAAAGAGCAGAAGCAGCCAGCAGACTCAAGAGAAATGGAGCAGGTGTCCGGGCCTCCTCGGTGAGCTCCCGACTACACTGTCACCATAATCTGGTCCAGAGCTTTCCTCTTGAGGTTTGGCACTGTGGCTTCTTGGCTGGGGTACCCCACAGGAAGCAGTACCAGTAGCTTTTCATGTGAGGGGCGTCCCAAGAGTACCCTCAGGCGAGGGCCACAGTTGAGGGGAGTGGTGGTGACCGTCACTAGACCTGCATTCTGAAACAAGAGATGAAAGAATGCATTTTAAAGTCAGAGGCAAAAATCACAGCTCTTTTTTCCAGCCCAGGAACATTTATGACTTTTGTCAAGAATAAAATTTACAGGTATGAAGCCAGGTAGAGTAGTTCACACCTCTAATCTCAACACTTCCGAGGCTGAAAGTTCTAGAAAGGCCTAGAGTTCAAGACTAGCTTGGGCTAGTACAGTGCAACTCTCCAAAACAAAACAATAAAATAGGTGTCTTCATTTCACTTTTCAATTGTTGTAAATATCTTAAAATATTATATTCATTATTTCAAAACTATAGTCTGAGAGTGAGTGGTTGGTATTTGAGGAAGTAATGAAGGCTTACATAGTTGATTCTAAATAAAACACTCTCAGGGAGTTCCCATGCCTTCAGAATATGCATGGGCAATGTGAACCAGCCTGGAGAAAATGCTTGCGTCCAATGACGGAGCCAGTGGCAAAGCTGGGAGGTGAAGAGCAGAGGAGCATTCCCATCACTCTCTCCCTGAGCTCCAAATAGCAGACATCTAAGAACTAACAACAGGTGCCCTCCAAGCTCTTCCCAGCTCTCCCCCACCACAGTGCCTGGAAGCCTGAACCGCGGTGACGACTGGGAGCTGCCTCTGGCGTCATGCATGACCGTCCCAGCCCACCCTATCCCTGTGCAGGGTGTCAAGTTCCAGGAACAGTTTTCTCTCTTCTCTCAGTCATAACCTTCCCTCTGATTTCTGGATCATGAGAAGGTCACAAATTCAACATTGTGCCTACACCCTCCTCAGAGGCGGAGAGCACTGTGGGAAAGGGCCTGGCACCGGGCTCACACTGCTTCTCCTCTCCTGGGACCTAAATTAGTCAGTCCTAGTACCCTGTGGTCTGACACTGCCTGGAGATGCCTTCATTTTTCTGCCAACAGATTCAAGAAGGAAAGCAAATGCCAACTCCTTCAGGACAATTTTGTAAGAAATCTTGAAAACGGGTTTCTCTTTTGTGCAATCATGACTACATATGGTTAGGTGTTACTGATAATCCAAGTTTTTCTTTAACATAGTGAAGAAACACATACACACACACACACACACACACACACACACACACACACAGAGGCATACATACATCCCTTCCCCCTTCAATGTAAGATCATTCTCTTTTATAATATTTTTTGTTTTTTAAAAAATATTTTATTATTTTAATTTTATGTGTATGAGTGTATTGCCTGCATGTATGTAAATGTACCTGTGTCATGTAATGCCCAGCAAGTCAGGAGAGGGTGTTGGATCCCTTGGAACTGGAGTTACAGACAGTTGACCATGTGTGTACTGGGAACTGAACCCAGGTCCTCTGCAAAAACAGCTAGTGCTCTTAACAGCTGAGCCAGCTCCAACCTCCTGTTTGATTTAATTTATGTGTTTCACTTCTCTTATCCCCTATCTGAACCCTGAGTCTCCATCAGAATGCATAGGTCGTGAGCTATCTAATCCCACTACCTCCCAGGAATGTTACGGGGTTTGAGAGGCACTCTCAGTCCTGCTCCGTTTCACATTCACTGCACTCTGGTGCAGATGGGAAGTTTGGTAAGCCTGTGACCATCTTTCTAGTACAATGCAGTGTAATCAGCTTCTCAGGAAAGGTGCTCCTCGAGAGTCCTCACAGCTGCGCAGTCATCCCAACAGCTTGGAGCACTGCAGCAGAATCACCTGGGGAGTGAATCTCTAGACCTGCAGTCTCTGAAGTTCTTGGGGGACTGCTCAGACCCTCAAGCCACATGTTGTTATGGAAGAAAGCAAACACAACATCCTTTCTGACCCTGATGTATTACTAGTGAATTTCCAGGAAGAGCGCCAGCTTGCTGAACTATCACACTCACCAAGCCAGATTTCCATGGCTAGTTTCCACACTGGAGTTACCTAGGAATTCCACTTCAGGTAAACAATTGCCAAATGGCCTTGAGCTGGAAACTTGGCTGACACTCTCTGTGAAGGCCACTCTTGCTCCCTCTGGTATCTACAGTCCCTTGGGACTGTAGGGGTTGCAACATACCTGTAGTGCGGCCAGCAGGATGCCACATGCGATGGATACGCTGATCTCATTGTAATAGTGGACCTTTTTCTTGCCATTTGCAGCAAAACCGTGGACTTGTTTGAAAATGAGAATCAGAACAGGGGCAGTGTCCAAGTATTCCTTAATCCAGTTGGTTCTGGGGGATGTAGAGATTCAGGAGAATATTAGCTCTTAATTTTTGTTCTCTTTTTAAAACCACCTTAGCTTATCTATGATTTAAAAATATATTTGTGTTTATTTAAATTGCAAAAAAGAGAAAAAAGTTTTGCCTTATCTTTTCCTCCAAGGTTAATAAATTCAGTGACTGTGCGTTAGTGTCTACCTAGTATGGAAGAGAGCAGATGATGCTGAAAGATAGAAAGTCAGAGCCTATAACCTTCAGGAGGTTAAGCTAATTAGTAAAATGAAGCCTGCTGAGTGTTACTAATGGAAGAGAAACAAGTGCACTGGACCACTCCAAAATGGAAACGTGATTCAGAATAAGAGAATTCGAGGCCACAGACAAGGCTTCCAGACGGAAGTGTGGAAGTGTGTGTTGTACTGCTTTAGTTATCAACTTGACACACCTGAGTAAAGGGAACCTCAGCTGGGGAATTGCTTCTCCTGGACTGGCCTATGGCAATGTCTGTGAGGCATTTTCTTGATTACAGAGTGATGTGGGAGGGCCCAGCCCACCGTGGGCAGGTGGTCCTGTATTGTATAAGAAATATGGCTGGGCACAGACCAGGAGAGCAAGCCAGTAAGCAGCATTCCTCCATGGTCTGTGCTTCAACTCTGCCTTCAGGTTCTGGCCCTTAGTTCCCTCCTTGGGCTCTCTTGGTGATGAACTGTGACCTAGGGGATGTAAGCCAAATAAACCCTTTCCTCCCCTCTAAAAATTCTTTCCAAGAAATGTTTCATGCAATTAATTAAGAGATGGTTACTATTTTTTTTTTTAGTTTGTTTGTTTCTCCCTACAGCTCCAGCTGGCTTTGGAACTCACTATGTAGACCAGGTTTGCCTTGATATTACAGAGATCTACTTGCATCTGCTTCCTGATCACTTGGATTAAAGGTATGTGCTACCATGGCTAAATTAATTTTTGTTTTTTATTAATTCTTATTTTATATGTATGTGTGTGTTGCTTACATGTAGATAGATACACCCATGTCACACAATGCCTGCAGAAGTTAGAAGAGGTTCTCCTGGAACTGGACTTAGGGATGTTATCTGCCATGTGGGTTCTGGGAACTGAACTCAGGTCCTCTGCAAGAGCAGTCAGTGCTCTTAACCACTAAGCCATCTCTCCATCCCTTCCTTTTGTTTAAGCCTACTTACGCTTCACTGTTTTAAAGTGTGGTTTTCCATGGTTCTCAAGCTATTAGCACCTGTATGTTACACTTTCAGAGCTTACTACCATAAGTCAATCAGCTTTCTAGACTTCAAGCACTCAGCAATCCCTAGTAACACACATTATTCTCGGGCCCTGGGCAGACTGGGAGGCTGCGCTCCAGAGTGCTCCCCAAGCTGCATGCTGCATGTTGGTAGACGAACTTGTTCTTAATCAAAGTCTACTTAATTTGGAAGACCCCATAACATTAGTAAAATTTGCTTCATTCCAGATCTTAAAAACTAGGAGCTGGGCTTGGTGGAACACTAAGCACCTGCTACCACTCTGGAGGGAGAGGCAGGCAGATCTTTGGAGATTGGACCAGCCTCATTCACACAGCAAGTTCCAGGCCAGCTGGGCTACAGAGATATGCCATCTCAAAAACAAAAATTCACACACTTATGTTCCAACTAGATGAAAAGTGAAGTCATTCCTCAATGTTTTATTTAAGAAACAATTATTTCTGGGTTGAAAGATGGCTCATTGGTTAAGAGGGCTTGCTGTTCTTTCAGAGGACCCAAGTTCAGTTTCCAGGACCCACATTAGATGGCTCACAACGTGCCTACAACACCAGCTCCAAAGGGCTCCAATGCCCCTGGTTTCCACAGGCATCTGCACTCATTTGAACATATATAGATACATACACAATTTGAAAAACAAGAGATGGGCTCAGTGGTTAAGAGTACTTGCTGCTCTTGTGGAGGACTTGGGTTCAGTTCCCAGCACCCACGTGGTGGCTCATAACTGTAACTCCATTTACCCAGAATCTGATATCCTCTTCTAGCCTTCATGGTTACTGCACACACCTGCTGCGCTTACACACATGCAAGCAAACCACTCATACAGAGTAACTATAAAATAAATCTTTAAAAAATAAATGTAAAAGAAGCAATTATTTGGATCAGAGCCTATACAGAAGCCAGTTCCGACTTAATTTTCATAATTGCTTCTGGTGAGAGAATCAGACATTTTAACATTTAAAACAAAATGAGAAAACAAAACAGAAGCAGGGTGAGATGTGATCCAGACTCGTGTAGAAATCCCAAAATGAACCACATTAATAAGAGCAATTAATACACAACAAATGAGATAACTGGTAAGATAATCTTAAATCCCACAAAACCAGGAACTGCGGTGATAATTTGTTACTTTAACAGTGTGAGCCACGTATTCTCCTTTATTCCACCAACTTTGTACCTCAGTTTCTTCAGGTCTGTAACCCATCGGTGACCCATTCTTTTCATGTAGTTTATCTCCTCTTCCTGTTCGATGATCTCCCGGATCTTATGCTTCATGTCTGGGTCCTTCACCACCACAAAGGTCCAGGGCTCTGTATGAGCCCCACTTGGAGCTGTTCCTATCATCCATTAAATTAAAATCAGCATAAAACTGCAGAGATGTATAAAATTAAATACATATAGTATCCAGGCATGGAGGCACACGCCTTTAATCCCAGCACTCGGGAGGCAGAGACAGAAAGAACTCTGTGAGATCAAGGACAACCCAGTCTCCATAGGGAGTTCTAAGCCAGACTGGGCTACACAATGAGACCCTATATCAGCAAACAAGTAAACTAACTAAATTAATCAATAAATAAACAAGTAAATAAGATAGCAGAATGTTGGTGATGAGAGCCTATAATTCCAGCATTTGGGAGGCTAATGTGGGAGGATCACCATTTCTAGGGTAGACTGGGCTATACAATGGTGTGTTGTCTGAAAACAAACAAACAAATCCTGGGGCTACCTCCAGGGAGGGGAAGGGAGAGGGAGAGAGAGGGAGAGGAGGTAGAGCAGCAGCAGCCGCAGAAACAAACCAACATAATATTTCATCCAGTGAGATTAGAGAAGCAGAGTGCCTGGCCACCACTCTGTGTGTGGCTGCTGCGGACTCTGTTTGACTCACTTTTAATTTAGATAGCTCACAACCAGCAGAGATCAAGGCCAGAAGTTCCAGGACTGCGGGACTCAAATCATAGAAGAGAAAACATCCCTAGTTAACTGCAAATGACCATTTAAGGAAGGAAGTTGGGACAGCCCCCATTCATTTTAAAGTTCTTGAAAAAGTATAAAGCCCACTGAATTCTCACACATTCAAAATGGTAAGATACCAATGGTAAACTGCTTTTTAAATTTTATTTATTTTAATTTTATGTGTATGAGTGTTATGCCAGCATGTGTGTAAGTGCATTGTGTCATGGAGTCCCCACTGAGGTCAGAAGAGGGCATTGAATTTCTGAAGTGGAGTAACAGATGGTAGCCCCAATAAAATGTTTTTAAAAACACTCCTAGAAAGTCAACCAAACTATAAAGTGCTGAGTGCTTCAACTAAAGCTCTTAGGGTGGCATTGTAATGTAATCCTGTTGAGGACATTCAAGAGTTGGGGAAGTGCTAGTCCTGAGTACTCAAAACAGAACAGTGAGCCTTTCTATTTGTGGGGGCCTGGGGATCCCTTTGCTTAAGTCTGAACCAGCTCCAGTCTCCCATGACAGTGTTTCATGGGGCACCACCTTTGTTCAGGAGTTTGCATTCTATTTAGAACCCTAGTGAGGAATTAGGGACCACTCTTAGTGTCCCCACTTGGTGTCACTCTTAGTCGGAGAAATGACTGCTGTTCCCAAAGGTGGGCCATAGTGACCTATAGGTAGAATACTTCAGAAATAGAATTTTCTTCCTTCCAGTTCTACCTGTGAGGGGAATAAGGCCTGTAGATTCTTGGTGGAGATTTTGTTTGTCACACACTGCTCTCATTACCAGAAATTAATCAGGATTAGTTAAGAAATATAAATCATAACAGAAGCCATGAGTCCAGTTAACTTAGTACACATTTTATTTGTTCACTAAATATTTGTATCTTTAAACATAAGCGATGTTTCTCTTTGATATTGTCAATTATCCCAAATTTATCTTAACTTTACATACTCAAATACACACGAGAGAGAGAGAGAGAGAGGAGAGAGAGAAAATTTAGTGACTGCTGCTAGTTAGGTAAAGGATACAATAATCTAGTACATTTGTACTTTTAAAAATTGATTATTTTTATTTTATATGTAAAGTGTATTGCCTGCATGTGTGTAAGTGCATCTGTGTCATGCAATGCTCTCAGAGGTCAGAAGAGAGCATCAAATTCCCTTAGAACTAGAATTAAGGATGGTTGTTAGCCACCATGTTGGTGCTGGGAACTGAACCTGGGTCCTCTGCAAGAGCAGCCAGTGCACCTAAGCTCTGATTCATCTCTCCAGGCCCTGCATTGGTATTTTTGACTGAAAAAATATTCTTGATGCTTTTTTAATTAGACAATAGATTCACAGTGAGCATGCAGTAAGCTCCACAGGAACATTAAATATGGCTCACAAAGGAATAAGATGGCAGTCAGGCAGACTTATACAGGAGTTTGTGTCATTTCACAGGTTCTTTTCTCCTTGGTGGAGGTATTAATTCACAGTGAAAGTGAGTTTATCTTGCTTTGGCTTACTTAAAAATTTCAAGCGGGGAAACCCTGCTATTTTTCTAGTCAAGTGTATCACTGTACTGGAGCATCATGGTATATCCAGTAGGAAAAGTTTATTTCCCAGAAGACAAATGTGCAAGTGTGAATTGAGTGTGGAGGGGTGTGTGTAGCTATTTTAAGGAGGGAAAAGAATGAGAATGTCTCTCTGGTAATGTATACTAATACAGTCAGACATTTTAGTTTTAAATAAAGGTTCATGAAGTTGAATAACTTCAAAAGCTTTAAACTATTGTCATATTTGCTTCCAAATAGTCCATAATGGTCCAAATATAGAAAGTAGAAATCATTAACATTTCTGTCAGTCACTTAACACTGGATAAGATTACAGAGAGACACCACTAGCTTTGTCCACATGCTCGGACTTCACTATTGTTCCAGTGTGTCCACAGCAGTAGGGACACTTTCTAGGATTTGTACGCTATCACCAACCTGCTGCTCTGATGACATTATCGATGACTTCCATTGGGACTTGTTCATTGCTTATGAACCTGACTGACCGTCTCTTACTGAGCAGTTCATAGAATTCCCGAGATCTCTTCTTCATTTCCTGCTCCGGATATCTGGTGTGGGAGAATGGGATGTGCTCCACACTCTCCTCTGCCTCTTGCCATTCATCAGCATCTGCAAATATGAGCAACAAGTGTGGCAAGTTCAACCACCTCTCTGGTCATAGCTGGTCACTAGAGGGAAGGGAATAAAGTTTCAGAATTGTCTGTAAGGCTATGCAAGGTCAAAATAATCAACCAAAAAGAAAGAAATAAGAAAGAAAAATAAATGAATAGCTCTATAAAACCCTGACTTCTGACCTTACTATCCTCCAAATTCTAGGCCTGTTATGTATCAAAACAAAGGAAAAATATGCCTACAAAATAACAAATTCAAATTTCCATTAATGGTGGAGCACTTTATTTGAAACTATCTCCCAGTCAGGTCACCAAATAAGGTGGGTTTTAAAGTTCTTTTAAAAATCAGTAAGAAGACAACATAGTCAGAAATTCCAAGGCTGAAACTGAAGGGAAAATATGAATCTACAGAGGTGAATGGGCATATTCGCCAATTTCTACACATTCAGTTTCCATCTACAGATCTTCAGGGATCCAGGGCCACCAAAATCAAATCCCAGGTCTACATATATGGCAGGAAGTCAAATAAGATGTGACCTCCAAGATTACATCCCTTGGGAAAGTATGAATTCTAAACAAGTCAGCCTTCAAGGGCTTAAACCGCTTTTTTGGTGTGCCCTGCCTTAAATTTAGTGTTGTTTTTCTTTTTTTTTTTCCCTTGAAAGCACCCAGTTGCCTAGCAGAAGCCAATGACAATATATCAAGAATTTTAGGTACAATTACCAGTAATCCTCCGAATAAAATCCGTGCACACAGAGAAACAAAAGAGCTTTGCGAAAACCAGCAAAATTAAAATAAGATACCACAGAGCACCAAATACCAGATCATAACCCATAAAATAAAAGACCAATAGCTCTATATTTGGAGAAAAAAAATACTAAACATTTAAATCTCTAGAGTACAAGGAAGAATAAAAGATGGCATAGAAAACATTAAAAAAATAGAACTTCTGAAAAAAATAATAGAATTATTTAGATTAAACTACTTAAACAAGAATGGGAGATAAGTAAAAAAGAAAAAAAATCTAGAGTGGGACAAAGAGCAAAAGACAGAAAACATGTAAGGAAGGACCAGAAAAACTAGAGCAGAGCAAATGTATCTCGTTTGTTTAAGACCACAAGGAAAACCAAGAAAGAACTGCAATAAACTTCAGAACCACAGTTGTTCCACAGAGAGGGGATGGGGTTGTGAAGATAGGCCTACAAAGAGTTGCCGACAAGACCCTGGGACAGAAAGGAGAGCGGATGCCCCAAGTGCTGATCTGTTCCATGGTTGGGTAGGAAGCGGAGAAAACACTGCTTTGCACAGCTGAGTCAGGACAGGGAAGAGAATGCTGGAAGAAATGGGGAGTCTGCATGGTCTGAGCTTCGGAGTCCCTGCAGCTCCGGACCTCAGTTCCCTAGAAATTCTCAGGAATCCTTGAGACATCAGTCTCCCCAGAGTCTGTACAGGAGATTGAGGTTCAACTTTGTGTGTGTGTGTGTGTGTGTGTGTGTGTGTGTGCATGTTTGTGCCAGGACACATCTATCTATGTGTGTGACCTTGTGTAGAGGAAGGAGAACCTCAAGAGTCATTCCTCAGCTGCATTCGACTTTTTAATATTATTATTTTTAGATAGTTCTTTCATTGGCCTGGAGCTCACCACATATGCTAGCGTGACTGGTCAGAGACCCTCAGGGATCCATCCATCTCAGTCTCTCCAGATCTGAGATTCCAAGCACGCAGACCTGCAACCAAGATTCAGACAATCTTCGAAACTTATTTTTGGTTTGTTTGGGTTACGAGGGCAAGCCTGGCTGACATGTGGGTTATACACATATCATTAAGCTGCTACAAGGAACAAAGTGTGAAAAAGGAAGGTCAAGTCCTCATGCTGACCAACTTCAATCAGTGAAATGAACAACTTTCTCCTTTAGACCTCTCTCAGGAGATGCCAATAGCAATGATATTTTTATTGTTATTGGTGGTAGCATTCTGGGCCGACGGAAGAGTGACCATCTGTTGAGTATGATTAGCTTGGGAAAAAATTTCAGTGTCATCATTGCATATTTGCAAAACAAAGTATGAATGTATAATACAAGTTACCTTTAGTAAAGCTCCTACCACCGTCCTAGAATACTGAAATATGCAATCTGTTCCACAGGATCTTATTGAACATTTATGGACAAATTAAACATGTTTTTATACTCTTAGCGCTTATATGTTTTTAAAAGCAATAAATGCTTTTAAGGATGCAACAATAAATGTATTCATCTCAATGGAGTATATTAATTCTCTATGGACTTAGTGAGAATCTGGAAGAATGGTCCAGAGAAGGAGGACATAGGGAATTCTCTGAGATGGTGGATGCAAGAAGGAAAGTTGAGCAGTAAGAGTCTGTTTAGGGGATGCAGCTGGTGAGATGGTTCAGTACGTAAAGGTCCTTGCCATCAAGCCTGACAATCTGAGCTGGATCCCCCAGACCCACATAGTGGGAGGAGGAAACTAACTCTCTCAAATTGCCCTCACACTTCCAAGTGTGCCTTGGCACACACACACCTTCTTCCCCTATAGACACAGTGAAACAATACAAAGAAAACCAAGGTGTTCTGGGGCCTAATGATGCTTTCAATGAGTAAGAATATTGAATGTCATAATACATTTAAAAATTAGTCTGTTTGAGGAGATGACAATGGGGAAGGCTGTGTTTCAGGTATGTCTGAGTAGCTGAAAGGAACTAAGCATTGCTGGACACGGGGAGAGCAGCTTCACTGAGGTAGCCAGGATGCATGCTCCCCTATGGCAGTGGTAGATTCAGCTTTGGTACCACAGAATGCCATGCACAGGGAGTAATCAGAAGAATGACATACTCTTAACATGGTCCTTTGATGGGATGTATTAGACAGAGGCAGAGTCATAAAGGAAGACTGCACAGAGGCTGGTGTCATAGTCCACATATGGAATGATGTTGACTGGGCTCATCAGGGAAGAAGAAAGCATGTCAGATTCCTAAAGCACCTTGGTGACAAAAATCACAAGACTTGCAGCCAGGAAAGAAGAATCCCTTTTGGGTTTTAGTACCTGAGCAGATGGTGGAGCATTCCCTGAAATAAGGAAGACTGGGAAAGGAGCCATGGTGAAACGTAAAGCAACCACAGAGATCAGCCATCTACTGGCATCGAGATACCTGTGAATTACGTCAAGTGTGGACACAGATGACTGGGCCCAGAGGCCGGATGTCAGTTTGAGAGCCCCTCCTCCCTCGTGAAGGTGAGAACAACCACCAGGAACACAGAGAAGAGTGCAAGAGGATGGAAGCCCTTCCATTCCCTGGGTGGAATCCAGGCAGAGAACCATCCTTCACCCACCCTTGTGGCACACTTTGCACTCGTGCAATCCGTATGGTGGGTGGTGTTGAGAGGCAAGGAAGGCTCACCCAATGGCTGTTTCAGAGACCAGAACCCCACCTTCAATGTGTGCTATTGGCTCGCAGTTGTGAGGAAACTCCTTTGGCAGTTTGGGGCCAATTAGAAAGAAAGGGGTGAATTGGGGGCAGTTATAACAAATACCTAGCTAGCAATGTTTTCTAAATGACCCTGAACTTTATTAAAGGTGTCAGTATAGACTTTCCACATCAGTGGCATTTTCCAACCATGCAAATTTTGGTCTGAAAGTCTCTGTGGTGGGGAAACTATACAGGGCCAAATTCATAAAATCTCTGAACTGTCGGAATGCATGCTACTAATACTTTAGATCCATTTGATATTGGCATAAGCTATGAGCATCCCAGGTGCGTGACTGAGTTTCAAAACCAAGGGAGGCACTCCCCACATAGCACCATGAAGCCTGAAGCTTCTCAGTGCTAGCTTTTATCTCTGACCAGGGCAAACATAAGTTCCTGCAGGACTGTCCTGAGTGGTTCTTCCAGGCCGTGCACTGTGGGGCCACCCATCTTGCAGCCTCCCTAGGGCAGTAGATCCCCATTCTGTCTGGGGAATGAGACAGCGCAGAGGGGCAGCAGGATGGCATCCAGGCCAGGATCTCCACAAGCCCCTGCAGAGATGACGATGAGGAATAGGCAGGGACCTTTAAAAGCAGACATGCCATTTCTGTCTTCTCTTGATCTCCTGACTGCCCCAGGAATGTGGCCCTGGAGGGGAAAGAGAATAACCTCTGAAACTATTTTTCTGCCTCCTCTATTCTAGATGACTCTCCTGTGGGAAAATGCTACCTCACAAATGCTCATATCTTGGAGTCAGACTGCCAGGGTCCTATCTGCCTAAGCAGGTGACTTACTAGAGCCTGGTTCCTACAATGTAGGGATAATGACAATGCCTACCTTATAGTATTACCATAAAGATTAAATGATTGACTCTCTCTATATATATAACTTGACACTGCCTGGCTGTGGTACCAGCTACCTGAGAGTGTGCTGTGATCCCTGAACCTCTTTGCCTATGTCATCTGCTTCCTATAGTGCATCTCCCTTTAGTGGCCTCAAAGTTCTGTCTTCAGCCTACTTTCTTGCTGGAGTCATTAGCTCTCCAAGTTCCAAGTACCACCTCAAACTGGTACCTTTCTGGCCAATAACCCTCACTTAATGTCTCTGGCTTCTTAAATCTAACACACCCTTGTGTTCCCTTCTAAACAGGATCACCCTCCCGTCATCCACTAATGACAGCATCAATTGACTCTCCAGCCTCCAAAGTGTTCCCTCTCTCTCCCAATATCTAAAACCTACTGTTTCCCCCTATAATTCATCTATCCACTCCCCTCCCATTCAGGCCTTCCTTACCAACAGAAATCTTCACAAAACTTAGAACAGATGTCCTTTTGTTAAGATTGCACTTCCCAATTGGGAACACACACTCTCCAGCTTTCATTGTTTGACTTAGAATTTTTGGACCTTGCAATGGTGCAGAAATATGTCTGTATGACTGTTTTGTTTTCCAGTTTCAGTAGAACACTGGACAAACTGCATGAGAGTCAACCTTTGACTGTAAAGTAGGCTCTCTGTGACATGATTCACCTCATTCTAGGTTTAGTTAAGTGTTCTGGGTGTGTTTCAAGATGGCTGGCTAAACTGTGGGGTTGGCTACGCTAGGCATGTCAGATGCATTTTAGTTCATGGTACTTTAACTTGCAGTGGGCTTCTCAGGGCACACCATCATAAGTCAAGGAGCACCTGTATAGTTGGCAGTCTGGATAGGATGCCTTCAGTATATGACAAGAGGCGGTTCTCCTGAGAAGTCATTTGGCTTATCTCGTATGCAGAACACTCTGTATGATTGTTGGCCCACAGCATGCCAGGAAAGCAGGACCGTAGTCCTGAGATCAGGGCAACACAACACTGACACATACAAACTCACTCCCCTCAACCACACACGTTTACAGGCAGTCTCTAGGCAGTGAAGGCTCATTGAAAATCACACAGCTTCTCCCAAATCAAATCTATTCCCTGCACCCAGCTCAGACAAAATGTCTCAAACACAGAATGCTCAAGGTTGTGCCAGAGACCCCTTTTCTTCCTCCCGCAGTCACCTTTCTCCTAGTGCGAGCCATCACCTGCTCTCTCCATTTTTTTCCTGTCCCCTCAACCATACACCGTCTCATCTTCTCAGAGTCTCCCAGGTCTTACGTGTTGGCTCTCTGCTCCTCCTGCCTGACATGCACCCCTGCTCTGGCCTCTCATGCCTGTTCATGTTGCAGGCTCTGCACAGCCTCAGCAGCTTCCCCAGCCTCTCCTCCCCCTAGACTTTCTTAAATACTTAACAGCTAGTTCCACGGGGTTTGTTTCTGTTTCCTTATATTACCTTGCCCCCCTGAACTGAATCTTCAGCTTGTTAAAAACAGAGGCCACACTTATCTCTAACCCATGGGGCCTGGCACAATAAAAAAATATATATATCGAATCCCTATAGGCAGGCCACTTTCTCAAAGTTCTGAATCAAAACCTGTCCGCACCTGCCATGCTGACTGCCATCCCTCGCAGAAACCCTCAGAGAGCCTCTCATGGACGGAATAGAATCCACGCTGCTCAAACTACCCCTTGGCACCTTTGGACAGAGTGGGAATAAAGGAGGCTGGCACCACCCCTCTCTCTCGAACTGTTCTGTTTTCACAACGGGAGTTGATGAAGAATTGGCCTGTGTAGCTTACTTTCCACAAGCCTTGTCATCAGCTTGCACTACCATAAAAGCAAGCAGGGTGAAGCCGGGGGCCCTGCAGCTGCAAGTCCTCTTTACCTTCTTCTTCCACTTGGTGGAGGTCAGTGCTGTCTTTGAAGTCTTCATCCACCCAGGGCCGAGTGCCACCCGCCTCCTTCTTCCTCTCCGGGCTTTTATCAGCAGTTTTAAAGATCCACACAATCAAGATGCAGACAACCGCTACTAAGGCAGGAGTGAGGAAAAACATGGTCAGAAGTCTGATTCCGAAAGTGTGCACACTTGCCACACTGGTATTTAAACAAACAGGCGGGAGCAGGGAATGCTGGGAAAGAAAGCGAGAAGAGGGAGGCGTGTCAGGGAAAGCATGAAGTGCAGAACTCAAGCTCCAGGACAACTTTGCCAAGGAGCAAGGGTCATAGTCAGGCATGTGTGGGAGGCACTGGGTTTGGTCCTGCACCAACACGTGCTCTTTTAAAAACTGTGTATTTGGTCAATGTATTCTCGGACTGTATCACTGTGGACTGCAGAAGCACTGTAATGCTCCAAATCCTGCTAGCAGTGGTCAGCGGACATTTGACCTTTCTCCTTTATAACTTTTCTCTAAGAGGGTCTTCAACTTGCCTGAAACTAGAAATCACCTGAAGAACTTGGTTTTAAAAGAAAGACATTGATTAAGAGCTGGTGAAAGACATTTCCAGAAAGAGGCTGCTAATGTGCAGTTTCAATGGTTTGTGTAAAGCACTGCCCTGAGGTTATGTCTTTTTAAAAAACATTTTATTATATTTATTTTATGTGTCTGTGTGTACTGCCTGCATATATATATATATAAGTGCACCTGCATTGTGCAATGCCACAGAGGTCAGAAGAGGGCATCAGATCCCCTGGAAATGAAGTTGTAGACGGCTGTCAACTGCCATGTGGGTGATATGAATTGAACGCAGGACTTCTGCAGGAGATGACAGTGCTCTTAACCACTGAATCACCCCACCCCTTTTTTTGAAAGATGATACTCAGGCCAACATACAGAACAGAGAAGAAAGGCTCCTGTTTTATGCTAGGGGAAATTTTTGACACATTAGTATCCCCATTTTCATATAAATGAATAGTTTAAATATGCCAAAGGCCACTAGTAAATAAACAGACCAGAAATAACCCCTATGTGCTTGCCTAACAGAGGCTCACATTGTTTACTTCTGCAGACTGAACTAGAGCCCTTAGCCCACAGCCCAGATCTTCCAGGTTGGGAAGTCGGGACACAGGTTTCCTGTGCAAATATAGGAAACACTGGAACCTGACTTCCTAGACTCGTACCTGACTGACTTCCTAGACTCGTATTTGTACTCCTACTCGGAGGCATAGAAAAGAGGTTTAAATTATTACAGCACAGAGGAAAGGAACCTGGCAGGCGTTGCCAGCAGAAAGGGACCAGAGCAGAGAGCAGCCAAAGCAGTTAATGGCGACCTACACAGTGGAGTTTGGCACCTACACTGCTTTCTGTCCCAAAGCACCTGCAGGTCCCAGTGAAATGGAGCCTGCCCCATGAGGTGATCCCTTATGCTACAAATGCCTGCAATGCTCACTGGAGCTAGGCCCACTGATCTTTTAGTCCTCTAAGCTCAACACCACCTCAACGGCCAGGCATTGCACTCATGAAAGTGTCAAGACAGAACAGCTTCACAGTTGCCACTGTAATGAACACCGCTGATGCTAGCATAGGCTGGTCTCCCCTGAGGAACAGAGCTTGTTGCGTGTGGCCAAAGACATACTGTGTGACTGATCCATGGGAGGCCCAGACAGGCCCTGTCTATTCTGAACAGCTCTGAGACATCCTGGGCTACTCGAGTTCCCCACATGCCCTACCAGTGAGGAAAAGGGAACACATGCTGAGGACAGATGTGGAGGAAGGAGGCAGCAGGCAGCTCCACACCACACACTGATGTGCTTCAGAACTCACTTCAAACTTACTACCAGTTTGAGTAATCTGGGGGCTAGCAGGCTCCATGCAGACCATATTAGGAATAATATTATTCTAAAATACACATTTCCCCCCAAACAAATGTGGTTTTTTAACTTTCAGTGCTGGTGCTAAATCTAATGATTTTATGTCCCTCCTGATATTTTGAAGGAATGTCTGCAGCATGGAAGACACTGGGAATGATTTACGACGTGGACATACCCTGGACAAATGACGTTTACTTAACCTTGCAGCCACATACTTAGTCTTTTCTTAGCTTCTTTATAATATAGACAAGCACACTAAACCTCACGCTCCTCTTGTAACCTACTACATATAGCTCATGACCCTTCCTTGACTCAATAATTTATGAATATGTGTGTGGATGTTTTGCATACCAAGAAAGTTGTGCTGCAAACAGCAAGATTATTCATTGGAAACAAAGTTATGAAGATTACCCCACTTATGTTGCAAACACCAGATGGGATTAAATTGATAACATCTGTTTGTGGCTATGGACATGCTATTCTAGGTCAACAGAGGATTATAAGGGACATAGTCCTCTGATAAGAGTTCATTTTTATTTCCCCATTTCATGCTGGACTGTTTCCATAGAAGGAATGGGAGCTCTTGTTCAAAAGCACAGTTCTGAGAGTAATCTGAAGGGACAGGTTCTCTGCAGTTTGGGTCCCTCCTGGCCAAAATGGATGCTAAGAGCGAGGCTGTCTGTGTTCAGTCATAACCATAGTGTGGCACCAAATAGTGACTTCTACAAAGGAGGACTCTGGAGGAAAGAGATTGCCTGGGGCATTAAGAGCACTAACACAGTTCTTAAGGGTCACACGAGTAAAGTGTTATGTGTTGAGATCAAGTGCTCATTAACAACTGCAATGGCAAATGTTCAAGTGAAAGGTTAGAAGTAGGCCTGTGTTGAACTCTGTAATCTTAGTTCACATAAGGAAGACACAAGGAATTCACAAGTACTTTGAGACCTACTCAGCTGCATCTAATCACAACCCACATTCACATTCAGTCTCACCAAAGGACATGGACCTGCCTGACGCTGATTGGTCTGTGTCATTCTGACATCCTGTCTGTGCCAGTAATGACTGATCCTTCCTCTGTACCATCCCACTGCTTCTGCAAGATGAGACACTTCTAAGTGGGGTCCTGGACCATAGCATCAGCATCACCTGGGGACTTGTTAGATGTGCTAATTTTCAGCCTCACTTCAGGCCTAGAAACACATATCCTGGGGGTAGGACTCAGCAATCTGTGCTCCCACAAGCCCTCCTGGTAACTGTGGGGCCAGCTACAGTTTGAGAACTGGGCTAGAAGAAAGACACTCTTGTTACATCCCTGATTTCATCCCAACTTCAGATTCTCTAATGCCAAGCCTCCATATCATCCAGAGAAGCAAAGGATTCTGAACATGGAAAGCTTATCGAAACATTTCCTTATACAACATTTCAACAGTACACAGTATCTTAGAGATAACAAACTACCAATAAATATCAATTCCAAGTCCTAGGAATGAAAACTATATTTCTTAAATTAGGTTAAGGTTAATCTGATCACAAAATCAGGTACCAACAAAGGGTCAGGAAAGCAAGTGCATGAATGCTTGTCGTTCAGATGAGAGACAGCAAGAATCTCATCCAGGTGGAGGTGGAATCTTACCAGTGGTGGGGGTGACAGTCTCTGACACAGGGATTATGGGTAGAATTAAAGGTTACAGTCTGTCCTTTTCAGACAAATCACATATTCTGATCTAGACTTAATTTGCCTCCAAATGTTCCCCAGAGAAAGAGTGTGAGACTTCACAGGCTTAGTATATTATTTAACCCAGCAAGCATCTAAGTGGTGCCAGTTATGGAATTCCCCCAGGGATAGACGCTGTGCTAAAAACAACTCTCAGGAAAGAGACATAGAAGAAATCACTGATCTCAGGAAGCTGGGGACTGTGAAGACATGTGATCTGCCTAGTGCAACTGGTTTTGGTCCTAAAGAAACAATTCTGAGACTAGAGGACTCCCAAGGTACTTTTCCTCACTTGAGCAGTCTCCAAAGAGCACAGCTTAGGAGACAAGCTGGGCCCACAAGATGACCATGGTAATTCTCAAATCTCTGTTCTATGCTCTCCTTTGAAACCTGTGCCTTTATAGGAAAGAGCTCAGCCACAAGCAAAATGGCCTGAATTCCTGACAAGGGGTCAGAAACTGTGGTGATATTAGCCACAGATTTTTTCTACATTAAAAAATGGCATGTTCAAGAGTAGTACTATCTACCGTTCATCACTGTGTATGTTTCCTGTGGAGATATGTTATTGCTTTTGTGCGAATAAAAAATAATTGCTATTAGAACCGGTGATGATATCTCAGTCTTGTTTCTCCTCTTAGAACAAATTGAGAGGCGTAGCTTTTTATACAAGATGGCTATTGAGGAAAACATCGGCTGCTTGGCACTGGAGGAGATGCCTGGCTACTAGAATTGAAGATCACAAACTATGTGGCTTACGAAGCAGATGCTTATTCTCCTACAGTTCTGAAGGCTGGAAGGCTAATAGTCATGTCTCTTTGAAGCCTCTCAGGCACAGCGTGTTTCCCTTCTCATAGCTGCTGGTAGTTGCTGGTCATTCCTTTCTTTCTTCAGCCTGTAGGCACATCACTCTGCCTAGCACTTAAACCAAGACCACCACATGGCCTACTCTCTGTCCACGTCATCTTTCCTCTGTGGTTCTTGATGCCTGTGTCTTCTTATTTCATCAACAATCATTTTGGAGTAGGCCCCTCCCTGATAACCTCATCTTAATTTGATTATATCTACACATTCTGTTTTTCCACAAAGTCTCTTTAACTGGTAACTAGGTTAAGATTTGAATATACCTCTTTAGAAACACAATTCAACCCACAATGCCTGGTAAAATGGAAGTAAAGCTACCTCAGCCTCTTTCTATAACCGTGAAGCCTTAATCAGTTCATATACTGATCTGAGTTTTATTCTCTCTACAGCAAGGGAAATAGGAGACATCACATTCATTTTTCTTTCTGTCTTTGAAGACAATGAATTCACTCAATCATTCTCTTTGGGAGTGGAGGCTCATTGATGACCAACCAACCTACTCAGACAGGATTCTGAGATGAATAGAGTCCATCCCTTCCTCCTCTACAAAAGGTGTTTTATGCATAGAAGTGTTTTGCCTGCATGTATGTAGGTGCATATAAATGCCTGTGGAGGTCAGAAGAGGGTATTGGATCCCCTGGAACTGGAGTTACAGATGGTTGTGAGCTGCCATGCGACTGTGAGAGTTTATTGGGTTTACAATTCCAGAAGGATGAGTCCATCATGGCAGAGAAGGCAGCCAGAGCAGAAGGCTGAGCACTCACATCTTCAAGCAGCCACAGGGAGAGACCAAAAACTCAAAGTAGAACCAGAACCAGGCTATGAACTCTCAAAGCACCCCACCCACCCACCCAGTGATATGCTATCCAGCAACATCACACCTCCTAAAGGTTCTGTAATCCTCTCCAATAGCGCTACCAACTAACCAAGTATTTAAATACTTAGATCCTCTGGGAGACATTCAAACCACTGCAGTTGGCTCATTGGTTAAGATTACTTTCTGCTCTTTCAGAGAACCCAGATTCCATTTCCAAAACACACATAGCAGCTCACAACCGTCTGTAACTTCAGTTCCAAGAAATCTAATGCCCTCTTCTGGCCTCCAAGGGCACATCTATACAACACATTCATTGTGTTGAGGTATATTCCATCTATTCCTAGTTTCTTCATAGCTTTTATTAGTCAAAGACCACTTCTACATCTATTAAGATTTTTATAACTTCTTTTCTTTCTTTAACATTTTTTAATTTTTAAAAATTTATTTATTTTGTATGTATGAGTGTTATGCCTGCATGTATGTAAGTGGACCAATGTCATGCAATTCCGTGGAGGACAGAAAAGGGCGTCGAATCCCCTGGAACTGTAGTTACGAATGGCTAACCACCAAGTGGGTTCTCGGATTCGAACCCAGGCCTTCTGTAAGAACAGCCAGTGTTCTTGACCATTAAGCCATCTCTTCAGCTCCCAATTTTATCATTTCAAAGAATCAATTATTGGCTAGTGAGGAGGCTCAGCAGGTAAGGACTCTTGCTGCCAAGCCTAACAATCGGCAGCAACCACACCATCATGATATTATTATAACAAAGTAAGATGATCACTAAATATCATTGGTGACGAGATAATGATCCCAAACACACCACTTGGCTTTTTATTGAAAGGCGCTGTGAAGTTCTTTTGTTACCTGGAGCAACACTGCCACCTACTGGCAATATAAGGAAACGAGTCGTTAG
This sequence comes from Eospalax fontanierii, assembly GCA_035773235.1. Classification (NCBI taxonomy): domain Eukaryota; kingdom Metazoa; phylum Chordata; class Mammalia; order Rodentia; family Spalacidae; genus Eospalax; species Eospalax fontanierii. Next base: position 14,940,716 of record CM069545.1, read on the forward strand.
GAGCCTGCACGGTTGTTGGACTGGAGGGGGCGCTCTTCACCCTTGGATGTGAAGCCCTGGATGTTAGCACGTGATCTAAAGGTAGGGGAGCATCCGTTTCACAGGAAAGTCTGGAAAGAAGCAGAACAGAACAGGATCACACTCAAGGGAAACTGTGATCTGCGCATCATGTCTGCGCAGAGCAAGGAGACACCGCGGCTGGAACCTGAGTAAAAGCTAAAGTGGGGGCGGGGAAGGGGAGACGACAAACCTTGTTTGGACCCCACCACTCAGCCCTGCAGTTGCCTCTGCTGGGTCTTCCCTAGCTGAAGACCAGTGAATCCTCTCCAATAGCATGCCTTCCTGGGACTGCCCTCATCACCAAAGAGATCCAAGGCCTGGTCACGGTTTCAGATCTAGACAGCACAGATTCTTAAACTTCCCTATAGGATGGACTGAGAAACCTGTTGGAGAGGCATCCTTCTGCCAAGCCCTGCCTTTCCCTTCCTGACATGAACTCTCTTTGATATAAGTCTATGCTCTATTGCCCACCTCGGAGTCTGGAATGGCCCTTTTGCAGTAGAGTGAACTCTCTCATGGGAGACTTAGAAGGCAACAAGAAAACTAATCAATAAATACTTTCAAAAGATAGCAAATGCAATCAGCCCTCCATTGCCACTATTTATCTCTACTTTCAACCAACCATCTAAAATATATGAGAGAAAATTGTGCCTCTGTTGAACTTGTACAGACTTTTTTTCTAAACGATTCAATTACCAGAACAACTATTGACACAGCATTTGCACAGAATTCTGTATTTTACATAATCTTAAGAGAATTTTAAAGTGTCCATAGGGAGGCTTATGGGCGGTGGAAACAGCATACTGTTTACATAGGGCCTTGAGCAGCCTCAAATTTTAGAGAGAGGGGGATTCTCAGAACAGGTTCCCAGGGAATACTAAGTGTTGACTCTACTAGAGGCAACATCAAGTAGGGGAAACTAATGAGCACTCATAAGATATGGATGGGGGAGGCTGCTCTGGTGCAGATGACTTTGGGACTGAGAACTAAGTGACAGCATCAAAGAAAGCAAAGACCTTAACCGGCAGCCTTTGCAAACTAGACAGCAGGCCGAGCACAGAATGAAGCCATCCAGAGTGAGAAGAGACAGAGTCGGAAGGGGAGCTTTTTGTAAAGGAAAGCTTTATGGGCTGTGGTAAGGAGATTATGCTTTACTCTAAGCTGGCCAGAGGGCTTTACAAACTAAGAAACCAGGTCTAATTTAGCTTTTGAAGAGATTATTACTCTTGCTGCTAGGCGGAAAATAAGAGCGAAGAGTTCAAGCAAGGCCTGGAGAGGTGGCTCAAATGGTGAAGTGCTTGCTGTGCAAATATAAGGATCTGAGTTCGAATCTCGATCACCCACACAGCTAGGCATGATGCCATTTATCTGTAACCACTATCCAGTGGGGCAGAGATAGAAAAATCCCTGGATCTAGCTAGTCAATCAGTGATTTCCAGGTTCACTGAGAGACCCTGTCTCCAAAAAAAATATGCTTTCTCACAACCAAGGAAGACAGCTGGCATCAACTTCTGGCCTCCACGAGTATGTGCCCGCATAACACACACAGAAACAAAGAGTTAAAGCAGATTTCTGCCTTGATTTAGGCCACTGTTTCTCTGAGTGGCTCTTAAGTGAAATCAATAAAGGACTGCTAACATTTTTTATTGAAATCATTTAGGCTAGAACAGAAAATTAAATGCATGATATTCTATAATACTAAACACGGGTTCAGGATGTGTTTGCTTGTGTGTACCAGATTCAGATGGAAAGCTAATTTCTCCCTGTGGATCTTAGTCACAAAAGGTTTGAAAGTCATTGGTCAGGAAGGCACACTGACTTTAACAGGCTGAGTTATCAAGGTCCATAAATGATGAGTGGAGAAGGCTTGAGCTAAGAGCACACAACTACATCCCACCATAGTCAAAGGGGTGAAAGCCACCCCTGAGGTATAGGGATAGAGTGGGAGAGTCTTAGGAAAGTGAATTTAAAGACTGGAGCTTAACTTGATGGTCGGTTCTGGGGGTAGGGGGAATAATTAGAGTGGTTAGCTACCTCAGATGGCTTAGGCCTTGAAGCCACAGCGACCTCAGCAATGGACGAAGATAAAACCGCCAAATCAACAAAACTAAACTCAGACCTCACCACAAGATGGCAGGCATGCACTTAGGGAGGGCAGCGACAGGCCTTTGACTGACAAGTTCTGTGCTTCTCCAGAAATTAAAGTGGAAGAAAATGATGTCAGAGCCCGAAGGTCATAGAGGTGGTATAGACAAAGCTTGGAAAGGTACGGAAGGGATCTCCCAACACCCTAGGGTTCTCCTCAACACAGTCTTGTTGACACCTTAACTTGGGACTTCTACCCTCTAGAGCCATAAAAAATAAACTGTTTTAAGCCACCTTGGGTATGGTTCCTTGTTATAGCAGCCTAGGAAATGCCTATCATTCTCAAGAGTAGCAGTTTCCCTGAGGCATCCTGAAGGACCTAGAGTATTCCTAGAAGAAATCATCCTAAGAGAAAGTATGTTCTCCTTTTTCTCTTCCCTTTGCAATCTGGATACTTTCATGGATGCACATATGATTCTCAGATACATGTCCAAGCAGAAAGGAAGAAGACAAGTGCTCAGGTCATATTTAGGAGGAAACCCTGTGAAACGCAAGCATTTAGCTCCATAGCATCTGCAGTGGTTATTTGTCTCCTTGTGATAAAATACCCCGACAGAAGCAGCTTCAGGAAAGACAGGTTTCTTTTGGCTCACATTTCCAAGATATAGTCCATTATGACAGGGCCGTCATGGCAACAGGAACAGGAGGCAGCTGGTCACAGCGCACCCACAGTCAGGAAGCAGTGGGATCAACGATCGTGCCCATGCCGTGCCCAGAGGCTAACAATCTAGACAGTCCTTCCGAGGTGTGCCCAGAAGCTTGTCTCGGGTGATTCTGGGTCCTGTCAATCAGTATCAACTATCAGCATCAGAACAAGCTTCTGTACTGTTTCAAGTCCAGTTAATAGCCACAATTTCTTCCTTTTTAAAAAAATTATTCATTTACTTTTATTTTATAAAAGGTGTATGAGTGTTTTGCCTCCATATAAGTGCACCTATGCCCATGCAAGCAAAAAGAGAGTGTTGGATCCCCTAGAAGTAGAGTTATACGTAGTTGTTAGCCACCATGTGGATGCTGGGAACCGAACCCAAATCCTCTGCAAGAGCAGCCAGTGCTCTTAACCACCCAGCCATCTCCGTTACAATTTCTTCCTTTCTCCCCTGGCCACCTGTCAGTGAGTCTGCCCATCCAGTTGTCTACTGGCAATAGTGAATTGCTAACACCCTTGAACAAATGTTGCCTGTGTTTTCACTTCATCGACTCCATCTTTGAAGGAAGATGGGCAGGAGAGAGATCGCATCTCTTATCCACAGAGAATGACAGAAGAATGGAGCACTGTCACCCTAGATTCCAGTAGAACAGAATTAAATCATACCCCTCAGCACATCTGAGAGTTGAGCTGTCTTCAGCTGAGATGCTTCTGGCTTATCCTCTGTTTGTTTAATAGATTATTAACATCAATTGCCATCACCCTGCAGTAAAACAAGGAATAACAGAACAGATAGAGAAGGAGGCGGTCCCAGGAGAGGAGGGCTGGGAAGCAGAGGTGGAACACCAGCGTTTCCTGGGAACTGGGAGTGGTGGCTGCCTTGCTTAACAAATCCATTTCTTCACATAGATTTGACAAAATGTGTATGTTTCCTTCCATAGGAGATTATCATAGAAATCGAGGCACTGTTCAGAAAGCTGGGACTCAGTACTGACGGGGAAAAGGCCAGTTTGAAGGATCAGAACCAGTAGCATAAAGGTTTCTGAAGGAAATGTGGAGATGGCGTCAGTGAGTAACATAAAGCCGTAAGTAAGTGCAGCTATTAGAGCTCAGATGAATGCGGGCTCTTTGCTCACACTCTGAAAGGAGCGTTCTGAGAAAGAATTGCAGGGAGAACAGTCACACTCACGACAGGAATATTCCTGCCGTATTGTCATGAGGCAGCTTCCCAAATTCGCAGAACAAAGCCAGGGCTTAACTTCAGATTTCTGCAGCACAAATTACTAAAGGAGGTTTGAGAGCACTGAGGGATTTGCTAACTCTCTAGAGATTTTTTTTTTCAGTTATCCTAACTCATAGGAAGGAAATAAGTTCTCACTGGCTATAAGTAGCCTACAAACTTAATTTCCATACCTTAAGAATTTTTTTAAAAAGATTTATTTTTATTTTATGTGTTCAAGTGTTTGCCTGCACATGTCTGGGCATACAATATGTGTGTGCAGTGCTCACAGAGGCCAGAAGAAGGCACTGGATCCCCTGGAACTGGAGTTACAGACAGTTGTTAGCTGCCCTGTAGGTCCTGGGAACCAAACCTGGGTCCTCAGTAAGAGTAGCAAATGCTCTTAAACACAGAGCCATCTCTCCGGGCCCAGTATTTCTTTTTTAAGACATACGGTGTTGCTATACATCTCAGACTGGCCTCAAACTCAAGATTCTCACATCTAAGCCCCCTGAGCACTGGGATTGCAGTGTATGACACTGCTTACTGAGGTCAGTAGAAGAGGAAATGCATGGCCACATATCCCATCAGTGGACAGAATCACAGAGCTTCAAGAATCCCCTAGGTAATCCCAGTTTCCAATTTTCCACATGACAAGTAGCTTTCACAGGTTGTTGGATAGTTGCAGGTCTATCTAAAATGTTAACTAGATCCTTTGCTCCCCAGGTCAGTGTTCTCCCCACTGAATTATATGTCAGAAAACCTGATTCCTGTTTAATCACCCAGCCCCAGGCTGCTTGACCTTGGGCAAAAACCTTAACCTCCCCAATCTTCTTCCACTATCTGCAAAATGAAGAGGACAGAAACTTCTCATTCTTCTCACCTCGAAGAGGGGGTGTGAAACTCAAGAGGGTTAAGTGTACAGCGCATGGAAACTGGCACACATGTTTCAAAGTGAAGACAGGTTTAGACCATTCCCTCCATGGGTAGGACTTCCTCCTCCCTGGAGGAGTGGAGGAAGTCTTTTTCTTTTAGTGGATGAGACTTCCTGTCCAAGGATGAGACTTCCTCTTTGTGTGGGGGACTTCCTTCACAGATAAAAAACAAGATGATGGACCACAGGTCCCCTGAATAGATAATAACTAAACCAGGCAAATTTGGGTCATTAAAGAAAAATGTCTGAATATCACATGGTTTAGGAACCTTGGGCTATTGAGAAGCCGGTACATCAGTTTATTCTCACTAGGTTTATTGCACTTTATGAGAAAAAATGCATATGTTACTTTTATAACACTGAATAAATGCATGTCAGAAGTAACTTACGGAGGAGGTTTATATTGAGATTTCAAGGTATAGTTTCTGTTAACATTTGCTCACATCATGGTGGATCAAGGAGCAGTGAGCAGACCTGATAGCAGGTGTTACCCTCAAAAGCCACCCCAAAAATTCATTTCTGCTGGTTGGGCCATAGGTTCTAAAACATTTCCAAACAGTGCCAGCATTGGGAGACAAGTGTCAAACACACAGCCTATGGGGGACATTTTACATTCAAGCCATAACATTCAAACTTTAACCCCTATAAATCCATGGCCATCTAATGCAAAATTCAGCAAGTCCTTTGACAGGAAAGCTCTTACTCTCAAGTTGTCTCACTGTCCCAGTGCAAAGTGTGAGGCACCTCTCTAGTGGTACTAATCTATTTAGCAACAGCCACTTTGTCCTGACCCCTCACCTGCAGGCTTGGAGTACACTCACACCTCAAACTGCAGGCTTTTTACATCTTTAGGCTCTACATACGTTCTTCTCTCCATCCTCATGATAGATTTGGATAAACACAAAGAGCAATAGCTATGCCACAGCCTGCCTGTTTAGGCTGCTGTGAAATTTATTCTGCCAAGGAAATTAGTCCTCTGGGTTCAGTTCCCAGCACCTACATGGTAGTTAACAACTGTCCATAATTCCAGTTTCAATTCCCTTTCTGGCCTCCATGAACATTGCAGACACTTAAGTACATTCAGGCAAAACACTCATACATGTAAATAGAAAAAGATTTAAAAAGTAAATTATATGGTAGATTTACTTTTAGATTTTTAAGAGTTCTCCACGCTGCCTTCCAAAGCGGATGTAGCAGTTTGCAATTCCACCAGCAGTGAATGAGCATTCTTCTTTCTCCACACCTGCACCAGTAATTGGTGTCCTTTGTTTTCTTGATCTTAGCCAGTCTGGCTAGGGTAAGATGAAATCTTAAAGTAGTTTTGGTTTGCATTCCCCTTACTACTAAGGATGTTGAATAGCTTTAAAGGTGTTTCTTAGCCAATTTTGTTTCTTCTTTTGAGAATTCTCTGTTCAGATTCATAAGCCATATTTTAATTGGGTCATTTGTTTTCTTGATTCTTTGTTCTCTGAGTTCTTTGTATATTCTGGATATTAATCATCTGTCAGATGTATAGCAGGTGAAGATTTTCTCCCATTCTGTGGGCTTCCTCTGTACTTGATTGTTTCCTTTGCTGTAAGAGGCCTTTTAGTTTAATGGGGCCCCATTGTTGATTGTTGAACTTAATTTCTGAGCAACTGATGTCCAATCTAGAAAGTCCTTTTCTGTACCTGTATCTTGTAGGGCACTGTCTATATTTTCTTCTAACAGTTTCAGGTTTCACACTGAGGTCTTTGATTCATTTGGAATTGACTTTTGTGCGGAGTGACAGATGAGGGTCTAATTTCATTCTTCAACAGGTGAAGATCCAGATTTAACTGGCCAAAATGTAGAGAATAAGAGACTACAGAGTACATGTCCCCGAAGAGGTCTCATGTATTAAACCTCTGCCACCCAGAGCTCAAGGACCTTGGCAGAAGTCAGGGGTTGAAAGACTGTAAGAGCCAGAGGTGGTGGATGACCACAAAGAGACAGTTTTCCAAGTGGCTGGGAATTTGCTCATATGAACTTACAGTGATGGTGACAGCATGCATAGGACCCATGCAAGCCCAAAGCAATCAAAAACCCAGCACAGAAGCGAGGAAATGGGTAAAAAGCCCCAACCTTAGCTGATATCTGCTCAGTGAGGGAGAGTTGCTCTTTAGGGTACTAGATAGGCTACTGTAGTAGATAGGCTCATCTGGTTCCAGTGGATGAACTCACACCAAGGAACATCTGAGGATACAAACTTGACTCTATAGACTTTAACAAACATGACAGAATGCATGAAATCTGGTGGTGGTGGGGGCTGTGGGGGTGCAGATAAGAGAGGGGCCACAATATGATCAAGATGTATTGTGTGAAATGCACAAAAATTCAATAGAAATATATATTGAAAAAAAAGTAAATTAGTCCATTGCTTTTTTGTTGTTGTTGTTCAGCCTCACTCAGATTTTCAGGACACAGGCAGAACCTAGCCAGATCTTTTTCCAAAATATAGCATGAATATCCCCTGGCCTGGTTCCTGACAGAGCCCTTGTTCCTTTCTGAAACCTCATGAGCACAGCCTGCATTTTGTCTTGCTATTGGCCTTCCAGTCTTCTGAACTTTACCGGAATTGCCCACTAAGCTCCTTTATACCACTCTAGAGCACCTCTATCCTGAAGTTCCAACTTCTTCCACATTCTTCGCATAAACCAGTGAACCACATGGTCAGGTTTATCATCACAGTAACAGCTTCACTACTTGGTACCTATTTTCTATAGTATTATTTTCATGGTTTTCTGACCAAATACCTGGCAGAAGCAACTTCATGAAGGCTGGGTCCATTTTAGTTCACGATTTCAGCAGCTTGTGGCAAGGAAGAAATACTGAAAGGTGTGGTTTTCTCTGGGTAAACTTAGGTATGGCTTGTATACCTGCTGGTGGATCAGGAAGCAGAGTAGACTTGAAATAGATCTTGCTTTCAGGGACCAGGAACCTCAGGAACCCATTTCAACTAGCTAGGGGACAGTCTCAAAACAGTGCTACCATCTGGGGACCAAGTGTTCAAACATACGAACCTTTAGAGAGCATTTCACATCCAAACCCAAGAGAAACAACAGGCTGCTTTGCTCCCTACTTCAGTCAGCTCCAGCTCAGCTCTAGCACCTGCCCAAGGGCGGAAGACATCAAGGGCATCTTACACACCTCTATTGTGTTCACTTATTCTTCTAACCAGACGTGCACCTTAGCCTGAAATGTAAGGCAAGAGACAGCTACTAGGGGTTAGCAACGATCTTCCTTCCATTTCTGTTTCCTTGCCTTCAGACAGTTCCAGATGCTTTTCATTTTCAAATCAGGAAATAATAAAGAAGCATGATTATTTGTGCCAGCCACAGTCAAATCTAAGATATTCCCTAAAAGGGAAGATAGCCTGTGAAGTGCCTACCATGATAGGCATTCAAAGTATTTAATGAAAGACTGAATGGGTTAACACAATGTTCATGACTGAGATTACTTAACAGTGAAATCCTGTTTTAAATTTCCTTAAAGCTTCAATAAATTGCCCAGGCACCTCAGTCTTTCTGACTTCCCTACAGGGACTCCTGAACATTGAAGACGCCTTATTATATCCCAAGAATAGTCAAAAGACTGCAGTAATAGACCCTTAAAGTAATATTTTTATTCTCATATTTTGGTCTCTTCTGTATACTAAGACAGCTATGTTTTGAAAAATGTAAATTGGGTTTGCTCAAAGAATATTATTTGTTTGTACATTTGTTTAAATAATAATGACTCACTTGAGGCAGCTGACACACAGGACTCTGTGGGTTTGCCACAGGACACACTTGCTGCCTCTCTTCCCTTTCAGGTTTCTATCTAGACTCAAGTCCCATCTGGTTCCTAATGGAGAGGTGCCAAGCATGACCATGAAGACGTATGTTACAATGTAAGGGATTATTTTAGATTTCTAGTCACTATTTCTAGGCAGAAACCAGGGAATGTGTGGAGGGACAGATGCAAAGGCAGGAGAAACATAAAGTCGGATCAGACCAACACTGTTGATAAGAACCCATGAGCAGATTCTGAATTCCAAGCTGGAGCTCAGACTCTAACAGTACAGCTGCTTGGTTGGCTGAATTGTGACTCAATAAAAGGCCCACTGAGTGAGACAACCCAGAGTATTTGCCTTAACCCCCTGGGTTTACTGCAGAGGAGGGGATTCTGGGAGACTGGAAAGTGTGATTCTGTGAAATGTATATTTGGTCTTCCTCTGGCTTCTCAGCATCCAACTCCTCAAAATTCTCAGAATCTCCAAAGTGATAGTGTCTTCTATGCTAATGATGTGAGTGGTGGCTGGCAGCTAAAGGTGGCTCAGGATGGTGGCTGGTCACCAAGGCAAGGTTAGAGGGTTGAAACGTTAGTCTCACCTTTAAGAAGAAGAGGCTGAAGGTTAAGATGATCATGAGTGACAAAGGGTTTAAGTTATGTCATATATATAGTGGAGTTTCCATAGAACCCCCAAAAGGACAAGGTACAGACAGTATCCAGATATGAGAACTTATGGAAGGTTCTAGAGAGGACATGGAAACTCTACCCCTCCTTCTCCATACTTCATCACATGTGTCTCTATGTGAATTCTTTCTAATATCCTTTGTAATAAACTAGTCATCAAAAGTGTTTCCCTGGGCTCTGAGCCACCTAAACAAATTAATGGAACTAGAGGAAGGGGTGTGGGAACGCTGATCCATAGCCTGTGGGACCAACCCAGGCCTGCAACTGGTATCTGAACAACAGATAATATTAATCTTAGGGGGCTGAGCCCTCACTAGTGGGCTCTGATGATATCTCTAGATAGATGATGTCAGGACTAGTTTGAGGAGATTAGCTGGGGTCCACTGATACAGAACTGATCATTTATGGGGGGGAATGTGTCACGTCCCCTTGTGGCCAACACGATGGGTGCAGCAGGCATGGGTAGGTGCTCCTCTTCCTCCTTGTGATTATCCCTGTTCCCGGCCCTGGCTCAAATCAGCAGAGATCCTAAAGGCGAAACCAGGACACCCAACGGGCCAAGTAGACAACGCTTTATTGTGCTACAGCTCTTCTTAAGCGTAGCAGAGAAATCACTTTACAGTGCTCAATCGTGCTCTTATATACAGTTCTCTCTCCAATCAGGCGCACTTCCTCATTTCTTAACAGCCTATCGCATTGCGTTATTTTCAAGCCTTGTATTAGCATAAATGGGCGGTTACATGGGCAAGCAAACCTACCAATCACTACAGAGGAAAAAGGATGCCTTATTAGCATACAGGTTTCCCTTTCTTATGGTCCGACAAGAATGATCCTTATAACTATTGCAGGGCACAAGTAGTCTTCTAGTTGATTACAGTGTGAGATCAGGGGAAAACCAAAATATTTTGTTTTGCTGAGACACAGAAATTTAAAACGGATTTGTCTTTAAAGATCTTACCCACACTGAGAGTGTCAGAAAACCTACCTTTCACTGATACTTCAAGAAATAAATTCTGCAGTTCCTAAAAAATCCTCTGACCCTCAGAAAGACAAGGACCAGGTTCAAGTGTTCAGGAAGCATAAAAAAGCAAGCATGCCCATCCGTCTATTGTATCTGTATCAGCCTGGCATGCGGTAGATCTGCCCAGGGCCAAACAGTTCTTTATGCTCCAGCTCGGATTTTCTGGTATTTGAAACACTAGCCACAATAACAACAAACCAGATATCTCAGGGCTATGGGGAAGATCAATCAAGATGGTGAATATTGAAAAGTTTGACATTGTCAATAGCCGGACAAGTGTGAGTCCTCCCATGTCTTAGTGCTTTCAAGCCGGAAAGCAGTTTTAAGCTTGCTGTGTCATTTGATCTCTGCAGCAATCTTTTAAGTTGGGTCGAACAAGTACAGCAAATTCTCACTATGTACAGCAGCTGTGTTCTCTAGAGTTCTGAAATCAGTGATGGCCACTCTTGCCCTTAAAAGAAATGGAGGGATAGGGTTTTGTGATTCTCTGGCCACACTATATTTAAATGTTTATTAATTATTATTATTATTATTATTATTATTTGTGTGTGCCAATGCGATGGAGGAAGTACATGCCACAACACATGTGTGGAAGTCAGAGGACACTCTGAAAGAGTCAGTTCTCTATTTTTACATGGGTTCAGGAGCTTGAACTCAATTCATCAGGTTTTCATGGTAGCAGCTCTTCCCCACCAAACTGTGCTGCCGCCTCCTTGGAGGTCATTTTAAACAGTGTAGTCACCAAAAAGCAAAACAAATGAAAATGTCTGACATTAAATAAACTATTAAAATCCTCTTGTTTAACTAAAGCAGGAAGGAGCAGGCAGCATCACCATGTTCACCCTCAGGTGGGAGTGTGCACAGGGCAGGTCCATGCCCCATCAGTGGATGACTGAGAGAACCTCAGTATTGATTTAGAGAGGCTACAAATACATTGTAACAAGTGGAAAAGTTCACAAATACAGAATCTGTGAATCACGAGGACAGACCTGTTATCCTCATTTTGCAATAAAAATAAAAGTGTGCAGTGAGCGTCCGAGACCACATCAGAAGTGAGGGGCAAGGTCAGAGTTAAGCTGAAGCTTTGGGTCCAAGGCCGGTGTCCCCAACGACCTCTTCTTTTGTCTTTCTTCAGTCAGCAGCACTCACTCACAGACCTGCTATTTACTCCAAGAGCCTCTGAGTGTCATCAACTCAGACTCTTGACCCAAGCTTCCTGGAAAGAAACCTCCAGGTCTTCTGCATTCAGTGTGTGGTAGGTGGAGATAAGCCAAAGGAAGCCTTCAAGGCCACTTTTCTGTTTCTTCTTGGACTTCCACAGAAAAATATAAGCCAAAGGCATGCACAGAGAGGAGCAGGGTCCAGCTTTCTGCTCCTTCTCGTGTTCTTCCAATCCACACCCCACACGGAGGATGAGAAATGTGCAAATGCTGAAGTGAGGGGTGGCAGGCCAGAGAAATAGGTGTATTTAACCACAGAAAAGGAGAACACTAGCCCTAAAAGAGAAGCATCCCTATCCCAGGCTCTATGGATTTTTATTCTAGCATTTCCTTTCTGCCATTTAAAAGCATTATCTGCCAATCACATTTCAAACTGGGTTCAGGTAATCATATACCCAATGGCTTTTTATGTGTGTGTGTGTGTGTGTGTGTGTGTGTGTGTGTGTGTGTGTGTATGTGTGTGTGTGTTTGAGGGGAAGGAGGTGTGTGCATGTGTGTGAAGGCCAGAAGAGAGGCTTAGTGTCATCCTCAGGAAGGTACCCACCTCCTTCCAGACAGTTTCTCTCTGGCCTATGAATCACCAGAATAGTCTAAGTGGGTTGGCCAGCCCAAAGAGCCTCCTCTCTGCACCTTTTCTGTGCTGAGATTACAAGCACACAACACCCAGCACTTTCACAGGGATTCTGGAGATACTCTTTGCAAGGCAAGGGCTTTCCCTATTGAGATATCCCCCATATCGAGGTATCCCCCATCTCCTATCAAAGGGCTTTAAATGCCATCACACACTAGCAAACATTAAGATCCACCCCAAATAGACTTGTCTAAGCAAGGCCTGTAGAATGACAGCTCCAGTGGTCACTTCGGACAAGGCCACACTAGGTTCCTGGGCTTTCCCCAAGTCTGCGTTTCCTATCATCTCTCTATCACTGAAGCCCTCTCTCCCCCACTGTCTGCCTTCCTGCCTGCCTTCTCTCTGCTCTCCCTCTTCCTTCCCCCTCCTCTCTTCTTCTTCTTAGCTGTTGGGCTAGAGGCTAATCTGGCCACACCTCGAGCAATAGTTCTTTCTCACAGCTGCTATGAAGGAAATAAGTTACCTACAGAAAACCCATCTGTGAATCTTTAACTTAACACACCTGTATTCCAGGAAAAGAGCTGGCTTCTTAATTCCCACTTCCCAATAGAAGTTTACAGGGCAGGATGGCTCAGTGGTTAAGAGCACTGACTGCTCTTGCAGAGAACCTGGGTTCAGCTCCCAGCACCCATATGGTGGCTAACAACCATTCATAACTACAGTTCTGGGGAGTCTGATGCCCTCTTCCAACCTCTGCAGACACTGCACAACCCAGGTACACCTACCTACATACAAGTTATACACTCATACACATAAAATAAAACTAAAAAAATCAGAGGGCTCCGGATGGCACCCCCCCCATAATAAGTACACCTTAACTAAATGTGCCCCTCCCCTCCTGTGTTCCACATAGTCTCTAAGTCACACATTAACAAGATTCCTTCTTCCCTTCTTGGCAATGCACCAGTAGTTCTGTGGACCATTCATCAACCATGTGGCACAGAACTTCCCACTTACTCCGAGCCAGGTAAGAAGAAACTGCCTCCTGGGCTTGTACTCTCCTCAGAGTCGCCCATCATCCTGCTATCCACGTAAAACTGTGACCAATGGAACGCATAAAAAGGAAGAGTTTATTTAGCTTACGGTTCCAAAAGGCAAGAGTCCATCATGGCGGGGAGGCCTGGCGGCAGAGGTGGCTAGAGCAGGCGTAGAAACTAGGAGCTCACATCTACAAGTGGGCAGAGAGAGACGAGATCCAGCAAGGCTTAAAGAACTCTCTAAGCCCGCCCCCAGCGAACTGCTTCCTCCAGCATGGCCACACCTTCTAAGACCTCCCAAAACTGGGCCAACGACTGGGGACAAAATTTTCAAATACATGGAGCCTACAGATGATATTCTCATTCAAAACACCACAGTGTTAACCTCTCCTAATAAGCCTCTCACTCCGAAGATGTCTTCCTCTCTGTCCCACTTCGGCCCAAACCCAGGCCCTTTAGTGTCCCCTCTCCCCTGCTCTTTTTCTCTCTCTCAATTTCTTCTCCCACCTCACTCTGTTTCTGTCTGTCTCTCCCTGACTCTAACTCTGAACTCACACTGCAATTCGATGTCACCACCTCCAGTCACACCCTTGGCCCAGGCGGCCAGCTCCTAGCAATAGCCTCCCAGATACTCTCCCTTCCCGCCCTGGCCCCTCTAGTCTATTCTCAGTATACCACACAGTGAGATTCTTTTTAAATATAACTGAAATCACCGCAATGTGTCAAAGCTCTTGAATGGCTTCCCATATGATACAGAAGAACTACAAACCCCTGGACTATTTCCTCTTCTGTTTATGTCCTAAGCTTGGTCCCCTCTCCTCTGCCTTCACTCACCCTGCCCAGTGCATTTGGGATGCCTGGCTTTTCCAGGAACATACTAGGGACCCTACGGATGCAAAAGAAAGTGGGGTCTACGGGGTCCCTTTTCGGGGTTCTTAGTCCCATTCATAAAAGAATTTAAGAATGAACTCAAATGGAAGCTTAGGACAACAATTTTATTAGAATTGGTTTAGAGTTGGCAGGGGTGTCAGACACATGGGGGACCAGCTTGGCAGGGAAGAGAAGATAGTTTTGGAGACAAAATAAAGAAATCCAAGATGTGGGGGGCAGCCCAAAGAGTTAGGAAAAGCATGGCTAGAAAAGAGACAGAGGAAAAGGAGGTTACACTCTCCAGGAGAATTCAGAAAAGTGGGCAGACTTGCAGAAGGGTACATGTCTACGGCCTGGTCCAGAAGCACTGTACTAAGGGCTAGAGATTCCAAGCATGAACAGTTCTCCATCTCATTAACATACTAGGTATGCGGCCTATCTCTTTAGCATGACTTAAGGTGATCCTTCTTATGGGTGGTCCTATCACCAGGTGGTTAACCAGCAAAACTGGAAAGCTAAGACTCCGCCAAGGCCAGAGATTCTTATTGTCCATTACATTTCTCTTAAGGGACTTTTTTTTTGGGTACTGTAACATCACCTCAGGGCCTTTGCTCCTGCTGCTGTCCCTTTGACTCTAAGTTTCCTCTTTATCACAAATGTGTGGAGCCTCATTCCCCCTCCTCACCCTGAGCTTTGTGTGAACAGCACTGTTGAGTGGGCCAGGGCCTGGCCATCTTATTAATGCTGCAACTCCAAACCCTTCCAAACTTCGTTCTCTGCTTTCTTTTTTTCATTGCACTCAGTACCAGCTGACATGGCATATTTAGCACCAGTTTCTCCCCAGGACATCAGCTCTGTGAGAACCTGAACACTTTTCCACTCAATTGACTCTGTTTTATTTGTGGCACCTGTAAGAGTTTCTGACTCACTGAATCCTAAAGATGGAGATGAGAAAGGTGACGTCACTTTTGAGACATTGTCCATGTGGTTCCTTGCTCTGCAACCAGTGTGGGCCCTGCAGCCCTGAGCCCCCAGCTAGCCTCAAGCAGGAGAAGGAGGAGAAATGGGGATAGGAGGCTCTGGGGCTTTCTGTCCCCTGGACACTTAACTGTGCAGAGAAACAGCCTGGTAAGGAAGAACCCTCAAAACAGAAGCTGTGTGTGGCAAAGTGTTTACATTCATTGCAAGCTCCGAGGAAAGCAGGTGATCCAAGCAGGTGCTCATGGGAATGCTGAGGTTGGCCATCACAGGTGTCTCCTGTCTTCCCAGACCAGGTGTAGCCATTATTTCTTATTTATATTGGATCCCTGCATTAGTTACCTTTCAAGTTAGCATGAGAAAATATCGCCAGAAGCAAACTTAAGGAAGGATTTGTTTGAGCCCGGGGTTTGAGGGAATACAGTCCGTCCATGAGGAGGGCACAGCAGTAGGAACATAAGGCAGGTGGTCACGGTCACATTGCATCCTCAATCAGGAAGCAGGTGAATGCTGATGCTCAGCTCGCTTTCTCCTTTTCATTCATTCCCGCCCACCTTCAAGGGGAGCCTTCACTTCTCAATTAAACCTCTCTAGAAACTCCCTCACAGACATACCCAGTGGTTTGTCTCCTAGGCGATTTGCAATCTAGTCAGCTTGACAAGGAAGAGTAACCAGCACAGTCCTAATGGCTGGATGGAAGAGAGGGTGGTTTGAAGGGCCTAAATGACGTCCTGTTTGCAGGGAAGACCAAGCCCTTCTGCTTTTGATCGTTCTCAGCTCTAGATTTCCCATGGAGAGCAAGATGCCACCTCCTCCATTTGCCAGAAGCTAGCAGATAACACGGAGCCGGGGGTGTTTAAAATGGACTCACAGTGGAGTGTGCATACTAAGGTAGAGGCTGGAGGAGTTCTAGAGCTGGAGAGCCTGAGTCCAGGTCCCAGAACCCCAGGGAGGGCCTATCCCACTCACTGCTGAGTCGTGATGGATCTCTTCAGGTGCAGAGGGAACCATAGGATGTACCAAGTATAACAGTAGCACTTAAAGTAATTTAACTGCTTTTACCTAAATACGCCCACTGCTTTAAGTACATCTACCATAAAACTAACTCGCAAAAAGCTGAAGACGTTTGCAATGTATTTTTAGCCGGCATATTTTATAATGATATGAACCCAACCTGTGGAGGTTTGAGTGGGAAATATCCCCCTGAGGGCTCATGTATTGACCCAGTTGGTGGTGCTGTTTAGAGAACTCAAGGAACTTTTAGGACCTAGAGTCCTGCTGGAGGAGCCTTGCCCCAGTTCCAGTTCATTCCCTTACCCTTCCTGTTTGCAACTGAGATGTGACCTCCTGGCTCCCTGCGTGCAGCCGTGTTTCCTCACCAGGACGGACTCTTACCAGTCTGGAACTGAAAGCCCAAATAAATACTTGCATCTACAAGGTACTTTGGGTTGTGACGTTCCACTGAAGCAACAGAAAAGAACTAGTGCAGAACCCGAGGGATTGTGAGGAAGAGAACAGTGCTTATGAAGGTCTGGTGAGTGCTGACTGCTGCACACAGCCGAGGCATATGGCCTTCGGTGGTGTGGCTTAACTAAGGGTACTCTGTCCCCACATATTCTGCTAGACTCTTCACCACTCCTAATATCCTCCTGTATGGAAGTGGCTGAGGAAACTGAGGCACACATTCTCAACACAAGGTGCTGTGGGAACTACCGTGGTTATCTATCCAGCATTGCAGTATTTAAGAAATTTGGTTACAAAAAAAAATCGATTGGAAACCTTCCTTTTTGTTTGGTTGGTTGAGACAGCATCTTGCTATATAAGCCAGGCTGTCACTAAACTGCTACATAGCCTATGCTGGCTTTAACTCACAATTCTTCTGTCTTTTCCTTTCAAGTGCTAGAATTACAGGCATGGACCATCACACTTGACTTGAAATCTTTCTTTTATGTATTTATTTACTGATTTGTTTATTTATTTTATGTGCCTGAGTGTATTGCCTGTGTTTATATAAGTGCACCCATGTTGTACAGTGCCTGTGGAAGTCAGGAGAGGGTGTCAGATCCTCTGGAACTGGACTTACAGACAGTTGTTAGCTACCATGTAGGTGCTGGGATTTGAACCCAGGTCTTCTGCAAGAGCAACCTCTTAACCACTAAGCCATCTCTCCAATCCTGAAACCTTTCTTAAGGAGACAAAATAAAACACAAAAAAGAAACAGAACAATCTTAAGCATTTATCCCAAATAGCAATTTGATAGAGAATAGCATGTACAATTTTCTTTTCACCACCTCAAAAAGTATTGGATACAGACTTATAAAATAATTTGCAAATGTTTATACCATTAGAGTCTTAAATCATTGCTCCTTTTGAGCACAGTTGTTCTTAAACTAGGTTTTCTCTATGGATCTCATTATGCAGGGCTTTCCCATCAAGTAGATTCAGCTCAAGTTGCTTTTGCTGATTCAGTATCAAAGATGAAGAGTGCCCTGACCTTCCTCCTTCCATTGGCTCACTGGGTTCCAGTCTGAGGTCAACTCGGTGGAGGTAACATTGAGAAAGGAGGCAAAGTGCAGGGCAGACGCTGGGCAATGCGGTGGAGTTACGAAGTGGGTATGGTGCAGAGGGGAAGAGGAGACGGGGCTCTGAGAAGGCCGCAGGACAGGAGAACCAGGGTCCCAGCATGAGAATGAGCTGCTCAGGAGAAGGAACCACACCACCCAGACCGAGGAGCAGCAGGGCCAGAAACTGGAAGGCAGTTCCAGGCAGTGAACAGAGAAGAGTGCTTGGGCTGGGAAGGAAGTTGAGATGTCCCTTTAGACAGAGCTTGAGTGTGTCCTAAGATTCATGAGAGGTCACTGAAAGATCTAAGCAAGGAAATTACATAATTGGTTTGCAGTTTCAAAGATCCTTCTGGAGCTAGAGAGATGGATTAATGGTGAAGCATGCATATTGCTCTTACAGAGGAACCAAGTTCATTCGGTTCCCAGCAGGCACATCAAGTGGCTCACAACTGCCTGTAACTATAAAAATGCCTCTGACCTCTGAGGGCACATGTGCATATCCACATGCAAGTACACATAATTTTAACAAGGAAAGGAAGAAAGAAAGAAGAAAAGGAAAGAAGGGGGCTGAAGGGGTGGCTCAGTGGTTAAGAGCACTGGCTGCTCTTGTAGAAGACCAAGGTAGGGTTCCCAGCACCCAAATAGTAACTAACAACTATCCATAACTCTACCTCCAGGGGATTCAACGACATCGTCTGACCTCCATGGGCATCACATGACATAGGTGCACCTATTTACATGCAGGCAATACCACTCATACATATAAAATAAAAGTAATAAATAAATATTTTTTTAAATAAAGAGAGATCTTTCTTTTGGTAGAAGAGGTAGATTCCCAGTTGAACAGTCTGTTGTCTATTGCTGTAACAATACACCAGAGGCAAGGCACCTGGCTCTCACTTGGGTTCCAGGAAACTGAGGCTATTGAGTTAATGATAGTTGAAGAGATGAAATGTAACACTGAAACCTACTGCAGCTGTTGCATGCTGGGTGGGAATGGAGCACATGGGACCAGACTCAGTGTAGTAGAATGTAACAAAATATACATCTAATACACAATCTGTATTTCTGTAAAATGATTGTATGATTGAGTGAACTGCAATATATTTGACAAAGGCGAAGAAGTTGACTGTAGGAACTGGTTTGCACTGAATATAAATGATTCTATTTTGGATATATCATATTTGAGGTGATGACAAGACATGGCTATAAAACGCTCTCAGATATTTGCAGATTCTGGAGTAGAACTTGGGTGATAGACAAGGACTGGGATTGAAGGTAAAGTTTTAGGAGTGTTTGCAAATCAAGGAGACACTACAAGTGAAGGTCATGGTAGCAAGGACTGAGACCTAGGCAAGTCCAGAGGTAGAGGCCAGAAAAGGAAATTGAGCAAAGTCACCTTTGGCCTCCAAGAGCTTGCCATCTTGCTGGAGATACTAACCATGCGCACTGTGAAAGGACTGGTACAGACTGTAAAAAATGATGATCTTTGAGTTATTGATCATGGAGACACCAGAGGTATCCAAAACAACCATTGCTCTTGGTTGCCCACCAGAACTAGATGGTAAGACTACTGATAAAGACACAACACACTTGAGTAGCAGGACAGAGAGAAATCAGTTGAACTGACCTGAAAACTTCCTCGACGGACTAGTTTTCATAGCAGGGGAAGGTGATGTGCAGGGCACTGAGGACGAAAAATCCGTCAGTGCTATAACCCAGTGGCAAACTCTGTGGACTACAATACTGACCTCTAAGGAAGAGATGCCCCCTGGTGCAATAGGGGCATGACTCTTATGAGGTAACCAACCACTTGAGGTCTGCTCCACACGGGGAGATTCATACCTAGTACTGTAAACCTTGTCAAAAGCCCACTGTGCAGGATTTCATGGCCTTTAGGGGAAAGCTACTGCTGCTGTCCTGTTAAATACACATGTTGTCAAGCTGCCTTATAATGTTTTTACACATAGATTAGTGTTGGCCTCAACCTTGGCCAGGGAAGCTCTCTCTGCAGTGCTCAGCACTTAATGGTGGTCATAAATGGTCAAAGTGCTGAGACTAAGTGACTATTGAGTGCTCATCCCTAAATGAGATGTCTCTACCATCTTCTCTATACCATCTTTCTCAGGAAACATCTTGGAAGAGGGGCAGAAAGAGTGTAAGAGCCAGAGGATGAGGAGGAGTGTGTGAGTTGTCTTCTAGACAATGGGTCATTGAACTCACGAACTCACTGCAGCTGTGGTTACCTGCAAAAGATCAAGCCAATAAGATTAGTCAACACCCCAATAGGTAACACTAATTAGACTCAGTGGACTACAAAAACATGTGGGAACAGGACATAAAGTGGGAAGGAGGATGTGCTGGGGATGCCTTTGGAGAAGGTGGTGGTGGGGGCTGGGGTGGACATAATCAAGATGCATGGTTTGCATGTATGAACTTGTCAGTGGGTTGAAGAAATGGCTCTGCTGTGACTTGGACTCTGCAGCTCCCAAGCATCATGGGCAGTCAGGGTGAGAGTCATCTTGAGATGGAGCAGCTACAGGGGGCTTCCTGAGAAGGGAGCAACGCTGGGCCTGGGGACTCTGAGCCATTTCTGTGCTGTGGCACTGCTGTCTGAAGTAGCTGGCTTCAGAGTTTGAAGTGGTTTGAGTCAGATCAACCCTGTTGTTCTTGCTA
The DNA here is from genome assembly GCA_035773235.1 of Eospalax fontanierii. Lineage (NCBI taxonomy): Eukaryota > Metazoa > Chordata > Mammalia > Rodentia > Spalacidae > Eospalax > Eospalax fontanierii. The sequence continues at coordinate 14,961,136 of CM069545.1, forward strand.
CTGGCAGAAGGCCAGGAAGTGGTGACATGTCTGCGCCCCCGAGAATGTTTCAGTTTCCTCCTGATGACTTATGTTGTGGTCTGGCCTGTGCTGGCCTTTGCTGGGAGATGGGTGGAAACACAGCCACTATTGGTGTCTCTGGGCCACATTACTTTTACACACTGACCTTCAGAATTTGGCTTTTATTTTTATGTTTTTAAGAATGCATCACCAGAACCAGAACAAATAATCCCATTTAATTGAAACTTGCCAATGTTTCATATTCATAGAGTGACTGATAGTGGTAAGAGAAGACACCTCCTCCAGGCAGCCTGGGTACAATTTCCATGTCATGTACATGAAGCCTTGAATGAAACTCTGAAGTAGATAGCTTGTTCTGCCTCTCCCTCCCATAGGCAGTGACTTCCCAAGTGACATCAGGCCTGTCTTCTACTCCAGACTGACCTGCAGCCACAGCATGCCGCACACTCAGCCTCTTTCTAAGGAGACAGCTGCTTCATCCTGGGCTTCTCAGCTGGCCTACAGGACTCTGTCAGAAACCTGTCTGCACTCCCACGGCGTTCCCACCTTCATGAATACGTTATTGCTACGTCCTGGGATTTCTAGCTCTCTTGGGACTAGGTTAGTGAGGTAAGACAGCGTGGTTAGAAATCAACAGTACCCCATGCCTTGGTTCTTTCTGCATATTATAATGTAGCCAAGGGCACCCTTATTAGGACGCCAGCACCAGGCTTTCTGGATTCTCCAACCACCAGAATTGCAAGCCAAATAAATCTCCATTCCCAATCATACTATTTATTTACCATGTGAACAGCAAGGTGTGTGGGATGATATTAGCACCTAGAAGAAACACAATGTCTTGACTGAAGCTAGCAAAAGTAGGCGTGTGTGTTTGAGAGTTTAGCAGCTGGCATTTTGAGCATCCGTCTGTTTATAAATAGCAGCTCAGATGAATTCATAAGATAATTGCAGGAAGTTGCTCCTGAACTCTCTCTTTAGTTCCTCTTTTTGCTTTGACAGTTGAGGCACTGACTAGAAACACCTCACACAAGCCTATGATAAAACTCAGATGAAAGGGGAGTGCCCAGACAGCTCTCACCAGTGTAAATAACTATGCACTGGCCTTCAGAGGTAGGCCCTGTGTTGTTCCCATGCCTTGGGTCTTTGGAGGAGGGACAATGTCTGCCTTTCAGCAGCAGATCTCAGAGGACCTCCTTTGACTTCCTCAGGACCTACTGTCTCCACCTCACAGGTAACCTGGTCAGCTCATTACCTGTTGCTAAGACCTGATGTCAGCCAGTCATCCCCACAAGTTCTCCTGGGGTCACCTAAAGGATAAAAAGTCATAAGTTTATGGAACTCCTGCATTCAGAGAGAAGCCTGGCCAAGCTGGGTAATGGGGTCTAAGGTTGAGCCTCAGGTTCATAGGCATAAGTGGAACTGACTCTGACTCTTCATATCAGTTCAAGTGGCTTTGGAATAAAACCTTTGAGAAATAAATGAACCCATGCCTTAGACAAGCTTTGCTTTAAAAAACTATTCAGACTTTACTCACGATACTCTAATCTTCCCTGATGGAATAAGGGTGTCCGTGAGAGGACAGTGGTCTCCTAGTCCTAGACTCTTGTAGCCAGAAACTTGATCCAAGTTAAAAGACGCATAGGCTATCTGCACAAAAGTGGCCGCCTCTCTGCTGCTCCCTGTGGCAGACAGTACCCACACTTGGCACTTCGTGAGTCTCTCCTTGGGGGCCGTCCAGAAGTGACTGAACACCGAGCTGCTCACACATTCTCACTGCAAACAATGTTTACAAACCTTCCACCTACACAGTTTCCCTGACTCAGTGAGCAGCCACAGCTCAGCAGCCACCGTGGTGCCCACTAGGTTTGAGTCATTAGAGGACCACTCTGATTCAGCCATCTTGACTCTGCTTTGCCTCTGGAAATGAGGGCTTAGAGATGAGCCTGGCAATCTTGGTAGTTTGCTGGTTGCAGAACCCTGGCAAAGTCAAGTGCGTAGTGGGTGATGGCTGTCAGGCCTCTGGCCACCTTCCCAGAGGAGTGCTGTTTCTTCAGATGAGCTCAGCAGAGCACCCACATGTGGGTATTGTCTCTGTTAACTACTTTCTTCATCACTGTGACAAAATGGCTGGCGGAAGCAATTTAAGGAGAGAAGGATTCTTTGGGGCTCACAGTTTAGGGAGATGCAATCCATTGTGGAAGGGAATTCAGGGCAACAGGAAGCTCCCTGGAGGCAGGAGCTTGTGGCTTCGTGCCTCCTCAAAACTCAGAAGAAGCAGAGGGAGAGGAGCACGTGGCACTCACCTGGCTGTCTCCATTTTATCTTCTGTGTAGTTTGGGGCCCAGGCCATGGGATGGTGTCACCTGTGTTCAGGTCTTCCCTACCCAGTTGATCCTTTCTGGAAACTTCCTCACAGATATGCCTCAAGGTGTGTCTTCTAGGTGATTTTAAATCTAGTCAAGCTGTCCGTGAAGATTAATCTTGACATGGTGTGTCCTGGAAGCATTTAGATGTTGAAGGCTTTCTGGCTTCCATTACTTCTGCCTTCGTTCAAGTTTAATGTCTTAGTTTTCCATCACACTGACAAAATACCAGATATTGTCATTTAAAGAGGAGGAAAGACTAATGTTTTTATAGGTTTTGGTCCATGGTTTCTTGGCCCTGTTGCTTTGGGCCTGAGGCAGCACAGTATATCGTGGCAGGAGCACGAGGTGGAGAAATCTGCTCGCCTCATTGTTGGGGAAGAAGAGACAGCATCCCAATTCTCCTTTCAAGGGCCAGCCCCTTATGACCTAACTCCCCTCCATGGCAATCCACCTTCTAAAGATTCTTCCCCCTCCCAGAGGATCCAGCCGTTAACACATGGGCCACATGAACCTTAGGGAGATATCTAACATCTGCCTGCAAGGGGTTAGGATGTGCTCAGTGGTAGAGCGCTGGCTTATCACGCATGAGGTCCTCAATTGGAAATCCTGTGCCTAGTTCCACCCTCCAAAAAATAATCCAAATTGCAGTGCTTGAGAATCCTTTTGCCCTGGGTCAGAGTGAGGAGGCTGATTGCTGGACTTACTTCTACAGCTCAGATCTGTGATGTGCTGACAACAGCACCTAGTGACTGAGCCCACCATTATTGGAGCCACATCCTTGCTTGGCTACCTTCTTGGTGTGGATAAGTCATTTCAGTTCTTTAGCTTCCTTCTGGATACAACAGTGGACAGCCATGAGGACTGAATCTCCAATAAGGATTGTAGGGAAATGCCTGCTGTAAAGCAACTATTTAATACGGAGAGCAGCAAAAACCACTAAGGCAAGTGAGTAGTAAATTTTCTGTAAGTGGTTGGAAATGAAAAGATTTGGATTTAATTCTTTTTAAATACTTTGATCTTCTGTTCCTGAGAAATGAAGACAATATCTCTTACAGAGGAGACTGGCTGTTTTGGACTGTTATTATAATCCTCAGACCACTTCCTCCAAAATAGGAAGACTTGTGGTCTGAAAAGTGGCTTTCTTGCAGAGCAAAGGGCTCTGAAGATTGAGTTCATGGGTCTTTCCCTCCAGGACAAGTGACTTTAGCAGGACTCCATATAGAGACAGCTGTTCTTCATCCACCTGACACATGCTAATCACAGAATAGACCCTCACCAAATGTTCTCTGAGAAACATGGGGGAGGGCGGAGTGAGCCTGTGTTGTGCTTGGGTAGTTTCTAGCTTCCTAAGGCCTTTCTCTGGATGGAAGGTTCTTGCTCATGTCCTTCTGGAAGCCACACCTTTCCAACACAGCAGAACTTCCTAACAGAAGGGAATGTGGATGGACAGACTCTTCAGTGTGATAGATGTGGTGAATCTATCAAAGTAGACTCAAAATGCAGCCTCCAGGGATGTGACCTTGCCCATCGTTTAGGATAAAAAGTGAAGAACACAGTCTAATTACAGCAACAGAAGAGGCTGACTGTAGCCTGTGTCTGGGCTGGGAGCCAGGCCACACGCTAGATGGTCCCTCGCAATATCCAGGAGCTGAGCCCAAGCCCAGATTCAGTTTCAGCATAGTCAGCAGTGGCTTCGCTATGCCCTGTCTGCTAACCCTAGTGCTGAGCATGTGGAGCTCAGGCGGCTTACAGGAGAAATGCTTCAGGGTTCACGGTATACTCCATTATAGCCCATGCAGTGGTTGATCTGGGTACCCTGCAAAAGGCACTGATTTTCTGGAACTAGGAGCCACATGGGGCTCTTCCTGGAATGCAGAGTTGGAATAAATACACAATTAAAGCATCTTATGTTCTGGACGCTGGTACCCAGAGAAAACACATGGTGTGATGTTACCTATAATGACTCAAGTCTGTGAAGATGCAAAACAGTGTCAACAACTTAACACTAGTATCTCATAATTTATAGACTTTTGAAGCTCTTCCCTTTGGCCCATTTGTGTGTATGTGTGTGTGTGTGTGTGTGTGTATGAGAGAGAGAGAGGGAGAGAACTGAGAAAACGAAGTAGCAGTCTAGGTACTGTGGATTGGAGATTTGATATCACCCAAAGACTCATCTGCCAAGGGCTTTCTCACGAGCCTGTGGTGGTGCCACTATGAGGTAGTGGAGTTTTCAAGGGGTGGAGCCTAGTGCAAGGAAGTTAGGTCGTTGGGAACATGCCCTTGAATGGCCTGGAGTGAATTCTTGTGGTTTGTGAAATGTCCCCCATAGGCTCATGTGTGTGAACACTTGGTCTCCAGTTGGCATGTGTACTGTCTGGGAAGATTGTGGAATCTTGAGCAGGTGGAGCCTTGCTGGAAGAAGTGAGGCACAGAGGGCCCCACTTCCTGTTCCATCTCTGCTTCCTGACCCTGACTCCTGCTTCTGTGCAGTACCTTCCCTGCCTGATGCCACCCTTCCCCTTCCAGGATGGGGAAACATCGTTGAACCGTAAACCAGGATAAGTGTTTTCTCCCTTAAACTGCGTTTGTCAGGATATTTAATCACAGCAAGAGAAAAAGTCTCTGACACAGGCCCCTCCCCTCTTCTCTCCCTGGTTTACTTCCTGGCCACCATGAGGTCCCAAAACAATAAGCTATTGGCCCATGGACTTCCATCTCTGAAACTGTTAGCCCAGATAAAACTTCTCTCCTTGTAAGTTGATTGCCTCTGGGATTTTGTCATTATTAGTCAGTTTTTCTGTTATGACAAGTATTCAAGGAAAACAACTCAAAGGGGGAAGACTTATTTGGGCTCAGTGTATTGTGGCATAGAGAATAGAACATAGAACAGGAAAGAGAGGCTTACATCACGGAGACCTGGAAGCAGAGAGAATGCTGCGTGCACTGCAGGCCTTCCTCCCAGTCTTATCCCCTCAGGGCACGCAGCCTAGGTAATCTTCTCTGAGGGTCCTCTGACAGCCACTCCCAGAGCTGTGCTTTACCAGTCTCCTAGGTGTTTCCCAACAGTCAAGGAGACAATCAAGGTCTCACAGTGACAGAAAGCTAGGACAGCACTGTACAGAAGAATCCAGCCTAATAAACTATTTACTTCGAACTCTTTCAACGTTTAAAAACAGACGCGTTTTACGGTACTACCTCTAGAATATCTGCACTATGTTCAGTTCTGATTTTCTTCTTTGACTTGAATCATTTTGCATTCAGCACCCACATCAATCAAAAGTTTCACACAGCATCTTACTAACTTATATTTCATTACATCCAAGTACTATAGTTTGCTAAATTGACGAAATACCCTTTAAAATATATTTTCAGCGGGCTATGTGGTGGAGGATGTCATCTGAGTTGACCTGACACTACCCTGCCAAAGAAGAAACCCTGACATTTCATCTCTTTTTCACAGTCGCTGCCACAAATCTTTTTACAGTAGCTGCCTCCAGCTAAATGCCAGATTGCTCCTCAAGAGTGGTGAGGAAAGCTAATTTCCAAGGCTGACTTTCACCTGTCTCTTTCCGTTAGATGCTCAGCCCAGGCAATTTTATTACTGGGAGAAGGAAGTCAGTCTACTTTTTGGTTCTTTATTTATTTTTAAATGTTTTACATTTATTTTTAGTTTTATTTTATGTGTATGAGTGTTATGCCTGCATGTATGTAAGTGCACCTGTGTCTTGCAAATTCTGTGGAGGTCAGAAAAGGGCATCAGATCCCATAGACTTGGAGGGAGTTACAGATGGTTGTTAGCCACTATGTGTGTGCTGGGATTTGAACCTAGCTCTTCTGCAAGAACAGCCACTGCTCTTAACCGTTGAGCCATCTCCCTGGCCCCTGGTTATTTTTATATTCACTTATATCCATTGTGGCAAATGCCACATCCAATACCAGACATAGCTGATTCCTTCATAGATCCCATGATAATAAACCACACTAGTGTTCCTGCAGGGCAAAGAGAAGGGCATCCCATGCTGTAAATGCAGGCAGGAAGAGGACAAGGTCAGCTTCAGAGAAACACACTTCATGTGAAGATCACTGACTTCCCCACATACATCTGGAGAAAGTGTGTGGTTGTTTGAATGTATAGTGTCCTCCAAATGCAGTTTAAGGGAGAAAACACTTATTCTGGTTTGCAGTTCAGCGATGTTACCCCATCATGGAAGGGAAAGGTGGCATCAGGCAAGAAAGGTAAGGCTCATGTGTATAAACAATTGGCCCCAAGATAGTGGCACTGTTTTAGAAATTTCTGGAACCTTTAGGAGGCAGAGCTTTTCTGGAGGAAGTGGGTTGCTGACCGGCCTTGAGTTTTGTTAGCAGGGTCCCACGTCCTTCCTGTTATCTCTGTTTTGCTTCCTGAATGTAGATACAGTATGACCAGCTGTGTCATTTTCCTGTCTCCTGACCCCATGCCTTCCTCATCACGATGGACTATATGCTTTTTATCAGCCAAAATAAATCCTTCCTCCCTTAAGATGCTCCTTGTCAAGGATTTGGTCATAGCAACAAGAACAATAATTAGTGCAAGGTAGAACCCCAAATCTCTTGGAAAGATCCAAGAGGGAGCTTCATTAATGAGAGTTAAGAGATTCGTTAGTGTCCTCTTTACTCCTTGGGCTATGTTGCATGAGCCTTAGGTGCAGAGGCTGCATTGTAGGTGTGCCACTTAGGCTTTGACCATTCATAGACAAGGTCTGTATGTAACCAGTTGTGGTATTCTGTATTAGTCTCCCTTTGGTGCAAAAGAAGTTTCTTTGATAAGTGATGATTGGGATACTTGACTGTAAATATAAGAATACACACTTTGTACCAGTAAGAGGTTTCATTAGTCTAGGGATGTGACAGCCTTGGGATTTTCTCTAAGATCTGTGAACTTTTTAGCCATGTGTTTTGGGCTCTGATTACAGTACCAAACGTGTTTCCTCCCATTGAGTGGGCTTTAAGTCCAATTAGGAAGCCATTGATTACCCCCAAGAGAAGAGTGCCACCACGGCAACAATGTCATTTGCTGTGCTGGTCATGGATGTGGTTATTTGGTCATGAAGCTGGTGTTGGACCATGGATTGATGTTCTCCTTTGGCTGCTTGCATAGTGCCCTCCAGAGACATGAGAGCTGGCCTTCAGGGGAAGTGGCTTCCAGGTCAGTTCCAGCTCCATGTCTCCAAATCCTGTGTCCTAAGGATGTCTGTCTTCAGCAATAGGGTCTTACCTTCAAGTTCCTGGAGGCAATCAAGGGCTGTGGCAATTCTCTGTGTAATTTTGGTAGTCTTTTGGACCACCCTGGCCAACAGCTCAAAGGTAGGTTTCAGATCTGGCACTGTTTCTTGTAATGTAGCCTTCAGCTATGCACCTGGATTCATATAGAGATATATTGTATGTGTAATTTGTCATGAAGTTGCTAGGCTAATATGATTCCTTCTGGTGTTTTACATTAGCTAGGCATTATTTATCTCTCCTCTCTTTCTGGGGAGATCTCATTTTTCATTGCTTTTCTTACTTTTAACCCAACAAGGCTTTAATTTTTTATTTAAAAATTTTTATTATATATAATAATTATATATAAATATAACTCAGTGTGTACTCACTTTCAATCATGATGACATGAGTTAGCTCCCTAGAACCCAAATAGTGGGCTCTAATCTCCTCTGATCTCCACACATGTGCTATGGTATGCATGCACACACATAATAGGGAAATATTAACATAAAAAGAGTTATTTCTTGTTTTAAAAGTATTATTTCTCATCTAGCTAAGCTTTCTCTTTTTTGGTTCTGATTGTTTCCTGTGATTTCTTAGATGAGGGGCCTGAAGGCATTTCACAGACCTGGTGTCCTTTCTTGGGATCAGAGTTCCATATTGCCATAGATCTTTTAAGGGCAAGAACCTGGAGTAAAGGAAAATTCTCCAATACTTGGGGTGTGGAAGGATTCGGGGAGGACAGAGTGAAGTGGGTGCTTTGGGAAAAGCAATTCATCCTTGGTCCCCAGTATCTAATATACTTGACTAAAAGGAAAAAAGGAAACTGAGGAGAGAGAGGGCTAAACAAACCATAGGAAAAATACATTCCATATTATAGGAAACCAAAAAAAAAAAAAAAAGATGAGGAAAAGAAACAGAAAACACTAAAATCTCTAAAAATAAATCCAGGTTAGGATTAAGGGAAATAAAATTGCAGTGTACAGTCTTGAGGAAGTGAGTCAAAGCTGTGTGAAATATATAACCTCTCTCGCAATAAGAAGATAAACCATCTGACTTCAGTGTTTTTTTTCCCAATAAGAGAAATGCTTTAACGTGGGGCCTGGGAGGTAGCTCAGTGGTAAAGTGCTTGCAGTGCAAACATGAGGGCCTGAGCTCAGATTCCCAGCGTGTAAAAGCCAGGCGTGGTTATGGGTTCCTGTAACCGGGCACTGGGGAGGAGACGCAGAGACAGGCAGATCCCAGGGGCTTACTGGCCAGCTAGTGTAGCCTAAACAGTGAGTTTCAGGTTCAATGAGAGACCCCGTCTAAAAGAATAAGGTGAAAGAACAATGAACAATACTCAACATTGACCTTTAGCACACACACGAACACACACGTGCACACACACCACACATACACACTCACCAAAAAGAAAAAGAAACTGCTTGAACTTACCAAGGTAAGAGAGGTGAGCTGTTAGAAGACAGCAATATCTAAAGGATACGTGACATAAGGAAGCAAGAGAACCATGAAGGCCAGTCATACTGGTGATTCACCGGGGACCTCCAAAGTGCCCCCATTGCTGTGATCTTGGAACTAAGTTTGTAAACTGCAAGACAGCCAAGATCCATTCAGAGTCTACTGGATACCTTGAATGATGTCTTATGATGAGTCCCCAGTGATCTATAAAGTGTTCTAAAAATAAAATTAAACTGTAACTTTATTCATGATTCCCACACAGAAAGAGCCAGGCTTTGAGAGGAAAATTATATTTACTAGCTTTGTCACTTTCCATTTTAAAAGGATGTGAATAGTACTTTGTGGCATATATGAAAATACAGAAGGCTGAGCTGGTTGGCTTTGTCCCTTGCAGTCCCTGGCCCTCACTGGGGCATGCATTACCATTTTAATAGTCTTTGTTTCTAGTCCCAATTCTGTCCAAAAGCCTTTTGATGCTAACTGGCTAAGAAACTTTAAATTTGTTTTCAGTAAGTCTCAAAGTTTGGGAGTGTTGTTCCTTAAACTTCTAGTAGGTTCTAAATAAGGAACCAAACCCCTTCCGCGCTAAATTGTATAAACAAGCAGATGGGAGGGATATGTAATTATAATTTTTATAATCGTTTTAAAAATCAATGTTTTTTTTTTCCTCCTCTCAGAATGCAAGGCAAGTAAATTCTTGAGATGACAGGAAAGAATTTTGTTTTCTAAAAAAAGACTAAAACATACTTTAATCCTTGGAATTCAGAAGGCAAAAGAATTATTCAAAATTGTAACATAGATGACAACCCTCCACATGTACTGATGACAGAGAGTCTCAGGTAACAACAGCTTCTGATTGTGTTGGCCTCAGGTGGGTCCAGGAATGTGAATTCTTAAACAGGAACTCCATGTGACTGTATAGGCATTCCAGGAACCACAATCTGGGCAAAACTCACCCAGAGCAATCACTCGGAGAAAACCTTAACAAGGCAGATGGACAGCCCCTGGCTGAAGAGTACCTTGGAGATTGGATTGAGCTGTACCTACCTAAGAGATCCATAAAGCAAACTTCTGGGTGTCCCTATGACAGTCTTTTCAGAGATGACTCGAAATAAGGGAGTAAATGGGAGAAAGCCCACCCTCAGTGTGGGCTTGGCAATGCACACTTCACTTACCTATTCTATCTCTGGGTATCTTGCTCTGGTAATCTTTTAGTGTGATTAATCTAATTTTAGAGAGAAGTGTATTTTTAATTGCTTCTGCTGAAGTTCATTCGGCCTGGCTCCCTGTGAGCTAATGTTAAAATATATCACACAGGTGGTAACTCAGAAAGGGAAACTGTCTCCCACTAGACTCCAGCTGATCTTCCACTGTCAGTCCCAGTCACAGAGATCTGCTTACGAATAGTGCCAAACCATGGTTGGTTCCTGAGACAAATGAGCTTCATATCTCCTGTTGATTTCCAGGCCCAACACCAAGGCCTTCCCTCTAGCAACTGGGCTTAGCATCCTGTATCCTTTTAGGATGCCACTGGTCAACACCAATAAAACACATGCTAAATTTAGCATACCCCTGCCTGTGGAATCTAGCAGAACTGTCACTCAGTAATTGCAGTTTCTAACACCTCCTGAAGGCTTGGTCCCTGCTGCTTTTCTTGGGTCAGGGTGAAACTCAAACTCTCACTTGGAATAAACCTGTGGCAGCCAGGTTTTTACATCACTGTCCCCAGAAATGGTGAAGTCACTGGTTTATGCTAATCACTGACCATGAACAGACCCTGATGCCTCCATTGCCACAGCTACTCTCAGGAAGAGTAGTATGAATTGTTGGCCCAAAGAGGTAATAACTGCTAATAAACATCCTCTGGGAGAGAGTTGGAGGGACCACACACTGAAATATTATCTCCGTAATCATCTCACCGGGCATGTCAGCCTGAGGGAGAGAAAAGACTCACTACCAGGAGCTGGGGCACATGCCAACATTTCAAGCTATCTCCTACCTGTGCATACACGTAGAGGGCTGATCAACCTAGAAATGCACATACTAACTCTCCTTCCTCCTTATCAAGACAGTCAGCCAGATGCACAAATTTAACAGAAGAAAAACCATTACTGTCTTGAATAACTCACATTTATAAGTGCTTGGTTCTCTATGGCCTCTGGTCCCCCAGCTCAGCTTTTGTAAAGCAAGTCCTAAATTCATATTATTCATTGTCAGAATTGACTGGACATGAGCACATCACTTGATTCTGAAAAGCTGACAGTAATGTGTTAGTAAGGTCCATCAGCTCAGTCTCATCAGAGGATAGCCTGGAGTCCCTGCAGCATCCCATGCGGGCCTCAAAGGCTGGTGGGCGTGGGGTATAACACATCACTCAGAAAAAGGCACAGTGGGCTCTTACCTCCTGGAGGTCACAGGAAGGAGAGCTTCCAGGAATTCAGGACAGCTGCTCAAAGCCATTAGATACTCGGAGCCAAAGGCTTTTTGCACAAATCATTATTCCTCTATAAGAGTCTGGCACTGTTTGCAGGCTTCTATGTCACAATGTGAGGCATGGCTCGAGGCACACAGGGAAGATCTGTTAGCAGCTTAAGCAATTTTGCCACAAAGCCAGCTGATAAAAGGATGCTTTGGGCTTCATCGCAGTTCTAAGTGAGTGACAATCAACTTTGGCTGGGTATACTGTGCCTGTGCAGCTCATTGGTAAAACCAATGAATATTCCCTATAGTATAATGGAAAGTATTAGCCACGAAATCCGGAGTTAGGAGTCCTGAAAGAGATCAGTCCTCTATAACTCAATAACTTAGAGGGGCTTCAGTTAACCTGCCAGAACCATGTGTGAATCAATTTTTTAAAAGTATTTTAATTATAGGGCCTGAGAAATGGCTCAGTGGTTAAGAACATTGGCTGCTCTTTCAGAGGACCCAGGTTCAAATCCCAGCACCCACATGTTGGCTAACAACCGCCTGTAACTTCAGTTCTAGGGGATTCGACACCTTCTTCTGTCCTCTGTGGGCATTTCATGACACCGGTGTGCTCACACGCATGGAAGCAATATACACATACACATAATAAGTATTTTTTACATGTGTAAGTGCCCCCATGTCCTGCAATGAAGAGCATGTTGGATTCCCCTAGAACTGGAGTTACAGAAAGTTGTTAGGCATAATGTGGGTGCTGGGAACTGAGCCCAGGTTCTCCGCAAGAGCAGCCAGTGCTCTTAACCTCTGAGCCATCTCTCCAGCCCACACATGAATTGATTCTTAATCACTGTGACAAAATATTTGAGGAAAAAACTGAGGAGGAAAGATCTACTTTGGTACACGGTTTCAGAGATTTCAGTCCCCGCTAGCTGGATCCTTTGCTTCTGACCCTGTGGTGAGGCAATATTCTCAGCATACGGATGAGATGGAGAAACACTGCCCACCTCATAGCAGCTAAGGAGAAAAGAGGAAGAAGAAGAGAACAGGAACAGGATACCCCTGTGAAGGCAGCCCAGTTACCTGCTTCCTCTGACAGGGACCCATCTCTTAATAGGCCATTCAGTAGAATTAATCAGTGGGTTAAACCATGGATGACATTAACCCTTAAGAGCTGATTGGTTCTCAATAGCACCATCAGTTGTGATCCAAACCTTCAAATTAAAAGTCTTTGGGGCCATTTTATATCCAAACCATAGAAATGGCTTTCTCACTCAGGTGTTGTTGGGGGAAAAGAAGACCCCTACATTTCAGAGAATGCCTGCTTACATCTCTCTCTGTGTGTGTGTGTGTGTGTGTGTGTGTGTGTGTGTGTGTATGTTCATGTTTTTAAGAGCAGGTGTATATGCATGTGTGTAGAGGCCTGCTTACATCTCTCTGTGTGTATGTGTGTGTGTGTGTGTGTGTGTATGTTCATGTTTTTAAGAGCAGGTGTATATGCATGTGTGTAGAGGCTATAGGTTAATACTGGGTATTTTCCTCTATCACTCTCTACCCTATTGCTTGAGACAAGGCCTCTCACTCAGCATCACAGATCTGGCTAGGCAGGCCAGCGGGTAAGCCCCCAGGATCCCCCTGTCTCCCCTTTCCCAGCACTGGGGTTTTAGGGCTGCTCTAGGGGCCTGACTATTTTACATGGGTTCTGGGGAATTGAACTGAGGTCCTGGTGCTTGTGCGACAAGTATTTACCAAATAAGCCATCATCCAGTCCTGTCTGCTTACACCTTACAATAGGGGCTTTTTTGTTACTACTGCTCCAGAGTAAAGCTAAAAGATGCAGAGATTGGTAGAGAACAAACAGCCGGTTTTTCATGCAGCTTTTGTGTGAGCAGTGTTTGCTGCGCTGTTTGATGGTGACCTGCATGTGTCAGCGGACATGCTGGCCGGCAATTAGTCCTGAGTGGTGGGAGAAGTAGGTCACTCCCAAGTTCTCATCACTGGTGCTGAAAGTCTCTTTGCCTACTCGACAGCCATTCCATCAAATTGCAAGACCTCTTGGCCAGCTGTGTGCTCATTCTAAATGTGAACTCTTTATCCTCAGGGAGACAGCAGCTCCATAATTTGGGGTTGTCTAACTTGAACTCATTTCATCTTCCCTGCTGGAGGCTGCCTGCTCACTCCACAGGGCAGGGCACCAGTTGGCTTTCCTTTACACTCAAATCCACTCTGGCCTTCATCCAGAATCAGGCCTTCCTTCAGTATCAAACCCCATCATTATCATTAGTCTCCTGGTTTCTGGCTGATGGTCAAACTGATGGCTTCTAAAGAATCCTGTAGTTCTTTAGTCTAAGACTTAATCTCTGATTTGACAAATTGTCTGACAGCCTCCTTCTTCCTCTGCTCAAAGTTACGCTAACCTCAGAGTAGACATTCTAGAGAGCAGACATTCATCAAAATCCTTGAAGTCTGAAGACTGATTTGTGGGCCAATAACTTAGGAATCCACTGTCAGGGGCCAGTAGGGACCCTCTAAGGAACAGAGGTTCCCTTGAGACCCTAGAGCAGAGTTAAAACTGAGTTAAGAACTTGTTCAAAGAACACTGAAGACCTTGGTGATAATCCACCCAAGGACAAGGCTAACCCTCTGGAAGAAAGACTTCCTAGGAGGTGGGCAAATAGGTCAAGACAGGCCATGAGGTATGGCACTCAGGTTTCTGCATGGAGAAGGTTATACTACCAGAGACTAGGACAGAAAGGTGGTTAGTTAGAGAAGCCACTGGGACTAGGTCTAGGAGGCTCTAGCAGAAGACCAGGAGCCAAAACTAAGGCAGACAATTGGGACCTGCTGTCAGAGACAGGAGCTCCACCCAGAAAGGTTGCATCTGCCTGGCCCAGGCAGTAGGTAGGGGCTCAGCTTGGAGGTGAGCCACCTAGTAAATAGAAACCTTTAACCAGACTACCAGGTCTTTTCTAGTGTTGTGTTTTATAAGCTCTTAGTTTTTCTCAGCTTCTCAAGAATATTCATACTCTCCAATTTATGTCATTTTTACCCTTCTGTTTTACATTTCTGATTCTCATTTTAATCTGTCTCTAAATTCTTTGTTTTGGGGGTTTTCTTCCTAATTAACTTTTACTTTTAGTTAACTTTTGGGTGTTTCCGTTTTTGTTTTGCCTCCTTGAGACAGTGTCTTGATAGACCCCCACCCCGGGGCACACCTCTAATAAGGAAATATGAATGAAGCTCACCTCCATGTCATACTGAAACTGTTACATGAAGGCTTAGCCCAGTTTCTGCCACATACAATGTGCTCAGTGAGTTTTCTGAGTTTTTTTTTTTTTTTGAGTTTCCATTTGACATTGAATAAGACATATATACAAACATATCTTCGTGTGTTTTGGTTTCTGAGGTAGATTCTCTAAACTGGAACTATGAGATCATAGGACTTTTAGGTCTTTAAAAAATTTTCCTAGTGTTGCCAGACAAAAATACAAGAATTTAAAGATCTTTATTGCTTTAGTTGTTGTTTCTAGAACCAGGAAATACTTCATTTCATAAAGTGAAATAAATGAATGAATATTCAAAAGAGCAAAGGAAACCGGTTTTTCAGATTGAAAAGAACAAAAAGAAACAGAAACAGGATCCAGTGGATTGGTCATTTCAAAGTCACTTTCCCTGTAAGGCAGGAGAAGAACAGAAAAATAACTTATCAGCTAATAGCAGATTATTCAAGTTTTTAAAATTTATTTGTATTTTATGTGTATGAGTGTTATGCCTGCATCTGTGTAAGTGCACCTGTGTCATGCAGTGCCTGGGGAGGACAGAAGAGGGTGCTGGAGTCCCTAGAATTGGAGCTATGGATGGTTGTTAGTTGCTATGTGGGTGCTCGGGATTTGAACCCCTGCCTTCTGCAAGAATAACCAGCGCACTTAACTGCTGAGCCATCTCTCCAGCCCCCAAGTTATTTTTCTTGTGCAAAGATGAAGAGGGAATGTCATTCCTGTGGCAACTGAAACTGAGAAATTTAGCCATTATTTCTGTAAACCTGATTTCTTGTAAATTCAAATAAATAGTTTGGTTTCATCTTGGTGCCATAAAACTTAATGAGTGGCTCCATTTTAATTTTTAATCTTTTCTGTTTAGGTCTGGTACAAGAGCCTATTCCCAAACAAAGGCCTTTTATAATTTTTAAAATATTTGTATTGCTCTTTGAGAATTTTGTACAATCTATTTTTATTGTATTCAGAATCCACACCACTGACTTCACGTCCTCTATTATTTTTTTAAAGGCTTATTGAGTCTAGCTTGTGTTGCCCAAATGTGTGTCCATCCCTTGGAGTCTGGTCAATTTGCCCATCTTCTCGCTCTTAAAGGAAACTGACTCTCCCTCTCCCAGAAGCTATCAATTACCAATAGGTCCTGGCTAGACCTGGGGCTTCCTGCCCACCTCCCCAATCTACGCTGGGTTTTGTCTGGCTTCGGCTTGCACAGGTCTGTGCATGTTGTTACAAGTGCTGTGGGATCATGTGTGCAGCTATCTTATAGCGCCCAGACCACACAGTTTCCTTGAATTCATCTAATACCTCTGGTGTTACAGTCTTTCCATCCCCTCTTCCACAATGAGCCTTGGGAGGAGAGGGTGTGATACCCTCTAAGTGCTAAGCACTCTGTAGTCTTTTATTGTATTTTTGATTTGACTCTAGGTTATTACCCATAATAACCTGTAACAGATTCACACATAGTGTAATTGAAGGAAACTGGCATAATATGGGACCCCTAACCACAGAACGTCTGGTCCCCCAACCATCCAGTTCTATATCAGGGACTTCCTCTTTCCCCCTGCCTGGGTGTCCAGACAGACCACATGGACGAGTCCCAAGAGAAACCACAAGAATGGCCGAAAAATAAATCTCCCCTGCAGCAGCCGTCCCCCGAAAATCCCCTTGTGACTGCTGCCTGTGTATGAGACACTGACCAGCCCCATCCTCTTACAGTAGTTCCCATTCCACGGGAAGGCTGATGTCCTTCGATGTTCTGATAAACAGTCTAGTCTGTCAAGGTCAGATGTGGTCACTTTCTTTGTCTTATTGTTCCTGTGTTCTGAGCTCCAGAACCTAATAGTAACACAGTTTCCCCTAGTTGGTTTATGGGAATATAATGTCTATATTAATTGTGGATATAATTGTCTACTACATTATATGCACTCCCCCCCAAATGTTCTGCTCATTGATTTTCTGTAATATTTTGTCCTGAATTTATTTATTTTAAATTTTAGTGATATGCCTTTTTTCTGTTATAACTCCAAAGTGTCTTTCCAGACTAAGGCTGGGTATGTTGACATGTAACATTCCCATTGGAACTGAGCTCTGTGGATTGTCCCATGCAAGGCTATTTTTTCCCCTTTGTCTGCACTCTTAAGTTTTAAAGAAAAGTCACGTGTAAGTGGTTGAAATAGTAACTGTTAAATAATCTTTCTTTAGATTTCCAAAACCCATAAAATATGGTGACTTTTAGGTACAGAATATGTAAATGTGTAAATGCATCAAGAGAAGCCAGAGGAAAAGATGCTCCCAGCACAGTGTTTCAGTGATTCCTTGGAATGAGGAAATGGGACCAGGGAACCCGTCTAATAACTGGCAACATGAGGTGACCTCTCCTGTCAAATCACTCTAAATTATCCAGCGGGGCAAAGGGGAAAGGAAGGCCTCTGTACCAACAGTTCAAGAGTCTAGACTCAATCTAGACAGTCTGTATTACACAAATATACCTTTGTGTGCCCCCAAGAAAAATTTTCATGGAGACCTACTTCTCAAATTTGCCCTTTTGAAAGAAAGATTTCATGTTCTTCAAGGGGGAAACTGATACTTTGGTGAATTGGATCATACTGTTCAGCCTCATGAGAGTCTGATCTATAAATCAGCCTGTCGCTCAATGACACAAATACGTTTGCTGCAGACTATATTTTATTTATTTATTTGTTTATTTAATGTGTACAAATGTATTGCCTATATTTATGTAAGTGCACCCATGTCATGTGATGCTCATGGAGGTCAGAAGAAGGTGTTGGATCCCCTGGAACTGAAGTTAGGACAGTTGTTAGCCACCATGTAGGTTCTGGGATTTGAACCTAGCTCTTCTGCAAGAACAACCACTTTTAATCACTGAGCCATCTCTCCAGCCCCTAGACTACATTTTAAATTCAAAGAGGTTGGGTTGACTATTAATAGTTTAACTACTGGAGGTCTTTAAATGTTTTATTGCAGATTGATTGATTGACTTGCGTGTGTGTACATGTGTGCACCATGGTGCATGAGTGGTTTATGACTTCAATCCCAGCAATCAAGAGGCAAGTGGATCTCTGTGAAATCCAGGCCAGCCTGGGCTACAACGTGAGTTCCACGCCAGTTGGGGCTATAAGGAGACCGTGTCTCAAAAACAGAACAAAATAAAAAACCCAAACCAAAACAAAAAAGGGACCCAGGAGTGAAATTCCTGGGTTATAGAATATGTATATATCGTTCCCTTCAATAAGTAATGAGGGAATGTTTTCCAAAGAGTTTGTACTGAGTTACATTCCCACTAGCTATGTAAAAGAGTTCTTATGGCCCCACATCTTCACCAACACAACCCATCTCTTTTTTGTCTTTTTGAGACAGAGTCTCCCTGTAGCCCCAGCTGGCCTGGGAATCACTATGGAGGGCCAGACTGGCCTCGATCTTGCTGAGAGCTGCCTGCCTCTGCCTCCGCAGTGCTGGGATTAAAGGCAACTACACCAGGTGTCAAAGCCCTTATTTTTCTTACTCCCTACTTTTTGTGAAATAGATATGAGTATTATTTTACACATTTCATTTATTAGCTTTCTGTCATAGGTACTGAGAGCATTTTAAGTACTTATATTTTAAAGTACGGAAATAACACATTTGTAACTTCATTATCTATTTTGGACTCAGTTATGTTCCAATGGGTGCAGTCTCTACCTGTATGGGCTCCCCTGCCCACTTGGTCACACATCTCTGCATCTTCTGTACTTTTGGAAATGTCACTGCTGTTCTAGAAGGTTATCAGGACTAAACAGTTGTGTCCCTTATAGTCCTCATTTTTACCTTTTCTCTATAAACCCACCTTGAATATGATAAGGAGGCTGTGAAAGAACCAACTTTCAGTTTCTATGGAGAGATGAGTTTGTTCTGTATAAACATCAGTTTTCATAAATATGGAAAGGGGTTCCATCAAGCGTTTCGAGAAAATACTGAAGGAGTGCTTTGTGTAAGCCACTTGGAAGTAACCTGCCTGGAAATTCCCAAGAAAAGAACCAGGAGGGAACTTTAGACAAGCTGTTCCTAGGCTAGCAAAATTGACAAGCAACATGATTTTTCCCAAAGTTGGGGACAACCTCCCAAAAAACCAAAACAAGCAAACAAGAACAAACAGTAAAGCACAGAAATCCTTGATTCTCATCGGAATGAACAAAGATGAGGACTGGGCTCCGTGCTCAGGGCTGCAGTCTGCCTCTGCCCAGACATTCTGGAATGAAGCCAGCCTGCTCAGAAGGGAATGAACTGTGTCTCTGCTTCTACTTAACTTCCTCTAGGATAGACTTTTCACAAGACTCTGACACCAGAGGTACAGGTACGGGATTAGCCCTGCATGTGTGTGTGTGTGTGTGTGTGTGTGTGTGTGTGTGTGTGTGTTTTAAAGGACTCAGACATGCCAAGAGAAAGCAATGACAAAACAAGGGGGCAAAAATAAACATGTGAAACGCTACTGGGTCCCATTATGAACGAAACAAACCAGAGACCGGCCCAATGACAGACTCTACCGATAGCAGTGGGTGCTTCCTAAAGGGCCTCCTTCTTTTTTTGCTTCCATCTTGGCAAGAAGTGCCCCACTTAGCAGCAATGCTGTAAAACTCTGCCCTTTTCCCCAGTCTACAGGCTCAGAGACTGGAGGAAATGAAAGGAATCTCTTCACAAACTAATCCTGTGATGATCTGATTTAAACATGAAAACACAACCAATGCTCAGAATGCTTGAAGTTGCCAGGAACACTGAATTCCTTTTGGGGCCTGCAGTGTTCTGAATGGCACAAATGCACAGGGTCCATACATAACTGGACACCTCAGTATACCATGATCATATTCTCCCATTTTCTTTTCAAAAATTTAAATGCTATTACTATTGTTGTTGGTGGTGGTGATGGTGGTGTGTGTGTGTGTGTGTGTGCATGTGTGTGCGTGTGTGTGTGTCTGTGTGACATGGTAGTGGTAGTGGTGGTGGTGTGACATGTGTGGAGGTCAGAGGACAACTTCCAAGTTCCAAAGGTCAAACTCAGGTCATCAGGCTTGAACAGAAAGCACTTTTACCTACTCACCATGCCGGTGACAAGCTTCCAATTTCATTAATTTTTTTCATAGTGTAAGCCAAGTGTTTTATGTGAAGACGTTACTTTCCAAGAGTTTCTCCTTGGAAAGCGTCTTCTTTTAACATTCAAGAAAAATGACTGGATTGAAGGCCAAGTAGGATGCAGCCCAGCTGTTGTGTGATTCTGGGGAGAGACGGACAGACACCGACACCCAGAGAGGACACAGACCAAAGAGTCTACCCAAGCCTAGCTTGGAGAGTCACATCACTGAGTTTATTGGAGTTATGTACAGGAACATGAGTAAAGATTCCTTACAGAACTGTGGTAGCTATGTCACCAAAAGGCCTACCTCAGCATGGGCGACAGCTTACAAAAGCTACATCCCAGAGCTCCTGCTCAACGCCCAGGTAGCTCCATTGAGGAGCCTACACATTTTCTCAGTACACAACTTTGGGAGAGAAACTTGTGAATCTTCAAGTTTCACGAAATTCCTTAACCTGGTAAATTTCCTGGGCTTCCTGAGACTTAATAGCCTCTCTCATCCGTAGGGGGTTGCTGTGGTTCAGAAATACTGATTCTTCTGTTGTGTGACACATTTTCTGGGAGATTTGAACAAACGTGTCTGCTCACCCCAGATAGGAAACCAGTGACAGACCAAAGTAAGAATACTACCAAAGCCCAACTTGATAAAGGAATGCGTTTATTGGGTTGCATACAAGAGCAGAAATGACTCAAAGACTACCTCACTAAAGGCTCATCCCAGCCTGGGTGTCAACTTACTCTTGAAAGCTGGAACCTGGGAGCTGTCTGTACAATCTGCAGGAAGCTGGACAGGTCAGAATTGTCTCTTCTGACAATTCAGTTGAGCTGAGCCCCCCCAGCAGTCCTTATTGCTTGGGAAGCAGGGCTTTGTACATCTGGTCAATTTCAGGGACTTCCTGGGACTTAGGAATTATTTCCTGAGCCTTAAGGAGTTTCTTTCCAGAATGGAATGTTTCAACTTAAAGGAAATTGCTATGTAACACCATCCTATGACAAAATGGACATTTTTGAGCATTTAATGTATTTTAAAAATTAAATTACTAGATATATATAAAGTAGATAGGGATGAAAAGTAGTTATCCATTCTCAAGAGCTTTATAGTCTAGTGGATTTTCTTCCACCTCACCTAGTCTGAATAGCAGCACATCAAAGGCAGTTAGCGGGAGCTGATTTCCCGTAACGGTTGGGACTGTAAGATTTCAGAAGCCAAAGTCACTGTAGAAAGTCACTGTAGACAGGGATGAATCTTATACTGGTAGCTAATGCCTGATTCTAAAACATCAGGATGGCCCAGAGTAGGAAGGCACATGCAAATTCATCAGTAAGTTATCTACTCCTCCTGAAGGCCTTCGGGACCACCCCAGTTCCCATCTCCCAGCTGTGAACCTTTGCCATCGAGTTTTTTGCTTGTAGTAGAAGTTGGCAAATTTGTAGGTGCAGCAAAATGCTTCCAGGAACAGGATTTAGCTCCTCAGGGTCCAATGTTCTTGAGAGATATAATTGTTCTCTAATTAGCATCCTTATGAAGACTCAAATAAATCACACAGAGTTCCCAATAAATTTTAGGTGAAATTGGATAAAAAATGAAGGTTCAGGAAAGAAGAAAAAATGAAAAAAACAGATTATATTTTTGATAAGGGAGAAAGGAATGAGCAAAAACTATTGTTGCCAGGCAACACCTCCTCCAGCTTCTGGTTGGAGCCTTGACTATGGAAATTACTTCCTTTGTCCTTGCATGTGCTTTCCTGTGCTTCCTCTAGCAGCTTAGGTCACCCCCACGTGTGGTACCTCAATCTCTATCCTGATTTGTGCTGTCCCAGAAATATCCTACTTCTGGGATCCTTTCATTTGCAAGAAGCCTAAGTCCTTCTGTGCATGTCAGGGACATGATATGCTCTATGTGCAAACTGAGTGTGAACCAATCTCACATGCAGATTAAGGCAGCTCCTTGGTGATTCCGTGTCAGCTGACAGTTCTGGCTGGCCAGCTGACACCCAGCCAGGCCATTTTATTCATCTCTGTGCAAAACCAGACTTTGGCCCCTCTTGCTAAGAATCACAGAACACAAAGGCTGGGAAGAGCTGGTGGATCCCTTGCTTCTCCCTTGACAACCCTGGCCCCTTCCTGGAGTTTAAAATATGCTTTGACCTCAGCTATTGTCAACCTGTCTTCCTTGTGATAGAGTACTTATGGAATTATTCTTTGGGAAGCATTAAAACAGAGTCCAGAGAACAGCTGGATGGGTTTGAGGCAGGGTGATCTCACAGGAAGTGTCCATCTGGACCCCAGACTTTTATGGCAGGGTATGTGTTGTATGACACAGGCTGTTATATTTCATACAGCTTTTCTAATGTAATTCAAGTGTCTATGCTGTTCAGTTGTTGGTTCTCGTTTTTACAGAAGATCACCCTTCCCTTTAACATCCAGGAGACGAAGCTTGGGTCTATCCTATTGACACGAGTTCTGAAGTCCAGTGTTGTCAGCCTCCTGGGGGTCTCAGAGGAATTACATCCCTGACACACACACTTCCTTTGTCAGCTGAGCTCCCGTCCCTGTTTCTCTTTAGCCTGCTGTTCTCCCTTTATTCCAAAAGCACCAACACAAGATTAGCGTGGATTAAAAGCATTTTAATAAGAGTTACAAGATTGGAGAAAGGATTATGAGATAATTTAAGATGCTGGGGAGAACTCAGTCACTAAGTCTTTGCTGTACCAGCATGAAGACCTGAGTCTGGATCCCCAGCACCCACACAAAAAGCTAGGCATAGGTACATGCCCATAATCCCCAAACTGGGGAGGCTTGCTGAGCACTCTAGCCCAGTCAGTGGGTTCCAGTTTCAGTGAGAGCCTCTGTTTTAAAAAGTAAGGTGGAGATCCAACAAGATGGCTCAGTGGATAAATGCTCCCACCAAGCCTGAAGACCTAAATTCAATCCCTGGGACCCACATGTGGAAGGAGAGGAAGGACTCCCACAAGTTGTTCTCTGACCTCCATGTGTGCACACATCTCCTGAAAGAAATAGATGAAAATGTTAAATTAAAAAAATAGTAAGATGAGGAGCAATAGAGACACTGACCTCTGGCCTCCACACATGGGACACACATGTGTGCACATGCACCCCTATACAAGCAAGCACAAATATACAAACACATACACACAACCCTAAGAATTTCAAGATAGTTGGGAAAATGGCAGAAAATTGAGCATGAAAATGGAAGGACAACCAAATTATCTGTTTTCTCTGACTGTACCCTGAATAGCCAACACAGCACGCCTACCACAGCAGCCAGTCCTCCAACAGCAGTTGGGTGTCCTACAGCTCAATTAAATTCTGACTATTTCCTAGGAGTCAGAGTCAGATCCCACAGGCTAAGGGTTCAGTGCATTGAGATGATCCTCATCCACTCTGATGCTCATGGGAAAACTGTGGTTTCAGGTACTTCTGATGGTCTGTAAACTGGAGCATTCCCACAACTCATCCTGAGTTCGGTCATTTACTGGAGTGCATGAAACTCAAGAAGTACTTCATAGAAAAGATGGATAGGCAAGGTTTGGAGGCAGGAAGTGGAGGGCAAGGTTTGGGGGCAGGAAGTGGAGGGCTTAAATAATGCCCTCCATTGGATAGCAATCTGGACATTCTCTGAATCTTGTGCTGTGAATTTTCTAGAGGTTTCATTACATAGGTGTAGTTGATTATGTGATTGGCCTTAGATTAATTCAACCTTCAGCCTTTCCCAAGAGAGCAGACTAGGAGCACTAAAATTTTTAACTCTCAGAATCAAGCTGTTCTGTCAATCACTTCCATGCCTAGTTTTCTAGAATCCTCCAGTCCATCATTACCTCATTAGCATAAAAAGTGTCCTAGTTACTTTCTATTGTGATAAAAACACTGACAAAAACCCAACTTAGGGAGCAAAGTGTTTACCTTATATCTCCTAGGTCACAGTTCATGACTGGGGAAAATCAGTGCAGGATCATGGAGTACAGACCATGGAGGAGTGCTGCTTGCCCCTCTGACCTGTGCTCAGCCTACTTTATTAAACAACCAACGACCACCTGCCCAGGGTT
This sequence comes from Eospalax fontanierii, assembly GCA_035773235.1. Taxonomy (NCBI): domain Eukaryota; kingdom Metazoa; phylum Chordata; class Mammalia; order Rodentia; family Spalacidae; genus Eospalax; species Eospalax fontanierii. The sequence continues at coordinate 14,985,113 of CM069545.1, forward strand.
GGTAGCACCCACAGTGGGCTGGGCTCTCCCATATCACTCAACAATCAAGAAAATGCCCCACAGACACACCCACAGGCCAAACCAATGGAGGAAAACTCTCAATTGAGGTTCTTTCTTTCCAGCTCTGTCAAGTTGACAACTGAAGTTTTCCAGCACAAAAGGACATTGGCCCCTTCTGAGATCCCAAGTGTTTTAAGAACTGTGTGCTGGGAAGTAGAGATCAAATAGATATTAAATCACAACCCCACAGCACAAGTCTGCCATTTCTGCAGTCTCTCCCATGGAGACTGTCTCATGGACACTTCTTCCTTTCAGGGCTATTGCCCACTGATATTCACAGAGATCCTGTGACCTTTGACTTGATGTCAAGTTTCTCCCAGTGACCTCCTCTTTCTCAGGCTGTGACTCCCACCCCAGAAATCCTGCTGCTTCTAATGCAGTGAAGACTTTATTTAGTCTTTTGCACAACAGAAAATAAAATATTCCATTCTGAATTAAAAATAACCTAGCCAATTCCTTAACTATCTAAACATTAGACACATTTTTATTCCTGCTTCTATTCACTACTAGGAAATTATCATAGGACAGTGATCATGCTTTATTTCAAAATAACTGGGAAAAGAGTATCTGAAGGTCCTCAACTCAGAAACAGCACTTGCCTCGGAAAATGGAAATGGCTATTTTATCCCATTTGGTCATTTTACATTATAGATGTCTATCAAATTATCCTTACATATATAATTATTATGGTGCCGTTTCAGTGAATAAAATAGATGAACAAATCCTGTCCCAAGCCAACATCAGACCTCAATAAATACTCAGTTTTCGTGATTGGACTTAGCTAGAACTCATCTTTATTTCATGTAACAATAAGAAAAGAAATAATATTGGCCAATATTGGGAGACTCTTGAAATAAAGCTGGGCCACCCAAGGTTGTACCTTCAGTGTAGGGTGAATTAATCCCACTCTATGTGGCAATGTAGAAAACCTGGGAGTCTCACCAGCACTTGGTGAAGGTGTGAAGAAAATGTCCCTAGGAAATTTAGACTCAAACAATAAGACCACCGGCCTGAGATAACTTTAGGCAGAACTGTCTGCAGATGCTCTTGAGAACAACTTGATTTCAAGCAAAAGGAATACAAGTACAATACAGGTTCCAACTATACAGGGCATGAAAATTTGGGGAAATCAAGCAAACAATTACATCAGTGAAGATTTCAGGAAAATGTACAGGGATAGTTTGAAGTTATCATTCCTCTGACAAGATTATGAAAATGGAGTTTATTTATGAAAGAGGAACAGAATCTTGATCCATCTGTTTCTTCTCTTGGCCAATGCTGGGGCCTTTCTCACATAAGTTTCCTAGACTCAGATAATTGCAGACCAGAAAGACAGAAAAAATAGAGTTTCTGAAGAGGCTGAGTGTGGAATCACTAGAAATAAAGTGAATTTTGAAAGAAGTAGACCCACTTAGGTCCACATCTTTAATAGCTGTGTTATATTGAGCAACTGCTTTACTTCTCTGGGCCTCTGCTCATGTGACCTGCAAGTAAGCTCAAGGCAGTATTGACCTTGCAAACTTATAGAATTAAATATTGCATATACGAACCAGCAAGCCTGGCGCATATGAAATTTGCTCAGCAATGACAGCTACTATTGACTATTGATATTGACGTTCAGTCAGCACCCCTGGAGGGCTTCTGGGTCCTTGTGTCCCAGGACAAGGAATTGAACAGAGGCACATGCAGAAGTAGAATGGCTTATTGACAGTACACTTCCAAGGACAGGGAAATGGGCTGGAGCAGGTGGAAAGTTCTAGTAGCTCAAATGGCAGTGGTGCACAGAGAAGAGGAGTTTTTGTGTAGTGTAGACGTTTAGGGTCATTTACACATCCTGAGCTTTTTGGGTCATTTACATGATGTGCACTTTCTCACAAAGGCATCTTCTGTTATTAGATTTACATACAACTTCATGCATTTCACATGTCATTAGTATCTTAAATCTCCACCCAGTGGTATGCACGTTAGTACTATAACGAGTGATAGGTTATCTAAAGATGATCATGGTGGGGTGCCTGTGATTCTCACCAGTGGCTCTAGCCAGTTCTAGCCAGCCTCAGCTAGGGGTTTCCAGCCTGCCTCTCTGTCAGCTGGTTTCTTCCATATGCTAAGTATTCAGTCTTTGTACCAGTCTTCTGAGCTTGACTCTGCTCCTTACAGTCTTGCCTCAGTGCTATGATCATCATTTCTTCCTTTTTAAGCCTCCACTCTTTATAGAGAGCTGTTATTCTTTTAAAAACTCAATTCACAGGAAACACAATACCAAAGAAGACCCACTTCCTCTGTCTACCCCTTCAATAATAAATGTGACCATTGGATCTAGACAGAAAACCAGGTGTCTGAGAACTGAACTGCCTGTGTAACCTGGAGGACCTGAGTTCAGATCCCAACAATAGGAGTTGTTTCGGGGAGGGTGAAGACAAAAGGCTCACTGGGACCTGCCAGTCAAGCAGTCTGCTGTCTAAAATCTGAAGTCTTTGGAGGAGTGACAATAAAAAATAAAATAAGGGCTGGAGAGATGGCTCAGCAGTTAAGAGCACTGGCTGTGCTTGCAGAGGACCTGGGTTCAGTTCCCAGCACCCACATGGCTGTTGACAACCATTGGTAACTCCAGTTCCAGAGACTCTGACATCCTCTACTGGTTTCTGCAGGCACTGCATGCACATTGTGCACTTACATACATGCAAGCAAACCACTCATATACATAACACAGAAATAAATAAATCTTTAAAAATCTTAATACTGGAGCTGCATCACTGTGATTTATTGTGTGCAGAACTATGGTGACAGGGTCGTGCAGGCTCTTGGCAGCCTCTCTGCCTTTATAGAGAAAAGCTGCCGGAGACAGCAGACAAGTGCACGAGTGTGCTGTGTGTCCCAAGACAGTTTTATTTATGGACACTGAAATTTTACTTTCATGTAATTTTTCATGTCATGAAGTATTATTCTCCTCTTCATTTTTTTCCCATCCAAACATTTTAAAATGGAAGAACTGTGCTTAGTTTGAGGACCCTATAAAAACACACAGTGGGCTGGATTCAGCCTGCTGGCCATGGTGTGCCCACCCTTGTATTTAAAGATAGTTCTGCCAAGTCCTTAGCAAATCATGTACTTTATGCATTAACTTTTTGTTTTCCATGGCTAAAAGGCAGTATCCTCCTACATGGGACAGCAAGGTCTCAGGGGGTTACAGGGGTCCTTATGGCTCCCCTACATCTTCCCCGCACAGGATGCAGCTGTCCACTCGTACCTCCACAGCAGCACCCATCTCGAATGGCAGTAGTGGGAAACTCAGAAAAATCTGAATCACTCCAAACAGAGCCGGTTTTGGCCTCCTGCCACCATCTAAAGAAAGCTTCTTTTAGCCTGATACCATTGCCAAATCTATGCGTTCAATTCCATCACTAAAATTCACACTGGCAACTGAAGGAATCTATTAACGCAGAGAAGGACCTGTAGTGCACTTGAAGAAAGTGTGACAGGCAAGCATCTAAGGACGAGCTATCATAGAGCGATGGCAGGCCCAGCATTAAAATAGTCTTTCATTTTGTAATTGAATTCACTTGCCTTTTGGAAGAGTAGCATTTGTGTGTGTGTCTCTGTGTGTGAGGATGAGGATATGGGTGGGTGCGGGTGTGTGAAGGCCAGATAACACCCTCAGGTGTCATCCTCAAAAATACTGTCCACCCGCTTTGAGACAGGATCCCTCATTGACCTGTTGCTCATCACTTAGGTTAGGTTAGATGACCAACAAACCCCTAAAACCTGCCTGTCTTCACCTCCTCAGCACTGGAGCTACAAGTGTGCATACCAACATGCCCAGAATTTTTCCATGGGTTTTGGGGATCGAACTCAGGTCCTTGAACTTGCAGGCAAGCACTTTACCAGCTGGACCCATTTCTCCAACCCCCGAAAAGAAGTTTGGGAACGAAGAATAATACCTACAGATGCTGTCATTCACATTTGTGCAGTCAGAAGCTGGCTCTAGATATAGAGGGGAACGTAAAGAAAAGGATGAAACCCAGCTATGGGGTCACGTGACTCCACACCAGTCTTCAGAGACTGACTTAGAAACATTTCACCGATGCGCTATGACCATTCCGCCCTCTGCATGTCTCCTCTGTCTTGTGGTTGCTTAGTACAGTTTTTTTTTTTTTCTCTAAAGCTGGACATCCTGGAAAGTAAATTTTGATTAATGGAAGACTCAATCAACCATCAATTAATCAATGCAGGAGGTCAAAGGTGAGCAAGGAAGGGAGGAACTGACCACACAGGCATCGATCCTGGAAGGATCTGAAGATGCTCAGGTTGCACAGCTTCACTCTTCCCAAGGGAATGCGGGGTGCATAATTCAGAACCTGCTTTAGTTGTCCTGGCAGGGTTCAAGGCTGCTGTCTCAGGACCTGTCCTTCAATTTGCAGCCTTGTCTGTTTCCAGGCACGTGCCTTCCAATACCATTTTTTTTTTCTTAAATGTGTGCCATTAAGGAAGAAAATAGAAAGGAAACTTGGAAACACTGAAATTATCAAGCCTCAAACATAGCTGCTAGCCTTTGCTTTGACCACTTGATTTGGGAAGAAAGTGCCCTTATCCACTTAATATTGAATGGGCCATGGAAACAATGCTACGTTATGAAAACCAATCATTTAGGATAGACTGATGTCATTGCATGAACAGGTGGAGGGCTGGGCAGCTAGCTGCTGGAGCTCCGAGCACTGATCTGCTCCTGAAGCCCCAAATGCTTGCTCTTCCGCCCCTTTCTTTAAAGATTAACTTCTTTGGCTTTGCTGTGTTTCCTACTACTCCTTACTTGTCAATGATAAAAAGGAAAAGTACGATATGGACACAATGCAGAAGGAGCAAGGATAGCGGAGAATGCGCAGAGTCCAGGGCACTCTCCCCCATCAGCTCTGAGCACTCGGGTCAGGCTGTGCTGACCGGCGTGATGGAAAGATCCGCAAAGGCCTTTTGCTGCACAATGCTCTCATTCTTAGAGAATCGGACAAGTTCAAGGACAGAGGATGAAAGGATTTTCCTCCCCAAAGGAATCATTTTGAGACCTGCCTGCCCTATGAAGCTTCGCAGGAGTGACTGTGGGAGATGTAGGGGGCCAGGTTTCACCTCCAACCCAGGCCCACATGATCTGCTGACCGCAGAATCTGCCAGCTGACCTTCCTGCTCTCAGGCCACTTGTCAGGCTGGGCCAGACCTGCTGGGAGCCCCGCCAGGACTCTCCACTGGGAACGATGCCTCCAGCACTCAATATTCCAGAACAAGAGCAACCGCAGGTTAGACAGACACACCCAGCTCAGTTGTTTTCCACTGGGAACGATGGGGAGCCATATGCTAACTCTTGAATACTTACCTAATAATGTCAAAACATATGTGAGAGGAACTATGGAGATGCTGTCAGTTTAGCAAGGCCTTTGTCCACAGGCTCTTTTGAGAACAAAAGGCCCTTATTGATTCAGTGCACTCCCTCACAGCCCCCAGATGCCCAGCAGCCCTTGATGGTTTTACCAAGCAGTTTCTTTGTTGTCTGAAGGAGGCTGTGGGCCTTTTCACAAATCTTCCAGCCAGGGAAGGCCAAATGGGCAATTGACTAAGAAAGTGAGCTACCACTAACAGTTAAGTTAGCAGTGCGATAAAAATACAGTGGGAAATTATAGTGCCCAAGGTTCTATCTCTACTAGAAGAAGGCCCTGGAGGGAGAGAGGGAGGGAGAGAGGGAGGAAGAAGAGGGAGGAAGGGAGGGAGGGAAGGAAAAGAATTAGAAAAGTGTTCAAATGCAACATTGTGTGGTCCTATTTTAGATGACTTCTTTCTCTTGCATATATATTTTTCAACATTCTGTAAGCAGCGTTTTTTTTTACTAGTCTAATCTGGAAGATGTTACCCCATTCTAACCTGCATATGCCATCATCTATACCACAAACATGCACCTTAGAGGCAGATGCCATGTTCGGGGAGCAGGGAGCAGGAATGGTGTCAGAGTTTCCATGAATCAAGCAGTTGGAATACAGCTGCAAAAGGCCTATAATGTGGAAAGACTGGCTCTGCCTGGCATGCCCAAACCTACCTGGCCCAGGGCAGGATTTTAGAAGCAAAAACAAGAGAAACATTGGGAAAGAAAGAAGGGGAGAAGAATGCTCTGACTCTGGCCTCTCTGCCTCTGTGTGCCTAGCCTAGCCTTTTGAACAATGCTCTTGGGCTGGCAAATCATTCTTCCAAATTAGAGTGGCTCTGAGCACAAATTGGGATGGGGAAGAGAGGACCTGTCCAGGCCTTTCTAGGTGAATGTGTTACCTATTTATGTTCAAGATAGGAAGCTGCTAGGAATTCTCTGTTGTGGATTCTCAGCATTCTCTTTCGGGACATTCATTGGACAAAAGACTATTCCGATTTTTATTCATTACAGGAAACATTTGTCACAGATATTACCATGACTCTTTGTCTCTTCATTGAGTCTTCTTCTAGGACGCATCTTAGGTTGCAAATTGAATATCACAGACTCTTGCAGCAGAGTTTTCTATGTGACTGAGAATCACCACCTAAGTTCACTCATCCTTCCTGCCTTGGGTCAGGAGCTGTGTGGAGAGCGAGACAGGGCTCGCAGGAAGATTTGTAGCCAACAGGTTCAGTGTCTTTGGGTCTCTGAATATGGCCAAGACAATGTTCCTGGAATCAAAATTTGCAACGGCCGCCTCCTGATGCTTGAAATATCACAGAAGAGTAGAACCTTCAGCTCTGTGGTTGGTACTGGGGCTTGTGGGTCTCTGAATCCCTGAAGTTCCTGCCTACCACCCCACTGGGAACATACTCCTGCCCTCTTCCTCTACTGAGTTCAGAAAAATGTCAGAAGCCTCTGGGAGTGGCTCCTTGATGAAGGATCTGATCTCCCTGTGGACTTTTCCCCTTAAAGTGAATGGAAAAAAGCAGTTGACTTTTAAAAAAGTCTTCACCATTCAATAATCACTTTAAAAGACACCAGAAAATGGTTTCATCTTTTTAATATTTCTGGAATCCATAATATTTACTTTTTAATACTTAATCCATTTGATCATTATTAGGCATTTACCCAAATGCTTCCAAGACAGAAACTTAATCTATTCTTAAATCAATCAAATATTTCAAACCTCCACATTTCTCCCTATAGAATAATATATTTGGGCAATCAAGGGTCTTATCAGTGGCCAACCTGCAGCCTACAAACACGGACAAACCTCCAGCTAGCACAGGGAGGCACATGTCTCTTCAGCAAATCAAGGTACTTAAATATGGGACTCACAGAGCCTAGCTTAACACACACTCTCTTGTGGTCCTGTGAGTGCCTCCAGGGGCCCTCAGCCAGGTCCCAAGCACCCTTCTTCAGCCTGCAATACCACTCTTCTCACACCTCTACTTGGCTCGTCTCACATAGCCTCCAGGTCCCAGCCTCCAGATTCCAGCCTTGTGTTGGTCATTCTACCCACAGCTTTCTGCCCTCCTCACTCCATGTGTGCTGTACCAGATGCCAAGGGCACAGCAATGACCAGGTAGACCCAGCTCTGCATATCCGGAGCTTATGGTCCAGTAGGGCAGGAAAGAGGCATGATTAAACAGACAGTGATGAGATGCTGTGATAGGCAATGTGACAGAATAGGAACAAGGTCTCAAGACCTAACTAACTTAGAGATTCTCCAGAGAAACAGAACCAGTAAGATAGCTCTGTGCACACATATGAAGAGATTTATTACAAGGAACTGATTTCTGGAATCATAGAGGTGACCGGGTCGCACAGTCCACAGGGTGAGTTAGCAAGGTGCACACCCAGAAAGAACAGATGTTTCAGTTCTAGTTCAAGGGCAGGAAAAAGCTGAAATCCCAGTTTGAAGGCAGTCAGATGAGAGGACTTCTCTCTTACTCCCAGAATGGTTGAACTTTCTGTCCTAGTCAGGACCTCTGCTCTTTAGTGGAGGTCCACCCACACGACAGAGGACAATCTGCCCTTCCTCGGCAAGCATGAATCTTATCCAACAACATTCTCAACATGGGTACTCAGAATAATGCTTGACCGAAGATCTGGGCGTCTAGGGGCCCGGTCAAGTTGACGCATTATGATGAATCATCAGAGGGTGTCCGGGACATGTAGATAGAACCGCATCTCTGTAATCCTTCCACCAGTGACTCACCTCCCCACGACTCCATTCAGCATCCTCTGCTTTGTGCCTATGGACTCTGTTGTAGTTCATATCACATCATGTCATACCATCTCATGTGATGTGAGAACATAATTCCTGTTGTTTTGTCCACTAGACTATAATCTTGATGTCTTTACAATGCTGTTAGGACAATTTTCAGGAATCAGACCAACTATGCTAGCTCTCCCACTTTTAGCGGGGTATTTGAAGAACTATCTTAATGATCTGAGCCTCAGCTTACTTAGCTGTAAAAAAAGGACACCAGCAGTATCTCCTGGCCTCACTGCGATGTCGTCAGGACTAAAGGTCAATCATATGAAGAACATACTGCTGTGCTGGCTTCTAGTCCGTCATTGGATGATAGTGGAACACCAGCCCCGGGACACTTTCCCACTCAGTACATGCTTATGATTGACTTACAGGGTACATCTCTGATTCCTGATTCCTGTCCTGTGAGGAACCAGATGTATCTGTGCCCAGCAGTGACCCAGGACCCTTTCATCCAGAACCTACTAAACACTGAAGGGGCCCCCTGCAAATGGCTTGTGGGAAGGGAAAGTATCTGATCATGCCTGCATGAGGAGAGGACAGGATGGACAGCTGTCTGTGTAGACAGTGTCTGTGTAGATAGTGGGGGCCCAGAGCAGCTGTTCTGGAGGCATTCCCAACAGCACTGGGCACCTTGTCTTCAGTGACCCACATAGTCTGCTTGCTCTTTAGTTAATAGCAAGACTGACACCAGTCAAGCAATTGATTTTGGACAAGTCATTTTCAAAAGGAAGAGACCTTGGGACCACTCACTATCCAGCATTTGATTTCCACTTCAGGGAGAAACAGCTCCTGATGGGAGCAATTTCATCTTTTCTCATCATTAAGGATGTTTCTGTGTGATGAGAAGTTTGGAACACATTCATGTCTCACACAACTCAGAGATGTACAGGAATGAAAGGTTTTATTGTTCTCCAGCCAGTCTTCCACCAGAAGCTATGGAATAAATTCCGGAACGGGAGTTCCATCCAGGCCTTGCTTCTCCCTCACTTCTGTGCCTTAGTTACGTTACCTGCTTGAGACAGGGACATTCGCTTCCCTGTGTACTCAAGGTTGCATACAGACATCTCTGGCTAATATGTGTTGCTCACCACAGTCTGGGCAGAAGTCTGAAGCATGCACAAGCTCAGAGCAGTAACCTTACACGGGGGGAAAGAGCTTGTAGAAAAATTCATTTCTACATGGAAATGAACGTAAAGCACAGCAGGCAGCTTCTCAGAGAATGCAAACCAATGGCTCATCATAATGCTCTTTCTTTCAGAGAAATTTTGGAATATTCTCCAGTTGTATATTAATGTCTTCCTTTTAATTCTGTGATTTTTCAATTGGATTATTAGTTTTAGTAGGTATTTGCATCCTCTCTGCACTGAAATTAATAACATGGCAATCCTGATATTTGGATTTCATCAGAGATTTTTTATTTCTAATTTTTGTTCCAGCTCATTTTTTTAAAACAAGAGTGCCACTAACTAAATAAATGTTCAATATTAGACACAAAAGAGATGCTGCAAGGTAGTAATAGTGATTGTTAACACAAGAGTACACAGCCTCAGGTCACTCTGTCTGGGACTCTTCTGCACATGACCACAGTGTGGTTGGAAGTCAGGCTGTTACTTATCAGCTAATGGTATTGCTGTGGGGCCAGAACATAGTACAGCTTATAATTCACTGGGCTCAGTGTGAAAACTAAAAGATACTGAAGTTCCAACTCCCAGATCCTGTGACTATGACCTTATTTAGAAACAGTCTCTTTGCAGACAAGTAATTAAAATGAGGTCAGTAGGGTGAGTCCCAACCTCACAGGACTGTTAGGTTGTCCTCGCAAAAAGGGAAACTGGAAGACAAGAGCAGACAAGAGGTGGTGGAGCACCATCTATTAGTCAAAGAACACCGAAGCTGCCAGGAGGGGCTCGGTGGGACAGATGCCCTTCTGAAGGAGCTGACCCCGCCAACCTGGACCTTGGCTTTCTGGCTTTTTGAACTGTGAGTCTGTATGTTTCCACGGTTTCAACAACAGCCTGAGGGACTTTGTGATGGCAGCTAAAAACAAATGCACCTGTCTACTCTTGACCGCTGTGATTGGGACTGTCTTCCCTAAGATGATCCCATCATCTATTTAAATATTATTCTACAATTGTGTGATGAGCTGGTAACCTCAGAATCTAGGGAATGTTTGGTGAGGAAGCTGTAACTGTCTAGACTTCCCACAGTGATGAAGAGAAGGCTTGAAATGAAAGGATTAAGGGTATGTGTAAATAAGAGATGTGTTTACCGAGTATTTCTATGTGCTAAGCATCGAGTTAAACACTTCACAAGCATTGCTGCCTCATTTAACAGTACATACAATTATCACCCTCACTTCTCAAATGAGGAAATGAAGCACAGAGAAGTTTGGTTACTTGCCTCAGGCATTGCAGCAGAAAAGTGGAGGTGTTAACCATTTGCGCTGGAACCATCTGGTTCTCACTCTCACACTATCCAGGACCAAGGCCAGAGAATGATGCTGCCTGCAATGGTTGTCTCCTCACCTCAGCAAACTTAATGGAGTGGCAGGGACAGGCATGCCCATGGCCATGATAATCTAGACAATCCCTCATTGAGATTCTCTTCGTGGAGATTCTAGACTGTGTCAAGTTGACTATTAAAACTAATCATCACAGTCTGTACATGGTAGGCATGAGCCTCCACCTAGAGAATTTTCTATGACAGCTGCTTCTTCAGTGGGTTCAGAATCAGTAAACCCGAGGACAAGGGAGACCTGCAGTGGAACAAGCAAAGGATGAAGCGCTTGCCAGAGCAGGAAATGATGCAACATGCAGGCATGGTGGGTCACCAGGGAGCGTGGGGAAGTGACCGGGTTTGTGACTACTATGACCTGGGAGCATTTGACATGGTAGTAAATTTAGAGACATAGAGGGCACCAATTCAGAGATGCCATGTCAGGGAAATGGCAGAGACTGGACTGCCAGGAGGCTGATCCTGTAGGCCGCTGAGTAGAAATGGCTTTTCTAGCTTCACATGTCTGTGCAGCTGAGGGAAGTGCAGTGATAAAGTCAATGTGTGTGGCCTGCCAGGGGAAAACATGACTATTGATAAAAACTACATGTTCTAGAGCATCCGAAGTCTCCCTGTGGGAACTGGCACTCACAGATCTGTCTTATGATGAGTCTGAAGCAAGGTGAGTCCAGGAGTCTGTGTTGTTAACAATGCCCTCACTGGGGTCCCAGGATTGGGCAGTTTAGGAAGTACTGCCCAAAGTATAGTCTCACTTCCATGGGCAGGGAGGAGTCCACAAGGCCATCAGAGCATTGCTACCAATTGCTGTAAGGAGAGAGTGTTCATCTCCTTTGGAGTAAACGAGGAGATCATAATTACTAACACATGGAAAACAGAAGCTGCAGACAGATCCCCAAAGCAAGAATCACAGAAGGAAGTTTTTATTGAACACATGTAGGTCCTATTCAAATAGTGGAATCAAAAAGACACGAAGGGGCGGGACAAATGCCGGGCAGGGGGTAGGAAAGTGCCAGAGAGGTCCAAAGAGGGCTGCATTCTATCTGCAATGTCTCACTTCTTCAGTCTAATGCTAAGTAGACAGTCGCCTTTCTTCTCACTGAGAATTTCTATCAGATGCAACCTAAGGGAGGAGAGGTTGATTCCGGTCCATGGCTCAGGAGGTGCAAGAAGCTCTACTCATATCTTGGTGGACTAGTAAGCAGAGAACTTGGGTTAGGACCTGAGCCTGAATGTAACATGAGACCCACCGCCTAGTGACCCACTTCCTCTGGCCAAGCCCCACCTCCAGAAGGTTCTACAACGTTACTGAAATGTTACCGGTAGAGAAAGGTGGGGTAGCTGGTAGGGCAGCGTTGTAGTTTAAAAAGAAAGCAGGCTCCCCCCTCACTCAGCAGAGCTCTCCACAAAAGGGCACGTGGGAAAGAAAATGAATGTGGCCTAAGACAGCAGGAGAGGAAATTGTATGTCCATTCTTCTAGACAGAATTAAGCAGGTTACAGCTACCAGAGACTGGTCAGAGCTGCAGATGAAGCCTTGCAGCCAGGAGGAAGGATGATGCTAATTGGAATATGTGATTCAAAAGGTGAACACTGCACAAAGCCCGAGGGGGACCTACCACAGGTTTAATTAAAGATGAGCATCCAAAGCCTTGTTCTTGATTTAAAACCAGCAGCCCTGAGAAATGTCTGGGAAACGTGCAAGCTCATTAGATAGCTCTTGTTCTTTGACTCTTAGATGGGGTGGACCATTTTCCCCACCTACGTTTCTGCCGAGTGTGGTTTAGGATTCTTGCTCTATAGCTGCCCCGATCCTGGTCAAATATGACCCCATGAGAGAGGAAGCAAACAAAATCACTTCAGTACTAAGGAAGATGTGGTGCTGTACAAGACAACACAGTTTTAAAATGCTTTGTGTTTCTCTTCAGGACATCCGAGTCTCTCACTGTGGACCTGAAGCATTTGGTGGTAGAGTTCCTGGTCATAAGGAGCAAGTGCCCTGCCCTTGCTTCTCAGGATGTAGCTTACAGCCTCAAAGGCGGAAGGTGAGCGGTCAACTTCACTGGTTTCCCCTGGTTTCATGCTTGTGTCTGACCAGAATAAGATGGGTCAACACAGTACCTGCAGGAGGCGGGACGGAGCCGGCCTTAGGGCTGTGGCCATTACTTCAAAGCTAAAAATGATCAGTCAGAGTATTCCGCGTCACCACACACAGGCTCTTCCTACCTACAGAACAGTGTTAAAGTGCTTTATGTGTGTGTAAATACGTATATAAGTCTAAATGTATCTGCTTATATAGGCACTCCCTTACTTACGACAGTACAACCTGTGCTGTTCTGGTTTTGACTTTATGATGATGTGATCAGCATTCAACACACATTCTTCTTTTAGGGTTTTGAATCTGAACTCTTCTCTCCCAGGCTAGCAGTATGCCATCCTAAGTTCATTCAGTGTTGGACTACAGCAGCAGCTGATAACTTCTGGTCAGTAGTGCAGTCATGAGGAGAAATGCTTGGACTCCTCAGTGGACTGGGCTGTTTGCTTTTCTAAGCTCTACCTGGGACCACAAACTATATATGGTTTAGCAGAATTAGCTTTGTCAGTAGATTGCCTATCCCTAAATGTTCTTCAGTGTGGGTCTATCCACTGGGTCCAAGCAAGAGTCCCCATAAGACACTGTCTTTCTTTCTCTTAGCAGCCATCAATTGCCTAAAGTTCCTTAGATTACATTGGTATTTCTTACCCACTTCCCTATGTCTAGGCTGGGATTTTGTCTGCTCTGAACTTGCACAGGACTTGTGCATGCTGTCACCATCGCTGTGAATTCATATAAGTAACTAGCCAGCTGTCTGGAAAACTCAGTTTCCTGGTAGTCATCCACCCCAACTGTCTCTGACCATCTTTCTACTTCCTCTTCCTCAATGATTCCTACGCCTTGGGAAGCAGAGGTTTTATATAGGTGTCCTCTTCAGGGATAAGCACTCCTCAGCCTCTTACTATTTGCACATTGGTTAGTTGTGGGTTTATGTGTTAATCACTATCTGCTGGGGAAGGAAACTTCTCTGGTTAGCATTGAGAGATGCATTCATCCTATGTATACAGGTCACATTGCAGATGTGTTACTTAGGGTTAAGTGTCTCAGAGACTCTTTGTTCTATATTTTTAATTTATTTTTATTATTTTTAAGTATGTGTATGTGTGGGTATGTGCACATATGTGCAGGTACTCATGGGAATCAGAAGAAGGCATTGGATTCTCTGAAGCTGGAATTATAAGTTGTGAGCCGCCCTATGTAAGTGCTGAACCAAATTCTGGTCCTCTGTAAGAGACGTACATACTTTTAAGTGCTGCGCCATCTCTATAACCACTACATGTTATATTTTGATAGCTATTTCCAAGCTACCTTTCAGAATTATGGTTCCAGCTTGGACCTGTTTCCTGCCCTATCAGCAGGCAGCTTGGCTCCAAGTGTGGGCATGCTGATATTGTAAGGCTGAAAAAGGCTAACAAAGCATTTTGTACAGTGTCTAATAATATCCAAGTAGCAATATCTTCCCCTTGCCCGCTCTCTTCTAAAATTTTTATTATTTATTTTTTCATTCATTCATTCATTTACTTAATATGCATGAGTGTTTTGCCTGCATGTATGTCGTATAATACCCATGTCATATAATACCCACGCAGGTCAGAAGAGGGTGTTAGATCCCTGGGAACTGGAGTTATAGAGGGTTGTTAGCCACCATGTGGGTGCTGGGAACAACCTGAGACCTCTGCAAGAGTAGCCAGTGTTCTTAACCACTGAGCCATCTCTCCAGGCCCGTTCTCACTCTTAATGAGCCCCTCACAACCCTTACACCTAGACAACTAACTCCTTCAATAAGGAATTTGATAAAAAGCAAAGGTGATGGATGCCGAAGCCCCTCAGCAAGTGCTCTTGAGGGGAATGAATGAATGTTGGCTGTGAGACCACAGTTGTGGCTATGGTAAGCGCACACGATGCCTACCATCCTGATACCACCATCCTGTGGGAACTGAAACCCCTTCCTAGCCAGTGCCTGTTAGTTCTCCTCTTGGTAACGGAGGTTTGTTGCCTATGGATTCAATTTGCAGTCCTACAGCTTAGTTTTAGGATCACAAATTAAAATGGAGTGTTAGAGGAAGACACAAGCTACAGCAGAATTATCTTTAAAACCCAATGCAAGTAGAATCAGGAAGTTCCATCCACTTCCAGGGGACTTCATGTGGCAGTGCAAGTCATTTCAAAGCTTTTGTGAAGACTTGGGTGAACAATGAGACGTTCCAGCTCCAGCAACTGATATAAGCATCTGACCAGCCAGTTAAAAAGCATTCTTTCCAATCCGTAGCAGATATTACCTTCCTAACTGCCAGTGAATAAATAATCCGCAAAGATTTCCCCCAGTACTCTGGCAACAGAAAAAGAATCTGCCTCTCAGTCCTAAAACAAGTGTCTGCAGGAAGTGAGCAGATTGCTCAGTGCTCATGAGTTTAAAGCCCCTTCGTTTCTGCCTGGCTTTCCCTGAATAATCATCAGTGAGTGAATACTGTTTGATTTTTGTTCTTGGCAACCAAATGGGGGATTTCAGCCTTTAGGCTCTGGAGTTCACTAGAAATGAGGCTTTGCCTGGTTCATTCCACCGGTGGGTGGGGCTTGTCTCAGGTGGTGGGAGGCTGAGCACACACTTAAGCCAGGGCAGTTTCTAGTGTTGAAGGCATGACCTACTTTCTCTGTACAATAGCACTAAGCAGTATCTTCAGCATTTCCTCCAGGTAAAAAACACTAAATAAGGAACAGTACCCTGGATTGGATGAGACTTGTGATAAAACTTCGGGAGGGGGGTTAGGAGGAGTGAAATTAAGGGCTTGCTTCCTCTTGGAAGGTATACAATGTTTGATGGAATTAATAAAAATTCCCTGCAAAAATATAGTGTAATAGCTTTGTTTGCACAGCTGTAAAACAATAAAAGAACGCTCACAAAAATGTGCTTTGTTAACACACAGCACTGTAATTCTCCTTTTGCTTCTCAGCTTTTTTTCCCCTGTGGTTAAGGTCACACTGAATGCAGACGTTGCTTGCAGCCGTCTATTTACACTGCTATTCGTGTGCTTATCTTATCTTGCTTATCTGATGACCCAGACAGGATGGTAGAAGGATGTGGCAGTAGGTTCCTATGTTGTTCACTGTTGCAGGGGACATGTGAGGTCAAGCAGGTGGAGAGAAGGTAGCTCAGTTAGTAAGTAAGAGGTAAGGGAGACCCCAAACTCATTCCTATCGCAGTTGGTGTGCACCTGTGAGGGCTGGGGGAGCCCAGCTAGGCTTTCCAGGAGGCAGGTACACTATTTCTCAGGAAAGCACCTTGGAGAGAAGCTGTATCTATAGAAGGAACATCTGCATCTGGGGAGGAGGCCTGAAAAAGGAGAGCAGGAAATCCAATCAGGTGAGGTCTGGAATGGGAATGGGACCCAGAGCTCCACACCGTCGATTTCTGAGACAACCAAGTCAAGACTTGGTTTCTAGTTAGGTCTGTGTTCCAAGGGTCCAGGCCCTGGCTCTTCACCTGCAGTAGGATGGCTATTCTGATGACACGAAGGCAACGTGGGCACACCCTTGTCCTGGATAGTCAATGTCTCCCACATTCTTTGATGCCTTTCTTTCTGGCCATCTTTTGCTAACAATCTGTCTATTGCTGGGTGGCTCCACCTCTGTCTCTGTCTCTGTCTCTCTCTCTCTCTGTCTCTCTGTGTGTGTCTATCTCTTTCTGTCTGTCTGTCTCTCCCCTTTCTCTTCCACTGACTGCAGTGTTTCTCATATAGTTTCAATTGTTTAAGGACCCTATAGACATATATGAACTGTAGTTTTAAAAACTTCTAGTATAAAGACATGTGTAGGGTAAATTCTCGGGTCTAAAAGAAACATATGCTTGAAATAGAAAATGAAATATAAGGAAAAAAACCTATGCTATATTTTCAATCTCTTTGAGGGCTTTTTTCGACTCAATACACTTATAATGTGAGGCAAATGGCTAAGCTCTGGGACATTCTGTGACAAAAATACAAATTGGCAGTACAAAATGTGTGTATTGATCACTGTGCTAGGATTACAGCTTGATGGGAAAGGCACTGTCCAAAGTGCTGGGAAAAGATTTTTTTTTAATTACAAAAATGTTACTTGTTTATCAGTGAACCATCAGAAGGATGTTTGAGTCTGTAGTGCTCCTTTAGAAAGTTTAATGAAGATGCTGGAGAGATGGCTCAGCAATTCAGAGCACCTGCTGTTCTCACAGAGGACCTCGGTTCCTAGTACTCACATAATGGCTCACAGTTGCATATAACTCCAGTTCCATGGCATCTGATGCCCTCTTCTAGCCTCTGTGGGTACCAGACACATACGGTATACATACATATATCCAGGCAAAGACTCATAAGCAAACAAATATCTAATAGGCACCAAAGGAGTAATCTGTGGCTACTAACCATAGAAAAACCAAACGGTAAATCACTCTGTACCAGACAGAGAGGGTGTGTTGGGACATGTCATGGGTCCTTAGTGACCTGACGAAAACCAGTCTGGTAGCACCAGATTCACCCTGAGCTCAATTTCCCTTGCTAGTTTTCATAGTCACTTAGTGAACTATGACTCTGCAAATAAATTCGGTTCAAAACACTGCTTGCAGAGCTCAGTTTCGGATTGTTAAAACAGCAGGTGACAACGAATTGCTCATATGATTCAAGCATGTATGTTTTTATGAACATGTGTAAGTTGTACATGCTAATCGGGTCTCTCATATTTCCCAACATGCCTATAGCATCCACTAATCAACTCCAATCCCCAACCCTTCTCAGTCCTTATTCTTTCAGATCAACATTTTCTAATTTCTGTGTACGGGACAGAACATGTAGTACTTGCCTTTCTGTGCCTGGCTCATCTCACTTAATATAATACCTTCCATCTCCATCCAGTTTGCTACAGATGACAGGATTTCACTCTTCTTTACAGATAACTATGGATAACTAATGCTCCCTTGGGTGTACAGTTCATTTTCATTATTTCATCTGTTGATGGACAAGTAGGCTGATTTGTATCTTAGTTGCTGTGCACAGTCTGCGACATGCTCGTTTCATTTCCTTTGGATATATATCCAGAAGTGATGTAACTCAATCATAGGGTGAGTCCATTTTTGTTTTCCTGTAGTGCCAGCTGTCTTGGAACTTGCTATGTGGACCAGTCTTGCCTTGATCTCATAGAGATCTCCCTGCCTCTGCCTTCCAAGGGCTGGGATTAAAGATATATATATCACTGTACTGGCCTGGTGAATCCACTTTTAGCTTTTTTTTCTATTATAGAGAAAGATTCAAGGCAATGCCACTATTCCCTGTCCTTTCTGTCTCATGGTAATTCACTGTGGGACTTCGCTGTGGATTCCTGAGATGCCATGCTGCTGTTCTGTCAGGCAGCTCTCATCTGCTATTGCTTTCAAAGGACAGAAAGTGGCTTCCATGAAAGTGAATCTTGGCCACAGAACAACTATTTCCAGGCATAAAGTTCCTGTAAAGGAAAATGCCTGACACTGTATAGTTAAAAAGCTTAAAGAAGTTAAGAGTCTCAGTAGAGGAAAGTATAAGAACAATATGCCCAGAACTAGGGAGGCTGAGGGGGAAGGACTGCAAGGCTTGGACTACATGTGTGACCCTGTCATAACCAAATGAACAGAAGAAAGGAAGAAGGGAGAGAAAGAAGGAGAGAGGGAAAGGGAACAAGAAAGATACAAATTGATTTTAGAGATTATGAAGCTGGTCACTGTGCAGACTTGAGTAGAGTCTCAGAGTTAACCCTACTACAAGCGCACAAGTCAACCTGCCCTGTGCTGACAGAAGACCCAGCTCTCCTGCGTCCAGAAGGACAATTTGTTACTCCCAGCAATGGCAGATTCACAGTTTTATTGTTGTTGCTGATGATGGTAATTTTTAGGGTTAAGCCTTTGGAAGTCCCAGTTCCTATAAAAAGTTGCAACAAAGGCTAGGTGACAGCTCACACATGGTGGGTTACATTCCAGGACAAGGCTCTCCTAATTTAGGGATCCCAAACGTTTTATATCAGGCAGTATGCACACATTTTCTTTGCTCTAGAGGGTAGCACCTCTAACTTCCAAGGTTGTTTGCTAGACACCCAGATGTCCAGAACAAAGAAGTGGTCCAAAACAAAGGTCTCTATCCAAGAGACACATAGATGTGAGGGACCCTGGCAAATTGTCTCCTAACATCTGTAGCATGTGTTTAAAAACATGTATATAAATGGGATTGAGTCTCTGCAGCAACTCTGCTGAAAATGAACCAATCTTTTCTCCTTGTTCCAGGACCTCTCATGTCTGTGTGACCGATGAAGAATGCTCAGCCAGTTTCATGTAAGGCCTCTGTAAGAAGCCTGAATGTGAAAGAAACACGTACCAGAAACAAACCTGGCCTTATTTATACAGTGGACCCAATGGAAGAAAAACAGGTTTTCAAGACTCAGTTTGTAGCTGTTTTGACCTAAGTGCATTATTGACATGCCTGGTGTGATGTGTGGTGTGAGCAGGCAGAGGGAAGGTGGGGGTGGGTAGGACACCAGTCCCACAAAGTGACTGATCCCAAGGCAAGATACACCAGACACAATAGAGGACTACTGAGCATCTCTGAGGGAATCAGAGTGACTCTACAGAGAGAAGTTCCTCAGTGTGCTTCTGAGGATGAAGTAGGCATGAACTCCATGGAGCCTGAGCAGTGGGTCTCCGTGGAGAAGGCTGTGAGAAACCATTCAGTCTTTTACAGGTAAATTATAAATACATTTTTCTCCAAACCCAACAGGAAATGAAGCTAGCTCTTAATAATAACTGTGTAAGATCACTTGGGTTAGAATGAATTCAAGTAAAAAATACAGAAAGAAAATATTTGGTAGGGGGTTCATATCATTGTGTCCAGTTTGAAAATAGCTTCCAGAACGGCAAATGTCTGTGTTTGTTTTTGAAAGGACCACAGGCAAGAACTCCTGCCAGCCACAGCATTTCCTTCCATGTCCTCATATGCCAGGTGGAACCATTTAAAGGATCATGAGCCTAGCGCCCAAAGATAAGGGTCCAAAACAAAGGTCTCTCTCTATCCAGGAGATAGATGGTCCAGGGACAATCCCCAAGAGACAGAGCCCTAAGAAGCTTTGACCCAAACACAAAGACCAAGTGCAGTGTGTTCCTCACAGCCCTGGGGCCTGTGTCTCTCTTGTTAAACAGGAGTCACATAGAAATGGCTCATGTTCCCAGCCACTGAGCCTTCTTGGAAGATCCAGGGACAACCATTACTCATCTACTTTTGCTAAGCTCATTTTACACAGCACACAATCTTTCATAGGGTGATAAGTAAAAATTCAACATTTATGTGTTCTATGAATTAAAGAATACCTTCCCCTGAACTAGGTTTCCCTTCATTGTTGCCCTCCCAGGAGATGGATGGGTAGATACCCCACGCTCAGCTGCTAACTCCGTTAGGGGCTTTTATTGTTAGGGGAAAAGGCAAGAGCTTAGAAAATACAGGGCAACAATCAGGGGCCAAGCTGCACTGTGGGTGAGAAGCAGGTTGTGACCTGTCCTCAGGTATGATGAAGTTTAGGTGGCTAAAGTCCCCATTCATCCACAAACCTCCATCTTAACCCCACAGCTCAGGGACCTGGCTCAACTTAGATTTCACACCTATGAGTGGTACTAACAGTAAAGTCCCATAAGAGGCAGGAAGCTAAATGGTTGTGGGCCATGGGGGTTATTGGAGTCAAACAGGCTGGGGTCTAAGTCTGAGCTCTAACTGTATCACCTTAGGTAGGCTGTTAAATCTGCATTTATTTTCTCAAATATACAAGGAGGATAAAACAGCCTACCCCCTAGGAATAAGGTTGGGATTAAATGAGATAAGGTACAATGGCACTTAGCACAGTGTAGACTTCATTATGGCTCTCATAAGTGGAAGTGTTCCATAAAGTGTAATCAAACTCCCCAGTGTTCTGTTGAACTAGAAGTTAACGTCATTCCCATAGTAATGAGCACCCACATCAGAAAGAGCAGTGTGCCAATGTCACAGCTTGTAAGTGAGTAAATGTTGTAACTGAGTAAATGATGACGACTGAACTTAAATTAGTGCATCAAATGGTATAAAAACAGGCCAGTGGCCTAGTGATGCTCAATCTGGGCATCTGGAGGAAAAAGAGTCCCTGCTTTGCCCCTAGAGAATTTACGGGTCAGAGCCAAATGAGGCCCAAGACAGTTGTTTTAAAGCTTCCCAAGTGATTGCAGAATATATTCCAGTTTCAGAACTACCACACTGGGTAGGAAAGTGTTTTCTTGATCAGCTTCATTATAGTTCTCTAATTGGCAAATACACTGACCAGGCATAATGAGTTAACCTTTACTCTTCAAACTCAAGGATCCCAGAGGCTAACCAAAGAGACCCCCAAATGGGCATGGAATAATAATACCGCGGTGGTTGAATGCTGTGACAGAGCATGTGCTGGAGCCCCAGGTGTACATGCTAATGGGACTTGGGGGAATCTGCTCCAACCCTCTGGACAGAGCCTGCTGATGAAGAGGATATTCTAGGCTGAGATGACAGGTTGTGTAAAACCCCAGAAGAGAAAACTACATGGGATATTCTAGAAACTTAAGAAATCAATGGCACTGAACTAGATCAGAATTTGAGGCAGGAGAAGCAAGGCCCAGTCCCTCGGGAGGCGTGACAAGGAAGTCAGATTTTAAGGAAGGAGTGGATTTATGGTCGTTCTGAGTACTGAGTAGAAACAGCAGAAATCCAACATGGCTGCAGCCATCTTAGGGAGGTTCAATACGGGCAGATTTAACAGGTATTTATCGGAAGGTAAGTTTGGTGACTGAGGTGTGTTAAGGAGAAGTGGAAATCAAGGTTGTGGCCAGCTTCTAGGGGGATCACTGAGGGAATCAGGATAGGAAAGAAAGTCAGGGCCTGTGCACGTATGATGAGAGGCCTTTGGAGGAAAATGAACGCGGATGTAAATATATTTCTCTCTGAATTTTTACTATTGGTTCATTCAGCAGCAAGTCCTGCGCTCTGACCAATAAGGGGACAGGAAGGCGGGCAGACAGGGGAAAAAAAATATGGGGGCGGGGGGGGCACAGAGACTACTCAAAGTCACATGGGAGGAGAGTGCCAGGGCCTCAGGCACACGGAGACCAGCGACTCCTACGGCCGCGTTCTAGGTCCCAGAGGCCCCCATAGCATGAGTGGAAATGGAGCTCCAGCCCGATCCGGATGGGAGCCGCCCAGATTCTAGCTGCAGCGGCTGGCCATGGGCAGTACGTTCGAACAATAACTTTGTGAGTCACCTTAAATAAATTAATCTCTCTAAATGGAAGACCAGTTTCCGTTTTATTCTGCTGGATTGACCAAACCCCGCCCGCCAAGGCAGGGAAAATAAATTTCATAGGACACCTGAGGACCTTAACAAGGGCTGGTCAACCTGGTGGAAGTCCTGAAAACCTTACGTTTTCCTGACTTCTCAAGGGCATGCCATCCTATCAGTAATTGAAACGTTTTATTAATCTGAAATTTTCTTACAGGTTTTACTCAGACAGGAAAGGGGAGTTTTAATCAGATGAACAGGGCATTGCTTGGGAAAGGCCTGGACTAGGAGCCAGGTGTTGCTCATCTTGTTTCTTTCTCAACCTGAGAACGAGTCTGTCTCCTCCATTTTCAGCTGTTTATCAGACCACCTCAGGATGAAATGCCTGCAAATACTTAGAAAATGAAAAGCTAGATATATGGATTCTTGGTATCCTCAACTGCAGAGAACCCAGCAAAGTGATCACTGCCTGAATATGCTCTGCAAGGCATCCAGGTAAGCACGTTTGTAAGCAGCTCCATTTATTTGAGTAAATAGCTTGTAAATAAATCATTGGTAAACATTAAATACAAAATTAAATACATTTTCAAAAGCTTGCCAGTATACGTAAAATTCACAAACATAGTTCTTTTAAAAAATAAAATATGTTCAAAGCACCCTTGATATAAAATGCCTGACCCCCGTCCTCAGACAGGGCCACCTGGAGACTTCTTCCAGCAGGCAGGGTTTCCAGGGGGAGGCAACAGGGGCTTCCTGGAAGAAAGGATTTCTAGTCTCACCTTTCACCCCGCCTACATCCTTTCTGAATGTTAATTCTTCTCCAAGGAGTTGGTATGTAACTGAGGGGTTAGAGTAGGCACTGAGGCCTAGCTTTAAAGATGGAAATCGAGGTCACAGTCAGAGCCAGGACACCCACTGTTCCCACCATGGGCCACTGAGAGAAACCAGGAATAAAACCACAAAGGCTGCTGCTACAGCAACTGTCTTGAAGGACCGCAAGGCCTTTGCATCTCTAAACTTCCTCAACATTCACCCATGCCTCTGGCTGGACTGACAGTACTCAGGCACAGAAGGGGCCAGAATCTACTTCCAGGGAGGAAGATAATCAGTTGGCTTCCTTTTGACTTGCTTTCATGGACACAGTATTGGGTTGAAAGCAGAGAATCTGTGGCTATACAGGATTTCCTTTTCCACTGCAAAATGCGCTGCTCAGGAAGCGCAGGCATTTCTTTAGAAATCAGGTTAGTTCCTCAAATTAAGAGTTCATAAAACTTCAAAAGATCACAAATGAGGCAGTAAGTACACGACCTGGCAAAGCATCCCAACCAATGAAATAACATAAAGTCCATAAATTAAGCCCTTGACCAACTCAACACATTTGTAGTGTAGCTCATTACAATAACGGATACACTGAATTCTTTCACTTTGGCGCAGAAAGTGAATGTTGAAGGTGGACGGCACTCAGAGAAGAAATGCCTGGTGGTCTCTTGAAAACAGGTGTCCTGTGACCTTTTCTTACGGGACAAGCACAAGTTTATTCCATCAATATGAAATAAAGCTCACATCTATATTTTTAACTTAGTTGTGTATAGATATATACAAGCATGAGAAATTGTTGACATCTGAGTCAAATGTACAACTTAAAAAAAGGTCTTACCAAACTGGCTGTAAGAAACCATCTTCCGTGTATAGTAAACGCCTAAACAGCTGAGTCCTTGCAGAAAATACTGCCTGGCTTCACCCACCCTTAGGTGTTTATCTGTTTTGATAATCCTTGGTTGGGCTGCAGTCCAAGCTGTGATAAGTTTGCTATTAAAATATCACACTAATGAAAACAACAACAAAAGAAGGAACACTTTTGAATAAATGTCTAACAAATTCCCCACACACACCAAAAAAAAAAAAAAATGCTTGTAAAGACAACTATTGTTATTTAATAAATCTTCATGAAGTCCAAAGCTCAGGATGACTTCTTCATCTCCGAGAGACTTCTACCCTGTTCCAGAATCATACACTCTTCTTCTGTGGAGGGCTTAGTTTTCTCATGCCTCTTATCCGGGAGAGCAGCTCTCTGATAAATTCCTGAAAGAGATCAAGGAAGTTAATATGAGGCATCACTCTATTAAAATCTGTGCTTAAGAATCTGCTTAAAGTAACTGATGTCAACTGCACTTACTCTCGGTTAACGAATCTGGTTGGTGGTGAAAACTCCATAGGGTATAATGGAAGGATTTTTTAAAAAATGAAAAGTGTTGCAGTTTACAGTACAATGCCTTCACTCTGCTATGCTCTCTGTATGGAAGAGACCCGGTCACGTCCATTCACAGGTGTTATCTATATGGCCTCGGAAGGCACATGTGTTCCTCAGCCTCACAACATGAATGAAAAGCACCTGGGCATCTTGTAGAACCCAATTGTGTAAGCCCAGGTTAGGGCCTAAGATTCTGCCACGTCTAAGTAGGCTACAGGGAATGGCCCCACAAGGCGGGACCTATAGTTCTCAAAGTAATCAAACCTACCAAAGGGATTTAAGTCTCAGACCACTGGGCCCAGCCCAGTGTGCCTGGTTCAGTACATAGATCTAGAAAGTGACAGGTGCTATCCTAACAAGCTCCCAAGTGAGGCTGATGCTGTGAAGAACCAGTTCTCTAGAGTCCAGCTTCTTATAGATCGTAACCCACATGGTGTCACATGGATGTGAATACTCAAAATTAATTTAGAATGAAATGTGTGATAAATCCAGTTCTGGCAGCACTGGCCCATGTTGTATCACATGACTTCACTGTAACTTTGGTTCTAAATACACCATGTGCACTGCAAATGTCAACATGTCCCACTGTGCTGTGGACCGTCACCTGAAACATTCAGCTTCGATTGCAGACTGCTGTATGGTAGTGTCTTCACTATGGATTCAAAGTGCTCTGATATTATAGAAACATAATAGTTCAATTATGGAAAACAAACACTTTTAATATTTTTCTTCTGTCCTTCCTCAGCATCAAAGTATCAAATCAGTGTATCTTTGTACTGTATTGTGTTAGAAGGCCTGATTTTTAAAATGTAGCTATTTGAGTTGCTGGTTTTGTTCCCACTGGATGGACCAAGGGACAGTTGGATACAGATTTGACTCAATAGGCCTTAACATAAATGACAGAAGGCATAAAATCTGGTAATGTAAAGGGCTATGGGACAGATGTGGACATGGGAAGGAGTCTAAATAGGATTAAGATGTAAAGATGTATTGCATGAAATGCACAAAAATTCAGTAAAATATATCTTGTAAAAAAAAAAAAAAAAGAAAGAAAGACTGGGAAGACCCACTAGAGTGACTTGGTGATATTTATTTATGTATTTATTTCACTATGCCCAGTTTATGCAGAGTTAGGATCAAACCCAGGGCTTTGGGAATGTTACACAAATACTCCATAAACTGAGCTTTTCTCTTGCCCCAATGATTTCATGATCTACAGATGGATCTGAACTCAAAAGGCTCTAAAACAGTCTACAACTCTTCCTGCTGTGTGCCACTGGGAAGCTGTCATTTTTGCCTCATATTTTTTAAGTGCTTCTCTACTGTAAAAGCCATGTTTATTAGGTAATGATTATTTCCGCTTCTAGTTTGTATTTTGTGAAGACAAGGCTGGCAGCCAGCAGGATTTGCTGATCACTGAGGAGAGGTAGAGCTAAGCACTTTAGGACTGGTTGTGAGCAGACACTTAGAAACTGATATTATAGAAGCATAATGGTTTAATTGCATGGAGGCTTTCCAAAAACCAGCTCTCTGACAGGGTCCTCGTGCCACTCACAACTGCAGTCATAAACTCCCACGCTGCGTGAGGCCTGCATTGCTCTCCAGCCCTGAAGCAAAATAACTTTAATATGCAAAATTTTGCTCAACACCACAATTGGATTTTTAATAGTCTTCGCTAGTATAAAAGTAATGTGTGCTTTTCCTTAAGTGTTTGGAAAATAGAAATGAGCAATAATGTACTCATAAGAATTAACCATAATGAACAGATTTGCTTCTATTGATACTGTTTTTAGCTTTGGAAGAACTCACTGTGTGACTGTCACCATCTCTTCCATGTAGCATCATGTCAGAAGCATTTTCCCACATGAAAGTCTTCCTAAGCATTTAATGTTCTAGGCCTACAACCCTTTATTGTCTAGAAGGTACACACTATTAAATTCCCTGACACTTGATTCTTGGAGGGTTCTTAGCCTTTCCAAATTATGAACAATGGCACAACTGAAATCTATATGCATGAATTATGATCTAAACTCTGGACAGTTCTCCTCAGAGGCTTACCCCAGAACCATGTCAAAGAACTTACCACCACCAATCTCTGACCTTGGACAGAAGTGGAATACGATGGAGGCCTTATTTTCTTTTCTGAACAACACTTAGCTAATTGACAGAGCTGTCATGCATGAAATAATGACTTCTTTCATTTATATTCAGTTTTCACTGTGAAAAGTCATATTTCCCATTGTTTCCTTGATGTGATGTTTTAACCAGCATACAGTACTTGGCGCATTCAGTTTCAATTTTATTGTTTTGGAAGTTATAACAGCTTCCAAATAACTAGCAAGTTGAGTACTTAACTATAAATTTTCTCTTCTTTTTAATATCCAAGGACAGAATATTGTCTTGTAATTTTTTTCATTAGTAACTCTTACAATTTTCTACCCTGTTTTAATAAGATTTTCGCAAAGTAAAGGTTCACATCACCCGAGAAACAACATATCCTAAACTATAAACCTTTTCCTTCAAGACAAATGTGTTTTCATAATTTAAATAAAATTCAAGTTTCACAAATTTGAACACAATGTTGGTAAATCTCAGAGATTAAACCACATAATATAATTTATCTTGTGATTATGGCTTATTAAAGTTAATGAAAAAATTATGATTTTAACTTTATTACCTGTGTGTGAGTGCACATGCATATGTGTACACATCCATGAGTGGGGTCAGAAGACAGCCTTTGGGAGCTGGTTCTCTGATTTCACCATGTGGGTCCCAGGAACTAAACTCAGATAGTCAGACTTGGTAGCAAGTTGTCTTTATGCACTGAACCATCTCTCCCAACTCTCCAGTCCCTCATTCTAATTTATTAAAAAACATAACCTATAAGTCTACATTTTAGTATACTGTCTGTGCAGAAAGGGCTTATTTCAATTATTCATTAAATGTGCATATTTGGGTGCTCAAATGAGTAAGTGAAAAATTGAAAGACCAATATTTATTCCCCATATAGTAACTTGGCAACAGCCCTTGTGCAGAGGGTTCTGTTGGTCACAAATGAGTCTCCAGGGAGAGTGAAGGATTTCTAATCGAGAATACTTTGATGGGGCTAGAGCGATGGCTCAGCTATTAGGAACACTGTAACTCTTGTAGACTACCCAGGTTTGGTTCTCAGCACCCATGTGATGGCCAACAACCATCCTCAACTTCAGTTCCAAGGGATCCAACACTCTCTTCTGGCCTCCATCAGCACTGCATGGTACCAGTGCTCTTACCTTTGTGGAGACAAAGTACTCATGCATATAAAATAAAAATAAATAAAATGAACAAAGAATACTTTGATAGTTCTTGCTCTGTATCTCAAAATCACTTGGATCAGTGACACGGGTGTCCCTGGCACAGAATGCGAGAGGGAGCAGATAGAAGAACTCTGGAAGTGGTAGGGCTGGATCAGCAGAGCCTGGCAGGTCACAATAAGCCAATAATTAGTGCCATGGACAGCCACTGGAGTATTTCAAGCATGGTGCAATATCACCTAATCTGGGTTTCTAAAAGATCTCTTTATAGGTTTTGAACACACAAAACATCAGCTTGGATCTGTTGCAGTGCCCCGGGTGAGCAATGCTAGTACCTTAATGGTCACTGGTCATCAGCAACTAGCTGAAAAGGTGATGCTGTTTGCTGGGATGGGGATAACTGGAGGAGAAATAACAGGTTTTCAGTAAGATGACAGGGCAGATAAATGCGACGTGGAATGTCAGCTAATGATGCAGACATAAACACAGACCTCACCAGCATCCTCATCAGTACCTCTCAACTTAAATCCAAAGCAAACAGCCTTGCTTGAGCCACAGAGACACAAGACTGAATCAGAAGTCAATAAACATAGGAAAAGACCAGTTGATGGATTCCTACCTAGAATTTCTGAACAAAATGATCTAGATCCAGACTACTCAGTATAATAGCCACTAAACACAAGTGGCCATTGAAATTAAAGTAAAATGTAAAATACTTTTTGTTAGTCATGCTAGCCACATTTTAAGAACTCCGTACTTACACATGGCTGGTGGGTACTACACTGAACAATGCAGTCAGATAGATAATATTTCCATTATCCCAGAAAATGCTATGAGACAGAGCAGATGATAGTGCTTTAAGTGACAGGGCTAGATGAGATAACCTTAGAGGTAAGTGTAAAGAGAGAAGAAAAGCACACCCCAGACCAGGGTTGGAGGCCCTGTGGCAGATGAGGAGCTGGAACCACAAGAGGGAAAAGGGGGAATATATATATATATATATATATATATATATATATATATAGAGAGAGAGAGAGAGAGAGAGAGAGAGAGAGAGCCAAGAGAATGAGATTCAAAAAGGAAGAGGTACTTAATGAAGTCATTTTTTGAAGATATGTTGGGTGAACAAAGACAGAGTTACCGACAATGGTGAGCACCATGTGGATGCTGGGAAAGCAGCCAGTGCCCTTAATTGCTGAGTCATCTCTCCAGCAGCTTCTTATTTTTGTAGAAATAGCATAGCTATTATTCAAAGTCATTTACTTTCTTTCCAAAGTAATGGGAAAACAGGATGAAACAGAAATCTTATTCTTAGCATCATAATCAATAACAAACTAATCACATATCCTTTAAAACTTTTTAAACTATACTTTAAAATTACTTGGGTGGAGAGCACTGCATGCCCCAGTGCACGAGATATCAGAGGACAACTTTTGAGAGAGTCCGTTCTCTCCTCCCACTGTGTAGGTCCTGGAGCTTAAAATCAGGTTGACAGGCTGGGCAGCAAGCACAGTCCCCATCTCAGCCATTTTGCCCGCCCATTACTTATTCTTTTAAATGTATTTTTGGAAGGAGATTGAACTCTTGAAGAAAAACTCAATTGTTGGGCCAAGCAACAGGTAGAGCTGGCAAAGTAGCCAGACCACTTGACTTTAACAAGCGGGAGAATAACTTGGAATTCCAGGGGCGTTTTAAAGAGCTCGCAGCACATGGGAAAAATAACCTTTGGTGCTCACCCTCTTGAGTTACATAAGAAATTGTATTTTTTCCCCAATACAAACAGGAAAGTGATCTTGGCTATTCTGATAAGCTAGGAACTTCGTGGCATACAGAACTCAAATCCAGCTAGCCTGAATGAGTACACAAGCTAGGGGTATGGGATAAACTACAGCTCCAAAGAGCCCGTAGTCTAGGTTCCAGGCTTGTCTCTGTCCCACTGACTAACTCTAAGGGACATCAGTTCCATAGCATCAGATGTTAGTAGTTGCTTTCATACACATAGAGTAAAATTGGTACTGAGAATCAGTACTAGAACTTTTTTTCATTTTAGGATGTATGTTTTCGATTTTCTATTGTTAACAGACTTAAAGTAATTAGGCTCAGCACACGTTGTTGACTCTAAGATGAAAAGCTTCTACTGCCATGGAAAACAGAGTTCCAGTCTCTACAGAACTCTACACATGGCTGCAGGATTTCCATAGGAAAATGAAAGGTTGTTATACAAAGTGATTCCCTAGTCACTAAGGATGTGATCTTTCACA
This sequence comes from Eospalax fontanierii, assembly GCA_035773235.1. NCBI lineage: Eukaryota > Metazoa > Chordata > Mammalia > Rodentia > Spalacidae > Eospalax > Eospalax fontanierii. The sequence continues at coordinate 15,015,129 of CM069545.1, forward strand.
GTACTCAAGAAGGAACACTACATTCTTTTGTGGCCTTCATTCTCTGGAGACATGGGTGGGGATATCCCTGGTGGCTATGGATTCTGTACTAGGATCTGGCCCTGGGTAGACGGGATACAAGAAAGAGAAGGGACTGAACAGCGATTGAAGACTCCATGGAGCCTGTTTCCTGCTATCCTACCCCATCAAATGCAGTGGGTTTTACAGCTCACAACCGGTTCTGTTTCATCACAAGCTGCTGCCCAAGGACACAAAGCAAACAACAAATAATTAAATCCTGGCCTCACCCTGCCATCTCAGTTAGATAATTATATACTATGTACTGAGCCCGTACTTGATCCTATAGACTCCATGGCGGATTCTGACCTAAGAGCTGAGCTAAAGGTAGAAGGGGACAGAAGCTATGTTTCCCAGGGGCTCCTGGGCCAGCTGGGGAGGAAGACACAGAAACAGGACCATCTGATGAGGCGTGGTACAGAGCTGAGTAGTCCATACCCACTGGGCAGAGGGATAGCCCACGCAAGCTCGCTCTGATCTTCCATTTGGCCTCTCCAACTGGTGTCAGGGCAAAAGAAGGTCATAGTCATGGGAGTTTCCAAAGGAGCTGAGGTCTGTAAATTTAAAGACTGCAGAATAAAAAATGATGGCTCGTGGGCATGATGGTGCTTGTCTTTAATCCCAGCATCAGGGAAGCAGAGGCAGGCAGACTGCTGTAAGATCCAGGCCAGTTGGGGCTACAGAGAGACCTTGTTTCAAAACAACAACAACAACAGCAACAACAAAAAGACTGATTTAGAGCAAGGGCCTTTTCTTTCCCACCTTGTTTCTCCATCTTCTCTTCTTCAGGAACAGTACTAGTGGAGCATCTCCCACAAGTTCTTAAGATCTGGCCATTCCAGCTCCCTGACAGTTGAAATACTATTTCAGCCAACTGACACAATTTTTAAAGGGCAAATGATTGCTTGTGTGTGTGTGTGTTTCTTATTGACAGTGTACATATATGCATACATATATATACATATATATGCTTTTTGTTGACAGTGCACACACATATATATTATACACACACACGCACACACACATACATGTAGCTTCAGCAGCTTTTGTCTGAATGTTCCCCAAATTGCCACCTAAGGGATTCCAGGTCTTGCCTTCGAATTAATCTCTGTCTGCTGGCTATGGCTGCTGGGCCAGCCAGAGGGGTTGGCGGCAAACTGTAGCTGCAGGAGTCACCTCCTGCCCTGCTTTTAATGAGGCTGGAGCCCGGGGTCCTGAAGACTGAAGGCTGTGATGGTACAAGAGGTAAAGAAACAGCAACAACCCAGAACTGCAAACACGGGACCCTTTAAAACGAATGCTTGTTTTGCGAGAAACAAGTCACTCCGTCCACTCTCAGCAGAAGGCGTGTATTTAGATGATCAGCAGTGCTCTGGATCCAGGAGGCACTGGGCACCGCAGCCATGTGGCCACATTCTCCAGCTTGAAACAGGGAGGAGAGAAGCTCACGAAACATACCAGGTTCAGAAAACTCAGGAAGTTCCGAGATTCACAAGACTCCACCCCCAGGTTACATAAACAGGAAAAGTAGCTGTAGAGATGAGACTCTCCCTCCTGGCAAGCTGCCTATAAGCTGCAGGGAACTCCAGGATGTAGCCTTGCAGGTCAGGGGGGATTTCAGTGAAGCATTCACTGGCTCAGTAAGCTAGACTTGAGTGGAATCATTTCTTTGGTCTGTCATCAGCACAGTATCTGGTAGGCTAGACTTTTGCTCATGTCTCAGCCAGGAAAAGTCACACGATGACCACTTAGAGACTAGTGTGCTTTCCTAGCCTCAGTGTTCCTTGCCTAGAAGTGGGAACAATGGTAATGGCAACAACCCTTGAATCTGCGGTAGGTTATATCAGTGAATACAGTGCTAGGCCAGAGTAACTGCTATGCAGTTGCTGACCACGGTCACCATCATCACCACTGCTGTCATGGTTTGGTTGTGAAGCATTCCTCTGATAGGCTCTTATATTGAAAGGATGGTTCCCAGCTGGCGGTACTATTTTGGGAGGTACTAGGAATTTTAGGAGGTGGGGCCTCGCTGGAGAAATTGGGTCATAGGTATCTTGTTCTGGCCTCTCTTCCTTCTCGCCTTTCCTCCCCTCTTCCTCCTCCTCCTTCTCTTCTTCCTCCTCTTTCTCCCCTCCTTCTTTCAGCCATGAGATAAAGAAGTTCGTCTCCTCTGCAACATGCTTCTGTTGCCATGATGATCCAGCCAAGAACATGAGACTTGGTGTCTTGGGCAAGAAACCTCTAAAATCATGAGCAAAATAAACCACTCCTCCCTTAATGCCCCCAACAAAACTCATCTTGAAATGTAACTGCTATTGTGACAGTATTCAGATGACTAGGCTGCTGTGCTCTGGGGGACGATTAGTGCCATTGTCCTGAGAGAAGGCTGTCATAAGGAGAGACCGACCCTCCCTCTCCCTGTCCTTCTCTTATGCTCTCTTGTCCTTCTGAACTATGTCGAGAGGCCAATACCCTGCTCTTAGATCTCCCAGTCTCAAGATATTAGCAATAATGTATATTCTTTGGTATTCTGACAAGACAGCAGAGAATGGACCAAGACACAGTCTATGCAAATTCAAATTGAGAGCTTGTTACACTAAGAAAGTGTAACTCCACAGTTCCCGTGGGGAAGCTTTGACGATGAAGGCAGATTGGCAGTATGTCGTGAAGCCCAGCAAGACCTGGTCAGGGTGCAAACACCAGGGCTTGTCTCCTCTGAGGAAGTTTCCAGTTCCTGGGCTGAGCAAATGTTCCTCCTTCTGTGGCTGCTGCACCCCAGGAGGCACTCTGAGACTATACTAGTCTCTCCCAGTGCCTCCCAGTGGAGAGCCACAGCTCCTTAGGCCTTCATCAGACTCCTCCCTTTGTCCTCTCCTGACACAGTCTGGGGAACAATCTACTGACAAATAAGCCACTCCATGGCTACTTGGGCCAAGTCACTTCCCCTCTCCAGGGGTTACAAGTGAGTATGTTTGCTCTTTATTTTATGAAGAGCTTGAAGTGGGAACACGAACACATTCCTTCAGCAGCATTTCCCAACCAGTTACCACCCCACTACAAACCACAGCACACACAGACACACAGTGTGTACACACACACACACACACACACAAAGGAATGTACACATGTGCACACGCACACACACATACATGCACACACATGACATTAGCCACACCACTACCATCTCCCATCTCCAGCTCTTTTCCTCTTCCTGAGTCCTCTGAGCCTGTGAATTTCACACTAAATGTGAACTTTCTACCCTTTCTTCGGCCAAATGAGACGCTCTTAAAACAACTGAAAATTTCTGAACTTCAGTACCTGCCTTTCTTGACGACCTTGGGATCACCTCTATCCCACAATGCTAGTGACTATTTCTGTATATAAGAAGGCTCTATATTCCACTTTGAATATACATTATTCAAGGTGAACTATACATTAGTTCACCTTGGCTTGGCATGGTACCATGCTTTCATAGACACTGTCTGTCTAGGGTTCAGATTCACATCACAACTCACTGGGCACTTTCTAGGTTAAAGCTTCTTAAACTACAGGCTAAAATCCCACATGGAGTCATTTAACTAAATGTGAAAAGAGAGGGACAGTAAAACGTTTCTGAAGACACTGTGTGATGGTCTGAATGAGAAATGGTCCCCAGAGGCTCAAGTGTTTGAACGTTGGTCTGCAGTTGGTGGTGCTGTTTAGGGTAGTTTAGGAGTTGTGGCCTTGCTGGAGGAAGCTTAAGAGTTCATAGCCTCGTCTCACTTCCAGTTCTCTCCATTGCTTGTTTGCATTCAAAGAGTGAGCGCTCACTTTCCGGCTCCTTGCTGCCATGACTCCCAAAATGATGGACTTTTACCCCTCTGGACCCATAAACCAAAAGCTGTAAGTTGCTATGGTCATGGTATTTTACCACAGCAATTGAAAATGACCGGTCTACACAGTGAATCAAAACTTAATTCAAAATCAGTATGGAATGAATCTGAGATGTATCTGACCATGTGCGCCTGAGTTGCATGCATGACTCCACTGTAGCCCTGTGTCTGACTCACAACATAGGAAATCTGCACACACTGTCATATCACACAGCACCAGTAAGTGCTGTAGAAACACTTCGGCTCAGGTTTGAGGCTATGTCATGAATTGCAGTATGTTGTATGTTCAGTAAAAACACACAAAGTTTTCTGCTCTTCTAGAAATATAGGGGTTTAATTACAGAAAACAGAAGTTTTTGATATTTTCCTACTGCTAGTCTTTTCAGCATGAAATTAGCATGTCTTTGGATTGGATTGTGTTAGAGAAACAAGCATATCCATCTCATAGTATGTAAATTTGCTTTCACTGTCAACAAATGGTAAGTTATAGGTGTACTAATTTTTTAAAAAATATTTCTTTATAACTGACTGTTAGTAAATGCTTGATTTGCATGCTCATTTTATAGACCTCTACACCTGGGTTCATGCAAAAATCTGTCAGGTGAAAAGGGCTCACAAGTGGGAAAATGTCTAAGAAGCCTTGGTCCAGGCATTACATGTGCTGCATGATTTAATCATTATCACTTGGAATCACCACTCTGGGGGGCTGGTATAACTGCTACCTCTATGACTCCCCAGATGCAGAGTCCATTTTATTAGGCAAATAAGCTAGGTCATTTTAGTCTAATTACAAACAAAACTGACTTGAAATGCATATGATACAAAGAGGAATATTTTAACTTTTAGGTGGCAGAAAAGGATGACAGATAGGTAAATACTATGTTTCCAAGCAGACTTGGAATTTGTCCCCTGAATATGAACCTTTTCTTTCAGTTTTCCCCATAACCTCTTCCCAGGAATGGGTAGGTCAAAAGTAGGTCCTAAGTGTAGGGAAACTTCGTTCCCACCAGAAATGCACCGCAGATCAGAGCAGTAAGAAATGGTAATGCAGCAAAATGTAAAATGAGATCCCTACCTCACACCATCTGTGCAAATACTGAAGGGGGTTTTGAATACGTGGTATAAAATGAAAAATTGAAAACTTTTAAAATGAAATTTAACGAGACTATTTTTAAGATGTTAAAATCGCAAACAAGTTCTTCTTTCTTCTAAAATTTTAAAATTTTCATTGTTTTTAATTGCGGGGAGTGTGTATATTTGAATGTAGGTGCTTAAGTTGGCCAGAAGGAGTTCCAGGTGGTTGTGAGATACCCCCAGAGGATGCTGGCACCAAATTCAAGTCCTCTGCAGAATAGTGCATGCTGTTAGCCACTGAGGCATCTTTCCAGCCCCATAAACAATTTCTTAAATAGACTTTTAGAAAAGCACTGATCATGAAGGATGCCATTGATGAATCTAACTTTAAAACTTAAAGTTTCTGTAGATAAACGGCATCATAAGTGGAAATAAGCTCCAGTCTGAATTATCATCCAGGATGTACGTAAATATAAAGAATGTTTTAAAATCAATAATGAAAATGTCAACACATGAAAGAGGAGAAACATGAACAACAAATCTGAAATGGTAACTAGCAGAGGAAAAATAGATTAGAAATAGAAATTCCTGAACACAAAAATCACAAGTAGCACATGAGCATAAGTACACACACATACAACACACACACACACACACACACATACACAACACACACACACACACACACTCACTGTTCAATCTTGCAACAGTCAGGAAAGGTCTATGAAAGCAGTAAGATATCATGATATTGTCAAAATCTAAAAGTTTAACAATCCCAAGTATGTTAATAATGAGGCTGAAAGGAAATTCTTATTCCCACTGGTGAGCGTGAAGCTGGCTCACACATTAAGAGAAGCACCACTTCTTTGTACACTCCTTGGAGACATTCTTCTATAATAGATAATAGGCCAACAATAATAATTTTATTGTTCACAATAATGAAAAATTGAAGACAGCCTGTCTCAATAGAAAAATGGGTATTTATAGTAAAATATATAATGTAAATATGGTATAATGGGTAACCACAGTATAATATAATAGTATAATGCATGATATAAAAGAATGTTTTTGATATAAAAAGATGATGATATAAAAGAATGTTATATGGAGGCAGGTGAGATGGCTCAGGTAAAAGCATTTGCCATCAAACCCCATGACAACATGAGTTCCATTCCCAGAATCCATATGGTGATAGGGGAGAAATGACTTTTGAATGTTGTCCTCTGATCTCCATGTGTACACCGTGGCACACGCACGCGCGCGCGCACACACACACACATAATAAATAAATAAGAATGCGATTCAGAGCAGTCAGATGGGTTGGCAGATACAAAGCGTTTGTTGCACATGCCTGTGACTTGAGTTTGACCCCTAGAATGCAGATAAGAAAGCTGAATGCAGTGGTGTCCATTTGTAATCCCAGAACCCTTACAGTGAGACGGAAGAGGACGGAAGATGGGACAGGAGAAATGCCCAGAAACTCACAGGCAGCTAGTCTGGAATATACAGCATGGCAGACACAAGGAGATCTGCCTCAACAAGGTGGAAGGAGAAAACAGACTCTAAAAGTCCTCTGACCTCTCTGAGTGCCATGACACACACACCCTGTCCTGTATATCAGTAAATAAATACTTTCTTGAAAAAAGAATGATTTACAGTTAGAAAAGAAGATCTAACAAATTATATAACACTACATTAATATCTAATGTTAGGCAACATAAGCAAGCTGTAAAAGAAAGTTTCCCAGGTGTTATTACAAATTAAAGCAGAACACGGAATAACCTACACACTTGTCACCTCCATTTGAGTCTCAGTCATCTTCGTTGACCTAGTCAAGATAATGTACTCAGAGAAATCCAGGACTCAAGAGATGGCTCAGTGGTTAAGATCTCTGGCTGCTCTTGCAGAGGACCCAGGTTCAGTTCCCAGAACCCACATGTCAGCACACAACTATCTAAAACTCTAGTTCTGGGGGAGAGAAACTCCCTCTTCTGGCCTCCTTGGGCATTATACACACATGTGTATACATACATACACATTCAAGCAAAATACTCATACACATAAAATAAAAATAAATATTTTTAAAAAAGAGAGAGAAGGAGGCATGGCCAGCACGACAGTCTCTGATGTCCATTAGGAAAAAAAAACTAGACCAAGTATCTAGTGACCCAAGAAACTCCAAAGGCTTTTTAAAAAATTCTTCTCTAAGTCTGGATAAGTAACAAGGCTGGGAGAGTTAGGGAAGAATAGAATCCAGGATGCTCTTTTCATGGTGAGAGAGAAGAGAGAGAGAGAGAGAGAGAGGCGTACAGGGAAGAATAGAGGACAGGAGGGAGCGAGGGAGGAGAGGGCAGGGGAGATCAATGCAGCAATAGAAAGAATACCATGCCCAGACAGCTTGGAAAATTGGCTTCCTGTAGACTGCTGAAAGAGAAGTCAAGGCAAAGATTCTGAGGAGCTCAGGCAGCAGCCCTGAGAACAGAAGGCCATTTCTTGCTCCAGGGTCACGTTGAGTCACAGCGGCACACTCTACTCAGTGCCTTCATCTACCAGATCCCTTCTGGGCCATGTAGCTTTCAGCATCCACCCCCGCTGCCCACATACACGCCTGCTCCAGCCTGTGCCAGAGGCGGCAGATGGACACATACTTTGTAATTATCACCATGGCCAGGTGTCTGGGAGTCTTTCCTGGTCATTCAAAGTAATTAAACTGTTACACTCATCCGTGACAATGTGCTGCTTCAGAGAAGATGGGTCCACTAGAGAGCCAGTAACAAATCTCTGCTCTGTGCATAAACTATGCTCATGTCATTCTTTCCAGCATTTTGAGCTGGAAATAAAATGAATAGATTCCATGCAGTAGCTCTTTAATTAGAAGGATTTCCCAATGAGAGGACTTTCAAAATCACAGCCTGGGGAATGGTGTCACTAACTACAGTAGCTGTGCCAGAGAGACAAGCTCTGACAAAGTGTGCCTGCAAAAGCTCTGAATGTTCAACCTGTTTTTCTAGAAAATACCACCCATTCCTGAGATATAGTGCAGGGGCTGAAGGTTAGACCAGTGAGGGTTCCCAAGGCTGGGAACCACCAGGCCCTGTCATCTGTGTTCCCCAGATAAGCTTCTGCCCTAAAATCACACATTTCCAGCTGCACCTGCCCTGGTTCAGTCTCACTGCCCACTCAGCAAGCCTACTCCACTCTCGTGCAAGGATCTCTTAGGACTTGTGTTGTTGTTTGCTTGTTTTATTTTGTGTTTGTTTTTTGAGACAAGGTCTTGTCATGTAGCCCAAGCTGGTTTTGAATTCACTGTTCTCCTGCTTCAACCTCCCAAGTCCTGGCATTCCAGGTGGGCATCCCCAACTGGCTCGGAATATAACTATGAAGGCACTTCCTCCTATCAACAGCCAAGGTGGGAATCAGACAGAGGGACTGAAGGATTTCCAGATTCACCAAAGTTTAGGTAAGTGTGGAAAACAGAGCCTTTTTGCCTCTTTGAATGGGCAATGTTAATATCTGAAAACTATTCCAGATAACAAAATGCTCTCATCCAGAGAACCAGTCAGGCACTGAGGAAATCACACTGAAATTTTACCACCTTGACTGTGCAGGTTTCCCAGACAGGGAACAGTGAATCAGACAGAATGAAGCTTCCTGGTGTGCTTGACCCAAAGGATGCTGGGAAGTGCTCCCAAAAGTCATGGACGCTCCATCAGCCTCACAGCAAGCTCCAGCCAGTTTTATCCATCACTGGAATATTTAATGTCCCCCTCATTTGTGGGGCCAGGGGAAGGCTGGTAAGCTTCTTGTTCATTCACTGACCGGGCACACCAGAGTTGAACCTGCTTTTCATTAACTGAAAAAAGGCTGATGAACCTGCCTCCGGTAAGGGCTTGTGGTGGCTGCAGCCACTTGACTTCTGCTGAGGTAGATTCCTCAAAGCTTTAACTACAATCTCAATTTTACTTCCTTCCTTTAACTTAAAACCTCCAACACTATACTGTCTGCTGCTTTCTTGACTCGCTGCCATTAAGAAGGAATTTGTTTTGCTGTGAGGCCAGTGCCGTTAATCTCAGAGATTCAGCCCACTGTTCTAAGAAGAATTTAATTTTTCCAAATTCCACTGGTCTTTGCATGCAGCAGAGGAGGTCACCGCCTCTCTCTGGTTTCAAACTTAGGGCATGTAATTCTTTCCTCACTACTAATGGGGTTCTGGGACTCTTTACACTTGGCAATTTATTCAACACAAAATAAAATCTGTGTAAATAATCCAGTCACAGTAAATGATCATTGGGCTACATTTAGTGAAATTATAATTTCTCACTTTGTAAGCACTAAAGAAACTAATTTCTCCAAGATTCCTATTATCTATTGGAGAATATTTGCTGTATCATCTGAAGAGGCTCAGATGGTCTATAAAGCAAACAAGCATTTATTTGAGGTCTCAAAGCTACAATTTGGGAGGCAAAGATCCACAAAGACACTAGAATGTGTCCCCTTAGGGGAGGGCTGGAGATTCTTTTAAGGGTAAAAAGAGGAAGTTAAAGTGGCTTACACAGTCTGTTTATCCGGAACCTGGACTGGAGAGTGATCTTACTTCTATAGCTGGGGGGTAGGGTGGGGGTGTCAGCATGGACTGCCCAGACCCTAGGAAAGAGTTTAGCTTGCGCAACCCTTGGGATTTTACTTCTCTGTAAATGACTTTCTCATGGGGTGTCACTAAGTTCAGACTAAACACCATTGTATAGGAGGGAGTCTGATCACAAAACAGAGTCACTGACTTCAACTTTATTTCATGGTTTCAAATATCTGAATGTTGTTTAAAAGCAAGAAACGTTTTCCCCAACTTTTTTTTTTTTCCAAACTATAAATCCTAAATATCATGTATTTAATAGTCTTTAAACCATGTTCTTATTTATGTCCATGTAATTCTAAACATAGGGAGGAAGTGGATCTGCATTTAATATAGGATTAATCATTCTAAATTTAATAACCGGGAGCCATAGAGCCACCATCAATCATTAGAAAATGTCAACCATGTCCAGCACCCTTTTAAAGGCTGTGCTTTGAGGCTGAATTTGCAGCTCAGTGGTAGAGCCTCACATAAACCAGGTCCCCAGTTCTACTCCAGCTCAAACAACAGTCTGTGCTTTGTCCGCTATGTCATGTACTGGAGGTGGCAAGCATCCACGAGCACGACGTGCCTGGCTTTCCCTATAGAGGCCCCTGACCATTCCTTCTGCTACTGCTGTCTCCTTGTCACCTTTATCACGGACAAAGTCCATGGTCATCTGGAATCTTAAACAGCATGTGGCAGGGAATTTAACCTTGTCAGAAGACAGGTCTTTCCTCTGCCTTCACCTGTCAAGGGGTCACCTCCACACCCTCAGAATGTCTTCCTGAACAAAGTCTTTTCATTTATCTTAGACCAAGATGGCCCAGTTTGAGTCAGGGCTTGGGTCATAGCATATCACCTGGAGACTGAGGTCACTTCCGTGGGCAATCATGTCAATACAGTCAAGCCCCCAGACAAACTCTGGATGCATAAGTCCAGAGTGTCCCTTGTTACTCTGCACATACATCATTGATGAGAAAATGAACACTGTCCCACTGGGAGGAGACAAATAGAAGGTCCGTGTTTGCACCTGTCTCAGATATGAACCCTACATCTCTTCTCCTCAGGGATTCTAATTGGTAGCCTTCACTGGAATGAACCAACACTACAACTATAACCATTTCAATGGTTCTGTGGGCTGCTTTGGTGCAGTCAAACCTGTAGGGCATCCCTGCAACTGAAGCCAGAAGTGAAGACAGTCGTGTGCCCTGCTCTCCGACTTTGTAAAGGGCACCAAATTGTTATTCAACAAGAAACAAATGAAGACTCTTGTTCTATGACTACATGTCTGGGAACATTTCTGGGCTGGTTTTTCTTTACGAAAACAATCTTAATGAGCTTTGTAGATATCCCAGCATGGAGCTGAGGTTCGCCTTGTAAGGATTCAGAGAAGAGTGGTGAGAAGTAGAGAGAACACGGGGTTTATTCTAGATATCAGTCCAAATGCCAGCTCCAGCACTTACTGGGCAGAGAAGACAGGGCATAAAGAGCGGGATGGGGCTATGGATGTAAACCAGGGGGTACTGCTTGCCTAGCATGCAGGAGGCCCCGAGTTCAATCCCCAGCATTGCATAAACACAGCATAGTGCACACCTGAAATCCCAGCACTCAGAAGGTGGAGGCAGGAAGATCAGACGTTCAAGGACATCCTCAGCTACATAGTGAGTTTAAGACTAGTCTCAGCTGCAAATGAGACCCTGTCTTTAAAAAAAATTATAGGGATGTGTGCAAACAGTTAACATAGGACCCAGGTACCAAGATCCTGTAGGTTACTAGGTAAAAATTCACATTCATCTTGCTTCTAACCTAATCCTTTAATACACCCCACCCAGTTACTCTTAAGCACTGCAGGGCTTTGGCAGCCAGCACTGGAATGTGGTTTTCTTCTGACTGGTCTTTCTTTCAAAGTGTCCAGTGTTCTTTCTATTCAGAAACATACCTCTGAAGGTTACAGTTTTATTTATTTTTGATACATGTTTATTGAAACATGTTCAGCAGTTTTTTTTTAACTATGGGTATTTTTTATTGAATTTTGTGAATTGCATACAGTAGGTCTTAATCATATGTAGATCCCTCCCGTATCTGCACCTCCCCATCTCCTTCCCATCAGATTTCAGGCATTCTCTCTTATTTGGTAAGGACTATCGAGTCAAATTTGTGTCCCCAGATGCACCTTAGTGTGAACTCATCCATTAGAGCTTGATCAGTCTATCTAGCATCACTCCCTTAAAGAAGATCCACACTCTCTCTCATCTAGCAGCAAACTATGGATATTTAAAAAATAAATCTAGATAATTTGTTGGTCCTTTATTGAGACAGGGTCTCCCTGTAGCCCCAGCAGGCCTGGAACTCACCATGTAGACCAGGCTGGCCTCTATCCCACAGAGAGCTGCCTGGCTCTGTCTCCCAAGTACTGGGATTAAAGGCATGTGCCACCATGCCAGTCTGAGCTTTTTTTTCTTTTTTTGAGGGGAGTGACACCTTTTAAAAACTGTTTTCAGGATGGCTTAGTGATATACTCCTTTAATCCCAGAACTTTGGAGTCGGAGGTAGGCAGATCTTTCTGAGACTGAGGTCAGCCTGGTCTACACAGTGAGTTTCAGGCCACCTGGGGCTACAAGGAAACCCTGTCTAAACAAAACAAAACAAACAAAACACCCAAACCAACAACCAAAAAAGCTGTGTTTTCAAGTCATCATGTAATCTCTCATGTAGTCTCTCACGTAATCAAGCTCTGCTTCTTTTCTAGCCCAGACTGGGGTCTCTTTGGAGATGCTCCATAAGGAGCCAGATGGAAAGGGTCTGGCATTAGAGAGGGGAGCCCTGTCTGAGAACTCTCAGAGTCATCTAGCTGAGTAACATCGCTGCTTCTTCTTGCAAGAGCAGGTCTCCCAAATCACGTTCTGGCAATTTAGAGAACCACTGGATCAGCCTGACAGCTGCAGTGATGGTCTATCCTGATATTGCTACTCCGATCCTGATTGTTATTCCTATCCTGATATTCTTTGAGCATTTAGATTTCTTCCAAAGTTGCCTTCTAAGAGACTATTTTGTAAACAGTTGTGAGTATTCACAGCTACGTCCCAGTCCCCAGTTTAGTTACAGTTACTCCACAAACATTTGTTGAACAAATGAATAACGTGGTTGTAGCGAAGCAGCAGGCTGTGCCTCCTCCAGACACCCACGGTTTCTGTGTTGTAAATACTCTCTACCATAGCCAGCTCCAGGAAGGCCTGTGAGTCCTTCAATGTCTGTATAAGCTAGGCAATAACTTTACAAGATAGATTAGGATGCTACATGAATAGAGACTATGGCCACTCCCAAAGCCCCATCAGAAAAGCCACACAGTCACCCTGACCCCAGGCCAGAACAAGGAGAGTCTGATTTCTATTTATAAACCACATCACCTTTGCCATGGTGTGACATTTGCACAGCCCAGCATATGACCGGGACCTGGAAATGCATCTTACCACTGCCTCTTGGATTGAGTCATCCTGGTGAACGCTGATGTCTAGCAACCTAAAGGCATTGATTATTAAAAGGGAAGATTGTACCACGACCTCTAGTACAGTGAACACAGTCAAAACAGTGAAGGAAAAACTTGCTTTTCATCACAGATAAACAATATTGGCCCTTTCAACTATAAACAAAGGCATTTTTGAAAAGCACATCGATTGACCTGGTAGCTCCCTAGAGAAGGTAAAGCAGGTCCTTCCTGTTCATATTGAACATATTTTCTGCCCATCATTCCAACACAATGGAGGAACTCCTAGTGATCCTAAGATTGGAAAACCATACAAGAAAAAAGTGAGAATGGAGAAAAGAAGCTCTACCTGGCCTGGTAGCCTATGCCCAAACCCACACTCTGATCTGCACAGACTCCATTAGGTTATCACACTGACTACACAAATCCAAGTAGATTCAAACTAGGATTAGTCCTGTTCTTCTTGCATTGTATAGAAATACCACCTTTCTACCCTAACCTAAATCAGATCCATCTTTATATCAACTACATCCAGAGTGACATTCACTTACGGGGGGAAAACTTAAAACATGGCTCTTTCTGAAAATTTGTCTGCCTGTGTATGTGTGAATATGAGCATGCATACACCACAGGACATGTGTTGAGGTCACAGCACAACCTCAGGTGTTGGTTCTCACCTTCTGCTTTAAAACACCATTCTTAGAGCTGGAGAGATAGCTCACAAGTTAAGAGTTACTGGCTGTTCCTGATTCAGTTCCCAGCACCCACATGGCAGATAACAACTGCCCATAACTCCAGTTCCAGGACATCTATGCCCTCTTTTGGCCTCTGCAGACATTATACTACACAGGTGCACTTACACACATGCAGACAAAACACTCATATGCATAAAATAAATTCATAATTTTTAAAAAACATCATTTTTACCATTTAATCACTAATACATAAAAGTTCTGACCATATTAACATTACTGAGTTCAGATGTGCCCAAGTCAGGAAAGATTTGTATGTCAAGAGTTCACAATTTAGATATAAATCTAAATGAAGAAATGAAAATCTTTTCAATATCCTGTGTGCCATAGAGGAGGAAACCACAGACAGAATATACTTCTGAGAAATTAGCAGATTCTTTTTAAAAACATTCTTCACAATTAATAGTTTAAGAACGCTAATGTGAACTGGTACATTTTATATATTTAGCTCCTGGGTGGGAAACATTAATGTAATACAGAGTCAAACTCCACAGTCCTGTTATGGCCTGCCTCTGTGCCACACTTTATGTTCTGGCCTTTCATACATACTGACTTTACACACTCCCTGAGTGACCTTTGGCACCTTTTCTATGTCTCAGATCCCTTAACTGATAACAATGGTACCCATCTTGACTTTGTTCTGAAGATTAAATAAAACTTCCAGTCTGCTGTGTAAGATGTATCCAAGCTGTCACTCCATCCTACCAACAAGTAAAAAGCCAAACAAATTCAAGGATCCACACACTTTTTTAGATCTGTAAGAGAAGTGAGGTCGTGGGGCAGTCCAATACTCTGGCACTTGAATACAGAGAATTACAGCTCACTGGAGCAGAAACCCACAGGCAGCAACCTCTGTGGGAATGGACCCCCAAATGGCAAACCCAATCATAACTGACAAATTGCTGGAGTCTACAGCGGACGAGCGTGAAAGATTAAAACCTCAGGGAGTTTTGTTGAGTTGTATCAATTCCTCAGATTGAACACCAGCAGGCAGTGGAGGAAAGAGACCAGTGTGAGAGATAACAAAAGCACTTTTGAAGCGAAGGATGCTCTCAGGAGACATTAACCAGAGCTTGAACTGCTGGGGTTTATCGGAGTCTAAGAGACACGGGAGAAGGAAAAGACCCGACTCGAGCTGGCTCTAGCCATTTGTTGTGGGGAAGAAGGCGAAGGTGTTACAGATGTGGAGGCTGCGGTGAAGACTGAGAGGAAGTTGTGAGGGTTAGACTCCAGGAACACAGGCTCACTGAAAGACTGACACTGAGTCATAAGACTACAGAAGGCTTTCCCTGCCCACCCAGACCTTACACAGGAGTTACTAAAACCTTCTTCCACAATCTCTTTAATCCAGCTCATCAAGAGAAATTATAAAATGGAGAAAGGCAGAAACTGCAGTTAAAGAAACAGCCACCGTCATAATCAGACTCAGAAAGAACAGGAAAGTCATGAGGTTAAGAAATTAGAACTTCCTGTGCTAAGGGCTCTAGTTATGCACAAGGTGAACAAAGGCAGACATTCTAAGAAAAGCACAAAGAAGAAATTCTAGGAACCAAGAACACTGTAAGAGAAGCGAGAATGCCTTTGATGGGCTCAGCAGTAGATTGTACACAGCTAAGGACAGAATTTCTAAGCTCGAGGATATCTCAGTAGGAGGCACGGTGGTTAGTGCTGTCCGGCCTAGCATCACCTAGGAGACGAGCTTCTGGGCACACTTGTGAGGGCTTATTGGGGTTAGGTGAGCCTCTAGGATGGCTGTGGGGCATTTTCTTGATTGGGGTAGTTGAGATGGGAAGACCCGCCCACTGTGAGTGGCACTATTCTGTGGGTATACAAAATGGAGACTGTGATCTGTGCATTCACCTCACTCTCCACCCCAGGTATGGATGTGACATAACCAGCTACTCCAAGCTCCACTGCCTTGACTTCTCCGCCATTATGACCTGTGCCTTCAACTACAAGTCAAAATGCAGTCTTCTTTTCATAAGATGCTCTTTGGAGTGTTTTATCACAGCAGCAGGAAAAGGAACTATGACAAGGAAGGATTCCACTCTTTAATGATAAGAAGAAGCAATATTGTCTAAGATGTTGGCTTTTCCCAACTTGATCGATAAATCTCAATCACACAGTAAGTTATTTTGTGGCTATTGATCAACTGATTCTAAAGTGTATATGCAGAGAGAGATGCAGAATAGCCATCGGGAACTGAAATAGACAAAGAAGATCAGAGAACTGACACTATCTAACTTCAAAGCTTGCTATGAAGCTGAAGTAACTGAGACAGCATGTTATTGGTGAAATAAAAACAACCCAATCTATGAAACAAAATAGAGAACCCAGGAGTATACCCACATAAATATAATCGACTAAATGACCAAGAGCAATACAGTGAGGCAGGAATAATCTTTTCAACAAGTGGTATTAGGACAAGTGGATATCCACATGCAAGCTAAAATAAAATGATATAGACACAGATTTTCCAAACTTCAAGTTTCAACTCAAATAAACCATAGATTTAAATGTAAAATCATAAAATCTCCATTTCATAGGAGAAAAGCTTAGTGATTTTGGCAATGACTTTAGAAACACTATCAATGACAAAATCCATTAAAGAGAGAACTGAGAAGCTGGACTTCAGGACACAGTTCCTTCTTGCAGACGACACTATCAGGAGTATAAAAAGAAGAGCCACAAACACAAATTAAACTCCACAGACTTGCTTTGCTTTGTTTTCTGCAGACACGGTCTTCCTATAGCCCCAGCTGGCCTGGAACTCCCTATGTAGACTAGGCTGGCCTCCATCTCACAGAGATCCACCTGCCTCTGTTTCCCGAGTGCTGGGATGGTAGGCATGTGCCACCATGCCCCGCATCAAAAGATCTTTTAAAAAAGAAAAGTAATAACAGAGGACATAAAGCCCAGAGTGGGAGTAAGGTAGAGGTGGAGATGGCGCAGGGTCTGAACATGACCAAGAGACACTGTATGAGAGTCTCAAAGAAACAATAAAATATTTTTAAAAGAGCAAAGCCACAGCTGGAGAAAATATTTGCAAAAGGCATACCAGATAGTCCTGCTGGCCAAAATGATCAATGCTTCTCACTTGCTCTCTCTACTTTTGTATGTTATACAACCATTGTACCAATGATCTCCATCCCCAGCACAAAGCATCTTTGAAATTCAACAACAGCAAAAGAAACAAACAAACAAAAGCTGATTTAAAACAATGAGCCTCTGTGTCCCATCGTCCCTTTAGGTAGGACAAAGTAATTCATTTTAAAAACCAGTTTTTAGTGGGTTCTTTTTTTTTGCTGTTGTTGAAATTAAAAAAAATAACTAATAAAAATAATAAATAAATGAACCAGAGGCCTCATTGTCCATCTCCCTCTAAGAAGATAAATAGGTAGCAAATAAGGGCACAAAAACCTCTTTAGACTGTGTATTGTAGGGAAATGCAAATGAAAACCAGGTATCACTACACACATATTAGAATGGTGAAAGCCCAGAACACTGACATCGTCAAATGTGGATGAGGATCTGGAGCAGCAGGAACTCTCATTCTTGGTATATTCCTACAAAACTAAATACGCTCTTGCAACACAATACAACAATCATGTTCCGTGGGATTTATGCAAAAGACATGAAGAGTTATTGTTACAATAAGTCTGCAACGCTGCCAACACTTGAAATATCCAAGATGTCCTTCAGTAGGTGAATGGTATATACAGACACTAAAGTAGCATTTTGTACTAAAAAGAAGCAAACTATTTAACAATAAAAAGACAATGAGGAAACTGACCTGCATATGACTAAGGAGAAGCCAGTCTGTAAGGTTACATGCCACAGGATTCCAACTCGATGACAATGTGAAGAAGGTAAAACTGAAAAGGCCAGTGTTGCCAGGGATTGGAAGAAAGAAGAAATGATGAGGCAGAATGCAGGATTGTTAGTGTAGAAATCTGTACGATACCAGGATGATAAACACATGCCATTCAGTCATCAAACCCCACAGGATGTTCAAGAACAAGAGTGAACCGTAAAGTAGATGGACTTTTGTGATTATCTTGATCCAATGTAGATTCATCGGTAGTTATACATATGCCACTCTCACAGGAAATGTTAATAATGGAGGAGGTGGGCATGGGGCATAAATAAGAAATTTTTGTACCATCTGATCAGCTTCACTATGAACCTAAAACAACTCTAAAAAATCCAAGTCTATATGAAATACTAAGTGATGAATGATTTAATAAATGTTTAGATTTTTCATAAAAAGATTGAATGAGTCAATACATGAAATCTGATCAGATTAGTGTGCTTAGCTATTGTTGCAGTTATCACCAAAATTTTCACTGGGAATAACCGTTAGTAAAATCCACAGAGATATAGCTATGATTACTTCCACTAACAGAAGGGAACAGAGGCTCAGAGATGTTGAGAACATTGCTTAAAGTCCTATAGTCCTGGTTTTGGCCTAAGCCTCTTGCCTAAAACCCTGTCTTCTTTCTAACACCCATCCCATCTCAGTAATGAGAGGCTATAAATAAATCTGTCTCCATAGGCAAAGGTGCCTTATTTACATTTCTAACTTCAAAGAGGCATGATCGTATGTAAAATAATTTTGATCAGTACCTTCTGAAATGGCTACTTTAAAAAGCAGATAATTAACTACTAGCATTTAGTTTAGATAGCACAATATCCTTTAAAACCCTGATCTTTTGCTAAGGCAAGGAGCTTAGCAAGATTGGCAGAATGGAAAGACAGACCGCAAGATCCAGTGTCAGACACTCAGGGTCAAGTGCTGGCTCCCTGGCTCCCTGCTCTGACATGGTGGGTAATTTACTCAAACTCTCTTACTTCACCTGGCCTTTGTGCAGATTAAATAGGACCATGTAGGTTGGTGTGATTTGAGCTCCTCGGCTCTGGAAAAACAGAAGCTGTTGTTCTTCAATCATGATCCAGGTACTACCAAAAGGTGTCACGTGAGCCTAAACTCCAAGGCTCAGAGCCCAGCCTTTCTGAAATGGTCCTCAGGGATAAATGCACTGAGTGGCATTCCTCACACTGCAGTACTTCCATTCCTGGAAACCGTGGGCTAAAAAAAGAATCCAGAGCTGTTCACTTGGAAACTCCAGCTCGTTTCCCTCTTCCCTTTTGGAACTTGGAAGGATATTCAAATACTACATTTTTTAATCTCCTAAACCTCCACATAGAAGCTAGATGAGGAGGCTGAAGGGATGACCTAAGTTTGACCCCCAGAACCCATGTGAAAAAGCAAGTTGTGGTGACTACTGCATATAACCCCAGTGCTGGGGACGTGAAGACAGGAGGATCCTGGGGCTCTGCTGGCCAGCCAGCCTAGCCTGCTTGGGGAGCTCCAGGACAGTGAGAGACTCTGTCTCAAAAAAGAAAAAGAAAAAGGCCAAGATGGGCAGTGCCTGAGGAACAACACCCAAGGTTGACCTCTGGCTTACACACACACACACACACACACACGCACACACACACGCACACACACACACACACACTGGCTGCTCTTGCAGAGGATCTGAGTTTGGTTCTCAGCACCCACATGATGGCTAACAACCATCCATAACTCCATTTCCAGGGGAATCTGACTCCCGTTTCTGACCTCTATGGGCACTGCATGACATGGGTGCACTTACACACATACATGCAAAATAAGAATAATAAATAAATTTTTTTTAAAAAGAAACAAAGGAACAAACAAAAAGGAATTGGTGAGAGAAGGCCACATACAGAGATCAAACAGCCTTACACTTAACGCTAAAAGTGACACAGCAATTCACCTTAGAATTCTACATCATCTAGACTGTTGAACTACACTGTTACCTATATGAGGATAAAAAAGTACTTATATAAATCCTTTCCAAAAATACTCCTGGATGATGTGCTCCGACAGAAATGTAGAAGACTGGCATGTGAAAACCAAAGAAGGGTTAGAGGACGGCAATGAACAGACATCTCAGTAGAAGCTACTCAGAGAAGAACTACTTCAAATTGTTGAACAGGAACTCAAGAGAAGTTTCAGGGCAGGGAAGTGATAATGAAGCGTTTGAGCACAGGGAAACATGTCACATGACGTGCAAAAAACAGTGAAGAACTCAACAGAAATAGCAACAGGGACTAGATCCAAAAAATACCAGAGAAGCTGTCAACTCCTGGAAAAACAAAGCGCCATCCAAGAAGGGAACCCGGTCACATGTCACTGAGGGCTCTGTCAGGAAAGTATGTGTTTTAATAAAACCATGATAAACTTCAACTATTAATCAGATAAAAATGCTATATGACTTCACTGAGGGGACGAATGGAAATGAATTATATTGATAGTAAGAGAGTACTCAACTCTCGTTAATAGATAAAAAAGAGTAATAACTACACAGCTAGGAATATGACAGTAAATAGCAGGAAATAGCCAAGGCTGGATGAACAGCCAAGTAAATAAAACACACACCTCTAAGGAGAGGGGCTAGAGCATGAAAAAAGGTGCTGCCACTTCTTTATGGGCCTTAAAATATTTGGGGGGGTTTCAAAAGTGTGAGTGTGTACTATGTTCACTACAAGTATCCATTTTAGTAGCTAAAATTTAAATCTCTATAAGACAAAATCAAAACTGGAGGCTGTAAATATATAGTTCAAATAGGTATCTACCCTTAAAACAAACGAGTATAAAGCATCTTAGCCATGGAAATCTTGCACACTCAAAAAAGTACACGTTCTTTTCTCCCTATAATCTACCACTTTAAAAATCAGAAGAGCAACTGTGGCTTTGATGTTGCAAGTGGATCTCCAAATATCTGACGAGTCTTTTGATTTCTCTGATTTATCACAGGAACAAATTGAAAGCACTCCTTTTGTTGATCATCTCATAACTGATCAAGTTTTTCGGGCTTTTAGTATTCAGGCTTCTACAGTAAATTCTTTGGTCTAATCAGCGCGACCCATTGTTTCTTCTACTAATGCACACACTTGATAAATACCCCAGCAGTGCATCATATTTTTTCTTCCAACAAAGGCAATTATTTTGAAAGACAGAACTGGTTTAAAACTTAAAAAAAATGCATACCTATAAATCAATAAGATATATTCTCTAACTCTAATGACTCCACATCTTAAAATTCCACATTTCTTTGAAGTCTAGAATTGATCTAAAACAACAAACATAGCCTGTTCCATTAAAGTCTTCCTGAAGTGAACAAGTTTAAATTCAGAACTAATGGAACTAGGAGCTGAGTGATGGCTCAGTGTGAAGAGCGCTCTTGCAGAGTACCTGGGTTTGACTTCCAGCACCCATACGGCAGCTAACAAATTGTTCCTAACTCCAGTTTCAGGGGAATCTGACACCCTCTTCCGACCTCTTCAGGTGTTGCACAACACGGGTGCACTCACATACAGGCAGGCAGTATACTCATACACATAAAATAAAGACAATAAATAAAGTATTGTTTAAAAAGAAATAATGAAACTAGCCCTGTGCAATCACAGGCACTCATCGATGGTAACTGATCATTTGCAGTTGTTTATTAATAACTTGGCTTTAAAAACAGACAAATTGATTTGACAAAAATCAATTCTGACACGGCATTTAGGAAAAAAACTCTTTGCTTACCTCTGTTGGTTTATGGCAGTCTACGAGAGCTTCCTAGAATTAAATACACACAGTCAGTTTTTAAATTTAAACATCAATATTATCTTAAAGGTGCAAGTAAAAGTCATTTCAGAGGCTGGAGAGATGGCTGAGCAGTTAAGAGCACTGGCTGCTCTTACAGAGGACACGGATTGGGTTCCCAGCACCTGCATGGCAGCTCACAACTATTTGTAACTCCAGTTCTAGGGGATCTGATGCCCTCTTCTGGCCGCCATGAGCACCAGGTACACACACACACACACACACACACACGATACCCACACATATATGCCAACAAAACATTCACAACACAAAATAAAAACAAATAAATCTTTTTAAAAAATCCCATGACTTTCAAAAGGTCTTAAGGGCTAGTTATCCCCCCGCTTACTCCCTCGCTGCCCTCCCCTCCCCGTCCCTCAACCTACTGAAGCCATTCTCTCAGTTATTCCCCTTCCCATGCATGTCGTCGTATTCTATCGCCCCTCCCATGAACCATCTCTCATGTTCCCTTATTAGTTTCCTGATCTCTAAGAATTTTCCATTTGAAACACATCAATCTAAAGATTCAAAGCCAGAGTCCACTTATGAGAGAGAACATGAAACGTTTGTCTTTCTAGCTTTGGATTGTCTGAGTTGTCTCACTTAGGGCGATTGTTTCCAGTTTCATCTGTTTACCTTGGAATATCCCAATTTTGTTTATCTTAACAGCTGAAAACATTCCACTGCATAAATGTACTATGCTTTCATTATCCGCTCATCCGTTAATGGACATCTAGGTTGTTTCTTATTTCTTGTATATTGTGAACAGAGCAGCAATGAACATGGATGGACAGGTATTTTTGTAGTAGGAGACAGAGTTCTTTGGATATGTGCGCAAGAACAGTATGGCTGAATCATGTGTTAAATCTATTTTTAGCTTTCTGAGGAACTTCCACGCTGATTTCCATAATTACTGTATCAATCTTCACTCCAACCAGCAGTGACATAGTGTTAAACTAGCTCATGAGAACTTATTACACCCATAGATCAGTGCATCTCTCAACTCTCACCAACGAAGTTTCTTGCATCAGATAACATTAGTGTAGAGACCCACAAATGGTCAACATACAGGGAATAAGAGACTGTGGAATGCACAGCCCTAAATGGGACACCTATGTCACACTCTCTTCAGCTAAGGTTCAGGAATCATTGGTGAAGCTTGTAAGAGCCAGAGACGGTAGATGAATACAAGGCAATGTGTTGTCTGGATACCACAGGATGGTTGCACATATGAACCCACCGCACTATGACAGCATGCACAAGAGCTGTGCAAACTCAAGTCAGACAAAAACCCAGCACGAATGGGGAAGGTTGGCAGTAAGCTCCAGCCCTAGCTGAAGATCTATTCCCAACTGATGGATGCTGGGAGAAGGAGGGCCAAGGGATAGACCCACACCCAAGAACATTTGGGAAACACAGGTTAGACTCAAGAGGCATTAAAAAAAAGACAAATAATAATAGAGGACATGAAGTCAGGGTCGGGTAGTAAGGTGCACAGGGAAGAGGGTCTGAACATGGTCAAAATACAGTGTATGAAAATTCCAAATCAATAAAGTATTGTAAGAAAACAACCTAGTTAAAAAATAAACTTACCTTTAAACTATTATTTTTCCAGCTCTCTGTCAAGGCTTCCTATTGACTCCCTACAACCACACTATTTTATAATCAGTTGGTCATCAAAGATAAAAACACCATTCATATGCAGGAATGTTTTATCCTTAGCACATGGGTAAGTGCACATGTATGTATACATACCCTACAGAGAAAGGTTTTCCAATACAAAAGACTGGGTTTTTGTGCTATCATAGCTTTGAAAATAAAATGTAACTCTGGAACCAGACTACAACTGCCTCACTAAGAAAAGCTCCTTTAAAGGGGGGGCGGGTGTGAGCAGAAAGCAGGAAGAGGTGGGGCGGGGGGCTGGGGAAGGAAGGGAACCAGCCAGGCAGAGGCACAGGTGTATGAAAATGCCAAAGTGAAACCCCTCACTCTGTACGCTCCCCGAAAAAATTAACTAAAGAAAAGGCGGATGGGATATGGTGACAGTCTGTAGAGGGGTGGGGACTGATTTCCCAAGCCGGTCCTAGCTAGCCCTCAGTAGTAACCCAATTGCGCGCTCTCTCTCTCTCTCTCTCTCTCTCTCTCTCCTCTCTTTTCTACATTAGCTGAATATAACCCAGAGTGACCCCACCCACCCAATCCATGCTGTATTTTATTCTATTTCTTTGCACATATGAGCACAATGTGCCTTTTCTCTTTGGACTCCCAATAGTAAACTGGCCATACTTAAAGCTGAGACCTTTCCTGCACAAGGTGGGGACAATTACAATGGCCATGGAGAGAGGGCTCTAGCACAGTTCAGCTACAGAGGGTCTTGGGTCCTTAGCTTCTCACACACTCACCTGAGAACCACAGTGGAAAGAGGAGGCTGATGACACCTCAAAAGGCTGCTTTCAAGTTCTCTACTTTAAGGAAACTTTTTCCATGTCATTACCTTTTCTATGGAATGGATGTCTGTGCGCTCTCTCTCTCTCTCTCTCTCTCTCTTTCTCTCTCTCGTCTCTTTTTTAAAGTATCGTCTCCCAAATAAGTCTGCCCACAAGGAATAATCCCTGTAACTGAGGCCGCTCTCCTCCCTCAGGACATTAGTAATTATGAACACATTAAACACATCAATGCTGTATAATGTGTCCTTCAATAGGCTCCTGACACCATGTGCTACTTGGGATAGCCAACAGACACTAACAGTAATTACCAGTGGACATTAAGAACAATGGCAGGTCATAGGTTAATTACTTTTAGAAACTGCCCGGTACAGATTTATAAGTGACAGATTTGACCTCCCATGGGAAGAACTGTGTTTTACTGCTTTCCACTAAGTAACATTAGCCATTTCAGCCTCCTCTGTTGCCACAGATCTATTAAAAGACATTTAAATAAACAGAATCATGTCATAAGCAATCTAATTCTAAAAAGTGCTTTCAAGAATGACATAATCCACAGTTGTAAGACCAGAACCTGAGGTTTCCATATTCCCAGTCCCAGCTCTGACTTTCTCATGCTCCGCCTTCAGGCTACATTGCCTGCCCTGGGGGATAATCTGTGAAGGGAGAGCCAGCTCTCTCCCAAGATAATGAGGCTGGGGAGTGTTAACCCAGAAGGTCTCCGGAGACCTGACTGTAGTCAACAGCTGCTTTATCATCCACATGCAGTGGATGAGGGTAAAGAGCTGGTACCCATTGTTTTCTGTCCTGCAAACTGCCACTGTTCAAGTCCTGGGGACGGGGCCAGTGCCCTGAATAAGGCAGTACCCACTGATGCCAAGTTCTGGAGACCTGAGAAGACTCAAACGTTCATGACTATAAAATTCTACATTTTGAAAGCTGCTGACCTGTAATTTAGAGGCTCGTTCTTCCTCACTGTCGGCATCCAGAAGATCATCAATATCGATTTCTACGTCCGGCATTTCTTCCTCCTGGGGGCAAATAGGAAGGCAGTTAGTTTAGGGAGAAACTAAGTGGGGCTGAACCAATTTAACTGAGTTAAATAAAGGACTAGATTATCCATCCATAAGGAATGATAGGGAAGAAGGGGAAGAAGGCAGAACAAGAGGAACAGAGGGTGGAGGAGGGAAGGAGGGAGAGAAGGAGGGAGGGGGGAGGGAGGAGAGCAAAGGGCAGGTTTGAGTCATATTCCTTTCTGACACAAAACAACTTGCATGTACACACACACACACACACACACACACACACACACACGGTGGTTGACTGGCAGAACACAGAAAGGACAAGAGTTACAGCTTTCTACTCTATCTCCTCATTTTCACAGCTTCCAAGCTATAGGAAATCTGATTCCATCACAGATTTTTGGGGTACCAGTATCACCTAGCACAACACTAATTCAGAGAGTATGTGTAATCCAAGACCCATGGGGGTTCTCAGAAGGATTACCTCTCACGCCCTCTCAACCAAATGCAGGTTGAGGCATCACACAGTCCTGGATAATGCTGGCAGCCTCCTGCTGCAATGAAAAGAGTCAGAGTTTGGGACAGGGCTGACTCCAGAGTGGGCAGAGTTGGGAAGAATAAGGAAAGCAGGCTCTAGATAAAACTACCATGCCAAAAATAGGTCCAACCACGTTTGAGTAGGTGCCTTGTGTTGTTCCAGCCATGTGGAATGAGCAACCAAAGACACTTGGACCAGAAGAAAGGGCAAGAAAGACAGAAGACCTCACTGGTTCGGAAGCTGACTCTAGGACAGTGGCTATCTGCTCCCTGCACTCTTGTCTGTTTTTGGAATCTTCCCTGCACACTCAGAGCGGGGGCTTCAGATGTCGAAATTAACTAAGGAGTAAGAGAAAGCTACCGCTTTGTGCTTCGTCCTTCCACATGAAGTTACAGCTGCCTGACACATCTCAAGGATGGCTGAGGGGTGTTGGCACGAGCTGGAAGGAAAGCCATTCATGGCAACAACTGGAGTCACTCCATGTAAGTAAGCTACTAGCTCTTGACTTCCTGGGCGAGGCTGCCAATCTGAGTATTTCCTTCTGGTAAAATGCCATTTATTAAGCAATAGTACTCAATCTTTGTCTGCCTGTTTCCAACACAAAAGTGAGGGCCCAAGAGAACCAGGGAAATTAAGGAACGTGACACCCTTAATGGCTAAGAGCATTCCAGAAACGGTCTTTCCTTTGTGAAGCATTTCTGTCAGGAATGTCTGTCCTGCAGTCAATAGCCCACAGGTAGCATGCAGATAAAGATAGCTATGAATGTGGCCAGCACAAAATCATGAACTCACTTAAAACATATGAGATATGCCAGGTGTGGTAGCACACACCTTTAGTCCTAGCACTCAGGAGGCAGAGGCAGGTGGATCGTTATAAGATCAAAGCCAGTCTAGTCTATATAGCATGTTCTAGGCCAGCTATGACTACAGGGAGACCCTATGTCAAAAAGACCAAAACAAAAACCACAACAACAAAAATCATTTATGAGGTGTGTGTGTGTGTGTATGTGCTATTTTACCCAGTTCTATAGGTATCAAGCACGAACCTTATAGATGACATGACAACATCATGTTGCAGCATCAAAAGGTTGGACATGCCGGGCAGATCCTCTGCTAACCTGTGGGATAAACCACTTCAAACCAAGATTGCCTCATCAATGTGCATCTTTTAAGTCTCATCCACAAGATTCCATCTAATGGAGAAACCTTTCACATTTTTATATATGTGTTTAATGACTGTTTACCTATTAACAGAAGCTGGTGAATTCTAAGTGTGGGAGGGGGGTGGGAAGGGTTCAATGTTTTGTTGAGAGTAAATCTGCAAGGTAACCTTTCTCTTAGCAGGAACGTGGTCTCTTGAGCCTGGCAGGCAAGGCCAAGGCTAACTTTACCACTAACATATTGTGTGACTATCTGCAAGTTTTTTAATCTCTCTAGATTCCATTTTCTCATCTATAACATGCATGAATAAATTCCAACTATCTCATAAGGTTGCTGTGTAGATTGAGTTAGTTCACTGGTATCAAGTTCTCAGAATACTATCTGGCACATAGCTGATACTGAGCACTTTGAAGGTAGAACCAGCTCTTTCTATCCCAAGATAATATGGCTGGAGAGTGTTATTATTTCTATATGATCATAAGACATGCAATCCATGAAAACTGAATCTTATGTAGAGGGACAATTTTAACATTATAAGTTTTATTAGGATCAAAACTCTTTAGTCTTATTAGAGTAAAAAAAAAACAGTAAGACTAAGAGGAAAGGGGCTGGAGAGATGGCTCAGTGGTTAAAAGCACTCACTGCTCTTACAGAGGACCCAGGTTCTATTCACAGCACCCACATGGCGGCTAACAACCACCTGTAACTCCAGTTCCAGGCTATCTGATGCCCTCTTCTGACTTCTGCATCACACAAAATCAGTATGCCTACCTACATGCAATATACTCACACACATAAAATAAAGATAAAAAATAAAGTATCTAAAAAAAGAGTTAAGAGGAAAAAAATGCATCTCAGAAAATTCCAGTGACCTCAGACCTGGGAACAACTGTTTCTGTCTGGAAACTAGCTAGAGGAATAAAAATAAAGCACAGTCACTGAGTTCCCAGGAGTCGGGAACACTCTAGCGGGTGGGGTATCTCTAACTGTAAAAACAGCACGGCCATCTAGGAACTCCACCGACATGGGCCGACGAACACAGGCATAGCTGGCCTTCATGGCATTGTTGCTGAACCGCGATACCTCCCCGCCCATTCCTAGAATCCATCCACCCGCACTTGGATTCAGCTAGTCGGTTTTCCAGACTGGCACGGAGTAGCTGTCCATCCCCTTTGACAGTTCATCCCCTTTTAGGAGAGGGCAAGGCAGGAAGCTGGGCATCAGTGTGCCTCCATCAGAGAAGAGAGTGCTGGAAGGGTTCCAACCAGGCCACGCTGGGAAAGCCACGCTGTACACCATGCTTTGCTCTGTGAGTGCCAGCCCCTGGAACGCCATGGCCTGCCCTCCATTACACTGGTACCCTTTCACCGTCTTGGAACCGAGCATCTAATTTTGTACATATTTGAAAACAGGGCAGAAAGGAATACTGACAAGGGGAGCAGTGGAGCTATTGGGGGACCCTAACTAGAAAGTAGTAGGTGTAACTTGAAAGAAAGTGGCCTAGACTCTGTCTGACTCTGCACAGTAAGAGCAGCAGAGGGACCACAAACACCAACAATGGGACTCCTGGTTTACAGAACAATGTAGCAGGAGCACAGGATGCTACGGGACACATGACTCACTCACAGTCACCCCCAGACCAGTGAATGGATAAGGCCATGAAAGACCAGCTAGAATACTGTGCATGTATGTTTTAGAAAGTGTAGCTGGAAATAAATTCAGCTCCATCCAGAGCTCAGCACAGCTTGAATCACTACCAAATAAAGAAGGAACACCTTTCAGGTCTTGTCCTTTCAGGTCTCAGCTGGCTCTAGTCAAGAAAATCCAAGTAAAACAGACAGACCCATAGGTTTCAGTCTATGCAACAGAGGAACAGGCATAGACCCTATTCAAGGAATGAGCCAAAGGCAGCTTGGAGTCTGCTGTTCTAGGAGATAAAAAACACACTCAGTAAGAATGGCCTCCTCAGAACAACACAGTAGTGCCCCCCACCAAAGCAAACATCACTGAAACAACGCAGTTGGTGGGATGAACTTAATCAAACCAGCTCGGATTTGTGTGATGATATCTGCCCCAGGCAGGAGACGTCCTCAGTTAGGTGTCCTCTCATTAAGAGTGCACAGGGCTCTCTGGCTCTCTGTTACCTACTGAGTTTGACCCATTTCCCCTAACCTGGAGAGCTGGACTGCCTAACATTGTCACAATGGCTAATATTTAAAGTCATGACAAGGAAAGTCAGAGACTGGGATTCCAATTTCTCATTATCACCAGCCACAATTCACAAGCTCAATAGTTCAAGCAGCGAGTGGCTTCTGCACTAGAAAACACAAATTTACAGCTTTTCATCATCATGGGAAGTCCTATCTGACAGCGCGGCCTTAGATCCACCAGCGCTCTGGGCCAGAGTCAGGAAGTGAAGTCCCTTTCTCAAACGGACTAATAGGGCAGAGCAAAATGTCCAGTGTCTCAAAGTCAGTTCTGAGACCTAAGGTCACATGTCTGGGAAAGCCTGAGCTTCTTTTGCAAGAGGTAACGCGGAAGCACATCGAGAAGTCACTGGTTAGTCATGACTCGTTGGACATCCGTGCTCTCTAGCATCTGTGAGTCACTGCCTGACCAGATGCTTTGGAGGCCTGGGGCAGCCAGGTGCACTGAGCACCCTAGGAACACACAGCAGGGCCTTCAAAAGGCTGGTGATTCTTCATAGAAACAGGTTCTCTTTAGCCCCGGACTGGTCTTAGAGCAGTGAAAGAGCCAATCTGATCACTTACAAAGCAGTGAAAGTTCCCGTAGCTGACAGTAGTGCATCAGAGTTTAGCTGCCCTTGGATAATTGCCCCACATCAAAGATGTGCCCCACTCCCAACAGTGAAGTGAAAAAACCACCTTCAGAGTCACTGGAGAACACTAGTCACCAGGTCACCAGTGGGCAAGTGCCTTTCTAAGGGTCCAGAAACTGTGATCCTCGACAAAGCCCCGGCGCGGGAGGAGATAGTCTAAAGTGTCTCTGCCTCTTCCTTCAAATATCAGATCACCATCTTTTATTTTCACTTACAAAATTAGCACATGTGACAGGCACTCAGGAGTGCAAGCTGAAGTAACTGAAGCTGACCTCTAGAGAAAATAAAAATAGCTTTTAGTGTCTACCTATTACAGGAGTGGACCTCAGGACAAAACTATGCCAGGCCTGAAACGGACATGTAGCCTACAACCCACAAAATCCCGGAGACTGATCTCTTGTAAAAACTGGAGCTCTTTAAGAACCCTTCCTCTCTCATGTTCTTCAGCCTGCACTTGAATAACAGCAGTCTCTGTAATGGAGGAAGGAGACAACCACGGTCCCGGATCCCTTCATGAGGAGAACACTCAGCCTGTCCAACAGTGAAACTTACATATGTTTCAGCCTGTGTCACATGGCTTTTTGTAAACTGTAAGATGTCCACAGTCACAGGCTAGGTGAGAATTAAATCCCTTCCCCCAATCTGACCAAACTGTAAGTCAACCCATTTTCCTTTACCAATTTCTATTTCTTAATTTATTTGGAATACATAGAAACAAAGATGGTAGGTTTGCAGATCTAAGACATGGAAGAAGAACCCATGAAACAAGACCTGTCACTATCTCTCCACATCTTTCTAATTGCACACCCGTAGAAAGAATCGGCTGTGTGCAAGGCACTGTGATTTGGGCATTGGGAGAAAGCCCCAGCCTAAGAGGGATTGTTAGCCTAAGCCCAGCTAAAGAAACAAATAGACTAACAACACACTAAAAACCAGAGACGAGCCAGAATGCTGCAGTGATTCTGGTGAAGATAAAACTTCCACTGGGGTGGGTAGACTGGGAGTTTCACATGGGAGAGAATGATGAAGCTATCCTTGTGGAATGGAAGGATCTAGACAGATGTGGCTGGGGAGGGTTCACTCAAAAGACAAAATGGAACACAGGCAGCAGAAATAAAACATGTACTTGGAGTGTATAGATTTAGAACAGTCCCCAGCCCTGGGCTGTAAATATTGATGTGACAGAGACCAAAGGGATGGCAGGTGAGGCAGATGAGTGCGCTAAGAAACAGTGGGCCAGGCGGCAAGCTAGGGGAACACAGCGCGAAGAAAGGCAACTAGGAACACTCCTCACATACCTTCTGTCACTTTTTAGGAATATGTACTCAGGGAAGCCAGCGCTCCAAGTTTTCAGGAAAAGCCCAAACTCAAAATAGAGATGCTTAATGTAAAAACAAACTGCAAATCTCAAATTTAAAAAACCTTACTAAGAATTCTTTCAAAGATTGGGCAGGAGAAACAAACTTCATCAGTCACAGGCTGCCAGTCACCCTGCCTTACAGAGACCATGGCCGCCAAAGGCCCCTGAGCAAACAAAAGGACAGCGGGAGGAGCTAGCCCCGTCCCAGGCCCGGGCTGACAAGGAGGCTGAAGGTTGTGTGGACAGGGTTGTCCTCATCCAGGAGGAAGGCGACTGGGCTGAAATGGGAGTCATGATAAGACTGGAAGAAAGGGTTTTAAAGAGTGAAAACTAGGAAAAGAGAACAGAGGGATCTGGAGATGAACTGGATGCTGGAGAAAGGAGGGAAAAGTAAAGAGGACCCAGGTTCTGAGCTGTCGAGGGTCTAGAGCAAGATGGAAGCAACAGGAACTCTGGGACCTTGAAGACACTCACAAACAACCCAACAGTGATGATGTCAGCACAGCCGGCCCTCACTCCAAGTGAGAAGCAGAGGCAGGGTGCCCACTCCACAAAGCACAGGGAACACTGTGGTACTGAATGACAAGGGATGGCCCTAGTCAGACAGCTACAGTGGCAAGGGCTAGCAGACTCTGGCCTTGGCATAGAAGGACACAGGGGGTCAGAGTATCAAGACAAGATCATCTGTAGTGTAACACATACACTTGTGTGCATACCACCATGAAGACTCACATACACATACATACATACCACCACGCTCCACAAACTACCATCAATATAGTCCCACACCACCACACATCCTATCATGCTCTCTCTTTTGCACACACACACCATGTACATACATATTTACATGCAAAAACCATGAATACAGTTCCACACAGCCACATGGCACATCATTCTCTCTCTCTCACACGCACATATATATATTTTCATGTGAAATACCATGCATACATTCATACATGCCACACTCTGTACTATGCTTGTACAAACACACACACATACACACACAGACATATCATATACACACACACACACACACACACACACACACACATTGCCATGTAGCTGTTTCCTCCTTTTTGAAACACTCCCTTCGGAAGCAACCAGTGCCGGCTCATGAAATTGACAGTACTCACAGGACCCTCCCCAAGATTGTAAACACAGCAAATAATTGCTGGGGAAGAGGAGGCCCTACATGTATGTAACAGCGTGCAAGGTGCACAGGGCAACCCCACTAATGGAACTCTTGTGAACTGAGTCAGCATGTATCCTGGGGGCTGGGCCTTTGGTGATGCTCCTGTATGTAATCCCAGTTAAGCTCACTGGTTCACCGAGCTGAGTCTGGATGGAATTGTTTCTCTGCTCTGTCACTGACCTGTCTATCTGAAGCAAATAAGAACAGACTCCTCAGAAAAAGTAACACATTACATATACCTATAGACTACTATGCATCCCCCTACATACACACACATAATAACTAACCAGAAGATTCACACTCAACCCTGGGAGGAGTCATGGAAGCTTTCACAGAAGGCAGTATTACCCTGCTGCAGAAGTAGGCGGCTGACAGAAATGATCAAACTAAAATTCAACTTTAAAATGGATCGTGTTGGGGTTGGAGAGCTGGCTCAGCAGTTAAGAGCACTGACTGCTCTTGCAGAGGACCTGGGTTTGATTGCCAGCACACCATCTACAACTCCAGTTGTAGAGGATCTGACACCTCCTCTGACCTCCTCAGGCATTGCACACCATGGATGCACTTACAGACATTCGGGCAACACACTCATACACATAAAATAAAAATAGTAAATAAAATATTTTTTAATAAAAGAAAGAAAACTGATCGCATTTTCAAGCTCCATGCAACATGGCTCCACAGCACCATGGGATGAAACTGTTCTGCAGACTGACAGCTCCAGGGAGTCAGGCGGCAGTGGGAAGAGGGGGCGGAGCATGGCAAATATGAGCCTTTATGACCTGTCCAAACATTCGTGAGAAAGCTAGCCGAACATCAGATGTCTCTCCTTTCTATAAGCCTGTGGGGGGCAGGGGGCGGAGGGGGGGATGGTTGGCATAGCGGGTATAAGGTAAGAACTGAACCCTGGGATCATGTGAGCTTTTCATGAAAATATGTACACTTCATGTTTTCAGTCTAAAGACAATCCCCCAAACTTCCTATAAACAAGCATATTCTCAGAATGGCTACCTAAGACCATGACATGTTCGACCCACTCTGCATTTACACATTGCGTCAGACAGAATTATATTAGTCGTCATGGACAAATGAAGAAAGGTCAGAAGGTAGTCTTAATATATAAATTTAATAGAGGAGTGACTTATTCACATCAAGTGTTGCTGGAAGATGTCACTCAAAGGACACTGAGCCACAGCAATCTATACAGAATCCCTGCTCCCGAAAGAATGAAGTCAGTCTTTTCAGTGTGTTAATGCCATGCATTTGAGTTGCATGACTTGTACTTTAGTTTAATTTGCAATTCTGATATGATTTTATAATTGGAAGAACCATAAGCATAAAGGGTTTATACCTGGTTTTAAGTGATTCATATTTGAATAATATTGTAACATTAAACATTTAAATTAACAATCTGAATGAAATTATTCTCACTTCAAAAGGGGCCCAACCAATCTATGGCACATCTTAGGAAAAATATGGAGGTGGAACATCTTAGAAGCTTTCGAGAGGAAAACAGGTCGCACACTGAAGATTAGAAAGTCAAGGCCAGAAAAGAAACCAAGACAGATCCTGCCTCAAAAAACAAACAAAGAACCCCACAACATCCCGACCACCGTTGACACTATGATAAAGCGATGCTCTACATTCTGTTTATGGGCGCTCCTGTTCTCATTTCTCAGGACAGCAGATCTACATTCACGTTTGCCCCATGCTAATGCTCATTTCTGAGGCACTCAACACATACATGAAAGATAAGTACCACAATGGGAGAGAACCACGTGCAGTACCATCCTAGCGCCTGTACAGTCTGCCTCCCTGACCTTCTGCTCATGGAAACACATTAGAACACAAATGACCAATGGTGGCATTATTTCACAAACACTCTAAAATGTGTTTGAATTTTTGACAGCTCACAGGCTTCATTTAGCATTTCCAGTATTACCAACAAATGATTTGTGATACATCCACGTGTCATACAAGTCCAATTCTCACTACTATCCCAACGTTACAACAACATAAAACAAATATTGGCTGCTAGTCCGGAAGATTCACATTACTACTGAGATGTTAAATTATTCTAAAACAAGGCACATCTACATCAGGTTCTCAGAACTCCAAGGGAATCCATGAAGAATCTGTTTACAGCCAGAGATAAGGAGCAAATCACTGACACACAGTTTTGTTCTTCATGAGTATCTTCGGGGGAACACAGATGATTAATAAAAATAGGTTCAGTGTGAGCATCTCTTATCTGAAGCACATGGGACCAGACTGAATGACTAAAATCTTAGAGCAAAGATTTTACTGACCAAATATCTCTAATATTCAAAAATTCAATATCTTTAAAAAATAAATACAGTATTAAATTATTATTATTATTCCGTGTATATGTGGATGTGTTCACGTACATGTGTGCGACAGCTCATGTAGTAATCACGAGCAACTTGAGGGAGCTGGTTCTCTCCTTCCACAGTGTGGGTTTAGAGGATGAAACTTGGGTCATCCATCAGGCTTGTGAAGCCAGCACCTTACCCACTGAGCTGCCCCATCAGTCGGTCCTTTTGCTTCATTTTATTGTGTTGTGCTATGTTGTATGACAATGCTAGAGACCAACCCTTGGGACTTGCATGCATTAGGTGAATACTCTGGCACTATGCCACACTCCCAGTCTCCAAATCTAATGGTCTTTGACTGCCAACATGACACTCAAAGTTTTAGATTTGGGAGCATTTTAGATTTCAGAATTTCAGATGAGAAATTTCAAAATGTATAATATTCACCGTGAAACACAGCAATAAGCATTTTGGAGAAAAACTAGGCAAGAGAGAGGGATGGACCTCAGAAGAGGGTTATGACCTTTACAGAAATGGACTCAGGGAGACACATCTGAATAAGAGACCTAGAGAAGAAAGGGAGGGAGAAAGCCAATCACCACCAAGAGAAGAACGGGTGTGAAGCCCTATCTGAGACACTGTGGGTGACAGGAGCACAGGTTCCACACAGCGAACTTGGGACTGGTGTCGAGGGAAGAGAAGCCAAGCCTGTGGAGAATCAGAGGCCCCTGGAAAGTCTCTGGCACAAAGGTGCTGGATGACTATAAGGAAAGTCTTCCAGACAGCTGGTCGGTTCCTCACACGAACTCACAGCAATGGTGAGAGCACACACAAGTCCCATGCAAGCTCCAACCAGACAGAATTCCAACATAGCTACGGGGAAGTGGATAAGAAATCCCGGCACAACCAAAGGAACATTTGGCAACTGATGGCTCCTGGGAGCAGGGGAGTCAGTCTCTTTCAAGGATGGGACTCTTAGTAGGTTAACGAGGCTCCAGTGGATGGACCCACACTGAAGGACATTTGGGGACACAAATTAGACCCTATAGACCTTATCACTCACACACACACACACACACACACACACACACACATATATATATATATATATAGAGAGAGAGAGAGAGAGAGAGAGAGAGAGAACAGTACATTAAATTGGCAGGGGAAGTAAGGAGAGGTATAGATAGAGGAGATCTATATACCATATATACCATCAAATTATATTGTATGAAAACCTCAAGATTCATTTAAAGTTTTTAAAGCCTATACTGGGAGCAAGAACAGCCACTAGTGGGTCTGAGCAGTGGGGTGACATGATCTGATTTACCTTTGAAAGATTCCCCCCAGCTGCTCATTGAAGAATGGACTTCGAAGATGTGAGGGCATAAGCAGAGACCATTTCCACAGCCCCAGAAATAGCTCATAAGAGACAACGCTGGCTTAGAGAAAGCGATTGCATGATATGTATTCTCCTCTTACAATTGAGTTCTTATGTGGGTCACTGCTGATCCAAACTTTACAGCAAACTGAGGTGCCTATACAGCTCCTGCTGGGGTCTGAAGTGAGTGGAAGCTGAAGATTTTGCAAAAATGTAGTCATCAAGAACACACTGACTAAACCGGAATAGTAGGCTGTAAGATGAGCAGAGGGCTTGTGCTGGTGACTAGGAGGTAAGAGAGGGCACCAGACAAGGAGGCACCTGGTCCCAGAAGTTAGCAGGGCTACTGGACAAGAGCTTAACTGATGATGAGCTGACCTGGAAGGCAGCAGAGCAACAGGCAACCGAGCTGAGGACCTCCCTAGGTTGCAACCCACTGAGCACGCAGCCTTCACTTTCTCACCCATCAGGTAAGTGGTTCCCCCTCTGCAGAGCTACGTGGGCACTGCCAGCACCCCAGGACTCTCATTCTTTTCAGCCCCCAAACTCTGCCTACCTCTGCTAATTCATTTTAGGAACATAGCTGGAGACACCATTGTAGTGCTCCAAACATGGCTGAATAAAAACTTTTAAAAGATGCAGAGCAGAGGACTGGGAAGATGGCTCGGTAAAGTACTTGTCTTACAAGCATGAGGACCTGACTTTGATCCCCAGAACCTGTGTACAAATGAAACAGCAGGCCTGGTTATACATGCTTATAATCCCTGCACAGGGGAGGAAGAGCTAGCTGAAGCCCTGGGGCTTGCTGGCCAACTAGACTAGCCTACTTGGCAAGTTCCAAGTCAGTGAGAGACACTGTCTCAAAAGCTCATGATGAGCCAGGCCTGGTGGTACACGCCTGTAATGCCAGCACTCAGGAAGCAGAGGCAGGAGGATCTCTGTGAGACAGAGGCCAGCCTGATCCAGGCCAGCTGGGGCTACAGGGAGACTCTGCCTCGAAAAGACAAAAAAGATAAAAAGCTCAAGATGGACAGCACATGAGGAACAAGAGCTGAGGTTGTCCTCTAGTCTCTACATGCATGCACACATACACATGCATGTGAACCTCCAAGCACAAGTGCACCTAAACACACACAACACACACATACAAATAAATGCACACACATAAAAGAAGCAGAAGTGGGGATATGCCCACTTTGACCTCAAATGGCTCTGGAAACCACTTCCTTATGAGGTAAAAGAATGCTGGGATCCGGGTGCACAAAGCGCAGAATGAGAGTCAAAGAATCCAAACCTCAGTCTACCTGCGTCTGCTCTGGGCTGCCCTACCACTCAACACAGTGAGATGCTCAACACGGTGAGATCCAGGGGGTGGTCTGCCCAGGACATAGAGAGAGGGGAGCGGCGGGCTGAGATTTTGGTTCTACGCCTGTAACCTACAGTCTGTGGGCACTGGGGCAAGGTGGTTCTGCCTTCTCTTTATTTTCCACCCATGCCAAACGTGGCTATTGCCTGATTCTCAGGCTGAAGGTTGGCCATGACCAGGCCCAGGCACGTAGCACAAGCCCATCAGTACACGGCAAAGGGTCTGCAGAGGGCACTAAATGACTGGCGCATGTAATCCATCAGTTCCTCTTTCAAACATAAATAAATGCTCTCTCAGTGTCTCTTCTTGAGAATCTTTCATTGCTAATGTTTGATAAACCCAAGTCAAGACCTAACGTATCACCAACTTGTTGGTAAAACCACAAAGAGAAAAATAAGAAAAGAAAAGGTAAGCAAAAATCCCAGGTGAAGAGCTTTCTGAAAACTATTCAGCTATGCTCTGCCCAGGAATACCAACTGCTCACAGCTGTTAGTTAATGGTGCTAACGCAACAGGAAAACCAGGAGGTTGCCCTAATAAAGTCTAAGAATAAATGCCTGCCATGACAGCTCATAAGGATGGCAAAGACTACTTCCTGGCTAAGCCTGGTGACATGAAGGCCTGTGCCAACTACATTGATCTCCAGCAGTGTTTCCTGTCAAGAGCCCAGCTTTCCATGGAAGCTCTACGTCAAGACACCTGAGTATGTCCTGGGATCACCGGTGACAGCAACATGAGGATGCTCATCTTTAAAAGACAGCCACCTTTGCTTGTTCATAGCTGGAGCTCAAGGCTGTGGCCAAGGCAACCTGCCAGTACTTGCAAGTAGATATTCAGCCACGGGAAATAGATACAGACCTTGATACAAAAATCAGTGGCACCCAAAGAGAGGATGAGACCTGGCAGTCTAGCCTCACCTTAAGAATCACACTCTGCTCCTCATTTCCCAGGAATTTAGTGATTGGCCTGAGCTGAGAGAGGATGGTCCCTACCAACTATTTTAGTGAAGATTCACAGGGGCCATGTAGGACTCTCTTTGGCTGGGAAAACTCAAATGACACAAAGATAAAGAGCTGAAGACTCTTACAACACAGAGAGAAGACAGTCCCTACACTACCACCCTGCCTTCATTCTGCTTGCTCATGACGGAAACATTCTCATGGCAACTTGGGCCACTGTGGTATTAGGTTTCTTAACTCAGGACACTAAATCTACACTTTTCCCCCTCCTGTCTTGGCTCTTAAACTTGTCACGGTCAAGTGCATTCATGACTAGCAGGGGCATAAAGTGAGTCCAAGAAGATTGTGTAGAAAGGCCGCTTGGAGGATTGAAACCCGGCAGGCAGGTGCCTTGCACTTCACAGTTCACAAGATTACTATGGAAATGAGCTATCAAGACATGAAAAGGTATGTAAGGGTCTTCAGTATTACTACAGAAAAAACTACTCTGGAAAGACTTCATACTGTATGGTTCCAACCACAGAACACTCTGAAAATGTGAAGATGTTGGGGGAGGAGGAAAATGTGTGGTGGTTGCCAACGAGTCGGCAGTGGAGAGGGATGGACAGGTGGGGCGCAGGGCGTTTACTCTGGGTAATCTCGTAAGGATGAACACCACACATTTGCCAAAACCCAGTTAGAGAATACTCTCTCTCTCACACACACACACACACACATTCTTCACAGTGTGTACAAGGCAAAAAGTGGGTCCAGATGTAAACTGTGGACTTAGTTACCATATGTATCAAGACTGACATACCTCGGTAGCAAGTGCCCCACACTAATGCAAGATGGTAAAAAAGATACTGGAGTGGAGTGAGGGAAAAGAAGTAGATGAGGATTCTCTCTGCTTTCTACTGAGCAGTTCTATAAGCTCAAAATCTTCCAAAAAATCCTAAACCCTACTAAAAGAACAAATGAGGGGCTGGGAAGATGGTTCTGTTGGTAAAGTCCTTGCTGTGTAAGCACAAAGCTGAGTTCATAATACCCACATAAAAAGTCAGTTGCAGAGTGTAGGCATGTAATCCCAGGGCTGGAAAAGCAGAGACAGGAGGATCCCTGGGCTTTGCTGGCCAGCCAGTCTATCTGAATTGATGAGCTCCAGGATCAGGGAGAGACCCTGTCTCAAAAAGTAAGGCGGAGAGTGACAAAGGAAGACACCTGACATCAGTTTCTGGCTTTCACATTCATTTGCACACACGTCTACATACACAAATATGAACACACATACACACGCACACACACACACACATGATTTCTGTTCTGTGGTGGGTGGTAACAGTGCATGGGAAATAAAAACCAACCCTCCTATTAATGAACTGTGCCAATCCTTACAAGACTGACTGTGGAAAAGTTACCATGTGTAGGTCAGGTTCTGACAGCCACTGACACGGATGCAGGACCTCAGTCCTCAACAGCACCGTTAAAATCAGGGCAAGCGGCATGGGAGGCACCATGAGGCATGGTTGTACCAGGGAAGCACAAAGCCTGTGCTTCCCAGAACAGGACTGCCACTCAGTGTTGAGAGGAGCCAGGGTCGCAGCTGACAGCAGCCTGGCCAAGCCTTAAAACAGACAAAAGTACAAATAAAAAAGGGAGAGGCCAAGCCAGAGCCAGGAGAGCCTGAAACAGGGCACCGTTGCTGCAGTCTGGAAGGAGCAGATGGGCCAGGCAACTGCCTCTTCCACGGTGCCCAGCCTGCATGGCAGTTGAGGCCCAGGGGAGGGACAAAGGGAGGAACTCCGACTCAGTGCTGGCAAGCCTGCCCAATTGTTCTGCATGAACTTTCTAGAAAGTTCCTTTCTTCACTTCCCTCCCGCCATATGGATGTGGAGAGAGCTCAACCTGGTACCAGGAATACACCAGGATCAGAGGGTTTGTGGGCCCACCTGCTTTTGGTCAAATTCCAGCCTTAGGGAGAGGCCAGTCCCTAAAGAAGCCATTTAACCATAGCTTGCATATGAAACCAACAGACCAAAGGGTAAACTCCTTTGTAAATAATTAGAACAGCCATTTATGTGTCCTGAGTGTGCTCTCTGCAGGCAACCTGACTGGACACAGGATGCCTGCACAAACCCTCTCCATCCTGACCCACCGCACAAACCCTCCCTCCACCACCGGCCTCCTCTCGGACTGTCAGTGCCGTGTGCTAAGCATCCCTGAATCTGCACTTTTCACTTTCTCTGATGAGTTCACTGCCCCCAAGGCAAAGTCTCCTCATCTCTGACTAAGCTACTGCAGGAAACTTCAAACCGGTTTCCATACACACACAAACTCTCACCCTCTCTGGTGCAATCTCTACTCTGGAGCCAGACTGGCGACTTTGATATCTGTCATTCCACTAATGAGAGCATCTGTGTGACTTCCAACCGCTCTTAAGAGTGAAACATCTGTGCGTGGCTGTGAGCTGGACTCCTGACCTCTCCATTCCATACCCTACTTGCTCATCACTGTCTCTTACCACACACCCAACCTAGGCCTCCACAAGGCTGCTGCACATGCCAGATACAGGGATACATGCTCTCATGTGAGTTACCACTTCCTGAGGCTGAATGTCCTTAACCATCCCTTTCCCACCCCATGGAAGTCCATAACACCACATGCCTCTTCTTTGTTGAACATTCACCAATTTCTGTCAGTCAGTCTGTTCCTAAACTGTCCACAGAGCTGGATGCATAATCAGCCTCTGGAGACCACTTTTTGGAGTTAAAGGACAAGCAGTTCCCAGCAGGCAGCATTATTATCATCTCTAGACAAAAGGGAGGGTCTGAGCATCTTGCCTAAAGGGGCTCACAGCTTGGTTTTGACACCTGGACAATCTGACCTCCAAATGTTGGCCTCACCCATTGTGCTAGAACTTTTTGAGACATAACTTGATGGGGAGGGGGCTTCTCCCTGGGGATTTCAGGAACCTTTGGAGCATCAAGAGAGAATACTGGAACTCTTTCAGTGGTGTGGGTTCATAGTCTAGGAGCACTCTAAGCCACAGTGTGACTCTAAGGATCCATACCCAGGAGATGTGATCCAGCCACCCACAACCATCAGGACCCCAGATAGCTCCACAGAGAGTCAGAGAATGACAACAGTATTGAGATAGTCATAGGTCCACAGCCTTTATGAGATACATATGAATGGACTGAGGATATCAGTGAAGACTCAGAGAAGTGAGCAAGTTTGGGAATAGCCAGGCACCTGTAGAGAACATGTGAACCTCATTTGGAAGACTGGGACTTGCCTTGAAAATGAGAACAGGTTAGCTTTACAGGTTGCTGTTCTGAGGCTGTCAGTGAGAGGGCCATATCTTCTCCTGAGAGCACTGTCCAGAGGAGAGACAAGCTAGGGGACCAGACACAGCTTATCTTGACTACCTCTAACCAGCCAGGAACCTGGACCTGGGCAGGCATACTCTGTCTGTAGACGTGGTTAACACAGGGTTCAATAAAGACTCCATGGAGGGAAAAAGGAAACTCCCCCTGAGGCCAGTAGTGAAGGTCCTGGTGCCTCAAGGGACCACAGTTACAACTGCCAGTGTCTGGGGACTAAAATTAAGTCCATTCAAGACTTTATGCTTTGGAACTTTAATTGGCTTTTAATTGTACATCTAGTAGTAAATTCTTTTTGGTTTCTTATGAAATTACTCAAATGACTTCTTCAGTGTTTTCAAAATTAATTCAAGAAAATTTCACAGTTTACCTAGGGGACTCAGTGAGGTGTCACAAAACAAATCAAAGTGGCAAGATAAAATACTGGAAATAATCCAGAGTTCTTTTTTTTTTTTTCGATTCCAAACTTGGAAAGTCTCTTTCCAGAACCTGTTTGTCTTACTCTGTTTCTTCTGCTAT
Organism: Eospalax fontanierii; assembly: GCA_035773235.1. NCBI lineage: Eukaryota > Metazoa > Chordata > Mammalia > Rodentia > Spalacidae > Eospalax > Eospalax fontanierii. The sequence goes on from CM069545.1 coordinate 15,057,139, forward strand.
AACAAAACACTATACTCAGAGTCATTTGTTAAAAAAAAAAGCAGGAATTTAATTCTCACAATTCTAGAGGCTAGAAAGTCCAAGGTCAAGAAGTCAGCTGGTTTCATTCTGGTGAGGGGCCCCATCTATGCTTCTAAGATGGCACCTTGTAACTACGTCTACCCAGGGGAAGGCACACCATATTCTCACATGGTGAAAGGCAGAAGAGAAAGTAGGCTGAAGGTTTTAATACTGCACGAAGACCATTCCCAAGAGATGTGCCCTCACAGCTGAACCACTTAAAGATCCACTTCTTCATACTGTCTTAATGACCATTCAGTTTCAACCCCTGAATTCTGAAGAAACACGCTCAAACTGTAGCAATGTTTCTGCTGAAGGCCTGCAGTATTATTTTTCAAATCCATGGAATACCTGCTCGGAATCCCCCATGAACGCAGTAACATGGCAGATTCCAGGGAACCCGTATCAAAACCAACCAAATCAGTGTCTAAATGAGGGCTTGGAGACCTCACAGGGAAGAGCTATGGTATGACTGTGGAGGTTTTGAGTTCCCTTTTAAATAAGAGAAGACATTCACTGCAGATAGTGACAATGAAAAAATGAGTAAAAAGGAAAGCCACTGTCCCATAGGGCTCTAATTTCCATACTGTATTTGCTGACTGCCCACTGTGGCCTGGGCACCGTATTGGGGAGTGAGCTTCAAAGATCAGCAAGATGTAAGAACCACACCTATAGTCTGAGGCAGCAGGCAAGAGACTCCAAGCAGGTACTGATGAGAGAAGCAGATGGCTGTGGCACAGGGATGCTCTGCCTCTGGCATGGGAGCAAGGCTCAGCCATGTGGGGGTCGCCAGGCTGCCTGGACTCAATCAGGGGTGCGTGACTCTGCTACTGTTAGTCTTGGCTCCTCTAAAGATCATCCGAGGACAGGGGCACTGCTGAGGTCACCTTGGTGTTTCTCAGACCCTGTTGGTTCCTCCGTTTGGAAAGAGTTGAGAAAAGCATGTCCTACAGCTTTTGTAAGTATACACATGGGACTTCACCCCAGGATAAAGGGACATCCGTGACACATCAGGAAGAGGCCATGAGAGGGATGCTGCTTAGCGATCCACACTGCCCTCAGTGGGAAGCTGTCCATCCCGAGGAAGAAGAACAGCAGGTACCCATACAGCCAAAGCACAAGTACATTCTCCAGGAGTTCAGATTCCCTCCCTTGACTGCGTGACAGGCAGAGGACAGGTGTCACAGCAGATTGCCACGTGCTGGAAGCAGGACCATCTTTCTTCAACAACATGGATGCCCACCCCCAGGCATCCTGTGACAGTCTGGAAATCAGTAACTTGCCAGTATCTGAAGCAGCCTGTCAGTTTTAGGCCATCTGCTCGCTCCTCCTGAACCTCACAGACCCCAGGCAGACAGTGAACGCTCAGTTCAGTTCAGATATTTACTGCCTGTCCACGTGAGACAAGCACCCCCAGAGCCAAGATCTAGAGCATCTCCCACAAGCAAGTCCTGGGGATGAGATTCCCACTGGGTAAGACACCTCCAGTTTAACTTTCTAGAAAAACTAACATCGGGGTCACGTGTGTTAGGCCTGGGGCAGGTGCAATCTAAGTGTCCTCCCCCACAAAGATTTGATGACAGGGCTAAGTAGTAGAGTGCTTGCCTAGCATTAGAGAGACTTTAATTGAGAGCAAGGGAGAGAGAGAGAGAGAGAGAGAGAGAGAGAGAGAGAGAGAGAGAGAGAGAGAGAGAGATTGGGATTTCACCTTTTGCCTCAAGCCTCATCCAGAACAGCTGACAATCCTTGTAATCTTTCTATGAATCTTCAGCTGGGAATGAGAGGCCCAAAGCTACATATCAGAAATCTCAAAAGGTGAACCAAGCGGCAGAAGTTCAGACAGTGAGATGGCCCAGTGGGTAAATACACGTGGCATACAAGCCCGATCACCTGAGTTGGAGCCCCTGAACCCACATAAAGATAGAGAGGGAGAACGGACTGCACGAAGTTGTCCTCTGACTTCCAAATGTACACTGTGGCATGTGCACACACACAATCAATACAATAAATTTTTAAAAAGAGGTTTAGCTCATTGGAGGTAGAAGGTGGTGTCTGCGGGGGATGCAGGAGCATTAGGGGGCTTCCTGACCCCAGGGAAAGTCTTGCTTTCTCCCACAAATGCTGTCAGCACTAGTCAGGACAAGTTCACCTTTTAACACAGTTTTGGTGCTTAGACCCCAGGCAAGTTGCTTCTAATCACATTCGGTTTCAGAACTCCTGATTTGGGTATTCTGACTCAGTGACAAAGCAAGTGCCAACTCCCACTCCTGACATCTGTTCCTCCGCTACTGCAACACACATTCCAGTTAGAAATGTGGAGTGGCAGAGGGAAGGAAGTGTCAACCTTTCATTTTAACAGATGAACTAATTGGTCTGTGTATTGATTTTACAAAGACAAGAAAGGTGGCAAAAGTTAAGGGGGCAAATTCATTATGCTTAAATTTTTTTTTAGTCCCAGAAAGAGGTGTTCAGTGCTAAAAATCTTTCCACAAAGCTTTATTTTTCTGTTGCATAGGACATGGGTTGGGCATGACAGACTCAAACCAAGCTTGCAGATTAAGAAAAGAAAAAAGGTCTTGGAACAAACATAAGACTCAAGAATCCAATGCCTTGCTCCTGCACCAGTTAAATATTGACATGAAAGAAAAGAGAGGTGGAACATCTCAGATCTAGTGGGCGTTCCCTAGTAGTCTACTGCCCAGTGATGACCCTGTGATTTGCTGAGTTGTAGTGATGTCAGCAAGTTGTTATAAAGACAAACGACTCACAACTTATCGTTGCCCAGCTGCCCCTGATGGCTATAAATCCTTGCCAGCTTCAAGGCTGTTCCAGACCTCTCAGCTAATGGCTGAGTGGGCATAACAAGAGTATGTTTCAATGGTTCCTTTATTAAGGTCAAGGCTCTTATTTAGAGAGGGGAGGGGTTAGCTGGGATCACGGTTCTGGTGCTCTGTGCCCCTCGAGAGGAGTAACTGGTCCTCCACTCTTGAGGATACGCTCTTCAGTTCATACAGGGGCTAGACTAAGGCTTCTTGGGTCTTTGACCTTTGGTGTCCTAGTTATGTCAGGAGATGGGGTGAAGGCCATTCACACTGGCCACTGCTTGTGACCATGGCCTGTAACGGCATCACCGCAGGAGTCTTCCATCCCCTGCCACTATACCTCTGTGGTCACTCATGTGTTAAAAGTCACCATGGGTTTTAACCCACAATGGGTCCAGGGTTCCTATTTTGGAAGCTGAGAAGTTCTAGAAATGAACAATAGGGATTGTAATCATGTGGATGTTTTCCCACCACTGTCCAGAATGCTAAAAAAATGGTTTAAATGGTGAATTTTATGTTGTGTTGTGTCTATTCTACCATAATAAAATCAAAACAGATGGTCAAGATGTGTACCCACTGCCCCCACCTGTGAACTAGCTCCCCAAGGACAGGGACTGTGCCTGACTTATTTCTAAGATCCCCAGACACGGAATCTAACACTTGGGCCCATGTAGAGCAATTTTTACTGAATGAATAAACTGAAGTTCTCTCCCAATGGGATGCTTGGGCCTAAAACTGCCATTGAGCAAATTTTCCAATGTACAGATTAACAATAAGAACAATCCATAAAATTACATGGGCACTTAGCTTCCTTTTGAAATTGACCCAGATTTTCAGAGAAGAGAATCATAAGGGTTATATCCTTTAAAAGCTATAACTAGAATCTACTGTATTCACATAAGTGAAAACTGCAGAGAAAGTGGACATGTATTATTTTTACAACTCTTTCCTTCCTTTTTCAGTTCATCTCAATCTAAGAATCTGTTGAGTCAATCACTATATTTATTAACTGCTTTAACCTCATGCTTACATTTGTGTCAGTAACTGAAGAATATATACGGGGTTGGAGAGGTGCTCAGAGATTAAGAGCAATGACTGCTCTAGCAGAGGACCCAAGTGTTATTACCGGCATATATGTAAGTGCATCCATGTCATGCAATTCCCTCAGAGGTCAGAGGAGGACGGTGGATCCCTGAGGGCATTGCACAACATGGGTTCACTTACATACATGCAGACAATACACTCATAAACATAAAATAAGAATAATCAATAAAATATTTTTTATAAAGGAATACATTGAACAAACAGATGTCCTCTGTATTCACTGAGATACTAAAAAATAGAAACACTTCTAGCCATAAGCAGTTCAAATACAGGAAACAGGACTTTAACTATGGAATAAATCATAAGAAATTCTTAGATTTTATAGCAGATGAAGGAATTCATATTGTCAAGCTAAAAAAGACAGAATTCTTGTGCTAAAGCCAAGAGAAGTATAAGGCCAATGTCATTAAATAAGATGCAAAATCTTTTAAATGAAACATTATTCAAACATTTTGAAGAAATATTTAAGATAATAAATTATTGTTTAGTAAATAGAGTTCTTTAATGGAAAAAAATTTATGATTGACATACAAATTGTAATGGAACATAATTTAGTTCTCTTCAGGAAATTACACACACCACTTAAAATCCTGCTTGCCTTCAATATCATTTTATACATATTATTCATAAAACAAATTAAGGTTTCCTATACAAAGAGCATTCTTGGCTCACACTGTTCAAGTTCTCAAAAGGATTTTGAACGATTAAGTGATCGTTTCTTGGAATAAAAGAGGTGACAGATGTGGAAGAAAAGATTTGAGGAAAAAAGAGATGGAAGAAGGAAAGAAAAGCATGCCCACACCAGGCATGTAATAAATACCTGCTGATGAAATAGCCAAGGGCCAGAGGGAGGAGCTCGGGATGGCGGGTGCCAGAGGTACAACAGAGAAATGTCAAAGGAAGGAAATGGGGACTGAGCTGGGACCAACCATCGTCCACAATCAGAATGGGCTGACCTGACCAGCAAAGGCCAAGGGAGTGCCGCCCTCCTCCAGATGTGCTGCCGGCCCTCCTCCAGATGTGCCACCGGCCCTCATGTTCTCTCCTGCCTCGTCTTCCATCCATACCGTCTTCCCATCCTCGCACCCTTCTGCACCTTACTGAGCTCTTATTCATTTCTGGAAGTCCTTTCGAAAACAGAGACTTTGATGGAGATAGCCATACTCCTGATTCTAGCAGAGAAAATGTACTTTTTCTTGTTGTTGTCACTGTTTTTCTGTTTGTCTGGTTTTCTGGTCTTTCTGAGAAACCTGGTATTTGGGGACCACTATGTGGCATAGTTGTCGTCATCGTCGTTGTGGTCATAAGTTGTCCTCCTCCTCCTCTTCCTTCTCTTCCTCCTTCTCCTTTTAAAATATGAATTCTTGGGCCCATTCCATGGAGCATGGAGATGCTGATTAAACGAACCTGGGATGATTTTGAACTCCCACCGCCACTATGATTCTCATGATCTCCAGTTCTGCAAAATCCTGGGCTTAGTAACCTCTAACCTTTCTCTCTGTGAATTAAAGCTCAACCCTATCTGCCAGGGGAAGCCTAGAGAAATGGCACTTGCTTTTTTAGTTAAACAGAGATGAGAAAGATGGCAAATGGGAAAAAGAGAAGTGGTCGTTCAGGATGTTTGGGGATCAGTTTCCCCAGCCACACATAACACAATACAAGCATACAACTGTGCCCACATCACTTCCACATACCTAAGTATACAATAGGACATGCCCAGGCCAGGACTTACAGCTGATGAAATAACCACACAGAATAGCCAGGATCCAAGTGAAGGGCACTGAATGAGCCCTTATTGAATGGGCTTAATGAAAGTCAAAACAAAACAGCCCGAGTCCACAGAGTGTCTGTGCTTCGTGAGGCCCTGGGAAGGATGCTGAGTAAGAGACACTGCACGTCAAGCACAGAAATCCAAACAAACAAAGCCAAAGCATTCATTCCTCACACTCAGCCTGAAAGCCGAGTCAGTGTACACCTGGTCACGTGTTCTAACCTCTCCACCGCAAACCCTAGCTCAGAGGTCATTCTGCAGCCAAAACCCATTTCCTTCTTCAAGAGTCAACAGGGAAATGTCTCTCTTCTGATGTCTCGCCTTTCCATTCTCGGTCAATAACCATACACAACATGCAAATGAACTCAAACACATGAACTTCCCTCCTTCTTTGCTGAGATGCTAAAAAGAGCAGTTATCCACCACCAAGCATTTCAGTAGAAGAAAAATGGTCTGTGGACTTCAGTGACTATTCTAGAGAGTGAGCACCGTCTTTTGTCTGAGAGCAATGCACACCTGGTTGGACCTGTCCCTCCTGATTCTGAACACTATTCTTTGCATATGGCAAACAATAAGAAACATTTGATACATATATGTCAGGCATTGCTCCAGGTGTTGGGGAAGGAGCAGGTAGCTAATCTTAATGAGATTTAGAATCACCTAAAAGACATATCTCTGTGCCTGTGAGGGCATTTCTAAAAAGGTTAACTGATGAGGGAAGACCCATTCTGAATGTGGGCACTACCATCTCATGGGCTGGAGTCCCACACTGAGTGGATTCATCTCTCTCTGCTACCTGACTGCAGACACAACGTGATCAGCTGCTTCATATTCCTGCTGCCATGTCTTCTGAGCCGTGATCGATTGTATTCCCTCAAACTGTGAAGAAAAAAGAAAAACTTCCTTTCTTCCTTCTGTAAGTTATTATTATTATTAATATTTTGGTCAGGTATTTTCTCACAACAATGAAAAAAAATAACAAACACAGAATAAAGAGCAGTGTAGACAGAAGCCTTGTTCTCCTGGCACTCTGAAATGTAAACTGTGCCCCTGAGGGAAGCAGCAAAGGGAGACAGGAGGAGAGGGCAGACTCAGCAATGACTGGTCATAGATGGCTCACTAGACAGGTCACTGGATGCTAATCTGTGGGCAGGGTCCTAAAGGACATTATGATGGGAATCTAGGAGAATGTTTGCAAGCTATAGACTTGAGGGGGAAACTGAGGAGGCAGGTGTTGGGGAGCAGAGAGAAAGAAAGAACAAAAGGTAGAAGGTCAGAGAGGTCTTAAAGGGGCTCCCTGAAGCATGGTGGACCAGATTATACAGGTTTCACAGATCAGCATAAAGCCACATATATATATCCTTCCATCAGTAGGATCACTCTGGGTATCTGTGGTGAGAACAAGGTAAAGAGTTCACCCAGAGATTGGTAGAAGGAAGAGCAGGTAGAAACCCCAAAAGTTACAAAAAAAGAAGTTGGCCATCATGAACCAGAGTAAAAGGGTCACAGTCATGGTATATTCCAAAGGAAGAGTCAATGGAACTTGCTAATTGATTGAACTAGGAATGCATTCTCAGAAACAGAGAGCATGGCCAGCGATTACACCAAGGCAGGAAGAGTGGGTGGTGGAGGAGCAGGGACTGAAATCAAAATCTTGGCTTCAGATAAGAAGGTTCAGCTTCCTCACAACGTGGGGAGATAGAGAGACAGTGGACTGTTAAGCATAAAGTTTGATGAAGGTCAGGCCAAAGATATTAATCTGGGATTCACTTGTGTATTATTACTCACTGTAAGCCACGTGACTAAGAACCTCAAGACAGAATTATAAAAATATAGAGCAGCAATTGGAAAACTGGTTGGACCCACATGGAAGTCACTGGCTCCCTAACAAGGCAACTGTCATGAACTGTAGATGCAAAACCCACTGTTAGTTCAAGGGATGACAGAGAGCTGAGGCTGGGTTTGGAGTTCAAGCTTGGTTTTGAACATGGCTAGATATAGGCAGAGCCAGCAGCTACCCTTCCTGGCCTTGCTGTTGTGAATTGAGTCACACAGACATGTTTTGGGTTAGAACCCCCCTCTCAGTCACCCTTCATTCACACAGAACACCTTTAGGACCTCCGCGAAGGCCAAAACAGGGAGCCACATGTCAGCAAAGCCTACACGTTCTGGTTTGGCCCTGACTCCCACGTGCAAAAAAAAAAAAAAACAAAAAAGACAGTGATTTTAATCCACCATTGCCACCCACCCCAGCAGGGCAGCCATCACGTCACCTCCCTACACCTCCTCATGTGTCACCACAGCACCCACTACTCAACTGGTGTTGATTTGAGCAGCAATAAACTGATTATAAGAGCCATTAGTGTCACGCTTGGTACAGAGGTCTGAGTGAACATGAGCTATTACGATTTTGAAAACTGTCCTATACAGTTTTGCACTTGTGGAAAGATCAAGGACAGTGCTGTGTGACTGTATATTACACATTGCTTAAAGAAAATAACCACACAGACTAAGCCACTGGTTTATGGTTCAGGAGTTTGTCTTTTATTATTAACCAATGACTACAATAGTCACAAAGGCTTTGACCCTCAGCAGTGCGAATCTGTCTTTACCTGGCAGGGCTTTTGGACAGGGCTCAGAAACTGAAAATGGCCTACTGAAATATAGTTGGAACCTTAAACAAAACTGCACCCAGAATTCTAAAGCATCAGAATCAGCAAGCTTCCTTTCTCTGGCTTATGTACTGGTTATTCCTGTAGCCTGAGGACTGTTTCACTGGGCAGGTACTCTGACTATTTACTCCTATTTTGGGAAGGTAGAGAGTACATCACACAACTAGTGAATGGTAGAACTAAGACCAAGATCCTGGTGGGTTTGCTTCTACATTCTGTACCCCTTTTAAAAGAATATTTTTCTTATTATTTTTTATTTTATGTGTATAAGAAGTGTATTGCATGCATGTGTGTAAGTGCATCCATGTCGTGCAATGCCCTCAGAGGTCAGAAGAAGGCACTGGATCCCCCAGAACTGAAGTTATGGATGGTTGTTAACCACCATGTGGAATCGAACCCAGATCCTGTGCAAGAGCAGCCAGTGCTCTTAACCACTGTCATCTCTCCAGCCCTACATTCTGTACTCTTAACTGTTATTCCTGCTTAATTACCATTATTAATACTTTGGATGAAGTTTATGAACTGTAGGAACTTAAAGGCATGTTTGTTGTACACCAAAGCTTTCTGCATTGGTTAGAGGAAAGATCTAAAAGGCTTCAAATGCAGAATATGAGGTCAGAGAAGCTTCCTACTGAGAGGAAAGCTGAGGTAGTCACTAGTGAAACGGTGAGCTTAGTTGTCACAAGAGAACCTTCCAACATAAAATACAGCTTGATGATATATAACGTGGGAGACTAAAGTGCTTCCCCCGGCCACTCATGAGGACACCAGAACTCATGCAAAGCCACCCTGACCTCCTCTTTATAGGCAATCAAGAGACCAGAGTCTCCCTTAAATCTAGCAACAGTGGCCATGAAAAACAGAACCAGCTATAGATCAGGTCAGCAAATAACACTGGAATATAGCCAGGAGTGGTAGATCATACCTACAATCCCAGCACTCAAGAGGTTGAGGCAGGAGATTCCTGTGAAGTTGAAGCCAGTCTGGTCTACATAGTGGGTTTCATGCCTGCTTGAGCTACAAAGTCAGACCATGTCTTCAAATAAAACGATTAACAGCAACAACAAAAATGCTACTGGAACCTATTCTATTGCACTGTGAATCTGAGGTGGTACTGCGTCAACAGAAAAGAAATAGACAGGTGCAGAACAGCACCAGGTTTTACATAAATGGGTGTTCTGCACATTGAAGAAAGAATTGTATAGACCCATAAAAACTAACTTCAAGGGCTCAGCAGTTAAGAACATTGGCTGCTCTTGCACAGGACCCTGGTTCCAATCTTAGCACTAACAACTGCTAATAACTCCAGTGTCAGGGAATCCAACACTTTCTTCTGACCTCTGTGAGCATTGTACAGTTCAGGTGCACTTACGTAGATGCAGGGCATTATACTCATACACATAAAATAATAAGAACAATAAAATATTTTTAAAAGAATTGTCCAGTGATATGTAGCAAAACAGAACTTAAAAGAAGGGGCACTTTAGCAAGTGGAAAAGATTAATTAAAATGCCCCATAAGAAAGTAATTTTCTTTGCTCTGGACTTATGCCAACCCATCAGTTTTTCCTCCTCATTTCCCAAGGAGATCTGTCCCCCAGCACAGGCTGGTCTGCACCTGCATCCCCTATCACCTCATCTCTACAGCTAGTCTGTCCAGGCCTCGAGACCTCCTTCTGTCTCCTGTGAGTCCAGGTCCTCTCCCCCGACCTTAGAGCTGCCAACCCAGCTTATCTCAAGGCAACAGGTCCTCTGAAAATTCTAATCCTCCTACAACCACTTAGGAACAAAATTTATAGTTTTAGAATGTGTAGCATAAATTTTTGTTCAACCATTTAATTAAGCTATTAGCAAAAGAAGAAAGATGGACACAATTAGATTATCTCATCATAAAACCAACAAAACCAGAAGTCAATTGATTTTTCTCTAAATTAAAAACCCTCACTTCCTTCAGTATATGAACAGAAAGTTCAATTTTTACAAAACAACCAACTGTAATAATCATTTAAGGAAACAGGAGACATCGATAATAAGCAGATCTTTCCTAAAGGTCGCTAAGTCATGTTGGGGTGTAATTAATATTTCACCTTTTTATAGCATTAAACTTTATGAGTGAGTGAAAAATATCAGAAAGGATCAGTTTTAAAGGTCATGAGTTTATTCAGTGTAATACATATCTTTGGGCTTAATACAGATATTGTGTAATTAATTGTGAAAATATAAGTTATACCAAGAAGGTAGTAGTTATAAAATAAAAACAATTAAGTCTGACTTCAACTAGAAATACAGTCCATCCCATAACTGCCATCAATGGCTTCTTATTCGACTTCATCATTTGGCCCACACAGCTCTCAAAGTTGGACGCAGTCAACATCCCCAGTTTCACCTCATAAAGTGGAACTCATGAATCCAAAGTCCAATACAATTAATTGGACAACCCATCATTGAATTGCACAGAACATTCACTCCTTAACATGAGTATCACATCTTCAAAGTGGACGGGAAGATTATATCTCAGGGCTTTGGGATATAGCTTGGGATTATATCTCAGGGCTAGCTTCATTCTGTTGCTATGACAAAACATCCTGACTGAAAGCAACTTAGGAAAGTGCTTGTTTGGCTCACACTTCTAGGTCCTTGTCCATCACTGAGGGAAGTCAGAGTAAGAACTTAACAGAAAGTATGGAGGGAACCTGCTTGCCGGCTCCCTCTCTCACAGGCTCATGCTTTGCTGGCCCAGGACCGCCTGTCTAGGAATGGTGCCAACTACAGTGGGCCAGGTTATCCTGCATCAATTAACAATCAAGACAATCCCCACAGACATGCCCATAGGCATCTAGGTGATTCCTCAGTTGATGCTTTCCTCTCAGATGGCTCTCTACTGTGTCAAGTTGACAATAAAACTAACTAGGACAGGGTCCGTCTCAATAACAGAAGTACATAAGGTTAAGGTTCTTGGAGTTGATGTCTTTTCTCCCTGATTCAATTAAATAACTACTTACACAGAGGGTGGAAATGAGGTGAGAATAATTCTTTTGCAGAAAACCATTTATAACGAGGCAGGACTGCACCTGCCAGCAAAATCCTTTCCTGGTGGCAGCAGCTGTTAGGGCCACACATTAATATTCTGGTGACCTCTTTCCTGGCACAGGGTAAGCTGGCACTCTGCTGTCCTTTTGAAGTTAGGTGTGCCTGAGTGACTTGCTTCGCTCAGTGAACTCTGAAGCAGACATGACATGTCCTCTTCCAGGTAGAAACTTTAAGTCCGATGGGTGCTTTACATGGATGGGCTTTAGTCTAAATTTTCTAGAGTCAAAATAGAATCGCTTATGTCAAACTCTGATAAAGTCGACTTGGAAGGCTCTAAGCGAGAGGTCCTCCTGGACAAGCTATCTGATAACAGGAACTTCTGTAAGAGATTCCATCAAGCCACAGCCTTGCACAAAGGACACTTCTACAAGAACCCCTGCCCTGTAACTGTTATTCACCTGATCTGATATCTCTGTTACTGATTCTCATAGCGAACCCTAGCATGCATCCTGGACTTGAAGATCACTACCCATTCCTGAATAAATTCTTTGCCTCTTTACAGAGCATTCTTCTGTTTGCTGTTTAGTCTGTGGATGCGTGTGCGTAGATGGAGCTTCATCTACCTGGGTCACTGAGTGACCATGAAGGCTGAACATCCACTGGTTAACTATGAGCCATGAATGAGAAATTCATCAAATTTGGGATGGGTCCAGTCTGTGCCTAATCTGTCCTTGCTGACACAATGAGCTGACTTGTCAGTGACTGTTAAACTTACACATGATCGTGAAGTTCCTACTGTAGACAAGGTGACCATAGAACTACCATGCGGGACCTTTTGCATTGCAACTCGGCTGGGCAGTGACGCCCCCCGACCATGCAGATCCTCCAATCAGCAATACACACATGGGTTGTCAGGCTCTGAGCTAGAAGACAGAGATCTAGGAGTGGAATTGTGCTGGAAATTTCTGTGGTTGATATGAGGCGGGTCTTCACTCCAAGATAAGCAGTAGTCAAGAAATCCTTGTTGTAGTTGTTGAGAGCAAAAGCAGAGGACAGAGGGCACGGGCAGCTGGAATGGCAAATTCTGTGAGTCCACAGGACACCCGAGTGGTTCCACCCTCACATCACTCTAAATAGAGAACAGCCTGCTGCTGTCATCTTAGAGATACAGACAGGATACAGAAAGAGCTAGAATTACCTGCCTCACCCAAGCTGAAGAACAGGGAAGTGGGAACCAACAGCAGAGGCTGATGTGGTTAATACGTAGAACAAAGACCATTAGAGAAAGTCCTTGCTGTGGTTTGGGTGTGGTTTAACATGTCCCCAAGGGTTCCTCTGTGTGTGTGTGTGTGTGTGTGTGTGTGTGTGTGTGTGTCCCCATAGCCCTAGCTGCCCTGGAAATCACTATGTACACCAGGCCGGCCTGCATCTCACACAGACCCACCTTCCTCTGCCGTCTCAAGTGCTGGGATAAAGATGTGTGCCACCAAGCCCAGCTCCCCCAAGGGTTCTTGTGTTAGAAGCTTTGTCAAGAGATAATGGTGCCTTTAAGAGGTGAGGTGAGTACAAGGTGATGAGATCACTGGAGGCAGAGCCAGTGGAAGCAAGAGAACTTGGCTTATCGAACAAGAGTGAGCTGTTATACGAGAACAGCTTGAGCCCTGAATCCCTTCCCTTGGCACCCTCCCCTACCACCACCCCACATGTCCCCACCATTGCGATGCTGCTTACCTCCACAAGATCCTCACCAGACACTGAACACATGGGGCTCCCTTGTCTTGGATGTTCAACCTCTAAAGCTGTGACGTACAAAAGGTTTTTTTTTTTTTTTTTTTTTTTTTATGAAGTACCTAGGTATTTTGTTACAGCAACAAAAATGAACTCAACAGGCTTGTAACAAAATGTGATAGTCAAGAATTATCCACAGATGGATATTAACATACGCTTAGCCAAGAAAAGGTCCTGGCTTCCCAACCATGGGCAAGAGAGGTTGGAAATAGGAATTAACCCCATTCCCAGTACGTGGAATAAAGACTAAATCACCATGATCAAGGGTATTGGGCCAGGCTATGTGGCTGCTGGTGTGTCTAGCTCTCAGTCATAAAATCACTGATGCAACTCATTCATTAAATGTGGGGGGCACCTCCCATATGCAAGGTGATGCCTCATGCTCTGATACAACAGTAATCAAACTGACATGGCAACTCTTCTCAAGAGGCCCTTTACTCAAGTAGAGGACAATCACATCTTCCCATCACAGGGGGAAAACAGAAACTTCTTATGCATATCTCTGGAAGAGATTTTTTAAATGTACTTACACCTGCTGTCCTTGAAATGTAAGTAATGGCCACACTGCCATCTGTATTGCCCAGGAAGTGGCTGGATGTGCCAGCCCAGGTGCATCAGGCTAGCCTGGGAGCAAGAGAAGGCAGCAGCAATGAGGTTCACCTCAGATGCTTCATGTAAGACACCTCAGCTTGTAGCCATAACAACTAAACATAGCACCCACCCTCCCAAATTCCCATCACACACTGTCCAGGGTGACCATGTGGCAGGTATACTTGGCTGTGTGACTGCAACTGCAAATGATTTACCAGACAGTCCTTGTACTAAGATTTGAGTCCACCTACATCGCAGAAGAAATTTCATTTGGCCTGTCCTGGTTGGCCCACTAGACTTTCATAACTAATCCATCTTCAAAAGCCAAAATAAAAAATCACTGACCCTGTTGCCAAAAGGAATAACTCAAACCTTGGGAGATGTAGAACCTACCCAAAAGTAACTACTGTACCCCAGTGAGTCTCTGCTGATTTTTGTAGATATTAAATGTGTATGCACAGGCATGCGCATGTGCAATGCATGTGTGTTTTGGGCTGGGGAGATGGCTTGGTGGTTAAAGCGTTTGGTGTTCAAGGGTAAGGACCAGAGTTCACATCCACAGAACCTTCATGAATGCCTGGTAACAAACTGGTGTGTCCCACCCTCCAGGGATGGAGACAGGAAATCCCAAGAGCAAATCCCCAGGGCAAGCTGGCTAGTGACAGTGGCCATACTGGCAAGCCTTGGTTTGATTGAGAGACCCTGCTTCAATAACTAAGGGAGACGAGTGATTGAGGATGGTTCCTGCCATCAACATACAGACATGCACAGACACATAACACATACACACCTACATACATGTACACACATACACATACACGCACATACTTGCAAGTACACATGCTATACCAGACACATGGGAAAAACGGAAAAATATATATGCATGTTTATAAATGTCTATGTACATCACTGAATCTTTTGTGTTTAATTGACTCATTTTAGGAAAGCTCCCTTTTTTTGTGACTCAGCGGTAGGTTCATGTTGATTCCATGAACCATAATATCTGGAATCATTTTTCTGTACACTGAACTCCCCTGAATTCCTACGAGAACATGCATGTTTTTACTCTACTTATTTTCATAGAGGGAGAGAAATAAATTTGAATTTATAAACCATTCTGTCAACGCATTTCCTTTTAGACCCTCAGTGCTAACTGTACCACAGGAAATTCAAGTGAAGTTTACACCCAGCATCAGCCAGAATTACTTACACCAAGATAGCTCATTTAGAAAAAACAAATCACTCTTTCTGATGTAGAAAATCCAATGTGCCACAGTAATTATAAAAGATATAATGTGCAAATCATGGAATATTTATTTATATTAATTGATTTCTATAACATACTGTACTTGCTTAATTGGTAACAGGCATGATATTGCAATGTATATAATTTAATCCAAGAACACATCTTTGAAATGGGTCCATAGTCCACATCTTTAATATCTACACTGCTACACTTTATTATCCACCCAGTTTAGTAAATAGAAAAAAATGTTATTGATAAGAAGTTTATGCCCCCCCCAAAAAACACATATGTTGAGGCCCTAAGACCTAACATGATAGTAACAGATGTGGTCTCTAGGAGGTAATTATGAAGATGGGCCCCTCATTAATGAGATTAGTGCCCTCATAAGAAGAGGCTATAAGTGGTAAATCCATCCACTATGTGAAGACACAGGGAGAAAGTGGCTGTCTGCAAACCCAGAAGACTTCATGGGACAACAAATCAGCTGGCACCATGGCCATGGACAGTCCAGTCTCCGGAACCATAAATATCACATGTCTGCTGTTTAAGCTCTATAAGCTGTAGTGTGTTATTATTAGCATCCTCCTGAACAGATGAAGACGGATGCTGAATAATTTGCCCCAAGGTACACAGCTTAGAAATGGGAGCCAGATTCAAATTGAGCAGACCTTGATGCCCAAGAGTCCATGTCCTTAAGTTCTATATTCTCTAAAATTGCTGCTGCTGACCTGAAGGTCACAAATATCATCTGGTGAAAATGCCTGAATTAAGTCAAATGATAAGATTAAGTTTTAAATTTATTTAGTATCTTTTACACCCAAGCTAGTTAGCTATGTTGCCAATTTGACACTCAGCATTTGGAGGGTGGGGAAACCTAATTTTTATTCCACCCCTGAATCCTATTTCCCACTCCAACTAGCAACTGCTGTAGAAGAGGAGGAAGAAAGTAAACATATTGCAAACCATTTACTGCAGAAAGCAATGCTATTTCAAGTCAAATTACAGCAGCAATGAGAAAGAAACCCTGCCATTATGCCAAATCATAAACAAATCAAGTCACAGTTAATGAAATGCCTCAACAACGACACATAGAAAGTAAGCTCTGCTTGTTAGAAAGACAGCTGGCCCAGACTAGGAGCAAAACCATGCTCTGGAGAGGCAGCACCACGGCAAAGCTTCCTATTAGGTTTAGAAACAAAGCGAAGCTTGCAGGTGACATTTTTCCTAATTTAGGCATACAGGATAAAGAAAAAAACGTTATGTGCAAGTAAGGATTTTTTTAATTTAAGAAGTGGATGACCAGAGGAGTAAGAAACACAGTTAAATAGTCAAGGCAGCATTTTAAAGTGTTCTACCACATCATGAAAATGTCTTGAGCTGGGATGTAACTCAGTGATAAAGTGCTTACCTAGCATGTGGGGCTCTCTGAGTTTATCCACAGCACCACAATTAACTAGCTAGCTAGTTAATTAGCTAATTAACTAGTTAATTAATTAAGTCTCCTCTAAAGACATCCTGAATCCAACTGGAAAATACCCACCAGGACCACCTCCCTTTTAGCACTGAACAATAGCAACCTCCAAAGGACGTCAAGCCAGGCAGTCTTTAGCAATCTCCTCCTTTGAAAAGCCCAGCCGGACACAAACTTGCCAGTGATGCGGAGTTTAAGGAGGGTTAGCATCGCACTTCCCGGGACAGCACTACAGAATTTCACCTTTAAGAACAATTTTTGTCAACAACCACTAAATACAAATGTGACCTTCAGTTCTTAGACAAGCACTATTGTCTCTCTACCTTCCTTTCACCTAAACAAATCTCAACTGGTGTTTCATCTTTATGATCATGAACACTAATTCTAGTGATACTGTAGACTTGTCCTATCTTAGTCCACCCAGAGGCCCTTTAGGACTTGCTAATGTGGCCCAGGATTGTCACTCAGCATGGAAAACACGTTACCCAAGCAAACAAAGGTGCTGATGAGAGTTGCCTGCATGAGTACCCATCCTCACCTAGTACACAAACAGGAAAAGTGGCATTCAAACACTGCCATGGGTCCTCCTCACAACTCCTTATGGAGGTGGAACTGATGTCCCCCTTTTACAGGTGAAGACACTGACTCTGAGAGAGAGAGAGAGAGAGATAAGAGATCTGGTGAAGCCAAAACCTACACCCATCTCCACTAGCCTGCCTCAGATATAGTAACAGCCAGCATTCATTAACGGCTTCCTACACAGGCACAACGCCAAATGCTTTTTTACTTGCACTTCTCAGTTAATTCTCACAGCATTCCTTTTGTTACTCACATGAACACATGCATAGACACAGACACATTTTGCAGACAAGGCAGCCAAAGAGCTCTCCAAAGTCATGCAGTCAGTACGGGGCAGTGTCGTGACGGCCTTGCTTTTCTCATTCAGTTTACAGGTGGATATTCTTTAGTTTTGTCACGACCATTCCTTTTTCTCAAGTTGTTCTGTCACATAAACAACAGAATCAACATGGCTGCTTTTCATTTTCTAACAGTCTGTGAGACCAATGGCAAATTTACCACAAGGTTTGATTCCAGGATTCAGATTCTAATAAAGAGCAGCTCCTCACAATTAGCTTCCATTTCAAAAGACACATCCAGCACCACCTCCCCGGCCAGGTCTGGGAATGAGACATTTGTCTTCTCCGCATGTGGGCCACCATGGCATGGCTCTCCCTTTGAGGATGGAGACTCTTTGCCTCTTTGCTCCAGATGCCTTCCCACATCTTCCCACCCAGTTCTTATCTCAGGTCCCCAGAGACACCACATACCTTCCTTCCTTCAGAGGAAGTGGGCTGTGAGGTATTTGGGGAAGCAGACCACAGCTTTGAGAAGCACAGCTCTCGGGCTTCCGTAGACAGCTTGTTTTTGCCCCCAGCATTGTGCACTGAGCTGATCCCCCCAAAGTTCCCCACATCTCTTTTTCTGTCCTTTCTTATAAATAAAGAAGTTTGTCACCTGTCAGACTTGAAGGTGTGTAAATCTGAGAGAATACCTAGATGCTTTGGTGTCTCTTGAATTTACCAGCTTAATCACTGAGACAAACCACCGTCTCTCCATTGTATGCTAGCATTGCCCATGGCTTCATGACCCTCCTTAGTATGTCTGTTACATATTTTGTATCCCATGATAATTTTGAAACCCAGGAACAATTTTATTCTTAACAATTCCATTAAAATAAAAGAAGAAACAAAGCGGCCAAGGCAGCATCCCTGACTACTACGCTTAGGTTAGAGGTAACGATCATGCCTTGGGCTGAGATGCTTGTGCTAGGTCTGTAAATCAATGTATTGGCTGGGCTTAGGGTGAAGAATTGAATTTCAATAGCCAGTTCCATCAAGAGGCAGTTACTGGTCTCCATCTGCAGTAACCCCATTTCTCCCAGTCCTACTCTGCAGTCTCTTGAACATCTCGGTTAGCCACAGAAGTGGCTTTTACTGCCCCCACTGTCCCTTTGACCGACCCTGCTGCCTGCCCTTAAGGACTCCTCCAACCTTCTACAGAAGCAGAATAGCTGATATTCAGAACTCTCTTTGCAGCTCTCAGAGGGAGCCTAGAAAAGTAACAGTAAAGCTTGTCAATACGGTTTCCAGACTTACCAAAGGACGTGGACAGCAACAGCAGTCCTTTGACAACAGTGCTCTCGAAGACTGCACGTTGGGCAGCACTAGCAACACCAGCGGATACCTACAAACCTTCTAAGAGACAATGGTCATATACCCCAGCCATCTGGTCCAGACATGTTCAGGGGCCACTGGGCAACTGCATAGTGTTTATATTACCACCAGGGTAAAATGCACATCAATGAGGTGAGAAAGATAAAACAAAAAAGTGTCCATCATCCTTGTCTGAAGATGGGTTTCACTGATGAATCTGTTCCCAGTCTACTAGGTGGAAGCATCACTGAGCAGATGAGAGGCCAAGAGTTCAGCTGCATGTCTGACTGCCCCAGTTAAAATTGTTCTCTGCACACACTCCCTACCCTCTATCCTGAATTGAACCCAGGCTCTCATGGAACACCAGACCAAGCAGAATGCTGGAGGGAAAGCAGGAAACTGTGATTCAGAGCTGCTTGTATATACATACCATGTGGATTGTGTCTCCCCAGCCCTACAGGGCAGAGATGGAAAAGGATGGGAAGGAGGTGGGGAGGCTAACAGTGAAATCACTGGACCCTCCAGAAGCTATGGCTCCAGGACTCCATATGACCCTTTGCTGTCAACAATGGGTTCCAGGCCTCAGGCACGCTGGCAAGAATTCCCACTTATCTACTATGATAATTCCCTTCCCAATATAAACCTGGCCCTAATGCTCACTCCATGAAATGAGACCATGTATGGGTCACAGATTATCTCTATTTTTCTCTCCCTCCTGCCCAGATCCTTTTACACAAACAACAGCAGCTGCTAGAAAGACACTGAATCCTCGTTCTTCTGGAATTATGGAGGGCATCTCTCCTTTTAGATGGGCAGGCAGCATGAGGAAAGGACTCTCTGCTGAGTGTGAAGCAGGCTCAGTCACACTTGGAGGGCAGTTCGGTGTCAAAAAACATCTACAGTACAGCTACCTAGAAGGCCAGCCTCTAGAAATAAGGGACCGGGTTTCAGGCTATGGAAGTGCAGACCTTAGGATTTCCAGTAAAGGGTGTGGAGTTGTGAACACAGGAAGCCAGAAGGTAGAGAAAGACTGGTGAGCCAGCACACAGGGCTTCCCAAGTGGCCTCCTCTATGTAAAACCTATCTCACTGCCTCAGCGTCCCCACACAACCAACAGGACTCTCCTGTTTTAAGCCACTTCGTCAAGTCCTCTGCCAAACCCAAGCACCTGTGATGAAGACAGGGCCTTGTCCTTGCATGCCTCACTCCCGAGAAAAAGCTCACTGCCAAGATCTATCTGACAGATTCCTGGATTGTAGACTACTTGAAGATGAAACTACTGGCCCCAGAGACACCAATCCAGTGAGCCGCTAGCAGACAGGGATCATGAATTGAACTAAGAACAATTTCCTCAAATAACTTTAGGAAGACCTCACATTTCTTGAGGTCTGAACATACTCAGGACTTTAACTAAAGCAGCACAGATAGGAACAGGCTGCTTCCCTGTGTCCCTGTGGCCTAAGCCAGTCGGGCAAGGAGAAGTTGAATTGAATCTGAAAGACACTGGTGCCTTGAAGCAGGAAACAAGACGAGGTGGTTGCCAAGGAAGTCAGACACAAATTGCACATGGCATCCTGCCTTGTTTCATTTTTAGAAGCCAATTCTAGCTTGAGAACCCTGGGAGGCCATGGGCACCCTGTAGAAAGAGAGCAGGAGCCTGCCAAGCCTGGGCCACCCAGACTGGCCAGTCAGGCTGGCTGCCCATACTGCTTGGGCTCTAGTCCATATCCCATACTCTGATCTCACAGTGCCTACAGGGTCCTTGTCCACTCTAGTCATGACCCCCACTTTCCTACAAAATAGGGAGTCATCAAGGATAACCTCACTAGAGAAGGGAAGTAAGATCAGAACTTAGGAAGCCTGTGTTCCAGATGTTTTGGTGGAAGTTTAGATTCTTCTTTAGTAAAGTAACTTGTGACTTAGTGTAGCAGATTTAGAGAGCTTGTTACCAGAGAGAGAATCTTAGAAAGTTCTGGGCCCACTGTAGCAAATAAATCTTGCCAACCAAGCAATGCTTTGAAACAGAATAGATACATACGCCTGTGGTTCAAATTGTATTTCCTACAGCAGGTCAGAACCTGACATCCAAGTTTTATTTTAACTGATTCAGCTTAGGAAAAAAAAAAAAAAAAAAAAAGCAACTCAATCCTAGCAGTCAAGAGCTGTGTGCTAGGTTACCCAGTAACATGACTAGATTCTGCAAAATGATTATGTATTTGACCAAAGAAAGTACACAAAGCTGGGTCCTGGTAACTATCGGCCCCTCACACCCAAACTGGCCAAACTTCTCCTAGGGAAATGTCAAAGGTACGTTCACACACTCAGAAAGCTATACCAACTCAGGAGCTCATTTATGATAGAGCATTTTTATTGCTGGAGAAATATTTTATGGAGGAAATTATAAGACAGCCATGAAAGCAAGGAGTTAGACATTTCTAGGGATCCACACCATTAACGCTTTCCCCAAAATATATTCAGCATATCCAGGTTTTGTATCTTTAGTAAATTACTTCTGCAATTTTAATTTAAAAAAAAAAAGGAATGAGGCAAATTCTGGGTCCATCTGTGTCCTCTGCTGGCCAAGAATCCCTTCACCCAATCAAAGCAGATCCAGAAGCCCTAGAACACAAGGGAAGCCCTTGGGGGGTCTACCATCTCTTCTGTGGCTCCAAGCTAATTATTAAACACCCCCTAGCAGGGTTCCATCCTTAAAACTGAACTAATGACGGAGTAGATGTCCCTCTCCATTAGGGAGCCTGTGTTCAAGATGCTCTGGTGGAATTTTAGATTCTACTTTAGTAAAGTAACTTGTGACTTAGGTGTGGCAGATTTAGAGAGCTTGTTACCAGAGAGAGACCCTTACAGACCCAGACCCTCCATGGATGCTAGAAAACCACATATAGAAACAAGCCCTATGTTCACTGCTTTTTCCTATGTGCTCCACAGCTTTGTAGCTTAGCAATGGAGTTATTCTGTCTACTCCCGTTTCATGTCCGGTGCCTCCTTCACATCTCAGGTTTTCTGCTTTGGAGCCATCAGTAAGTAAAGCAAGAGCTACTTGAAAGCAAGTACTATAATTCCATGGCTGTCAATCTGATAACCAAGACAAACAGTGACTGACACAGTGGCTAAACAACAAATGGGTGTGTGGCATATACAGTGTGGATAGGCTGATCTAGAGATTCCTCCCAAGAAGGACAGTGTGAGATTATATCACAACACACAATGCTGCACAATTCACAACTTTTGAGTTATTTCTAGAATTTTCCATTAACATTTTTGGAACCCAACTGACTACAGATAATTGAAACAATAAATAAGTAAAAAATTCTGTAGCAACTGTCTCCAGGTGGAGGAAGAGAGTTCATGGGGTCAAGGCCATACGTCATAGGACTTGGCATATAATAAACAGAATCTGAGTTACTATGGCTATTATTGCCTTAGATTTCATTATTCAGTCATAATTGGAGATTTAGTATCATTACAGCATTGTAAACAAGGCTCACTCAAGCCAACTGATACTGTGTCTTAAATAAAATGAGACCAAAACAGAAATATTTTCATCTCTGTGATGGAATAAGTGTTTAGGGAACTCATACTAATCCTAAACAAATCTGTTAAACAATAAAATCTGGCAGGTTTGGGGGAGACACACTATATGGCTAAAGTTCCTCCCCTGTGGGAGTTTATGATCAAGTTGGGATCAGGTGCAGATGCAGATACAGGAAGCCGCATCATAGGCTGCATATGCCCAATGATGCCAAGGGAATAAGGCCAGGGCATTTCTTTTTAATTGATTTATACGTACTAAAAGGTACTAAGTTTCTGAAAATCACACACACACACACACACACACATACACACACACACACATACACACACACACATACATGAGGTAATGGGTATGTCAGTTAGCGTCAGTTAATCATTCATTCCACAATATATCGAGATGATTTAATACTATCAGCAAACATAATATTCATTTGTTCGTTACATTTTAATAAAGCCAGGGATGGAAGAGAAGTGCTGAGTAAGCACACTGATTTCTGCTTAAAGGAAAAACATCCTGAATCCAGGATGTGTGTTGAGAGTTAAAGAACAGAAGGGATTCTGAGAGAGGACAGGTTGCGGAGGACAAACACTGGGAGTGGTGTGAGGGAAACTCCTCACAAGGCCAACCTGACTTTGAGAGGGGAAACTAGAACACCTAAGAACCTAAGGTCTGCAATCAGAAGTGCCTCGACGATGGGCTGGAGAGATGCCTCAAACATTAAGAGCATGGCTTCTCTTTCAGAAGACTGGTGTTTAATTCCCAGCATCCACATGGCAGCTAACAACTATCCATAACTCCAGTCCTAGAGGATCCAACACCCTCTTCTGGCCTCCACGGACATTGCATGTACATGGTGCACTTACATATATGCAGGCAAAACATCACACACATTAAATAAAAATAAATAATCCTAAAAAAAATTTTGAATAAAGATACCCAAATTCTTGGCCTTCCCTCTACTACATAACCACGGGCCAGTCATTCTAAGCTGTCTGTGCCTCAGTTCCCTGGCTGCCATCCCTCATGTGCACTATCTGAAGACTGACTATGACAAAGCATATAAAGAGCCCAGAGTAAAAAGGAGGCACCGTTAGGGGCTGAGCAGTGTTGAGAAGATTCATTTGTCTGAAGAAGATGGTTGGAGGTGGGAAGCAGCTTGGGATAAGGTGGGAAGGTTGGGTGGGAGAGTGTGGGGAGCTCGAGTTTGATTCAGGGAGAGATTTAGGCCACTTTACAAGACTTATTTTGTGATAGTGCACCTGGATGCTCTGGGCAGCTCCCAACAAGGCAAGAGAATCAGGAGTCCAGGCAGAGTCCCAAGGCAAGAGATGGGAGTCCAGAAACAAAGCAGCAGAGTCTGCCTGTGGAGAGTGAGGGACTCCTTGACACTCCAGAGTACTGAAGGAAGGGGAGTGATACGAGGGACTGGAAGCTCAAAGAAGAAATGACGAGAGGAGGTAGGAGCAAACCCTCTAATATAATGTGCTCCTGAGAAGGGACAGGGCACTAATGGGACAACCGACAAAGTCTGAATCAAGTCTGTGGCTTAGCTACTTGGGACCACTGCTGACTTCTCAGTGTGGGTGAGCGTACAAGCTTGTGTAAAAGGCCAGCAGTAGAGAAAGCCTGGTCAAAGGCACATGGGAAAACTCTGTTATCTTTGTACATCTCAAATTACTTTTAAAGACAAATACAAGACCCCCCAGGCCTTCTTCTATGATATACATCATCGTGGATTAAAAACAGAGGCCAAGGCAAGCCCCAGCTTGGAGGTGATGAGTTAATCCTCTAACAGCAATGCTAGAAGGCGAAGGGGATGCCCACAGCACGGCTGGGAGCAGCATGTGACTAATGGACAGGAATCTGTCTTAGGACATGGGGTGGCTTACTGTTGTCTCGGGCTTCCAGATTCACACTCTGCCACCAGGTGCCTCCCGGCCCCGTACACACCCCACTTTCCTGCTACAGCAACGGTCCTGCAGGAGAAACATCAAGTGGCATTTCCAAAGAACTTTATCTTCAGGTGAGAAACCTCTATTTTTAGAGACCATAATAAACCAAAGCTTTATAAGGAATTGAAAAAATGCCCATAGCATCAGCTCTCCATAGTCCAAATGAAGAATAATCACACTCCTAGTGAGCAACAGAGCTGTGATTTTTGACTCAGCTACGCTTTGCTCTGTATGCTTCCTGTGTTACCATGGAGCCTTGAATAGCAAGCCACTGAGGATGCGGGTTAACACACATTCACACACACACTCGGAGGGAGAAAGGAGGAAGGGAGAAAGGAGGGAGAGCTCTACAAAAATGCTTCATCTTATCATGAAAGCACTACCACTAGGGTCTAGAGAGATCTTCTGGAAAGTGCCCTAGTCTCATTGCCTGAGGAAATCAAGCATTTATTTCATATGGCAGCCTTGACACATTAATCCTGAAGGTAAAAGCACTACATAAGTATTTTTGTTTATATTTGTTGTATGTACACTATGAAATGAATATACATAGGTTACCTATAACTTATATAAGGAGTGTTCTTTGTAGCTACTTGATAAATAAAACAAATTCTTCAGGAAAAATAGCCTGAACACCTAATAAACTCTAATAAACATTGGCTGATTTTACTTAATTGTATGGTTTATAGTCTTTGAAGGAATCCCTACTTCAATAAAACATATCTTGGGCTAATTATGAAACTGGGAATGGGATTCTTTTTGTGAGAGTAAAATCAGGGAACAAGAGAAAGAGATTAAATGGCAGGCCTGGTCTGCTGCCTGAAGAAGGTCCCCTAACTTTCAAATGTGTGTGTCAATCATGGATTGTGTGGGACATGAGACATTTGAGCAGTAGCAACCCTGGCAGATCCTTTTACTAGACTATAGATGGAATCGATGTGTCAAGCAGAGAGGTCAGAAGAAACCAACACTAGTAATCCCTTCTAACTGTGAGCTCCTGGGATTCATTTATAGGGTTCAGATTATCGTTAGGTCAAATAAAATTACAAAGCGTCCCTCAGCTCTGAGGTATTCAGTGTTCAGTGGTATGCTGGTGCTGGCTTTTATCAGCTCAGGGTAGACAGTTATATATTTAGAAATTTCACAATCCAATTGCTAAACACAGTTGACAGAGGGTTTTCAGGGCAGGGAAATTATTCTGAATGGTGCTATAATACTAGAAACTTGTCATTATATGTGTGTTAAGATCTATAGGGTGTACCACACGGAGAGTGAACTCTACTATAAACCATGAACTTCAGGTAACATGAGTACCGATGTTGGTTCATTGATTACAACAAACTTACTGCTCTAGGGGGTGGGGAGGATGTTGTCCATGGGGGAGGCTGAACGTGTGGGAGTGGGGGTATACGGGAACTGTACCTCCCCCTCAGTTTTGCTATGCTTTAAAACTGCTCTAAAAAGAAAATGTTTTTAATTTAATATGCCTTGAAAAACCATGCTAAACAGAATAATGTTCTGCAGTATTATCACATAATAAGATCATGTAACTTCTATGCATGAAGGCAGTCCTTGCCATGACCTCCAAGGCACTCAGTCTTTCTCTTCTCTCAACTTTCAATTCATCTTAGGGAAGAAGAGATGGAGGGAGGGAGGGACGGAGGGAGGGAGGGAGAGGGGAAAGGGGAAGGGAGGGAGGAATGAAGATGGTTTTCATCTCTATTTTTACTTCTGTGTCATAGGACTTCCAAGGTATCTCACCCATGATAAAGTGTACTGAATATTATAGGAATTCTGCTTTTATCAGTTGTATTCTCTCACTCCTTGTGTGACTGGTTACAGCTCTCAAATCTAGCCTCAACCACAGTTTCCATTCCACTTCCCTCTCCCACTAAATGTCTTGACTTGACTCTCCTTGCATCATTAAGTGAAAGCCATGCTTCCTTTCCTGGAGTCTAGGCAGAACAGGGACTAGAACAGAAGAGGCACTGTGCAGCTTCCAAGGTGAAATCATTAAAACAATAAAACTTCTTAATTTTCTTGAAACGCTCTCAAAGCATCTAGTCACCATAATGCAAGGAAACTGAAATAGTGAAAAGCTTCTGTGTGGTAGAGCTGGCACGACAGCGCGCAACCTCAACAGTTCCCTGAACATGTGACAAGGAAACCCCAGCATTAAGTTAGCCACGCAGCTGATTCCTTGGGAAGTAGAAATGAGTTAATCCACTAAATGCTGCCCAAATTCCAGAATAGTAAATATTTTTGTCATGAAGATTTGAGTAGTTCTGCTATGTGGTATTGGTAAATTCATCAACCGGGATGTATTCTGCTTTCAGTTTCTCTTCACACTCTGGTTTTCCACTTTGGATTTTGTCCACTCAGAAGTTTCTTCATCAGAGCTTACACAGTGTCCTCATTCTTGTAGGCCTTTGGTTCTATGGCACCTTCTTTCTATTAGAGGTGTAAACAGCAACAATTTCTTAGTGGAGAGTGGTGGCACATGCCTGTAATCTCAGTACTTGGGAGTTGAAGGCAGGAATTCAAAGTCATGCTCAGCCTCATAGAGTTGCCTCCAGCCTGAGCTACATTGAGACCTTATTTCAAAACAAAACAACAAAATTCTTAATGTTAGTTATAGAAACTTTTTGCCATAAACAGAAATCCACAGTAGTTGGATATTGGTGTATATTCAATAGTTCAAAGATGCCAAGGTGAGCT
Source organism: Eospalax fontanierii (assembly GCA_035773235.1). Classification (NCBI taxonomy): domain Eukaryota; kingdom Metazoa; phylum Chordata; class Mammalia; order Rodentia; family Spalacidae; genus Eospalax; species Eospalax fontanierii. The sequence continues at coordinate 15,084,129 of CM069545.1, forward strand.
GTCTTTGTTCTGCGTTATTCTTGGTGGTTTCTTTCTTCTGCAGCTTACACTTAAGCAACTCAGGGAAAGAACAGATGTTCTATGCCAGGAGAATAGGCTACCATTAAATGATTACCCAGAGGCTCCAAATAGTGGGTTCTGTTTCATCTCATTAGTCCAAATATAGTCCATTAGTCCAAGATCACCACCCCCACACTACAACACAAATTATATATTTTAAGGGAGCACAAATTCTCATTAGTAATTTCATATTGACTATGTTTTAAGAGGATAACATTTTGTACATACCAAAGTAAGTATGGTATGTTAATATTTTGGAACCAGCAAGACAGATTAATGGGTAAAGACATTTGCTGCCACCCCTGACAACCTGAGTGTGACTCTAGTGAACCCACACAGTGGAAGGAGAGAACAACTCCCAAAGGTTGTCCTCTTATCCCTATGCGTGCATACATGTGCACACACGCGCAAGAAATAAATGCACAATTTTAATTACATTACATAAAATACACATGAATTAACTGTATTCAAAGCAAAGTTATTAACTATTCATTTTACTATTTAACTATTCATTACATTTTACTATGAGTTATGCTGTTGAGGCTATTTAAATCCATGACATCTGTGAACCCTGATTCACATTCAGTGACTTTGCTTTGAAAGCCTGAGGTTAGCTGTGGAGGGAAAACTCACTACAAGGAAACCAGAGCAGGTGATCAACTCAGGGATTTTCCTTCCTGGGAAACAGTTGTTAAACATTTACCAGTACTTACTAGATGTGAATGAACTTCAAAGACAAGGAAAAAAGAAAGCTGTATTCTGTTGGGGAAGGCCAGGAATGTGGATGGAAGGACAAAATAGAAGGCAGAAAATCACCCTTAACTACAACACAAGTTACATATTTTTAGGAGTGTACAAATTTATTAATAATTACAACTGAAACAACTTGCCTACAATAGTGGTACAAATATTATAGGACTAACTAACTACTCTTTTAATTGGCTTTAAGGTTTCCCTTCCTAGCATGGAACCCATACCTGACACTGATATCAGGTTTAGGAACCTGAGGCTAAATATGTCACAGAACATAGAAAAGAACCTAATATTCATTTTCTACTAAATAGCTATTGTATTAAATGACTCCTAGTGACTTATTGTTATACTCATAGACTTAAGAATCCTCTTGCAACAGATGGTGGTTAACACAGAAACCCACTACGGGCCAACATGCAGAGGGCAAGACACTACAGAATGCTTATCCCTGAATACAACATTCATATCAAACTCTGAACCCCAAGTCTCTGGGATCATTGTAGATGAGGACGCAGAGAGATTGTAAGAGTCAGAAGTGGTAGATGACCACAAAGAAACAGTTTTCCAGACAGCTGGGCAGTTACTCATATGAACTCACAGCAATAGTCACAACATGCATAAGTTCCATGCAAGCTCAAACCAGACCAAAATTCCAGGATAGACATGAAGAAGTGGGCAAGAAACTCCAACCCCACCTAAGAAAATTGTGGCAACAAATGGTTGCTGAAAGGGACAGAGACAGTCTCTTTCAAGCAGGGGACTCTTTCTTGGTAGGTTAACCAGGCTCCAATGGATGAACCCATATTGAAGGACATTTGGAAATACAAATTGGACTCTAGAGACCTTATTTTATATATATAAAAAGAGTGTTTTAAATTGGGCATAGGGCAGTTAGGGGAGGTGGGAATGGGGAAAGGGATCTAAATACCATCAATTATATTGTATAAAAATGGCAAAATTTCAATAAAAATCATTTCATATTGATTATATACTAAAATAATAACATTTTGGCTATGCTAAGTTAAATAAGGAATGTTTAACTTTTTGGAGTCAGCAAGATGATTTAGTGCATAAAGACACTTGTTGCCAAACATGACAACCTGAGTTTTATTCCAGGGGACTCACATGGTGGAAGGAGAAAACAGCAAGTGGGTGGGGGGGAAGGGGAGGATACGAAGAGAGGGAGGGAAAGAGAAAAGGGAGCCCAAGGAGGACAGAAGGGAGGGGAAGGAAGATAAAGCAAGCAAGATAATTACTTGGTTTAGTTAATATTCTGAGGAAAATATTAGTTGCGCATAGGCAGATTATTTAAAATAACCAACACGACCCTTTTTCTGAACATCTCTACTGGATTGCGGGGTGCTGGCTTCATGTAGCAGAACATGTTTCCTTAATGGTTCAGGCTTCCCGTGATCAAATGTCCCTAATGCACTGCGTTGTGCTGACACCCTCCAGAGCCCACCATGTGTGGAGCTCTTTTGCCTCACATAAAAATGACTCTAGTCTTCTGAGCTGCTTTTAGATGCCATCTCCTCTCTTACTGTCAGAATGTCAGCTGTCACTTTGAGATGTTCTCTGGGTCTTTCCACCTAGAGTACTTACTTATCAGTGAACCAAGAAGACAGAATGATCTTGTTAGGAATACGTCTAAAATAAGAGTAAAAAAGCTCTGCCTGACCACCAGGGCTCTCTCCAACAAAGAAGAAACACAGCTCCAGAATCCCACCAGGTTCCCAAAGTGACTCCTGCTTTCATTTAGGTTTTCCACCCCAATCCTGACTTCCTCACCCAGATGATTGATGTTACAGAACTAGTGGCTTTGGGTAACTGAGGTTTCACTAACTAGATAAAATAGTCTATAAAAATAAACCAAACAGTAAAGAACATGGAAATGTATTAAGCAATTAAGAGTCAAAGTTCTGCCATGTAACTGGCATCAAACATTATTTCCTTAACTGGCTATTTGCTTTTCCTGAGGTGGACCCAGATCCATGGCTGCCTCTCCCTGTGCCCACAATGGCATTGGGACAGCAGAAAGTGGAAAGCGAAGCAGACAGGAGGAGCTGATGGAGTCAGCCCATCTTTCAACAGCCAGTGCTTGGGATCCAGCCCCAGCTCCCTACCTAATATCTGCCCTCCTCCCTCAAATTCCCCAAAGCAGGAGGGCACAGAGAGGCTTGGGCCATGAGCCCAGGTCTCCTAGGCCCTGGGCAAGGAGCACTCCCAGTGATTCTCACTGGACAGTTTCCAGGAGCAACAGCGGGGCCCAGTGCGTGACCCACCGGTAACGCGATCTGAGGTCTGACTCTGATCAGCATGTTCTGAGTTCACACTAACCTCCTGAAAACACATCTCTCTGTTTCTGTGAACTGAGTCATTGGTCTGGCACTAAATCTTGAAAATTAGGAGAACATTTTGTTGAATTCGCTGTGCGAAATACTATGCTTTTTAAAAATCCTTTTATAGGGTTTATTTGTTTTAGAATGGCCTGATAGCAACATAAAAGCTAATTCTTAGGCTTGCTGTTTCTTTACCCAGACTGTCACACACACAAAAATTTTAAATAACTATAACAAAACAAAACTCTCCAGAAATAAAATTTCCAAAATTACTTTCTCTGTGCTAAGTATTTAACTTATAAAGAAAGATTCAACAAATATTCTAGAAGTAAAAATAGAAATTCTGGAAAGAATTCTATTTCTCAGTTCCACTTTCTGCCTGGCACAGAGTAGAAGAACAGGAAGGTGAGCTGCCCTTCTTGGGGACTCTGCTCAGCAAGTTAATCCCACAGCTATTTGGGTTGTTTGGAAAAATAGAACTATTCTAGTAAATTCTTCTCTAAAATTTCAGTATCTTTTCTTTGAGCCTAATCCTCTGGGGAAAAATACTTGTATGCCAAAGGCAACTTCAGACTCACCTACCAACCAGTTGGTATTTACAGGCGCTTATGGTGCAGGGGCCATGGTGTCATAGAGATGAAATAGAGAGAGCAGGACAGGAAGCCCCGTCTATCCCCACACAATGTTAAAAGCCCCACACCAGAATCTACCTAGAGGCATATATGCAAAGCCTTCTGTTTGGTCACTTTGGGCTGGGTTGATGACTTAAAAACACAGAAATTTATATCTCATGGCTTTCAAGGCTGGAAAATCCAAGATCAAGGTGCTGGCAGATCCCATGTTTGGTGAACATCAGTTTCATAATTCTTAGAGGAAACCTCCTTGGATCCTCACATGGTAGAAAGCAGAGAGAAAGAAGCTCTGTCATATAAGGGCACTAATCCTAATCATAAGGGTTCCACTCACCTCCCAATGCTACCATCTCTGAATACTATCATGTTGAGGATGTCAGCATAGGGGAGCACATTTAATTCCCATTCATATGTTGGATAGCATGTATGTACCACACCACCTCCTGACGTGAAACTACAGTGTAGTGGGACAGCATGATCTTTCCAATGAATGGTGCTAGGTCAACTGAAAGTCCAAGTGGGAAAAACTGAATCTTAATCCATACACTCCATCAAACACAAAACCAGTGTCAGGTGGACTGCAATCTAAAACAGAAAGCAGAACAATGAATAGAAAGGACAACACAGGAGAAAATATTCATAACTTGCAACAGAGGATTTCTGAAAGAGGATACAAATAAAAGAGCCAGCTCTACAGGGGGAAATGGACAGACCAGGAAATAATAAGAAAAAGAACTCTGTTCATCAAAACACACCATAAGGGAGTGAAAGAACAGCTCATAGCCTGACAAAGGACTTATACCCAGAGTGTATTTTATAAAGATCGGTTCAGGATATACAACAGACAACTCACATCCAAAGACGCTGTCCTTAAAATGGGCGCTTCCCAAAAAAGACACTCGAGGCCAGTAAACAAATGCAAAGGAGTTGACCCCCTAAGACACCTTTAGTAGAGGGAAGGGTCTGGGCTCCTAAGACAGGGGAAGGGTGGCCTGCTCTTCCTTCTGTCTTTCTGCTCCCCAAACTCAAGTCACCCTAATTTCCAAGTGGTTTGCCTTCCCCTTCTGAAAATAGAAAGTATCTAACATGAATAAACATGCAGATTTATTTTTTTCCTTAACTATTTACAATTAATTTTTTTCCCTGTCCACCTTCCTCAAAAAGAGAAGATGATAAAACACACAGACCTCATGCCCACCCCCACCATGAGCTGTTCTAAACATCCTAAAGTGTGTAGCAAGAGAGGACTTTGCCCACTGCAACCCAAAGTCCCTCTGCTGCTCCCGCTGAAATTCAACTGTCAATGTGGCAGGAGGTCCTATGAAGCAGGACCTCACCAAAGTGATTAGGGCACAAGGACTTCACTCTCACTAACGCTGTTACTCCAAGAAGGGATTGGTTATCCCAGGAGTAGGTTACTGATGGAAACAGTGTGATTGCTTGGCCCTGTGTTCCACTCCAGTATGTGGTACTCACGCTCCTTTGCTTTTCCACCATGTATCCTGCAACACCAGCACCATCCCCAGAGGCAAGCACCATGCTTTGGGGTTTCTCATCCTCCCGAATGTGAGCCATATAAACTTCTATTGTTTAGAATAGTCTTTGATATACTGTTGCAGCATCAGAAAACAGACTTATAACAAGCTCCTTTCTTACCAATGACTACAAAGAATGGGACACACTCCTTTTTAAAAATAACCTCAGAGCTCACCTCTTATAAAGGAGATGCATATTTATGACACAAAACAAGAAAAATCAAAATTACCCATAAGAACACAAAAAGCTCTATCAATATTATTTTACATATTGTTCCTGTATCTTTTCTAGACACACATAAAAGATACCGTATGAGAAAAGACCATCCAGACGCAAATCATTTATGTCTTAACTCAAATATGGTATGCTTATGTTGCAGAAAAGTAATTCCTTGTGGCAAAGCAACATGAATTTTTCATTTTGACACACTGATTATTCTATTTTCTTAAAACTTGATGTATGGTTCAAAAAATTCAAAGCAAAGCAAAACAAAACAAATTAAATGTGTTCTTTGATCTCTTGGTCAAAGAACACATTTGATTAAATATACGTATTAACAAAGAGAATTACATCTTTAATTTAAACACATGTAATTAAAGAAAACAGAATTAGTTGTGATAAAATGATAGTAGATGCCAATGGTGGTTTTGTAAGCACCCTGAACTTTTCTTGGAAAGATTTTTACTATTCATCCTAAGGTCATCCCTGGAGGACCTGAGCAAGTAAAGGGCAAACTTGAAATCAGCTGAGGAGAGCGACTATTGACCATTCCAGAAGTGAAAGCGCATGGGAGTGAGACGGCACTCCATCCTCCTGAAGGACTCCGCCCCACTACTCAAGGGCTGGGAGGGTCCATCTGAGAAAGCAAAGCTCCCTTGTGCGGCATAAAGAACTGCTGCGATATCCAGTGGGAAGGTCTGAAACGAAAGTGTCCCACCCGTCCTAAGAAGTAATATTCACTTAGGAACTTTCCAGCTGTGGATTTGCAAAGTTGGGCCAGAGGGAAGTAGATACAGCCTAGAAGAAAGACTGATATCCACCCCTCACCTGTTCCCTATACCTCACACCCTTGGCAGGCAGAGGAAGGTCAAGCAATGCCTTAGTGTAATGACCGGTATGCGAATTCCAGCTCCTCTATTCTGAACATTTTATACACTGTCTGCATCTCATTCTTTACCCCTCTTCATAGTTCACAGTCAGTGTCAATGATACACTAGCTCCTCATCTGTTCAGTTTTAGGAGTGAAGCATTAACTCAGGTTTGGAGCGGTTCACTCATTGACCACAGCCCATCATCCTTCCAACTCAAAGCTTAACATGGACCTATTTCAGAACTTTGACATGTGACCAGTCACTAAATGTGTTCAGTCCCAGGCTAGATTAACTGAGAGCTTATTTATCTAAATACAGACAGGTTTTCAATAGTTTACCATCTACCCACATACACTGCTTCTGATATAAAATTACTAAATGCTGAACCTCCTGGAGTTGATGAAGAAATGGAATATTTTAGCTCAACCAAAAGCATTTGTCTGCCAGAGGCATTTCATGTTGTTCTCAGAGTTGTGATGTTTGTTGGGTGTTTTCATTGTAACAAGCACAGTCATGTTTTAGCACCAAATCAATGGTTCATTTTCTTTTGACTTGTCAGAGAACTGCCACACCCCAATATAGGCATGAGAAAATCCAGTTGACTAATTAGAATTGTAGAGTATTTGTTCACAAGGGAAGCTTAGCAGGAGTGTCATTTTAAAATATTTTATTTATTATTTTTATTTTATGTGTATGAGTGTAATGCCTGTATGAATGTTAAGTACAGCCATGTGATGTAAAGCCTGAGACAGTCAGAAGAGAGCATTGGATTCCCCTGGAACTGGGGTTATTATTAGCTGCCATGTGGGTGCTGGCAATCAAATCTGGTCCTCTGCAAGAATGGTCAGTGTTCTTAACTGCTGAGCCATCTCTCCAGGCCCCAGGAGAGCTTTTTGTTGCCAGTCTGAAAACTCAGCACCTTACCTCCTTGACTATAAACAAAACTGAGGCAGTTAATATTAGCAGACATGAAGAGACCGTGTCAGTAACCCTGCTCACATATAAAACTGAAGAGAGAGACAGAGCAGATCTTTGACCACAGAGACAGGAATTAAGCAAAACTATATAAGTAAAGGAAGTTATTGAAGGTTTCCCACATTTTATTTAGAAAAAAGCATTATTTTACCTCTGTCATGTCAAAGATAATATCTAATATATTTAAATACAAAGGATAAAATGCACATGTATCTTAAGGCTTATTTAAAGTGAGTTTCCATGGAGCTGAGAATGTGTATGTAGCTCAGTGGTAGAGTGCACACTTAGCAGATGAATAGCCTGGATTTGATCACCAGCACTGTCATTAATAATAATACTAAATAATTGGGAGCCTCTAGCTTTGAGGCTGAGCATAAAATCAAGTCCATCTAACTGGACAGACAGAAAGCATAAGGTTCTATTGTTAACTACTCGTGCAAACCTGGTAATCAAAGCACTTAGTATATTCACTCTGTTATATATTTAAAGCTAATGGATTTGGGATTTTTTTTCTAAAGAAATGGCTGAAATGGTTCATCCAAGAAGTGGCAGAATCCTGTCAACACCTCAGGCACAATGAAGCATCTTAGGAAATGTATAAGGTAAGCAGCAGGAAAGGTTTGCCTGCTGGACAAGTCAAACGTGCTAAGATCCATCGCCATATTAGGGGCAGGGGGCTGAAGCTGGGGTCCACAGTTCCCAGGCGTTAGGCCTTCCTTCCTCTTCCTCTTCCCAGCAGATTAGGCTTGGGGATATTAGGAAGCCTCTCTGAACTTTGGTTTCTCATCTTAAAAATGGGTAAATGGTTGCATTTCAGAGTTTTTGTGGGGTTTGAGTGGTATTATCTGATGGTACGTTAGGATTCTGTCATTACACAAAATAAACCAATATTATACTTTCCACATCCTACCAGAACCATCCATAAAAGTATTAGTTTCTTTTTTGCTGTCCCATGATGTTAATTCTAAAACTAACTATAAGATGACTATAAAGTGACATTCTAGATTAAATGTCCCAGTACAAATTCATTTACTTAATAAGGATTTGTTTATAGTCTCATTCAAACTAGTTTATACATTTCATCTTTTAAATTTTTATCCCTTAAAGTTTTTTAAACTTTTATTTTCTGATTCCCATTTTATATCTCAACTCAAACTTCCCTCAAGTTAACATAAATATCACTGTTACTTCATTATGAGCTGACAAAATAAAGGACAAATAATATGAACAGAAAAGGCCACCTCTAACAGCCAATACTGTAAGCTATATGCCTACAATATTTAAGTCAAATATTCTAGCTCTTCTTAAAGGTTAGCCCAGTTAAAGGCAAAAAAAAGAGTAACCACAGTGACTTTAAGTATCTGTACTGTCTGATTTCAAATTTAACTCAAGTACAGTAGTAAGTACAGTAACTCAAGTATAGGATGATTTTTTAAATGCCTCCAAAGGATATGAGGAGATGGCTTGCCATGGAGCATGAAGACTTTAGTTCAGTTCCCAAAACCTCAGGTAAAAAATCTAGATATGACGGTGCATGGTTGTAATCCCAGAGCTGCAGGATGGAAACAGGCCAGCTAACCTCCATAACAAGTGAGGTCCAGGCCACTGAGAGATGCTGTCTCAAAAAACAAAGTGGATGGCACCTGAGGAACCACACATGAGTGACCTTTGCATCCCCACCCCCCACCCCCGCCACCACACACACAATCTGATTCTTACATTCTCTGTGCCTACTTCAGGATTTTGTGCCCAGGGAAGGACAGCTTTGCTCCCACTAGCAGTTAGATGGCCCATTGGTGAACTGGTTTATTTAATACTTGTCTCTCGTTTGCCTTGAAAGGGAATCACACTTCTAGCTCTGGTGCTTTTGGTATCCCCCTTTCTTTAATAAAATTCACTTTCTCCCGTGCACAGCCACTTTTATCATACCGTCTATAAAGGTCAGAGCTGCAAAGTCAGAGGCCTCCCTCTTTTTCTTAACACGAAGAAAGAAAACCTGAAAATAAAACCTGATGGTGAAAATAACTTCTCAAGGGCACTGAGCTGATAAATAGCAGTGAGTTCAGATGACCAGTGCCCTTGCCACCGCATTGTAGGGAAAAGAGCCAGCAGGATATGACATCAAAGATGCCAGGAAGGTTCCCACAGCCCGCAAGTCACAGGGCCTGCCCTACTGTGCTCACCCTAGAAGTGCACCTGCCAACAGCTCCCTTTCCCTTACCTGGGATCTTAGACTTCCTATGAAACGAAAGATGATTAAATTGAGTTTAGTCATGTGTATTACAATGTCAGTGAATCTGTCGTCCTCCCTTGAAAACGGACTTAGAGTAAAAGAAGTAACTGCCATGATGTCCTGAATAAATGTATTAATAAATACACCAGCCCAACTGTGAACAAGGTCAAGTTGTTCAACGTTGTGCTTTCAACGTTGTGGAATTTCTCCTTTCTTCTCCTTCACTTCTTTTCCCTTATATACTTCAAAAAGGATGAAATCTTCTTATTCCCTGTGTGATTTGAATGTGAAACGTCTCCCACAGGCTCATGTGTATGAACACTTGGTCCTAGGTTGATGGCACTGTGTAGGAAGTTTTCAAGGGTAGTGTCTCCCTGGAGGACGTGTATCAGGCCTTGAACCTGGCTCCTTGTCCACTCTCCGCTTCCTATTCCAAGATGTGCATATTCTTGCCACCACGGAAGCACGTGTTGCCATGGCTTACCCTCCACGATGGACTGTAGCCCCTAAAACTGTGAGCCCAGGTAAGCCCTTCCTTCCTTAAATTGCTTCTTCTTGGATACTTGGTCACAACAACAAGCAAAATGACTCCTATGTTCTACACTCCCCTTTTCTTTCCTATGTAAACAGCCACTGGCTGAACACATGGGTGGACGAATGAATAAACACATGACTTATGCGTGACCTTCATACACAGTTCACTCCACATTTTGCCCTAAGGGAGTCTTTCAAAAAAGAAAAGCTGTACTTTCACCCTTTTTCTTCCTCAGTCCTAAAATGTTGCTTTAGAGATTCATCTACACTGGAGTCTCTTCTCTTTTCTAAGTTTTTACTCATTGGAACGGATTTCCCAAATTCCGTCACTGACTAAGAAAAACCTGGTGAGAATTTATGGGCCTGAGAAATTATGGAGGCAGGAATCTGGGCTTTCTTTCCTTGCTCAATGGAGACTTGTGTGGGCCTGTCACCCTGAATCTCACCCGCAGATGGAAAGCACCCACTGCTTCCTTGCACAAGCGAGTATTTCCACCCTCAAAGAAACAGAGGATTCCGATGAACTAGCTCAGTGTTCTTGTACAATGTGAGAACTTAAACTTACAGAGCAGTGAGGCAGCAACCTGAGACCGCCCTGAAGACTTCCGTCCCCTGTGCATCTGGGCTTTATTTCCTGACAACTTCCATCCAGGTTCAAAGGAATGCACATTATGAATGCACACAACTCACAAACCATGAAAAAGAACTGTAACTTCAAGTCAACAATGAAAGAGCAGACTTCAAGGCCAGCACAGCCTTGATATTAATGCAGTTAATTTAGGACGTACTTTTCACTAAAGTCAGAGATGTTACTGCTGTCCCCAAGGACCAGCTTCTGCCTTCCTTACTGTGTTATTCGGGAACTTTTTGGTCTGTTTGGGTTGCCTATACCAGAAAGCCACAGAGTAGGATTAAACAACAGCCATTTATCTATTTCACATTTTTGGAAGCTAGAAGTCAAAGATCAGAGTGGCAGCATACTGATTTCTCGGTGAAGTCCTCTTCTACTTTGCAAGTGGCCAATGCCTATGGAAGAAAGAGATTTGGACTCTTCATCCTCTATAAAAGCAGTAAGCTCATCAAGGGGGCGCCCCCACATGACCCAATGGACCACAATCACATCCCCAAAGCCCCACCTCCAAATACCATCATTTTAGAGTTTAGAGCCTCATCCTAGGGATTAGTGGAGGCAAAGATATCAGTCTATAGCAGGGAGATCCAGAGCCACCAGGAGAGTGAATGGCTGAACCCGTACAGTGCACAGGAGTCTACCCTCACTAGGGTTTGACAAGGGCAGGAGACAGGATGGCAGAAAGGGCTGCCCAGAAAGGCCTGTCAGCCAGCTGGGGGATTGGAGTCCAGGGGCTTCCTAGAGGAGACGCCATCTGTGCCAACCTGAAACCAGGTTTGAAGTGAGAATCAGACATGTAAAGAGGGGGAGGCTGATGACAGATGATCATGGCCAGGCGTCCTGCTAAGTTGCATTGAGGACTGAGAAAGCAATGTGGGATTAAGGTGGGAGGCAGAAAACACCAGAGAAACGAATGGGACAGACCCCAGTCACCTGTTGCCTACTAACGCCTTCATTCTCCGTCCTAAAAGGTCAGGGGACAAAGGGAGACAAGATTCTGCTTGGATTCTAGAAAACACTCGGGCTGGTGGAGATGGCTTTTCTGAAGAACCTTGACAAGGGTGCAGCTGGAGCTGAAGGCAAAGAAAGCCCTCTGGGAGCACCATGGCATATGGTCTCTGACAGGGCCTGTAGCTCAAACTCTCTGAACATCAGTCTCTTCATTTCCTCTGTGGAGTTGTTGTGGGGATTGATGAAAGCTCTTAAAGAAAGGGAATACAGTAAAAACTTCACACATGCAGGTGTCAGGAGTAACAGCAGTACCCTGGCTAAGTGACTTGGGAATCAGTGTGACCTTGAACAAAGACAAATGGCATCTCTGCTTCTTCCTCTGTAAAATGAAGAAATGAGGACAATAACCCACACCTACTTCAAAGAGCGATTGAAAGAACTGGAGAATGATACATGAGTCACTCAGAGCTGAATTAGTTTCAGAAGTAGTAGCAAGAGCAGCAACACTCGAGGGATCCTGATGGTCCTAGTGTTACTGCTGAGTTAAAGAAAACCAGTGGCCTTTGCTACAATGTAAGCGATCCATGACTAAGTGCCAGATTACAGCAGTGGCTTGGAGAAGTCAAGAAACCAGATGCCAGAGCCCTAAGGAGCAAGCATCAACAAGATTTCAGAACTACTAGGTGTGCCAGGCAAGGCAGAGATAAGGATGCCATCTAATACTTTCCTGGAACAACTGTGAACAGCAGTCCTTGCCACACACAGAGGGCGTTGAGAAGAGCAGGTTTGCAGAGGAAAGTAAGAAACTCCCTCTCAGACAGCTGACCATGAGTTTCCCCTGAGACGTGCAGTGGAGATTCTCATTTCAAAGTGTTTTGTGGGTGTCTGGAACTCAGCAAACAACTCAGAACTAAAAAGACAGATTTGGAGGCTATCAGCCGATGGATATCAGCTGAAGGCACAGGGAGAGCCTTCAGAAAGAAAGAGCACACACGAGTGAAAGAAGCAGAGATAGGTGAGCAGGGGCCAGAGATAGACACTAGGAAGGGTCAGCATTGAAAACAGCAGGTGGAGAACAGACTCAGAAGGGAGCTGGGCATGGAAGAGGAGGGAGAACAGAAGGATGGAGGCCCAGGGATGAGGGCTTCAAAAGGAACTAGTGAGCTGCCCAAGGTCAAATCAAAGAGATACCCATAGAGAGCCATTGGACTGAGAGACGAGAATGTCCTTAGGCCATCTATGGGTGAGAGCTGACATCAGACTGTGGTAGATAAAGGAGGTATGTGCCATGGGTGGAGAAAGGCCTGGAGAAGCATAGTAAGGGAAAGAGAAAGACTACGTGGTACGTAGGCATACGGAAGAAAATGGAAAGCAGTTGTTCTGGGAACCAGCGGTGGAGTTAGCTGCTTTAAACTGAGGAAAAAGCTTTCAACTTACACATACACTGAGTGGAAAGTTAAGTGGAAAGAGAGCTTGACAACACAGTCACAGAGCACAGTAACTAGAAAAAGCACCTGGAGGAGGCTCCTGGGACAGCGGCTAAGAGGTCACCAACTGAGAAGTGAAGAAATAAAGAGCCCTTACAAGATGGGAAAGTTTGAAATAACCAAGTACAGGAAACAAGAAATAAGAGAATAAACTACAGAATAAAACCATGCAGATAAAATGCAGGAAAAAAAAAATCAAACAATTTACCTCTCATTTCTCCAACTCCAGGGCTAAGCCGGGCTAAGACTGGGAAGAAAGTAGAAGACAGAAAAGCAAGCACATATCAGAGATGAGCCTGGCAGGCAGGCAGACGCAGCAAGCCAGGGGTACCTGAGAGCACACGAAAAGAAGGAAGTCTGGAGGCCCATGAAAGGCTGACTTTCCAAAAGCATTCTTTCTGTCTAAACTTACAAAGACGATAGCCGCCATCGCCACCACAGTGACAGCTGTTTGGAGCCAGTCAGTCCATGAAGTATATTTTTCAACAATGCTGAAACAAAGCAATTAGGATGACAGAGAAGATGAGATGTAGAGTGACAGGAGGATAGATCAACTTTTTTTCTTTGCTACATATACAATAAACATTATTAACTAATTCTGACACTAAAACATGAATGTCTTTCAAAATATTTTCTGAAGGTTGATGACTTTCATTCTTTCAAACAAATCCTTATAAGCTAAGGAACTGTGCCATACCAGGGACACACAATGAAAATTAACATGGGTTTTGTCTTCAAGTCAGTAAGTCCATCAAAACATTTATGATCAGGAAGGCCCTAGGGATATTTGCTCATGATCACCTTCAAATACACATGATCTTCTCTACCCACAGTGGACCCCTGACACTTCCCTAAAGCTTGGTGTCTAATTGATATGAATACCTTGGTTGCTGCCTGCTGTTCCTCTTTCTCCATATCATAGAGAGTAGCCAAGAGGTAATGACCAGTTACAGAGCCAATATCAACGCACCAACTGTGTCCCAGGTACGAGGCTTGATGTTTGACCATCCAGGCCTCACACAAGGACGATCCCCCTCAACACAGAGGGAAAAGTGAGGCTCAGGAAGTAAAAGGAATTGCCTAATCTCATATGCCTGCTGAATAAGGAACCATAGTATAACTGCTGGTTAACCCAGCTTCACACACTTAACCACTGCCCCATAACACGTTTCCGTTTGTAACTCCTCAGGGAGGTATAATAGTTACTTTATTCATTACTGTGACAAAATACTTGATAAGAGCAACTTAAGAGTGAAAGGGTTTGTGCTGCCTCGCAGTATGAGGAGATAAGGTCCATTCTGGTCAGAAAAGCCTCGTGGCAGGAATGTGAGGTCACCAGACACACTGCCTCTGCTGTGAGGAAGTAGAGGAAGACGTACCACTCGATTTCTGGGTTTTATTCAGTCCGGGATCCAAGCTAATGGGATGGTGCTGCCAGATTCAGACTAAGTCTTCCTAACCCCAAGTTAAATCTTTCCGGAAACACCCTCACCAGCACTCCCAGGGGTTTGTTTCCTAGGTGATTCTAAATCTCATCAGACTGACAATCAAGATTAACTCTGGCATGAGCTTAAGTGCAGTTTTCTTTTCTTATGCTGGCAATTTGGAATTATTTTATTCATGGACTTTTATACTGTTTAATTTATTCCGTAGTACTTTGTAGGTTGCATTTACAGAGATTAAAGAACCCAGCAGGAAAAGCCTGTTCCTAAAAATCTGAACGAATGGAGGTTCCCCAGAAGCCCTACAACTGCGTTCTATGGAACAGCTTTGCCTTCTAGCTGAGACCCTAACAGGGCAGCAAGCCATGCTGATTTGATGCTGGGGAGCAGGAAAGTGTGAGCAAAGCAAGGACTTGCATTTAAAATGCCAGCTTCATCCAGGCACAGCGCCTGCAGGCTACACCAGGCCACAAGACACGACCTGTACAGGATCTATACAGGATCTATACAGGTATGGAAAGGTCACAATGTGACTGTGAATAGTGAATATGTTTTATCTAATTATAATAACTTTTTAATTTTTAAAAAAACAATAGAATGGAGCCAGCAGGATGGCTTACTTGTAGTGCATGGCTACCTGAATTCAATTTCTGGGACCCATGGTGGAAGGAGAGAACCCACTCTCACAAGCTGTCCTCTGACCTCTACATATGCACTGTGGCACATATGGTGCATTCATTCACATGCATTACACACACACACACACAAAAAAAAAAACTAAAGAAAAATACTAGTATGATCTTGGCATATTAATAATCATAGATCAGTCAATCATTTCAAAAATTAAGTGGTCAGAGGCTGAGAGTTGATTCAGGGAATAATGACAAGTATGAGGACCTAAGTTCAAATCCCCAGCACCCATATAAAAAACCAGGTGTAGCTGTGAGTGCCTGTAACACCAGCATGTGGGGCAGAGGTAGGTAGATCCTCAGCCTGTGTAACCTACAGAGTGAGTGATCTTCCATTTAAGTGAGAGATCCTGTCTCAAGGCAAACGACACCCAAGGCCCTGTTCTGGCCTACACCTAAGTATCTCACACATGTGCACTTATGTGCATAGTGACATGCTTGCAACACACATACACAAACATACAGAGAGAGAGAGAGAAAGAGAGAAAGAGAGTCGGGTCCATTAGTATATCAAGATAAAATAAATAATTTACAACAGCAGCCCTGGGTGAGAGGCAAGTCAGGAGATGCAGAGAGGAGCGGTTCTGTCCCTCCCCTGACTACCTGGCCCCAGCCCAGCAGAGAGCCATAATGCAACTTCTTGACCAGTTCCTGCCTTAGTTTCAGGTGCTGTTAGTAGGCTTGTTCATGAACCTAATCTAAACATAGAAGGTATCAATCCAGATCAGCTAATACTATTACATATAGTTAGGTTCTTCCATTGTTGACGTACCATTTCTTAAATTGTGGGTTATACCCCGTAAACTTGTAATGAAATCAGTTTGGAGGGCCTCAACTAGCATTTTTTTAAAAACACAATAGAGCACTGTATTCAAACACCAATTACATCACATTTAGATGGTGGATTTCTCTTTAGCCTGTACAGTCACACTCAGTGGTACTCTGGGAATCTCTATCTCTACATCTATGTGTCTGCGTATGTATCAGGCTACAACCTGAAGGATATTTCTTTCTGTGCCACTATCAGAAACTCAAAAAAAACCCCAAAAAACAGAACATTGTTTTATTCAGTGAGGATAATGATAAATTAGAGAATAATTAAAAAGGGTGATAAGTCAGAAGGCCTTTTTTAAAAGGCAAAGGAAGATCCCCAAGGAAGAAGATAACCCAGGCATATAACCCAGACAGCTAGGCTGCCTGTAGCATTTCAATAATTGGAGCTTAGCAACAGATTTGAATTTCCAAAGTAATATAACTGCAAAACTGGAAGAGCAGATATTATCTTGATTCTGGGAAAGATTGAAAAGAATGACATAGTCAATCCAGTAAACCACCTTGCAATACTTGTCAATGTAGACGTTATGCCAGGTTTCAAATGCTCTTGAAAATAGTTTGGAAGAGATGTGGAAATGCCTTAAAACAGAAATCCTTACATATGGACGTGGATTTAACCTAACGGTGCTATTAGAACCAAATTCCTAGCTCAGGATTTAACTGCACAAGCTTTGCTACAAGATGAAAAAGAGCTATAAACATATAGCCAATCACTGTAGAATTTAATGACCACATTTATCTGTGAAACCAAAAGGGCGATATGACCTATTATTTAACAACATTGTTCTTGGACTAGGTAAGAGAGGTCACATCCCCAGGCTCCACTCCTGCAATGCCCACCTTCCTGAAGACTTTTTGAGACCAAATGGACCTGTCTATCTGGAACCAGTATCCCTCCAATTGGTTTTGGCCTACATTCTATGTGATTAGAATTTCTTCATCCATCATCAAAAAGTTTCCAGGGCACGAACAGGCTCCTTCCAGATTGGTATGAACCAGAAGCACGGTCATAGATGACAAAACAAAACAAAAACCATGTGTAGAAAGCCTGGCCTTGAACTGGTGAGATGGCTCAGTGGGTAAAGGCACTTGCTAGCAAGTCTGGTAATCTGAGTTTGATCCCCAGAACCCACATAATGGAAAGAAAGCCTGGCAGTACGTGGAACATGCCTTTCATCAGGTGGGATGACGCTAAGGGTGGACACCCAAAGAGAAGATACATGGGCCAAAGGCAGATTCTCCCAATTCTATCCCCAACTCTGAGAACTCAAAATTCAGTCTTCTGGGTCATTACAAAGATACAGTTGTCAAGGTAGACGAACAGAACAAATTTACATGCATACCAATTTCACTATCGGTATTTCACTATTGAGACACAAGCTATGTGGGCCTTTTTTTCCCAGCAGAGTTATAGCCAACCCAAGTAGTTACATGATAGCCTTAGAGCCACACTGACTGGGTTCATGTCCCACAGCACCAAGACACTCCTCACCTATGTGAGCTTGGGAAAGCCTCTGAGCCTGCTCTGGGTTTGTGTCCTCAATGGTAAACAAGGATAATCACTGGGATGCTGAGAATATGAACTGAAGTGGTTCATCAAAGTGCCTAGAACAGCATCTGGGACAAAAGAAGGGCTCCCCAAATGCTCATTGTGTTATTTCCCAAAGCTACTTGGCCCTTGCAAATTTCTATATATTTCTACCATATCTATATGGTTTTTTTGCTTTCCCGTTCCTTTCTGATATTAAATGTATCCCCTTTCACCGCTCCAAAAGAATATTATTTTCAGTTCTGAAAGGCACAACTTATTAAGTGCTGATCTGTCTGGTACAAGTTCTTCTAAAATTAAATATGTGTTCTCTTCTACTCCAACTCAACAGATAACTCAGGCCTTTGGCTAGTCTGAAGTTGAAGCCTGGTAAGTTGGCTTTCTTTGTCAATAGGCATTTGAAAAATATGACCAATTTCAAATGTTAAAAGGATATTTCCTAACCTTCAAATTCATGAGAATCTAAGCTATAAGCCAGGAGAGGTCCTTGTCAATTGACAACCCCAAAACTTGAAGTAGAAAGCAAGGAAAGGCAATCAGGAGAGAGAAACTAAAGCTAAAAACAGATCCGTACCAGGGGAGAAACAGGTGAGAAGAGGCCATCCATGGCCATGTCTTACTCCATGTATTTCTTTCTCAACCAAAATTACCATCAGTAACTGCAAACTGCCAACAGCCCTCTCAGTGTTTTCTGTTCCTTCAGCCTACAATGACTGAATGAGCTGGAGGGAAATGCTTGCACCCTGCAATGTATGCAGACCATCTTGTATAACCTCACCATTAAAGCTTCTTTCAAACATTCTAGTTGTTTATTACAGGTTGAAGGCCTAGAACCCCAGAAGAAAACAAGATACAAGGAAAAGATTCAAGGTCATATTTACCCTTTGAAATATGTGCCTACTCTACATGATCAATAGGGTGGACGTTCAAACCTCCAGCCCACCCCCTGACTATTACTCTAAAGAGTATTTTAAAGATACGATTTGCCAAAATACTAAGTAGAACTCTTTCTAGTTTCCCAAGCTACCCGTAATGAAGCATTGTTAATGTCAACAACTGTTTTCCTCTTCACTCAGATCTTCCCTAAACCCAAAATGGAGTATAAAGGCCAGTAAGAAACAAATGAAAAATAATTGGCTTCTACAGAGGCAAGACTGAACACATCCATTCATCCGACAGGAATTCCATCTCAATCAAATACATTGTTGCTTTAAGGAGTTTCACCAACTTCCTATTAAAAAAATTCTCATGAACATGTCCTATTTTTGCCAATTTTACTCATGCAATTAAATGGGCTTTTTGTGAGAGCTGGACCAGAGAAACGCTATATTTTTACAAGCTCGTTATTTATACAGCCAAGCGTCATTGTATCTTCATCATTCATCATAGTCAGTCATGAGAATTCTGTTTCCTTGGACAATAAGAATGCTAAAAGAAAATGTGTTCACAATAGGCCACAATGTGTGAAAGACAGAATGCCCCAAATCAGTGGTATAGCCAGCGAGTTCATCTGGCTTTCGTTTTTGCTGAAAAGCCTAACAGTGCCGTGGACACAAATCTAGTTTTAACTTGGAAGCCATTGCCTTAATTATTAATCTCTTTTATGTTTCCTTTCAAACTCCATTGCCATAACAGAAGTCGATCAATTCATTGAGAATCTCTGTTGTTAAAGACTCCTGGGAAATCGTTTGGTTTCCGTCGTTTTTCTGACATGCTTGTTGCAGTTTATTTCAAATTATTTCTCCCTACATCGAATGGTCGCACGTCAGACTTATATATAACCTTAAATCTTGAACTGTGGGAAACCACAGTGTGCTGTTCAGGGGAGCTTGGGCACCCCCAAATGGCAGATTCCGGCCATCCCGTGCACCACCTGCCTAGGCACCCTTAGGTGGCCCAAAGCTTTCATTCTGCGCCTATCTACGGGAGTTCCAAAGGGCAAAGCTCCTTCAACAATGCCCAATGTGAGCGCAGTTTGTGGGGACAGCGTTAAGGGTTGTTGGGGAAAATGGGAGAGTTTGCCTCATGGTTTTCACGTCGAATTTCAGGAGCCAAGGGGGTCTCTGAGATGCCCAGACCCTCTTCTCTCCATATCCACAGAAATCAGCTGCCCTGATCCTGGCACTAAGTGTTCTCCTTTGCCCCACAGTCAGGGTGAGCCACTCGGAGCCCCACTTGGTGTATAGCTCAGGCTGGAGCACCCAAGCTCCCGGAGCGCGGCGAACTGCACTGACTTCTCAAACCCCAACCCTCCCCCCTCGCCTTCAGGAGCGCACCAGGCAGCAGTGTCCCAAGCGCTGCGCCCCGGGCGCCAGAGGGCACCCAGGGGAGGGGGATCGCGCGGCTACACGCTCTCGAGGCTCGGTCCCCAGGAGCCAGGGCAGCTCGTACCGCGGGCGGGAGCCACGGAAAACTGCCCCGCGGGCAGAGCGGCCCCCGAGGTCCCGACCCTCCCGGCCGGTCTCCCTAGTACCTCGCAGCCATACAGCTGACCCAGCTGCTCCACGATCCACTCCTCCAGCACCAGCCGCTTCCTAAGCTCCTTACGGTCGTATTTCACCGTCACCTTCCCCTGCTGATGTCGCCGCTGCTGCTGCTGCTGCGGCTGCACCTGCCCCGCAGCGGCCACCGTGGTCACCGGCGCCGAGTCCTCCCGGGAGGAGCCCGGGCTGCCGCCGCTGCCACCGCGGGGACTCTGGAAGAAGACCCGCGTGCCACCGCCTCCGGCCCCGCCGGCCGCCTCGCCGCCGCCGGTCACCACCGACATGTCCCCGCGCGCGGAGCCCGAGTGTGGCCCGGAGGAGGGGCGGGCGAGCGCCCCGCGCCGCTACCACCGGCGCCCCGGCAGCCGCATGCGAGGACTCGGCCGCACCTGCTCGTGCACGCCAGCCGCCGCTGCTCCCGGGAGGGCGGGGGGAGCGGAGGGAGGAGGGAGGGCGGGGAGGGCGGGCACAGCCTCCTTAAAGACGCCGCCCAGGACCCTCGGGCTCCAGGCGTGGAGAGAGACACCTCCCCGCCTGGGAGCAGCCGAGGTGGGGATGAGCCACAGACACACTCTGGATGCGATGGGTAGACCCGGAGACCGCTGTGGCTCCGGTACCTGGGGACAGTCTACGCCAGGGTCATCGTCTCTTGCAGATGCGAATTGCGCTTCTCTGCACAGTCCCGGCGCACGGAATCTGTGCGTTCCCTGGGTCTCGGTCCCGCGCAGCAACACTGCAAATGGGTCGTGGGAAATGACCACGCCGCAAGTCCCTCTCGCCCGTGGGTCTCTTGGGATGGCGGGGAGTGTCTCCTCCCCTCTCCTTCAGCCCCACCCCGAGGCTCCAAACACACATTCCTATTCACACCACGCCACGACCACCAGGGATGCCACTTCCTCTGTCGGATTGTGAAGAAAATTGATGAGTTGATGTTTGTGTAATCAGGCAATCGCAGGGCCTGAGAAATTCTTTCCAGACTGGTTTTTTCTTTTCTTACCAAATGCCTGTTTGGCTCCAGGCATGGCACTAAGCTAGCTTTGTATACACGGAGCAGAAGGCTTGATCGGCGCAGAGGGTGAGGGGCCAGGGTCATCCAGACCCTGAGCGTTTCTCTAAGAGTCAGGTCGGGTTTGCTGGGCTTCAAAATCTACTGTTGCATTCCCAGTTCCGCCAGCTCTCCTCCGGATTCCATCTCTAAACAACCTCGTTTTACCCAGGAAAGCGGCTGCATTGACTAGCTTACTTAAAAAACAACATGCAACCGAGTAGAATTGTGAATGAATGAGCTTATTATATGGTTTAGGGCAAAGAGGTGGGAAGGGGGTTATAAACAGAAAACTGTGTGTATGTGTGTGTGTGTGTGTGTGTGTGTGTAAAATTACAGGGAAACACTAGCCTATTTCTACTGTACATAACACATTTCTGTTCAACAACTGAAATAAACCACAAAGACATTCACAAAGAAGTAAGTAGATGTTACAAATGTAAAAACAAGCTGGAAGGTTACTTAGAGCTCTGGTTGGTAAATCTCCTCTAAACATTTTCTACAGTACAACAGACTCAGTGAGATTTTTGGATTCTAAAGACACCGAAAACAAAGGAGGAGATGTCAGACCAGGCTGTGCCATCACCTGCTGGCACAGTCATTTTACCCAGGTTTTAAAATGCTTTTGTTTCCTGAACATGGGTTTTCCCAGCAAGCCTGCCAGTGGGGATTTTCTGAGTGTTCCATGCCTGCAGCTCACTGGGAGAACAGACCTTGAGTAGCTAAAGGAGAGGACAGCATTCAACAGGGTAGCTGATGTTGGCTTTGGACTCCTGTCATGAAAATAGAATCAAAACCAAAAGATTAGATTTCTGACCCCCACAAAAAGGGGGTCAGAAAGCAAGTTTTTCTACAAATCTATCAGAGACAGGAGAGACAAATTGCCATGATAAACTCCCAATATAATGATGACCAGTCTTTACATGATCCACTCACAGCTGCCTGATAGAGTCTATCAGACCATCTTAAAATCCGAAGTCATAGCCTAAAAAGTGAATGTCTTCACAAAATCAAACAGTTTGCAAGGAGGAAGTGGATGGAGTGTAGCAGTCCACAGTGTCCCCCACACAGAAGGAGCATGTCTCCCTCCAGATGTCTGGTTCTTTGCCAAGTTGGCGAGCACCAGCTTTAGCCAACTGCACTCACCAGAATTTAAATCAAAACAAAAACAGCTGAAATTTTAATGAATAAGGAGAAGCTACAGAAAATCTCCACCCTGGACTCTGGTGCTGGACTCTGAAATACTAGTTATTTTGAAACTTGTACCCGTGACCTGGTGGTGGGAAATTCCAGCTCCTTCCTCTGAGGCTTTGGACAATGAAGTCAGTCATTTGAGAATGGCTTCAAAGAAGTTATGAAAATTCAAGAAGTTCTTTCTGAGGAATTCTTATGTCAGTTCTTTCTCATTGCATAGGATGCCTTTCCTGTGGTACTTAAACTTCAGATTTTGCTGGGAACTTCAAAAATGGCAAAAGACATGGGTTTCAGACATCTAACCATGTAGAAAGCCGTCAGTGAGTTAAACTGGATCCTTGCATAGTCATGTTGGCCTTGAGATCCCTTAATGAGTCAGTCTGACTTTCAAGTAAGAGTTGAACTACCTCAGAAAGTTCCTCTCTCTAGAAACACATGTTCTCCAACCAGTACATAACTGATCTTTGATGTGAACTCCAGGGCCCCAAACACCATGCACCACTCTGGGTTTGCAAACACAAAAATCCATGCCCAAATTTTGGCAGACCCTACAAATATTGCTCCTGCAGGTTTCCAAAGTCGAAGGCAAAATATTTGGTAATAAATTAGTTCTTTCCAGGCTGGGGACCTTTTACTAAAATGACTATTTAAATTAGTGGGACTAGCCAGGCATGGTGGCTCACCCCCTTAATCCCAGCAGTCCGGAGGCAGAGGCAGGTGGAGCTCTGTGAGTTCAATGCCAGCCTGGTCTATATAGTGAGTTCCAGGCCAGCTGGGGATACAAGGAGACCCTGCCTCAAAAAGGCCAAAAAGAAAAAATTAACAGGACTAGGGTGGAGCTCAGCAGTAGAGAGCACTTGCCTCAGATGAGCAAGGCTCTGGGTTCTAACCCCAGCACTGTGAGAAAACAAAAATAATTGTAAACTTAGCAAACTGACAATAGTTCTCATCTACAGATACATTTATTTATGGGAGGCATTGTTTATTTTGGTGAATTAAAGAAATGAGTAGTTTTTTTTTTAGTGAATGGGATGGTCTAGAAATTTTCTAGAATGTGAGAAAAGCCTTTATGACAGGCAATTGTTCGGTCCTGTGAAATCAGACTAA
Organism: Eospalax fontanierii; assembly: GCA_035773235.1. NCBI lineage: Eukaryota > Metazoa > Chordata > Mammalia > Rodentia > Spalacidae > Eospalax > Eospalax fontanierii. The sequence goes on from CM069545.1 coordinate 15,107,694, forward strand.
GAAGGAGGCATTGTCAGTCACCTCTTATTTTGGCTTTCCCCCTCCTATGTTACTTGATTTGGAGAATTACGAAGGTCTTATGTCTGAATATGATCTTTGTATCTGAAGTTAAATAAGATTGTTTAATCAGGGGTTCCAGACTTTTTTCATAACCCTCGCCCCCAGGGAAACAAATACTATATAAATGTTTATGTGTAGATGCAAATTTTCTTACTCCTTAAAGACTAGATGTCACTATAATTACACAATATCTGGTAATCTCCCTTGGGAATGTTATAATTACAGGTCGAGGCCACAATCTTAAACACAGTATTGTCATCCAGAATTATAATGCCAGTAATGAAATGCTTATATCCTTGGACTGGCAAGATGGCTCAATGGGGAAAGGCACCTGCTGTCAAGCCTGAGATCTGAGTTCAATCTACATGTTGGAAAGGCAGAACTGACTCCTGAAATTTGTCCTATGACCTCCATACACATGCTGTAGTGTGCATGTGCTCAAGTAAATGAACAATGTAACAGAAGATGCTTCTCTCCTAATTCTCTCAAGGGTTTGATACAACAGTCAAATAGAAAGTGGCTTTAAGTCTGGTTCTTACTTTCAACATGGAAGAAACTGAATCTATCATTGAGGGTTCCATCCATTACGCACAATATTTTCAGTTGTCAGAATCCAGTCCCTTGCTTCTTCGTCTTTGATAGGACAATTAAGTAGAACACCGTTGCTCCTAGTATATCAGTGTACTTTTCCTGTCTCATCCATTTTGAGTTTTTCTAACTCTGGGTCTTTGCTTCTGTAATTTAGAAACTCTAAATTGAACTCAGCTATCACTTGTATAAATATCATCAGTCATCATCATAAGTCTAAAATTTTGTTGTCACAAAAATTCTTTCCTGACTGAACAAACTGAAAGGTGGGGGCAATCATAGGTGTGTCTGTCATCTTTTAACAAGGATTAAATATCCTTGCTTGTTGCAGTTCCTCTAACTCACGGGTTATTCAAGCTTGCTTCTAGAAGAGCAAGCTATCCTCCCTCTAGCCGAGGACTCCTGCTTTCCCAGCTTTGGCTGCTGGAAGAGTCATTCCTCCCCCATGTCTGGCTTCCGCTCTTCAGTCCTACTGCCACCCCTTGACGAGAGGTGCCCTGGCCAACGTCAGCAGCCAACTCCCTATGGCTCAAGTCCATGCTCACATTTCAGCTCTTAAGTAATAAGACCTCCTGCCACACTTGACAATCTTGAACCTCTCCTGCTTTGCAACCTCTCCTCTTAACCCCCTGTTCCAACACCTTCCTGATTCGCCCCTGCTTACCTGTCTGTTGCATGGCAGTAGGTTTCGTGAGTTCTTTTTCCTACATCTCTGCTTTAAAGGTAGGTGGCTGCCATCTCTACTCACGACCCATTCCTTGTTCATTATTTATGTCAATCTACACAACAAATAGAAGTTCTCTAAAGATAATGAGTTTATCTGGAATAGCGGTGAATGAAAGTACATGTGGGAATACTCAGAGCAGTTGAATATGGGGGAGTTTTAAAGGCAGATGAGAAAGATTACATAAATTGTTTTGCAGCAATAATCCTTGGGTTCATTTGCGAGAACAAAAGCGCCGTCAGAAGCAGGCCGGATGGAGAGGGGAGGACGGACGTCCTTGCCGAAATGTTTTTGGTTAAGGCTGCAGTAGCCTTTGTTCGAGGCTGTCCTTTTGCCTGAACTGCACCTTCCTTAGCTTTTACAGCCACACAGCTGCTACAGACATCCCCAGCAAGACTGGAGTTGGCCTCAGGTCCATGTTTGCCTGAGCTTCAGATGTAGAGCACACCAGGTTCAGTGTCCAGGCACTGTGCAAACATGGAAAGTACATGAGTACATACTGCCACCAATTCATTAGAGAAGAAAAAAAATAGTGTCATGAACACGGTGAGCCTTGGATGGTCAGCAGTGTAGAGTGTTCCAACTCAGTGATGACAAGCAACATACTTTGTGCCATGACCCAAACGTCTACACAAAATAACATATAATTCCTTGCATCACAAAATGATCTTTGACACTTCCTAGTTTATTCTGCTCCATTAAGTTTAAAGAATGATACAACCTACTAACTTGATTTCCCAGCTCCACCATTATAGATCCCAGTGAATCTAGCACTGCTATTGGCCAGCTCTCCTTTCTCTTGATGACACACTCCAGGCTGCCTACTGATTCCCTTCCATCATTATTAAACATTCTAGCAAACCATGTTGATCCCAAATGACCGACATGAGGCATGTGCTCAATCCCTTCAGCCAGAGGTGCTACAAAAGAACGAAAGGGTGGCTAGGGTGTGTAGCTCAGTGATAGAGTAGTTGCCTAGCATGTGAAAGGTCTTTGGTTCAAATCCCAGCACCACACACACACACACACACACACACACACACACACACACCTGGTGGGGCGTCATTTTCTTCAGTGGTGTAACCACTGGCATGTTCCTGTAGCTCCTGTAAATATTCCCTCACCCCTACGCTCCTCAGAAACTCTCATTACATTCATTGGGGCACCAAAAATAAAGAATAAAAATAAAGGAAAAAAAAGAACACACACACAGGAACACAGAAGGGAGACTAATTTGGAAAAAAATGGGATTAGCAAGAGGGCTGGGGAAATAAGAGGTGAATATGACCTAAACACGTTATATACACGTACGAAAGTGTTAAAATGAAGCGTATAATTATGTTTAATTAAAATTCACTAATAAAAACTTTTTTTAAAAAAGTCAAAGCACTGCTTAGTGTTAGAATCCCAGCTTGAGAACAAGTATATTGCAGTGGTCCCCAGCGTGAATCCAGGTCCCACGTGTCTGGATCAAATCAGGACATTGAGTGGCTTAGGCGAGCTGTTTAGCCTCTCTGGCATATATGCCTATCTCACAGGTTGTTAAGAGCATCGAGTAGATTACTAGGAAAAGCACCTAGGATAGAGCCTGCTGTTTTCTGTGAAGAAATCATCTCTGTGATGGAATGTCCATTCCTACAATGTCCCAGAGGAGCTATAACCATGACATAGCCTGATCAGCACATAGTGAAAACTTCATGGGTAGCCTGCTCCAGGTCTCTAGCCAGTAGACTTAATTATTGACCCTCACACTGACAAACCCCAGGAAGTGGAGATAAGAGCGAATCTCCAATGGCTTCCTTAGTCTTATGTCTTCCATTCCTATGTCTTGCAGCATCTCAAACTTAAAGCAACTCAAATAGATGTCGCTATTGCCGTGGTCTGTACGTGTCTCCCCAAGTCTACACGTTAAAACTTAGTTGCCAGTAACAGTATAAGAGCCAAGGTCTTTGGAAGGTGATTAGTCACGAGGCCTATGTCATTAGGAATGGATTGCTGTCCTTATACAAGAGGTACAAGGTAGCTGTTTACTTCCTCACTGCCCTGTAAGTCCTTCTGCCATGTGAGAATGTAGCAAGAAGCCCCACCAGAACTGAATGCTAGGATCTTGATCTTGGACATCTCCATCTCCAGAACTCTGAGGAAAATATTTCTGAGCTTTAAAGATTACCCAGTCTCAACTATTCCATTACAGCCATATAAAGGACTGAGACACTGCACCCAGGATGAGCTGGCTCCATGTCCTGAATCCCTTTTCCAGAAATGTTTAACACTGTGCATTCTCTCATCCAATCCAGAAACTTGAACTTCATTCATCTCTCGCTTATCCACCACGTCTAATCAATAAGTTAATCCTAGTGATCTCACACTTGATCTCCATCTCAGATCTGTCCCCTCTCTCCTGACCCGCCTCGAGGCCCTTCAGCCCTGATTGCTTTCCTTCGATTATTGCAACTGCTTCCTCAGAGGGGGCTACTAACTTCAACTGTAATCCTGTCCTGCTAGCTGACATCATGCTTACAACGCCTTCCATAGCTTCTGTCCCTTCAGTCTATGGTCTAAAACAACCTGACCTTGCATTCAGGCTCATCTTGAGCTGGCCCTTGTTTCTACTCTGGTATTACTTAAATACCCTCTCTACCCCAGCTGCATGGAATCCCTCACTCTGCAACAACACCTCACTGAATTTTTTGCTTTCCAACCAGAAGCACTTCCTGTCTACCTTCCCCCTACCACCTCCCCCATCCCTGGCTCCCAGGACGTTTCTCTTCAAAACCATCTCTGGTCTCACAGCCTAACAAAGTTCTTCCTGGCTTTCTTTGTCTAAGTGAGATGTCGCTTTCATCTTCGCTCATGGCCACCACTCTGTCTATCTCACATCACCCAAGAAGCCTTTGTGTCATCTGGTCCCTGCTCAGATGTCCTCCCCAGACAAGCCTTATCTCTAGACCCTTTATCTTGCCTTCTTTCTTTGTCTATTTAGATATTATATGTGTGTTTGTTCATTGAGAATTGTTCCAGCAGAACAGAAATTCACAGGGACAGGGACTTTGGAGCTCACCTTGATATTTCGACTTTCTCACTGTGAGACAATGGCCCTCTGCATCTCACTGATGACAGTTTGATAGCCACCTGTCCCTCTGACTAAAGTGCAAACTGTTGGAGGCAATGACAGAGCTATTTGGTATATATGCCTTCAGAACCAAGAATAGTGCTTAGCACTGGTATATGCCCCAAACTCGTGAATGACCAAGCCTGTGTACACACAGTATTTCTCTTGATTTTCAACATAAATATGGAATAGTTCAGGTGTAAGGCCAGGGAATTATCTCAGTAGCAAAGGAATTGGCAAGCATGCACAAGGTTGTGGGCTTGATTCACAGAAGAGAGAGAGAGAAAGAGAGAGAGAGGAGAGAGAGAAAGGAAGGAGTGTTAATGTCTCTTTCATCTCTCTCCAGCATAGGCCCAATAGGCCGGTAATGGTTTCAGGTCATAGGAAGCAGCACTTCTCTGTCTGGAGAGATACGCCCCTGAGTTTTATTATATTTCTACAATGAACAAAGGAACTACTCTCACCCAGTTTTCCCAAGGTCCTATCCATGAGCTTGGCTCCCCTTTTCTTCCATCATTGACCTCAGCTCTCTAATACCCTGTTGGCTTAAGCCACATTGCTGTGAGCCAGTAGCTGAACAAAGATGTGTAGAGTCAGCCTGTGACTCCGACTCTGGTCACACCTGCCATGGGCACTGTCTCTCCCCCACATCTTCAAAAGCAGGAATGATTCTCAGAGTCACCCCTAAGGCCATTATATTCTTGTTTTATTTTTCCCAGGCTGATTGCAAAGCAATGTATGGACATGCTGCACACAGCTCACATGGAGCTGTGTCACTGTGATTCATTTTGTATCTGACCTTCTAACTGGCCTGAATCCTGTTCTGCATCTAGTGACACCACCAAACCAAAAGCTTTATAAACATCTACTCCTCATTTCTGTACCTCTTCTGTTCACCATGGGCCAATAGCAAACCATTTAGAATCAGTTCAGGAACCACACCCCGAAACATTCTGTGCTAAAGTCTCATTTTGCAATTGTGAATGGCTTATAAACTTTAATAACTATAATAATAGCAATGGTAATTGAGCATTGCCCTCCAGCTGAAGAGAATGAAACACGGGTTTTAATTTCCTCATCTAAAATTGCTCATAAAAATACAGGTGAGCCTAGTGACCCAGAAAGATGTGAATCTTCTGTCTGAAGTCACACAGTCTTCACATGCAAGCTAGGCACCATGGAGAACAGTGTGAGGATCCTTCTTTTAGAAATCAGCTCTCTACATGGTCTCTTATGAAGGTTAAGATTGCATGCTACTGAATGCTATGATAGCATCTACTCCAGTGGACGGGAGACTAGGCAACTGTGAAAGACCTAATGCCTTCAGGGTCAGTTATCTGAGAACTGTGATGACAGAATTCAAAAGTACTTTGAAGATGGGAGAAGTCTCCTTACTATGGCCTTTTGGTTAAACTCAGGAGCTTTCTAGACCTCACTATGCTTGTGAATGCTCACCTCCAGGAGAGAGGCCAATGTTCATTGTGGGCAGGTCTTGGCTACTTTTATCTATGATCAGATGAGCTAGATCTATAATAGTTTGGGTCTAATAATACCAAAAGCTACCCATCACCCATCACTGAAACCTATTATGTTTAAGGTAATCTATTATAAATGTTATCTCATAAGAATTTCCAACAACTCTGACAGATAATTGCCACCATCAGTTTTTTCTCACTGCTGGAACATAACACCAACGTTTATTGGCTCGTGTTCTGGAGGCTGAGATGTCCAAGACCATCTGGTGAAAGCCCTCTTATTGCATCATAACATGGCAGAAAGCATCTCACAGGGAGACAGAGCAAGCTGCCAGAGAGAACCCCTTCTCTAATAAGTCATTGACCTTATTATTTATTGATTAGGCCAGTCATGGGCACAGAGCCCTCATGATCCAGTCACCTCCTAAAGGTCCTGCTTCTCAACACTGCTGCACTAGGGACCAAGTTTCCAATACATGAACTTTCAGACATAGTCGAACGTTAGACCTTAGATGCACACTTAAATGATCTGCCTGCAAGTTTGATTATGTTCATTGAAAAGATAAAGAAGGCTGGGGGTGTGACTCTGTGGTGAGCTCTTGCTCAGCATTTGTAAGACGCTGGGTTTGATCCTTAAGAGAAAAAAGAAGAAAGAAAAGAAAGAAAGAAAGAAAGAAAGAAAGAAAGAAAGAAAGAAAGAAAGAAAGATAAATTTACTTGGGGATGAGGATATGTCTTAATGGTAGAGCACCTGCCTAGCATGTCCTAGGACCTAGGTTGAATCTCCAGTAACCCACCTACTCCACCCTAAAAAATCCTTGGCAAACATGGTAGCTCATGCCTATAATGCCATCACTCAAGAGGCTAAGGCAGGAGGAGTGCTGTGAGTTTGAAGCCAGCTTGGGGTTACATAGGGCAGCCAAGGTTACATAAGGCCCTATATTAGCAGAGAAAGAAAAGATTAAAGGAGGGAGGGAGAAAGGGAGAGAGGGACAGAGGGATGGATAGAAGGAGAAGAGAGAGAGAGAGAGAGAGAGAGAGAGAGAGAGAGAGAGAGAGAGAGAGAAGCTAAGCAATCCTCTACTTCCTGATGACCTGGTGACTTATAAGAGCTTACTGAAATGTTTCAGTCCCTCTCAGTTCTGAGCAGGGTCTTTGGAGCAAGGCTATAGGTTACGCTGGAGGTTGTGATCATGCAGCACCCCTGTTCTTCCCATTATAGCTTGATTTCAGGAGCCTGTGATCCTCCTGAAAAAAAAACTTTGGGGGACAATGAGCCTCAAAGAAACATGTGCCAAACATGAACCCTCACAGAGATTTCTACCTGAGTTCCAAGTGTGGAGTCACCAAGTTCTCTTCTTTTTAAAACATTTTTATGTATTACTTTGATTTTATGTGTGTGAGTGTGTTCCTGCATGGAGGTAGGTGCACCATGTCATGCAACGCCTGCAGAAATGAGAAGAGTGTCAGATTTCTCTGGAACTAGAGCTACAGATGGTTGTTAGCCACCATGTGGGTGCCAGGAATCGAACCCAGGTCCTCTACAAGAGCAGCCAGTGCTCTTAACTGCTAAGCCATTTTTCTAGTCACCAAGTTCTCTTCATTTTTCTTTTCTGCTTGGTCTTTTATGAGACAAGGTCTGCCTGTAGCCCCAACTGACCTGGAACTCGCTATGCAGACTAGGCTGATCTTGAACTCACAGAGATTTGCCTGTCTTTGCCTCCTGGGTGCTGGGATTAAAGGCCCAGACCAAGTTTTCTTCTTAATGAAAATGTTTTTCCTCCCCTCTTCTCTGAGCTCGGAACAGAGATTCTCTGAAATCAACCTGTAGCTCTGTATAGCATCTGTTGATGGACAGTGCCATACTCTCTGACACATGGAATACAAATCTGTTGCTGGCCCCAACCTAGACCCCATAAATAGAAGTCTCTGGGGTTCAGTTTTGACATTAGTGCTGTTTCAAATATCTCAGTTTATGCCACTGTATAGCTAGAGTTAGGACCAGTGTCCCAGAACACTGGGGATAATCTTCTGTGTGGCAACCACATTCTCCAAACATTACTCTCTTTTCTCAGTCTCCCTCCTGCCTTCCTTCCCTCTCCTATGTCCTTCTCCTCTATGTTTTTGCTCCACAGAAACCTGAATCATCATCACCATCATCATCATCATCATCATCATCATCATCATCATCATCTCCCCCCTACAAGATTTTAATCCAATTATGTCCCTGTCTATAGGAATACACTATTTAGTTATTATGCATATCCCAATGTCAATTTAAATGGTCTATCATTGAATAAAATAATGAGTGGATCATTTTTAAACTCTTATTTATTTGAGGGGCGTGTTTGCACTACAGCGTGTGTGTATGTGGAGATCAGAAGACAATTTTCGGGAGTTGTGACAGGGTCTCTTGCTTCTGTGGCTACATCACATATTCTAGGCAAGCTTCTGGGAAATTCTGCTTCTCACCAAAGGAGTGCTGGGATTATAGATGCACACCACCACATCTGGCTTTTTATATGGCCTCTGGGAGTCAAACTGGGATCATCAGGCTTGAGCAACTAGTACTTTTACTCACTGAGCCATCTCTCCAAAAAGTGAATTTTCATGGAAAGGCAAAAACACCTAGATTATCAGACAGTAATGTGTTCAGATATACAGTCTTATAATAGTATAAATAATAAATCTATTATATTACCCAAAAAGCTAATTATTTCACTTAAAAAACAAACCTGAGAGCATGGTCTATCAGAACCTTGTATGGAGAATTATGTTGATCCTAGAAGTCATAATACATTGAAACAGTAAATAGTGGAGCTTCTGTTTTCATGCTTGAGAGAGCAGAAAAATCTATTGCAATGTGTCGCATAATACTGGTTTGAAAAATTGACCAAATTATAACATTGTGTATCATGGTACAGCAGTAATAGGACAGCTTAGAAAATTAAGCAAGCTGGAAGTGTGCAGAGTGTACTCATGGTAGACTGAAAGGCGCAAGCTGTGGGGGACTGAAAAGGAGCACTGACCTCTTCTGCCCCGACGGCCCAACCCATAAAAAGAGAAAATTACAAAATACTCCACAGATGCCCTTTGGCTATGTGAGCTCTTATGAACAGAGACAGAGGTTTTCTAATGAAAACCCAGAAATGCAGTAGGGCATAATGAATGAGGATAAGCCTCAAGGTACTTCCTAAACTGTCACTGTACATATCAGAATTACAATGGGAAGAGCAGCCATTATGTCCGGAAATAAAAACTCGAGTAAACGCATGACTCTACTGAGCCAAGAAATGTGGAGTCTCTCTGGGAAACTCTGAGAATTCTGTTTACACAATGCACAGTATCCTTTGATTTGTCCTTTAAAGTCAGGCAGACAGGCAAGGGACAAGCCAGACATCACCCAGCAGAGGTGAAGCCAGGCCATCCGCAATTGCCAAACCTGTAATGTAGTTATAGGTTGGTTGGTGTCCTGGAGCCAGTGTATGGTGGGGAAGTAGGTCCCTCTTCCTACCTTCCAGGCCACCCATGACCAACTGTCCTGTCCTCCGCCATTGCTCTTTCTAGCCGCTTCTCACAAGCTTGCTTCATCTTCTCTTTGTTCTCCCCTCCCACTCCCTGCATTTCTTCTGATCCCCCAGGGCAGTAGCAGCTTCCAACTGTTATAAACCCCTATGAGTCAAAAGGCCTATGCTGGGCTAACCAGTATGTGTGTGTACACCACACACACACACACACACACACACACACACACACACACATACACATTCTTTGTGAGTCTCAAATGAGACTTCATTTAGAGTCATTGACTGGCATGAAGATTATAGAGGCAAACAACCACTTTCTGACTGAACTTAAGGCCTGCTCCACAGGAAGGAATCCATGTCTAGCACTGTAAACCTGGTCAAAAGCCATGGCTCCAGAGGTCATAAGCCCTAGAGGGAGAATCTACTATTGTTTTATCAAATGGTTGTGTTGTCAAACTGCCTTCTAAATAACTGTTTATACTCATAAGTAATTGCTGCTCTCAACCCTAGCCAGAGAAACTTCTCTGTGCAGTGGACAGCAGTTAGTGCAGAAACTCATAACTGGTCAAAGTGATACGAATAAGTGACTTCTGAGTGCTCAGTCCTAAACAAGACATCTATATCAGCCCCTCTGAGGCTCAGGGAGCATTGTGTAGACAAGATGGAAAGAAAGTAAGAGGCAGAGGATGGGGAGGCGAGCTCTGAAATGCTCTCTTCTGGACATGACACAGCCATTGTACACATGCTACGGCTACAACTTCCTGCACAAGACCTGCACAAGTTCAAGCCAACAAGATCAGTGTTCCAGCAGGCAGCACTAATTAGACTCAGTGGGTTCCAAAAAAGAAAGGAGAGGACATGAAGCTGGGGACAGAGCATGCTGAGGGAGTCTGGGGATGTGGAGGAGGGTTAGGTGAATATGATCAAAATACACTGTATACATGTATGAAATTGCTAAGAATAAATAAAATAGTTTTAAAAATAAGGTCACTGTCAGTATCATCAGTTACAATGGGGTTACAGTGGAGTGGATGAAACCCCAACCCAACATGACTAATGTGCTATAGAGATAGAAACTGTCTCTCTCTGGAGTTTTTGTTTCTTATTGGTTCATTCTATGGCAAGTCCCACCCTCTGACCAATAAGGGAGGAGGGAGACGGTAGAAGACGGGGAATCATGGCCACGAGCTGGGAAGAGAAGCGGAGGTTGCTAAGATCCACGTGGGAAAAGAAACGCCCAGGTCCCGGGCCCATGAATCCAGGAGGCAGCGTGCCACGCCCCCACCTTCCAAAGAATCGCATGAGTGAAATGAACTGAGAGACCTGCGCCCAGCGTGCAGCGGTTGTAAACATTATTGGGCCGGCGGGCAGTAGCAAACTTTCTCAGGCAAGCAGGGCGCACATCCCCAGAGACTTTATAACTTTGTAAATAAATAAATCATTCTAAATGGAAGATAAGTTTCCATTTATCCAGCTGGATTAACCAGATCCCACTGCTAAGGTGTGGAGAGTGAATTTATGCAACATGTGCTTTACGAAGAGGAGAGACACAGAGATAGAATCACACAGAGGGTGACTGTGAAGAAACATGGAGAAGGCCATGTAATGACAAAAACAAAGATTGAAGGGACATGTCTGCAGCTAAAGATCACTTAGAATGCTAGGAACCACCATGAGCTGGAAGAGATAAGAAGGGTTTCCTACCTAGAGCTTTCAGCAGCACCATGGTCTAGGGGTTACAGCTCAGTGACAGAGAGCTTGTCTAACATGCTCAAGGCCCTCAGCTAAATCCTCTGTACCACAATATAAATAAATGCATAAAACAACATTAAATTTTTAATGTTTTGAATTCTGGTCTATGGAGCTGTAAGAGTATATGACTTTGTGTTGTACTACGCCTCATCCAGCTCTTGGCACTATCTAGAACCTTCTACACACCTCCAAAGATAACTGTGAAGATGGCTGCTAACAATGACATCCTGCAAAATTGGAGTTAAAGATGCTTTTCATCTCCAATGATAGTTCACATTGCTTCCAGGGTAAACTAACACCTGTCTGTCGGGAAGGACTCCGAGGCCCTGTCCCGGCCCAGTGGGGAATCACAAACCTCAGGCATTGGAGTTCATCTGACATGGTTCCTAAACAAATGGCAACAGCCTTGCTTCCATCCTGACAGTATCACTGGCATGCTTCCCAAGGCCAACAGCATTGGTGCCTGCATTGTGGGTGGATGTCTCCGACAGTCACCGGTTGTCCACTTTACACTCTATGGAGAAAGAAGGAAATAGACACAAAATAGCGGACTTCAAGTTAGGAATATTCTTTTTCAAATGCCAGTTATCTAAAAGTCTAAATACTCTTTTTAGAAAATGAATGGTGAATTCTTACACAATTCCTGTCAGTGGGTTTGATAATTAATGGAAATGAAACCCAGGATCTAGTGGCTCACTCAGATGATGTTAGAGAAGAATTCTGAAGCAAAGAAATAGCTTAAGAAGGTACTAGAGGTGGGATATGATCAGAGTACACTACATACATGTTTGGAAATGTCACAATGATACCCATTACTTTGTGTAATTAGTATATGCTGATAAAAAATGTTATGTCTCAAAAAATGGCTCAACAGAGAAAGGCACTTGCTGCCAAGTCTGACGACTAGAGTTCAATCCCTGGAACCCACAGGGTAGAAGGAGAAAAGCAACTCATGCAAGCTGTCCTCTGACCGCCACACATGTGCCGTAGCACGCACATCTCCTCCAACAAATAAATAAATAAATATAATAATGAAAAGTTTAAAGGTTACAAGAAAGAACAGAATTCAGGGGTGTCTAACTTGCTGACACTCTAACATGACATTGTCAACTGCAGATGTGCTGGACTGAATTCTTAGCAATTCTAGGAAGCATGTGGCCCTTGGGCTGCAGATTGGCCACACCTGAGCCAGTATAGAAAAGTTTGGAAATTTAAAATCCAAAGCCAAAATGATCTCTGAAAATGTATAGAGCTGGAAAAATGAGATTTATAACCAACAGGGTTTAGATGACAGATCTCAGAAGAAAAACATGGAGAAGAGATTTGGTTTATTGAATTAGCTCGGTATTCCCAGTGTTTAGCATGACATTTGGGAAGCAGCAGGTATAATGAATAAATTCACAATTACATAAGCTAACTTTAAAAAAATAAAGACATTAAAGCACCAAGTGCTATTCTGACAAAAAAAAATCATCTCATTGAGTGTAATGGTTTCATATTTTTCTGTCCAGTTTATTAAGAGAAAGATGTTAAGAATAGCTTCAGAATTCTAAAAGTCAATATTTAAGGAGAATATTAATACTTCTAGTATAATAACCATCATAACCCTTAGATAACCCTAGCCAAATGCCAGCCACTGTCTGTCCTCCGGACTTTCTTTATATCTGCTGCTCATCCTTCCAGAGAGGCAGTAGAAGTTCTGGAATATAACTTGGTTTGCCTGGTTAGTTTTTATTAACTTAACACAATCTAGAGTCATCTGAGAAGAGAGAACCTCAAGTGAAAAAGTGCTTCAATCAGACTGACCTGTGGCCATTGTTGTGAGAGGCTGTCTTGACTGATGATTAATGCAGGACACTTCAGTAAGTGTACATCAAATGCCCAGAACCTTGTCTGTGCAAGAACCTTGTCTGGCCGTAGCATCCAGACAAGGAAGTGCCATTGAGCCTCTGCAGGTGAGACTCCTTTGTGCTGTGTCCACTTACAGTCCTTTAAGCCCAAGTTCCAACCCTGAACAACCTCCATAAATCTGATATTCAGAGCCAGGCATGGTGGCACGTGCCTGTAATCTTAGTACGTGGGAAGCTAAGATAGGAGGACCTCGAGTTCAAGGATAACCTGAACCACATAGGAAATTTCAGGTCAATCTGGGCTACAGAGTAAGACCCTGTCTCAAAAACAAAATTAACAAAACAAATCTTGTTTTCGGTCTCAGCAAGCTATCTCTTAAGCAGCCAGGCAGGCACAGGCAGCCTTTCTACTTCACACTGTGAACAAGGTGTGAATCAGGCTGTGACCTAGAGGAACCCAGAGTTCATGTTTGTCTTCTTCAGGGGGAACATGAGTATTTGCAATAAATTAATTGAGCTTGGTTAAAAAGCTGAAGTGTTTGTTTTCTGCAGCAGCTATCTTTTTAGATATCGCTTTCCCCCTAGGCATGATTAAAGTGTCCAGAATTGAAATGGAGTGTTAAACAAACAAGAGAACAGCCAGGAAAGTTCTGTTTGCAGGATCAAGACTGATCCTGCTCCCCAAGGTCCCAGTAAATTCATATGAGAAATTAGAAATTAGAATGGGATCTAGGGTGCTTAGCTAATAATGGGGATCATTAACGAGCACGAAAGTACAATATGATATGAACATCATGTTTATATATGGATGCCTTAAATTCCAGCTACCCTCCCCCCAAACACATGCCAAGCTATACCTGGTTAGCAGGCCCTTACTGTCTTTAAGCAATACCTAAGAAAAAACTTGAATTAATATATTTTTCTAGGAAATAAGTAGCAGCCTTGGCAGACCACGCCTGGGGTTCACGGAGCATGCACCTCCATCTGGCCTCGGCGCCTCCCGCTCTGCTCCTGCACCTGCTGCTACATCGGTAACTCAGTGTGTGCTTGTTAGGGCAAGCTAACTGCCAAGGCAGATGCCCAGGCTAGCTAATGGCTCCACCACTGTGGACCTTCACTCCGTGCTCACCTACGAATTCTGGCTGGCTGAACAGCCCCGCTCCATGCAGCCATTTCAAAGGAGACTCCTGAAAGTGCTGCATCTTTAATTCTTCAAGTTAAAAGTCATGCCACGTTCAAGATTGTACTGGGTGCTGAAATCAAGCCTTCAAGAGAGGAAAGCCTGGAAGACAGCACAGGGGAGATTTTCATAGACGAGACAGGAGATGGCACACATGGATTTTGCCCACAGACTGGTGCATAGAACTCAGTTACACAGACCACTCCTAATGGTAGAAGGACCTGGGACACACATTTAACTATGTGTCCAGGAGGAAAGACAATTCCAGATTTTGATATGCCCTTAGTCATTTCTGCCTTGTAATAATTTATGAGATGAAAGTTTGGGTGTTATTCCTCACTCTCAATAAAGAGGCACCATTATGAGCCATATAGACTGAAGGTCACCTTTGGGTTAATATTTTAAATTTATGTTTTTAGGGCTCTTCTTGGCATATATGAAAAACTGATAAATAAAAATCTTAACTGTGTAACTGGTTGATCAGGTCAGATATTAATTTACCTGAACGCCAGTTTTTTATATGAAACCTGGTTTAAATATAGCACTTCAAACAGGTAGTTAAAAGATTAAATGAGTTCATATGTATGGACTCTGTACTGTGAAGTAATAAATAAGGGCCTGTCACAATGTCTTGGGATAAGAAATCAAGGTACATTTCACTGTGACTCCAAGTGACCACAGAGACTACATTCTACAATAAAATAGAAAGGACTGGAGAAATGGCTCAGCAGTTAAGCGCACTGGATGCTTTTGCAGAGGACCCAGGTTCGGTTTCCAGTACCCACCAGAGAGGCTAACAACTATCCTCACTCCAGTTCCAAGGAATCTGAAACTCTCGTCTGACCTCCAAAAGCATTGCATGACACAGTTGCACTTACATACATGCAAGGAAACATTCATACACGTAAATAATAAAAATGATAAATAACATATTTAAACAATAAAATATAAAATCACCACATAGAACTTGCAAAAAATGGGGGAAAGGAGCCAGGTAACAGTCAAGACCATCTCCCACATTAAGAAGATGAGTTAAGAAGAGTTCGGACGACAGAGCTCTGCTGCTATGAGCTGCTTTTTTCCTCTCCAAAAGCAGGCTCCCGGCGCTGAACAGCTGTGGGAAGAGGGTGGCTGTTCAGAGCAGCACATAGGAGCATAGAAAGGCCCAAATATAAGACTGGAGACTCTACTCAAAGGAAACATAGGCAGGAAGTTCCAGTACATTGATCTGGACAACAACGTTTTGCATATGACCCCCAGAGCACACACAAGAAAAGCAAAAACAGACAAATGAATTCATTGAACTATAACGCTTCCACACAACAAAGGAAACCATGAATGTAGTGAAGAAGCAACTTTGGAAAGGGAGAAACTACTTATAAACTGTGCATGTAATAAGGGATTCATAATAAAATAAGACATAAAAGGGACTCAAAGTAACAAGAAGCTCATTAAAACAGTGGCAGAGGGGCTGGAGAGATGGTTCAATGGTTAAGAACACTGACTGCTCATACAGAGATCGGAGTTTGATTTCCAGCACCCACATGGCAGCTAACAACCATCTGTAACTCCAGTTCCAGGGGAATCCGACACTCTCTTCTGACTTCTGAGGCATTGCATGGGTCTACTTACACATGCAGGCGATATACTCATATACATAAGGGAAAATAATAAATAAAAAACTTAATTTAAAAATAATTTTTTTTAAGTGGGCAGAGTATGAAATAGACGTTCCTCGTCAGACGCACAAGTGGCCATCAGGCACATGAGAAACTACTCAGCATCACTAATCATCAGGGAGATGCAAACCAAAACCTGAACACTCACACCACACCTGTTAGAATGCTTACCAAATGACAAAAGGACCTGGACACGGTGGCACACGCCTGAAGTCCCAGCACTCCACAGGGTGAGACAGAGTTACCACAAGTTGGGAGCCAATCTGAGCTACATGGTGAGTAGCTCAGTGTTTACTACTGAGCTCACTGAGTAGACAATGAAGATAAATGTACACACACTGATAGATGATAGATAGATAGATACACACATAGATAGATAGATAGATAGATAGATAGATAGATAGATAGATGACATAAAACAATAGTACTCAGTCTTCAAAAGAAGTCTTCAAAATTGGGACTGAAGAGATGGCTCAGAGGTTAAGAGCACTGGCTAGTCTTGCAGAGAACCTGGGTTTACTTCCCAGCACCTACATGTCAGCTCACAGCTCCAGGTATTTCTAAAAAGTACCTAACAAAACCAACCTAAGGAAGGAAACTTTTATTTCAACTCACAGTTCCAAAATAGTCAGTTCATCACAGTGGGGAAGCCACGGCGGCAGGAGCAGGAGGCGGCAGGTCACCTTGCACCTACTGTCAGGAAGCAGAGATGAATGCTGGAGCTCAGCTCACTTTCCCCTCTTTATACAGCCCAGAATCTCCAGCCTGCAGAATGGTACAACCCGCATTAAGAGTGGGTATTCCCATTTCAATTAACCAGGTCTAGGAAGCCAACAGTCAATATTAACCATCACAGCATCAACATTTTAAGTCTATTTAAAGCATCCGGTTTCCAGGCCATCTCCCTGGTGAGGTAGGGAGTTCTGGTTTGTTAAGCTCTGTCAGGATTATCTACATCATGTGGGGACGATACACAGTACAAAATGACACCTGTTAGGAAATGCTCAGCAATTTCAAGACCGATCTGCAAAGTATTAAACCAAGTGTGAGGTCCTTCCGAGCCTGAGCCTCCAGAGATGCACAGGTCACATGTTCCTGAGGCTGGCCCTGGCTCCAGCCCTTAGCTGTCCTTGACCTCTGGGGAACTTCCTGAGCAATGTAGTCTTTCGGTTGTCACAAGTGTTTGGCTAGGCTTCGTTGTGAAACCATGTTTATTAAGGTGTGACTGTGTCACTTTCTTTTCATACCAGGAATTCAGCTTCTGAGCAGAGAATCCTGGCTCAGGATTCTCTCAATACTTGTTCTGACGCTTGTCAGTCATCAGCCTAGTGGCTCCAATTTCCTCAGCAATACCTTCCCCCTTCCGCCTGGCAGGAGTGAAGATACTCTAAAGAGAAATACTTGCGCCCCTTCCTTTGACTATCACACTATTGAGGCAATACAGCCCAAGAGAAGAATTCCCCCCAGAAGTCTCATGCTAGGGAAGGGAAAGGACAGAGCCAGCCAGAGGAGAAAGGAGATTTCATACAGTCCCATTGACTTGCCAGACCACCTTGCAGGAGAAACTGGAGCCATGACAGACAGAACCACACCTTCACCAACACTGCTCCATTACTCATCACTCCTGTCCAAACCGAAACCTCTTATCAGAACCCTCAAGATGGATTTGGGGGTCACTGACCATCATGTTCCTCTTCCCAGTGTGGCTGTGTTGAACAAACCTAGAATCACTTGGAAAGAGAATCTTGACAAGGAATTACCTCGGTCCAGTTGGCCTGTGGGCATGTCTATGGGTGGCTGTCTTGATTAGTCATTGATGTAGGAAGACTCAGCCCACTGTAGAGGCACCATTCCCTGAGCAAGCTGTACGAGGGAATATAAAAGAGGAGAAAACTAGCTGAAAGCAAGCCAGCAAGGACATATTTATTCTCTCTTTCCCCTCGACTGTGAGTGCGATGTGGCCTGCTTCAAGTTCCTGCCTTGAATTCCCCTCAATAAGACTTACAACCTAGGGCTATAAGTCAAATAAACCTTTGCCCCTGAGTTTCTTTCTGTCAGGATATTTGTCACAGCAACAGAACTGAAAACAGACCAGGGACAGTCTTAGTCCATTTTCTGTAACAAAATACTTAAGGCTGGGTGACAATGAAAACAGCCCTGTTTAGTTCTCAGTTGGGGGTACTGAAAGCCCAAGAGTGGGTGGTGCCCCTGGCTTGTCTGCCAGTTTTTTCTGACTACATCAAGGTGGTAAGCATCAAAGTCATGCCAAGAGACAGAATGCAAGACACACATAGGGCCGAGGTCGCTCTTTTCATAGCAATTTGCTTCCAAAGAACTAACTTACTCAGTGACACTACATTAATCCCCTTCAAAGGTGGTTCTGGTGTCATCTTGACCTAATTAGCTTACTCTACGCCTCACCTCTTAAGGTTCAACCACCTCTCAGCACTGCCATATTGAAATAAGTACATGAACCTTACAGGGACAAACTACATTTAAACCACAGCAAAGATCCATAAAGCCCTCTCTCACGCAGTGTTTCTTATGGCTCTCTGTTGGTGTCTGGGCCTCACCAGAGAACTAGTCACAGTAATGGCCCTTGGGGGCCCTTCTAGGAGCAGTGTTCCCTCTGAGACATTCCCAAGGAGCAGAGAGTTAGTTACTCATGGACTGAATCGGCTAAGTGTGCTGCCTTCTTGCTTTGTCTCTTCAGAGCAAGCAGCCCCAAGCGGTTTCCTACCCTGGCAGCCCCAATGATTGGTTGTCCAATGGAGTGTGCAGGATCAGCTTCCTGTGAACCCCAGAGGGGAGCAAACATTTGTATTTGCCCATAGCCCTCATTGTGGGTTTCTGTTTGGTGAATTCCGCGTTCCCAGGAAGTGTCCTCAGCAGTTTCATAACACAATAGCTCTTGTTGGGTTGTGGGTGGGGTGTGGGTAAGAGACAACTTTGTAAAGTACTTGATTGACACCATGAATAGGAACAGGCAGTTAGACACCATTCCTTCCCAGAACTGCACTGTTACCTGGAGCCAGTCCCAGTGAGTCAGCCTGGGGGCTCTGGGAGGAGATGGCAGAGTCGGAGGAACAAGCAGCTGACCCTGCCTCCAGGCCCACAGTGGTGAGCTTCCCACCCAATGCCTATGAACATGGATGTCAGAACAGAGAAGTCTATGCCCAAGGAGGCCGGACACTGACTCCAACCCTCAGAGCATCTGAACTCCTCAAACAACTCAAAAAGACTACACCTCTCTTCTTGTCTTTAGACCACAAGGCTCAGATGAAAGACCAGGATTGCTTCTAAAGCTATTGTCAAGGGTCACTGTGCCATGTCTTGAAATTCCAGCACTAAGAAGGTAGATACAGGCAGAACCATTGGGATCACTGGCCAGACAGCCTAGCATACTTGGTGAGTTTCAGGACAGTAAGAGACCCATTTTTAAAAAAAAGGTAGATAGCTCTGAGAAATGGCTACACCTGAAGTTATTCTCTAACCTTTGCATACACTCATAGAGATGCATATGTACCTGTACACACAAATGCACACAAATGCACACATACACACACACACACCTATCTGTGCAAAATAGAGCCAAATAACCCAAATAGGGGATTGGAGAGATGACTCAGGGTTTAAGAGCACTGACTGCTCTTACAGAGGAGCCTGGTTCAATTCTCAGCACCCAGATGACAGCTAACAACCATCTGTAACTAGTTACAGAGGAAATCTGACACTTTCTTCTGATTTCCCCTGGCACTGCACAACATGAGTACACTTACATACACGCAGACAATACACTCATACACATAAAATAAAAATAAGTAAAATATTTTTAAAAAAATAACCCAAATAACCAGTTTGGTTTGGGACACTGGCTGCATTAACCACGTAGATTTCAACTCTCACTTTCTTGAAATTAGATTCATGGCAAATATTTTCCTTAAAAATAACTTGTGTTCTTAAACTTTTGCAGGAAAGATGTGTTCACTTGTTGCATTGTTTTGACTTTCAAAGTAAAATAATTAATCCTTTGAATTTGTTTTTCTTTCTATGCAGAAGTCCCACAAATTAACTAAGGTTGCCCTAAATATACTATTTATAATTGGAAAGAGCAAGTTAACTAATTATGTGTACTTGTGAATGTGTGTAAAGGTATAGAGAACAGAGGCAGGGACAGGGGAGGGAGAGGTCAGCGTCTCACAAAGGAGCGGGAAAGGACTCTGAATCCAATCTCCTTTCCCAAGGCTGGAGGGTAGCAGGCCGTAACTTGAGTTACGGTGATGCCTGGTGTTCCTGTCAAAGAGATCTCCATGCGATGGTAAGTTTTAATCGTCAACTTGACACATCTAGAATCACATGGGAAGTCTCAGTGAAAGGTAGTCTAGATCAGGTTGGCCTGTGGACATATCTGGGAGTCGTGGGTTGTCTTGATTTTGTTAAGTGAGGTGGGAAGACCACCCATTGTGGGTGGTACCATTCTCATGGTTTGGGCCCTGGACTATGTAACTGTAGAGAGAGGGCTGAGCACTAAGCAAGCTTGCATTCATTTCTCTCCGTTCTTGACTGGAGAGTCATATCACTAGCTGTTTCAAGCTCCTGCCTTGACATTCCCACAATGATGGACTGTAACCTGGAATAATGGGCTGAAGAAAATCTTTCTCCCATAAGAGTTGCTTTTGTTGGGGCATTCCACCACATCAACAGAAATGAAACGGGGACATCCAGTGTTGTCAGCATCCACTAGGCAGCTTTGGTGATTCACTCGTGCGTTTGAGTCAAGGGTACCAAGGAGTGTCCTCTCGTGGGATCATCTAGGTCTTGAATTAATTTGCTGTGTTGCAGGAATGGCTGGTTCGCATTCTTTCCCACTGCATCATATGAACAGGCATCACTGTTTCTGCCCCTTCCTCTGGCTTGCCAGGTTCAGGTATGTCCAGGTCTTAAAGAAGACTGTCATGATCTTACAACTGTTTCTCAGTGTCCTGTCTCTCCTCCAAGGACTGATGAAGACAAAACTCACAAAGTTCTTCAAATGCATGGTATCCCATGGCTGCTCTAATGCAGATGACGGAAGCACAGAAGGCCATGTTGGTACAGAAAGGTTGGTGTAAGATGATGAAGATCAGTGTGCGCCTAAGAGTCCTGGTGGGAATCTAGTGCACCTGAGTCAGGACTGCTGGTGTCTTGGAGGGTGGCTGAGAGAAGGGAGTAAGAGGCAGGCTCAGGAAGGTGCAGTGGAGAGAAGCGTGTCTTGGGGCAGTTCTGAGGGTCTAGGCACAATGGGAGCAAAACACTGAAGCAGCTGTCTGCTGAACATGTGACCAAACCATGGTGATTACATCTACCACAGAAGGCCTACTCTCTGTGCGGCCTAAATATTGTCAGAACTGAAATGTGAAGCTGTGCATTCACAAAGAACCAATGAAAGCCAGGTTTAGGGTCTGGGGAGATGGCTCCATCAGCAAAGTATTACCATGCAAACAAATCCCCAGAGCCCACGTAAAAAGCCAGGCCTGGCAGCGCACAGCTGTAACTCTAGCACTGAGGGGAAGCAGTGGAGATAAACAGACCCCAGAAGGTCATTGGGCAGTCAGTTAAATCAAATCACTGCATTTCAGGTTCAATGAGAGACTCTGTCTCAAAAACTAAGAGGTGGAGAGTGATCAAAGGGAGATCCAGTGTCAACTTCTGGCTGCCACGTGTGTACACAGACATGAATACACACACACAGTAACAAGCACATATACCACACACACAAAACATGAGAGAGAGAGAAGAAACCTTTATCTGCCATTCATATTAGTTAGATGGACACATAAACTGCTTCACAACAAATTACTTCAAGACTTGCTTGTGTAAATGAAACAAATGCGGCCATTAACCATTTCACACTAATTCTGTAGGTTGGAAATTTGGGATTACCTTAGCTGGTTTGATTTACATCCAGGTGTCATGAATAATTGTCAGAACCAGGGAACCAGAACCAATCATCTGGGGAAACAATCATCTGAAGGCTACAGTGGGACTACAGTGTTGACTTCCACAATAGTTTGCTCACATGACTACCAAGTTGGCATGGTGTAGGGCTGTTTGCTACCACACAAACCTCTCTCTAGGGTTGCTTCAGGTCCTCATACTCCAGAGGCTGCCCTCCCCAAGAATAGGTGATCTAGTAGAACATGCTAGAAGCTATAATATCTTTCACAATCTAGCCTTAGAATAAGTCTCACTCCATACCTTCTGCAACGAATATCCTATGGTTTACACAAGATTGGTCCCCCTATTTAGAGCAGGAAGACACTCAGGAAGTGAGGACCTTGGAGGATGATGACTGGACCATATAAGAACAGAATTAACACAACATCATCTTGAGAAATATAACCAACTGAAATCCTCAAAGTATAGTCTTGTTCAAATTTCAAATCATTCACCCTGAATTTGAAACAGAAATACTTGCATCAGAAGTAAATTGCTTCTGCTGTCTACCCGCCCCTATCAACAAAGCTTCAGAGTGTGCCCCAAGGTGAGACTTGTGAACAAAATGAAAGGCAGGACCACAATCCCTCTCTTTCTCTCGACATGCTAAAACATGGTAGTACATACTTCCACACCAGGGTACAAGACTGGGGTACAAGAGATCACGAAAGTCAGTGAAATCCTGCTCTACTACAAACACCAAAGGAGCAATTTGCCAGGTGCAGAGGCAGAAGGATGAGCAACCTTCGAGAAATGAGCACAGACAGAGTCACGCAGAAACACAGTGCTCTGGTAACAACGTCACCTCCACACAGGGTCACTGGGAATTCCAGGCTCTGGTGGCCAAAGTCAGAAGACACCATCCCATTTTCTGACAACAAGCAAGACATCTGAGGGAACTATACTTTTAATTAACTACAGTCAACATTTATAACACAAAGATGACACTTAAAAGCAGGTGTCTCTGTGTGTCTAAATTTTCTCTTCTAAAGATTCCAGTCAGAGGGTTAGGGTCCTTCCTTAATGATTTCATTTGAATTTAGTCACAAATCACACTTTTCCTTAATGCACCTCTTTACGCATTCTGAAGTATAGGGTGCTAGGTCCTCGACATATGAATTGGATGTTGGACATAATTCAATGCACAACAGATGTGTTGAACTTGATCTGACATAATCATCTAACACCTTATTTAAAATATATCAATATGTTTTGAAAGATTGACTCTTAATTTGTGTGTGTATGTATGTGTGTACATGCAAGCTTGAGAAGTTACAGGTGGTTGTTAGCTGCCCTATGTGGGTTCTGGGAATTGAACTTAGGTCCTCTGAGCAGCAACTGCCCTTAACTACTAAGCCATCTTTCTAGTCTGGATCATCATTGTTAAACACTACAAAGTTTTGCCCTCAGTCAAATGAGTCCACCAACCTAATGTTATTTATTTTCAATTTTTAACAGAATCAGCAAGCTCAATTTTTCTAAACATGAAACAGAATGAATAATACCTCTTACAGAAAGATGGGTCTGACAAGTAGAATGTATGAATGTTAACAAGAATGAGATTCATTCACAGCTGTGAAATAAGTAATGGGTTTAACCTGGCACTCATTACAGAAATTGAAGCCACAGAGATGGTCCTAATTAAAGTAAAATTAATCTCAGTGTCATACAGTAAACACTGGCGGAAGGAGAGTGTCCATGATTATTTTCTTACAGTTTTCATTAACTCAAGATTAGAATCACTATCTTTCCATGGCTCAGTCTAAATGCTGCCAATATTTGAAAGAATAATTTAAAGTTCAGTCATTCAAAGTAAGTCAAAATTAGACAGATGTTACTGGATTCCTTGCTCACACATTTATGTATCCAGGAGAATTGTCGTAACTGAAATTGTAATCAAAGCACCTCATGAACTTTTGGTGAGAGTCCAGGTAAAATATTTCCTCACCATCTAGAAAAAGCAGACAAAGATGTAAGCTACACTGTAAATTACAATTCCTAAGTGAACTCTGGCCTCCCTCCTAAGTTTTTCCCACAATGGGCTCTCAAGATTGTGGTCAAACCTTCCCTAACAACCTTTGCCTTCTGCCCCCCTGCCCCAAGTTCAGCTTGAGTCTCTCTAACCTTGCACTAATGGTCCATATACAGGAGTTGCAACATTCCTTCTGCAGCAATATTATCTATTTTACATTTGTCATGACGCTTGTCCTAGCTGGCCCATGAGAAATCCTTATTGCCAGCTATGATAGGGAATAGTTCATACACTACAATTATATTCTGGCCATCACACACTACAGTAGTCACCCTCCCCTCTTACCTTTGGTTTGCTTCCTGATGTTTCATTTACCTGTGATCAAGTGTGGTTCAAAAGTACTATATAGAAAATTATACAAACAAACACTGCCTAAGTTTTAAATTTCATGCTATTCCAACCACTGTGATCAAAGAGTTAGAGATGGCTCATTCCATCTATTCCATGGTGAGAATGCTCTCCTTGCCCAGTGTATCCACACTGTATACATTACCCTCTTGTTACTCACTGAGTGAGTGACAGTCTCAGTTATCAGGCTGTCTATTGCACTATCACAGTGCTTGTGTTCAGGAAACCTTAATTTCACTCAGTAATGACCCTGAAGTTCAAGGACAGCAGTGCAATATTGTAGGGCATGTAGGAAAAACAGAATACACAGAAAATCCCATATCCTCCCTGGTTTCAGGCATCTACTGTGAAACCCCTTTCCAGCAGATAAGCTACTGTCTACTAAACTTTCCACTGATCACTCAGTAACATTTTACCTCCCTTCCTCTCCTCAAGGAAGTTAACCAAAATCATCTTTTCCCTCCTTAGAGACAGAAAATTAATGACAAGTTAAGACTCACAGAGACTCTGATAAACATGTCTGTATTTCCAATGAACATCTTCCTGTGGCATTTGTGTATGTTCTGTGTTGTAGATCAGCATCATCCCCATCTTCCTCCCAACAACCACCAAGCACATAAACACAGTCATAGCTTCACCATGTCATAAACACTCGCTTGTTGTGATTGATAACTTCATGGAGGGTCCAAGAACCTACCGTCTAGCACATTGAAGATAAGTAAACCACACAGAAAAATGGGATCACATCGCACCTCCTGAGTGGACTTGGAGAACAAATAACAGCCAGCTCGGGAACCCATTATGCAAACCTCAGGTCCCACATGCATAATGTCTTCATCTCCTTTCGTGAGAATCACCAGACCACATAACTTCTTATATTATGCCCCTCGCCTCTGGAGAGTCAGAAAGCCTTGTCAGAGGCTGGGCAAAAGGCAGGAGTGAAGAATGAGTTCCTGAGTTAAGCCACTGAAGTAAACAGCAGGGTCAAACTTGCAAGTAATCCGGTGATGGTGATAGACTTGGCTGGCTGAAGGGAGTGACATGACAAAGGAAGAAGAGGGCCAGGAAGTGATGAGTCCCGCCCAGCTGCATGGCTCCTGGTTTGCATATGTGAGACAAGAAGGGAATGCTGAGGATTTGGGTTATAATGGATGCTCCTCTCAGAATATGCATTCCTGGATGCAATAAGGCAGCCGGAGGGAGGCTAAGTGAGGACTGCAGAGCCAGGGATCATGCAAACAGCAGTTGGATGATCGTGCTGGCATCCAGAATTCATCACAAGCTGAATCTTTTTCTTTTTCCTAGTTTTGAACACACATATTAGAGGACATTAGTGATCACCACTAGAAGAGGCTGAAGCCTGTCCCAAGGAATAACTGTGGTATCCCTGATGCCACATCTGTACTGGACATCTGTTGTGGACCACTTTGGATCTACACAGACCAGTATCTCATATTTCAGCTTCTAGGGCCCTAGATCTGGAAAGACTGTAGTGTCACTTTCTACTGTCCACACCAGCCCCTGTCACATAATAGAACACAGGAAGTGTCTTGGGAACCCACTTGGTGCTCATGCACCACCAACTTGGAAAGTGGGAAATTAACACCTTACAAAATATTGCTGTGATCTTTGGTGACAGACATTGATAGACAGTTCTCTTCCCCTAATACATAACCCTTCCGTCTCATGGCACTCAGGTGACCCCACACTAACAACTGCTACAGGCAGCTCAACAACAGGGCCTTCCGCCATCTCTGAGGTCACACGCCCCAGTAAGACCACATCTTTATGTGATGTGTTCTGCTTAGCTCTGCTTTCTGCAAAATCTAGGCCAGGACACAATGGAAACAAGGGAGTAAAGAAACAAAAACCATCCCCCTGCTTTTAATTATTCAAGTTTGTAGGAAAAGAAAGGAAGATGACATCCCTTTGGGGATATGTATGCCAGTTTGTTGTAAAAGTTGGTCAGTAGAGCTCAGGCAAGATTATTTCCAGAAGAGTCAACAAAGATACATGCAACGTGGTTATTTTTAGCATTTATAGTCTAAAATTCGTTATTTCAAAATACACATATCATGCCAACAATTCAATACATATTACCTATTGACCTTTGCAGAATTTTAAAGTATATTCAGCTACTTTCAGAAACATATGCACCTTACATTTGCTTCATTGTTCACTGATACAGTAAAAACACTCTTCTTTTCCCTCAACTCTAGCCTGCTTGTTAGTTCTAAGTTAATGTCTTCCTTTCTTTGACCAGCTTCCACATTGACCCCAGAAATAGGATCCAGGCAAGTCATAAATTTGAGGGCCCTGGTCAAAAGCCCACCCATCAGACCCCAGCCTCTCGTCCTTTGGGAAAGAAGTAGGTAATAAAGATGTCCAGGACCCAGGAAGATCAGCTACCAGCCAGCCATGGTTGGACTCTGACCTGCCTGCAGAAGCACAGAAAAGACTTTGTACAGAAGGAGACACATCAGAAGCTCTTACTGGACTGAATGGAATATTATTCGCTCAACATAGCCTATTCATTGTGCATTAGGGGATGCATCCCTGAGCAAGAAGGTGCCTTCCTACATAATGGAGTTCTACAACTACTGAGACCATAAGATGTTGCCCGGAATTCACAGCCAGGAATTCTAAGAAGATACAAGCCTTTGGATAACCTACAGATGACAGCTTCCAACTCTGCCCTTGTCCCCTGTCTTCTGTGTGTTAGATGCCCTTATGTCAGTGCTGGCTAAGAACACTCAGGCCTCCTATGCAGGCGTGTACCTCAGCCCCCAGGTGACAGATATCCCCCTGTGATCCTGAGTGCCTTGTTTGTAAAACAGCTGCACCTCTGTGGGATAGCCCTTACCTGGTCTTCACACTTGACAGCATCATATTGGTACAGCTCTGTCACCCTGCTTCTGAAAGCTGCAGGGAGTTGGAGTTAGCCCATCAGTGTTCCTTCCTCTTAAGTCAGTAGTCTTCAAACCTTTTTATTCTGACACAAAGGAAGAAATATACATTGTGTTTCAAAACACTTTTTATAGAAATCATTATGGACGCATTTCAAAGTTAATTTTAGAACACAATACAAAGGCAAAACCTTAAGTAGATCAGTTCAGAAGATTTATTTGTGGTAAGCACACTTCACAGGAAAAGAATATGGTTATTATTTTTTACTTTATTGGCATACATTCATCGTGCAAAGTAAGTTTCATTTTTAACATTTTCATGTGTATCTGTGATATACTTTGATCACTGTCACCCCAAAGTTTCTCTATCCCCCCATTTCCTACTGGTCCCTTTCCTCTTTCCAAATAGTCTCCTACTTCCAAGTAGTTTCTTTAATCTAGATTCTAAATATGAGAGAAAATATGAAAAATTTGTTGTTCTGAGTCTCCCTTATTTTACTTAACATGATGATACAGTTACACTCATTTTCCTGAAAATGACACAGTTTTTTCTTCTTTAAACTGAAATAAAACTCCAGTGTTTATCTATTCCACATTTTCTTTATCCCTTCTTCAGTTGGTCACTTAGGTTACTTCCACATATTGGCTACTGCAAATACTACCGTAAACATGGATTTGCGGTATCTCTGTGCCATGCTGACTTAGATTCCCTCAGGTTATGTATATTGGAGATGTATAGCTGGATCATACAGTAGCTCCATTTTTAACTTTGGAAGACTATCCACATTGATTTCCATAGTGGCTGCATAAATTTGCATTCCCAAGATGGTTATTTTTTAATTATGATAAATATCTGGTTAAAGGTCACTGGAGTCTTTATTCAGCTGACAGCAACTGAGTTGGTCAGTTACCAGTTTCCTTAAATAAGTAGTTTTAAAAAAATATTTCATTTATTATTTTTATTTTATGAGTATGAGTATATTGTTTGCATGTCTGTAAGTACACCCATGTCATGCAATGCCCTTGGAAGTCAGAAGAGAGCGTGGAATCCCCTGGAAGTGGAATTATGGACAGTTGATAACCACCTTGTGGATGCTGGGAATGGAACCCAGGTCCTCTGCAAGAGCAGCCAGTGCTCTTAACCATTGAGCCATCTCTCCAGCCTCTCCTTAAGTAAGTCTTAATCAGAAAATTAAGGGCTTTCCCAGAAATAGTAAATTTTTTTCCAGAAAGGTTGTGAATTACAACACACTAAAGCTTCCATCCCATATAAAACTGGGACAATTTTCCTTAATGGTGATGTAATGCTGAAATAGAAATCATAAGAAATAACATTTCTTTAGTCCAAAGAGTTTGATTTTTCTCTTGTTTTATATTTCCAAAACCACTTTTTAAAATTAGAACATATGGATAATGCCTCATTTGTAGGCCATTCTGTTTGTGTGCCAAAGAAAAATTAATCCAGAGCACTTGCTTTAAAATGTTGTAATCTCTTTTTCACAGAAGTGCCAATTGAACTTGATATTCTTCCATTTGTGAGGCTTTAACATCCATGTTTGATGCTCCGTATTATTTGCCCCTCAAATGTTTTCTATGAAACACAGCTGAAATTTTATAATAGAAGCCAACATTAAAAGACAAGAACGTCCATGACACATAACAGCCTTATTTATAAGAGCTGAAAACCAGAACAAAACAAAATGTCCTTCAGCAAAAGAGTGATTGGGTCAGACAGAATCGTGGGATACTCTTACACAGGAGTGCTGTCAGTGTTTGTGAAAAGATCGTACTCGAGATACATAAAACAGGAGGACTCTTGCAGTCATGAGAACAAAAGAGGCTGAAAGGGAACAAGAACGTACTGTGTGATTCTATTTATAGATAATCAAGGATGAGACAAAAACAAATAATAGCTGATACAGGGATCAACCTACATACCCTCTGACAAATGAATGGATCAATAAAATGGTGTACGTGTGTGTGCACACATGTACTTTAAAAAGAGCCCACTTAAACAGCAACATTACGAAGTCAGCTATTATTTGATGGGGAGCAAATTCAGAATAGTGGTTGTCTGTGGAAGGGAGGGCTCTGGGTAGAAGAGGAGCCAGAAGGGGCCTTTGGTGTGCTAGAAACCTTGCTGCTTACTGGTGTTCATGTGCAGGTTTATTAAGATACAATCAGCAAAGTTTGTTATATGTATGTGCATTGTGACATAATCATCTCAAACTAATAATATCTGTAGCTTTGCATACTTAGCATCTTTTTGTGTGATGAGAGCCTTTAAGGTCTTCTCCCTTAACAGATTTCAGCAATACATTGTTATTGGCCACAGTGGTTATGCTGTGAAGAAAATTTCCAGATCTTTTCCTCTTTTCAGATACTTTGACCAACACGTGCCCATCCCCACTCCCCACCTACAGCCTCTGAAAACCACCATTCAACCCTTTGAGGTTGCAGATCCCACATATAAATGAGACCACACCACACCACATTTTTCTTTTGATGTGTGGCTTATTTTACTTTGCATAATATTTTCCAGACTTAGCCATGTTGCTGCTTAAGTGGGCTTTCCTTCTTTTTAAAGTAGATTAGTATCACATACACACACACACACATCATTTTATTTATCCATTCATTTGTTAGAGGGTGTGTAGGTTGATCCCTATGCTTCCAAAATACTGACTCCCATCTCCTTTGGAAATATATCCAGGAACAGACTTGCTAAATCGTATGAAATTCTATTTTTAATCCTTTGAAGAACCTCCAAACTGCTTTTCCACAATGGGGGGACTAATTTGAATTCCTACTAATGGTTTACAAGGTTCCCTTTCTTCCACATCCTTGTCAACACAGGTTACCTTCTGTATTCTTGATAACAGTCATTCAACAGGTGCGAGGTGATAGTTCACTGTAGTTTTGATTTGCATTTCTCCAATGATTAGTGATGGTGAGCAGCTTCGCGTGGACCTGTGGCTGTTTATCTTCCTTTGAAAACTGTCTATACACTTTGCCCACTACTTAACAGATTTATTACTACTGAACTGAATTCCTTATATATTTTGGATATTAAATTTATGCTTAGCAAGTATTTTCCCCCCATCTATGGCGTGTCTCTTCATTTTGTTATTTCCTTTGCTTCTTAGTTTGATTTAATTCCATTTTTTGTTGCTTTCTACTTTTGTTTCCTGTGCTTTTGTGTCCATATACAAAATAAAATCTTTTCTAGGACGAACACTGAAAGGGCCTTCCTTGCAGTTTCAGGTCTTACATTTAACTTAACTCTGATCCATTTTGACTAGATTTTTGTACATGGTATGAGATAAAGCTCCAGTTTCGTCAGACATCCAATTTCCCAACACATGATGCTAAGCTTTCATCACTGTGACAAAATGCCTGAGAAAAATAACTTACATGAAAGAAGTTTATCTCTGTACTCATGGCTTCAGAGTTTCCAGTCCAAGGCCAGGTGGCTGCATTCTTTTGGTCTGAAACGAGGCAGAACATCATGGTAGACAGAGGACTCTTCATACCTCATAGTGACCAGGAAGCTGAGAGACAGATGGAAAGGATCTGGAAGACAAGATATATCTCTCAAAGATGCACATCTCCAGCAACCCATTTTCTCTGCTGAGTCAACAGCCTCTGAAAGTCCACTGAGATATGAATCCATCTTGAGCTAATCTACTGGTGAAGTTAGTGCTTTCATGACCCAATTATATCTCAATAGAACCACCAAGTCTTCAGTACATGAGTCTTTGAGGCCAAAGATGGGATATCTCATACTGAAACCACAATAATTCTATACTGAAAGACAGTCCTTTTCCTTTTGTATGTCCTCACCCTGTGGCTGACCATAAGTGTGTGGACTTCTTTCAGGCCCTCTATTTTACTTATTTGGTCTATATGTCTGCTTGTTTGGTGGCTTTGCCCACAGAATGTTATTATGATTACTATAAGTTTTGCAGTAGATTCTGAGATCAGGTAATGTGATTCCCCGAGTCTTACTTATTTAGCACAAGATTGATTTGGCTATTTAGGGTCTTTTTAAATTTCACACAGATTTCAGGCAATTTTTTTTTCTATTTCTGTGAAAAAGGATTGGAATTTTGACAGGGATTTCATCTAAGCTATAGATTGTTTGAGGTACTATGAATATTTTAACAATATTAAGCCTTCCAATCTGTGAACATAGAACGTATCTTCATTTACTTGTGCCTTTTTCACTTTTCTTCACTTTCACTTTTAAAGTTTTACATTAACAACTCTTCCTTGTTGTATTTAGTTCTATGAATTTTTAGTACCATTTTAATGGGATTGTTTCTCTCTTTGTGTATTTAGTAAACCAATGAGTTTAATTGTGGTTACTTACATGAGTGAGGGGTTAATTACAGGAGCATTTAACTTACCCGTGGCTATGCCACTAAAGAAAACATCTTGCTCTCCTTAAGCACCATTAACTGCCTATAAGTCCTTGGGGAGAGGCAAAGCCTCATGAGTCCCTCCAAGCTCCACGAAGTAGTGCTTATGTGATATGTTGGGCAGGTACTATACAGGTAATCACAGTTGCCAAGAGTTCGAGAGTGCCGTGGCCATATGGCATGCCCAGACCTGTCCTCTGGCTGGTACATTCTTTCTGACTCCTATACCACAATGTTCACTGAGCCTTGGAGCCTTAAAGGGGGGTGTTTCAGATGTTATCGATCCCTTTTGGATCTGAGCAGTCACCGGTCACTTGTTCTCTGTACTTTTGACCAGTTCTGAGTCAGTTTGACCAGTTTCTTTCTCTGGGTGCTGCTGATATGTTTTTGTGTGTTGACTTTTATATCCCGTAACTTCAATGAATTTTTGCATGTGTTCTAGCATTCTTTGGTGGAGTCTTCAAAGTTTAGATAGATAGATAGATAGATAGATAGATAGATAGATAGATATAGATATAGATAGATGATAGATAAATAGATGATATATTGATACTGTGCCTGTGTACGTGCGTGAGATGTAAACAGAAACAGCTTAATTTCTTCCTTATAAGTATTTGCTTTAATGTGTGCATCAGTCACATGGAGATAACCATACAGTAAAAAGTGTACTTTTGTATTAATATCAAGAAAATCAACAAAAGGATAGTCTCTTGATATGTTTTATGAGCAGCTCCCACTTCATTCTCAGTGCCTCTTGTGGTGCAAAAGCTTAGACATCATCACTCTAATTGTGTACATACACAAATTAAGGCTCAAAAAAAATACAAGAGGCATGTTCAGAGTTCACAACTGACTAGTGAACGTGTCAGGACTAGCACTCAGCTCTCCCCAACCCAAATCAAATAACTCTTCCATTGCGATCATCACGGCCGCTTTCTCTAGGAATGATTTCATAGAGAAGAGTCTCATCAGGGTTTCCCCTTGACGCCTCCTCCTTACAGGTGTTTCTGTCTGGTAACAGTCAATGCTGTGACATACTAAGTTCACACCACATGCAAGCAACGAGTTTCTTCTCCATTGTCACAGACGATTTATTCCTCTCAACAAACTAGGAAGAAGGTCTATTCCCCTCTTCCATGTGCAGTATCTGAGGCTTAGGGACATTAGATAAATCACCCAAGGTTACATGGCAAGTGAATGGGGGTGATTCAAACCCTGACTTTGAGGTCTGTGCACTTCGATGGTGATGCGTCTGGACTTGGTTCATAAGCAACCACAGCTATGTCCCACCAGACCTGCTTGTTGAGTATCATCCTTCAGCCTATGGTCATAGCTGTAACCTGACACATCTGAAGACTTCAGATCCCTTGGGATGTGCCACACTGATGCTGCTGGTGTTGGGAGTAAGAGCGTTTAAGGGGTAGAGACTCTTGTCAACATTTAAATAAACTTAGACCTTTTTATTTGTGCAAAATTAGAGGAAAACCTTTGTCATGTTTCCACGGAAGCAGTACAAACTCAAGTGCTAAGTGCAAACTTCACCTTTATAGCAGAATGGTATGTGTTGGGGATTGTATTTTGAAATAGAAATTTCAATTGACAACCCAAATATCATGGTAGAACCAATTCCAGGCTAAGGTCTTACCAACTCCTCATGATCTGCTGGTGAGAAAGAGAAACTTCTTACCAGTCAGGAGGCAACCTGGCACCCGAAGTGCAACCTTGATGCTTTGCTACTGAATGTAACCAGCTCAACATCAGACAAAGTCACCCTGTGATCAAACCATTGGCCAAGACGGAATCAAGCTACTTCATAATTACTCCTGAACAGAGACAGAAGTAAGAGCATCACTGAAATGATCAACATCCTCGGTCCATGGTTACACTGAGTGCTTCTTTACAAACCCAGCTCTTTTTCTCAGCTTTTTGCCACTAGATAAGAGTTACCAAGATGTCCAGTCACAGATTCTCCTCACTTTCTGACAGCATCCAATGCAGAACAAAGAAAACCTGCCTTTGGTCTTCCTAGAACGTCCTCAACACAAGCTGAAATCCTGCAAGTCCTTCCTTACCCATCCCAAGATCCCTGATGATACATGTGCTTCATCATTGTAATGACAAAAAAAAAATCAATCTGCTCAACTACTAGTGTGTTCTTGGGGGCCTTTTCCTAAAGAGTAACATCCCCAGTCATTCAGCATCTGTTACTATGTGACTAACTGAATTTGGAAAATGAGATAAAACATCAGTATAAACTCTTACCGCTGATTGATTACAGATACTTAGGATTACACTTTTTCCTGCATTCATTCAAAGTCACTTCACTTAGTTTTCCAGGATTCCACAGTATACGAGGTCAGTGTGATTGTGGAAGCAATGTTGCCACACCAAGAAGAGTGGCTGCTTGTGCATGTTGGAAGTGTATGTACCGCCAGAAAATTCCATAAAGATAAGCGTGACCTCATGAACAGGGCTGTTCAGCTTCTGAATGATGAGGAAGCACAGCACAAGCAGGCCAGCAGCATTCAGAGTGAATCAGCATCGGCAGGCCATCCACAGGGCCCTAGACCTCAGGCTGAGTGGCCTGGCAGTGTCCCTGACCTTTAGAAATTCCCATTCACTCAGGGCCCTCTGCTCACCGGCAGCTGCACTGATGATGCTTCCTGTGCTCACTAGCTTTCTGTTACTGTAACAAATACCTGAGATAAACTTCAAAAGAGGAAAGTGTGGGGCCAGGAAGATGGCTCAGTGGGTAAAGCACTTCCCAAGCAGGGGTGAAGATCTGAGTTCCATCCCCAGAACCCACACAAATAAGCCAGGTATGTCAGTGCACACTTGAAAGCTGAGTTCTGGGTGGGCGTATGAATGAACACACACACACACGCCACAGAAAGAGGGAAACTTTATCTTGGTTGACGGTTTCAGAATTCTCAGTCCATGACCAATTGACTCCATTGCTGTGTGAGGAAGTGGCCTGGTGGGGAAAACACACTAGACTAAAGCTGCTCACTTCATGTGGCCAGGAAGCAAAAGAGAGTGCAGAATAGACCTCTTTGAGGGCACAAACCCCATGACCTAAAACCTCCCACTAGACTCACCTCTTAAAGTTTCTGCCTCCTAAGAGCACCATGCAAAGGTGCAAGCCCTCAACACATGTGGCGTCTGGGAGACAGTCCAGATGCTCACCGTAGCACTTGACTTCATCAATAATTACACAAATAACAGTTCGTCATTTTTAATAAGCTGCAGGAAATGGGTTTCTGCAATCACCCTTGCCCCAGAGTGTTGCCCACAGCAAACACATCTCCTTCCAGCCATCTGTCAACAAGCCAAAGAAAGACTTCCAATGGCTCCCTGGTGACCTCAAAATAAAGAAAGTCAAGAGCCTCCGCATCTGGCCTCTGAACTGTGTTGCAATACAGTTTTCTTCCCTTCCACATCTGGCCTCTGTCCAGGCCCTGCGCAGCTTCATTTTCACTCTCATTCTGTACCTTTGCCCTCACTCTCTCCAACTAGGCAAGTCAGTCTCCCATCAGGGCAGCAGGACCAACCCCTAGCTGCTGCTTTCAAGCCCTGGTTCCTAGGCTTCCTTGTTCCCAAGCTATTCTTACGCTCCCTATGGAGAGAGGTCCCAGAGGTCTATGGGCGTCCCCAGGGCCCCTCCGCCCCAGCCCCCGCCTTCCCGTTTTCACTTTCATCTTTCACCTTCATGACATAAGCACACTCCCCTAAGAAATCCTACTTTGCCTAAATGTAACTCACACTTGTGTCACTGACAGCTGCAGTGCAGCCCCTGGGTACGCTGGGCACTCGCCAGTGAGTCACTGCACATGGGCCACAGGACCCTGGAACAGCGATCCATGCATCCATGCTGTGTTCTGGCCTCAGCGCCTCCTCTTTGCTTGTTTCTTGTTTCTTACTTCATAGAATGAAAGCACCTCTGCTCCCAAACTTTCAACTTTAAGGGCTGTCTTGGTTTCTTTTCCTGTTCCTTTGATAAAATATCCCCTGACAAAAGCAACTAAAGGAAGAATGGGCGTATTTTGCCTCACAGTGCCAAGTTATAGTCCATCCTGGCAGAGAAGCACAGCAACTGGAACTTGAGACAGCTGATCGCATCGCACTCACAATCAGAAAGTAAAGAGTGATAAAGGCACTCTGCTGCCCAGTGCCCTTCTCCAGGGCACCAGCCAGTGAATGAAGCCACCAGCATCCAGAATGAAGCCACGGATTCCAGACACCCATCTCCCAAGCGATTCTAGATTCTGTCAAGGTGGCAATTAACATTAACCAGTACAAGGATCATCTGTTCCAAGAAATCTGCTTCCTTCGTTTGTGCGTTTGTTTGAGATAGAGTCTCCTGTATCCCAGAGTGACCTTGAATTCATAATATAACTGAACATAATCCTGATTGTCTGATCCTCCTGCCTCCACTACCTGAGATTATTGGTGTTGGCCACCACACTTCTTTCACGCAGTACAGTACTAGAGATCAAACTTACAGCCTGTGCACACTATGCAAGCACTCTCCCAACTAAGCTACATCCACACACCGCCCCGCAACTTGCTACCCCTTTGGGCTTCTTCTGCTTGTAACTGGCCTGGCAGAAATGAAGATATTCTGAGACTCTTGTGTCTCTCGATATGACTATCAGACTACTGAAACAGTGGATCCCACAGAAATGAGAATTTCCCCAGGAATTTCATGCTGGGAGAAGGAAAAGGAACCAGCCATGGGGGGAGGGGAGGACTTGTCTCCTGGAAAGACATTTCACACAGTTCTAACAACTCACTAGATCACTTTGCAGCATGAGACTGAAGGCCAGTCAATGATAGATCAGTGGTGGGCGGAACCACATCTTGTCTAGCACAGCTTAAGATGTGCATATCCTTGGCCCTCTATTTAAACTTTAATCACACATCAAGACCCCAAAGATAAACTCAACAGAACTACTGGATCTCTTTGTCTCCTTCCCAATATGGCCATAGTATATAAATCTCCTATTTATGCATTTTTACTATTAATTTGGCTGTTTTAATTGGCTTCTTGAGGATGGTTAGCTGAACTTGATTTCTTGGGGTATAGCCTGGGACCCTGAGTTTGGTAACATTCTTTCCTCATTTGTTTCTCTCCATATATAACAACAGTCTTTGACTAGTACAAGGAAAACATCAGAGTCCAGGGGGAGATGGGATTTTACCAGAATAAAGTCAAGATGCGGAGAATTGCTATGGTCCTTTGAAAGCATGGTAAAGACTATACATCATGATTCATACCAAGAGGGACTCCATCTCAGGGCCCTTCTGGGACTCCATATAGTCAAGACACTCCCCAGGCTTTTCTGTCTTTGTCAGTTCAGGCCACCAGGCCTCAGCCCTCGACCCTGTCCTCTTCTACAGGACAGGCCCTCGCTTGCTTCCTCGGCCCTGGAGTCAAAGCCTTCATACTACTTTTTTTCTCTCTCCTCTTTTGTTTCTCTCTGAAAAGCAAGTTCATAGACCCTGTTTGTTCATCATTCATGGGAGTGGTTGATATGGTTAGATTCTAGGGCCTTGAACCTGCTAGATAAGCACTCCACCATGGAGTTGCATGCCTCAGCCTTAGAACCTTTCCATTTTAAGTGTTTCATCACAAGAAGCAGGCACATGTTTACAGAGACCCAGAGGTTCTTTTAGTCATGGTCTCTAAAGGACTTTGTGCACCCGGCCTGGAACTTTCCCTGACCTTGGTGCTTTCTTCTCGCAGCCTTACCTCTTCCTTCAGTCCCTTCCTCTGCTAAGGAAAAATTCTTGGAACAGGTAAGTGACCAAGCATTTATCTAGGAGAGAATTGGAAAGTTCAATTATTTTCTCATGTATGAGGTCCCATGTGGGTGGGTCTCCATCTCCAGCACGGCTGTTGTGCTCCAGCCGTAGAGAATGGAGGATGATTGAACAGATCCTGAGGTGGCTCAGAGTGTGGCAGGAAGAGTTCCTGGGATACTACATCTGTGGGCAGTTCAGTTATTAAAACCAATGCAGGGGTTTATATAGGGAGGCCCTGCTGGCTGTTACAGAAGGCGGGAAAGTTAAAGGTGGGGTCTTTAGGTAAAGGCGAGAAGGTTGTAGGGCTGAGGTGAAAATTAGGAACAAGGAAATGAAACCCAAAAACCTGGTTCTGGTCTGAGGTGATCTTTATGGGGGGGGGGTATGAAACAACTGCTGAGGCCTGCAGTGGCTTCCTGGTACCTAGGTTACGGCATCAGGCAGAGCAGGCCAGACTCCTACCTTCAGGG
Source organism: Eospalax fontanierii (assembly GCA_035773235.1). NCBI lineage: Eukaryota > Metazoa > Chordata > Mammalia > Rodentia > Spalacidae > Eospalax > Eospalax fontanierii. Next base: position 15,145,599 of record CM069545.1, read on the forward strand.
TATCCAGGGTTGCTTGTCTTGCTCAATACCTTTTACAATAGACCCAGACCCCACAGTCCCAGAACTAGCAACAAAGGAATCAAGAGTTTCTGGACCTTAAATAGAAATACAGATGGGAGTTAAACAGATCTTTTTACATCATCATTTTATGGCTAGCACCTGGACCCTATGACTCTTTACTTACATGTGCCATGTTATACCAAGGAAATTTCTTCCTGAGTTTACCCAGTCATTATAGTTTACAAAGAAGATGTCACAGTCATGGGTCAGGATATCTGTTGCCTTTTGATCTATAGCTAAGCCTGGCTAATTGGGCTAGGAACTGATCAAACAGTTAGTACAGTTAACAAAAACAGGTACCACTGGCAGAAGTTTAGATATCTAACACATTTGATCTACATTTGTCTTGGACTAATTGGACCAGGTGCCTCATTAAGCCATTTGGTGAATGTTCCATTTCCATGATCTGTATCAGTAGTTAGACATAGTGAGTGAAAAGTATCACAGAGCTTCAAGGAAAGAGGAAGTAATAAAACATAATTTTCAAGATAGCTACCCAGTAAGCAGAACAAGAGGAAACTTCAAATGGCCTAAGCTCACAAGAACATTATAGTTAGTTATAAGAATATAACTCTTCCTTCACCTCTGTTGGGCCTCATGGGTCCAGACACATGGCCTGGTGCAGCTTTCTGAGCCTCACTCGAGTTTTGCAGTCTGTCTCTGACACTCCACTTCCGCATAGGAGTGACTCAGCAAGGCATAACAAAATGGCCTCTACCTGGCTACAGCCTACGTGGTGAAAAATGATTGGTCCATCACTTCCCATGTTTTTAGCCCAACCCCTATCCTATATAAGACTGTGCCTGACGCAATAAAACGAGTTCCCGCTTCGACAAGACTCCGACTCGGTATGGTGATTGGGGAGGGGTTCGAGTCGTCGACACTTACCTTCTCGCTCAGCCCCCTGGAAGAGACCGACTGGACCGGCTCCCCCACCGCCCTACCTGCCGGTGAGAACCCGGCACACCTCCACTGTATTTCCTCTTCCTGTGACACAATGAGACTCTCAGTTAAGGGTGTGATTCTTGGTCCTTTTCTACCCAAGGAGAAATAATTAGACACAAACTCAAGATTGTTAGGTGTGATATTTGGATTCAAGTTTAGAAATGTTCACTAAACTATTCCACAAGAGTTATAGAGCTTCCTTGTCTAGGAAGCTTTTTAAGCCAGTGGAATTTCATCTGTCTGGAATAATTAGACAAGTCTGATCAAAATCAAGGAAGGAAATAAATGGGCCAGAAACCACCCACTGTACATGATGATGGTGTTCTTTTGTTTATTTGATTTTATTTCTCATAGCCAAAGAGTGTCTTCTTTGTCACTAATTTGTGATAACCTGTGTCAAAGAGTTAGAAATAGCCGAACAGGAACACTTTAAAGAAACCCTAACTCACAGAGCAATGGATTTGCCTGCAAAGGGGCCTGCAGGAAGGCTGCTCACCCTAGAGCTGTCGGTTACTGAGGAAACCACTTTCCCCGGAAGGCTGCCAAAATGGGAAAAACTTTAGTGCCACTGAAACGTGGATTAAAAGCTCATCTGCCTGCAAGGTTGAAAAAAAAGAGGAGCTTTGTCCCTAGAAAGCCAGTCTGCTTCTTCATGAGCAAACACTTGCATGTTACTTTAAACATAATTAAATGCTCCTAGGTAGGAAAAATACTTTTTAAGAGTTGAGATGATGCTAGACATGGTAGCACATGTCTAAAATCAGAGCACTTGAGAGGCTGAAGCAAAAGAATTGCCTTGAGTTTAAGGACAATCTGAGTTACATAGTGTGACCCTGTCTTAAAACAAACCAAAGAGGCGAGATGGTTTCTGTAGTGTGATCAAGAGCAAACCGGTTTTGGGCTCCAAAGCTTTGGCTTACACAAGAGCTCCTGTACTATGAACTCCCTTATCCCAATTTTCAACCTGTATATGTTTAGTGAAGCCAGTCATGATTAAGAACAAGACTACACCCACCTCTCAGCCTTTGCTGACAGAAGAGATATCTCACCAACTGCTCAGCAGTTTACAGCACGGTGAGGTGAATAAATGCAGGCTCACAGCAGCAGCAGACTTGTTCTTACAGGTATCCTGTCAAGTACAGGGTGTTCTTTGGACGTTCCACCCTTTGGGATCTGGAGGAGAGAGCAGGCTCTGCTCCTGGGTTAAATTCAGAAGTGGTCATGAACCAAGAAACATGAAAGAGGCCATGCTTCTAGCTCACACAGTGTCAGAAGGTGCTGCAGGCACTTGTAGGGGAAAAGGTATTGACGGTTTTACTCAGCACTGCCTCCTGCTGCTGCGACACTGGCCTGCAATTAAGATCTACCCACTGGTACAACAGCGCCATGACAGTTATAGGATATGCAACTGCCTTCTGATTGAAAGCGAGGTTTACTACAGGAGAGACTTCCTGTCTGGTACTGAAACCTGATCAAAAGCCTAACTGAGGAGATCACAGTCCCTGAAGAGGCAGAGGTTGGGGTGGGGAAGCCTACTGTTACTGTTTTGCTAAATTGTATTGCTCTCAAGCTGCATTTATAATTATACTCATAGCTGTCATAGGAACTTTCCTTCGGCTCCTTCTGGGTCCCACCTGGCTGAGCAAGTGAACAGAAGTTTGCTTCGCCAATTAAAAAATTAGAGTTTACTGGGGTAACTTACAAATGATTGGCCATGGGGAAGGGGATGGAAATCTCTCATTGGGGGGCAGCATTTTGATTTCAAGATCTGCCCTCAGTTACCCACTTCCTCTAGTCAGATTCCACCTCCTAAAAGTGCCACAATGTTTCCAAACCAGGACCAAGTGCCACCAGGACCAAGAGTTGAAACCCCTGAGCCTATGGGGGGCCTTTCACATTCAAATCCCATCAGGACTCACTGGGGTTCTCCTCTCAGTGTGTTGATTCTCAAGATTTGAAAATGATAGCACATTCCTAATTAAGTGTCCCATGGAAATATCCATATTCACTCAAACTTTAAAGTTGTAACTACCAAAACTTTTACCACACCCTCCTGAGAGACTCAGTTAGAGCAACTCTGACCCTTGACAACAGAAACAATAAACTCAGTTTTATCTTATTAAAAAGACCTAACTAAACATTAAGAGGGACACAGACAGTATAGAGTCACACTCTTGTTCCCCTAACCAAATGAAGTCAGGGAGTTCTTGTTGCCTGAAATGACCTCAGAGGGGCCTTATGGGATATGGTTCCACTTTCTACATCATTTTCAACAAGTTCACTATAAAGTGTGTGGGTAGATTGAAATAGAGACCCAAAGTTGAGTGGCTTCCAAAGAAAATTACCATAAATTAGAAACTTGAATATAGCTATTCATTCTCTGGACTTGGGGTATGAATGTATCATTAATTAGAGCCAGAAAAAAAATGATGCTGTCTCAGACAGGAGGGAAAAAAGAAAGCCTTCCTGACTAGGCACTATAGCTTCAAGTACTTGGAAAATGAGCCACAAATGAAGAAAGAATGAATAGATGGATGGAGGCAGGTCTGGGCCTCCCTCTCTGCACCTCCAGTTCCAGACAACACAGCCTAATTTCCAAATTCCAGATTTCCATCTCCACTTCTAGTCTATTTGTAAAGCAGATGACGAATAACATATCAAAATCACTGTGGTACTTATTTAAGGGAATTAAGATGAAAATGCAAAAGTCACAGAAAAAGTTTGTGTAAGGGAGAAGGGAAAATACTTCCTCAGGACCTGGTATAAACTAGAAGACAAACATTTTCATAATCTACCCCATGTAATGCAACCCAGTGATCGCTGTTACTCTGTATTCATTAATAAACGGTGTTCTTGGCTTACTTTATTTTGCTTTATTTTATTGAGGCAGGGTCTTATGTCACTCAGGCTGGCCTTCTATTGCTATGTAACCCAGGAAGGCTTTGAACTCCTGGTCCTCCTGATTCCACCTCCAAGTGCTGGGATTACAGGCATACTTCCCCACACCCAGACTTATTAATATTTTTTCTTAATATGTTTGAGTGTTTTGCTGGCATATATACAAATGCACCCACATGTGCAATGCCTGAAGAGGCCAGAAGAGGGTGTCAGATCCCCCTGGAACTGGAGTTATGGATGCTTATTGACCACCATGTGGGTGCTGGGAACTGAACCTGGGACCTCTACAGGAGTAGCCAGTGTTCTTAACAGCTGAGCCATCTCTCTAGCCCCAGTTATTGACTATTATTTAAATAAATTCAGTTGCTGCTTTCAAAAACAAGCTTTGCTTTCCTGGCTACTCAAAGCCTTGCTTGGTTCTACTTTTTGAGAAGGACAGCATTCTTAGGATGAGGAGCTTGGTACAGATGCTCACGGCTGTGGGAGTTGCCTGGGTATGTGATGGAGATAGCTGGACCATCCCAACTCAGAGGAACTGTATCATATAATTTAGTATCAGTTCTGAGTGTTCTTTATAACAGACTCTTTTTAATCTAGAGTTCTTCACACTATGGTAAGATGAACAGATTAAAATAGCTGTTAACTGAAAGTTCAATGATGAACACAAAAACACACAAGTAATATCTTTTAGGCTCAAGGGGAACACCCATAAAAAACTGGCTTGACACCAGAAAATGGCAGGGTGTGCCTGTAATTCCAGCACGCAGGAGGCTGAGTCAGGAGAATCACAAATTTGAACTCAGCCAGGGCTACATAATAAGTGTCAACATGAGATTCTGTCTCAAAAAATAAAACATCAGCCTGACCTCTCAGTCACCTCACCTCTCTCTACCTCATTTCATTCCCTGTTAGAGTATTAAGAGAACAAGTAAGTTTCTGAAACTTATTCAAGAAAGGATAAGCAGTTCAAGAACAGATCCATGTACTGTCTTCACATGAGGCCTGAATTGAGCAATGTGTTGAAATCAAAACAGAGATGAAACAGGTACTATTTCTCTTCTACAGCTGAGATTCAAAGACGGTAACTCTTCAGTGTTCATAATGATTCATTAAATTGTAGAAGCTGAGACTGAAATCATGTCTGACCCCATGGTGATGCCATTAAGCCATGCTTCACTTCCGTAGTCCATTGGCTATGATCTAAATGCCTTCCTGTACTGAAACAGAATCCCCACTGAGGTGGTAAGAGTCATATGATTAAATCATGAAAGTTGCATTTGTACTTGTGGATGGATTAGTGCCTCTTGAAGGGCAGAGACCTAACTTAAGCCCTGGTGGCCCTGATGGTTTCTCCCAGGTGATGCTGCAGTAAGAGACCTGCCTCAGACACGGAAAACTGGTGCCCTGGTCCTACACTTCCCTGCCTGCAGAACTAGGAGAAACTTCTGTTGTTTATAAATCGCTTAGTCTGTGGTATTTCGTTATAACTCAGGAATGGACTGAGATACCATCCATTGCCTCTTACACCTACAACCATTTAGCATGTGTTCTTTCTGATTTCCCCTCTGACAATGTCAGTAGCATGAAGATTTCTTTAACATTTATATCCCTCCTGACAACTTGCCAAGTAATGAATTATACTTAGATAATAGGTGTCAGATAGAGGGATAGATGATAGATAGATGGATAGACATATAGATGGTTATTTAAACAGTGACATCTTTGTAAATCTAATTCCCTTAAAGACTTTAACTGAACTGGATTTGATGGTCACTGCAATTCCGGCCACTTTTAGGAGACAAGAAGGGTGCATGATGAGGGCACATGGTCTGAGAGGCCCAGATTGGTTCTGGTTCTGCCTCTTATTGACTACATTGCTTGGGCTTTTGGTTACAAACAATGGAACCCATCTTTAAAGGGGGGACAAAGAGTCCACTGGGAAGTCTGGGTTGATTGCGTGGACTGGAAGTGCAGGTTTGCAGACCTCAGATGGGACAACATTCCATCTAGGACACCACACTTGCACTACTGGGCACTCTCCTCCACATGGCTGCTGAGAGTCACTGGAACGCTCCTGTGCTTTGTACCATTGCTCTCCAAGGTGGCCTCTCGGGGGTACACATCCAATAGTCAGGCTCAGGCCCTGGTTTGCTGCTCCCTTGGGAGACAAGCTTGGATAGTTGGAAGGGAATCTCAGCACTTGGGGGCTCCATTCTTCCCACTACAGAGCTTGAGGGACCTTCGTGTTTCACATACTGCAGGTGTCCCACGAGTGTTAGCCTCCCTCTCTCCTCCTGATGCCTCAGCTCCCTTGGTCTGGAAACTCCTGCAAACAACCCTGCTGTATCAGTTACTTTTCCTTTGCTATGGAAAATAACTAACAAAGGCAACTTAAAGGAAGGGTGAATTGAGGCTCACGGTGGTGGGGGGCGTGTAGTCCATCGCTGCAGGGAACGTGTGGCGTGAGAGCAGCTTCAGCTGTGCTGGCAGGAGTGTGAGGCAACTGGTCATATTGCATCTACAGACAGAACAGGAAGCAGAGAGAGACGAATGTTGGTGCTCTTGTTCTCTCTTTCTACCCATATTTATTCAGCCTGAGCCCCCAGTCCATATGATGGTGCCACCTAGATTCAGGGTAAGTCTTCCCTCCCCTAGTTAAACTTCTTTGTAAACATCCTCACAGAGACACTAGGAAGCGTGTCTCTGTCATAGTTGGCTTCAGTTGTCTAAATACCAAGTGCCCTCACATTGACGATCAAGACCAGCCATCATGTTTGCCACTGCCTGGCCCTGAGAGACACAAACTGGTCAGTAGTCCTCAGCTGCAGTGACCACTTCCTTCCCTACTGAATGTAAGTTTTCACATAGTCACTAAGAGATTCTAAACTTCCAGTCACAGAAGACATCATTAACACCAAGATAGAAGTTTAGAGATAGAAAGGGAGAAAACTCATGTGGGAAATATTCTAAGAATTTTCAGAGATCATAGGAATAGCAGAGAGTACATTATATTTTATGTCAAGGGATCTGGGTTCAAATTCAGTCTCTGGAATGAACTTACATGTCCTTAAACATTCTGGTTTACCTCCCTATGTCTGTTTCCTCACTTGAGAAATGAAGCAAATAATATAATGTTTCTGAGCAAACCATCACACAAGGCAAGGTAAAGGACTCCCATGAGAAGAGCCGCACAAACAAATGTCTGGTTGTGAGAGATGGAGGGATAGCTGTGTCAAAGGACAGGAAAGCAGAAGGCATCTAGGCTGCCACGCCACTTCTCTGCCCATCACAAAGACAGATAGAATGCAGGTAGCTGGGCCCTGAGCCCCAGCATGCCAGCTTGTATAGAACTCTTCTCCCTACAAACAGCAGTACACATATAGATCCCCTCTCTTCAGCCACACTCACTGCCTCCAAATGGCTTGTTCCGATGCATCATTTTCAAAAGTTATCCTTTGGGAGGGGCTACCAAGAATGCCCAGTCAGTAAACACGCTTTTGGCTGAAACTGAAGATCTGAATTTGATACCCAGGGCCCACATGGTGGAAGAAGAGAGCTGATACCCATAAATGGTCCTTTCGCCTTCACCTATATGCTGTGGCACATGTGTGCAGCACACATACACACACAAAGATATAAAAATGTCTATGATGCTATGCTAGAAATAAAATGACTTACTAATAGCATGTCAGAAAGGAAATATACAGAAAACAAAAGATCTATGAATGTTACTTGTGAATTTTGCATTTATGTATATAAATAATATTTTAAAATTTGTTTTGAACCCGAAATCATCATCATTATTATCATTGCCCCAACTTAAAAAGAGGTCTCATTCCAAAGTCATTGGCAAGGCATTTTCAAAACTGTTTTTATGTCAGAAAGGATCCCATCTCTGGGAATCAGAGCCCAGCCTGGGAATCTGACCCACAATGCCCACAGACACTCCCTCAGCATGCTGAGTGCTTCAGACCCAGAAATCTGTGGTTCCTCTTTTCCTACTCCTTCCTTGTTCCTATGGAGACCAACAGGATTTCAGGCCTTCCCCTGTTCCAACACACACACAGATACACACACACACACACACACACACACACACACGCCTGAAACTTAAACTCTCCAATTTAATCAAGAGTCAATTTTGCAGTGGCTGTGTGCCAGATTTCCCAGGCAGGGTTCCTCCTGCAGCTGAGTGAGAAAAGCCTCCCCCACATCCTCCTTTTGCTCAAACAAATTGGCTGAGGGCCTTTTGCATTAGACATTCAGGAAAATTATGGATTACAAATTGAACTAACAATGAAAGTTTCCTAAAAGTCTGCCACTTTCCTCCCAATAATGGAGTATTTAATTAAATAGTGTACACAGGCCTCCATGAGATAAACCCAGTCCTCAGGGTAAGAGATTGCAAGAGCTTCGGTCCCTATCCCTGGCACCTTCTACTGTATCACCTTGGAAACTTCTGGATTTCATGCTCCATGTATGGCTCACGGCCAACCGCCCTTTCTAATTTCACCTTGCATCGCTTTCCCACACCTCGTGGTTACTGACTGTTCTATCAAGCAGGCTATGCTCCTGCTGCCAGGGGCATTTGTATACCCCTGCACACATTCCTGCCTCATCAGAGCACTTGCCTTCTCACTCCCACTGCAGGGCTTCCTCCTCCAGTGCCCAGAAGTGATTTCCAAACACGACTCATGGCTGCTCTCTAGTGGTTTCTGTTCCTCATACTCTTTATTTACAGTAAATATGCTCCTTGAAGGGGGAGCGGGCTCTCCCATCCTGCACTTCCTGAAGCAGCTCTCTTAAGAGTCTTTAATGTTATAGGTGCTCAGTAAATGCTTCTTGATTTAAACTGAATCGTGAACTGAGATGCCAGGATTTTGCTTGCAACTAGTAAATACCATGGCACCAAAAGATTTCTCCCAGTTAGAAAAGAGAAAGTAAAAAAAAAAATACCAAAGGAATGGCACTCTTCTCATCTGAGAACTTGCCATATTTTTTAAATATATATTTTTTATTTGTTTCTTTTTATTTTGTGTGTATGAGTATATTGTCTGCATGTGTGTAAAGGCACCCGTGTCATGCAGTGCTCATGGAGGTCAGAAGAAGGTATTGGATTCTCCTGGAACTGTAGTTACTGGTGGTTGTGAGCTGCCATGTGGGTGCTGGGAATTGAACCCAGGTCCTCTGCAAGAGCAGCCAGTACTCTTAACTGCTAAACCAGCTCTCCAGCCTCAGGGTTGCCATTCTTAAATGTCATTTCTTTTTTCACGCATGCATTTGTTCATTCTGTTGATCAAGGACTTCATGACATATCACACACTAAACTACATACTAACATAGACACAACGTCAAAACAAACAGGCCCTGCCCACACGGTGCCCTCAGTCCATCAAAGACACTGGAGGAAAATGAGGAAACCACGTCCCCCACAGAGGAACCCTCAGGAGGGACTCTCTAAACTGGGGACCTTTTGACATAGGTGACCCAAAACTGAGTTATAAGTGGGGGTAAAGAGCAGGAGCTCACTAGGCAAGAGGGTTATGCACGTAGTACAGCTAGACTTGACGCAACAGTAAAGCACTTAGCTCCTCTAAGTGTCAATACCTTCAACTGTAAGCTGGGAGAAGGCATGGGGCCATCATGCCTGAGGTCATTCCAATAACATTCCCAAAAGGATGAGGGAACAGGCCAGCACAGGGCCTGTTTGCTCACACCAGCAGGTCTGAGTTTCCCGATGGTAGCAGACAGATCTAAGAAGATTCCTTCCTGCCCTTCTCCACTCCCCCTGGCAACCTGGAGTTTGTATTTCTAGCACCCAATGGCCAGAATTGGAAGGAAGCCAGTAGCCAGGGAGTAAAGCAAAGCTTAGAAGTGGAAGTGGTTTGATGAATCACCAACCACAGGATGCAGGGATAAAGTAGCAAAGTACACAAGCTGGAAATTAGATTTGTCCATCCTTATGCTTGCTCCTCAATTATTAAAGTGCCATTAACTGCTGGACACCAGTCTTGGCTCTACCCTCCTAGCCAGCCCCTCAGACTTCTCTCCACAGCTGCTACTTTGTTTGATCTTTCTCACAAGAGGCAGGTAAGATGGCTATTCAGAATTCCTTCTTGCCTTCTTTCAAAATACATTCCTTGGGGCTGGTTCTGGCTCAATAGGAAAAGCACTTGCTATACAAACCTGATGGCCTGAGTTCGTTCCCTAGAACCTACATAAAAGTAGAAAGAGAGAATCAACTCCACAGGTTGCCCTTGACCTCTACATACGTGCTGTGGCATGTATGTGCACTCATACACGTATAGAATAATAACAATTTAAAAAGATTTAAAACATGTTGGTTGGAGGTACAAAGGTACTAGAGTTATGGACCATCCTAGGATCTTCCTTGGGCTACTAAACCACTAAACCATGCCTTCTCTGAATTTTGTAATTGGCCAAGAAGCACCAAGATTAAATTGAAGAAGGAAGGCACATAAATTCATTATAAATACAGTTATAAATCAAGGGTTTTCCATGTACTTTAGTCCTTAGACGTCAAATGAGTCTGGTAAGCAAGGACCTGTCCTTCAGATGTTTCTGTAGTGTGACACTACTGATCTGGGGCACAATTAAGCACTTATTGTACTTTTAAGAACAAGAAAGAAGTTCTCTTCTTCTAACAGTCCAAAGAAGCTCTCGGCCAGAGAGGATTTTCTTAGATACTTTTAGTTCTTGTATGAGCAGTCCATTTTATACCATAGTAGAGCTGGATTACTTTTAATATGGGTATAGGTTAGTGAGCCTATCCTGCACGTGTTTTTGACAGTGATGGACTTCCCATGCAATGCACCAGCACACTCTACGCCCTCCTGTACACTTCTCACAGAGTGACAAGTACTTGTATCAAGGGATACAGATCCATATCTCTCTTAGGTCTCCACCCACGCACCTTATAGGCCTACCCATGGGCCTCAAAGAAAAAGATATAAAGTCATGCTCGCTCTATAAATGAAGCTTGTTTTGAGCTATTGATTCCCCTATGACTGCCTCCCAGCTGGTATTACAAGTATACAACACCATATCCAGTGACAGTATAATGACTTTACATTGTATGTGCTGCATAACAGCACAGACCTTCCACTTACACCCTCACCAGCCTAGCCCAGACCTAAGAGTTTCCTGAAAGAGGATCAGACAGGTCCCAAGCAAGGAACTGTCAGCCAAAAAAGTAAAACATCTGTTCCATGCTTAACAGATTGGCATACTCTAGGTCTTCAGGATAGCATGAAAAAGTCTGTGGCCCTACCACCCTGAACACACTCGATCTTATCTGAACTCATAAGCTAGGCAGGGTCAGATCTGGTTAGTACTTGGACAGGAGAACACCATGAAAGAACCAGGAATTTGCTTTATACATGAAACATCGTTCCATGATACAGTAATCACTAAGCAATCCCATTGCTTTGAAGTATCTAAAAGCTTGCTGCTTTTCAAAGCTACATCTGCTCAGTTTTTGAAACTGTTTTATGTCTGAACTGAGTTTCCACTTCTCTGTATCCTTACGTTAGCTGGTTATAGCTAAGAAGAATAACTTCCTAACATACAGCGAGATCAAGATGGGGGCAATAAGACCTGCAAGATGGCTCAAGTAGGTAAAGATGATTGTTGCCCAGCCAGATACCAATCCCTGGGACCCACATGTTGGAGGGAGGGAACTGACTCCTGCAAGTTGTTCTCTGACCTCCACATGTGTATCATGCCTCTCTCTCTCTCTCTCTCTCTCTCTCTCTCACACACACACACACACACACACACACACACAGGCACAAAATAAAGAAATAAAATATAATTTTTTAAAGATAGGGAGAGTAGTTAATGGGGCACTCCTGGTATCTATGAGAGGTGTTATTTGCCTTTATTTTCTTCTGAAATGCCAAGCAATTTATTCTTTTATAAAAAGTCATCTCGGGGGCTGGAGAGATGACTCAGTAGTTAAGAGCACTGGCTGCTCTTGCAGAGGACCTGAGTTTGATTCCGAGCCCCCATATAGCGGCTAACAACCGTCTGTAACTCCAGTTCCAGGGGACACAACACTCTCTTCTGATCTCCTTGGGGATTTCACTACGGAGGTGCACTTACATACATACATACACTCATACACACAAAATAAAAATAATAAATAAAATGTCATCTCTGTAGAGTGGTTTAATTGTTCTTTTGATGTAATTTGAACTGAAAACAGAGCATGTATCAAGATATAAACCATTATCATATAATAAGCAGATACTGAGAGATAATTTAAAAGGTATATGTATAATTTCAGGTTCATAATATTATTTTTTATTTGAAGTTGTTTGTATTTCTGCTTTTCAAACAGTATCATCTCTAACAGTTGCTGAAGACTCAGGTTTGAATCCCAGCACCCACATGTTGGCTAACAACCATTCATAACTCTAGTTCCAGGGAATCTAACACCCTCTTTTTTTCTCTGTGGACACTACACAACATGGGTGCTCTTACATACCTGCAAACATAATACTCATACACATAATTTTTTAATGTTAAACACTTTAATTGAATAAAATAATTTCAATTAACTTGGGCTACCTCCCAACAATCATTTATCTCCAATATTTGTTATTGTCCTCCTAATACATTTCTTTTTTTTCCTTTTTTGGTCCTTTTGAGTCAGGATCTGTCTGTAGCCCCAGCTGATCTGGAACTCAGTATGTGGACCAGGTTGGCCTCAGTCTCACAAAGATCCACTTGCCTCTGCCTCCCAAGTGCTGGGATTAAAGGCACGCACCACCACAGGAAGCTTCCAATGAACATTTCTTTGAGCTGAGTTTTCCTTGGGACTGCAGTTACTATGTGTCTACAGTCACAAAGTTAATTTGCTTACAAGGTTCATCTCCTCTAAGTACTGTGAAAGCTTATCATCTAGACATAATATAAACATGAAATTTTTCTCTTTGACCACACACTAGAACCCTGGTCTCACTTTATGTTGTGTAAAAATCCACAGCAAAACATAGAGTTGTTTTTTTTTTTTTTTTCCTGTGTGATGGCACATGTCTTGAATCCAGCACTCTGGAGGTAGGGGCAAGCAGATCTATGGATTCCAGGTCACCTTGGTCTACATAGAGAGTTTCATGCCATCCAGGGCTACATAATGATACCCTTCCTCAATAAATAAATAAGTAAATAAATAAAGGCTTTTATGTTTATATGTGTTTTATTTATTGAAGCCTTTAAGCTTTATGACAACAATCCAGATGTTAACAAAAAACTACACATAATTTCTCTCCCAAGGCACGAACATGCAGGTGGCTAAAGATTGAATTAAACAATGTTTTTTCACTAGTTTTTTATGGAAGACTAATGTCTTACTATTTCTGCCATCAGACCCCAATGCTCAGACTTTTTCTCACTGAGAAGACTGACTACAGTCAACTTTCCTTCTTCCCAGTCTTTAACTCTAGCGCCCTCTGGTGTTGGTTTTTGTCTGTGTCCTGTTTGAAGTTCATCATAGTGCTACTTTGATCATGTGTCTCTGGGGCAGCATCTAGAGATAAACTAAAATTTTAAGACTTTGAAAAGCAATAATAAAGTGGGTTTACTACCCCTTGTCTGATATATTTGGGATCATAAACATTTCAGGTGTGGAGTTTCTTTGGTTTGCATGTGAAATGCCCCCCACCCCAAGCTCCTGACTTTGCAGCTGCTGTTTTGGGAGGTTGTAAAATCTTTGGGAATGGGGTCTTGGTGAAGGAAGTAGGTCACTGGGAGGTGGTCCTTGAGAAGTATAGTCCAGCCCCATTTCCAGCCCTTTCTGCTTCCTGTGTTATGATGTAAGAAGTCTCACCACACAGTGGCCACCAAGCAGCTGCCTGGAACCATGCCTTCTTCGCCTCAGAGACTGAGTCAGAATTTACCCTTCCTCCTACAAATTTCTTTTGTTGGGGATTCTTTCACAAAGACAAGAACAGCTAAGACATGGATTGTTTAGACTGCTGGGGTATCCCTGGGACTCACTGGGAAGCCAGTCTAGCCTAATTGGTGAGTCCAAGCCATTGAGAGATCCTGTTTCAAAAAAGGTGAATGGGAGCTGAGAAATGGCACCCAAGGTTGTCCTCCAGCTTCCATGCGTGCACACACACATACACACACAAAAAGAAAGGCAAAGTGGCTTCCAGTGTCTCATTTTCCCCAGAAAGGACATAGAGTTTATCAGCTGAGTTACCTTAACAGAACAACTCCCATAATCTGAAAGTCAAAGAAGTCATGACCCAAAGAAATTGTGTGACTTGCTAAGGTGAGATAAAGGGTTGAAATGGGCTCATTTACCACTGAGATCTTCCGCTACCACAATGCAAAAATGGCTATAATTTACAAGATAGTTATCATGAGTCACATACTATACTGAATCACTTTCATGAATTATCTTATTTGAACTTCACAAGAATGTTTTGAAGCAGATGCTGTCATTACTCCTACTTTACAGACATGAAAATAAAATCTTTGAGAAAAATGTTAAGGAAACATGTGACCCACATCACACAAACACAGGTTTTGAACATAGCCTTGTGGTAATGACCTTTACAATATCAATGTACTCTGGGCAAATGACTTTTACCTAACTTTGCAATGTAATGTAAACAAGCTCACTGAACCACCTGCTCCTCTTGTGACTTAGACATATGACCTTAATCCTTCATGACCCCTCCTTGTCCTCCACCTAAGGTAGTGCATGAATGTGAGTGTGTATGTTTTAACTATCAACGAGCTGTTTGCAGAGCTTTTCTCATTGGAAAGGATGGCACCATCCCATTTGTGTTGCATGCAAGAGATAAGATTAAACTAATAACATCTCTTCATAATTGGATGTGTTCTATTCCAAATCAGTAGAGCTCAGAAAGGATGAGATAAGGGTCTGACTTTTACTTCCCCATTTCATGCTGTATACACTCTCAACATAGCAAATGCAAGAAGACTATATATTGAAACTGGCCAGCAGAATGTAGCTACTCTGTGGGAAAGAAACTTTGAATCTGAATATGTGGCATTCAAGGAACTGAAAATCAGGTGGGAAAGAGAGGCTCCAGGGGGTTCCAAAAACAGAGAACTTTATGTTGCTCTAGGAATTTCCCAGGGGACTTTATGTAGGCT
Source organism: Eospalax fontanierii (assembly GCA_035773235.1). Classification (NCBI taxonomy): domain Eukaryota; kingdom Metazoa; phylum Chordata; class Mammalia; order Rodentia; family Spalacidae; genus Eospalax; species Eospalax fontanierii. The sequence goes on from CM069545.1 coordinate 15,160,656, forward strand.
CCAGGGAGTTCCAAAAATAGAGAACTTTATGTTGCTCTAGGAATTTCCCAGGGGACTTTATGTAGGCTCCAGAAGTTTCAAAAATGGGGAACTTTGTGTTGTTCTAGGAATTTCCCAGGGGACTTTATGTAGGCTCCAGGGAGTTTGAAAAATGAGGAACTTTATGTTGCTCTAGGAATTTCCCAGAGGACTCTATGTAGGCTCCAGGAGGTTCCAAAACTGAGGAACTTTATCTTGCTCTAGGAATTTCCCAGGGGACTCTATGTAGGCTCCAGGAGGTTCCAAATATGGGAAATTTTATATTGCTCTGTTTCCCAGAGTACTTTATGTAGGCTCCAGAAGGTTCAAAAATGGGGAACTTTGTGCTGTTCTAGGAATTTCCCAGGGGACTTTATGTAGGTTCTAGGCCCCAAAAGACTTTACATTGGTCCAGGAAGTTCTCTATACATCAACAAATGTCCGCAGAAACAGATCCAGCATGCACAAGCAGTATCTTGTAGGAATACCCAATACGTGGCTTATATCTGAGATCCCACCTGTGAAGCATTACCCAGTGACTGAGCCAGCATCTGTAGTCCAATCGTCCAAAGGCAGACCCCGGCTGAGGAGAGTGGGGCTACTCATGCAGAGGCCTCCTGGGGGGCGGGGGCTTCTGGAAGCTTGGAAAGGACTGCTAATAAACCTGAGACTGAATCTAACAATAAGTAAACATGAAAGCCAGGGAGGTTTATATCCTAATTCCACATCCATTTCTTTAACCCTCACATATGCCTCCTTCATTTTACACAGAGTCAGTTTAACAGGCCAGCTACATCTTACTTTGTTCTTGCCCTCCAACACTTGCTGCTTTTTAAAAAAAAATATTTTATTGAATTTTGTGAAATTTATATATTTGGATCATATTTAGATCCCCCATCTCCTATCTGAACCCCCTTTATAGTTGCCTCCCACCAGATGTCATGTACTCTAGCATATATGTTAAGACCTATTGAGCCAAGTTTGTGACTCTAAATGTGTGCCTCCATCCACTGTTTTCCTGGTACTCTCCCTCTCCCAGTAATTATCAGTTGCCAATAGTTCCTTAGCTAAGGTTGAGGTTTGTCTTGTGAATTCTCCTCTTGAAATGAGGCCAGGAGTTCAGGCCTACCCCACCCCGATGTTTGAACTGACTGAGCGAACAGAGGATGTTCTCCAATTGGAGAAACCAGCTTATTCTGAGTTACTTACAAAGGATTCATCCCATGGAGAGAGACAGAAATTCTGCATGGGGGAAGTCAGCATTCTGATCAAAAGTCCAGTGGACCTCCAGCACACACACCCAAGATGGAGACGTGCAGCATCCCACCCATAACTCCTACCTAGTTTTTTCTACTTTACTGCTGGACCCTCACCGCTAAGTCGCTGGTTGGTTGGAAAGTAGTTGACTCTATTGGCTTCATCTGTGTCAATCACATTCTTGGAAGTATGTTCCTCCAGGCAGAGAGAAACTCTGCAAATTTACCCTGACAGGGTTTCTTACCTACTTCCCTACTTCTAAGATGAGATTTTTTCTGGTGTGAGTTTACGTGAGTCATATGAATGCTGTGACCTTTGCTGTGAGTTCATATAAGTAACTTCCCAGCTTTCTAAAAAACTCTGTTTCCTTGTAGACATCAACCACCTCTGGCTCTTACAATTTTTCTGCAATCTCTTCTCCAATGGTCCCTGAGCTTTGAGTGGTAGAGGTTTGATATAGGTGTCCTATTCAGAAATAAGCACTCTGCAGTCTCTTAGTCTCTGCACGTAGCTAGCTGTGACTTTTTGGATTAATCACCATCTGTTGCATGAGGAAACTTCACTGGTGAGAGTTGAGAGATGCATTAATATTCTTTCTACCTCCATTTTGTTGTTTCCTGAGCCTTAGATATAGATGTTGCATTATAGATATGTCACTTAGAGCTGGGCACCTCACAGATGCTTCTGTGTCTTTGACTAGTTGTAGACTTTATAATAATCTCCATCTGTTGCAAAAGAAGCTTCTGTGATAAGTGGTGAGAGGTACAGGTACACTTATCTGTAAATATAAGGATATATATTTAGAATACAATAAGAAATTATATTGGTCTAGGAGTGTGATAAAAGTAGGTTTTTCTCTAGGATCTATAACATCTCCAGACATGTGTATTTGGCTATGTTTACAGTATCAAACATGAGTTCCCTCCCATTGGCCAGGCCTTAAGTCCATTTAGACAGTTGTTGATTACCCCCAAGACAAAAGTGCCACTAATACACTAGTAGAGAGTGATTGCTGGGCTGGTTATTGTTCTGGTTCATAGACTTTATAGCTGAATGGAATCATTGATTGGTTTTTCTCCCTCAGTAAGTTGCATAGCATAGTCTAATACTATGGAAGCTAGTCTTCAGGGAGGAGGCTTCCAGATCAGTTCCAGCTAAATTGCTCCAAGTTCAGTGTTCAAAGAACATCCTATCTTCATCAATAAAGTCTTACCTTAAAGTTCAGGGAGGCAACAAAGGGTAATAGCCTGTGTTGTCTGCAGGCAAATGGATGGAACTAGAAACTGTTGTACTAAGTGAAGTAACACAGACTCAGAAAAACAAGTGATGTATGTACTCTTAGATTTGTGGATTTTAGCTCCAAATCCTTATGTGTGAGTACATATCCTGATGTAGCTTTGGGAACCAGGAAAATGGAAAGGAACCATGGAGGTGAAGGGTAGAAGGAGCTCAAGAGAGGGAGATAGTTGGAAACAGGTGTTACCAAGGGGGAAACAGGGAAAATGGAGGACTGGGAGGACTGGGGAGGGCTCTACAGGGGAAGAGAGAGAAAAGACAAATAATGCTTAGGTAATCTGAAAAAAACAGAGATAAATAAATTAGTTCAAAAGCTACTGAAAAATATACTGTGTGTGTGTGTGTGTGTGTGTGTGTGTGTGTGTGTGTGTGTGTGCCAGACAAGAGGAACCTCCCTTCAGGTTGTTCGTTTCAAACCCTTCCTTTTTCTTTTTTCCTTTTCTTCTAAAGAACAGAGACTGGCCTGGTTTGCAGGCTCTCTGCATCTCAGTCTCTTGAGACGTGAGGACATTCTATGTCATCTGATTGTGGTTTTGCCCATCTCTCCTCGTTCTACCTTTAGTCACACTCCTTCATGTCTGTCTTCATGTCTTTTGTCCCTTCTCTTTATGCACTCCACCTCTGCTTTCTAACAGCCAGATACTAATCTCTAGTCTCACTCTGTTTGTTTCCTTTCCACTCAGAGCTACGGTGAGTCATATGTTAGTACACACTGCCAATGCGCCCTTACTTCCCAAATGACTGTCATTAAGAAGTAGGATTGTTATCCTTTAACTGTCAACTTGACACAATCTAGAATCACCTAGGAAGAGTCAATGAGGAATTGTCTATGTCAGGGTGGCCTGTGGGGGATTGTCCTGACTGTTAATTGATGTGGGCTGCACCATTCCTTGGGTTTGGGTTCTGGCTGGCATAAGAGAGGGAAAAGCAAGCAGGCTACTTTCCTGTTTAAATGAGAAGTTGATTAGATCTAGAATTCTTTTTCTTGAATCATTTAGGAAGACTATTCCATTGTCTTCTTTCTTTTGGAAAGTTCAGTTTCTGAAGGTTAATTTGGTAATGAAAGCCAGAAAGTTGTGATGGTGTACATCTCTGTTCAATTGTTTTTTTCTCTGCTCCTGATAGAGGTGAAGTGACTAACTATTTTAAGTTCATGTCACCTTGACTCTCTTGCAATGAACTGTAACCTGAAATTGTCAGGATATTTTATCAGAACAGAAACAAATCTAGAACAAAGGGTGACCATTTTTAGTTGATTATTACTCTCTTTTCATAGTAGGTGTAACCAGGGTAGGGAATGTTGTTGCAAACAGTGTTCCACTAGGAGGTAAAGGACAAAAAGGAAGAATTCAAATAGTGTTAAAATATTGCGCAAGCAGAACTGAACAGAATCCTATTCCTTTGAGATAGGATTTACTGACACAGTGAAATATAAAATATCTCCACAGTAACTAAAGTAAATGACACTTTCTAGGAGGAACAATTTTTAAAAGAGTTAAGAGGAAAAAATAGAATAAAATGTCTTATAATACACAAAAACTAGAAGAAAATTAAAATTATTATCTGCTTACCAATCAAATTAAATATTTAGCACATGCCTGATAATCAGGCAAAATAATTTTATGAGAAAGTGTACTGTTAGCTTTTCATTTTATGTTCATATACTCTCTTTTCAGATAAATTGTCATTGCACTATTTTAAATTATTACCCAATATGCATAAATCAATAGACTTAGTGTTGTTTGTCATTGTCACTGGTGTTGCTTATTTGTTAGTTTGTTGGGAGGAGAGAAGATCTTAATCATAATGTTTCATAGAAGAAGATTTAAAATAAGTATTTCTAGCAGGAATTTTTCCTGCCTTTCTTCCTCTGCTGTTGCTAGGTCACTCGATGTCTGCCAGCTAGAGCTGAACAGTCAGTTATGCCATTCCTAGGCAGAAAAATGTTCACATGGCAAGTAAACATGTATATATCCCCATGAGGTAATTCTGGTAATAAGTATTTTCATTACTCATTTGTGCTGTTAAAGATACAATCCTCTTGGATTTTTGCATGTGTTCCTAAGATGTCATTCTGTGTATTATTGTCAAAATCAGTGACTTCCCCTGAAAGACAGTTTTACTGTCATTCACACAGATTAGGCATATTAAGTATTCAAATCTATTTAAAATTATTCATTAAGCTTTTGTTCCCATCATAAAAATGTCTTATAACATCCAATGAGTTCAGCTGAGTTTCTAAAGGCTGCTGTTCTGCAAAGTGATTCTTTCTTCTTTGTTTCTCCGTTTGTTTTGTGGTGCTAGGATTGAACTCAGCAACCTGTACATGCTTGACAAGTGCTCTACCACTGAGCTGTAGCCTCAATCTGATTATATTTAAAGCCTACAATTAATATATATGCCCAGTATCTGAAAGGGACCAGATGGTTTATTTACATACCATAATTAAACTAAATCTAGGCTCATATGAGCTGACTGTGAAATTTGTAAACTATAGGCATAATAAGACATTCAAGGAAACTTGGTGCTTCTGTCATTCATTTGTCTGAAAGCTAAAATGTGCTCACTGAAAATGTCACAGTTCTTTCCCATCTGTAAACCTGAAGATACCACAACTTGGAAAAAGAATTCTTTACAGAATCCACAGGTCAGTAGGTGATTCATGAACGGTGAAGACCTTCATCTACATTTACTTCCATATCGTCCAGATGCCAACATGTTTCCATTTATTATTTTTAGTTCATTTTATGTATTCATTTACTGAAACAGAACAGAACATCACTATGTGAACTCAGGATTCTTCAGTCTCAGACACGCCCCCAAGGGCTGTGACTACGCTGAAGATGTGCATCACCATTCTGGGTTACAGATTTCTGATAATACTCCCAAAGGCAAAAGACTTGAAAGGAAGTATTGCCTGCATATTTTAATCTCAATAAATCTGAATTACGTAAATTATATAAAGATAGGGCAAAAAGAGACTAAGAGTGGCTGAATGACAGAAAAAGAATTAACTAGTCACACTCACAATGACAAAATGGGGGGATATTAAACCTTCCAACACGTCCATGAGACTCTGACTGGCAGTTAAGTAGACTGAAAATCAATTGAACAAAGATGTACATCATCACAACTTTCTGGCTTTCTGCCCCAAATTAACCCTGAGAAACTGAACTTTCCAAAAGCAAGATGACAATGGAATAGTCTTCCTTAATTATTCAAGAAAAATAATTCTATATCTAATCAAATTCTCATTTAAATAGGAAAGGATATGCATAGGTTTTTATGGTCATGACAAAGTATAAGAAACCTAACTGCCAAATAAATACACATTTATTATATCATATGGCTTAGTTTACTTTCTGTTGTTCTAATAAAATACCCTGACAAAGAGCAACTTAAGAGATCAATGATTCACAGTTTCAGATTACAGTCCATAATTGTGGGGCACTCAAGGTAGGAACTTGAAACAGCTAATCACATCCACAGGCAGGAGCAGAGAGAAAATTAATGCATGCATGCTTACTAGTACTTAGTCCCCTCCCTATAATTATCCAGTCCAGGACCTAAACCCAGGGAAGGGTTCCATCCACAATAAGCAAGTTTTTCCACTTCAATTAACACAGTCAAGACAGTCCCAGACATACATGTCCACAGGCCAACCTGATCTAGATACTCCTTCATGGAGACCCTCCTTCCAGAGATTCTAGAGTATGGCAAGTTGACCATTAAAACTAACCATCACATCACAGTTCTACAAGTCAGGAATCTGACTTGACTCAATCGATGACTCCACTCCAGATTTCATAAGGTCAAAATTGAAACCAACTAGGCTGTGGTTTGCTGCTGCTGACTCTGGATGCACACTGTGCCTGTGAGGATCTGCCCTCAGGTGGACAAAAAAGAACCTGTTCTCAATCCTTAAAGCAATGTAGTAAGGTCATTAGAACTGTTCCTCAAGCTCTGGTTTAGAAATCAGAGTCTGGGACACCCCTCTTTCATTTAAGCAGTCATCCTCCTCCACATCCCGGATGATGCTCACAGGCTTAGCAACACATATTTGTTTTAAGTCCCTAGTGCCTTAATCCCAGCCCCAGCCCCATAGGTGAGATATATTTTTTTAATTTATTTTTATATGTATGAGTGTATCACCTGCATGTATGTAAGTGCACCCATGTCATGCAATGCCAGGGGAGAACATAACAGGGCATTGGATCCCCTGGAAGTGGAGTTACAGATGGTTGTTAGCTGCCATGTGGGTGCTGGGACTCAAACTCAGGTCTTCTGCAAGAATAACCAGTGCTGAGCCATCTCTCCAGCCCCTATATTTCTGCATTTAAATAGTGACTTCATATCACTAACTAAAGCACAATGATCGGAAGTACTGATTCATAGACTTCTGAACAGATGAAAGAGAGGCAGGTAAGATTGGGAAAGAGTTTAATACACTGGACATTGCATCTGGGTTCGAGCGATGAACACATACGCTCTTAAAATAATGCAGTTGGTAGCTCAGTTCCTTCACCTACACAGACTATGCACATGTCTCCCTCTCCAAACAATGCACCTAGGAACCTCCAAATCCCCTGGACACCCCCGCCACACACACACATTCCCACCTCTGAACAATAGTATTAGTTTCATTGCTTCTAGTAATGTTCAAATTTAGACATTTTCTATTCAATTTTAATACCAATGTATCTGAGTATGAAGAATAGAAAAACAAATCTGGCCCGAGCTGATTTTGAGTATATTCACAGGAAGACAAAATTGTGTCCTGTAGCAGACTTTTAGGGAGAATCCCCTATTTGCCATCTTGTGCCTATGCATAATTGGGTGTGCTGATGATTAAAATCAAAGTACTACGGAAAAGAGACATGTACAGCAGGAAAAATAAATATATGACCTAATCTATCAATCAAAATAGAGAATCACCCAAATTGTATCCCTTAACAACCAGCCCCTTCTCTTGATCCCCATAAAAGGAAACCCTGGACAAATAATTGGGGCCCTTGAGTAGCCCACTCATGCGACCTGCTGTCAGTTTGACAGGGTTATCCCTCTATAGTCTGTACTATCATGTGACTCAGCATAAAGTTATCCTGCTTCTTCTGCAAATCTGTGTGAGCCCTTATTTTCAGTTCTTTGGAAAAGAGACTAAAAACCTGGAAATTGCTGGCCCAGATCACAACCACTTATAACAAAAGGACTATTGTTAGAAGATTTCTGCTTTATGACTGCAGTTGCCACAAGGCAGGACAAAGAAAGGATGCAAGGGAGGGCTTGTGCTCCTATGACTGATGTCCAAGAAGTGAGCCCACCTTAACTGCCCAAACCTGTTCTCTTAGGTTGGCACAAGAACAGGTTAGCTAAGAGATGACAAGTAAATACCTTAGGGTGAGGGACAGGAACTACTGATGACAAGGACCTGTTGAAAGTAGAAGGTGTTTGCTTTAGCTAATAAGTGACGATTCTCCAAACTTGTAAGCCAAGAAGATCTATCAGGACACTCCACACTCTGCCCTAAGAGAAAATAGTCCCTTGTCTAGGAGCTGATAAGCCCCACCTAGACCATGCTTTAGGAATAGAGACATCCAGTCACGCCAGAGGGAAATGCTTCCAGAAAGTCTCAAGAAAGGATCCTAGGAACAGAAAAAGACTGAAAACCAAAACAAAACAGCAACAAAACAACTCTTGGTCCTTGAGAGACAATTGTAGGATTTGACTGGAAACCAATAAAGAGAGAAAGAATTGGCAGTGTGCCCGAGGTAGCACTAACCCTTTCACCCCGTATGTACTGGTGTGTAGGCGAGCATGTGTGAGTGCACGTGTACAAAACTGAAACAGAGCATGCTTCACTCATATTTCTTATCCAACCACCAATATGCCATCTTTCCTTTGGTGTCTAATTGGTTTTCAAACTTACACTCCAAACACAACTCCTAGTTTATCAGTTGTGAAGGTTAATGCTCACTGTCGATTTGACTGGACTTGAAATCATCTAAGAGACACACCTCTGGATGTGAGGGAGATTTCAGAGGGGTTTAATTGTAGAAGAAAGGCCCACCCTGTATATGGCTTCCACTGTCCCTGGTCCGGGGTTATGTACTAAGTATAAAGGGGGGAAGGGAGAAAGTTCGCTGAGTGCCAGCATTCCCTGTTCTCTGCATCCTGATCTGTCCGTATATGAGGAGACTCAGTCCCTTGTTTCAACTGCCGCGAGCTCCTCCAACTCCTACCATGCTGGACTGTACCCTCTTAAACTGTGAGCCAAAATACGTCCCTTAAGTTGCTTTTGACCAAGTCACAGCAATGAGAAAAGTAACTAATAAACCACCACTTCTCTTGACTCCCTTTAGTCTCGTAGATTCTCTGCCCAGAGCATACGCTGGCCCTAAGATATTCCTGCACATCCCTTCTTGCTCCATCTCATTCCCATCACACCACTTCCTCTCTAATACCCTGGTGATAAGCATCCAGGGTCTATAACCTCTCACCATCCTGCCCCCAGAGTTTCCACTCTAGCAGACTCCTCTGTGTGGAGTACCTGACTCCTGGCCAATATCCAGTCAAACATCCTTCATAGGTAACCTGCCTTTATTTCTTCCTTACCCTCTCTAGATATATAAACAATATTCTCCTGTGTCACCTCGGCCTTGAATGTACTGAAAGAAGATCTCACGTTATGATCACTGTTTGTATTTGAAGAATGAGATTGCTTAGAGTATATTACATCTCTTCATTTTCTTGTGTTTTTTGTTTATTCAATTGGCTTTTATGCTTGCTTACTTTTTAAAAATAGGAGCTACTGAAAAACTGTGGCTCCATAATTATATGCAAATAAACATATTTGCATAGGAAGGCAGAGCTAACAGTTTTTCTCATGTTAGTGACTCAGTTTCCTATACAGTTATCTTTGACCAAGTGATACCTGAATCTTTGGCTGCATCCCTACTTCAGTTCAGTTCAAAGCTATGGTAGCTGGAGCCGTCCTCCAAATAGCTCCATAGTGTACCTTAAGCAGGATACCACATGAGTGGCAAGTGGGGGCGGGGGCAGAAGAGAGTGGGAGGTGAGGACTGGAAAGAGCCTCTGAGACCCAGTCTGTACCCATCCACTGAGATGAGAAAAGCAGACTGACCCGCCCCCCACCACACACACACACACACACACACACACACACATACACACACACACTTCCGCAAGTGGGGAGGGGTCAGCATCTACTGACCATAAGACCCCAGTCCTCAGGCTCTGGGCAAGTGGAGAAGGACTGTGTTTCACACTGGACTGCCTCTGCTTGGGGACAATTTGAAGAGAGGGGTTGTGCCTCCTCTCTTCAAAGTGCAAGTCACATTTGTCGCCGGTCAGGTCTGGAGAAAGGAAACCATGGCGAGGGCTACAGCCATCAAGCTGATTCTCTGCTCCTGCCTGGATGTCCAAGCGCCCCGCTGCCTCAGGTGAGTTCCTGGGATCTAACTCGGAGGAGGGGGACCCCAGGTCACCGGTGTGGAGGAGGATAAGTTCTCCTTTGGGGACCTCATAGCCGCCCCAAAACTGGATCCACGTTTCATGGCTTGATTTCAATCCCATCTCACCCACACTCTTGCAGGCCTGGGCTTGCCAGAGCAGAAAAGTGACACTTTACTGTAGAAGGGGAAACGTGGGCTAGAGGAAATGGGAGTGCAGAATGTCAGAATCGCAGCCTCACAGGGATCCTTGGGAGGCCTAAGGACAGCAACTGGACTAGATGTGATGGGCACGGAGCAGAGCGGATCCTGTCAGAAGGCCATCACAGTTTCCCTGCACCCCAGGCCTTCTGAATGCCACAGACTGTCTTTTGCCTAAGCCCACAATCCCTCCAACATTCCCTGGGCTCTTTGCCCTTGAGCTTCCACTGCATTTACAGCAAACGACACCTAGGGGTTTACCAATCATGTCCATCTACAGATCTTTTCTGGTTGTTTCAGTTTGCTGTTTATTTTGAGATAAGCTTCATCTTGTAGAGTCTTAACAAGACTCTGAGAATCACTGTGTAATCTCGGCTACTGGCCAATTTGAGCTGACACCATTCTTGGCCTACCAAGTGCTAGGACTGATTACAGGCTTGAACTGCACTCCCAGCTTCACTAGCCGCTTGATTCGCTGGACCACCACCCAGCTAACCTCCCGTTTCCACCCCTCAGGTTCAGGGCCTTCTCCACCATCCCTCCCAGGAAGGGGCTTTATCCCTTTCCTCCAGCTAGTTGGTACCATGTATCCCTGCCTCAGGACACACCCCAACAGACCCATCTCCCTCATGCACAGAACCCAGAACAGAGGAATGGAGCACCTTCTCCGCTGTGTTGGACTCTGGCGATGGTGCTGAATGGAGCGAATGGAATCTTCTGCACTTGCCTCCCGGGCCATCTGGTCTAAATAGACAGTATCAGATAATGGTGGCCATTTAGGCAGGAGTTGGCTATTTTTTTTTTCAGTAAAGGGCAGGTGATAAATATTTTGAACTTAACAAAAGCATATCTGTATCTGCATCAAATACCCAATTCTGCATTTTGTGTGACAACAGCAGGAAAAAAAATGTGCAAATGGATGGGAAGCAAAATTTGGCCTCTATCTTAATCTTCTGACCCCAGATTAGGATATGTCCAGTGTCCTGGTATTGGTACCCATCTCCCAGGCATCTTCCCCAATACCAAAGTTGGGTGTTTCATAGTCAGCAATGGGTCTTGTGCACTCTGTGCTTCTGGGTGAACTGGAGGTGACGGGGAGAGGTCCTGGGTTTGTGTCCCACTGCTCTCTCCTCTCCTGTCCAGTGGATACCTTTATTCATTCCCCCATGGAAGATGCTCTCTGAAGCCACAGGTGTGAGCTGAGGGAGTGTAGCAGTCACTTCTTATAAGATCAGAGATAAATTTTAAGCATACTTTCTGGGGAACAGTAGATGCTATGTCAGATAAAAGTTCTTGTTTTTCTCTACTAGTGTAGCTCTGACTGTTCAATTACTTCATTCACCATGTCCCTGTAGCAATTACTCATTCCTGGATATCTTATATGACTTCTTGGCCTATCCACCTGATAACCTAGTGGGAGAGAAGCTCAGTTCCTGATGATCTCCCTGAGGGCTGATGGTCTTTCTGATATCCAAGAACCAGAGGATCCCTTCTTCCCAGGCCAAGTACCCTGCCAGGAGTCACTTGGAAATGGTGTGTATTTCTCTGCTCTGGGGTTCCAATTGTGAGTCTCCAATCAGGAGCTGCCATGTGAACTCCACACAAAAACCTCCTTGCTATAGAAGCCTCAGTATCACAGACTATCCTGAGTCATAGGACCCTTGAAGTGGTCCAGCCACATTTATCTTTCACATATTATGAGTGGGAGCTTTATGCTCCAAGAGTAGAGTTGAGCACTATGTGTTTACATACCCTTTAGTATTTATCTGTAGTCATTCACAGCAGAATCTAGGGGCCGTATGTCTGTCGAGGAGAGACAATGAGCCAGAAAGAATAGCTACACTTTCTGCTGGGTTGAAGAATCCCTCCTTATTTGAATCTGGTCTCATCTACTAAGAAGTGATTCTTTCTGGTTCTGTGTGAGAAGGGATTCAGTTGTGGACACTGGGCCCAGGAGCCCAGCTTTTTCTTCAGATCATGCATCTTGCATTTACACTTGACTCTTAAAATCCAGCAGCACCTGGGTTGGCTGACTACATACATTTGCCTCTGCAGTCTCTGTGTTCAGTTAGCTATGGGTCCCTATAGGTCAGGTCCTAAGCTGCATCCACCTCACTAATCATGTGGACCATTTTCTCTCCACTTAGGGTTTATTATGCTGGGTTTTGTCAATGTTGTTTTGGGGATTTGTTGGTTGTTATTTTCCATCATCATTATTGGCGTCCCATTTAGGCATCATCTACCTCCACTGCTGCCCTTAAGCACCAGTAATTCACTGAGCATCTGACAACATAGTGGTCCTTCTCCCTGGGCATTCTGGAAAACAAGAGTCCCCCAGGCTCTCCCAGGGAATGCAGGGCCTGGACATTGACCTGACATCTCTCATATCACATCTACTCTGGCAATGCACTTCTCTGAGCCTTTTTACACACATCCTTTTCTAGGAGTTTTAGATATTGCGGATTTTCTATTCCACACATCTGACCAGATCCTTAGAAGTGGTTCCCATAGCACACGAGCATTATCCAGAATATTCTGGGCATTCACTGACTAAAAGTCCTGTCCGAGTGGACTATAAGCCACTGGAAAAATAGACACTTTTAAAAAAATGTTCCCCACACCCAGCCCAGGACTCTGCTTATCACAGCTGCTGCTCCCCCAAAATATGTGCTAAAAGGCAAGGTTCTCATGGTGTAGTGCTGCCCACCTATAGTACCAGAGCTCAGAAAGTGGAGAAAGGAGTTCAAGGTTATCCTCAGCTGTGTAGCTAGGGTACACAAGACCAGTAAAAAAATCAGTCAATCAAACAAACAAAAACAAATGCAAAGTGCCCTTAAAATAAAATAAGTGCTTCAAGTCTCTGTTTATTACACAGTTAGAGCCAAATAATGAATAGCTTTGACTGAACAGTTTGATTGCTATTTGAAAAAAAAATCATACACATAAATGGGAAAGAAAGAATCACATATTTATTTCATGCTTTGCCACAATTATTTACTAATGGGACAGTGTGTATCTGTTTGGTGCCATGCAACTTCCCCAACCTGAAATCAGGTGAGAGATGGACACTCTCTTTCTCATCTCAAACAGACTTTTTGCAGAGGAGGGTGGAGTGGGAGACGCAGGTTCTCACTGTAGCCCTGGGTGGTTTGTAACTCTCTATAAAGAACAGACTGACCTTGAACTTGCAGTGATCCTTCTGCCTCAGCCTTTCAAGTTACAGTGTATGCCGCCACGTCTGACTTCAAACAGCAGTATTTGAGATTTATCACAGCACGTGTTGAAAACACAGATTATAAAAATAGAATGGAAAGCACTAAATGTTGAAACTGCAGATACTTTGAACTGGTGTTTCCTTTGGTGTCCAAAAGGACACTACTTATCTTTCAAATATGTCAAGATCAGTGTTTGTTGACAGAGTTGTTTCCAGAGTCCTTTGGGAACCACAAACACAGGATAAAAAGAGGGGACTGGGGATCTGGGGACTAATGGAGGATGAAGGAACCATGGAGAGCGTAAGGTGGTCTCCTTGGGGGTGGAGCAGCCTGCCCCACTTTGCTTTTAAATACGCTAGCCAAAAGTGGAGGTTGCTCTCTGCTTGTCCAGAAGTTCAACTCTGTTGGACAGATTTTTCTCCTTTTTATGAATTGAAGTTACTGTTCCTAGAGCTAACAGGAACAAGGAGAAATGTCAGAATGAGGAGCTCTCTGGGGGTTCCAGAAAAATCACAAAACAAAACTGTGCTTAGTGGCCCAAGGAATGAATCTTGTGCACATTAGGAAACAACTTGTGGGGTGACTAATACATTAGTAAGAAGGATGGATTATTCCTGAGATAAGCTCCATTCTGTGTGTGTGTGTGTGTGTGTGTGTGTGTATAGCCACCACGTCTCAATAGTGAGTTTTTTCCTGGTTTATTTGCTATGGATGGACTCATGGGTGATTGTGGGATAAGCTAGCCATTCTCCCTTCCCTATATGGCATCTTTACATTCCTGGAGAAAGATTCTCTACCCAGTAACCCATGATCCATTACCCTGGATTTCTCATTTGCCCCAAGATCTATGTAATATAAAATCAACACAAAAAATTTAGTCAAACACTAGAACTAACATGACTTCAGAGCCCTAGAACTCTCAGCTCTTACTTGATTTTATAAGGCACTGTGCCAATCTATTATTATGGTGATCTGTTATTACAATGACTCAGAGTTCATGGGAAATTTTTTCTAAATATTTTCTGCAACCCCTACTCTAGTCCAAATGGCTCCTCTTTTAAGTGTTGCAACCGAATTCTGACATTTTCTATATGGTGTGCTGAGGATTTGCAAATACGGGGCAAACGCTCTACCAATGAGCAACAAACACCTCCATCCTTGTGACTCTAACTTTTCCTTCTACTGTCTCTAGTCTTCCTTCTGCCCACAGGACCAGTCTGTGAAGATAAGATGTTAATATTAAAATTCCAAAGTTAAAAAATGGTGTGCTAGTCTACCCAACTTGGCCTGCAGTGATTCTTCTCTCTTGGGGTTCATCTCCTTCTGTTGTCTTTTACCACCCTGAAGCATAACCTTTAGTTATAATAGAGATGATGGAATGTGACTCTAAGGCTAGTAAAGATGTTGAATTTCTACCTTGTTCCTTGGATTTCTCATTCTGGGAGAAACTGGCCAGTCCACACCTGCCTGTAACACCGAGAGGTATTCTGATGCTGTCTGAGCTTTTAGGACATGGAGAAGAAGTCTGCTATAACTGGGAAAGACTGGTAAAAGATGACATTAGACCTGGGCCTGAAGAAATACTACTACTAGACTGGGTAGAAAACACACAATGCAGAAAGAGATAAGCAAAGTTCATGCTGTGAGACACTGGTACGAAGACAACAGACATGTCAGAGAGGGGACCACGGGCTCCTGAGGGCAGGGTCAGCCTAGTGAGGAGGAAACAGTCCAGAGATGCCCTGAGTAATGGAAAATGGGGAAACGCATCATGAGGACATACTGACTCCCCGAGGAAGTGCTCCAGGAAATCTTTCTGTGCATTTTCTTGTCTGGAGAGAGAGAGCGAACAGGAAAGAAGACAGAGAACTACGAAAATACCTGTCTTTATACGTTTCACTTTGAGAGTGTATTTTTCCATATAATTTCGTGGCATAATTTCCCAGATGCAGATCTGCTGTGCAAACTGATACAATCTGAGTTAATCTTTTGTCGAATTACATTAGCTAAATATAAAAGATGACTAACGATGATGAAAAATGTACTGTTAGTTGGAATGAAAATTGTTGTTTTTGATAGCATTTACCAAGAGCCTAACATACCAGAGTCTAACATTTAAAATATATGTCATTTAGATGTAATTATTTAATAATTCCTAAGAAGAAGTCACAAATCTAGAGTATAAAATCAAAGAAAATAGGTATACAAAGAGTCAGAAACTTACAGTTAGTAATTTTCCTGTCTCTATGACTATATGAGGTAAAATCTGCTCTACTTACTTTTTGTTGTTGCTGCTGTTGTGACCATGACAAAGAGCAACCTGGAGAGGAATGGGTTTCTTTGGCTACCACATCCAGATCAGAGTCCATCAGTGTGGCAGGAGCTAAAGACAGGAACCTGGAGGCAGGAACTGAAGCAGAGACCAGGGAGGAACGCTGCTTACGGCTCGCTTCTCTTGGCTTGCTCAGCTACCTTTCTTTTACAGCCCAGGCCCAGCTGCTTAGGGATGGATTCACCCACAATAGGCTGGGCCCTCCCACATCAGCTAGCAATTAAGAAAATGCCTCTGGAAGCTTCCTCCCTGAAGACTAGTTCTCATTGGTCTAGAGAATACTATGCAAGCTGCTAAAGGAAAAAAAAAAATCAATCAATGATCCAACCTGGCTATAAAGCCTAATAACCACAATGGCTCGCACAGCAAACTAACTCTATTGGTGCAGTAGGTAATCAACAGCAATTTAATTGAACTTAAAGTCCTCTCAGTTGGAAGTTTAAAATAAATAAGTATAAATGTAGGCAAATACATACGGCTGGAAAGGTCACAGATCCTAGAGGAAATCTTATCTCTGTCATATCTCTGGACAAATGAAATTTCATACTGTATGCTAAGTTTGGATCCTTATATTGATAGACAAGCGTACCATATACCATTCATGAAAGACGTTGTGGCTTTTTTTGTTGTTGTGGGGGTTTTTTTGCACAACTGGTCACACACAGAGAATATGTGTCTGAGAGATGTCTAGCCCTAAGTGACACATCTCCAGTGGAACCTCTACACCTAAAGCTCATGGAACATAGTGGAACAGAGGGTACAAAGAATACTAATATAGCTCTCAGCTCTCAGCAGTGATGCTTCCACACACAACGGAGTGAGATGCACACAGAAGACCATACTGGCCAAGTTTTAGAGAATAAGAGACTGCAGAGTGAGTGTCCCTGGATAGGACTCCTCTATTAAAACCTCACCCATCCAGGGCTCAGGTATTACTTCAGAAGAGGGGACAGAAAGATTGTAAGAGTCAGAGTTGGTCCATGAACATAAGGAAACAGAGGCTTTCAGGCCTCTGAAAACTTGTTCATATGAACTTACAACAATGGTGACAGTAGGCACAGGACCCACGCCAACACAGTCAGACAGAAAAGCAACATAAAATTGGGAAAATGGGCAACCTTAGCTGAGGAACTGTTAGTAACTGATTGCTGTGGGGTTAGGGAGAGCTGATCTTCTTAAAGTGAGTGACTTTAGACAGGCTAAGGAGACACCAGTGGATGATCTTGCACCAAGGGACATCTGGGTACAAATGCTTGATTAGATAGGCCTTAACATATATACCAGAATGCATGAAATCCTGTGGGGGGATTTATGGGAAGGTAAAATGGGGAAGGGAGGTCTAAATTTGATTAAGATCTATTATATGAAATGAACAAAACTCTATAAAAATATACATTTATTTTGTGTGTATGACTATTTTGCATGCATTCATGTAAGTACACCCATTTCATGAAATGGCCTCGGAGGTCAGAAGAGGGCATCGGATCCCCTAGAACTGGAGTTACAGACAGTTGTTAGCTGTCATGTGGGGGCTGGGAATCAAACACAGGTCCTCTGCAAAAGCAAACAGTGCTCTTAACTGCTGAGTCAACTCTCCAACCCCACAGTCTCGTTTTATTTTCACAATCTCATTTTCATTTTGAGTCATATTATACAAGTACTGAGTGGCAGAAAGCTCTGAAATAAATGAATCAAAAAGAAAGATAAACACTGTGAATCTGGGAAGCATGACTAAAAAGTGAAATAGGCTAAGATGCTGTATAGAGATGTGCTGGAGCCTGCTGTAACCGACATCTCCTTTCCTCCACTGTAATCCAATCTCCAGTCACTGTCAACAGCTGCCTGTGGTAATGCCCTTGAACAGAGCACAGTTCTTCTACAACAAAGCCATGCTTCTGAAGACGAGCTGGGAGCCTATGCCATTTCACCTCAGACCAAACATGATGTGAAACAGAGAAAGTGATGTTTCCAGCTCTTCCTTCATCACCACGTGGAGAGGAAGCAGCTGCTGTCACGGGTAACTCCTTCTAGCTTTGTTCCTATCCCTTTTCTCATTCTTACAGTATGACCACATAGCCATCAGGCTGTCCACTGCTCTAAGTTACTCCTTATGGTGTAAAACAGTAGCTTTCAGGCCAGGCCTTCCCTGAGTGGCACCATTTTAAACTCAGCAACTGATGACTAGGCATCTCATTTGTACAGGGGGTAATTGATAGATTAGTGAGTAATATAACCACTCTTGAAATGAGCTCATTTTCTTACTATGTGTGTTAGGGAAGAGGGGGAGGGGACAGAGAGACAGATAAACAAACAGAGAGATCAGCCACCTGTGTGAATAATTAATCCATGGGATTTGATTAATCTGGTTGATTTGCTGTGGATGGAGACAAAGACAACTGTGGAATTCCCCAAACATCTCCCTTCTTGATATGACGACCTTTCTGAATTCCTATAGAAACACTCTCTAGCCTAGTAACTGAAGGTGTATTATCGTAGACTTTTTTATTGGCCTCTAGATCTATGTAATACAAAACCAGAAAAAAACTTAACAACATTAAAACGTTCCTAACTTCCAGGGCCTTGATGCTACCAACTCTTAGCAGACTGTATAAGACATATTGCAGAGCTCCTATACTATTACAATGACTTGGAGTATACAGGGACATTTCTTTCTTGATGCCATCTTCAACACCTCTAAATGACCCTTCCTTTAAGTGATTCATCTCAATTCTGACTCTGTGTGGGATGCTGGTGATAAAACCAGAGTCTTACAAATACTAGGTAAATACTCTACAGCAGACTAAAACCCATAGCCCCAGGATTCCTCTAAGTCTTCCTCTCTACCCACAGGTCAGTCCTCTGAAGACATTAAGTTTCCCACATTAAAGAATGGTGCAAAGGTGCCTTTAAATGCTTCCCAGTGACTCTTTTCTCCTAGTGTTCTACCACACACAACTGGGATGACTTGTGTAGCTTTTAGAATACAGTGGAGAAGGAGCAAGACAGTTAGCAGCATTCCTCCATGGTCTGTGTTCCAGGTTCCTGCCTTGGCTTTCCTTGATAATAAACTGTGTTGTAAGCCAAATAAACCCTTTCCTCCCCCCTCCCCACAAAGAATATAATAGAGTTGCTGAAATGTGGCTTCCAAAGCTAGGTCTTAACGACCTGTGCTCCTTGGATCTCTCTCTTGGGCAAAGCCAGCCAGACCATATCTGCCAGTAACACACGGAGGTATGTTGTTGCAGACAGAACTTTTAGGACATGGAAGAAAGGAAATCTTCCATCTGAGACAGGTGGATAGATGAAATTAGACCTGTACTTGAAGAAACATTACTAGACTGAGTGGGAAAAAAAATCATGTGGAACAAGAAATAAGCAGAGTTTGTGCCATGATACACACTGGTGTGCAGACATCAAGCACACCAGGAGAGTAGGCAGGGTCAGCCTGGTGAGAAGACATCCGGAGACGTTCTGGGAAGTAGAAGATGGAAAAGTCCTGACTCCTTGACTCTCCAGTAAACCTCTTTGTGCAGTTCATTGTCTGGAAAGAGAGGGAAGGAACAAGATAGAAAATACAGGGACAGAAGCTAGACTTGTATGAAAATACTTGCTTTTACTCCAAGCATAGCGACTCACAGCTTTAATTCCAGTGTTTAGGAAGCAGAGGCAGACTGATCTCCCTGAGGTAGAGACCAGCCTGCTCTATGTCACAAGTTCCAAGCTAGCCAGGGCTACACAGTGAGGTCCTGTAATAAAAAAGGAAAAAAAAAAAAAAAAAAAAAAAACCAGGGCTGGAGAGATGGCTCAGTGGTTAGGAGCACTGGCTGCTCTTGAAGAAGACCTGGGTTCAATTCCCAGCACCCGCATGGCAGCTAACATCTGTCCACAACTGCAGTTCCAGGGGAATCTGACACCCTCTTCCAACCTACTCAGGCACTGCATGGCACGGGTCCACTCTACACACACGCAGGAAATACACTCGTACACATAAAATAAAAATAATAATAAACAATGTTTAAGCCACCTGATTTTACACATTTTACTTTGAGAGTGGGTCTCTACTTCTGTAATGATTAAGTTATAGTAAATTTTACAAGAGTGATCTCCGACAAAGCAAAATTACACCCACAAACAACTCTGCATATTAATTGCATCACATAACCACACACACTAAAAGCTGAGCTAATACTGGGTGAGATTTCATAGTTGTGACTCAACAACCTCGTAATTCCTCTCACTGCATTGTTCCTGCTGATAATCTCAGTCTAATTATTTATAAGATAGTCTAATGTTAGAAATATGTTATGACTTCCTAAGAAGATTTGGAATAGGTTATGAAAATGTTTTCCTTAATAATATTTGGGTGTCTATGTATGAATGCTTAATTTTTAAAACAAATAGAGGTCTATACATACTGCACTCCACCCAGGTTCTATCTTATAATTAGGTATCTTGAAGATTCACTTAGTGTATATATATTTCCTTTTCACATCTTGTTCCATGACTGTGTTCCAATACCTGTAATCTATTCAGTATGTATGAAAATAAAGACTGTTTCCATTATCTACTTCTGCAAGATACCAAAATGTTGCAGAAACCATATTTGTAAAAGTATCAATGTATTTTTTGATAGAGCTTTTTCCCAGATGTAGAACTATTATGAAAACTGATAGAATTTAGGTTTAGCGTTCCACATAACTACATTAACTAAAAACATGTAATTGAAGACTTGGCTTTGACAAAAGATGATGAAAATTTTACTGATCGTAATAAGTGAAACAGATCTCTCATCAGGAGGATGGGGTAAAGTGTGATTTACCTGGAGAGGATCCTGAAGATCCAGTGCCCACTTTTGAGCTGCCCAGGTAGGAGCTAGACAAGACACTGTCTTCACAGCTGGCACTGGTGACAGCTCCCCCTGTATGCCAAGTGCCAGCATTCCTCCAGAAAGCCTCTCCTGAGCACCAGGACCCGTGAGGAGTTTGCCATGTGCTCTCTGATATCTCTTTTTCCTTTTGGCAAATGCACTCTCCATTTAGCTAGATTCAAGTCCCAGCAGCACAGATACTATGTAGTGTATTTTATATCACAGCACGTGGTAAAAGTCACTGAAAGTATTTATCAGGTGAATCATCCTGGTGATACTGTATCTGAGAGATCCATGGTGATATCTGAGGATCTTGTCAATCTAAGACAGTTACAAGTGGCATAGAACTAAGGATCCAAAAGATAATGGATTTCTGGGATGGAGACTTGCCCCGCTGCCAGTCTGGCCCTTCACAGAGCGTCTAGGGTTCACAGAACATGAGTCTTACAGCCCTCTTCTCCCTGTCCTGGCCCTTACCTGCATGTTTCTCTCACAGATAGACACACTCTTTTCCTCGGTTTTACTGTCAAGGCTCGGACTGTGCCTGGACAACCCTGGTGTAAAGTGCAGTGCTCAGCGGATGAAGTGCCTTTCCTTCAGTATGATAATGTTAACAAAGCCAAGCCTCTGGAGAACTGGGAAGAGAAGGTAGTTGCCACCGACGCATGGAAGCATTTGACCGATGCACTGAAAGAAGTGGGAGAAAAGTTCAGGAAGAAACTACTTCACATCACACTGGAGGAAATCAATACCAAGGGTAAGGATGGGATGGGAGGCAGAGGCAGGGACTGTCGAGGAGGAACAGAAAAGCCAGAGCCCAGGTAGGAAGGGGCTATGGATGTATTGGGCTTAAAGAGGAGAATACTGGTCCAATCTTGGGAGCATATGGTATCGAGTGAGTAAGAAATGGCAGGTCAGTGAGGAAAGAATATTGGTACCCAAGCCTGTGAAGAAAGACTTGACCTTTTAGGATGCGATGGATCTATCAAGGCTCAAGATGACCATTTTTTGTGTGTGGTTTGCAGGTTATCCCACCTTTCTGACCACAATGTTTTATCTGTACGAAAGAGGAAAATCTGATGCCGCCTCCTGGATATTTAGCATCAGTGAACAGTATTTGTTCAGCTTTCACTCAGTGAATATGACCTGGACAGTGATAAATTCTGAAGCCAAAGGCATGATTCAGAAATGGGAGAAAGATGAAGAACTAAGAAAAAAGCTGAAGATCATCTCCAGAGCTCATTGTGCTTACTGGCTCAAGGAACTCTTAAAACACCATAAGGAAATACCAGGTGGGTAGTTAACTGTGTTACCAAAACGTAACCTCAGCAGGGTGGGAAAGACGTGGGAATTCTCTTTAAAGGTCTGATGACTTCCCTGTGTGGATGTCACCATGTGTGTATAACAGTAAATTTAATAGACTGAGTGAATAATTTCTTGGTGGTCTCCTTGTCTGGAGAGCCAGAGATGATCTCAAGAATTTCTCACAATCCTTTCCTAACTCATCTTCTGGTGATTCTTATTTCCTGTTAGCCAATGGTACAGGGACTTAATCATCTGCTAATGGGCCCCCAAGTCTATATGCATCATTGCCAGTGTCCAGACTTTCCTTCCTTCATTGTAGCTGCTTTTCCAGCTTCCCCACACCTTTGGTCTTTTTGAGACAGGATCTTCCTATAGCCCCAGCTGACCTAGAACTGGCTATGTAGACCAGACTGGCCTCTATCTCACAGAGATCTGCCTGCCTCTGCCTCCTTGGTGCTGGGCTTCAAGGTATAAGCCACCATGCCCAGCTTTAAATTTTTAAAGGTTTCACTTCCTGTCTCTGATAAAAGGAAATCCCATCAACCGTTCCATACTCCAGATAGTTCTGACCACATTAAATATGCCACATTACATGACAGTTGGGTAGAAATTTGCTGCCCTTGTTACTGAAATGGATCCACAGGACATGGTGCATTTAAGTCTTTTCCTCTCTCTACCCGTGATATGGTAAAATGGTTAGCACATGTAAGTCCCACGGGCTAGGGGGGAAGAAGATGCAGATGAAGGTATATTTTTAGCTTTATCCAGGATTTTTTATTTTGTTTTGTCTCGATTTTTTAGGACCAACATTAAAGGCCCTCGATCCCACCCCGCTCTGTCTCCTACAACTCAGCTTCCAGACACCATCCAGCTTTCATATATGGGTGTATGTATCATCGTGGTAGCCATCCACCTAGTCATTGTCATTGTCACTGTGATCACTGTGAAGGAACTCGGCACCAAAGGAGGTGAGGAGCAGGCTGGGCTCTGCCTCTTGATGTGGGCTCAGTCTGGTGAGGATTTAGGTGAGGTTTCCCACTGCTCTCACCGGAACCAGTGTCCACTACAGTGGCTCTCCCTCCAAGAGAATGATGCCTCTTCTCAGTCTTTTTAAAAAATATTTTATTTATGATTTTTTATTTTTGCATATATGAGTATATTGCCTGCACCCATGTCATGCAATGCCTGCAGAAGTCAAAAGATGTTGGGTTCCCCGAAACCAAAGTTACAGGCGGTTGTTAGTCGCCATGTGAGTGGAATTGAACCCTGGTCCTTTACAAGAACAGCCAACACTCTTAACCTCTGAGCTCTCTCTCCACCCCCAACCCCCACCTTTCAGTCTTGAGCTCCCTCCCTCCACAGTAGGCTTGGGGATGACTGGTGTTGGGGTGCAGGAGGTCAGCTTAGGCAGCAGCATAACTGTGCAATCATAGGAGGAACGAGACAGGAGAGTCCTCCTCCCAAGACTCTGATTAAAGCTGTTTGCTCTCAGAGGATAATGTGATCTAGCTCAACGATTCACTTTAAGGTCACGGAAGCTGTTCCATCACCTGCTGCTTCCGCTCCTGACCATGATAAACAACATTGTTAGAACATCTGTTGATTGGAAACTGAACTTATTTTTAATTATGTGTATGCGGTATGTGTGCACATGTGTGTGTTTTGTGTGTGCCTGTAGGCGCACATGGGGAATTCATATCTGGCCCTCTGCTCTATCACCTACCATCTTATTCCTGAGACAGAGTCTCTCACTGAACATGGCAATAGGCTAGCACCAGCCGGTCCAGTGATCCTCTTCTCTGTGCCCCCTATAGCACGGGGCTCCGGGGATCCATAGTCATGCCCAGCTTTTCTCACGGCTGATGGGAATATAAACTCAGGTCCTCGTGCTTGAGCCTCCAGTGCTCCTACCCACCGACTCATCTTCTCAGCCCTTAAAAACTGACCTTTTTTGTCAGTCTGGCTGCCAGCCCAGCAGTACATTAACTTCTCTTCAGACACCAAGAATGTTCAGGAACTGATGAAACAAGCTTCAGATGCCACCCCTGTGCAAGCTCCTACAATAACCCTGAGGGACCCTCACCAGGTGTCCACTTTAGTCGTTCTGAATAGTTTGTAAAATTATTGCTCACAAGCAGTTAGAATTGCAAATTTTCCTCATCCTCTCACATCTCCTTCCATGCCACAGTCAACTGGAGTGGCTATTGACATTTTTATTGAAGGGAAAGGTAAATTAGGAATGTATTTATTTGGGTTTCATGTGATTGATTTATGTGATCACGGTCTCTTATGTGCAGCTGATACTGATATGTAGAAACCACAAGTAAACGGTGTTAACTCACCAAACACCATGACACAAAATGACAGAGTGAAGTGACATGTGACTTAACATATACATTCACATTTACCGGGCACCCACACAATAGAAAGGATGAAATTTGATGTATCCATAGCTAGAGATGAACAAAGTAGCACCTCAAGTTCAGAGTCACCACCTCCAGAGGCTGCCCATCACCCTCAGCTCCGGCAGGAGGCTCAAGGATCCTAGGCAATCCTCTTTCCCATGGTTTGTTCTAGACATTGGCATGACTCCGATAAAGTTCTCATTTAACTTCTGAAGGTTTGCAGGGCCTCCTTTATCAGACCTTAAGGTGAAACAGGTTGTTGCCGTCAGTGGCTCTATCTCGCTGTGTTCCTTCTCCTCTCCACTCTTAGCCTATAGCTTTATCAGTATAAGTTTTAAAAGAAAGTTTTATTCTTATTTATGTATATGTCTGTACATCTATATGTGTCAGTCACATGTGTATGTACCTGCCGACACCAGAAAAGGATGTCAGATCCCCAGGGGCTGGCATTAAAAGTGAGCTTTCTGACCTGGGGCTAGGAACAGAACTGAGATTCTCCAGAAGAGCAGTATGCATGTGTAACAGCTGAACCACGTCTTCAACTCACAGTATAATTATTTTGAAATAAGTTTTACTACATAAAAATTTAAAATCTGTAGGTCTGGTGGCTCACACCTGCAGTCCCAGCACTTGGGAAGCTAAGGCGCAATGAGTGCCACAAGTCTGGGCCCCTTTTAATTTACACAGTAGGTACCAACCCAGCTTGAACTATGGAGCGAGAACTGTCTCAAAAAAACAA
The DNA here is from genome assembly GCA_035773235.1 of Eospalax fontanierii. Classification (NCBI taxonomy): domain Eukaryota; kingdom Metazoa; phylum Chordata; class Mammalia; order Rodentia; family Spalacidae; genus Eospalax; species Eospalax fontanierii. Next base: position 15,185,760 of record CM069545.1, read on the forward strand.
AAAACACTGGAACTGGAGAGATGGCTTAAAGGTTAGGAGCACATGCTGCTCTTGATAAGGACCTGGGTTCGGTTTCCAGAGCCCTCGTTGGGCAGCTCTCAAAAGCATGTAGCTGCATTTCAAGGTGAATCGAACACACCTGGCCTCTGCAGGAATCTGCACTCATGTGCGTACACCTCTTCCCCCATAAAATAATAAAAAATCAACCTTTAAGACAAATATAAAATCAAAAGGCCAGCAAAGCCAGAAATACAGGGTTTTTTTGCTGAGTTTCACATTTATTGATTTTTTTCACAATTTCTTTTTCAGTACATTTCATAACCTCAGTTCATCTGAAGTTATCTTATACCAGTGCTTAGTGGCAGAAAGGTCTAGAATACATACATGAAGAGGAAACACTATGAAACTGAGTTCCTTGCCCCATACAGGTAGGAGAGAGGTGAGAAATGGCAAAAGACACTACAGCTAGATGTGCAGGGCCCACTGTAATGATGTCCTTTTTGTCAATAAGTATTTCTCAATGCTGCTGTTCCAGTTCATCTGAGATCTTAACCCTTTCATCATCTGACCAGCTGTGTCTGGCAACTCTCTAGACAACGGCCGATCTCTATCAAAGCCTGCCAGTTCCTCTAATGTCATCTTGAAAACCTGTGGCATTTAACTTCTGAAGGTTTGCAGGGCCTCCTTTATCAGGACCTCAAGGTGAAACAGGCTGTTGCCGTCAGTAGCTCTATCTCGCCATGTTCCTTCTTCCTCTTCACTCTTAGACTATAGCTTTGTGTTGATCACAACTGTTCTCTGCTCTAAGTATTCTTCCTTATGTAAAACAGTGGCTCTCAGGTTGTGCCTGGTCCTGGATGACTCTACTGTACCACCAGCAGGTGGCTCCCTTCTGAATGCAGATACAGAGGCAGGCTGACATAGCACCTCACTGTGCACATAGACACACACCTGTTCCAGACCATCCATGAAGCACATGTTAATAAATTACTTATTTCTAAAAGTAAATGATATCATCTATAAACCTATCAAGACAGATTGGAACAAATGAACATATGTGCATATAAAACTTCATCAGAGACAGGCCTGAGAACTTAGATCCTAATACTCAGACCAAAGAAGGATGCAACCCTCTCAGGTGAATACCATAAAGGAGAGACGGCCTACCGCTACAACGGTGATGGCTCCCCCAACCTGCCATCTGACTACCCAGTGTGTGTTAAGGGACCGGTAGGCAGAGAACTCTGCCCCATCTCCAGGGCTTCAGCTCCTAATCTCCGCTGCTGATACAGCCTACCTGAATTTCAAACTGTCTGTTAATGCATTGATCCATGTTGTTCAAGTCCTGCACCTCATCTTCCTGGTCCTGTGGTCCTACAGTTCACAATGCAGTTCCACTCAGCCCTGAGAACTATCTCAGCCTAATTATATACAAATGTAATTACTGTGTGACCTATAATGTGTGATCTGAGAGTTAATATTGGTAACTAAGATTGGAAAAAAAGAACCCCTGTTTGCCAATGGCTAGCTATCAAAGGTAATTGGGACTCCTTGGCAAATCAGAGCCAATGAAACTGACAAAACTTGTGAATTCATTGTTACTCAACAAATTCTGACATTCTGGAAAGACACAGATGTGTCCAGCTATGTTGTTGGCATAGCACACTCACAGCAGGACTCCATTCCTTAAAGGAACAGGCCACTGGCAAAGTAATTGGAAACATACAAAAATTTTGTCAAATTAAGCCATACAGTGATATAAATAAAATTCAACACCGCTACCAAAAAACTCAAAACTAAGAGACTTAGCTTGCTCTTCTGACCCATAGCTAGCCTGCACCACCGTGTAATCTGTGCCATGAAGGGTCTCAATTCGTGAGAAATTGATAATAAACAGAAATCATAAAGAAGAAAGAAAGAAGCAAACACGCCTCAGATCACATTTCTATGATTATTGATGTGTAAAGTGAAGTGTAGAATTACAATGAGTAATTATTTGAGTGGACTAAAGAGAACTAAGGAATATGTTAGGTAAGGTAAGAAAATTAACTAGGAAAAAGATATGTCTTAAAATAGTGCTGATTTCTAGGGATGTGAGTTACAGTATAGAGCAAGAAGTTAGAATAAAAGATAACAGAACAAGCCCAGAGGATATTGTCCTGCCAGGAACCACAGGGAAGCCAGGGCACAGGGGTGAAATATTATATTTACCAAACCAGAAAGGACAAACGTTTCCATAAAGAATGGGGAATGAGGAGCTAGCTCACGTCACATAAGTGCTTGTCACACAAGCATGAGGAGCTGAGTTTAAGTCACAGAACTCATGTAAAAAGTATGTAAAACCTCTAGTGGCACATGCTTGTAATCTCAGGACAGGGAGGGAGAAACAGGTGCATCCCTGGGGCTTCCTGATCACCCAGCCTTGCTGAATTGATGGGCTCCGGGTCAGTGAGAGGCCAATTCGAAAATAATGTGAATGGCATCCTGAAGAATGACACATAAGACTGTTGCCTCGTCTCCACATGTACGTGCACATGGACAATCATACACATATACATATACACACAAAGGAACATACACTGTGGACACAAACACAACAAGTAAATTGTCAAGAAACACCTGAGCCCTGAGAGGGAGTGCCATCTTTTTATAACAGTTATGAGGTGTTACCTGGCCTTGTCTCGGTAGACCATTTTTATGGAGTAAGATTTGAATACATACCAGGTGGGCAGTTTTTCTCTTAGACAGTAATTTTCATAACACCATTTGTCCTTCACGACAATGGCCATTTGGGTTCAATAGCACTTAAACGTTTTTGTATTAAGACATCATGAGTAAGTGGTCAGGCTCTAAGCAGTTAGGGTCTGATTATTAACAGGGGGATTGCTTTTTATATTTGACCTTTTTGTCTCTACCTTTATGCCCTGGCAGCTCAACCAAGTCAAGTCATTGCTAAATAATGTAGCTCTAGTCTTCTAGAATTGCTTCATTGTTGAGAAGCATTGAGGACATTGGTATTGGTGATCTGTCATAGGATAGGAAGACCATAAGGCTTAACGGACCAAGCCACATATTGGAGAGAGGAGGCAGTGGTTATTGCAGGAAGTTGAAGACCAGACTGTGACATCACTTGGAGGTTTGACAGGTCTGTAGTGATAGGAGCTAGATGTTAGTGGAGATAGCAATGATTGATATCCTTGAGAAAATACTATCTGGTTCTTAATGGCCTCTAATCTGGAAGGTCCAGACACACCAGAAGGTTTAGTAAGCAGAGGCTAAAGACACAGAGCAATGTTAAAACAAGAGAGAGGCTGTGAGCAGCAGCAAAGAATACAAAATCCTATTGGCTAAAGTGATGCTATAGAGTGATTTCAGGAAGACAGTAGAACACATAACAATGATTGTGAGGATGAGGAGAAATCCAAGCCTAGTACAGAAGCCCGGCAATGCTGGGTAAACGGTAAAGGCAAGGGTTTTAACTCAATGTAAGGTCCACCAAGTCAGGATGAGACTTCTGGTTGCAGCTGGTAGAAATTTATTTTGCAATATTATCATTTTGCGTTGGACTCTTCAGTTGGGTGTTTAAAACCATGTAAGAGGCCAACAAAGGAGTGGCCTCCTTTGGTTAATGGAGGTTTGGGTTCTGTAGGGGTTGCTACTAGAGACATTTAAGACTTTTGAGAGCCCCGCCTTGGCTCCTTTAGTTTTCCTCTGCCATTGTGTCATCTCCTGGGATGAGTCATGGTCTAGTTGATCATGTGACCTCTCTTGGACAGACTGAGGAAATTTTTCTCTGAAATGGCCCTGCCCTTGGTAAAAAGCAAGCTGGTTAGAGCTCAAACCCTGGAGCCTCCGTGGCCTCTCTGGTAAAGAGGTCATGTGACTTTCAGAAGCAAGGAGACCCTTTTAGAGTTGTCAAATTATCCTCTGTTCCCTGAGACATAGCTGACCTGTGGGAAGGGGTGAAAATATTACCTGTCCAGCTGGCTCCTTCTATTCTCATTGGTTTTGAACTTGAATCGTGGCTATTGAAAACTCCAGAAGTCAGTTATACCAGACTTGGAAAGCAAACTGTGGTTTGAAATCTAGCTGTTCTCTAATATTCAGGGGTAACCAGCTTACATCCCAGGATGCCTAAACATGCAGTTCAATACAGATTCATAGACTTGCCTAAGATATCATCAGGCAATATGATTTCTTCTTTTTTTTTTTTTTGATGGGGGGTACTCAATTGTTCAGTTCTCTAGCAAGAATTTTGTAGGTGACATTATGTCACAACATCAAAGATTACACACTCATAAGTGAGAAAACTCAAAAAAAGAAAATTTTAAGTCAATTTTAATTCTGATAACTCTCAGTTTTTAACAAGTTAAAAGCCAGAAAAACTCAGTAAAAATTAGATGCAATTATCTTGACAAAATATAAAATGTTGTTCTTTAGGCAAGATTTTTATCTATACCATTTTAAGTTAGTCAACTGCTATAAAACCTGTGACATATTTTAATATTCTGACTTTGTTCTGATCTCAGTTTTTAACAGTCCTTTACTTGGAGTGAAACTAATTTACCATATAAAATTCTTTCTTACCCAAAGCATCCCCTCTGTGTCAGAACTATTTCTATACCTGTGACAGGCCCCTGTTTCTCTTACCATTGTTGCTTCTCTCTGTCTTGCTTTGGTGAAATTCCTAATGTAATTTTAGAATTTTTTTTCCTTACAGCTGTAAAACTATGGAAAACAGGGAATATCTGATCACCTTTTGTCTTTAACAAAATACATTTAGCAGAATATTATTAAAGCTTGAATTGCCTTTGGTTCTTGATACCCTTTTAATAACTAATAATTATCTAGTGACATTGTATAATCTTGTTGCCTCCTTTTTCTTCACAAATTTAAAATAACTACCATGTCATATATGTTTATATTTTATGAATTAAAAGGAATTTGGACTAAGTTACATGTTTTTATCCTTATTTATAAACTTATTTGAATTAAACCCTTCTGCAGGGACTTTGTCACGTAAACATACCACAGAACATATATCTAAAGAGAGATAAAAAATATATCACATCGTGGACATAAGCCAACAGCTAGTCCAGAAGACAAAATGATACAAAAGCAATTACATGTATGACCTCAAGTCTCTATAAGAAGCTGCACCCATAAAGGCTGATTGACCAAGTAGAAGAATTTCAGCAATGTAAGAGATTGGAATGCCACAGATGCAGAGACAAATAATCTTGGATCAACTTTAATCCCTTTTATACCTACTTATTGTTTACCTCTGTCTGTGACCTCACATCCTTGTGACCCTAAGATAAATCCTGTGGCACATAAGAACAGACCCGCTAGACTGAACAAACCCAAAAGTTAAGAATTTTGTCAGATTGCATTTGAGGCTTACGTTTGGCAGAGATCTCTCCACTTTGCTGTTTCCTGCCTACCTGATCTAACCACCAGTATTGAAAAGTGTGTTGATTTACGTCCTTCTTTGTTCTGTTACTTTAAAAAATTCATGAAATGGCTGCCAATATGAAATTTGTAGTAATCTAAATCGTGGTCACTGCGGTAAGCTGGCCATGGTCACTCATATTTGCCTCCAAGATAAACTTGCTCCTATTCCCTTTATGGCAAGAGCCATATTTCTTCTGTTGCCAGATGAATACAGTTATGAATACTGTAATAGGAAACTCAAAGAACTTACGATATGATTACATTTAATCAGTTACCCTTAATAGAAGCACTGTAGAAAATTTATATCTCAAAGACATAGAGCTTGGCCACATCCTTGAAAGGGGCCGGACGAAGGTGAAAGATCAAAAGTGAAACTTCCTGAGAAGACGCAGATACCAAAGTAAGCTGCTTAGAACTGGCAGGAAGTGTTTTAAAGGAACTGTGGTAACTTTTAATTGTTCCCTAAGCTCCCTGTACACAGTACACAGCGCATGTGTTAGAGAGAGAAGACATCTGGATAAAGAGGAGTGTTTAGAGAGAGCTCTGCAGGCTGAGAGGGAGCAGAGGAAAGGTCAGAGACTGGGAGACTGGGAAGAATCCGCAGGGCTCGCAGAGGGAGGCTGGAGAGAGAGGAGGCTGGAGAGAGAAGAGGCTGTGGTAGAGCAGGAGCTGGTGTACGACGATCTGCTGAGGAACAGGGAGCTCCTCTCACAGTCAAGGGCTCTTCACAAGGCCATGAAGACTTAGATATAAGGGGCTCAGAGTCCTTGCCTAAATTATGACGGAAGGGGCCTATTACAGGTCACTGTCATAGCTTAATGTGCCATTAGCAAGCCAGCATTCTTGGTTTGGGCACGCATAGAGAGGGAAAACATGTTTCAGAAGAAAGTAAATTTTTGCTTGACAGCAGTCTGAACACTAAATTTGGTCATCTTTTAAGAATACTTCCTGTGATGGTCAGAGGGCACAGCAGAGCCAAGGGCCACAGTGGGTACGACCAGAGGTGCAACACTTACCCTAAGAGCTTCCTTTATGGCATCAGACCCGTCTTTCCACTCTGACACTTGAACATGCCTTCTTTCTAGGCATCTGTTGGGCATAATGCAGCATGGGCCTAGCCAGGCCACCTGCTAGGAGGAATAGAGGAATGCCTCCTGTGGGTGTGGCATTCTGCTCTGGCTAGTCTAGTTGTGAAACCAGCTTCTGCCCAGCACCTGGAAAGAACCTGTCTACCTGGGGAGAAATTTACTATTGGCTGTATTTGGGACCCCACCCCATAGGGTCATTGGCTATCCAGGCCTATAAGAGCTTGTGCACCTATTCAATAAATGAGCTTGCTGTGCCACCCACTTGGCCTGTTTCCAGTCCAGCTCCCAGTGCTTGTGTCTTAACTCTGTGTCTACTCACCCCCTCCCCCATGGCGTAGTTCCCCTGAGTCCCCTCAGGTTGGCCCCAAGTACTGAGACCCCCGATGGGCATCCACTACAGAAGGACCCTCTCAACCCACCAAAGTAAAATCCAGTTTTAATTCCTGAGCTAAACCCATTCATCTGGTTAGGCCAGACCAACTCACAAACTTAAACTGGACTCTAAAGAAAAGCATAGCCACTGTCCTGGAGAGCTTGAAGTCTAGCCAGAAAAGAAAATGGCAGGAATAAACACTGCCAAGTCAGACCATTCTCTTCCCCGCCACTCTGAAGAGCACAACATAGCCAGGAAGGAAGAGTGAGCAGAGAGAAGGGAAGAGGAGTCCTCACAGGGTGTGCAGACTTCCCTGGATGGGCTGTCACTCTCCCTTTGCTGTACCTTGAGAGTGAGGGGAACCTTCAGAATCAAGGAATTAGTCTTTTACCCTTGCAGAGAAGACTGAAAGGGACTCCTTAGCATCCCCTGACTCACCCTGACTTCTGAAAAGTGAAGGTTGTCCAGAATTGCAGCCTGGAAGCTTTGGGATCTCACTGGAGAACCTCCCATCTTGGGTTGTACAGCCACCACGAGCAACAGAGTGGGAAGAGGCCAACGGAGGCAAGCGGGGATCACCTGGCAAGATCACCAAAGTGTTGTTCCCAGAGAATGAGGCCAGACCAGACACCTACATCATCCCTTCCAAGGCTCAGGAAATACCTCACAAGTGGGAGAAGAAAGGATGTAAGATCAAGAAGAGTGGAGTGATGGGAAATGCTGTGTTCCAGCCATGACGTGGCTGAGGCACTGCTGAACTCCCAGGAGCTCCAGGAACTTGCAGTAGACCTGTGCACTACGGGGTCTGCCAACATTACCTCATGGCAGGGAGAGCTGATGAGGTGCCACCCCTCCCCGAGATCTACCTGCAGTTAATCATGACTGGCGGGATGAGAGACTATTTTTTCAGTAGAGTTGCCACTGATAAGTTGTCTTTGCTCCTGTCAACAACCCCTCACCCAGGTTCTTATAAGTAACCATAGTCAAACTCACTGTGTCACACTCGCGTGCACACACACACACACACACACACCCAAAGACATGGAAATAGAAGGAACTGTAATTGGGAAGAGAAAGAGGGTTGGTTGGAGTGGGAAGGGGACATGAAAAGGTAATGGAGGGGTTAATATGGCCCAAGTATATTTCATACAACTATGAAAATGTCATAATGAAGGGCTGGAGAGATGGTTCAGTGGTTAAAAGCACTGGCTGTTCTTGCAGAGGACCTGAATTCTAATTCCAGCATGCACATAGCAGCTAATGGCCATCTGTAACTCTAGTTCCAGGGGATCCAACACCTTTCTTCAGTCCTCCGGGCATTGCATAATATGGGTGCACTTACATAAAGGTAGGTCATACACTCATATACAGAAAATATTATTTTTTAAATGCCATAATGAAACTAAACATTATGATGCCTTTCTCTTGGAGAGCGGGGCAGGAACAGTTCACATGGAAAGCACAGGCCAAGTCTCTATGTTAACTCTCACTCCTGTCCCTTGCTGCAGAGTCCTAGTGAAGGCAATTAGTTCAGCCATTTGGCTAGAAACAGTCCAGATTCTTTGTCTTCTTTGAGGCTCAGGTCACATTGCCACAAAATCCTGTGTGTTGAGTCACTCTACAATGACTTCCAGCCCTGGGATCCATCTGTAAGATATCAGGTTTTAAAGTTTGGCAAGGTTTTATGGTAAACTCTGGAGTGTGCAAGAGAAGAGTCTGGTACTTCATTTTGTTATCTGAGAACTAATAGATGACCCTTTATTTGAGAACTTTAAGGACACAGTAAGATGTTTACATCGACTAAAGCTATTATTTCAATAACCACCTTTACAACGACTTAGAGCATCAGATCCCCTGCTGAACTAGTGGATCTAAGAATTCTGGTTGGTGACTGGTACAATTTTATTTTGTAAATGTTATTAAGTTTGTTATACTTCCTTCATCTATTTAAGGCATGTAGATGCCACATCCTTTTTTTGATATGATCAGTCAATTGAGGGAAGCAATACACTCATACTCATAAAATAAAAATAAATAAATCAAAAATGTTTTTAATTTGATTTATTTTGTGTATACGAATGTGTGTCCCGCATGGGGGTAAGTGCATGTGTGGTGTGCAATGCCTGTGGAGGACGGAAGACGGTGTTGGGTTCCCCCTGGAACTGGAGTTATGGACAGCTATTAGCTGCCATGTGATACTGGGAATTGGACCCAGATCCTCTGTAAGAGTAGTCTGTAAACACATTTTAACTGCCCCTCCCCCCTATTTTGACCTGGGGTTTTCCTTTATCAGGTGATAGTCCATCAAAGACAGCTTAGAAACCACACTATGACCTCATTTACTCCCCCAAAAAGAGACTTCTTAGTCATTTTCTGAGATGTAACCTCAGAAGCCAAAGAAACAGCACACATGGCTACTGTAAAGATACTTTACATGGAACTCTGCATTAAGAAAACCACATCCATACCTCAGGTTAACATTCTGCCCAAGTGCCTCTTCCTCTGAACCCCCATGTTTAAAATCTCCTTTCATAAACTCCATCCAACTCTGCTTCAGTCTGGCTCTGCCTGAAATTCCTTTCTGCAGCCAGGTCAAGAATCTGGTTTAGCTGAGCAGAAGTCTACAGAGGGTGAGGGGACCCAGAGGTTCCTGCCGTGGCAGTGGGAAGCAGTGTCTCCCCCAGGCTGACACTGACAGGAAGGCCTGGCAGCCCACACCCGTGGAGCTGGGTGAAGCAGGCCGGTGCCTGGGAGAACAGGAGGAGGGCAGAGGCCACACCAGAGACCAAGGAATGAGGGCCGGTGAGAGCAGGATGGGCCGCTGGCACGCCTGGGCACTGCTGTCCTTCCTCTGGCTGCCACACTCACACCACCCTCCAAATGGTCATGGATCAGCTCTCAGTATGGGCTATAGATGTGATGACCTTCAGAAATGTGACCTTTCAGTGCAGTTCTGACAGATGAGCCTTGAAGGCTTTTTAAGTTTTTCCTACAGCAATTCCCACAAGTCAACTAGTTAATCTTCCCTCCTTGAAATGAATAGAAGTTAAGGGAAATTACACAAGGTACCCTGGAGCTTTATTAATATAGTAAGTAGTCTGGCCTTCTGTGACATCACAGGCCTGAGTTTCATTCATGAGAGCTGAAACTCTGCCTCTTCTCCAAAGTGCCCTGGTGGCTTGGGAAATACCTGAATGGGGATGAGAAAGATCAGAGACAGGAGCTGCCCACCAGACCCCGAGTCTCCTCAGACGCACAGGGAGGAGATAGTCCTCTCTCAGCCACAACCGTGCTGGCCTGCAACTCTGGTTTGAAGCTGTTTAAATGGTATTAGAGTGGTGGCTGGATGGATGCAGGAATGCATGGATGGGTGCCTCATTGAAAAAGTCACTGAAGAGGACACCTTAAGAACAGGAAGCCTCAGGCTGGGGAGATGGCTCAGTTGATAAAGAGGTTGCTTTGCAAGCATGAGAACCGGAGTTCCATGCCCAGGACCCATGCCACAAACACGGACTTGTGGAGAGTGCTAGGGAGGTGGGGATGGGAAGACTGCAGGAGTCCACCCCCTTCCTTTCCTTCTCTCAGTTTTTGCCTTCATTTTTTGTCAATGTTTCCACTGCCGCAGTATAATGTAGTTTGTCAGGTTAACATCTATGCTCACATGTATTTTCAAGGTCTGATTTTAACAAAAAAAAAAGCACAATGGGATTTGGGAATGAAGCTTAGTTGAGAGAATCCTTGCCTTACATATAGCATTCCCGAAGTTTATTCATCACCCCAGCCTTCTTGTCACATTCCAGACCGAGGAGCGGGTCCCTAAGAAGGGACTGCAAATGTTGATTAACTCTGGCCTCCACAGGCACAATCGTGCCCACACGTGCACACGTGCACTCACACACAGGAGCTTGCTGAAGAGAGAATGAGAGAAAGGGGGAAACAGAAGGAAGTGTCAAGGTGCAAGCAAGCTTGAAAATGCTCTGAGAACTTCCCCAACCACCTCGATTCCTAAGGGAACTGAATGGGGGACCGGAAATTCTAAGATTTGAAGAAAAGATGAGAAAGAAAGGGAAGTCTGCGTCCTGGACGTGACAAGTGGCGACACAGTGGCGGGGGAGGGGTTCAGGAAATGAGAGAGAGAAAGCGACAGGGCAAAGCTGCAAGGCCCCACCCGCCCGGCCGACCCAAGGCGGGCCCAGCGCAGCCGGGACGCACTCAGCCCCAGCACCAGCAGCTCGCCTTTTGTCAAGCGTTTGCGTCCAACCTTCAGGACCGGTGAGCTCGGGGACGGACCCGGCGGTGTGGGGATCCCAGGGACAGGAAGCCTCAGAGCCCGGGTTGGCTCGGTGTCCCCGCGTTGATCAGAAGTGGGGAGCCACCGCCGTTCACAGGGAGTGGGGACCAGAGCCACGGGGGACTTGGCGTGACCCCAAAGAGATCGGGGAGACTAGGATTCGGGGAGGCGGGACAAGGAGGAACGCCGTGCGTTCACAGCCCGGGTTTCGGGAACTTTCTTAAGCTTAGAGTAACTTGGGCTTTCTCTCCTCTCTTGCAAGTTCACCTGCAGGTCTGGAGAAAGGAATCCATGGCGCGGGCTTTACCTAGCAAGCTCATTCCTTGCATCTCAGCTGGGCTCCTTGTGGTTCTGTGGGTCTGTCTGTGCGCGTCCCTGGCCGGTGAGTTCTAGTCTCTTACAGTGGACAGGGAACGGGGCGAGGCTGCAGAGGGATGTGGATGGGGACTCTAGGAGGACCTCACCTCCTCCAGCCTCCTCAGCTGCCCGCGCACCTGCGGGGTTTGAGCTATTTCCTGTCTCCAGCTTGATCTTTGTCTCACCCAACTCCCTTCCTAAACCAGCTCCCAGGATGAAGTGTGACAGAATTAAGTGACTGTGGAGGCCAGGGGCTGGAGGAAATGGGAGGGCAAGATGGAAGACAAGAATCTCCAATACACACACACACACACACACGTTGGCTGGAATCCTGTACAGAGTCACTTGGATCGGATGTGGTGGGCACAGGGCATGACCCTGCCAGGAGGCCGTGAATGACAGAACCCCTAACAGCCAGCGCCTGCCCAGTTCCCCAGGCTGTTTTCCCATACTCCCGCTTTCTCCCCAGTATGCCTGGGCTCTTTGTCCAAAAACTCCCTATTGCACTTTACACACAGGCTGCCAAGAGTCCAGCCGCCACCAAATATACAGACGCACATACAGAGAGAGAGAGAGAGAGAGAGAGAGAGAGAGAGAGAGAGAGAGAGAGAGAGAGAGAGAGAGAGAGAGAGAGAGGAGAGAGAGGAGAGAGAGGAGAGAGAGGAGAGAGAGAGAGGAGAGAGAGAGAGGATTTTCCTTTGTTTTGTATTTGCTCTTTGGGGCAGATTTTTACTCTGTAGTCCAGGCTAGCGTGGATGTCCGGCTGGCCTGGAATTTGCCTCAGTCCCTTTCCTTGGTCTCCCAGTTACTGGGATCACAGGCCTGTGCCAAGACAGCTGGCTTTCCTTTGCAAGTGATTCTTTGAACTATGGCCCTCTCCCTGTCCGTCCCCACATTGCACCCTTGAGCAGTTTTAGCCGCTGCTCCTCTAGCTGGCACTGCATGCCCCTGACTGACGGCGCACCCTAGCAATCCAGCCCTTTTCACTGAGGCAACCTAAAGCAGGGGGAACAGGCACATAGGACAGTGACAGTGATGCTGAGTGGGAACATATGGACACTTCTGCCTGTGCACTCTAAGCTCATCTAGTCTGACTGCTGGGGAGACAGCATCAGATAATGGGGTTCCTTCAGGGAGCAGTCAGTTTTTCCCCAAAGCCAGGCAGTATATATTTTCAGTTTGGTAAATGACACTGTTATCTGTTTCTGCATGAAATACTCACTTCAACCTCTACTGTGCCAGCATCAGAAGACAACGAGCAAACGGAGGGGGAGCAGTTTGGTCTGTGCTAGTCTACTGACCTCACAGTAGGGAATATCCAGTTCTCCATATTGGTATCCATCACCCTTGGCAACTTCGCCAAGTGATGAGAAAGCTGTATGATTCGCCGTCAGCAGGGGGTCCTGCCCTGCCCCTGACTTCTGGGTGAGCTGAGGACAGGAGGAGGTCTTGAGGTCCGTGTCCCACTGCTCTCTCTTTTGCTGTCCAATGGATTCCTTGGTTCACATTACTCACAGGGGACGTGATGAGTTGAGAGTGAGGTAGTAGTTGAGGACCAGTCTGTCACATCCTCTAGGGTAAGTACTATATTAAATATACTATACAGGGAACATGGGTAGCTGTGTCCGATACAGGTTCTTCCTTACTAGGGTAGCTCTGATGTATTACAACTTATCATTTGGGGGACTATGTGTGACTATTGGACTGTCTACATTATGATCTAGTGGAAGAATAACACAGCTCATGATGGTCCCCTAATGCTGCATGATTACCTACATATTGGGACGAGAAGGCCCCTCTCTCCCAGGAGTCACTGGATATGCCACACATTTCTCTGCACAAGTGACACAGGCCTGGGTCTGGATCCTAGGGGTCAGTATTGTGATTCTCCAATTAGATACTGTTATAAGGCCCACATAGCACCTTTCCCTCGCGTAGAGGCCTCAGTATCCCAGACTGTCCTAAGTCACAGGTCCTAGTGGTGGTCAAGCCACACACCTCATCATTGTTTCCTGTCTGATTTTTTATAGATGGAGACAGGGACGACCTCAGGGTTTTCTAGCACCTTCCCTTTCTGATACAATCTCCTTACATTGGTATAGCAGGAGGCTCTCCTCCAGCAGAGGCTTCACTGGACTTCTCACTCTGTATAACATAAAACCAACAGATATTTGGATAAACTCGGAACCTAACTTCCAGGGCCCTGGTGCTACCTCATCATACCTGATTGGGTAACTCTGCACTGAACTTCTGTATTATTACAATGGTTCAAGAGATATGAGAAGTTTGTCTTAATCCTTTCTTAACATCCCCACTCTAAATTGTTCTCCTTTTTGGCTGTTCTATCTAGATCTTACAGTTTCTGTGTCAGATGCTGGGGACGAAACCTAGGATCTTTCAAATATTAGGAAAATGTTCTAATATGGAGCAACACCCTCAACACCTGGGCTCTGGCTTTTGTTTCTGCTGTATCTAATCTTCCCTCTGCCCAGAGGACCAGTGCTGTGAAGACATTAATATTAACCTGTCTGAGTCCAGATATGTCCTACCTGGCCTTAAAAAGACTCAGTGACCTTTCTCTTTGTGTTCATGACCTTGAGTAGTCCTCTACCACACAGAACTGGGATAATCTCTGTAGCCTTAAGAATATAATGGAGATGCTTAATGGGACTCTCCAGGCTAGGTCTCAATGAACCTCCTTGTTCGTTGGTTCTCTCTTTCGAGAATAAGCCAGCCAGACCACAGTTGCCTTAACACAGGGAGGTATTCTGGTGCAGACAGGGTATTTAGCACATGGAAGAGAAGAAGTCTTTTCCATCTTGGAGAGGTTGATGAAAGACAACATCAGACTTGGGCCTGAACAAATAAAACTGCTGGACTGGGTAGAAAAAACGCACTCAGAGATTTAAAAACAAAGCCAATGCCTTGTTGAGACAGCAAACACTATGTGTCCCTGAGTTCTTCAGCGGGTTTTTAAAAAACCTTTGATCATTGTCCACTTTCCAATGACAGGCTTTGTAGATCTTTAGTTCCCACCCACAAAGCTGGTTCTCAGGGCATTCATGTGTATCAAACATTCCACGGAGGCGGGGAACACATGGTGAGTCAGGATTTCGGTCACTTAGGAGGAGTGAGTGTGGAAGGCTGGTGCATGAGAAGGGTGTGTAAGAGTGCCACGGGGTGGAAAAGTGGAGTTGAGAGAAAACACGGATGTGGGAGAAATGAAGGCTCTGAGGTCTTAGGAGAAGGGGGACGCCCGTTACAGAGAGAAGGAATGAGCTCAGAAACCTCCAGCAATCCTGCTCTAGCCGGTGGAGTGTTTGGGGAGACAACAGAGAAGAGGGTGTTTATTAACATCTCCTCTCCGTCTTATCATGAGTAACTGTATTGTCTACTTGCTAAATATTCATTTAACAAAATGCTTCTTTTTTTCTTTTTGTTTTGTGCTCTGGGTTGTTATGCGACAGAGTCTCGCTACGTATACCTGGCTGGCCTAGAAATCACTATGTGCAGGCTGGGACCTCAGTCTCACGCAGCCTCTGCCTCCTGAGTGCCGGGATGAAAAGCGGTGCTCTGCAGTGTGCACCACTGTGCCTGGCCCAGTAAAAGGAGTCTTTAATTTCACGTTGCAGCTCTCTCTCTCTCTCACAGGGAAGTGTGTATATGTGCACACCTCACTACATCTTGCCCATTCCTCTGCAGTCAGCACTGGAACATCTCATGTACACTGCACTGCATGTCGTTTTTGGTGATAGCAGAGGTCTGAAGACCAGTGGCTGTAAATGTGCTGGCATGCAAACACTGGCTTTTACAGGTCACAGACCAATGGTTATGTCTTTGTGAAGATGTTAGGGTGCGATTGAATTGGAGGAGATCCCACAGACCTGATGCCCACTTTGGGAGAGACTGAGCTCACAGGTGGCAGCCCGCCTTAATGCCGAGTTCCAGCATGACTCCAGGAATCATTTCCTGAACACCCAGGACCTGTGAGGAAGGTGCTGTGTGTCCTGTGATGCCTCCTTCTCCTTTGTAATGAAAGCTCTGTCTATTCAGGTAGAGTCTAAGTCCCAGGAGCACCGACGTTTCTGATATATTTTGTACCTCAACATTTGGTAAAACATCACTAAAATTGCTTGTCAGATGAATCCTCCTGGTGACAGTGCGTGTATCTGTGGGGTCTGCAGTAGAATCAGAGGATCTTACCAAGACAGTCAAATGTGGTTCGAGACTATATAGATCCAGAAGTGACATCTCAGATGGAAGTTTCTCTGACTGCCAATCTGGCCCCTCAGAGGGAATCCAGGGACACAGAACATGAGTCATTTGGACCTCACTTACATATTTCTCTCATAGATATTCACTGTCTTTACCTCAACTTCACTGTGAAAATTCAATCTGGACCTAGAGAGCCCTGGTGTAAAGTGACGAGCTCAGTGGATGAACTGCCTTTCCTTCAATACGATAATGAGGACAAGGCTAACCCTTTGGGTAACCTGGGAAAAGAAATCCGTAAGACTAGGATATGGGCAGATTTGAACCAAAGGATGGAATACATGGGACAAGAGTTCAGGAAAAGGCTCCCTCTCATCCAACTGGAGAAACCCAAGATGAGGGGTAAGTATGGGACGGCATGCAGAGCCAGAGCAGGTCGGCAAGAGACAGCAAGCAAGGGCGCACAGTCAGGGGCCAGGCTGCATTTCTGGAAAGGAGCTGAGTGTTGCCCAAACTTGGCAGTACATGGTACATACTGGGTGAGAACATACAAGTCAAGGAGGAAAGAACATTGACTCCTAAGCCAGTGGAGTAAGATTTAACCTTTTGGCAGGTCGTGAATCTAATAAAGGATTTTATTTATCTATTTTTTTAAGATTTCTATTAGTATGAACACACCCGGGGATGACACACATGTGCCCATGAGTGCAGATGCCTTCAGAGGCCAGAAGAAGATGTCAGACACCCTGGAACTGCAGTTACAGGCAGTTAGGTGCCAGCTAGTGTGAGTGTCAAGGAGCGAACCTAGGTTCTCTACAAGAATAGTCAGTGCTCTTAATCACTGAGCCATCTCTCCAACTCAGGGTCATGGATCTATCAAAAGTAGAGGATGATGTTTTTTTTCCTGTGCTTTACAGGTCACCCCACCTTGCAGGCCAAGATGTTTTGTCAACATCAACGTGGACAGTATGTAGGTGCCTCCTGGCAGTTCACCATCAGTGAAAAACATTCCTTCTTCTTCTACCCAAAGAATTTGACCTGGTCAGTTATTCATCCTGAAGCTACAGGTATCATGAAGGAGTGGGAGAAGGACCAGGAACTCGTAAAGGACCTCAAGAAGGTGTCCATAGATGACTGCAGTCATTGGCTGAAGGAGCTTTTAAAACACTGGCAACCAATGCCTGGTATGTAGTTATCTAGGTTCCCACAGGCAACTTCAATGTGGGGGGAAGGTGTGGCACCTCTTTAACGGTCTGATGATTTCCTTGTTTGGATGTCATGCTGTGTACACCTTGGGAAGTTTGATAGGCTGGGTCAATGCCTTCTTGTTCTTGTTGGATTCCCAGTCTGGAGAGCCAGTGATGACCACAAGAATTACTCACCTCCTAATATTTCTTCTTCCCCATTAACCAATGGCCCAGTTACTTATTGGCCTGCTAATGGGTACTCAAGTCTGTAGGGATCACAGGAGCTTTCCAGCTTTTTTCCAGAAACAACTCTTCTAAAGCCTGTGTTACCTTCTCCTGATAAAATTAAGTGCCATCAACTGTCCCAATGTTAAGAAAGTTCTTACCATAGGAAATAATTTACATGTTCCTGGTAATCATATGGACATTTTCTTCCCTTGGCAGTAAAATAGCTCAAGATGGACATGGTCCCTCTAACTACTATTCTTTCTCTACCTAGGAGCTGGTAAAATGGTTGTCACATGTGTCCTGTGGTCTACCCTGGGAGTGCTAATGAAGATGCATTGTTATGTTTATTCGAGATTTTTGCTGTTTGTTTGTTTTAGGACCAACATCATTGGCTCCAGGTGTCACCCAGCTTGTTTATACTACCCAGCTTACACCACAGAGTGTGTTTATCATCATTTTAGTAATCATCCTAATTATGATTTGTTTCCTCATTGTGATCCTTGTGAGGAAATTCTGCCCCGGTGAAGGTGAGGAACAGGGTGAGCACAAATTCCTGTCCACTGCAATGACTGCTTTTCCACTGAAATGATGTGCCCCTCAGTGTTGAGCCCACACTGCTGAGCAGACCTAGGGGTAGGTATTGTTCTGGTACAGGAGGCCAACTTAGGTAGCACAACTATGCACTTGGAAGAGGATAAACCAGGAGGGTCCCCCTGAGTTGGGAGCAGGATTCATGTCCTAGAAAACATGAATGGGGTGTTTTCACCTTCTGATCCAACCCGTGGGGATGTCATGCTGTGCACACTTTGGGAAATTTGATAGACTTTAATTTAAAACATTGGCTCTTTGGGGATAACATGGTCTAGGGCTACAATTCCTAATGCCATAGAACTGTCCATCAGCTGTTGTGTATTGTCTAGAACATCAGAAACAACACTGTTAAACCAACACTTAAAAGCAAATACTGACTTTTGTTGACAGTTCAGCAGCTGAAGGAATATACTGACTTTTTCTCAAACACCAAGAGTGTCCAAGAACTGAATGAAAAACTTTTTAGAATGTCACACCTGCATAAACTCCTGACACGGACCTCTTACTATGTGTCATTCAGTCATTCTGGAAAATTCACAAGAGGTGACTGGTTACAGTCAGTTAGGGCTACTGATTTTACTTACTGTGTCACAATTCTCTCCCTGTCAGACTCAATTGAAAAGAAGAAATAGATGGCTCAGGAGTTCAGAGCACATCTTACTGATTCAGAGAACCTGATTTGGGCTCCAGAATCCATTTCGGAAGGCTCAGACCAGTTGTAACTCCAGCTCCTGGGGAATCCTATGCCTCAGGCCTACAAGGTCACCTGCACCTACGTTCACCTACAACCACCAGAGAGACACACACACATAATTTAAAATAATAAGAATAAATATTTTTAAATGATGCCATTGAAGTGACCCTTGGTGTTCATATATAAGAGGCAAGTGCATTAAGAAGATCCCTTAGGTTTATTTCTGGGCCCCTGCGGCTCTGGTTTCTCTAATACCTGTGGTCACTGTGGATTCTGATGGTTCCTCTTTCCTGTCACACACTGGGTGACCTTGGGCACAAGACCAAAGCTGAGTTGCATGGGCTCTCTGTGCCCTGTGTCCCCAGGACTCCCTCACCCCAGGGTCCCTTCCCAGCACTCACTGGCTCATATACTTAGGGACCCCCAGCAGCAACAGGAGAACAGAACAGAAAAGGATATGAAAAGGCAGAGAATAGAGTGGTGCCTGTGGCCAGGGCCAGAAAAATAAGAATCAGTGCTGGGCAGGGTGCACATGGGTTTGGAGAGTGGCCACTGCCCACCCCCTTTCCACGTCTGTCCCTTTACTCAGGCCCCTCCCCTCTGTCCCTGTACATCCCTGTAACTTTGCATTCCCTTTCTACTCCTCTGGTTTTCCCATCCATATCTCTGCCATCAAAGGTGCCTTGTTGTTGTTTCCTTTAAAAAATAAAAATAAAAATAAACAAACTGAGGCTTTGTGTCTGCAGTAGGGTCCAGGCTCTGAAATCAAGTGCTTGAAGACAGTTGTTAGCCTCCCTGTGAACAATGCTATACTCTTCTAGAAAGCTCTGTGGAGTTGGAACCTCAGACATTCAGGAAACGTTTCTTCTTTTTTTCTTTTTCTTTCTTGCATGCAGTGTTTGTGTGTGCTGGTTTTAGTGTGTGTTTGTGTGAGTGAGCTCTGGTGTCAAAATGTCCTCAGGAGAGTTTTTTTCCTTCTCCTCTCCCTCCTTCTTCTCCTGTCCCTCCTCTTCTTCCTCCTCCTCCTCTTCATTTTCTTCTTTTTCAAGACAGGGTCTCCCTTTAGCCCCAGCTTGCCTGTAATTCACTATATAGACCAGGCTGGCCTTGACTCACAGAGCTATGCTATGTGCCTCTGCCTCCTGACCACTTAGTTTTCTTAGACTGGGTCTCCTACTGAACCAGGAGCTCACTGATTTGGCTAGACCATCTGGCCAGCAAACCCAGCTGTTCCGCCTCCCCCATCCCCTGCTCTGGGAATACAGGCATGCACTGCCACCCAGCCTCTTTGTAACCTAGTTTTAGGGAATCAAACTCAGGTTCTCATGATTGCAAGGCAAACGTTTCATTCACTGAGCTTCTCCTCACCCTGAGGCTTCCTTCTTTCCATTGACAAGTTCCTCTTTGGTGACTTTCACAATTGAAGAGTTCATCCAGTAAGTGATTCATCAAACATCCTTCCAACCAACTACTAGATACATTTTAAACAGTGTCAATGCATGTTGCTGTCTTGCATGGTGATAAGCTAGGATGGATGGTCCTCTACTTGTTGAGTCGGAGAGACATCCCCCACCCCAGATGCCCTCTCCTACAGGGAACTCAGAACAGTTAAAAGCTGTCTCCTCTCAGTGTTTAGGTGAAGCTCTCTATGTCTAAGATTTGAATGTTTCTACTGAAGAAACACTCTAAATGTTTGTAATTATGTAACATATTTTTAAGTGGATCATTAGGTTGCTGATAATTGTTTTCCAGTAATTGCTTATATATTATTTGGTCTGATGGTGAGGTTTTTACCCTGTGTCTATGCTGTGATAAATATGTGTTATCTACCTTAGATATACTTTGTGATATATATGATGTACATACACATACAGATATATTTAATGTTCACCCCCCACATAAAGGGTTTAATTCAAAGTGGCCTGTAAGTGAATAAGACAATGTGTAAGCTTAGAATTAATTCCATATAGTTCATAAGGTAGAAACACATCTAACAGAGTTTAAATTTGACCTTATACCAACTAAACTTTATACAGAGTCACCCATCTTAGGTAGATGTTGAAATGATTGAAGTAGTAATAATCTAAACTTTATTACTGTCCTTGAAGTATTATTTTTTTAAAGGATAAAGAGTAATCAGATGTGGCCATGCTTTTAAGAAAAGAGTGTAAATTACATCAAGATTTTCAAAAAGAAAAAGAAAGAAAGGAAGGAAGAAAGATCAAGTGTGAGACAGTGATATAGAATGTTAAAGGTATAAAAACATTTCTGAGGAAAGGAAGGCTAAGAAAGGATTTTGTATGGTAAATTAGTTTTGTCCTAAAGTAAAATATTGTTAAAACTACAGAGAGATTGAGACAAAACCAGAAGATTAAACAATGTCCATAGAAGCTTGTGAAGTTTACTCTTAAAGAATAAGAACTTCATGTTTTGTCAAGATAATTATCTCTAATTTATACTGATTTGGTTGGGTACTCAACTTTTTCTAACCACTCTTATTAGAGTAGTTTTATTATTTAAAAATCTGGTTTTGTCAAGATTTATCCATCAAGAATGTCAAGCCTTTTGGTACCAGGACATAGCATTGCCATCTACAAAGCTCATGCTCAAGAATGTACAATAGAGTTTTAAAAGTCCCCCCAAATCTTATTAAGTTGACAATTTGGGGAGACCACATTCAAGGGAAGATACTAGGACAGCCAGATCATGAACCATGCCAGCAGAGGACACTGGAAGAGGAAACCTAAAGTAGCCAAGGGCTGCTAAAGTCTGCAGCATCTTTGAAAGTAACCCCTAAGGAGCCTCACCTACACAGCACAACGAGGTTCATTTTGCCACCACATTGTCTAAAAAGCACCACAGAAAAATATGATCTAAGATAATATTAAAAAATGAAATTCTACCAGCTACAAGCAGGATTCTCACACTGACCTGGTTCAATTGGTGAACTGATGCAACAACTTTCACTTTCTCTCTCTTTCTCTCCCCCCCCCCCCCCCCCCCCCCCGGCCAGGAATTCACCACATAGCCCAGCTTACCTTGAAATTTAAAACATTTTTGATTTGTTTTATTTTGGAATAGAGTCTCACTGTGCATACCTGGCTAGCCTAGACTCAGTATGCAGACCAGGCTGATCTTGAACTCACAGAGATCTACTGTCACTGTGCTAGAAATGATGGCTTGTGCTACTGTACCTGGCTTAAGTTTTTAAATTTAATTTATTCACTGTGTGTGTATGTGATAGGGTGCTGTAGTACTTGTGCTGCAGCTTGTTTGTGGGGGTTGGAGGATAACCTGTGAGAACTGGTTTTCTGTATCCACCTTATGGCTCCTGAGGACTGAACTCGGATGCTCAGGTTGGTGGCAGGTGCCTTATTTCACCAGCCTCACAACTGTTGCCCTCAAAGCCCTCCAAATTGTAACTAAGACTCTCTTATCATCTCACATTACTCCTAAATCTACAATCTACCTCAGTCCCTCTGAGGTAGGTTTGCAGTAGGTTCTTCCTCCAGATAAGTATCTTATTAGATGCAGAATCTAACCTGTTTCAGTATGCTACATCATTGGGACAGATGATCAAACCTGTGACTGTACAAAGATAAGGGAAGTCCCAAGCCAAATTCTACCTTTTGGAGACCATCATCTCATATTAATCGGGGATACTGAGTCTATTTTAAAATACTGCCAACAGTGTCTCTCCTGGAATGGCCAGTCTCGGGAAGGACAGAGGATGTCATACAATCACTGTTGAACACAATAGAGAGCTGTTCACATCTTAACTACTCAAATACAACCTCATACAAGAGGCCATAGAATAATCCCTAGTAACTTCTCTTAACTGCTCTGAAAGGACCTCATTCCTTCTCAAGGGTGTGAGTCTGAGAATTCACTTACTGTGCTTTGTCCACAGTACATATTCATTTGCAAAACTTTATGTCAATGCAATGCCCACGGAGGCCACTACCATGTTAGTGCTCAGAACCAAATCTAGGTCCTCTGCAAGAGAAGCCAGTGCTCTTCACTTCTGAGCAATTTCTCAAGCCCCCTGAAGTAGATCTATATCACCAAATAGAATGTTTTGTGTAAAAAAAAGTGTATATTCACAATTATGTTGCCAATGGCCCTTTGCTCACTGAACTCATCTGATGAATGGCTTACTTGAAACACTGTTTCAAAAAAATGGAAAAAACAAACAACAAAAAAAAAAACAGAAATTCTAGACATTGATTCCCAACTTGATTTGATGTGGAACCAACTAGGAGTCGCTGAGTGGTCTGGGAGAGATTTCTGGGGGGTGGGGGGAATGAATTCTGACATTGTAGAAATACAAATGAGGCTCTGATTTTGTCTCTAGAATAACACACGTATGGCAGTTTTCTATTCCTTAAAGGAAGTCAGTCAGTCTACATCCTCTCTGAGTAGCCCATTTGTTTGTTTCTGTATAACATGGGCTCAGATTTAATACTGAGGCATAGGTATCAAAGCCATGTCTGTAGCCTCAGAGTGTTACAGCAAGCTGTTATAGTTTGCAGCATGCTAGTTATTGGCCTTATAGAGTACGACTGGGAACTTTAGGTGAAGACTCCTAATGTTATGGAGGTTTTGTAATTTTTGTGTATTTCATACACAACACCTTAATCATCCCATTACCCCCCTTCCCCATCAGCACCTTCCCATCGCTAATTTGTGTTCTATATGTTTCTTGAATCTGTACAGGTATGTATTTCCTTAATTTAGGGGAGTTTTCTTCTATAACCTGGTTGAAGATCTGGTCAATGCTATTGGCCTAAGATTCTTTTCCTTCCTGTACGCCTAAAATGCATAGATTTTATCTTTTCATGATGTCCCACATTTCCTGCATATTTAATTCCAATGTTTTTCAAGTTTTTCATAGTCTCTGCTTAAGGAGTCCAGTTCTTCGACTTTGCCATCCAGTTTGGATATTCTGTCTTCTGTTTCATTCATACTGTTGGTGAGGCTTTCCCCTGTCATTTTGAATTACCTCACTGAGTTTTTCACTTCCTTCATTTCAGCCTCAGCTTTCTTCAGTATTTTTAACTCTTTCATTAATTCAGAAGATTTTCCCTGTCCTCTTTTAGTTGAGCTGTTTGAATGCTCTTTAAATTTACTGAATTCCTTGATCATGTTTATGATTATTCTTTCAAATTCTGTGTCCTGGGTTATCTCTAAGGGGTTCTCATTGTAGAACTCGTCCGTATGACGAGTAGTTTTGGGTGTGAACATATTATTTTGTTTTTTCACGATATTTTTTTTAATTGTGTTTTTGGCACGTGGATTTCTTTTCTTGCTGCCGACTCTGGTATGAAAAACGAGGCTTCCTTTGTTGAGTTGAAATCTGATTCTGTTTGTACTATTGATGGACCTTGGTTGCTTTCTGATTGGCTATGAAAAGATGGTCAGTCTAGGCTTCAGGTTTTCTTTGGGCAGTAAGTCCTGGTCAGTCACCTCCCCCAGGGACTGAGGCCAGGCCCCTGCCCGCAGCTCTATGCACGGGGATCTCTTCCCATCCGAGGATAGACTGTGCCCACCATGATATTGGCTCCACACGGGCCAAGCATAGGTGCCGTATGCTACCGCTCCCGCCGCACAACCCACACAGTGCAGACACTGATGGAGTAGGTTATTTTCTCATCAGAAGAGATTGGCTCCCACCGAGAGCACCAGGACAGGCTAATGCTAAATTTCCTTTTAATTTTTCATGGTCCTGGGGATTGAACTTAGGGTTTTGCACGAGCTGGGCTCTACCACAGAGCTATATCCCCAGCACTTTTGAATTTGTGAGACAAAGTCTCACTATGTTGCTCAGACAAGTCTTGTTCCAACTCTGCAGTCCACTAAGACCTTGAACTTGCAGTCTTGCTGCCTCAGTCTACTGAGAAGCTGAGGTTCTAAGCTGCTCAATCAGCCCTCTTGCACATAACTTTTTGAGGTATATCTTGGGTGACCATAGATTAGTCATCACGAGGACATACACAGCACCGGAGACAGAAATGAACTGTAGGTTTAGGGACCGGATGGATACGAGGATGAGCTCGTGGAAGATGCCCAGGAGTGCATGTGGCACGCAATAGTCTCTGTCTCTCTGTCTGTCCCTCTCTTTCCTTTTCCCTCATTGTATTTAAAAAAAATGTATACCATGGGCTGGGCATAGTGGTACATACCTTTAATCCTAGCATTTGGAGGCCAGAGGCAGGCCAATCTCACAGAAATCCAGGAAGCACACTCTGGTGTACATAGGCAGCTGGGGCTACCAGGAGACCCTGTCTAAAAAACAAAAACAAAAGTGTAACTTTAAGGGTGTTAAGACACTAATTAATAGAATGTGTAAATCCTAGAGGAACTGTGAATCCCACTGAAGGGGGCCATAAACTCACAAATTCTTTGAAGTAACCAACTCTAGCCCCAAACTGACAGGTCTGACTTCACTCAGATCCTTATCAGACAGTCACTTCCGGAACTAAGGGAGGTGGTATGTGGAACCAACTGTCTTCTTCAGGGCTTTGAGGCTCCAGCCTGCTCCCCAGGAGAAGGAGTCTTGAAAGAAGGGCTTCCAGCTGGGCCCCAAAGGGGATAAAAACTTTCCCTCTCTCTCTCATTAGGTTGTAGAGGCTTCTTACCAGGAGAAGAATCCACCTGGCTGAATGCTGACAGTAAAGTACACACTCCTTGCCTGTTGCAGGTCTGGCTCTAGTTTTTATTTCTTCACTCTAAATGCCACCTCTTTTTCTTCTCCTGAAATCTAACACTAATCAAAATTGAAACCTCTATTTTTAAAAAAAAAAAAAATGAGACAGGTTCTTACTATGTAGCCCTGGCTATCTAAAAACTCTCTCCTACCACCTCAGCCTTCCAAGTGCTGGGACAACACATGTGTGCCACCATGCCTGACCACACTGATTGGTTTTGTTGTTGTTAATGAAAATAAGGTTTAGTATATAAAGTAATACGTCCATACAAAGATGCAAACAGTTTCATTCATTTTCTTCCAGATGTTCTCATCAGCTTACAGCACATGTGGAACTGACATTTATAGGCAGTCTCAGGGTAGAAATTTTTGGGTGCTAGTTAGGTTGAGTAGGTTGCTCTTTTGTATTTATAACATGTGCATTTTAATTTTTTCTCAATGCATATTTTTATTGAATTTTTCTACATTCCTCACAAAATATCTTAATCCCATCCTGAACCCCTCCCCAATCTGCACTCCCTATGCCCCCAACCCACCAGATTTCACATATCGTAAGTATTGTCTTCAAAGCACGCAGAGTCACCCGAAGACTTAAGCAAAAAAGCTCCATTGAGCAGGTTCTACAGTGCATGGGAAGCGGGCCAGCTACTCAGTAGAAGGTGCTGTTGATAAGCTCAGAGACCAATGAGATTATAAAAAGGAACAAATCAGTTTAGGAGATGCAAAATGGCAACCATACTCAGAGGAAGATCAAAGGGAGATATCGATAAGATACCGGTATTTGCTGGCAAACAATAGTTTGCTGAAAGTAATTTCACATGTATCTTTGAAATCAATGCTAGAAAAAAAGGAAGAAAGGAAGGAAGGGAGAGAGAGAGAACCTGAATCATCCCTAACTACTTAAAATGCATATCTTAAGAGCAAAACATCTTCTCAAGCTTTGAGTATAGGTTCAGAGCTTCGTGAAGAAAGGCAGAAAATAATGAACTGTTACCATTTTGGAAAAAAAAGAATTCCATCTCAACAGGAGAGATGAATTAACTGTAATTTTCCGTCTTGAACAAAGATGTGGACCGCCGGAAGTAACAAGGCTAGGACCTGGCATTGCGCTCCCCAGC
This sequence comes from Eospalax fontanierii, assembly GCA_035773235.1. NCBI lineage: Eukaryota > Metazoa > Chordata > Mammalia > Rodentia > Spalacidae > Eospalax > Eospalax fontanierii. Next base: position 15,212,059 of record CM069545.1, read on the forward strand.
CAGGCCTAGAGAGTGAGTGACGCCTTGTTTTAATCTCTCCAAGGCACTCTTGCTCCTGCATGCCTCGGGTTTGATCTCTGTCCCCACACTCTTGGATGGTGGCCAGCGGCACTACATATTTGCTCTGTGCCCAGTCACTCAGCAGCTGACAGTATTGGCACCATGTTGCAGTTTAAAGCAGTGGACGCTTCTAGTGTTGAGGGCTGCCAATGGCCTGTGCACTTCCGGCTTGTAAGGAATCTCCCGGGATTGGGCCAATGCAGTCTGGGTTAGCCTTGAGAACTTTGGCCAGGCCCGGGACTCCACGCCCAAGGACGCGCCCTGATGCCATGGGCCGGCCTGCGCTTTTGCTCGTCAGCTCTGACGTGGGCTGCAAATACTGCGTTTTCTTAGCCTGCCAGGGCCTAAGTGCATCAGCCGTACGTCAAGCTCAAGGCACGCAGGAGGCCACAATCTTTGAAACAAACTGACTCAAACTTTGAAACAAACTGACTGCTTGTTTTTTTCTTGTTTTTTGTTTTGTTTTGTTTTTAGACAGGGTCTTCCTGTAGCCCCAAATGACCTCGAATTCACTATGTAAACCAGGCTGGCCTAGGTCTCACAGAGATCTGCCTGTATCTGCCTCCTCGGAAATGCTGAGATTCCACCACACTTGGCTATTTTCAAAGACATATTTTACATTGAGGGACAGGAGAGATGGTTCAGCAGTTGAAGACTGCTCTTGCAGAGGACCCAAGTTCGATTCCCAGGACTCACATGGCAGCTAACCTCCTCTTCTGACCCGCAAACACTGCACAACACAGGAGCACCTGCCTACATGCAGGCAATGCACTCATAGTCATAAAAGAAAAATAAGAGACAAAATATTTAAAACATTTTATATTGAAATGCAATATCCATAAACTGAGTAAATCTTAAATAACCAGCTTGATTTTTACAGTTTGATGTGTTTCTTAAATGGAGTCTGCTTGTATAATCACTTGCCAGATGACGTTATAGATCATCAACTGAGGAATTCACTATTCTGACTTCTAAACCCTTTGTGTACTTTTCTGAGACAAGGTCTTACTCTGAGTACAGGGCTGGCTTTGAATCATAATCCTCCAGCCTCTGTCTCCTAAGTATGGGGATTGCAGGACAGCTCCATCATGCCTGGCTCTGTTTTTAAATTTTATGTAAATGGACATAGGAAATGTTATATGTTTGGAATTTTTCTTCTGAGACTTAGATTAAGGTAGTCACAACTCTTATCATGAATCATCAGCATTTCTTATAGCTTGTTATAGTCATTTCTACATAGTGTTCCCACTACAAAGACACTGTAACACTGTATCCTTCTGTGCCAGTGACAGAGGATATGCTACTGGACACGGTAATTCACCTGTCTCTCCAATCTATATCCCTGTTGATTCTTTCCTGGCATTTAGTGAGGTGATACAGTCAAGATGTGGTTTCTACACATCAGTGCCTTAACTGTACATAAAAGTGTGATCACATAAATAAATTCCATTAAAAAGTATTGTAAAGCACCTTCTCTTATATGTGTACATCAAGGGTCACTTCAAATGCATCATTTGAAAATGCTTGTTTATTATTTTTAATTATGTGTGTGCATGTCTGTGTGTGTTGGTATGTGCACGAGTGCGGGTGACACAGAGGTCTGAGGCATTGGATTCCCTTGGAGTCAGAGTTACAAGTGGTTGTGAGCCATCCATTGTGAGCCAGTCCCAATGGTGGGACTGAACTCTGGATCAACAGGAAGCACTCTGAACCGCTGAACCATCTCTTTTGTCCCTCCAAGTATACCTACATGAAGAGAATTATAACACAGTAAAATCAGTAGCCCTAACTGACTGTGACCAGTTACCTTTTGTAAAAATTTCAAAACGACTAAATAGACACATAGTGAGAGCCCCTGCAAAGGCATGACAGGAGCACAGGCAGGCGAGGCATTCTATAGTTTGTTTCATTCAGTTTGTGGACACTCTCTGTGTCAGAGAAGAAGATAATATATTCCAGAGACAGCCAAACTATCATCAAATGTCACTGTTTGCTTTCAAGGGTCAGTCTAACAATGTTGTTTCTGATGCTCAAGAAGACACATAACAGGTTATGATGGACAGTCCTATAACATTAGGAATTATAGCCCTCGATCATGTTATCCCCAAAGAGTCAATGTTTTCAGTCAAAGACGTGGGGAAACCTGGGCTGGATTATGAGGAGACAACACCCCATTCAAGGTTTCTGGGACTTGTACCCTGCTCCCAACTCCTGTTTCATCTCTCCTCTGACTGCACAGCTATGCTACCTAAGTTGACCTCCTGTACCATAACAATAGCTATCCCTAGGCCTCAGCAGTGTGGGGCTCAACACTAAGGGAGGCACATCATTTCAGTGGAGAGAGAGCCGTTGCAGTGGACAGGAGCTTGTGTGCGAGATGTAGCAGCTCGAGATAGAACATCAACCCCAAGTCATCCCCAGAGTAAGACTATATCAAAAGCCGGAGTTCAGCCTACTCCTCACCTCTATGTGGGCAAAATCTTCCCACAAGTATCAAAAGTAGAAATTAATTGTGGTTAGGCTGATACTCAAATAATGATAAATAAATTCTGTAGTATAAGGAAGCTGGGTGACATCTAGATCAACTGATGTTGGTCCTAAAACAAACAGAAAAAATCCTGAATAAACAAAACAATGCCTCTTCATTAGCACTCCCAGGGTAGACCACAGGACACGTGTGACAACCATTTTACCAGCTCCTGGGTAGAGAGAATTATAGGAGTTGGAGAGACCAGGTCCATCTTGAGTTATTTCACTGCCAAGGGAAGAAAATGTCCATGTGATTACCATGCAATGTGAAACAGTCACTAGAGCAACAACTATCTGGACAGTGACACAATTGATGGCATTCAATTCTATCAGAAGAAGGTAATGCGGGTTTTAGAAGAGGTGTTTTTGGACCTGGTGGGAAAAAGCTGGAAGGCTACTGTTCTAGTTTGCTTCTCTATTACTGTGGGAAAAAACACTCTGACCAATATCGACTTGAGAAGGAAAGGATTATTTTATCTTACATCACCCAGGTATCTTACACCTTCCATCTTCATCACTGAGGAAGCCCAAGGTAGGTACTCAGGGCAGGAACCTTGAGCCAGGAGCTAGAGCACAGGCCATGGAGGAATGTGCTTAGTGGCTTGGTCCTCTAGTCCATGCTCAGCCTGTTTTCTTATAGAATACAGAATAACCTGCCCAGGGATGACACCACCCACAGTGGGGCTGGGCCCTCCCACATCACTCAGCAATCAAGAAAATACCCCACAGATATGGCAACAGGCCAGCCCAATGGAGGCAACTCCCCAGTGGAGGTTCCTTCAAGCCAGGTGTGTCAAGTTGACATCAAAGATATCCAGCACAATTACTGTGATCAATAGAGACTTGAGCTCCCATTTAGCAGACCATTGAGTAACTGAGCCACTGGTTAATGGGGAAGAAGAAATATTAGGTAGTAAGTAATCCTTGTATCACCCCACTTCTGGGTCTATAGATCTGAGCCACATTTGATTGTCTTAGGTTGGTAAGATCCTCTGATTTTACAGCAGACCCTACAGATACACACAGTGCCACCAGGAGGATTCATCTGACAAGCAATTTTAGTGATGTTTTAACAAATGTTGAGGTACAAAATATATCAGAAACTGTCTGTGCTCTGGGACTTGACTCTAGCTAAATAGACAGAGCTTTCATTACAAAGGAGAAGGAGGCATCACAGGACACACAGCACCTTCCTCACAGGTCCTGAGTGTTCAGGAAATGATTCCAGGAGCCATGCTGGAACTCGGCATTGAGGCGGGCTGCCACCTGTGAGCTCAGTCCCTCCCAAAGTGGGCATCAGGTCTGTGGGATCTCCTCCAATTCAATCGCACCCTAACATCTTCACAAAGACATAACCATTGGTCTGTGACCTGTAAAAGCCAGTGTTTGCATGCCAGTACATTTACAGCCACTGGTCTTCAGACCTCTGCTATCACCAAAAACGACATGCAGTGCAGTGTACATGAGATGTTCCAGTGCTGACTGCAGAGGCATGGGCAAGATGTAGTGAGGTGTGCACATATACACACTCCCCTGTGTGTGAGAGAGAGAGCTGCAACGTGAAATTAAAGACTCCTTTTACTGGGCCAGGCACAGTGGTGCACACTGCAGAGCACCGCTTTTCATCCCGGCACTCAGGAGGCAGAGGCTTCGTGAGACTGAGGTCCCAGCCTGCACATAGTGATTTCTAGGCCAGCCAGGTATACGTAGCGAGACTCTGTCTCATAACAACCCAGAACACAAAACAAAAAGAAAAAGAAATAAAGAAGCATTTTGTTAAATGAATATTTAGCAAGTAGACAATAAGTTACTCATGATAAGACGGAGAGGAGATGTTAATAAATACCCTCTTCTCTGTTGTCTCCCCAAACACTCCACCGGCAAGAACAGGATTACTCGAGGCCTTCATTTCTCTCACCTCTGTTTTCTCTTAACTCTGCTTTTCCTTCCCATGGCACCCTTATGCACCCTTCTCATGCACCAGCCTTCCACACTCGCTCCTCCTAAGTGACCGAGATCCTGTCTCACCATGTGCCCCCTGCCCCTGTGGAATGTTTGATACACATGAATGCCCTGAGAACCAGCTGTCTTGACACAGGAACTGGAAGACCAAGGACAGGGACTGACACAAATTCCAGGCCAGCCGGACATCCATGCTAGCCTGGACTACAGAGTGAAAATCTGCCCCAAAGAGCAAATACGAAACAAAGAAAAATACAAAAATAGATGGGTGTGTTCATGTGTGCATGCGTCTCTCTCTCTCTCTCTCTCTCTCTCTCTCTCTCTCTCTCTCTCTCTCGTGTGTCTGTGTATTTGGTGGCGGCTGGACTCTTGGCAGCCTGTGTGTAAAGTGCAATAGGGAGTTTTTGGACAAAGAGCCCAGGCATACTGGGGAGAATAAGGGAGTATGGGAAAACAGCCTGGGGAACTGGGCAGGCACTGGCTGTTAGGGGTTCTGTCATTCATGGCCTCCTGGCAGGGTCATGCCCTGTGCCCACCACATCCGATCCAGGTGACTGTACAGGATTCCAGCCAACCTGTGTGTGTGTGTGTGTGTGTGTGTGTGTGTGTGTGTGAATTAGAGATTCCATCTTGCCCTCACATTTCCTCTAGCCCAGACCAGGCCCCTAAAGTACTTTATTTCTGTTACTCTTCTGTCAGCAGGCTTCTGGAAGAAGGTGGAGTGCGGTAATGAACAAGCTGGAGGAGCCTGAGTCAGCTCAGGGCAACGGGCGGAGGACACGGGCCCGGGAAAGCTGAGGAGCTGCTCTTTATCACCTCCTCTATCCCTATTTGAGTCCCCGTGGCTCTGGTCCCCACTCTCTGTGGATGGCGATGGCTCTGCTTCTCTGTCCAACACCTGGCCACAGAGGCGGGAACTGAGCATCCAGAGCTCTGAGGCTTTGGTGTCCCCAGATTGTCACACCGCCAGGATCCCCTCTCTAACTCACTGGCCGGGCTCCAGGCAGCAAAAAGAAAAGGAAGCTGAAGTCAGAAGAGGAAAGAAAGCAATGTGAAGCCTCCTGAATTAGTCACAGCTAGCTGAGCTGGGAGGCTGGGGAGCCTAGCATAGGCAGTAGGCCGAAGTATTTCATCATCATCATTCCACCCCTTCCCGCCCGCCCACACACACTTCCCTTTATCCCAGTGCTCCAGTATGTCTCTCCACCTCAGCACCTTCTGAAAACAGACTTTTCTTTTATATTTTTCGTTATCTTTCCTTTTCTTTTTAATCTTAGAATATCGGACCCAAATATAATTTGGAATCCATGTGGTTAAGGAAGTTCTAATCAAAGCATTTTCTGTAGTTGAAAAGTTTGGACTCTGTGCAGGAAATTTCAACCTTACTTGCACCTTGATGAACCCTTCCCCTCCTGTTTACTCGGGTTCTCTCTGCAGCAAGTTCCTGTGTGTATGTCTATGTGTGTCTGTCTCTGTGTGTGTCTGTCTCTGTGTGTGTGTCTGTCTCTGTCTCTCTGTGTGTCACTGCAGAGGGCAGAGGCTAAACATAGATCTCAGATGCCTCTCCTTGGTCTGGAATGTGCCAAGAAGCCTGGGCTAATGGCCAGGGGGTGGACTCCTGCAGTCTCTCCATCCCCACCTCCCTAGCACTCTCCACAAGTCCATGTTTGTGGCATGGATCCTGGCCATGGAACTCGGGTTCTCATGCTTGCAAAGCAACCTCTTTACCAACTGAGCCATCTCCCCAGCCTGAGGCTTCCTGTTCTTAAGGTGTCCTCTTCAGTGACTTTTACAATGAGGCACTCATCCATGCATTCCTGCATCCATCCAGCCACCACTCTAATACCATTTACACATCCTCAAACCAGAGCTGCAGGCCAGCATCGTTGTGGCTGAGAGAGGACTATCTCCTCCCTGTGCATCTGAGGAGACTCGGGGTCTGGTGGGCAGCTCCTGTCTGTGATCTTCCTCATCCCCATTCAGGTATTTCCCAAGCCACCAGGGCGCTTTGGAGAAGATGCAGGGTTTCAGCTCTCATGAATGAAACTCAGGCCTGTGATATCACAGAAGGCCAGACTACTTACTATATTAATAAAGCTCCAGGGTACCTTGCGTAATTTCCCTTAACTTCTATTCATTTCAGGAGGGAAGATTAACTAGTTGACTTGTGGGAATTGCTGTAGGGAAAACTTAAAAAGCCTTCAAGGCTCATCTGTCAGAACTGAACTGAAAGGTCACATTTCTGAAGGTCGTCACATCTATAGCCCATACTGAGAGCCGATCCATGACCATTTGGAGGCTGGTGTGATGGTGGCAGCCAGAGGAAGGACAGCAGTACCCAGGCATGCCAGAGGCCCACCCTGCTCTCACCGGCCTTCCTTCCTTGGTCTCTGGTGTGGCCTCTGGCCTCCTCCTGTTCTCCCAGGCACCGGCCTGCTTCACCCAGCTCCACGGGTGTGGGCTGCCAGGCCTTCCTGTCAGTGTCAGCCTGGGGGAGACACTGCTTCCCACTGCCATGGCAGGAACCTCTGGGTCCCCTCACCCTCTGTAGACTTCTGCTCAGCTAAACCAGATTCTTGACTTGGCTGCAGAAAGGAATTTCAGGCAGAGCCAGACTGAAGCAGAGTTGGATGGAGTTTAGGAAAGGAGATTTTAAACATGAGGGTTCAGAGGAAGAGGCACTTGGGCAGAATGTTAGCCAGAGGTGTGGGTGTGGTCTGCTTAAAGCAGAGTTCCAAGTGTCTTTACATAGCCATGTGTGATGTTTATATTTTCTGATCTTTCATCTCAGAAAGTGAATAAGAAATGTTTTTTTTTCTTGATAAATGACTTCATAATGTGGTTCTTTAGATGAAATCTCAGCTGACAAACAAAACTCTAGGTCAAAAGAGGGGCAGGGGTAGCTAAGATGTGTTTACTTAACAAAAATTTATAACCTGGTTGGTGTGATTCCCAGAAATGAGAGAGACAGAAAGAAAGGCGGGAGAGACGAGACACAGACACAAGGGAGAGACTACTGCATGCCACATGCACTCCTGGGCAGCTTCCACGAGCTCATCCTCGATTCCATCCGGTCCCTAAACCTACAGTTTAGTTCTGTCTCCCGTGCTGTGTATGTCCTCGTGATGACTAATCTTTGGTCACCCAAGACACACCTCAAAAAGTTACATAACTTTTTGTATGTATAAGAGGGCTGGTTGAGCAGCTTAGAACCTCAGCTTCTCAGTAGACTGAGGCAGCAAGACTGCAAGTTCAAGGCCTTAGTGGACTGCAGAGTTGGAACAAGACTTGTCTGAGAAACATAGTGAGACTTTGTCTCACAAATTCAAAACTGCTGGGGATATAGCTGTGTGGTAGAGCCCAGCTCATGCAAAACCCTAAGTTCAATCCCCAGGACCATGAAAAATTAAAAGGAAATTTAGCATTAGCCTGTCCTGGTGCTCTCGGTGGGAGCCAATCTCTTCTGATGAGAAAATAACCTACTCCATCAGTGTCGGTTGCCCAGTTGTACTTGTTAGGAAGTCATCACACTTTTCTAGTGGCTTAAACGGTGACGAAGATTCAGACTTGTTTGCTTTAAGTCTAGGCCTGAGGCAAACAGTGAGCTTCCCAAATAAGTGTTCAAATGTAGACATCAAGATTCAGCTTGGGTCAGAGCAGGGCCACGTCCTCCACTGTCCTGAAGGCTCTAGTGTGGGTTGTGCGGTGGGAGCGGTAGCATATGGGCACCTATGCTTGGCCCTCGTGGAGCCAGTAGCATGGTGGGCGCAGTCTATCCTCGGATGGGAAGAGATCCCCGTGCACAGAGCTGTGGGCAGGGCCTGGCCTCTGTCCCTAGGGGAGGCAGGCTGGGATTTAGGCTCCATTCCCAGGGAGAAGTGGGAGCTTACTCTGTAATCAGGCCCTGAACTTGTGATCCCCCTGCCTCAGTTTCTTGAGTAGCTGAGGTTATAGGCCTGCCCCACCGGGCCTGGATACACTTAGATGGTTTGGGACACCTGAGCTGAAGAAAGGCAGAAGGCCAGTTGTAGGAATGGGATCTGAACACTGGGGATTAGGGAGCTAGCCATCGTGGCATCCTGGGTAATACTTCCCTAGCATATCTCTTCCATCCCTTGAGCCTGCTGCTGATGGGTTCCATGTCTGGGGAGAGCTCAGCCCCAGGTGGTTGACACTGTTCACAGCTGAGCTGTGCACAGATGAGAAGCAGGGAACAGTGTGTTAGAGACAGGAGGAAGGAAAACGCGCCTTCCCTTCCTCCCCTCGTTTCTATTCTCTATGACACCAGTCTTTAAACTGTTAGAATCAATCAGATGAGAGAACACTGCATAATATGGTTGTTAGACATAAAATATAAGCATGCCTACAGTGTTTACTTTAGAATTTAGAGCGTTGGTATATGGGCCAGGACATCAGAACGAGTCCATATGATAACCTTACCTTAGGAATATGTTTTCCCTTGTAGATAATAACTTAGGCCCTGAAGAAGCACCAGGCTGGGGAAAGTGGACAATAGACAGGCAATGCTTGTCACAGCTGTGGGAATCCAGGACTGGGGAAGAACCGCCCTCTGCCAGGTTCTAGGAAGCAGGAGATTGCCCCACTCAGCAAAGAGGGAATCGGTATAAGGAACAATGTCCCACCCTCCAAAGGAATGATAGACCTTCAGCTCCAGTGATGGCTGCCCTTAAAGACTGATGCTTCCCAGGGTTTCTGGTTAAAGCTGAAATCAGTGAACTCAAGTAACTATTGAGGTACCTTGGGTGTGTCTTGACATGGCCGATAAAAACATTGATTTTCTTTTCAATGTAAGAACTTATGATCTTCTTTAATCTGTACCCCAGAGCCCCTTTTTAAACAAATTCTATGTAGTGTCCCGCATAGATAGAAATGCTCAAAAGTCAAAGAAGTGATTATATTCATCCTCACCACTGAGAATTTCTCTCTACATGGCCTAATGACAAAGCATAACATTGGGAGTTCTCACCTAAAGCTCGAAGTCAGAGTCTAGAAGTTGCAAAACTAACATGCTACAAACTCTAACAGCTTATAGCAATACTCTAAGGCTATAGACATGGCTTTGGTACCTACGTCTCAGAATTAAATCTGAGGCCAAGTCGTGCAGAAACAGCAATAAGGAAGCCACTCAGAGAAGATGTAGACTGACTGAACTTTGATGAATGGACTCCTGCCATGAGCGTGTTACTCCAGAGACAAAGACAGCTTCTCATTTGTATTTCTACAATGTCAGAATTCACTTTTTTTCTTCTTCCTTAAAAGCCCTCACAGTCCACTCAGTGGGTGACTCTCAGGTGAGTCCAGATAAAATCAAGTTGGCAATCAATATTAACTATCACACATGCCCATTGTTGGTTGTTTTGTTTTATTTGACACAGGGTTTCAAATAGCCCATTCATTAAAGCAGTTCAGTGAGTAAATGGGCCACAGGCAACACAACTGCAAATATACAAATTTTTTGACACAAATTAATTCATTTGGGGATATAGATAAACTTCTGGGGGCTGGAGAGATGGCTCAGCACTTAAGAATACTGGCTGCTCTTGCAGAGGACCTAGTTTGGTTCCCAGCACCCACATGGTGGCTAACAACTTTGGAAACTACAATTCCAAAAGATTAGACACATTCTCTGGCCTCGATGGGCATCGCAAATGGAGCACTTACATGAATGTAGGCATAACATTCATACACATAAAATGAAAATAAATGAATAATGAAAAGTAAAATTCACCAGCCCTATGAAGGACTCGTGAGCCTTTGCTCATGAACCTAAGCTGGCTCTATTGACCCAAAGCCTGGCATGCACTGCATGATAATCTTACATTGTTCAGGTGGACAATAACTTAGCTACTGAAAGGAATGGAACCTCTGAATCATGAAGTTCAAGGGCCAACTGCTGAACTGATGAGAAACCTTGTCCCTATCAGGGGGCCTCAACTCATGAGAAACTGATTAGCAAAAAATTAAGTAATTAATTAATCAATCGATCAATTGATGAAAGCAGCAAGAAGAAACTAACCTCAGATCATACATCAATAATTATTCATATACAAAGTGAACTGTAGAATTATACTAAGAAACAATTTCCATGGCTAAAGAAAACTATCTAGGAAAAATGTTAGATCTGGGAAGAATGAAAAGAAACAGTCTAAGAAAAAAGGCATTTTCTAAAATGGAATTTGCCTCTTTGGGTTCATGGTACCTACAGAGTAGGGGGTTAGAAGAAAGCAACATTAGCCCCAGGAACCATGAACCCAAAAGACACAGGTAAAAGTATCTACTAGACCAGAGTTGGCATAAAGTTTTAACAAAGAACATGCACTGCGGGGGGGGGGGGGGGGGACACAGAGCAAGTAACTTCTCAGAGACACTCATACCCCTGAAAGGGAATGAGGTCCTTTCAGAGCAGTTAGGACAAGTTACTAGGCATTGTTCCACAGGCCACTTGTGTGAGGTTGAATTTGAGTAGATGTGCCCAGCTCTCTATCATATTCAGCATTGATTGTACCACACATTCTGTCCTCCCTGACATGAGACATTCCAGGAGAGACACTAGAGCTCATTATGAGTCAGACTAACTATATAAAGCATCTCAAGTCACTGAGTCAGGATCCAAGGACCTGGGGTTGGGTGCTGGTTAAAGAGTGAAGGTTGCAGTTTGGGACTTTCATCTTAAGCCTTTTTGTCTATACACTTTCCCCATGACAGCTCAGCAAGACAAAATCACTGAAAAGGAGTAAAGATTTATTTTTGCTTGGAAAAAAGAACTGAGAAAGCATGTGGTATTGGTGAGTTGTCTATCTATCAGAGGAATGTTTGGCCTAAAGGATTGAGCCACGTTTGGGGGAGAAGGTAGGGTGACTATTGCAGGAAGTGCAAGGGTGAACTGAGACATCACTTAGAGATCAAGAGGTCCTCAATGATGGGAGACAGATGTTAGTGTAGATGAGAAGGATTAACAATCAGTAGATATCAATCAAACCAGAAAATTAAGTAAACAGGGCCCCAAGGCACAGAACAAAATTAAAATAAGAAAAGAATTTAAAATCTTTTAAAAGTATTGAAAAACATTTTTCAAAAAGAATTTAAAAAAAAAAAGAAACTTGAGCAAGAACAAATAATTATGTCATAGTGGTTGAAAGTGACACCATAGCTTTTGCGTTCCTCTCTCCTTGAGCCTTGGAGCCATCTCTGAGACTGCTTGAGACTACCTGACTTGGCCTCCAGGCTGAATTCCCCAAATCCCACCTAGCTCATTCCCATGCTTTAGGACCAGTCCTAGCTACTCCCTCCCACTGCTACAGGGCCAGACTTTTCTGCTGGCTAGTAGGGGCCAGCCCATTCTGTTCTCATTCCTTTTCTTTGGACATTGGCCCTGTCCACTGAGGCTGCCAGAATGCACCTAACTAACCAGGGCTCCTTCACCCTCCTGGAGAGCTCCTGAATAGCCTGTCTGGATCCATCTTGTCCCTCAAATATAAAATCAGAAGAGAGAAGTTAAAGACTAGATCAAACAATTTTTCATGTTCTATCAGAAAGCAACCAAACAATATCAATAAAACAAACAAAATTAAACTTCAACTCCACAAAGGCAGGCTTGAATTTCACATCAGAATCACAAGCAACAAAAGAAATTCACAGACCCAAACCACAATGAAAAAATAGTCATATGAAAAAAACAAATAATATGTCCCCACCAATCACCATGTGTCCTATAGAACAGCTCCACAATGAGAACTCCCTATAGGAAACTCAGGACACAGAATTTAAAAGAACAATCATGAACAAGATCAAAGAATTCAATAAGTTTAAAGAGTATACAAAAAACAATTCAAGGAACTCCAAGAGGATATGGATAAACTTCTGATGGAAGCTCAAGGAAATACAAAAGATGGACAGATAAAATGAGAAAGATAATTCAGGATATGAAAAATGAATTCAATAAGAGATAGAAATATTGAAGAAAATTTAGGCTGAAATGAAGAAGGAATTAAAGAACTCAATAATCTAATTTGAAAGAATAGGAGAAACCTACACTAATGGAAATAGAAAATAGAATATCAAGACTGGATGATAAAGTTGAAGAATTGGACCACTGAAGCAAAGAATATGAAATAATTTTAAATGCACAGAAATGGAATATGCAGGAAATGTGGGACACCATAAAAAGACAAAAATCTATGCACATAGACATAGAGGAAGAAGAAGAATCCTACATCAATGGCATCAACCAGATCTTCAACAGGCTTAGAGAAGAAAATTTCCCTAAAGTAAGGAAAGACATACCCACACAGGTACAAGAAGCACACAAAACACCACATATATGGGACCAGAAGAGAAAGTCCCCACAGCATATCCTAGTAAAAACACGAAATGTACAGAAAAAAAAGAATCTTGAGAGTTGCAAGAGAAAACAAGTCACATATAAAGGAAAACCCATCAGAATTACAGCTGATATTGCAATACAAACTATGAAAGTCAGAATTCATGTCCACCAAATCAGCCCTACAGAATACTGGAAGCAATACAAAGGATTGAAACAAGGAAGGATTATACCCAAGAAGCAACAGAAAGAAAATAAATGAAGGTACAATTATGGAAATACAAAATAGTAAGAACACAAACAGAAATTAGAATGACAGTAACCAATACACATCTTTCATTAATAACTTTAAATATCAACAGCTTAACGCTTCAGTCAAAAGATATAGGCTAGTTGAATGGATTAAGAAACAAAATCTATCTATTTTTTTTGTCTGCAAGAAACTCATCTCAACTTCAAGGACAGGCACTACCTTAGGGTGAAAAGATGAAAAAAAAATATTCCAAGCAATTGACACTAAAAAGCAAGCAGTTGTTGCAATCCTAATATCTGATAAAATAGATGACAAATTAAAACAAATCAGAAGAGATAAAGAAGATCACTTCATTCTGATCAAAGGAACGATTGATCAAGAAGACATTACAATCCTGAATATATATGCACCAAACTCTGGTGCATCCAAATTCATTAAAAAAATAGTACTACAGCACTTTAAGGCACAGATTAACCCAAACTCAGTAATCGTAGGTGATTTCAGTACTCTACTATCTCCAATAAAGAGGTCAACTGGACAAAATAAACACAGAGAGACATCTGAATTAAATGATATCACACATGAAACGAACCTAACAGATGTCTACTGAATATTCTACCAAGCACCAAAGAATATACTTTCTATTCAGCAACCTATGGAAGTTACTCTAAAACTGACCACATACCAGAGTGAAAAACAAATCTCAAAAAAATAAAAAATAAAAACGTACTAATTCTATGCATTCTATCAGACCACAATGCAATAAAGCTTTTAATCAATAGCAAAAGAAGCTCTAGTAACTACACAAATACATGGAGACTAAAAAACACGCTCCTGAATGATGAATGGGTCAAAGAAGAAATTAAGAAAGAAATAAAAGTATCCCTGGAACTAAATGAAAAGGATAATGCAACACAACAAAATCACTAGAACATTTTAAAAGCAGTCTTAAGAGGGAAGTTTATAGCGCTAAGTGCATACATCAAAATCAGAAATAGGGGCTGGAGAGGTGGCACAGTGGTTAACAGCACTGGCTGTTCTTGCTGAAGACTTGAGTTCATATCCAGCACCCATATGGCGATAACAACCATCTGTAATCAAGTTCCATGAGATCTGACACCCTCTTCTGTCCATCCAAGGGCACTGCACAATACACATGCAAGCGTAATACTCACACACATAAAATAAAAATAATTTTTAAAAATCAGAAATAGCACTTATATATGACTTAATAGTACAACCCCAAGGCTCTGGAAAGGCAAGAACAAACCAACTCAAACCCAGGAGATGAGAGGAAATAATAAAATCAGAACAGAAATTAATAAAATAGAAACAAAGAAAATAATGCAAAGAATCGATGAATCTAAGAGCAGGTTCTTTGAAAAGATAAACAAGACAGAACTTTAGCCCAATTAATGAAAAGAAAAAAAGAGCAAATCCAAATGAACAAAATCACAGATGAAAGATAAACATCACCACAGACATCAAAAAGATCCAGAACATTATAAGGGAATACTTTAAAAACTTATACTCTATTAAATTTGAAAATATAAGTGAAATGGGTGCATTTCTAAATTCATGGAAATGATCAAAGTTAAAGCAAGAAGACATTAACAACTTAAACAGACCTATAACAAACAGGGAAATTGAAAGAATAATATAAAACCTCCCAACCTAAAAAAGCCAAGACGGATTCACAGTAGAATTCTACCAGTCATTCAAAGAAGCTATGAAACAAATTAAATTATTCAAGAAGATAGAGACAGAGGAAGAACTCCCAAACTCATTATATGAAGCCAGTATCACTTTAATACCAAAACCAAGTAAAGACACAGCAAAAAAAAGAGAGAAAACTATGGGACCATATCCTTAATGAACATAGGTGCAAAAATTCTCAACAAAATACTTGCAAACCTTATATAGACACACATCAAAAAGATCATCAACCATAATCAAATGGGTTTTATTGCAGAAATGCAGGGATGGTTCAATATACATAAAACAATAATGTAATAAATCATATAAATGGATCTAAAGACAAAAACACAGGAAAAAAAGAAACAGGAAACCACAGAGTAGGCGAAAAATCTTCATCAGAGACACATCTGACAGGATTAATATCCAAATATATAAAGAACTCATAAAGAATCAAGAAAATAAATGACCCAATTTAAAAGATGGGTGATGGATCTAAACAGAGAGTTCTCAAAAGAAGAAATAAAAATGGCTAAGAAACACCTTAAAAAGTGTTCACCATCCTTAGTAATTACAGAAATGCAAATCAAAACTTTAAGATTTCATCTTACTCCAGTTGGACTGGCCAAGATCAAGCGAACAAATGATACCAAATGCTGCTGAGGATGTGGAGAAAGGAGAACACTAATTCTTCATTGCTGGTGGGAATGCAAACTTGCACAAACACCATGGAAAGCAGCGTGGAGAACTCTTAGAAAACTAAAACAGAATCTACCATGTGATCCTGTTACACCACTCCTTGGCGTATACTCAAAGAACTCCTCCTCCTGCAGAGGCATGTGTACACCCATGTTTGTTGCTGATCTTCTTCACAATAGCTAAGAAATGGGGAAAAAACTAAATGTCCCTCAACTGATAGATGGATAATGAAAATGTGGTAACATTTGCACAACGGAGTTCTACTCAGTGGTAAAGAAAGACTAAATCATGACATTTTCAGCTAAATGATGGAACTAGAAACTGTTATACTAAGTGAAGTAACACAGAATCAGAAGAACAAATCAAATGTATTCTGTCATTTGTAGAGCTTAGCATCAAATCCTTACATGTGAATATACAGCCTGAAGCAACCACAGGAGTCAGGAAAATGAAAAGGAACCACGGAGGTAAAGGGGGAGAGAGAGAGAGAGAGAGAGAGAGAAAGGATATACAGAAATCATGGGTGTAAAGGGGAAGAAGGAACTCAAGAGAGGGAGGATAATAGGAGATAGGTATTTTCAAGGAGAAAATGGGGAAACTAGAGGTTCTTTAACACTTTAACTGGGGAGGGAGGAGGCTGAGAGGAGAGACTAAAACAAATCTTAGGTGATGTGAAAAATCAGAGAGAAATGTATTAGTTCAAAAGCCTACTGAAAAATACACATACAGTATCTGAAAATGAATACATGTGTATAGCTGAAGGCTATATAACAAGAAACAGTGCCAGACAAGAGAAACCTCCTTTTGAATTGTTGGTCAGGGTAGTCCAAAAGACTCCCAAAATGACACAGACTATTGATTGCCTCTCAGAACTTGAAGGTAAGCCCCTATTGCTGAAGACAGGACACACTTCAGACACAGGACTTGGGGCAATGGAGCTGGAACTGATCTGGAAGGCCCTCCCTGAAGACTAGCTCTCATAGTTTAGGAGTATACTATGCAAGCTGCTAAGAGAAAAAAAAAAAAAACAAAAAAACAATCAAATGTTCACCTCCAGCTTTAAAGCCTAATAACCACAACAATGAGCAGCACAACAAACTAGTGGCACTTTTAACTTGGTAGTAATCAACAGGTATGTAATTGGACTTAGAGCCCTCTCAGTGGAAGGGAACCCATGTGTGGCACTGTAAACACAGCCACATACATATGGCTGTAGAGATCCTAGATCCCAGAGAAAACCCTGTCTGTCACATCCCTAGACAAACAGAATTTCTTACTATATGCTAAATATGCATCCTTATATTTACAGACAAGTGTATCAGTCACCACTCACACCACTCACCAAAGAGGCTTCTTTTGCAACAGACAGAAAATATTGCAAAGTTCCACAACTGGTCACACACAAAGAATAAGTGTCTGTGAGATGCCAAACTCTAAGTGACATATCTACAAAGGAACCTGTATGCCTAAGACTCACAGAACATAGTGGAACAAGTGGGATAGAGAGAATTCTAATGTGCCTCTCAACTTTCACCAGCAAAGCTTCCTCAGACAGCAGAGGGTGATAAACACAGAAGGCCACAACTGGCTGAAGTGTAGACAACAAAAGACTGCAGACTGGGTGTCCTCAGATGGGATTCCCATACTAAATATCACCCATGCTAACTATTACTGTTGTAAATAGTACAGCAGTCAGTGGTGTTGAAGTCAGAGACAAAGACATAACTCAAGGTAAGTGATGGCCTCATACCATGACAACTCATGGGGATCTGGAGGTGTTCGAGGATGGATTACACCACAGAAGGAAACAGATTTCAAAGAGGCTCACAAGAATTGGCCATCTCAGCTTCTGGGAGCGAAACATTCTCAACTCTTGTCATATGAACCCACAGTGCCAAACCTTAAAACTTGACCACAGTTGGAGATAGGAGGAAGATTTGATATAGACTGGTCTAGACAAACTGGGAGTGGCCTTTTATCCTGTGGGCAGGATTTTAAAATAAACTCAGTCTCCCAGGGTAATATGAGATGGTGATCTCCAAAAGGTGGGGTTTGACTTTGGGCTGTACTTGTCCTGATACTCGGTGAAAACCCTGATCATCTATCCCAATGATATAGCATACTGAGACAGATTAGGAGATTCTACATCTAATAAGATGTTTATCTGGAGGAAGAGCCTACCACAAAGGACTTCAGGAGGATTGAGGTAGATTATAGATTTAGGAATAATATAGGATCATAAAGGGGATTTAATTATAATTTGGAGGGCTTACAGGGCATCAGTTATGAGGCTTGTGAGATGACTTAGCACTTAAAGGTACCTGCCACCACCCTGAACATCTGACTTCACTCCTCAGGATCCATATGCTGGAAGCAGAGAACCAGCTCCCAGAAACAGACCATGACACAAGCACACCACCATATCACATGTACACACAATAAATTCATTTAATGTAATTTTTAAGAACTAGCCAGGAATGGTGCCACCTTTAATCCCAGCACTTGGGAGGCAGAGGCAGACAGATCTTTGTGAGTTAATAGCCAGCCTAGTCTACATAGTGAATTCCAGGCCAGTTGGGGCTACAGAGAGACTCTGTCTCAAAAAGGAAGGGGGCGGGAGGGAGAGGAAGAGGACAAGTCAGGTGTAGTGGTACAAGCCATTATTTCCAGAATTCAGTATACAGAGGGAGGTGCTTCTCTGTGAGTTCAAGGCCAGTGTTGTCTGTACAGTGAGCTGTAAGCCAGCCGTGTCTACATAGTGAGACCCTGTCTCAAAACAAAACAATTTTTTTAATTCTGAGGTAAACTGGACTACATACTGAATTCCTGACAGAAAGAGAGAGAGAGAGAGAGAGAGAGAGAGAGAGAGAGAGAGAGAGAGAAAGGGAGAAAGAAAGGGAGAAAGGGGAAATGAAAAGAAGCAAGTCAGGATGAGAATCCTGGTTGTAGCTGGTAGAATTACGTTTTTTTAATATTATTGTTTTAGATTATATTTTTTTCTGTGGTGCTTTTTAGACAATGTGGTGGCAAAATGAACCTCATTGTGTTGTGTAGTGAGGCTCCTTAAGGGTAACTTTCAAAGACACTACAGACTTTAGGAGCTGCTTGGTTACTTTAGGTTTCCTCTCCCAGTGTCCTCTGCTGGCATGGTTCATGGTTTGGCTGTCCTGGTAGCTTCTCTTGAATGTGGTCCCCTCAAAATTGTCAACATATTTAATAAGTTTGGGGGGGATTTTTAAAACTCCATTGTATATTCTTGAGCATGGGCTTTATAGATGATAATGCTGTGTCCCAGTGCCAAGAAGTTGGACGTTCTTGATGGATAAATCTTGACAAAAACAGATTTTTAAAGAATAAAAACACTCTAACAAGAGAGGTTTGTAAGATATTAAAGACTCAACAAGATCGGTAGAAATTACAAGCAGTTTTCTTGACAAAACATAAAACTGTTGTTCTTTAAGCAAGCTTATTGTTTTTCAACCCATACTATTTTTAAGTAAACTTTCACAAACTTCTCTGGACATTCTTTAATCTTTTGGCTTTATCTTGATCACTCTATAATTTTAACACTCCTTTGCTTTAAGGAAATAAACTTACTTTATCATACAAAATCCTTTCTTATCCAAAATCATTTCCTTTTTATCAGAAATGTTTTTATACCTATAACATTCTGTATCTATGTCTCACACTTGTTGGTTCTATTTTTAAATTCATGATGTAATTTTCTCTTAAAGACATAGGCCACATCTGATTACTTTCCTTTAAAAAAATAGGTGTGGCTGGGGAATGGTATCTAAGCTTAGGTTTTTATCAACTCAGTCATTTCAACATTTAATTAAAATGAAGGCTCTATAGAAAGTTCAGATTGGTATAAAGTCAAATTTAACACAAAAACTCTGTTAGATTTGTTTATATCTTAGGAACAAAATGGAATTAGGTCTAATCTTATATATTCTCTTATTTACTTACAGGTCAATTTGAATTAAATCTTTTTTTCTGGGGGGACATTAACTACATCTGTACATATATGGACATCATATATGTCACAAGGTATATCTGAGGTAGATAACATACATGTATCACTGCATAAATACACAATAAAAACTGAACAAGCAGAACAAATGAGACATAAACAATTACTGGAAAACAATTATTAGCACCCTAAGAATTCACTCAAAAATATATGAAATAATTACAAACATTTAGAGTATTTCTTCAGTAGAAACATTCAAATCTCACACATGAGAGTTTCACCTAAACACTGAGAGGAGACAGCCTTTAACTGTTCTGAGTTCCCTGTAGGAGAGGGCATCTGGGGTGGGGGAATGTCTCTCAGACTCAACAAGTTGAGGACCATCCATTCTAGCTTATCAGCACACAAGACAGCAACATGGATTGACATTGTTTAAATGGTATCTAGCAGTTGGTTGGAAGGATGTTTGATGAATCATTCACTGGACAAACCCTTCAGTTGTGAAAGTCACCAAAGAGGAACTCCTCAATGAAAAGAAGGAAGCCTCAGGGTGAGGAGAAGCTCAGTGAATGAAATGTTTGCCTTGCAATCATGAGAACCTGAGTTTGATTCCCTAAAACCAGGTTACAAAGAGGCTGGGTGGCAGTGCATGCCTGTATTCCCAGAGCAGGGGAATGGGGAGGCGGAACAGCTGGCAAACCTGGGCTTGCTAGCCAGATGGTCTAGCCAAATCAGTGAGGTCCTGGTTCAGTAGGAGACCCAGTCTAAGAAAACTAGGTGGTCAGGAGGCAGAGGCTGGCACCCATCGGAGCTCTGTGATTCAAAGCCAGCTTGGTCAACATACCAAGTTCCAGGCCTGCTAGGACTATAGGGAGACCCTGTCTCAGGAAGGGGGTGGGGGAGGGAGCAGGAGCTGGAGCTGGAGCAGGAGCAGGACCAAAACTAGGTGTAGCTTTCCTGAGATCATTTTCACACTTAAGGTTGACCTCTGGCATCCATATTCAGGCACCACGGGCACACACACACACACACACACACACACACACACACATTCACACCAGAAAGATAAAGAAAAAAAAGAGAAGAAACGTTTCCTGAATGTCTCGGGTACTAACTCTGCAAAGGTTACTAGAATATAGTATTGCTCACAGGGCAGCTAACAACTATCTTCAAGAACTTTATTTCAGGAGTGGGAGGGATGACACCATGGTTAAGAGCACTGGCTGTTCTTGTAGAGGACCCAGGCCCGATTCCCAATACCCACATGGCGGCGAACAACCATCTGAAACTCCAGTTCCTGGAGATCCAACACCTTCTTCTGACATAGTGGGCATTGCATGACACGGGTGCACTTACATGCGTGCAGGCAATACACTCACACACACAAAATAAAAATAAAAAATATCTTTAAATATAAATAATAAAATATTTTTTTTAAAAAGAACTTGATTTTCAGAGGAAAATCAACTGCAGACCCAAAGTCATAGTCATCGTCAGGAAAAAAAAAAAAAACAAGAAGACACCTTTGACAGCAGTGATATAGGATAGATGGGAAAACCAGAGGATTGATGGCAGAAGCGTCACGTTACAGGGGTGTACAGACTGTGGACATAGGTTCTGGAGGGGATGAAGGGGCGTGGACCGGAACGTAGGCGGTGAGTGGGCGGAGCGAGGGCGATGGCCTCAACAAACCCATGTGCACTGAGGACCGCTCTGGCAGCAGCCTACGGAGAAGAGGAACCCCTGACATGCGCAGGCACCGCGGTGAGGGGGATCTGCCGGAGCCCGCCTGCAGAAATCGAATCGGGGAGTTAGGATGAGAAAATGTAGAGATAGAGAGAGAGAGGGGGAAAAAAAAAATAGGACAGACCCAGGAGGGCTGTCAGTCACACTGAAGCAGCTTGCCTTTATTAAGTCTCCCCTATTTATACTATGAAATGAGCTAAACAAAACAACGGGTGAAAAGTTCAACACAAAAACAATACTAAACATACGCAAAATAACTTAAGAAGTGATTGGCTTCCTTCAAAGATCTTCAGGTGACCTCAGTCTTAGGTGTAAAATAAACTTCTCCTTGGGTGTAAATCATTTGCATAATGAAAACTCCCGCTTCCAATCAGCACTTCTGTGCAGGAGATTGACCTCCGCCTAACCCCAAATTAGGGCATAGCTCAAGGCAGGCAAAGGGCTCCCACAGGGATCAGAGCTACGCGGCCCAGAGTGAACCCTAACGGTTCTGGGAAAAGACAGGGGAACCCGGATTCCAGGACAAGGAGGAACTAACTGCGTGAATTCAGTCTCTGAAATTTCTGCCTGTCACCGAGAAATCCTTCACAGTGAAAGATCTGGCTTTCCTTCCTGTGCCTGGCCGGTGCCGGAAAACGAAGGATGGCAACCACCGGGATCGTTCCTCGCGCCCTGGCTGTCCTGGCTCTCCTCCTAGGCTGTCAGTGTGCCGCGGGGCCCGAGGGTGAGTTCATTTAACCACAGGGTTGTTGGGGCCGGGCTGTGGCTGCTCAGGACCGGGCCAGAGCGGCAGCAAGCCGGTGGGTGAGGCTGCGCGCCAGGCAGCACCGGGCGCCGAGGAGTCAGGACCTGGCTCGCTCCGCGGGGACTGCTGCTCCTCGCTCCGCGGGGACTGCTGCTCCTCGCTCGGCGGGGACTGCTTGCTGCTCCTCCGTGGGGACTGCATGCTCCTCGCTCCGCGGGGACTGCTTGCTGCTCGCTCAGCGGGGACTTGCTGCTCCTCGGCGGGGACTGCTGCTCCTCTGTGGGGACTGCATGCTGCTCCGCGGGGACTGCTGCTCCTCCGCGGGGACTGCTCCAGTGCCCTCCTCTGCCTGCGCCGTGGGCTCCCTGGAGAAAAGTTCACGTCCCTCTGCAGCTTTCTTGACCTCAACCCACTTCCTTCCTGGCCGGCGGATGAGCAGAAAAGCGGTAGAAAGAAGTGACTGCGGCGGGTGGGACGGCGGGACGGGGGCTAGATGGGAGGACAAGAGAAGGGAATTCCTCAGGGGCTCCAGGAAGACCCTAAACACAGCCGCAGGCACAGGGTGTGACACTTCTAGGCCGCCAGCAGGACAGGTTTCTGAACGAACTCCAAAGCCTGGTCTGCCGCTATCTACAAGACACGGCCCCCACAACCCACACAACCCACAAGTCCTGCTTTCTGCGGTCTATTTGATTTTTTTTTCCCATCTTCCAGCACAGACACGGGGCACCACTAGCCCACTTTTGTGTGTGTGTGTGTGTGTGTGTGTGTTAGGTTCTCAGGCTGTCCTGGAACCCACTGTGTAACCCAGGCTGGCCTTGCATTTTCAGCAACTCCCTTCCTCAGCCTCCCATCGGGCTCGGGCCCCCACATCCAACTTCATGTTTCATTTGATTTCTTGAAACAAACAGTGCCCAGCACATGGGCCCTCCCTGCACATCAGTCTCTTCCCAACCAGTCAACCGAGGAAGGAGTTTTAACCCTTTCTTCCATCAGCTGGTCCTGTGTGCTCCTGTCTGAGGACACACCCCAGCAAACCCGTCCCCTCTCACACACAGAACCCCAGCAGGAGGCGTGGGGCACCATTCCCACTACATAGGACCCTGGCAGAGGTGCTCGGTGAGGCACGCGGAAGTTTCTTCCCAGCCTCCCAGACCATCTAGTCTACCTCCTGAGGAGACAGCATCACATGATGATGTTCATCTAGGAAGGAGAGTTTTTATACTAAAGGGCAGGTGCTAAACATTTTCAGTTGGACTAGCCACACCATCTCTGTATCAAATATTCATCTCTGCTGTCCGTATGACAACAAAAAACAATGTGCAAATGGATGGGAAGCAAGTTTGGTCTCTGTCCTAGTCTCCTGACCCCAGATTAGGATATATCCAGTGCCCCAGCCTTGGTGCCCTGGGTGCCCCCCAGGGCATCTTCCCCACGTGATGCCAAGGCTGCATGTTTCACAGTCAGCAGTGGGTCCTGTGCTACCTGTGGCTTACAGGTGAATTGGAAGTGACAGGAGGAAGTTCTGGGGTTTGTAGCCACCGCTCCGTCCTCTGCTGTCCAGTGGATTCCCTGGTTCTCATGGCCCATAGGGGACAGGTGTGGGCTGAAGGTGAGGTGGCAGCTTAAAGGGTTGGACTAATCTGAGGCATTCTTCAGGATAATGTATCATTTTAAGTGCTCTATCTGGGGGACAAGACTGGCTGTTCAGGCGATGGCTTTTGCCTACTAGGGTAGCTCTGATCCTACAGATGACTCACGGAGACACAATTTCTCATTTCTGGGGATTTTGTCTGACTACTGGATATGTCTCCCTCATGACCTTGTAGAGGTGGAATCTAGCTCATGGTAGGCTCCCTGAGACCGCATTGTCAGTGATATCCTAGAACTAGGGAGCACCTCTCTCCCAGGGCCCAGTACTATGGCAGGGCCCAGTACTACGCCAGGAACCACTTTGAAATGGTCACTTTTCTCTGCTACTGTGGCACAGCTTGCTTCTAGACACTAGGGGTCCATATTGTGATTCTCTGATTAAGAACAGTCATGAACTTCACACAGGACTTTCCCTGGCTCAGAAGCCTCAGTATCAGAGTGTCCTGAGTGAAGGTTCTAGTGCAGGTTCACTCATTCATCACGCACATATAGTATCCATGGGATCTTTAAGGCACAAGAGCAGAGTTAAACACTATGTGATAACAAAGCCTTAAGTATTTATATCTTATTCATGGCAGAATCTAGGAGCTCTATGACTATCTAGGAGGGACAAGAAACCAGAAAGAATAGTTACACTTGCTGCTGGTTTGAAGAGTCCCTCCCTGTTGGAACCTGGTCTCTTATCCTAGGAATGGGCTCTGGTTCTGTCTGAGAAGTGTTTTAACTGAGGAAACTGGGCCCCGGAGCCCAGCTTTTTCATGAGATGAGAGCCTTCAGCCTCCTGATCGTGCATACTTGTGTTTAGTCTTTACTGATTAAAATCACAACGTCTGGGTGTGTTGATTGTGTATTTGACAAGCTGTGTTCTATCATCTTGAACTCACTCTGGGGTCACACTATAGACTGCATCCAAATGACTAATCGTGTAAGTACCTTTGTCCCTCTGTGCTGTTGATCACTGACCACTCTACATAGGTTTATTATGTCAAGAGTTTTCTGCCCCATAGTTGCTGGCATCCTATTTCAAGAAAACCATCTGCTATCACCAACACTGGCCTTACACAGTTGTCATCACTGAACTTCTGACAAGACTGATGCCCTAATCCCTGAGCATTCTTTATATGCTTGGTAAACTAGAGGCATCCTGCTTTTCCATGACTTCTTCTGTATCACATCCCTTTGACACGTGGGCTTCTCTGAGACTTTTCACACACATTCTTTCCTACCAGCTTTGGAAATTCTGGATTTTCTATTTCATACAGTTATGAGCCAGCCTCTGACCATCTTCCTGTAAGCCATTGCTGTCACACATTGACACTGCCTCCAGAAAAAGCTGGTTGTTTGCTGATTGCTATAAGTCCTGTGCGTCTAGGGAATGAGGATGTTGCTCAGCAGTACAGTGCCTATTTCATAATCATAAGGACCTGAGTTCGATCCCCAGAGCCCATGTCGAAAAGCCAGGCACGGCAGTGGGTACTTTTACTTCTAGTGCTAGAAGGCAGCAACAAGAGGAACCCTGAGATCATTAGCCAACCAGTCCAGCCTACTTGGTGAATGCCAGGCTTATGAGAAACTGTTCAAGAGGAGTGGACAGTACACCTGAGGAACGCCACTCAGGGCTGTCCTCTCCCCTTCATAGCCACACAACACGCAAGAACATACAGATGCTTTAACATAAAGAGTCCTCTGTATCTAGGCAGATGATGAGCCCCGCAAGAAGACAGGCAGTCTTCTTGAATTTGCCCCACACCCAGGCCAAATCTCTGCTTATTATAGCTGTTCCCACAAACCACTGCTCATCAAGGCAACCACAAAACTAACTGAATACCAAAGATTCTGTTTTATTAAGCAGTAAAGACCAAATAATAAGTAGCAATGACCTAATGGTTTGATAGCCTTTTGAGAAAATGATACATGTAAATAGAAAGAAATCATATTTTAGCCAGGCATGATGATAGTGACCTTTAATTCCAGCACTCGGGAAGCAGCAGCAGGCAGATCTCCGTGAGTTCAAGGGCAGCCTGGTCTATATAGTAAGTTCCAGGACATCCAGGGTTATACAGTAAGACTCTGTCTCAAAAAAAAAAAAATGCCTTCAATTCTTACTTCAAACAGATTTAAGGAGATGTGAGGCAAGGTTTGCTTACAAAGTCCTGGCTGGCCTGGAACTCCCTTGTGTAGACCAGACCCACAAGCCCTCTGATGTGGGTGCTGGAAACCAAACTCCTGGCCTCTGTAAGAGTAGTACACATTCTTTTTTTCTAATCTGATAAAATGATTTATTTTCCCATTATGGGGCAGTCATGAGTGACTTATTCTGAGGTATGTTTTTATTTAGTTTTTATGTATTTTTATTTTATGTGCATGAGCATTTTCCCTGCATGTATGTAAGTATACCATATGCACGCAGTGCCTGGGAGGGCCAGAAGAGGCATCAGGTTCCCTGGAACTGGAATTATGGACAGCTGTGAGCAACCATGTGGGTGCTGGTAACAGCCAGTACTCTTAACCACTGAGCCATCTTTCCAGATCCCAAGATATCTTTTTGAAGGACATCTATTTAAAAGCTCCCCATTTCAAGGTTTCTCTTTGGTGACAATATCTCGTAGCTAGACAGTCTCTGCAGGCACCAGATTCGCTGTTGTATCCAGTTGCATGCATTTACATGTCCATGCAAACACAGGACACTTCGCATGGTCTCTGAACTAAGAGTATATATGTCCACCATGTCTACAATTGGGATACCATGTAAATCACTTGTTAAACTGATTTAAAACTAATTGTTTGTCCTTAAGTTCACTTTTTCATCTGATTTGGATTCTTCAGGACAGCTAGAAACATGTTCCCGTGTTAATGGGCAAAGTGCACCCTGGAGGACTTTTTGACAGCCAGGGAAACTTGACTTTGTCTCAAGCCACTCTTAATACTCTTAACTGCCAAGCCATCTCTCCCATCCTGAAAAATATCTTAACTTCCTCATCTCCCTTTCCACTTCAAAGGGTTCCTCTTGCAACTGCTTCATCTGAAACTCGCTTTTGTTGTGTGGGATGCTAGGGATGAAACCTAGGACTTTGCAAATACTAGGCCAGTACTCAACCACTGAACAAAAACACATCTGTACTCTGACTTCTGCTCTTACTGTATCTAGTCTTCCCCCTTCCCAAAGGGCCAGTCCTGTGATAACAAGACTTTAACATTAACATTCCCAACATGAAGAATGGTGCTGGCCATTCTTTAAACTGCTCCCACTGACTCTTCCCTCACAGTGTTCGTGTCCTCGCACGGTCTTCTAACAGAGAACTGGGATGACCTTGTGTAGTTTTTAGAATATGATGGAAAGGTGACTTTCAAGGCTAGGTCTTAAAAATCCACCATGTTCTTTGGATCTCTCATTATAGGAGAAACCAGCCAGATCACACCTGTCTGTAACACAGGGAGGTGTTCTGCTGCAGACGGAGCTTTTAGGACCTTAAGAGCAGAAGTCTGTTACAGTAAATCAGAGAGTGAACCATTAGCCCCTGAGGACAGGGTAGTGTAGTGAAGAGAGTCAGAAGACGCCCTGGGAAATGGCATCATGGGGAAATACAGACTCCTTGAGGAAGTGCTCTAGGAAATCTCATGGTGCAGTTCATCTGGAAGGAGGTGGTGGTGACAAAGGGGAAGAGATAAGAACAGAGGCTGGACTTGTGTGAGAACACCTGCTTTTATGCGTTTTATCTGAGAGTCTGTCACTATTTTATGTAACAATGAACAAAATTAGATTTTAGAACAGTTATCTCTAAAAAGCAAAATGAATCCCGCTGATCTCTCTACATGTCAGCTTCATGCCCTGGCCACACATACTCAGAGTTCCAGGTAACAACGTCATTCTGTCTGTTGATAATCTTCATCTAATCATTTGTAACTTAGACTGATATTACAGATATTTTATGACTAATACTTCTGTGATTTTTCAAGTAAACTTTTCCTATAAGGGGATAAGAATCATATGTTATGAAAGTGATGTTTTCCTGAATAAGATTTCTGTGTCTATGTGTAAATGCTTAATTAAAACCATTTATTATTGTGCATCTGTATGTATAAGATGTGTGTACTTGAGTGTGGGCGCACAGATGTCCCAGCTCATATTTAGAGATGAGAGGACAACTTTCAGAAGTCAATTGTCTCTTTCCACCATGGGTTCTAGAGATGGAACTCAGGTCACAGGATGGCATGGATATCTCTGAGTATATCTAAGGGGTCCAGGCTAGCATGAGAGGATTTTACCAACCTAAGACAATTAAAGATAGTACAAGACTAAGGCTCCTGGAGTGGGGCAGCTAAGATGGAGGCTTCTCCCCTGCTAGTATGGTCCTTGGTGGAGAGTCTGAGGGTCACAGATCATGACATCATATGGAATTCTTTGTCCTGTTTGGAACTAACCTGCATGTTTCTTTCACAGATAGCCACTCATTTTCCCTTAACTTTATTGTCAAAGGTGAGCCTGTGCCTAGACAGCGCTCGCCTGAAATGCAGTGCTCAATGGATGAAGTGCCTTTCCTTAAGTATAGTAACAATAAGGCCAAGCCTTTGGGTGCCCTGGGAAGGAAGGTGAATGACACTGAATTGTGGAGAGATCTGAGCCAAAGGATAAAATACATAGGAGAAGAATTTGAGAAGCTACTTAACAGACAACTGACAACAGTCAAGTCCAGGGGTAAGTACGGGTCAGAGTGCAAAGGCAGAGAAGGTCAACAAGACAGACAATGGCAGCACACACAGAGGAAAGGGACTGTGAGTGCCTTTGTATAAGCGCTGAGCACTGTCCAGCCATGGACACACTGCCTAGCGGGCAGCAAGGGCAAGTCGAGGAGTGAAAAGCATCAGCTTGCAGAGAAAGGCTTCACCTGCTGGGAGGTGTTGGATCTAACAAGAGTGGAGAATGATGGTTTCACAAATGGTTTGCAGGTCACTCCCCCTTTCAAGCCAAGATGTTTTGTCAGCATGAACGAGAACAACTCATTAATGCCTATTGGCAGTTCACCGACAATGGACAATCTTCCTTCCTCTTTAACCCAATGAAATTGATCTGGAGACTGATTAATCCTGAAGCCAAAGACATGATGCAGAAATTTAAAGATGATGAGGATCTAGGAAAGGATCTGGAAAAGATTGCCATAGGAGACTGTCCTTACTGGCTTAAGAAACTCTCAAAGCTCTATAAGGAAATATCAGGTAGGTAATCACCTGGGTTATGAGAAGGTAACCTCAATAAGGTGGGAAAGATGTGGCAACTCTCTTTAAAGGTCTTAGACTTCCCCATGTGGCTGTCACTATGTGTGCATCATAGAACATTTGAAAGACTGAGTGAATGATTTCTTAGTCTTCTTCTGTATGGCCAGCAAGTGATGACCTCAAGGATTTCTCGCCATCCTCTGTCCCATCTCACCTCCTGCTGATTCTAATTCCCCATTAACAATGACACAGGGACTTAATCATCTGCTATTGGGTCCCCAAGACCATATGCATCACGGTAAACTTCCAGACTTTTCTTCCTTGGTTATAGCTGTCCTTCAACCAGCTCCATTGTCCCTTCTATGAAGGCTTCAGGATCTTCCCCTGACACAATTAAATACGACTAATTGGACCAACCCTTAGAAACTTCTAATGATAAAAAGTATATCATGTTGTATGACAGCTGGGTGGTCATTTGCTTCCTTTACTAGTCAAAGAGCTCTATAAGGACACAGAGCAACCTCATTCATCTCTCTACCTGAGATATGATAGAGTATTTATCACCTTTGAGTCCAGTGGATTACCTTGGGCAGTGAAGCTGAAGAAGGTATGATTTTAGTTTTGCCCCTGATTTTGCTTTTTGTTTTAGGACCAACATCCAAGTTCCCAAATACTCTCCAACTTCTGTCTACCACGGAGCCCCCATCAACAACCTCGCTGACATCTACCATTCGGCTCCCTTCTCCACCTGAGCTTCCATCTTCCTTAGGGCTTTCATCTGCTGCAATAATTGTCATTGTATTGGTCTGCGTTTTTCTGCCTGTCATTGCTATCTGGGCATTTGTGAAGAGATCCAGCATCAGAAATGGTGAGGAACAGGCTGACCTCTGCCTCTTGGTGAGATCTCAGTCTAGGGAAGATTTCAAATAGGAATCCCACTCATCTACTCAAGCCACCCTCCACTATGATGGCTATCCCTCCTCTGAAATAATACCTGTTCTTAGTCTTGAGCCCCCCACTTCACACTTGTGTTGGGGATTACTGTTGGGGTACAGGAGGCCAACACAGTCAGCATAACTGTGCAGTCAGAGAAGAACAAAATGGGAGAGTCCTCCTGAAGAAAGACAGGATCCAATATCTGGCCAAAAAAAAAAAAATCTGTGTTTGAGTGTTTTGTCTGCATGTTTGTAAGGGCACTCATGTCGTGCAATGCCCATGGAGGCCAGAAAAGGACACTGAATCCCTTAGAACTAGAGCTAAGGACAGTTGTTAGCTACCATGCATGTACTGGAAGCCGAATGCAGATCCTCTGAAAGAGCAGCTAGTGTTCTTAACTTCTGAGCCATCTCTCCAGCCAGGACACCTGGAAAATGTTAATGGGGTGTTTTCTCCTCAGGATATAATTCAAGATTCTGCTGAGTTTTTGATTTGTCTGTCTGCTCTCTAAAGATAATATGACCTAGGGCAATCATTCTTAATGTCACAGAAACTGCCCCATCCCCTGTTGCTTCTTTTCTGGAAGACTAACCCCTACGGGCAAAAACTGACCTTCTGAGAGTCTGGCTGCCAGTCCAGCGCATTAACTTTTGCTCGGACACTGAGTGTCCAAGAAGTAAATATAACCTTTAAATTTAGACTTTAGCCATTTTAGTCAATAGCCATTTTAAGACCTACAACAACTTTGTTCCTTGCTTTAATGTTTTCATTGCAGTAACTAAATACTTTAGCCAAAATATTACTGGTGCAATTTTTCTTAATTTTTAAAAATGTTTTAAACTATGTGGTCAGTGGCAGGATACCTCAGCGAGTAAAGGTACTTGTCCTGCAAGCCTGATGACTTGACCCGGGTTCAATCCCGAGGACACATGGTGGAAGGAGAGAACCTACCAGCCCAGCCATTAATACAGATATATTTTTGCTAGACTTTCACATTTCTTGATTTTTAGTCAGTCTCTTTTTAAGTATATTTCATAACTTATTCCCATATGAATTCATAGTACAGAAGTGCTTAATTTTATAAAGGTCTTGAATAAATACAAAAATAGAAATTAAAAAACAGGGGACCAACAAGATGGCTCAGTGGATAAAGGCACTTGCCAAGCAAGTCTAACAACGTTAAGTTCAATCCCTAGACACCACATTGTGGAAGGAGAAAGCCGGTTTCAGCAAATGGTACTCTGATCTCCAAGCATGGATGCCATCATGGGCAGGTGCATGTCTGCACAGACACAAACACATGCTCCAGATAGATAGATAGATAGATAGATAGATAGATAGATAGATAGGATAGATAATAGGAAGGAAGGATAAATGATGATGACAGATAAGTAGATAGGATAGATGATAAATAATAAAAAGGATAAATAAATGATAGTTTGATAGATATAGATTAGATAGATACATAGATGATAGATATATGATAGGAAGGAAGGATAGATGATGATGATGTTAGATAGATGATATATAGATAAATAGAGTGAGTCTGAGGAATGAAGACGCTGTAGCTGAATGTGCAGGAGCTCAATGTAATGATGTCCTTTTTCTCAGTAGGTATTCATCAATGCCACTCCTCCACTTCTTCTGTCCTCATTTCGTCGTCATCACCAGCTGTGTCTGAAAATGCTCTAGAACACTGCCAATCTCCTCTTCATTAAGTCAACAAAAACCCTTCTGGGAATATGTGCCATTTGTCTTCTGACCAAAGTGGTGGAAGTGGAGAAACGGTCTCCAGAGCCTCCTCCATCAGAACACCGAGGTGTAACAGGCTGTTGCCCTCGGCAACTCCCTGATGGTGATGGCTCCCACCAGCATTGCATCAAGCTACCCAGTATGCCGTCAATGGACCAACAGACAGAAAACTCCTGAC
Organism: Eospalax fontanierii; assembly: GCA_035773235.1. NCBI lineage: Eukaryota > Metazoa > Chordata > Mammalia > Rodentia > Spalacidae > Eospalax > Eospalax fontanierii. Next base: position 15,243,795 of record CM069545.1, read on the forward strand.
TGTTACCAGGGTTTCAACTCAGTCTCCACTGCTAAGAGCCTGCTTGAAAATCTGACTGTCCAATCATTCATTGATACATCCAGTTCAGGTCCTGCACCTCACCTCCCTGGTCCTGTATTCCTACAGTTTATCTCCACAGTACCACTGAACCCTGGGGCATGGCTAAACCTTGTAGACCCAGAGCTCTCCAACTAGCTAGCCTAATACTGTATCTAACCACTTTCACTGATTCTCTTTGCACCTGTATCAGTTGTCTACCCCTGCTTCAGCGTCCACTGAGGACTCTGAACTCTGCTGCCTCCTCTTTCACTGTTGGGAGCCATTTTGTAGCACCTACCTGTTACATAAGTATAATCACTGTATGATATATAATGTGTGATCTGAGAGTTAATATTACTAATGAAGGTTGGAATAAAAGAGTCTGTGTTTGCCAGTGGCCAGTGTCCCATGGTAACTGGGACTACCTGGCATAATGCAGCCAGTGAAACTGACATACCTTCTGAATTCATTGTTATTCACTAATTCTAACACTATGCAAAGACACAAATAGGTTCACATATGTTTCTGGCGTGGCCCTCTCAGCGTAAGATTCCATTCATTAAAGAAAATGTCCACTGAGTGTGCAGGCAGGCCAGTGACAAAGTAATTGGAAGCATATAAAATTTTATCATTCAAATTAAACCTTTTAAGATATAGATAAAATTCAGCACCCCTACCAAAGACTCATGAACAGAGACTAAGCTTGATCTACTGACCCAAGGCCTGGCTTACCACAGTGTAATCTTATCCTGCTCAGGATGATATCTGATGAAGCAAATCAAGGCTCAAAGGGAGGAGGATTGTGAAGACATATTGCTAAAACTGTGAATGGTCTCAACTCATGAGGAAGTGGTTAGGAAAATTACCAATAAAAGAGAAAAAAAAAGAATCAAACTTAGATCATACATGTAGGATTACTAACCTGTAATATGGACTATAGAACTGAATTAAACCAAGAAATTATTTGAGAAATTATTAAAGAAAAATTATTAAATAAAACTATTGTGGGAAGGGCTGGAGACAAGGCTCAGCAGTTAAGAGCAGCTCTTTCAGAGGGCCCAGGTTCAGTTCCCAGCACCCACATGGTAACAACTGTCCATTACTCCAGTTCCAGGGAATCCAATGCTTTCTTCTGACCTCTGCTGACATCACATGACATGGGTGTACTTACATATATGCAGACAATACATTCATACACATAAAATAAAAATAAAAATATTTTAAAAATAAATAAATACAAAGAAAACTATTTGGAAAAAATGTTAGCTCTCAAGTGAAAGATGAGTAACAGACTAAGGAAAAGGATATATCTTAAAATGCTGCGGACCTCTAGGGATTCACTACAGAACAAGAGGCTAGAAAAGAGCATGGAACAGTCCTGGATGATATTTTCATGCCAGGAGGCACATGGCAGCTAACATCCATCTGTAACTCCAGTTCCAGGGAATCCAGTGTCCTCTTCTGATCTCTCTGGGCGTTTCCCAGCACAGGTGCAGAAATGAGCTGCTTGGAATTAGCAAGAAGTACTTTAAGGCAGATGTGAAAGCTTTTCATTGTTCCCTAAGTTCCTTGTACACAGTTCCTGAGCAAGTGTGTAAGGAGTAGAGGAGTGTGTAGGGAGAGCTCCCAGGCTGGGAGGAAGAGGTGTGAAAATAGTGGCAGTACGAGAGAGTGGGCGGCAGGGGAGAATCGTTAAGCAGATAGAGGCTGGTAACAGAGGAAGCAGAGACGGGGCAGGATCTGCTGAGGAACAGGGCGCTCCTCTCACAGCCATAGGGCTCTTCACAGGGCCATGAAGGCTTAAATATAAGGGTCTCAGAGTCCTTAAATTATGACGGAAGGGGCCTATTACAGGTCACTGTCATAGCTTAATGTGCCATCGGCAAGCCAGCATTCTTGGTTTGGGAACACATAGAGAGGGAAAACATGTTTCAGAAGAAAGTAAGTTTTTGCTTTACAAGAGTCTGAACATCAAATTGGTCATCTTTTGAGAATACCTCCTGTGATGAGTCAGAGGGCACAGCGGAGCCAAGGGCCACAGTGGGTACGACCAGAGGTGCATCCTTTATGGCATCAGACCCGTCTGTCTAACTCATGAGTCATGTTTTCTTTCTGGGCATCAACTAGAAATGGGCCCACCAAAGGGAAACCAAGCTAATCCCGTCCAGTTCATAGGCCAGACTGACTCACAGACTGAAACTGGGCTCTAAAGGAAAGCATAGCCACTGTCCTGGGGAGAGCAAAATCCTGATCACCCACAAGTCTCCTGAAGTCTAGCCAGAAAAGAAAATGGCAGGCATAGACGCTGCCAGTCAGACCATTCTGCTCCCCGCCACTCTGAAGAGCACAACATAGCCAGGAAGAGTGAGCAGAGAGAAGGGACGAGTCCTCACAGGGTGTGCAGACTGCCCTGGATGGGCTGTCACTCTCCCTATGCTGTACCCTGAGAGGGGAGGCTTCAGAATCAAGGAATTAGTCTTTTACCCTTGCAGAGAAGGCCAAAAGGGACTCCTTAGCATCGCCCCTGACCCATCCTGTGACCATCTTCACCTTCCAAGGCCTGCACAGTTCCAAAACAGATGGAGATCATTTTGACTTAAGACAAGGATTTCAGCTCAGTAGCGGAGCCAACTTTGGAGTCAGTGGTTGGGACCTAGTCATAATATACATGGGCTCTTCCAGTCTGCCTGTGCCTTGGATGAAGACATCAGACAGAAAGAAAAGCCACTGGTCTGAATCTCCTAACATGAACATATCTTGGCTAATGACAGTTGAGGTGGCCTCCCTCTGAAAAGGCATTTGCTGTGATTCTAGAGGGGGCATGAGACCTTGAATTCACTACCACAGATTCATCTTGTGAGACAGGCACTGTGTATTGAAGACAGCAATTGGAGCGTCTTCGTGTGGGTGAGCTCCCTTCAGACTACCTGGAAACTCATCTTGCTGTCCTAGATTTAGCTGCATTCCATGTTAGGTGGTACCTGCAAGGCCCCAAGAACTCACAAGCTCTCGTGGTGTGTCACATGTAGTTGAACCCTGCACCCTGTGGACAAGTTTGGATTCATGGTTCCCACTCGTGGCATCCCACTACTAAGTTTCTTCTCAACAGAGAGTTTCTGATGAAGCCAGACTCCTCAAGACTGAAATAAGAGCAAAATGTAAGAAATCCCAGAATCTAAGAGCTTGCAAGGCAAGGTAAAAGATAGGGATAGTTCCAAGTGAGCAGCCCAAGACACAGAAAAGGAAAGTCATTCCCCAAAAGGTGCACCCACAGCTTCTGAATCATGAGGTTCTGATTCTATCATGTGTTCTGTGGTCTCCAAGCAACTGGGTTGGAGCAATGTTGGCTTTGTAAAGTCCTTCAATACATTCCTAGAGAGTGTCTTTTACAAAGCCATCATATGACACATACAGGGCATGGCACCAGCTGTGCACCCAAAGCCCTCTGACACTATCCTACTGTGTCAAAGACAAGACAACATAACCACACTAACCGCACTAGGTCATAAAGAAAATGGTGTTGTGTCAGGCACTTTTCCTAGGAAACTACAAAACCTAATACACACACACACACACACACACACTCTACTCACCCCAGAAAAAGGAACCCATGGTAGACCAGAGTAATGAATGGACCAAAGTACAACTTGGTGAACCACTGAGTTTTGATCAATGTTACTCAAAGAAGTATAAGGGGAGGGGTCACTTCCAGGAACAGGGCTGATGCCACAGGGGCCGCATCACCAGAACGCCCCCCGCCAACTCACCAAAGCTGATCACCAGCGATCTCCGCACAGCTTGCAAGCTTCTAGACTGGTCTAAGAATCCTTCGATGAAGCTGAGAGGGTCAGAGTCTCCTCCTTCAGAAGTTATTTACAGCCTCTACAGCCCTGGGAGGGACCCTGGCAACTTCCAAGTTTCTGTTTACTCAGATAAGTGGCTTACTTCTTAAACTTCATGATCCTCTCCTATCACAGAAAAAAAACAAACAAAAAAACATTTCAATTGGAGAAAAGCCAGTGGAAGTCAACAAATGGCTTCTACCTTAAAGACAAAGGGCTTTGGGCTAGAGACATATTAAAACAAACCTAAGGGGTCAATATTGCAAAAGACCCAGGTGATTTGATTTCTAATCCTTGTTTAGAGCCCCCTGAGATTTTCCTTCAGGACTGAGATTGGCAGCAGGTAAAAAGGTTGTTGACTGTTTGAGGTGTCTTCATTTTCCTCAGACAGGATTCCTTCAGCAAAAATCACTTCATAGCTTAACCTTTCTGTCTCCAACCAATATGCATAAAACAAGTTACAGCTGAGAACTTCACTACTCCAACCAAAGCAAAAAGACCTCAGGTAGAGCAGGGGTGCATTCGCAGAGTATCCCTTCGAGTCATCTTTGGTCAGTAGCACTCAGAAGTCACGTGGGATTAACGAGAGCAACCACCAATGATTGGCTGCTGATCTGAAACATTTAAGTCCAAGAGCAGAAAGTCATGACTGCTGCTTGATGGTGTGAACATACTACAACACTGCTCCAAAGTCCAATGCATGTTAGCGGAAAGGCATCTTCTTGAATAATGAGGCAGGACTCAGAGGAAACAAGACATTCAGTGTAGTGAAAGACAAAGTTTAGAAACAGACCGTAACTTCCTGGAGATCCTGTTACCCTTCCTCACAGCATGTAGGAAGGTGCAAGAGAACATTCCTCCTTCAGGAGCAATGAGGAAAGGCCATAATGTTCCCAGAATCATAACTGCTTGGGGACATATACAGGAACTGGGATTCTTAAGCATGTAGCCAGGTGAAATGAATCTCAAAAAATGATGAATTCCTTTGAGGAAACAGTTCCATTTAGCTTCTGCAGAGCACAGAAGGGGTTGCTGCCCCACACTAAAATAACAAGTAGTCAAGTTTCAATACACATAATACAGAAAGTAAAAATGAGTAAGAAAATGTATAACTATAGCTGAACACCTTACGGCTTTCAGTGGATAATGGAGTAAATTCACAATAACAACAACAACAAAGTCAGGGCTGATGTGAAAGGTCCAACTTGTTTTGTGCTAACATTTATAGAACACTCTACCTTGGAATAGCAAAATACATGTCCTGTTTCAACATACTTAGGACAGTCACCAGTAAAGGCTGTGTTTGAGACACTAAATAAATTTTAAAAACTATAAAGGCAGATACCATGCAAACTGAGATGTCTGACCACAAGAGAAGTGAATAGGAAATCAATAACAGAAAGATATGCAGGAAATCCTCAAATATTTGAGTGTCAAATATTTACATATAACCCACATGTTAAGGAAAAAGAATGCTAGCAAAATTAGGAAATATTTTGACAGAAGCAAAAATGAAAATACAAGATTTTAAAAACACAGTGAAAAACTTAATCCCAGAACATCTGAACAGAACAATTTAGCAGCTCTCTTGGATATGTCTTGATAATCCAGATTTTCAATAAATAGGTTGTAAGATGTAACTGAAGAGAAGCCCCCGAGCAGTTCCAGGATTCAGGAGGACAGACTCCTTGGCAACTCCAGCCAAACTTACAGAATTCACAAGCATCTATGAAAAGGGACTGCAGCTCCTTAACACCAAGAAGAAAAGCTTCCTGAGAAGATAAGCTTCCTGACACCAATTATATAGGCTGGTTTTTGTTAATTACCTTCCCCTCATTTAAAAAGCCTACAAGAAGCGTAGGCTTTGCCAGCTTCTCCACTCCCAACCTGGGAGGCTAGCCCTGTGCCTCAAGACAGTGAGCTAGCTTCTCCACTCCCCAACAGGGAGGCTAGCCGCATGCCTCAAGACAGTGAGCTACCTTCTCCACTCCCCAACTGGGAGGCTAGCCCCCGTGCCCTTAATAAATGTCCTATTAATTCCCAAGCCGGAGTCTCTCGTTTGTTTCTGCTGGGTCTCACTCTGAACCAAACCTAAACCCAAACCTTACATAACCCACACAATCATATCATACATGCTGTTTTCTTATGTGTAATGTTATTTAAAACACACACTAAATGTAACTTTCTGGAAAAGAATCTGCCATCCACAGGTTTAAGAATGTTTATAGAAAAATAGGAAACTCTAAATGCTTACATTACACATAAGGCTTCCAATTAATAATATTAATTTATACCCTAAAAATGAAGAGCAAAGCAAAGAAACCTCTGAAAAGCTGAAGAAAGAAAACAAGAAAGACAAGACTCTGCTTGCCGGAGCCCGCCGGCAGAAATCGAAGCATACCTGAAGCGGGGAGTGAGGATGGAGAAATGGAGAGAGTGAAAGTAGGACAGACTCAGGAGAGCTGTCAGTCAATACTGAAGCAGCTTGCCTTTATTAAGTGCCCCCTATTTATACTGTGAAATGAGGAACAAAACAGTGGGTCAAAAGTTCAACACGAAAACAATACTAACACAGGCAAAATAACTTAAACCAATAACATCTTCCGTCAAGTGTCTTCAGGTGTCCTCAGCCTTGGCCATAAGATAGACTTCCCCTCAGGTGTAAATTATTTGCATAGCAAAACCTCCTGTCCCCAATAGCACTTCTGTGCACAAGACTGACTTCTGCCCAACCCTAGACTAAGGCATAGTTCAAGGCAGGCAAATGGCTCCCGATATCTACTAAAATAGCCACAGCAGTAATATCATGTGTCTGGCTGGTTGGTTATAAGGAATTGGAGGAAACAGAAAGGAATGCCTTGAGGCCTCTTTCTATTTCTATTTCTATTCTATTGTCAGATTTCTTTCTTCGGACTGTCTTCACCCGTGGACTTTCAAAAACTGAGTTGTTAGTTTGTTGTTGCCTGCTCGCTTAAGACAGGGTCTCACTAAGCACTCTGGCTGGCCTGGAACTCGCTGTGTAGATTAGGCTGTCCTCTCTCTAGACACGCCCCCTCCACCTCCCTAGTGCTAGGATTAAAAGCATGTGCTACCATGCTCAGCTTCTTTGAATCTTAAGTGTCTCCCAAAGACTCATGTGTATAGGCCCCTGCTGATGGCACTTTGGGAAGGCTGTGGAACCTGCAGGAAGTGGGACTAGTGCAAGGAAGTTGGGTCATTAGGGGTGTGCTCTTGAGGGGGATACTGGGAACCCACTCACTTCTTCTTCTTTACTTTCTTGCCATGGTGCTCCATCACATACTCCCCACCATGATGTTCTGCTGGAGAAGAGTGGGCAAGAAACCATGGACTGAAGATCATGAACTAAAAGAAACCTTTTCTCCTTGTAATTGTTTCACTTCTGTATTTTGCTACAGTGACAGAAAGCTGGTTAATAGCTGATCAATACTCAATGCTGTATATTCAGCATTGATCTGTAACGTAACATACACAGAATGCATTTCCATAGCAAGAGAAAGGACTATTTTTAAAAGTTGACAAAGGATACCAGTAGGCTAGACATTTCTCCGAAAAATCATTAACATAACCAACACGTGTATAAAAGGATGAGTCACTACTTACAAAGAAAATGTAAATCAAAACCACAGTGGTTGGGTAAAGTGCTTGCTGTACAAGTATGAGGGCCTGAGCTGAGATCTCCACACCCACATAAAAGTCAGGCAAAGCAGTGTGAGTGTGGGACACAGCACTACTGGGCAGAGACAGGCAGATTCCTGGGGCTCACTGGCCAACCAGTCTAGCTGAAATGGCAAGGTCCAGATTCAGTGAGAGCTTGTGTATCCAAAATAAGATGGAGAGAGAGAGGAAGACACTCAGCATTGACCTCTGCTCTCTCCACAGGCACACCACAGACACACGCATGGGTACAGGCACAGATATGCACCACACAGACAGACATATACACACAAACACAATATTACTGTTGTGGCTGGTAAGATGAGTTAGTGGGTATAAGAGTGCTTGCCTCCAAGCCTAAGGACCAGTGTTGGATTCCCTAGGATACACAGGATGAAAGGAGCGAACCGACTCCTACAAGCTGTCCTCTGACTGCCATAAAAACAGCATGGCATTGTGCATCTTTCCTTCCTGCCTCCAAATATTTAAGTAAAATATATAAATAAATAAATAAATAAATACTTTTAAAAAAATATATTATTGTGGCAGGAAGGAAAATCCCAGTGTGTAGTAATGAAAGTATTTATCAGACCAGAATTAAGATAAAAGTGTGCATAAGATTGATTAGACACTGGAGGCTGGAGAGATGGCTCAGAGGTTAAGAGCATTTTCTGCTCTTCCAGAGGATCCAAGTTCAGATCCCAGCACCCACTTTGGGCAGATTACAAATGTTTGTAACTCCACCTCCAGGAAATCTAATGCCTTCTTTAGACCTCCACTGCACACACACACACACACACACACACACACATACACAAAAAATAAGACTTTAAGGGGGCTGGAGAGATGGCTCAGAGGTTAAGAACACTTGCTGTTCTTCCAGAGGACCTAGGTTCAATTCCTAGAGCTGACATGGTGGCTAACAGCCACTTGTACCTCCAGTTCCAGGAAATCCAACTCCCTCTTCTAGCCTCTGTGGGACATTGTACACATATGGTGCACTTACATCCATGTCAGCAAACACTCATACACATAAAATAAAAATAATAAAATATTAACAGTAAATACATACATAAATAAAAATAAGTCTTTAAAATGATAGAAACACAGCAAGCAAATTCTTAGAATCATACCTCTGAGAGGGAATGGAATTCTTTTATAGCAGTTAAGAAAAACTACCTGGCCTCACCTCCTAGGCCATTCATGTGATTCTATTTGAATACAGGTCAAGAGAGTAGTTCCGTATCTTGAAGCAGCAAAGTTTATAACACCATTTGTTCCCCATGAGATTATCCAGTTGTGGCTCAGGGGCCATTAAGAGTCAGGTTTCAATCACTTGTATAAGGTGTCACAAATCACTGGGTCAGACTCCAAGTTGTTAGGGCCTGACAGCTGGAGAGTGGGAATCTTCCTTTTATATTTTGGACTCTCATTTCTGGACTTTTGTCTCTACATTAATCACCCCACCTCCATCCTCCAAAGTTCACCAAGGTCAAATCATTGGCAAAGGGTTGACGCTGTCTCTTCTGGACCACTTTAGAGCTAAGAAGGAGCATTGATGTGCCCCAACTGGTATTGCTGATCTGTCATATGGTCGTAGGACCATAAGGTATAAAAAGCTTGAGTTACAGTTTGGAAAGAGGATGAAGTATTATTACTGCAGATTGAAATCCAGACTGTGACATAATTTGGGGAATAAGGTCCTAAGTGGTGGCATACAAGGGTGTTAGGAGGCAGGAGGCAGTGTAGATGGTAGTGGTTAACATTCCTGAATGGCCTCTAATCTGGAAGATGCTGTTCCTTCCAGAAAGCTAAGTAAGCAGGGACCACAGACAGGCTGTGGCAGAATTCAAACAAGAAAGGAGCTATTGTGCAAGATGTTTCAGCAGGTAAAGGTTCTTGCCTCCGAGTCTGACAACATGAGTTTCATCCCCAAGACCCACACTTACATCCCCCAAATCACAGTTCATCACTGAAAGAATCCAAAGCAAGAACTCAGGACAGGAACCTGGAGCACAGACCACTGAGAAACACTGCTTACTGGCTTGCTCCTCTGATAGGGCCTGCTTTCTTTCCTCATTTTTTTTAAGACAGGCTTTTCCTGTAGCTCCAGCTGTCCTGGAACTTACTATGTAGACCAGGCTGGCCTTGAACCCACAGAGATTCACCTGCCTCTGCCTTCTGAGTGTTGGGATTAAAGGCATGCGCCACCACACCCAGCATCAGCCTACTTTCTTATATAACACAGGACCACCTGCCGAGAGGAAGCACCTTCTACAGTGGGATGGACCCACTCAACAATCAAGAAAATGCCCCACAAATATGGTCACAGGCCAGTCCAATAGAGGAGATTCCTCAGTTGAGGGTCTCTCCTTCCAAGTGTATCAAGTTGACAAACGAAGCTACCCAGCACACACATACACACACACACACACACACACACACACGCACACTGAATTAATTAATTAATTATAAATAAATGTAACTTAAAAATTAAACAAAGGAAGTATAATACCTAAGAGAGTTAAACCCCATCCTGAAAAGAAGTCTAAGAATTATTCCATCCAGAAGTTCTATAAACACAAGGTTGGGCTTTCTGGAGGCCACTCAGCAGTAGACTTGTGGTTACCTGGAAAAGAAAATCAACTTGAAGGGAGACTGTATTTTGATCCAGTAAGGGCTAAGACAGAGGTACCTGAGTCAAAAGAAAATGAATAGGCCCCAAATACAGTACCACCCCTGTGTAACTGGAGGTGACAGCCTCAGTTCAAGAGGAGTCTAAGAGATCTGCCGGGAGAAACAGGTCTAAGATCAATTCTCCAAACCAAGCTGCCTCGTAGGACATCAAGGAAATGAGAGCAGAAAGCCTGTAGAATTATATCATAGAACTCAGAAAGGTAAGATCGACTACTCGGGGGAGAGGGTGCGTGTCCAGGAGGAATCTGGGGGTGGGTTTGACCTGAGTCTCCCTGGAAGACAAAACAGATCAGCAAGATGGTCATGAGAATTGACCAATAGAGATTCTGGGGGACTGGAGCATCTTAACTCTGGTCAAATGAATCCACAACGAAAGCTGTATAGCCTGACTGTCATTGAGGAAGTGAGACTTAATAAGGCACAGTCTGTACAGCTTCTAGTCTTGTCTTGTCCTATGAGAGGTTGTTAAGAGTGACTCACCTTGGCACATTAAGTGAGGAAGTGATTCAAAAAGGTAGAATCGGGCTTGTTTGTCCTGGATCTCTAAGACACCTTCTGTTATCTCAGCGATATACTGAGACCGATAATGAGTCCCTAGTAAGAGTCTATGTCAAGGGAGGGCTGCAAACTTGGGAGTAATGCAGGATCATAAAAGTGTAATTGGGGGAAGAGTGGGTCAAGACTGTTGAATCTTGAGTGTGAATTTAGTAAGAGATCTCTCTAAGAGTTATATTAGTTCTTTCTACCTTCCCAAAAAATCGGGAGAACCAGGCTGCAAGGAGATAATACTTGGAGAGCTTCACTCACTCCTGAAGTGATACTGGAAATATAAACGAGGCCATTATCAGACTGTATGGACTAGAGGAGCTCAAAGCAAGGAATAAGATGTTCTGGGAGGACAGTGGCTATCTCTCAGGACCAGTCTGTTTTAGTAGGGAATGCTTCTACCCATTTGGTGGGTAAAGAGCAAGAAGATGTCTGAATTCTTTGTATGGGAGCATGTGAATGAAAACTATTTGTCGATCATAAATACACATATGCACAGTACAGTTCCTGTGGTGGTTTGAATGAGAATGACCCCCCACAGGTGCCAAGTATTTGAACATTATCCGTAGCTGGTGGTGCTGTTTTGCTAGGTTTTAGGAGGTATGGCCTGAAGGAAGGTCACTCAGGTGGGCTTTGAGAGTTCTTAAGCCCTGGCAGACTCTCAATCCTCTGCTTTCCTATGCCTGCTTCAAGGTGTGAGCACTCTGTTTCTCCTCCAGCCACTTCCTGCCACCATGCCTTCCTGCCAGGGCAGACTCTAATTTCTCCGGAACCATAAGCAAACTCTTCCTTCTATAAGTTCCCTTGGTCATGGTGTTTTATCACAGCAACAGAAAAGTAACTAATACAGTTCCCCTATGGTGGACAAGGTGTGAAAGTGTAGGGGATCTGGCGGTTCCTTCAAGGTTATACTGACAACATAAAAGATAAGCTTTTGAAAAGGACCACAAGGTCTAAAGATAGACTCTGGAGAGGACTGGTCACCAAATGTGTGGTCAGGTGAAAACTGTTAAGGATCTTCCTTTGGTGGGATCCAAGGAGTAACAGCTTGTTTGCGGAAGATACACAGTTATCCCTGGGGTGGGAGGGGGTCATTTCAAGGGGGAAAATGGCCTTAGGAACTCAGGGAGCCTGGAGTGGAAGCCAAGCTATTTGGTCTGTTCATGGGCTTGGTTGTCACCTAGAGAGATGTCAGAATGGTCCTTCTGAAAGACCTTTCTGAAAGGTCTTTCATACATTTACCAGTATGCCACATGAGCTGCCAGTCAGATTGCTTAGAGCAGGGGCAAAATCCCAAGGACGTGCTTAACAGGAGTTTGTGGGCAGTAAGGAGGTCCCTTTCTCTCCAGATGGCAGCATGGGCGGCGTGGGTCACATGGAATGTAGAGGCCAAGTCCGTAAAATAACAACTCTCATTCCTGCCCCTAGCTGGAGAGCCCTAGTAAAAGCAATCAGTCTTAGGAGATGTAAGCAAATACAATGTTATTTTAAATTTGACTTTATGTAAATCTGACATTATACAAACCTTATGCCAATAGCCTCACCAGGAACTTAAATGAAATGCTGAAACAATTTAAATACCATTATCCAGATAGATGTTTAACGTCCTCTATTTGAAGCTCCAAGTTCCTGAGGCGCCGGTTCCTAGAGGGCATCGGGGTTTGCTACCCGTGGCGGGCGGAGCCAGGCTGGTCCTCGGCACCCAGCACCGTCCCTGCTCGCAGCAGCGAGCGCACAGCATGGGCTCTGCACATCGCAGCCGTCACTCCACCACCCCACAGAGGACGAGCGAGTGGAGCTGGAAGCCCAGCCAGCACTTGGCCTCCAAGCAAGAAAAGGACCGGACTGAGAAAAGAGAGCAAAGGGCCTCGGAAGGGGCCCAGCCAAGTGACCTCGGGACGGACCAAAGGCGAGCAAAACTAAGGGTGCTCGAAAAACTACAGCGCCCCGCAGCAGGTTCCCGGCGCAGCCTACCCAGTGCTCGCTGCGGAGCAGGTTTCCACTTAGTCTGGTCCCTCCGCACCAGGCTGACCTCCCTAATAGCCGTGGCCCGGGCTGCTGCATCCTTCCTTTGGGCTCTTGGTTTGGGGGCCCCTTCTGCTGTCTGGTCGTTCAGGGCTTCCCTGTAGAGGAGTCTGGAAGCACCCCCTAATCTTAAGGGGCTCCAGCCCCATCTCATTCTCAAAGCCCCACTGGCCGAACTGGCGGCCGCAGCAGGTACGGGGGATGCTTAGATCCCAGGATGCCCCCAACCAAACTATCACCAGTGGGATAGTTGGCCATGTCCCCCTGATCTAGTTTCTGCACTAAGTATCGCAAGCACCTTGGGCTCTAGGAAGTAAGACAGGCTACTGGGCCTCATCCACAGTGTCACCTGGGATCTGGTACCTGGTGCAGTGATAGAGGAGTTACCACCCAGTAACACGACGCCGCCACCACCACCACCACCTGAAATTGGGAGGGGAGCGCCCTCACCTCCCCGCTTCCTCTCTAGTCTGTCCCTCCCTCCAGTGGAACACTGATAAAGAACCTGCCTGCCCCCTCCCTCCCCATCCCCCAAAGTTCTGGCTCATCTTTTCCTCTGTTCACAAACTACCTCTGGACAGTTATGTTTGTTCAGTGCTCATTCTTAAGCACCCACCGTTGCTGTTGCTACTGGTGCCAAACATTCATCCTTAGCACCTCCCTCACACACCCTTCCCAAGATACTCTGGGCGAAAGGAGGCTGGGGCACAACAGGCTGAGTCACCAGCCACCCCAGGGAGGGTGGAGCAGCACCAGAGTGAGAGGAGGCATCTTGATCAGAAAGGATGTAAAAGCCGTCTACCATCTTTTTTCAGGGGTCAGAGGGTGACTGTCCCAGCCCGGGCTCTCACTCTGGTTTCCTGTTTGTAGTTACTTGAATTTAAAATATAGCCTTTTCTGGAAAGAAGAGAGAGAGAGGAGAGGGGGAGGGGGAGAGAGAGAGAATGAATATTATAGGTATAAAAACACAATTCAGATAAAATGCAAATGCTTGTGCTGGAATAATGGCTCAGCAGCTAAGAGGTCTGGCTGCTCTTCCAAAGGACCTGGGTTCGGTTCTCAGCACTACATGGCAGGTCACAGTCACTCATAACTCTAGTTCTAGAGACTCTGGCTGTGGCAGGCATTGTATGACATGGATATACTTACATGCAACCAAAACTATCATACACATAAATTAAAGGTAAATAAATAAATATTTCTAAAGAATATATTTGTGCCAGTATGATGGCTCAGTGGGAACAGATAATTGCCCTACAAGCCTGAAGACCTGCATTTGATCCCCAAACCCACATAGAGTTGGTAGGAGAAAATCAACTCCACAAAGTTGTCCTCTGACCTCCACATGCACACTGTGTCACTCAGATGTCCAGACCCAGACACACATACAGACTCTTGCATGTGTTCTCTGTCTCTCTCTCTCTTTCTCTCTCTCTCTTCCTCTCTCTCCCATTCTTGCCCTCTCAATGAGTCAAGTAAAATTAAAAGTTAAAAAAGAATGTATTCATATTTATTTGTAAGTTCAAAAAGAATAAAAAGAATTACAATGTTGAGTACAAGGCTGAAGAGAGTGGATCCAAGAAGAAATGGAAATTCACACAGCTTGTTACACAGCTTTCTAGCCCTGTAACAAATACCTGGTTATAAACTTACAAAGAGATAAGTTGTTCTCACTGACTGTTTTTTAAGGTTCCAGTCCATCCTCAATTGGCCAATTTACTTTGGGCCTGTGGTCCAGCCGCACACCATGGTGATCATAAGTGAGTGGAAAAAACTGCTCACCTACTATCCAGAGAGCAAACAGAACACCGTGGCTAACTGAAACTCACCATGTAGACCAGACTAGCTTGAACTTACCGACATCTGCCTGCCTCTGCCTCTCGTCCCAAGACAGCAACACCCAAAAGTCTAATGACCTCTCAACCCTTAAAGTTTTCACAATCTGACAGTAGCTGCACCCTGAGAACTACCAGCTTTCTGTCACTGTGACAAACATCTCTCATAACCTTCTAAAAGAAGAAGTTTACTTATGATTCTAGAAGTTTCCATCCATGCTCAATAGGTCCCTTTGCTTTGGGCCTGTAACAGCTCATTGTAATATTTTGGATGTGAAATTTCCCCTGAAAGATTGTGTGCTGAAGGCTTGCTTCCCAATAGAGCAGGGTTCAGAGTGTAGCTTTTGAAGGATAGTTGGGTCATGAGGGCTCTCACCTAATCAAAGGCTTCATCTGTTGATGGATTTGTAATTTCAGGAGGTATCAGGAAGTGGTGGAAACTTTGGAAAGTGAGGCCTAGTCAGAGGAAGATCACTCACACCTCCTACATGCCCACCCCTATGACGCTACAGCAGCTGCCTTGATAAGGTGGCATCAACCTGAGTCCCCTCATTTCAGGCCAGCAGGAAGAAATGAGTTCTGAAATTGAGGTGTTTTAACCTTAGTAGCCAGAGAACCACCTGGGAACGTGTTAGAAATTGGCCTGCCTGAGTACTTTTATAAGGTAAACACCTCTTATCATCATCCAGTCTAGGAGAGGAAGTCCTATAAAGACCATGGTTACATTTTTATTTTCCATTATTAAAATTCGGAACTTACTTTACATGTATATTCCTGTCTTTTGCAATTTCCATGTCTGACCATCTGCTTTATCGTATCAAAACATTCCATATATACTTAGAACCAAGCATATTTCAGTTTTTTATAGCTAAAAAAGAGGTATAGTCATAAGCTTACTACGTTCTGCATTGCTCAGGTTTCTGCCTGCACAACTGTCATGTCTAAGTCAAAGCCTCCTGAGGCAGCCCTGTCAGTGCACAGGTTTTCATGGGGGAGACAGGGCTGGAAACAACCAATGGAGTTCCAAGGAGCCATTGCAAACAACAGGAAAATCCACAGTACGGATTGCTAGAGATAGTTCTGACAGTGCCTCTCAATAAATGTCTTTTAAATTTTTTTAATTAAAAAACAATAAACAAGGAACTGGAGAGATGGCTTAGAGGTTAAGAACACTGGCTGCTCTTGCAGAAGACCAGGGTTTGAATCCCAGCACCCACATGGCAGCTAACAACCATCTGTAAATCCAGTTCCAGGGGATCTGGCGCCCTCTTCTGGCTTCTGCAGGCACAGCACAACACAGGTACATTTATGTAAACCAATGCACAAAATAAATAAATAAATAAATGTTAAAAATAATAATTTTTAAAGCAGCATTGTGGGAAACACTCTCGGCAAAGGAACCTAAACCACACTTTTCAATCACAGTAAAGACAATTCTCACTAAATTATGAAAGGCAAAGCCAGGTACTGTTAGAGAAGTGGAGTAACACAGAACAGTTGGCTTACCGTATTTTCTCAGGGATGCTCCTCCAGGGCCAGTGGTCTAGACGAGCCTCCTGGTCAACCACCTGGAAGAAATCCTAAATGTGCATCACTGATGCATTTGGCCTCTACTTTGGGAACAGAGCCAGCTCTCTCAATCCCTGCTTGCAGTTTTGCTTTGATGTCTTCTACTATGTGATTTTGGTGTGTTTTTCCTGGTTTTGGGGGATTCTTTCTCTTTGGAACTTGGTGTTGATGGTTGTCTTTCTAGTTTGGTTTGAATGCTGTGCATTTGGGCTAGAGTCCCTTGCCGGAGCCCGCAGGCAGAAATCGAACCGCACCCGAAGTGGGGAGTGAGGATGAGAAAATGTAGAGATAGAGAGAGAAAAAAATAGGACAGACTCAGGAGGACTGTCAGTCACACTGAAGCAGCTTGCCTTTATTAAGTCCCCCCTATTTATCCTATGAAATGAGCAAAACAATGGGTCAGATGTTCAAAAACAATACTAACACAGGCAAAATAACTTAAGATGTGATTGGCTTCCTTCAAAGATCTTCAGGTGACCTCAGTCTTGGGTGTAGAATAAACTTCTCCTTAGGTGTGAATCATTTGCATAATGAAAACTCCTGCTTCCAACAGCACTTCTGCGCACGAGATTGACTTCTGCCTAACCCAAAACTAGGGCATAGCTCAAGGCAGGCAAGACATACAGATGTCCTCTTTTCTCGACTTTTCTCAGCAGTGTCTTCAGCATTAAGTTTTACTCTTTCTGGTGGAAGCTTGTGCCTCTTCCAGAGCCAGATCACTGCATATACACTGGAGAGTGTCACCTTCTCATGTGCTGAACATATTTTCTTCTGACTACAGGCATTCCCAGACTGCCAGTGCTGATTCTAAGGGCTTTTATGTGTCTGGCATCTGGGGCTTCGATTTCAAAGGGTTTAGATGGCTCTGCTTCTCTAGCTTTGCTGCCTGTAATGTACATCTCTCTCTTGGACTGCTTTCACTTCCTATATGATGCCCTCTTTAGCAGAAGTCCCATGGTTCTGGAAATTCCAATATCTTGGGGTCTCCACCACAGTCCAGACATCACAGCTTCACACAGTGTCTTTTTAGGGTCTCCATGCAGGGACTCTGACTGTGCCACGGGTTTCCTGGCCTCAGTCACTCTTGGAAAGAGTAGAGATATAATCCATGACCCCTTCATTCTTACATCTTTCATGATTCCAAAACCAACAACACATGGATGATGCTGCCAGGTCTGCTACCAGCTTGGGACGGACCCTGGGCCCTTTGGACCCCTGGTTTCAGGAGCCTCCATATGCTGAAACTGGAGAAAAACTTCCCTAGGGAGTTTCATTTGAGGAGCAGAAAACCCCTTAGGCTCTCTTTTCACAGACTGGAGGCTTAGCTGGGTAGAGCCTTGCCCCCACGGCACCTTTCCTATGGCTCCAGTCTAGAGCAGGAGGCTTTCCTTTAAAGCCTCCAATCTTAACAATTACAGCCTCCTTTCACTGTAATCTTAAGATCCCTGGTGCTCTTTTCCTCTTTAAACTGGACATATTTTTGCTTTCTGCCCCACTTGTTGCTCTTTTTCATTGTAAACCTATATAAGATTAATAAGTAATACCTATGCTGCAGACCCAATATTATGTTGTTTTGAAATCTCAGCCATAGTAATTAATATATTACTTTCTAATTCAACTTCACACAACTCCTCAGGATATGAGTAAGGATGTAGCCAGATTTTTAGCAAAAGTATTATGAAAACGGACGCTGGATACGGTTCCTATAGAGTTCTTGCTTCCCTCCCAGACATCATGAGTCCTTCACTGTCTGTTTCAGCATTACTGACTTCTAAGGTCATATAAGAACAGCCCATTGGGGTTGGGGATTTAGCTCAGTGACGGAGCACTTGCCTAGCACAGGCAAGCCCCTGAGTTTGGTCCTCAGCTCTAAAAAGAGAAGGAAAAGAAAAGAATGGCTCATTAAACTCTGCTATAGCACTCAATGGTTCCTCCAGCCCAAAGTTTCAAATTTTTCCACAAAACAGTACAAAAGTATAAACACTTCATGGTCAGGCTTATTATAACAACACCCATTTTCCCTGGTAACAATTTCTGCATTATATATTTTCTTTATGTGAGAAAATGCCCTAACAAAAACAACTAAGGAGGAAGGGAGTTATTTTGGCTTAGGGTTCCTCTGGCTAGAGTCTATCACCATAGCAAAGGCATGGCAAAAGTTAGAGAAAGCATGGACGCAAGATCAGGAAGCTTGTTAGTAACAATTCATTCACGCATGGGAGTAGAGAGATCACATGTCATCTGCACAGAGAGAACAGGTAAGGCTATTGTATTAGTTTGCTTTCTGTTTCTGTGATAGAAACACTGACCAAGGGAACTTATAAAAAGAAGAGTTTATTGAGCTTAGAGTTGCAAAGGGCAAGAGTCCATCATGGCGGGGAGGCATGGCAGAAGAGGTGGCTAGTGTAGGCACAGCAGCTACACGCTCACGTCTTCAAGCAGGGACAGGAAGCAGAGCATAACTGGAGATCCAGAAAGGCTTAAGAACGCTCTAAGCCCATGCCCGGTGACATGCTCCCTCCTGCAAGGCCACACCTTCTAAGACCTCCCAACACAGTGCCAACCAACTGGGGACAAAATGTCCAAATACTTGGAGCCTATGGGGGACATTCTCATTCAAACCACCACATTCCACTCCCTGGCTCCCATAGGCTCATGACCATATAAAATGCAAAATGTACTTAGTCTAATCTTAAAAATTCTCATAGTCTTTACCAGTCCCAATTCTATTCAAAAGTCGAAAGTCCAAAGTTTCTTCTGAGACTCAAGGAAATCTCTTAACTCTAAGCCCCTGTAAAATCAAAAGACAAATTATATATACTCCCAACATATAATGGAACCAAATACACATTCTCATTCCAAAATGGAGGAATAGAGGCTTAATGAGGGAATACCAAACCAAAGACTGAAGATCAGTAGGGGAAACACCAAATCCAGTAGCTCCATGTCTGACTTCTGGAACTTTACTTCAAAAGGGCTTACATGGCTCAACTTCTCCAGCTTTGTTGCACGCAACATACATCTTTCTCTTGAACTGGTACCACTTCCTGTATGCAGTTCTCCTTGGCAGATGTCTCACAGCTCTGGCATCATGAATGTCTTCATGCGGTCTCCACTGCAAACCAGGCTTCACTTTCACAACCTCATAAAATGGCCTATCAGGACTTCTTGGCCTGTCAGGGCCTTCCTCCTGCAGGGATGCCCTGCTGTGCACTGCCTGGCCTTGGTGGCTCTCTGAAACCTCAGAGGAAGAACCAATAACCCCTTCACTCTTGCATCTTTCTAAATCCAGCACCAGGTGAAAGACAGTGCCAAGTACGACTACAAGTTTGGAATGGACTCTAGCCTGCTTCAGTGGTTTTCTAGTAGAAAACCCTTGAGCATTTTCCTTTCACAAGTTAAAGGCTTAGCTGGGTGTGATCTTGCCCTGGAGGCACTCGATTGCTTAAGGACAAATCTCTAGGCCTCTCCTTAATCACTTTAATCTCCTTATCAAAGGAATCCTCTCCTTCAGCACAGGCCTTGGCTCCAACATTAATCTCCCCAGTGAGAGATTAATGTTCTTTTCAATCCAAACTGTACATTCTGCATTTCTTTCTGCCCCATTTGTTCTTTCTCACTTTAGATCTGCATAATATTTACCATTAATTGCCATGTCACCATTTCTACATAAGCCTTCTGTGAAATGTCCTGCACCAAAGAAATTAGTCCATTGCTTTTCAACTTAATGTCAGGCAAGCTTTTTGGCTGTGGGCAGACTCCAGACAGAATCTTTCCTAAAAATATCCCAGTTGCTGCTAAAGTCCTTATCTCCATCTGGAACTACATTGTTCTCAGCACTACTTTCTTCCAGGTTCCTACTAGAATGGCTTGATAAGCTCTGCTTACAGTAATTAATGGCTTTTCACAGCCAACAGCCCACTCTCTGGTACAATTACAGTAGTTTGCTTTCTGTTGCTGTGATAGAAACACTAACCACAGGAATTTATAGAAGGAAGAGTTTATTTAGCTGAGAGTTGCAAAGGGGCAAGAGTTCATGACTGGAAGGCATAGCAGAAGAAGTGGCTAGAGTAGATGAAAGCTCAGCATTCACACCCTCCAGCAGGCACAGGAAGCAGACCGTAACTGGAGATCCAGCAAGCCTTAAGAACTCTCTGAGCCCACCCCCAGTGATGTGCTTCTCCAGCAGGGCCACACCTTCTAAGATATTCCAAAACAGCACCACCAACTGGGAACAAAATGGCCAAACACTTAGAGCCTATGAGGGACATTCTCATTCAAATCACCACAGCTATAAACCCTGAAAGCCCAACCCTAGTGATGTAACTACTTTAGCAAGGTTCCATCTTCTAAAGGTTCCATAAGCTTCCCCAACTAGACCACCAACTGGATATTGACTGTTCAAATACATGAGCCTATGGGGTATTTCTCATTCAAAACCCACAAGCATACATGTGTTTCCTTAGTAGAAACACTGAAATCACTAAGATGATAGAGAGCTCTACCTAAACACTGAAAGGAGACAGCCTTTAACTGTTCTGAGATCCCTGCACGAAGTTCCAAGCCAGTGTGTGAGGGAGAGGGCATCTGGGTAAGGAGTCTTCTCGAACTCAATATTTCACTCAAGCTCATCACCTTGATAAGCAGAGAGTCACTGAGGAATAATAACAATGGGATTCCTGGTTTCTTGACCTGAGACAGAGGCCTGGGCTCCTCCTCCCCTTCTAGCCAGTAGAATCCTCTTTCCAGCTGACTTGTCCAAACATCCAGAGTCAAAGTGGTCCTTCCCAGAGGCCTGAACACCATAACATTTGGAGGTCCCACCAGGATCCTGGGAAGAGAGACCTCAGACTCAGGGCAAGTACCTGGGGTCTGGCCAAATTCAAGGGGGGAATGTCTTCACGACTTCTAAGACCCATGGGAACTTCAGAGCATTGGCTTTGTTTTACAAAATTGCAAATTCTAGAACAAATTCTAAAGTGAAAGTAAGATTGACCAATCTCAGAAAAAGAGCTTCTGGAGGTGTATTGGTAAGTTTCTGGGGTCTGGACATTTGGAGTGACATGGGCAAATTGGTCATAATTGTTTAACCCCAGTCTCCAGGGGAAGAAGAGACCACTCCTTACCCCACTGGTTTCTGGTGTGTGAATGGACATGGCCATTGTGTGTTTTGCATGTTTGTACCAATCTTTTGTGTCTTGTCTTTTGTTCTATGGACTGTCTTCTTTTGGTACACCTGTAATTACTGACCTAAAATTGAGGGGAGAACCCACTCTGCTAAAACCCCATTTGGTTTTATGTTAAAACATTTTTCAGAAAAGATTCCATGAAAAAGTAAAACCATGTGGCTGCCAGTCAGCCAGGTGTCTGACCTCCATGCAGGTTCTAATCATTTAAATGCCTTTATCTAGCTTGTTATCTGGACTCAGGACAATTGAGAAAGTAAACACCTTGCCTCTCTGCAGAGAAGAGAAAAAAAATTTAAAAACCTTTTCTTTCCTTATGCTTTTTCTCCATCATGGTTCTCCTCATGGGTAGGTAAAGAACACTTATATGGGCCTGAACTTTGGACCTCAGTCACCTCAGGCACTAAGCAAACAATGATTTAAACAGACTAAGAGCCTTCTTTAAAAGAAACCACCCTGAGAGCTAATAGTCTTGCCTCTCATCTAATTAAGTAAATAAAATTTGGATGACAATTCATAACTATTAGGAAAAGGGTCAGGAAACATTTAAAGAGATATTAAGAGTCAGCCCATAGGAAAGCCAAATCAGAAAACCTTCCCTAACTTATATAATCATTAGCCCAAATCTGTATTACAAAAACTATAAAAGAGAAACGGTATTTATTAAATCTTTTAGGTTGTTATCACCATGAATAAACACAAACTAACTGATTGTGGATATAAGCTTTCATGCCTCGGGTCAGATCAAACCAGAGAAGATTTCAGGTTTGACATCAGTAAAGGCAGAAACTTCTGTCAGCCTGGTCCTGCCTGGTCTTGGGTGCTCACTGCCAAGTACCCATTGTTTCAAAAAGTTTAAAAATATCAAGTAAGGTAATCTCTTAATAACAAATATTCTGTCTCTTGTCAATCAATCCCTGTTCCCAATAAAGGACCAAACAGATGAAAAGACTTGCCTGTCTAGACAAATGTGTACAGATTGTAAAAATGACAAATGTTTTCATTCCTGGTAGTAGTCACTGGACCCAACAGCTCTTCTGTTCAATGTAAACCACTGAGTTAAATTCTAAAGAGGAAAAAATGCCTATTTGTGTAAATCATATTGGTAAATTGTCACACGCTGTTTGAGCTCACTGAGATGCTCACTCTAGAGATGGGATTAGCCTTCCCACTTCGGACTCCAGCCTACTCTCTAAATATATTCTTCAATACTTTTGTCCAGATTCAGGTTGGCCCCCTGACCCTGTGACAAGGAAAAAGGAGAACAAAACAGTCTCAGAGTAAAGACATTGTGCCATTGAGAATAACTAAGGGATAAACTAATTTCAACAGAAGTCATTGTTATTCAACTCATGATATAAGGTGTCTATAGCAAAAGTATCTAATGGGATTCTCTTATTTTGTCACAATAATAAGGAAAGTCAATAACACAGACTAATGCAAATGTATAGTAAAGAACCAATGAAATAGATTTTTAAAAATTTTTAATGATTTTTGTGTTTTCTATAAAATTTACCTGGAACCTTGTAAACTGCAGTGTGTGCACAGGTAATATTAATTCATTACATTATCTCATGTGTGTAATCTGCATTCCATGTTCTTTTAGTAAAATGATGCTGCACAGCACTCTTTTGAGTCTAGTAAGTGCCATCCTCATGACTTCAGCTGTGCCTACTTACAAAAGATCATCACAGCTGGGTTTGTTGACAGTTGTGTTCCTTCATTAAAGGAGGCGTAAGCAGGGTCACTGGACCCTCACCTTAGTATCCAGCCACTCGGGTATCCAGCCTCTCCTCCTAGCCAGCTGTATGTAATTTTTCCCTAATCACAAATGATTGTCTGGATTTGGGGTAAAAATCTGGGGAAGACAAAATAAGTAAGTTCTTGACCCATGAGGTTATAGAAAAGTCAATATTGATGCTGGATAAAGACTTTGCAGTGCAACAATTCTCAGGCCATCCATATACCTGTCAGTAACACTTTATTCATCTCTATGAGTAAAGTCATTAATTCCCCAGGATAAACTTACTAAAACCTTAGAAAGGTGATAAACATTGCATAGTACTCCCAGGAGGAGAATTCTCACAACAGAAGAAAAACTACTTTTTAATGTTATTATGTCTCATAGTATTGAAAAAGAAAAGAAAAAGAAAAAAGAAAAGGAAATATTTTATGAAGAAGATTTATGTATGAAGATCCTTATGATGGCTGGATATTTCCAAAATAGAAAAGAAAAATGAAAAAGTCTATGCAAGTGATTAAAGATCTAAGATAATATGTTATGGTATATAAAAGGTGAGACAGTTATGTATAGATAATCTTAAAATTTCTAAAATAATAGTTCAGTCAAGTAGTTTTTAAAAAAATAAAATATATACCTAGTCAAAGTTTATTCAATAATGTTTGATTTTTGCCCAAGCTTTATCTGCATAGCACATAGTAATTAAAACTCCCAGTTAGTGGAATGAACATTCTTGGGTGTTTAACGACAATATTTAAAGGCCTATACTAATCTATTCAGAAGGATTTGAAGGGACAATTTTTGTCTCTTGCCCTCCAAGATCAACTAAGTTCCAGGGGACTATGAGACATCTCTCAAAATGTCCTGTAACTGTGATGAGTTACCTGTCCTCCTGTTCAGGGAGGTCATGGAGACCCCACTAGATGGACTCAAACCAGTATCCAGTCTGCAAAAAGGAGGGTCATTACAGGAAAATGTTTCCTCAATGCTTCCAAGTGAAGACACAGTCTAGCAAGACCTTCTGACTTACCTTCACATAGGTGGAGCTGCTAAAAGAAAGTCCTAGGGAGCCAGGGGCTCCTCATAGGCCCATGTGACTCCCCTGAGGAACAGACACTCAACCGACCTGAAGAGTAAAAGCAAAATTTTTTTAGGTTTATTTAGGCTACCTGCATGGTCTTAAACACCCATCAGAAAGTATAACCAAAGATTCAACTGATTGGTATTCTTCTTTAAGAGCACAAGGAATTGTACTTCCCAGACTTAAATGGCTAAAATCAAAAGTGTCCTCTAGCACCCTACTCTATGCCAAAGGCCAAAAATATCAAAAGTATTTGGGAACTCTTACCTAATCCCTGAAAGATTTTAGGGTTACCTCTTCAGAGGGGGAATGTTAAAGCAAATAACCCAAGAAAATTGACTGAGATAGACTAAACTATCTCCAGTTGAGATAAACCCTGTGAAGAAAAACCCATCTCTCTAGCTTCACTAGTCAATCATTTGCTCCTAGGACCACCCCTAGAGACGCAGGTTTACCTTAAGTTATGCTAAATAGATGGGTGGAATACTTAGTATGTTAATGAGATAGTGGGGTTTTATCCATCCTCCACCCCGAATCTCATCTTCCAGTGCTGTACTCTCTAATTTTCAGCCCAGAGAGTGCAGTTACTGGTCCAGTGAAATAAATTTGGCTGATGAGTCTGAGTGATCCTTCCCAGAGACCTGAATGTCATAACAGATTCTTGCCCTTTGCTGCTGGTATGAGATTTTTCCTGCTTCTAAGTCTTTTAAAAATATTTTATTTATTATTTTAATTTTATGTGCATGGATGTATTGCTTGCATATATGTAAGTGCACCTGGGTCATGTACTGCCCACAGAGATCAGAAGAGGGTATTGGATTCCCTGGGAACCAGAATTATGGATGGTTGTTAGCCATTGTACAGGTGCTGGGAACCAAACCCTGGTCCTCTGCAAGAACAGCCAGTTCTCTTAACCACTGAGCCAACTTCCCTGCCTTTTAAATCTTTACTTGACTAGGAAAATGAATTCAACTTTACTTTTAGACTGCTGCTAATGCCACCCGCAATACAAAGACCTGAGTGTTTGAGTTCCAGAACCCATCTAAAAAGCCTGGCAGTGTTAAGGGTGCTTGTAATCCCAGAGATGGGAAGCCAGAGACAGAATATGCCTGGCACTCACAGGACAGGCAGCCTAGCCTACTCGGAGAGCTCCAGGGAAGTGAAAGACTCTGCCTCATAAAACAAGAAGGATGACACCTGAGGAACCACAGCCTGTTACCTCTGGCTGCACACACACACACACACACACACACACACACAAATATGTACCTTCATAAACATGCTTATCCATAGCCCCCTCACACACACATGCCACACAAATGTGCCTTATAAACATACAAACATACACTCAAATTGGCAGTAGTTTTACAAATTTGCTCCTGAGGGCCTGAAATTTTCCTAAGCAGAAGTTGCTTTTAATTAGAAGACTTTTAATTTTATTTATTATTTTTATTTTATGTGTGTGAGTGTATTGCTTGCCTGTAGGTACTTGCACTTGTGTCATGCAATGCCTGCGGAGGCCAGAAGAGGCTGTCGTAACTCCTGGAACTGGAGTCACGTACAGTTGTTAACCACTATATGGGTGCTGGAAATCCTACCGGGGCCCTTTGCAAGAGCAGCCCCTGTTCTTAACCGCTGAGCCATCTCGCCAGTCCCTAGAAGACTTTTTTGATTGAAGAACTTTCAGGATGGTCTTGGGTGCCAAAGCATAGCCTTGCTGAAAGGATAACTAAGAAGTGACTTCAAGGAGGACAGAGGGAGGGTGAGTCTGGGATGGAGATGGGACCTGAGGTAGAGGAAGAGGGACGGTGGTGGGGAGTGGGGGAAGAGTGAGCAGGTGTTCAGAGGGGAGCCCAGGAGGTACATGCGGTGGTTGGGAGGTAGAATGTGCTGGTGAGATGGGGAGCAGAAGACCTGGGATGACTCAGAGACTGTAACTGCCTTTGCTCGGGACAGTGACTGGTGGGGGTGGTTAGCCACGCCCAAAGAGGGAGGAGGGCGGAGTCCAAAGCGGAGGCTATAAAGCCTGTACACACGTAAAAGGGGAAGCTAAAAGCCACCGAGCTAGGGCTGCTCCGCGCCTGGCCGCCACGTCCGTGACGCTGAAACGTCAAAGTGGATCATCCTGTCCGCAGGGAGAGGGGCCAGAGCCGGGCGTGACCCCGAGGAGTTCTGGAGAAAACCACCCGAACTCGGAACCGAGTTGGTGACGGCGGGCCGGGGAGGAGCGGCTGCAGAAACTTTCGTGACTCCGTGTGCGGGCCGTCCACGGGAGTGACAGGCTCTCCGTGTGCGGGCCGTCCACGGGAGTGACAGGCTGAACCATGGCGCGCGCGGCAGCTGCCGGGTTCATTCACCGCGCCCGCACTTGGCTGTGCGTCCTGTGGATCTTTACGCGGACAGCCTCACCGACCGGTAAGTCCCCGGACCTAACTTGGGCGGGAGAGGGAGGTCGATCGGGCAGGCCTGCGGGACGTCTCGGTGCGGTGCTGGCTGCTCCTCCCCGCTCCTCGGCGGCCCGCTGCCCGCAGGCTGCTTCGACCTGAATCCGCTTCCCGCGGCGTGTTCTCCACCTCATCCTGCCCCTTCCCTCCCTGCTTCAGGGACAGGAAAGTGCTGCGGGAGGGTGGAACTGGGGCTCGATGAATGGGAGGGATAGATGGACGAGAATTGCTGGTGATGACTCCCGCCCCACAGCGATCTGCAGGAAACCTGAATAGAGTTCCCCGGACAGGGCACCATCCCACCGGGCAGCCAGCACATTGCCTATCCCGGTTCCCAGCCTGGAGCTGCCGTCCCCACTGAGCTTCTGACCATGCTGGTGCCCTCTGGGGACACATAGTCTCTCTCGCGTGCGCGCGCACGCGGCCGCAAAATTTTTTTTTATCGAATTTATAAATGTAGCTGACTTCCCAGATTTTTAAGTTTAAGAACAATTTTATTGATGCAAGAACCTCATACAACGCGTTTGGGTCATATTCAGAGCCCCCTCCCCTGTCTCCGCCCCCACCCTAGCCCCCACGCCAACTTCAGGTTCTCTATTAGCAGTTGAAAAATCCCATCCGGCTTGCACAACTCGTCTGAGCTGGTGCCAGATAAATCATATCTCATTAGAATGTTGCTGATTTATAATTCTTACACAGAGGTGTGCCAAAGTCAGGGCCCATTCCTTTTCCTTTGTGCGTGGTTTGGGGTCAGAAAACACCCAGGTTTCTTGGAATGGAACTTTCACACATATTTGCGGTTTCTCTTACCCACTGCTTAGGATTGTCAAGCAGGAACTTCTCTCTTCCTCAGCAATCAGAGCTGTTTAGCTTTCCTCCTCAGAGTCCACTGTTTGCAGCAAAGGTTACACTTTGCCTGTTTCAGCATTGCATGCAGGTTACACTTTGACTGTTTCCAGGCCTCAACACAAAGGCCTCACTGTGGACCAAGGTGTTCTCCAACAGGTTGATTCCCCACAGATTTTTATTGTTGGTAAAACAAGTGAGGTCCTCCCAGCAGGCAGCTGTTAGCTCAGAGACCTCCTGTCCAAGGTTCACTCAGTGGCTTTAGACCAGTGCCTTCTACCTTATTTTCTGAAATCTGTAGACTTCTCAGGTCCTTAATGATGATGAAGACACAACCAGGTCTTGACTGAATGATGATGATGATCTGACTGGGTTGGTGCTGCCAGGGCCATGGGTGACCAGACTGGCAGTCTCCGGCATTTTGGCTCTCCAGTTATTTTCCCTCTTACTTGTCAAGTCCTGAGTTCAGAATTTTGAGATCAAATAGAAGCACCTATGATCAGGGAAATATTCATCTTGTGTGATAAGTTTCCTCATATGGTCCAGGACACACAGTCTCTTGGCAGCTGGCTCACCCTCCGCCACCCCCCAGTCTGAGGCCAGCTGCCTCATTGCACAGCCATCTTTTTTTCTCTCCTCCCTGGTCACTTTCTGCACTTGATGAAACTACCCTTCCCACAGAGCAGGGTAAGTCGCACATTTCTCTGACATCCTTACTATTACATCCATTCTGGCACATGTACTTCTCTGAAAGTTTTGATCCTCAATCTTGCTGCCACTTTAAAAGGCCTAGATTTTGTACTCATGCAAAGTAGGCTAACCTTTATCTGGTTCCAGAAAGCCAGCCCTGAAATACTGTATCCTATTCAGGGAATCTGCCAGTATATAGTTTTGGTTTCTGTTGCTGTGAAAAAAATCAACTTAGAAGAGAATTAGAATTATGTGGCTTCCATATCCAAATAACAATCCATCCCAGAAAAGTCAAGACAGGAACTCAAGCAGGTACTCAGAAGTAGGCCTGCTTACTCTTCACACAGCATTACCTCTGACCAAGGATGTCACTTCATAGCCACAGAGATACAGCAGGTGGATGCTGCTTGCTGACTAGCTCACTAGCTCCTGCTACACTGGACTTCTTATACATCACCAGGGACTGGTGATGACCACAATAGACTGGGTCATCCCAAGTCAATTACAAGCAAGACAGTCTCCCCTAGACATAGTCAGAAGTCAGTCTGATTTGGGAAGTCACTCAGTATTGAATCCTGCTTCAGGGGCCTCTAGACTATATCAACTATACAGTTTAAGTAAATTAGAAAATGTATTACATCCTATGACCTTGAGAGCTGTCACATCATGATATACTGTCCCTATCCATCTTAGATTCCATTCCCCCCCCACCAGCTTCACTGTGACCCAGTATATTCCAGAGTAGCCTATATACTGTCCTGTCTCCAGAGTCTACATAAGAAACTTCTAGAGATTCTCCAAAATGACTGGATCCAGAAAGGCCATCAAGAATTTTTCCTGTTAGAACAGACCTGACATCCCCTTACAAAGTCACATGCTAACAGATAAGGGTATATCGTCTTGGAGGAGAAGAGTCTGGCCATGCCTTGACCTACCTCTTCCAGCACTTGCCTTTAACTGGTGCACTGGGGGAGCCTCAGAAAAGGGCTGCTTTGTTTGTTTGGTTTTTGCCTGCTCAGCTTTCCGAAAGATTTTCTCAATGCCACGGACTGGGAATATCTCTGACTCCCGTGCTCCCCACCCCAAGCCTCACTCCTGTTTTCTCCACAGGTACTTCCTCTCTTTGCTACAACTTCACTTCCTGTAAGTCAGAATCTGGATCGTGGTTCAATGGGGTCCAGGGCCTGCTGAACAAAAAGATCTTTCTTGACTACAACAGCAGCAGTAACAAGTACCAATACTTTGGACTTCTGGAAAACAGACTGAAGGGCACACAGGTCTGGACAGAGCAGCATGAGTTGCTGGAAGATACAATTGACCTGTTAAAACAGCAACTGCTTGACATTAAGATGACCAGTATACACAGAGGTAAGTTTCATATGACCCCTGCAGGAAAGAACAGGCTTTGTGACAAGTTAAGGGCATTTATTATTTTCATACAACACCATAGATGGGACCACCCTAGAGTCCAGCGGCAAGGTCAAATGTAGAGGAGAGAGCAGGCCAACAGATAAGGATGGAAATGCAGAGGGCACAGGAGACAAAGGATTTGTCAATACCACAGGCTGATCCCTTTCCAATGGGGGCAGAGCCCCTCAGTCTGCAGGGCACTTTGTGTTGTCAAGTCAAAGGCGATGGAAACATTCACGGACACTGGAACTTCAGCCTCGGGGAACAGAATATGATCCACTGTTACTCAGCCAATGGGAAGTGGACAGTGGATCATCCTGGATCCAGCTGGTTGAAAGAGAAGGATGTAACTGATTTCTTACACCGGAGCTTAGAGGGCGACTGCAGGAAATTGCTTCTGGAGTTCCTGTTGCACGGGAAAGAAGAGCTGGACCCAACAGGTAACTGGGAAGAGGGCAGGAAGTGCAGCTCTCTGCAGATGAGATGTGTGTGTGTGTGTGTGTGTGTGTGTGTGTGTGTGTGCGCGTGTGTGCAAAATCCAACAACCATGAGTTCTTGGGTTCGTGGCCCCATTCCACCATTCATCCCCTCCTGCCTCTCACCCATCCGTTCATGTACACTGAAGCTCTCTGTGGCTTCTCCCAGCCGGCCGCACTGTGAGCCTCTTTCTCTTACAGGCCTTTTCCTCCTCCTACAATCACAGTTCCTTTCATCCTCCTGTCGCACCCGGTCTCTTCCTGGAAATCCTTTGATGCCACCCATGTCATCTCCTCTGCCCTCTCCTACCACCATCTTTATGGGTCATCCCCTCCTCTCCCAGCAGGAAGGAGAGTGTTGCCCACATCCTTACCCTGTCTTTCCCTAATAGGTGTACGAGCCTTTGGAGGCTCCCTCCCTCCCCTCCTACACCAAGACCCTTTGCAGTCATTGCCACATAGCAAAGCGGGAGGGCCTGTGTGTGTCAGAACTGTCAGAGACAGCAGGAGCTAAGCTGGACTATCATCAGATTTAGGGTCTGGTCAAAGGCTGAACCTATGTTTCCATTTCAGCCCCAATAACCACGGTTCCAGACATGGTCCTGGAAGCATCCACAGCCGTCATGATCAGACCCTGCGACCTGCTGGTAACCCTCACCTGCTCCCTCATGCTTCTCATCTTGGGAGAATCCTCCACAGTGACAGGTATTGTGGGCAGTGTTGGGAAGGGGCCGAAGGGTGAAGAGTGAGGAAGCAAAAGCGGATTCTGGAGCGCTGCTCTTGGGCATCAGCTGCGCCATCCTATCCTGATACAAGAGATTCAGACTTCATGCCGCCTGTTAGCAATAGCTTGTGTGTGCTCAGTCTTGATAGGGGGGAACCATTCCTGTCACAGACTACTAGGAAAGGGAAGGGGCCCACAGCAAGGTGTCAAGTCAGAGCAGATTCCCAGGGAGGATCCCATGATGTTCGGTATGGAAACAGCAGGAACACAGAAAAGGAAAGTACCCAAGTTTGGAGGTTCCAGGCATGGCAACCCCATTTAATGGACAAAAGAGAACAGAATTTCATCCTCAAAGATGAGAGAATCCTGTGTGAGATCACAGGGAGCGGGACTGGGAATTCCCTTCCTGACCCAACTCAGAAGGCTGGAGTCCAGGGCCACATCCTCCTTGCACACAGCAGAATGACAACAGTTGAAGTGAAAAGCTAAGAGGCCAACTTTCTGGGTACTCTGGGGAATCTAGCATCAGCCATAAGACAATGGCCATACCATCCAATCTCCTGCAGATCCACAGCCTGAACCGGCTCAGCAGCCCCTTCCCAGAGCACTGTTGACTCTGGAGACACCTGGGACTGAGGTGTTGCTGGGGGCTGATACTCCCAGCGGAGCTGACCAAGAATGTACAGGGTGGTACAAAGGAAATCAGACCTTATGTGTGCCACGTTCAGAAGTCCAGAGGCTAATAAACACAAGGAAGGAACAGTTCTGTAACCCCACTGAAGCTTCAGCCAGGCTTCAGCCCCTCTCTGGACAGGGCTCCTCCCAGCTCCTATGGTCCCTCCTGTCGTGCCCTGAGTCAGGGAACTCAGCTAGTTATTACTACTAGAGTCCTATGCCCCCAGGGTCTGTAATAGAGCCTGGGGCTGACGCTGGAATCCTGAGAAGGGGGAAGACTGTAAATTGTCAGACAGGAGTGATGGGCAGGCGGAGAAATAAATGACCCCTAGTGTGGATGAATCTAAGATGGTGATGACTGGGTACAGGACACACAATAGAACTGACCCAGGGTTTCCTCAGACTCTTCAAAAACTTATCTTTCATTTCTATAGGTTGAAGATAAGTCTGAGAAACTAGAGAGAATGTTCATCCCTGAATCAGATGGGATTACAATGCTGCCAGCATGACAGTACATGTTCTTCCTCAACCATGGCACGTGCTTTGAGTTCTTTCTTAACATCTGTGCTGTTTTCTCTTGGTGCTAACTGATGGGACTTAGCACTTAACATGTAACTACTTGAACTGCAAAACTGGAAAAGAACATTGTTATGCACCCATGCTAAGCAGTGTGCAGGTAGAGAGTAAGTAGATGGGTTCATACACGAGTTACCTCTTTATATATAATTTATAATATGTAGGTCAGTGTGAATCTGAGTAGATAGATCAAACCCTCCCTACAATCACTGGCTAGACGCTAAACACTATTGAGAACATTAGTTTATAATAGTTTTTTTAAATAAACACTATATATTAGATAGGAATCAATAGATCAAGTATGGAATTAGGTAAGGAATCAATAAAATATATGTGTATATTCTGTGTATAATGTGACTGTATGCTATAAAATATAATCAATTGAATTTATTATAATAGATTAGTTTATTAGGTACTACATACTTCATCAGTGGTCATTTGCACTTTGAAGATGCAGATAACGTAGCAGCTATTCAGTTCAGGAAGCTATCTGCCTCAGCAGTCCCAATCTGTCAGTGAAAACCTAGAAGACCATGGGAAGTTGCTGATATTGAATCCACATTGCACAGCCAAAGAAACTGGATTCTGATGTCAGCAGAGACGGCAGCAATACATGCACTTTTTCTTTGATCATGATAAGGTGTTATTCGTATTGATGTTAGCTCTACTGTAATATTTCCCAGTTCTGCCCCTTTTCCTGTAAATTTCAGAATTTTATTTTTCTGAATAAAAATGTATTTGATGAATAAATAAAATTCTGTTGTGTATATTTAACTGTTTAGTTATCCATTCATCTGTTGGGAGCTGGTTCTATTTCCTTGCTATTATGGAGATAGCTGCAGGCCACGGAGGTGTGCAGTCATCTCTGTCAGCAGGTGTACAGTTCTTTGGGCATATGTCCTAGAGTGGTATAGGTGAGGCATATGGTAAAGATATTCTTAATTTGTTGAGAAACCATCCCACTGATTTCCATAGTGGCTGAACCACTTCTTACACTCCGACCAGCAATGTGTGAAGGATCCTCAGCCCCTCATCCTTACCAGCATTCATTTTTGTTTCCTTGATCATAGACATTCATACTGGGGTGAGATAGAACCTTACAGTAGTTTTATTTTACATTTGGCAAAGGACGTTGACTCCTATTTAAAAATTATCTGTTGGACCCAATGTGGTGGCACACACCTTTAATCCCACTCTTGGGAGGCAGAGGCAGGTGGATCTCTGTGAGTTCAAGGCCAGCCTGGTCTACTTAACAAATTCCAGGTCAGCTGGGGCTACTGGGAGAACCTGTCTCAAAAAGACAAAAAAGAATTTATCTGTCAACCATTTGTACTTCTCGTGTGTGTTTGCATATGACTGTGTGTACATGTTTGTGCATGTGTACATATATTTTTGTATTTGTGAAGGCCAGATGTCCTGAGTCTTCTTTTTCTCTTCTTTTATTAGTTTGTATGTGGAGGCACATACATGTCACAACACATGTGTGCAAGTGAAAGGACAGCTTTCAGGAGTTGGTGCCCCCCTTCCACCTTGCTTGAGGCAGAGTCTCCATTGTCTCTGGCCCCAGGTTTGTGGGAGGTTCTTCTTTCCCTGCCTCTCACTTTGCCTTAGGAGGCTGGGGTTGCAGATGTGAAGAACCACATCCTGAGCTTCACATGGGTTCTGGGGAGCCAAACTTGGGCCAATTGGTTTGCGTGGGAAGAAGTTTTAGTAACAAAGCCATCTCCCTGAATCCTTCACCTTATTTTTTGAGATGCTGTCTCTCAGTGACCAGGAGATGACTGGTTTGATTAAACTAGCTGGCTGGCAAGTCCCAGGGTTCCGTCTGTCTCTAAGTTGCTGGAATTAAAAAGGCTGGTCTATATAGTGAGTTGTAGGACAGCTAGGGCTACAAAGAGATCCTGTCTCAAAAACCAAACAGAAATAAATAAAATAAAGAAATTTGAATGGAGGCACCCCTCAGGGGAGGATAACACTGTTCCCTAATGCTACAGCTTATGAAATGAAAGTCCCAGTACCAGGCATGGGACACCTCAGACCCAGCCAATCCCAATGCTCCTGCTCTACTCTTCTCCCTTTTGAATGTCAATGGTCTTGGGTCAAAATAAAATATTCAACACCACATGGATGAAACACAAGGTATTTTAGTTTGGCCAGCCAGGCTGCTTATCTCAGAAGTAAGTGAACGTCAATCATGCTCAGAGAGAAACCTTTACAGGGTCTCAGCAGGGGCAACTGGTTACGATTTGAAACATCCAGTGAGAATTAAACATTTTCCCAGGCTTATGATATCCAATAAGAATCAAGCATTTCACAAAGTTTCCTGCCTGGGCACATTCCTATCAAAAACAGACCAGGGGGTTAGCTATTTGCACATGTCCCTCCCAGATTAGAACATCACGAAGGGTGTGGTCTGGTCAGTTTTTTCAAGGTCACTCCTTTCCAGGTGTGCTGCTAGGGGGGGTTGGGCGAAGGTCAAGCGCCAGCGGACTTTAAGTCTGGACAAACAGCAAAATGAAAGTCTTTATCCCATTTTCCTAGGCCATTACACTTAGTACAGGAGTTTTTGTTTAAAGATTCCTGCCTTGCTGAGTGGGTAACAGAAATTATCTTACAGTGAAAATCTTGAATACTAATGTGACGGCAGAGGAGGGTACAGAGAGAATCAAGATTAACCTTGGAAGGAAGCCACTTGGCAGAAAGACTCCTCACCATGGCTATGTGTAAGGAACACAGCATGTGGGAGGAAAACCCATGATCTGAAAACAAAAACAGTTGTTATGCAGATGACTCAGAAAGGCTCACAATGCTCCTGGCTGAGCGCCATTAGATGGCTAACATTTTCCAGTTCTCTTTCTTAATAAACTATATCTATTTCTACCACTATCCACATGTCCAGGTCCAGTTCTTTGTTCTGGAACAGAAAAACTGGAACATCTCAATGAATGCCCTCTAGATTCCAATCCAGAGGAATCTGGATTCTCAGCTGGCTAGCCACAAGCAGGAGGTAAGATGGAGGTCTTTAATCTTTTGTTTGTTTGTTTATTGTAAATTTTAATTGAATTTTTGTGTATTTCATTCAGAATATCTCACTCAGTCTTACTCTTTGTACCCGATTCCCCACAGGCGCCCTCCCGTACACCCTCTCCCCACCACCAGAATCCATACATTCTATCATTTGTGTTAGCCTCCCTGGGGGCAATGACAATGGTCTGGAAGCAAAAATCCAACCCATCCCCTCTTCTTTCTTATGGCACTCCATGACTGAGAATCAAGAGAGTGCCTGGACCCTCTCTACTCACCCTGATGGGACACTGCTTGGGCAACGAAGCACAGTTACTGGTAACTCCAGTAAGTCCCACCCTTAGACTGGGAGGTGCTGCTGGGGAGGGCCATATTTACACTGAGAGGCCCATACAGATCAAATTGTTGGGCGAACCCAGCACCAAGATGTGTGGAGCTACAATCCCACTAGGGATTGGTACCTTGGGGGTAACTGGGCTCAAGAAGACACAGAGCTAGGGAAACCAACCCCACCCCCATTTCCCTGTGGACCTTGTGATGTCTCTGTGCTGACCACAGAGGACCTGTGCAAGGTGGAAGATACTATCAAAAGATACTATCAAAATATGGTGAGAATCACCTGGGCACAGAAGACAGCAGAACCCATATGACAGCAGCCATGGTGGGACCAATAAAGATGATGAATCCCATGTGGCTGCTCCAGGTCCACAGCATATGCACCCACTGAAGACCATAAGTACCACCATATCCCTAGACTTCCCCATACTGATGGCATCTGACCACACATTCCCCTCCACTCTCCTTCCCTCCTTCCTGTTAGGAAAAGTATCACGACCCAAATGAAAATAGCCCAGGCAGAGGCTCTCCGGGAAAGTTAGTTTTATTCAGGGTATGCCGGGGCTGGAGTTCTACACGGGAGGAGAGCAGTCAGCAACAAGATGGTGTCTGGATGGAGTTTTTAAAGAGCTTATTGTGTGAAAACAACCAGGAAGGAGGAAGGCAACTAAGCCAGTGACTGGGTTAGGGGTTGCAATCATCCACCTCTTGTGCAAGCAGAAAATTCCACCTGTTCTGCCAGATCTGGATGCCCACTCCATAGAGCTCCAGCCAATCTCCACGTTCCGTTTTTACCCCAGTTACCATCTCTACAGTACACGAAGAAGTTTCCTGTCACCCATCTGCTCCTATGCTCACAGTACTCCAAAGAGAAACACCTGGACTGTAGGTAACAATTAGGGTCCATGTCCCCCTTTCAATCATGAGCCTTCAACAACACAAGGACAAGCTAGAGAGCTTCTCTGAGGACAAATCCCAACCTACCAGTAACTTTTAGGCCATATGTTTAGCTTATGATCTTACATGGGAGAACCTTTAATATCATGACTACTCTATGTACCCCTTGGGAAAAACAGGACCTGAGAAGAAACTAAAAGGCATGCATATAATAATATTGCTTAAAATCCTACTGACCATCTGCTGGGAGTGCAAGTCTTCCCAGATCAGGAGCCCACTGCTTGGGAGTATAACACCCAGAAGGTGTTATCCTATGTCTATGTCTCTATATCCATAGACATAGGATGATGATGGAGGATCTCTACAAGAATGAAAAGTTGCATTAAGAAACTGCTTAGCCATGGTGAGATCAGAAGTTACTCAAGGAAGGAAAGAAAATCCTGTCTTGTTTCCCCAGGCTAATCTAGGCTTTCAAGAAATCACCACCCTGGATTCCTTAGCTCCTGAAGGATAAACTCTCCTGAGCCAACATTTCTTTAGCCAGTCAGCCTCTCACATCTTCGGGAAGCTTCAGACACTATAGATGGAACCACAGACCCCACAGACCTAGTGTTCGGTACTGCCTTCTCTATTCAACAACAGAGACCTGAGGGAAGACTGAAAGGAGGGAAGAACAAGGAAGGGGTCTGATGACTGCACTTGACCTTGTAGGTACCCATAGCCAGGGTTATCCACCAAAGGACCCCTCCAAAAGCCATGCTGATCAGAGAAAGAAGAAAGGATCTGCTTCAAATGCAAAGACCTAAGTCAGTGGGTTCATGGCTATAACAAATGCTGTGTGTAACCAGCCAGAGGCAACAGAAGGCAAATTGTCTCTGTTCCCGGAAAAGAGTCAGCTCTCCCATGACCACCTTTTAGGACTGAAGTTACCTGATGAGATAGACTGGCAGACAGAAAAAGGGAAAGGCAGCCTTAGAGCTCCCAGGAACTAGATTTGTTTCCCCCCAAAGGTAGATACTGAAAGAAATTGACATGTTAATGTAATCACGTCATGCATATTCTTTTCATTTGTTTTCATGTAGTTGTTTGTATGTCATTCTGTGTCCAAGATAGCATGAGACCCTGGGCATTCCTAGTGGACTTTTTTACTTTTTGGAGATAAGGTCTTACTATAAAGCCCTGGCTAACCTGTAGCTGGTATGTAGACCAGGCTGGCCTCAGTCTCACAGAGTTCTACCTAACTGCCTCCTGAGTGCTGGAAGTACCACCACGCCATGTTCCAAGTTAACATTTAACAAAAACTTCACTCAAGTTACTGCAGATGCACCAAAACATATCAAGTGATTCGATGTGACAGGTAAAAAGTATTTTCTTTTAAATATTGGATATTTGTTCTCTGCCTTAATCAATAGCCAAGGACCCTTTCTGAACAAAGTAGTCCAGTAAAAAATGTTAATGGAAATGCTCCAAAGTCAAGAGTCATTATTTTGGAACAAAAACACAAGATAGAACATTTGGAGTCCTTACCTAAAAGTCGCAGCTAGACTCTATAAATAAGAGAGCTGGGATGCTTAAAAACTATAATAATATACAATAATAACCTAAGGCTAGAGACACGACTCTAAGAACTCTGCCCACAATTAAATATAAATCCATCTTATGGAGAAACAAATATACCAAAATAAGCCATCCTATAAAGGTATAAATTTAAAACGGTTAGTATATTTATTCAAAGGAAGCATAAGATTTTGTAACCTCAAATAGATCAACAAAAAATAATCAAAGAACTTCATGACTTACTGTTGGAAATATACACAAAATGTATTTTCTTTTCTATCAAAGGATTAAATAAGGCAAAAAAGCATCTAAAACAAAGTTAGGGCTGAAGGAAGATCAGCCTGGTTTACCTAGTGAATTCCAGGTCAGCTGTGGCTACAGAGAGATTCTGTCTCAAAAAAAAAAAAACAACAACAACAACAAAAAAAAAAAACAAAGAATTTTCATATTATATCTCAAAAAGCACAAATATAAAATTCCTTAGAATTTTAGTCCATGCCTAAACTTAATGTGGAGTTTCATTAGTAGCTTTCTAATTTTGTTTTGAGACACGGTCTCCCTGAAGCCCCAGCTGGCCTGGAACTGACCAGACTAACCAGGCTGACCTGGAACTGGAACTCACAGATCCACCTGCCCGTGTCTCCTGAGCGCAGGGAATTAAAGCATGTGCTACCACAATTAGCCACGTCAATATTTTTTGTTTTTGCTATGCTAAAGAAAAACATAGCTTTCATCTCAAAGGAAATAAGAGATAGTTTATTCTGGAGCCAAATATGAAAAACCATTGCCCAGGAACACAGATTCTGGTTACTCCAGATACCACATTCCAGTAAGAGTTTCATGAAGATTTTATAGTAACAAAAGGAAATCATAAATCCAGACAGTTTTTATACATAGTGGTCGAAGCATCAGGTAGGTGTGTTAAAGCAGGATGGGAACATCTCCGCTGTAGGCCTCAGATGTTCCCTGATGACATTCTTAGCCTTTGGTTGGTGGAAGCTAGGAGTCTGTCTGTCATTCCAAAAGGATTTACCTACTAGTCACCAGAAAACAGAGATGTGGGCGATAAATATGTATTCAGGGGCTAAGATATGACAAGATAATTTGGTTTTGTGCCTATATCATCCATCTCTCCATAATCATTGAAGTTTTTAATCAATCTGCCTTATAGAATGTTTAATGTACTTATGGCTTTTATTTTTTTCTGGAAACCTCAGTTCACAGTTTTCCCTGTCGGCCAACGATGACATTTTGTACATGTGGAGGCTAAATACTGTTTTGTGACCCATGGTGTCAGAAAGAGTTGTTCCTCAGATCTGGTAAAGATGAGGCTGAGGAGGCGGAAAAACAGTGTTCAGGAAAGAGAAATATTTGGTAAAGCTGTTAAGGAAGAAATCCCTGGACCTTAACAAATCTACTCACTATTATGAGCCATCCAGATATGCTTTTTTTCCCCTTTACATTTGACACATTTATATATGAAATCTAATAAGAGTATTGGACCTAAAGAAACAATCAAGAACATACTATGCCCTAAAAAATAAAGATGGGGCATGGGGGACACAAAGATGTCTCAGCAGTTTAGAGCACTGGCTGCTATTGAAGAGGACCTGGTTTCAGTTTCAGATAGGAACTAGCAGCTGTCTGTAACTCCGGTTCCAGGGGTTCTAACACCCTCTTGTGGCCTTGAAGGTATTGCAGGAACATAGTGTGCTTACATACATAGGCAAAAAAAAACTCATATACATAAAATAAAAGTAAATTTTTAAAAATTTAATGAAAAAAAGTAAAGGTAGCAGATGAGAAAAATAGATATTTTAACTAACAAAAGATCATATTTCTTAAAACTATATTGACTATATGTTTCTCCCTGTGTCAATAAGTATTTGTATTCCATGAAATATTTCATTTGATGTTTGGAGTATTTGAAATATTTTATCAACTTTTAAGTCTAGGTTTTTTTGAACATTTTGATTTCACAAATATAAATTCATATGGAATGGATAGTTCTAATTCTAGAAAAAAATTTATCTTTAATTTCTAAATTATCATAACTATTGTTTGTGGATAATAATTTTATCTCTTCTATTACTTGGTACTTTACTAGATCTTAGTTTGGGAAAGTAAATGGCAAATCACATTAGAGAAGAAATCAGATAACAATACAGTATTACTTTAAATTTTCTTTCATAAATTATTCCTCTCTACTAAATATTATAAATAACAGGGATATAAATAAAAGATTATTTAGAAAACAAGATCTTTAGGTTTTGTGGGCATAACCAAATATTTTTTGTTTTACAATTAGAAAATGATATTGATCTAGTTATTATTCTTTCTTTAATGGAAATGGATCTAGTTGATATTTTTTAAAAATATTTGACCCATGTAAGTCAGAAGAGGGCATCAGATATCCTGGAACTGGAGTTATGGATGGCTGTTAGCTGCCATGTGAGTGCTGGGAATAGAACCCAGGTCCTCTGCCAGAGCAGTCAGTGCTCTTAACTGCTGAGTCGTCTATCCAGGCCTGATATTTTTTATAAGCAGGAAGGAGTTTAAGCATTTTTGGTTCCAAAATTTTGATTTAAAATAGTGCTACCCACTGGTGTGGTGGCACACACCCTTAATCCCAGCACGTAGGACAAAGAAGGAGCAGGTGGATCTCTTGAGATAGAGGCCAGCCTGAGATGAGCAAGTTTCAGGCAATTTGGAGCAACAGGAAGACCCTGACTGAAAAATAAACCAACAAAAAAATAAAGATACCCTCAAAAATAGAGTAGCTTTCAAAAGACTTAAATTAAGTCTTTGTCAATTTAAATGCTAGAAAAAAAAGCATTCATCCAAATTATACTGAATAATGAGAGAAATAAAACTTGAATCTTCTTAAATATGAAGACTTTGTTTAAGTAACATAGGAAGTCTGGGTATGCAAACAGTAAAAACATGATTAATGAAACAATATATTCGACTTATTTATAACATCACAAAAAATAATGTTAGTATTATGTTTGTCACGCAGAAATATACCAAAGACAATTCCAGTATCTTAGACAGTTCTTAAAATATATAAATATAAGACTTATATTAGACTTATTTGCAACATCAAAAAAACTAATGTTAGTACTATGTTTGTCACTCAGAAATATACCAAAGACAATTCCAGTATCTTAGACAGTTCTTAAAATATATAAATATAAGAGGATTTAAAAATATAAAAAAATGAGAGTTAGAAATGTTGTTAGAGGGATTAAAGTTCTTGAGGTATTAGAATACTTGAGGTATTCAGTTGTGGGTATAGTTGAAGATCAAAGTCATCCAGCTTTTCTGGAGTTTATGTGAAATTTTGTGTTCTCAGAAAAAGCTGGCACGTGTTTGAAGTGAGAAATACAAATCTGAGAATTTCTCTGCAGTATTGCAACAAAGGATGTGTTTAGAAGTTCGAGACTGAGTCCTTTCCCTCCAGGATGAAGGGAGTCTTTGATGTGATTTTTTTTTTCAATTGATGAAATTACCTGGCTTTCTTCATTCCCCAGGACATCACTGTGAAAAGACTGTGTAGCCAATTCTGAATTTTTAGCTATCATATCTAAAAGTTCCATATAATTATATGTCTTCTTTTCGTAGCGATAGCTCTATCATCAAACATAAAACCAGCTAGAGAGCCAAAAGACCATTGTTCTCAAAACATTTCCTCCTTCCTTGAATTGATATGGGAGGAGTGGCAGAAAAGGCAGAATGCTAGCAAATTAGCAAACTGAGTAATCAGAAAACAAAATGCTTTCAAAACCAACAAAAGGCAAATCTTAAGCCAAAACTTTTAAAGCAAACAAGAACAGATATTCAAACCAATAGAACTCTAACAACAAGCCCAGGATAAACAAGTGGACCATCTACCAAACCCAAAGAGTCTGAGACCAAAAAGAATTCACAAATATCTACGTGGGGAAGCATTGGCACACAGCTGGACACAAGGGACCCCATCAGTACCTGGTGCTGATCTCAGTGACTCCTCCAGTGAAGGTAGATTGTCCCCGAGGCCCAAGTTTGAGTGCCTCTGTGTTTGTGAAACTGTGGATGTGAAAAACAGCTCCAACCTGGAAGGAAATGATTCAGTTTATTCTGGAGCCAAATATGAGTCACCTTAGCCCCAAAACACAGATTCAGATCACTCAAATGTCATATTCCTATGCAGTAACAGTTTTATGATTTCTACTTTTATTCCACTATGATCTGGTAAGATATAAGAAATCATTTCAGTCATTTTGTATTTGTAAAGACTTGCTTTGTGGTTTGGGATGTGCTATGTCTTAGAGAAGGTTCCACAGGCTGGTGAGAAGAATGTTTCTTCTGTCTCTGTTGGATGGGGTATTCTGCATATATCAATAAAGTCCATTTGATCTATGTGTACTTTCACTCATAGATTTCTTGTTTGATTTTTAGTTTTGATGACCTGCATAAAGATGAAACTGGGATAGTGAAATCATCCACTGTTACTAAATCAGGACTTATATGACCTTTCTTAGTTCATCAGTGTTTGCTGTGAGATCAAGAACCCAGTATTTGGTGCATATATATTTACTATTGTATTTCCTTGAGGAATTACTCTCTTTGTTAATATGAAGTTGCTTCTTCACCTCTTTTAATTTTAGTTTGAAGTCTATTTTAGCAGCTATCAGAATAGCCACACCAGTTTGATTTTTGGCTTCCTTTAATTTCCACCTTTTGACTCTCAGACAGTGATGTCTTTACCAGGGATATGGGTTTCTTGGAGATAACAAACAGTTGGATCCAGTTTATTATTCCAGCCAGCCAATCTCCACCTCTTTATTGGTAAATTGAAGCCATTTACATTTAAGGTTATTATTGAGAGATATTTACAAATTCTACAATCTCTCTGGCTGTTTTTCTGGTTAGATGGTTTGTTCTTTACTTTCTCTCCCATATTAGTATTAAAGATTTTCTTGACTGATACTTTCTAGTTTTTTAGGTAATTTTTTTTTTTACTATTTATTGATGTGCTTGTGTGTGTGTGTGCTGAGGAGGGCATCAGAGCTCCTGGAGCTGGAGTTAAGATGGCTGTTAGCTGCCATGTGGGTGCTAGGAACCAAATCTGGGTCCTCTGCAAGAGCAGTTTGAGCTCTGAACCATTTCTCTAGCCCCTTTCCTAGCTTCTCATTCATCTGTTCCTATCATGAAAATTATTCCTTTCTGAGATTGAAGAGATGGCTCAGAGGTTGAGACCACTGGTTGATCTTGCAGAGGACCCAGGTTTGATTCTGAGCACCCAGATAGTGGCTAAGAACCATCAGTAACTCCAGTTCCAAGGACACCCTCCTTTGACCTCCATAGGCATTACATGACATTGGTGTACTTACAAACATGCAGGCAATACACTCATACACATAAAAGAAAAAAAATATTGTTTAAAAAGTATTCTTTCCTGTGCTCTGATGATTAAGAATGCTTTTATGTAACTTCTCCAGTGACTGGTGATCACCAGCTGCCTTGGCTTTGGCTTACCTTGCAATGTCTTATTTCTTCATCAATTTTGCAATTATACCATTGCAGCATATAGCAATCTTGGCTGGCACTTACTTATTTTTCAGGGCTTAAAAATATATATTGTTCCAACTTACACATTTCCGCAGGTTTGTTGAGAAGCAGCCTCAAGGCATGCTGGCATGGGACCAAGTTTTGAATGCCCTAGCCAATGCACAAAAAGCATCTTTGTCCAGAGGTTCAGCCAGGTGTCCTGGCCAAGTCTGTACTCCCCAGATCTCAAAATCTACTGGTCTTGAGTCACGGCAGCCACACCCTCCAGCAGCTTGATTGTGGCTTCCTCCTACGATTGCCAGGTCTCCTGGGCTCCTCATCCAGCAACAGGTCCTGTGGAAGCGGGGTGTACTCTGGGATACTGTGCCTCATCACCTCATTCTCCCTAAGGCTGGACCTGGCAGCTGGTAGGACAGCTGCTTCTTGGGAAGTCCAGTCTCAGATTCATGACCACAGCGTTAGTGTGGGGAACGAATTGGAGTGGCCTCATTTTAAGCTAGGGCTCCATCTTAAGGATAGCTTCCCCATTTTGTCAGCTCCCCTTGCAGGTTTCCCGTCACAGCCACATAGCTATAGATTAGGCAAGCCCAGGCATGTCAGGCAGGAAGAACATGTTGAGACCTTATAAGGAATAAACCAAAAACTTAATGGCCCTAAAGATAATAGCCAGCACACTCCACAGTCATGAAGATAGTCAGCACCAATGACAGTCCTATTAAAAATCCTCCAATTAGTTTGGAACATGCTTTGTGCACGTGCACACGTGCACAGGCAT
This sequence comes from Eospalax fontanierii, assembly GCA_035773235.1. Taxonomy (NCBI): domain Eukaryota; kingdom Metazoa; phylum Chordata; class Mammalia; order Rodentia; family Spalacidae; genus Eospalax; species Eospalax fontanierii. The sequence continues at coordinate 15,288,014 of CM069545.1, forward strand.
CCTTGTCTGATCATGTTGAGACAAGACATCCTTGCTGTGAGGGTAGCCAATCAGATAATTCTCTTATTTGTCTAGCCCCAATAAAAAGGCCCACTCCCCCTGAGTCAAGGCCCTCTGTACGGACTGCTGTGTCGGTAAAGTCAGAGGACCCGAGCTTAAGCCCAAAATAAAGGCTCTCTGCTTTTGCATACATTCTGGACTCCTTGGTGGTCTCTGAGGGTCACAAGATCTGGGAATTACAGTTAGAGACCTCTCAGCACACAGCAGAATCCACGCAGGTCTCCAGCAGTGTGGTCACAGGTGGCCTGAAACTCTAAGGAAATAGCTGGTCATCCAGCCTGGCCAGACCAATGTTCTGACCTGACAGAACCACCAATCCAGACCTGTGTGATGCTAGATCAGCACCCTGACCCCTCACCCTATAAACTAGGCAGGCTACAAAAAGCAACAGACACTAGAAGCTGGAGAAAGTCCCCTGAGCTTTCCTGACCCTGCAACTGTCTTACACCAAGGAGAAAATACAGCCCAGTGGCATTCTAGATTCTAGGGGGGGTTCCTGACTTCTGGGGTTGCTGATGAGTGATCTGATATTATTCTGATGTCTGATTTTGCAGGTGATTGGTATTTGGCATCTGGACTATATTACGTCATGGAGAGCTTTCTTTCCTGGCTATGTCTGTTTGGGGTTCTGCATGCCTCCTGTGTATTTTGTTCTTTAGATCTGGTAGTTTTTATTGCTATGGTCTCATTGAGTACATTCTCCATGTATTTAGTCTACCTCAACGCCTTCTGTCCCATAGATTCTTAGGTTTGTTTCTTGATCATATCCCAGAATTCTTGGACATCGTGACCATGCTCATTTTTTTTCTTATTGATATTTGAATGTCATTTTCCTTGACCTTGCCCTTTCATCAATCCCTCATGTTCTTTCTTATGCTTAGTCAAATCTACTGGTGATGTTTTTTTACTGCACTTTCTTATTATTATTATTTCTTGAGTTTTTTTTTTTTTATTTCTAACACATCTATTTGTATGACAGAAAACCCTCAGAACAAAGAAATACAGTGTGTTCTGTGCCTGAGTGCATGTACACAAGTGCCTGTCATGACTCTGTAGCAGGAAGCACCCTATCAGGATAGGGGTATCACCATACATGAGAGACAGAGAAAGGGAACTGTAAGGAGCATGTAATAATTAGTTTATAAGTAGTGATGCTATAAACCCACAGTATTATAAGTTAGAAGCCTGTGGCTGAACTCTTTGCTGACAGGGCCTCAGATCACTTCCCATATCAGACATCACAGTTACACTCCCCCTGCTCAGAGCTCAAGGGCTCTTCCAGTACCAGACCTCACAGTTAGGTTGGGATAAGAACAGGGCAATGCATGAAGTCACCTGTATCTGATTGGTTAATGTGAGCCACACCACCAAGGAACTATAAAATTCGGGACCAAAGGCTGGGCGGTTAACATCAGTTCACAAGAATTCCTGAGAGAATGTTCCCCTGTCTGAAGACCCATCAGAACAGAGCAGACCAGCAGAGAGTGACGCCGAGAAAGGGACCACACTGTGTTGGGCATAATGTAGGATGGGCCTAGCCAGGCCACCTGCTAGGAGGAATAGAGGAATGGCTCCTGTGGGTGTGGCATTCTGCTCTGGCTAGTCTAGTTGTGAGACCAGCTTCTGCCCAGCACCTGGAAAGAACCGGCCTGCCTGGGGAGAAACTTACTATTGGCTGTATTTGGGACCCCACCCCATAGGGTCATTGGCTATCCAGACCTGTAAGAGCTTTGCACATATTCAATAAACCGAGCTTGCTGTGCCACGCGCTTGACCTGCTTCCCACCCAGCTCCCAGAATCAGTGTCTTGATTCCACATCTACTCGCCCCCTAACCCTAAGGTGGAGACCCTTCGGTCCCCTCCTGCTGGCCCCAAGTTCTGAGACCCCCAACAGTGCTGGACTGTGTGAGGAACCTTACCACACAAGACGAATATTTGCCTCACCGTAGGTGCTTCTATTTTGATCTCAAAATTCTGAACTCAGGACTTCGCAAGTAAGAGGAAAAATAACTGGGGACCCAAGATGGTAGATCCGTACTGGCCTGGCGACCCTGACAGAGCTGTACCAGCATGGCCACCCATGCGCCCTGGTGCACCCATGGTCCCCAGATCATCATCATCACCCAGCAGCTGTCAAGAGCTGACTATGTCCTCATCATTAGGAACCTGAGAAGTCTACAGATTTCAGAAAATAAGGTAGAGGGCACTGGTACAAAGCTGTTGTGTGAAGCTGTGAACCTTCCCAACCGCTACTCAGAGAATCTTGGACTGGAGGCCTGTGAGCTAACTGGTGCCTGCTGTGAAGACCTAGCTTCTGATTTCACCCAAAGTAAAACCCTGTAGGGAATTAACCTATTGGAGAATGCCTTGGTCCATAGTGAGGCCATTGTGCTGAGTAAGGCCTGGAAACAGTCAAAATATAACCTAACATGCGAGGGCTGCGAACAGCTGACTTTGGTGAAGAAACCCAAACATCCCTGATTACTGAAGAAGAGAGAAATCCTTCATTGACATTTCTGAGCAGCGTGTAAGAGAAACAGAAAACACATGTAAAAATCCCATTCCAAGAAATCTGAGCTTATTCTGACCCAAAACTATGGACAAAGTAAAGGGAACGGGCCCACACTTTGGCATATCTGTAAGAATTATAGATAACTGGCACTCTAATGAGATATGATTTATCTGGCACCCAGCTCAGATGTGTTATGTAAAATGGATGGGGTTTTCCATTTGCTAATAAAAGGCATAAAGCAGAGGTGGGGGGCCAGGGAGGGTGGAGTGGAGATGGGGTGGAGGTCTGAATATGACCAAGATACACTGTATGAATCAGTAAAAAAATATTACAAGGCTTCATGATTTTATTTAATCAAACATTACTAATCAGAAATGAGAACAAATTATTTTTGTTCCAAACCTACATTTTCCTGTGCATCCATAGGGTAAAGCTTGTCCCCTATTCCTTGATTGCTTTTTTCTTATTTAAGCCAATAATTCATAGCCCAAAGAATCTAGCCCTAGAGTGCAAGTGAACACATATACATACAGACACACACAATGACTCAGACATACACAGATACACACACACACTTTTTAAACTAAGCTCTCTATAGATTCAAATTGAAAATAGTTTTAGTGTCAGTACAGTTTTCACTGCAGATCCCAGCACTGACTTTGTTACCGCAGAACTGAAGGTAGACCATAAAATGTCCAGAGAAGCTATCCTAGTTTACTTTCTATTGTTGTGATTAAACACTGACCAAAACCAGCTTAGGGAGGGAATGGTTAATTTCATTTTATACTTCCAAGGGACTGTCCATCACTGAGTGAAGCTGAGCTAGGACTTAAGCAGGACAGGAATCTGGAGGCAGGAACAGAAGCACAGACCATGGAGGAACGCTGCTTCTTGCCTCGGTCCTCTGACCTGTGCTCAGCCTGCTTTCTTATACAACCCAGGACCACCTGCCTAGGGGTCACACAGACCACAATGGGCTAGGCCCTCCTACATCAAACAGCAATTAAGAAAATGCTAATCCAATGGAGGCCAATGCCTCAATTAAGGTCCCTTCTTCCCAAGTGTGTCAAGTTGACAACTGAAGCTATCAGCACAGAAGGTAAGATAGCCTACAGACAGGATCATAGTTCATGGTGCAAGCTCTGGGGAGAGCTAAGTACCTCCTTCTTGAATGTTGTGTTTTTTTTAATACTTTACTTTTATTTTATGTGTATGAATGTGTTGCCTGCATGTATGTAAGTACAATGCCCACACAGGTGAGAAGAAGGTATAAGATCCCCCTGGAGCATGAGTTACAGATGGTTATTAGCAGTCATGTGGGTGCTGGGAACTGAACCCGAGTCCTCTGCAAGAGCAGCTGGTTCTCTTCTTAACCTGAACCATCTTTCCAGTCCCCTCTTGAATTTTCTTCATGGAACTTTGCCGATCGAGAAGATGGCCCCGGCCTCTTTCTGAGTAACTGATTTATATATTCAAAGGCAAGGCCGTTAAAATTCCTAACAAGGCATGAGCTATTGTTAGCCCCAACCCTTTAACCACAGACATTTTCCATCCATGGAGGATAACTGATGGTTTCAAAATGTAGAATTATTTAGAGGTTTGTGACTGATTGAAACAAGGTATCATCCTGAAACCCACACTGACCAAGAATTCAGAATCCTCCCTCCTCAGCTACCCAAGTGTTGAGATTATAAGCATGCATCACCATACCTGGCTTTAACATTTTTAATTTTACAAGGATTGAGAAAAATTTTGTATGGTCACAAAATGTTTCTATTTTTGCTCCCAATTGAACAAAGGACTAAATTTTGGGAGAACTTATATTTAAATATATACCTCTAGGTTGTATTGAAACCAGTGGTTCCAATAAAGGACCAGGTGGCAAATGACCATCAATTGACTAGTAGAGAAATGAGTGAAAAACACACTCTGAGGCCAATCTTCCACGTGCAGTACAGATGAGAGATGATTATCACACTAGTCTCCTGAGGCAGCTCAACAAGTGACCATGAACAAGGCAGTATAAACAGTAGAAATGTATTCTCTTCCCAGTCCTGAAGATGACGTGTCTGAAATCAGCACAGCCATGTTCTCTCCAGAGCTCTAGAGTAGAATCTGCTCCTGGCCTCTGCTGGCTCCTGGTGGCTGCCCTGGCATTCCTGGGACTGGAGGCAGGATCATGCCATCTCAGTCCTTGCCAGTCACTTGCATATCTGTGAGCACATTCTACTCTGAGTGTCTTTCTTATAAAGACACTTGAGACTGAATTTAGGGCCCACCTGGATAACCTGCTGATCTTGAGATCTGTAACCTAGATGAAGCTCTTTAAATTTTTCAGTTTTTAGAAGCCTGTGGGTATGTTAACACGAGTGCAGGTGACCACAGAGGTCAGAGGCATTGGACCTCCCAGAAACTGGAGTTATAGGAGGCTGTGAGCCACCCCATGTGGGTGCTGAGAACCGAACCTAGGTCCCCTTCAAGAACAATCTGCACTCTTAATCACTGAGCCATCTCTCCAGTCCCACCTGGTCAAATCTTTTGCCAAATTAGGAATATTCAGGTTTTTGTCATTCAAATACAAGCTCCAGGGATTAAGACACAGAGGTATCTTTTAGGAGAGATCACCTGTCACCCACTGCAGTTATAGAATAAAGATGTATCCACTTGCCTGCTTTGGTTCTAAATCCTAAAGTAATTATTTTGACATTAAGAAGAGACTCTGGGGATTAAGAGATGGCTCAGAGGTTAAGAGCACTGGCTATTCTTGAAGAAGACTCAGCACCTACCCAGTGATAACAACCTGTAACTCCAGTTCCAAAGGATCTGACCTCCTCTTCTGGCCTCCATGGGCATTGCATGCATGGGGTGCACTTATGCACGTATAGGTAAAACACTTACTTATACATATAAATTTAAAGTAACTTTTTTTTAAGTAAGGGACTCTGAGCAAGAGTACACCAAGATGTTTCTTTGGTTTTCTGAGACAGGGTCTCACTATACAGACCTGGCTGGCCTAAAATTCACCCTGAAGACCAGCTGGCCTCAAACTGACAGATCTGCCAGTCTATGTCTCCTGAGTACAGGAATTAAAAGTGTGTGCCACCATGCCTAGCCTCTTCATTACTTTAAAAGTTTATTTATCTATTTATTTGTATTTTATGTGTATGTTTTGCCTGAATGTATGTAAGTGTGTCACATATGTGCAATTCCTGCAGAAGCCAATGGAAGGTGTTAGATTTCTCTGGAACTACAGTTACAGAAAGTCATTAGCTGCCATGTAGATGCTGGGAACTGAAACCAGGCCCTCCGTAAGAGTAGCCAGTGCTCTTAACTGCTGATCCATCTCTCCAGTCTCTTCTTTACCTCTTAACACTGAAAATATCATTCTAGGCTTGCAAGTAGACTTTTCTTTAACAATAAAGGAAACGCACAGTCAATTCAATTAGTTTTTAAGACTATACATATTCAATAACATTAAAATCACTGTTTCAGACTTGCAAATAGACTTATCTTTATTATATCAATTAAGAGGACACATGGTCAATTCAATTAGAATTTAATACTATACATATTCAAAGTGTATATCTGCAGGATGCTGGTGTTGCCAGCTCTGCCTATCATGCGAACGATGCTATTATTATCACATGTCGTACGGGAAACATAGCTGCCAAGAGAAAAAACAAGCTCAGTGGACAAATGGAACAGTAAGTGTGTTCACTTGTTTTAAATTAGAACCTGACAAAAAAGAGAAACATTCTTCTCAAATGATACTATAATTTATTTTTATTTTTATTTTATGTGTACTAGTGCATTGCTTGCATGTAGGCAGGGGCAACTGTGTCATGCAATACCCATGAAAGTCAGAAGAGGGCAGCAGATCCCTTGGAACTAGAGTTAAGGGCAGTTTTGAGTCACTGTGTGGGAATCGTGCTGGGGATCTAACTGCAAGAGCAGTCTGTTCTCTTAACTGCTGAGCCATCTCTCCAGCCCCAGTTTTGAACTTTTTAACAGTTGGGTTTAGAGAGATGGTTCAGCTGTTAAGAGCACTGATTGCTCTCGCAGAGGACCTGGGTTCAGTTCTGCACACGAAGGCAGCTCACAACTAACTGTAACCCCCTCTTCTGGGCTCTGTGAGTGTTGCATGTAAATGATGCACTCACATAAAGCAAGAAGAAAATTCATACAAATAAAATAAAAATACAAGAGGGGCTGGAGAGATGGCTCAGCAGTTTAGAGCACTGTCCGCCCTTGCAGAAGACCTGGTTTTGAGTCCCAACACCCACATGGCAGCTAACAACCATTCATAACTACAGTTCCAGGGATGCACTTACATATATATAGGCAATACACTCATACACATAAAATAAAAATAATATTAAAATTTAATTTAAATTAAATAAATCAAAAGCTGGACATGGTGATGCATAACTCTAATTCTGGCACTTGGGAGGCAGAGGCAGGTGGATCTCTTGAGTTTAAGGCCAGCCTGATCTACATAGTTCCAGGCTAGCTGGGACTACAGGGAGACCCTGATTCAAACACACACACACACACACACACACACACACACACACACACACGTCTAGAAACTTTTGATTTATTAATTTGTTTTAAATATAATTCTGCTCCCTTTTTGCTATTTTTGATGTACTTAAAGTGAACATAGCTAAAGAAGCCATGCCTTGCCTTTAATTCCATTACTTAGGAGGCAGAGACAGGCAGATTTCTGTGAGATTGAGGCCAGCCTAGTCTACACATAAGTTTCAAGCCAGCTGGGGCTACAGGAAGACCCTGTCTCAAAAATCAAAAGAGGGATGGAGGGAGGGAGGGAGGGAGGGACAGAGCGAGAGAAGGAGATAGTTTTGTCAATCATTCTCTTTCTGCATTAATGAGATGGCACTTCTACCCTCTCCCTTGGGAACTCCTAAGTGTTGGGCCTGCCTTGCACTAATCCAAGTTGGCACCTTGCCTGATTCCCACCTGGCCCTACAGACCCACAGATATCTGGTGCACTGTCCTGATCTCCTTTGCACTAAGGAGAACAGAAGTGACACCTGATCTAGGCATTTGAGAACACATCAAACACTCCCCAAGGACTGGGGTGGAGTTCATTGGCAGAATTCATACTTTACATGTGCAAGACCTGGATTCAATCCCCAGCACAAGTAAAACAAAAAACTTCCCAACTGGCAGATCTACAGATTCAAAAGCTGGTCAAACATATGCAGCTTCAACTCCAGAACTTCACACCAGACACACCAGAATCAAATTTCCGAGAACTAAACAAAGAAAATAACTTGAAATCAGAGGGAAACTGTACCTTCTCTAGAAAATGAGAGACTTCAGTGGCAATGGAGTTCTCATTGGACACCATAGATGACAGAAAAAGATGGCAAGTAAAGCATTACCAAATGGTGACAAGAAAGAAATTAAGACCAAGAAAAAGACCCAGAGTGACTGAGAGGCAAAGGCAGGAGGACCAGGAGTGTGAGGCCAGCCTGGGCTACATGAGACCCTGTCTAAAACAAATAAGCAAAAAGAAATGAGAGAGAGAGAGAGATTGGAATAATTTCAAATAGCCAATCTTGAGCATAAAGAACAAAATTGGAGATATCACAATAATTTAAAATATATCACACAAAGCTACTGTGATCTGAACAGAATGGCTCTGACATAAAAACAGATGCATCAGGGCCCAGGAACAACCTACACTTTAGGATGAACTGGTTTCTGACAAGGCCGCCACGTAGGCAGTATGGGAAAGGACTAGTCTCGCTCTAATCAATGGTGCTGGAAAACTGAATAGTTACTGCGCCCTTATCTCACTTAGTACAAAATAGTCAACTCAAAACAGATGAAAGACAAGATTAGATCTGACACCAGAAAATGATTAAGAGTGAGTCTAGCAGGGAAAGATTTTAAGCACAAACTACAAAATCAAAAGCTGACAAATGGAAATGTGTCAAAATACAAAGTTTCTCCACCCAAAGGAAACAGTCAGTACAGTGAAGTAAATCCCACAGAGTCAGGGAAAAGGATAATTTTGGGAACAAAGTTTTGTTATATAGCCCAGACTATCCTTGAACTCCTCAAACTCAATGTAATCCTTCTGCCTTAGCCTCTTGACAATTGAGATTATAGGTGTGTACCATATGTCCAGAAATAGAAAATATTTTAAAAGCATATATGTAATATAAATTATATTGATAAATTGTCATATACTGTTTTATTGAGGGCAGAGTCTAAGAACAAAGAGGCCCCTTTGCCTCAGAATCAAACATGTTTATTTCTAGTGCCCCCAACAATCTCTGACTGGGGCAAGCTGGGGCCCTGGCCCTCTAACAGGGAGAAAGGAGAACATCAAACAGTTCAAACAGTTGAAGCTATTAAAAACACTGCAACCTTCAGAACAGCTAGAAGGTGAGCCATTTCAAACAGGAGTTATTACTATTGTTTATCCCATGTATAAAACTGTCTGGACTAGAAATGAGAAACTGGAAGATCATCCATGGAGAAACAACTCTGATCTGCCCAGACTGTATAAAACTCCAGTTGCCTTCTCTAGTCATTTCTGGACATTGTAAACTTCAATGTGATGATGTGTAAGCACAGGATTAATGATATCTAAGCATCTGATTTGATGTTTGAATCCCAACTTCATGTTTTAGCACCTGATTTGATGATGCTTATGCACTTGATCTGATAATGGTTAAGCACCCAATTTGATGTTTAAGCATCTGACTCAGCACCTAATTTGATAATGTTTAAGTCCTTGGTTTATTGAAGTTTAAGTATTCAATTTGATGAAGTTTAATCACCTGGTTTTATCACCTGGTTTGGTGATCTTTAAGCACCTGGTTTGGTGCTGGTTGCTGTCTATCTGCTACTTGCTATTTGTTCTTTTCTTTTGCTTGCTACATGCTTAGTAAACAGAATTATACTCCAGATAAAGGGCTAGTAGTACCCACAATGTACAAGAAGTTCAATAGTAACAACAAATAACCCCCAAAAGGAAAAAGAGTAAAGAACGTGAACAGACATTTCCCACTGGACATGGTGGGCACACCTACAATTCCAGCACTTGGGAGGTGGAGGCAGAAGAATCAGGGAGTCAAGTCAGCCTCAGCTACAGAGCACACAAATCCCAGCACTACAGGGACAGGAGGAGCAGAACACAAGGCCAACCTCAGCTAAATGTTGAATATGAGGCTAGCCTGGACTACATGAGACCCTGAGTCAAAACAACAAACATTATCATCAAAAAACAGATGTAAAACTGCCAACAGATAAATGCTCGATATCTTATCAGGGAAATACAAATTAAAATCATAGTATCCTATCAAATAACAATAAATACTTATTCCATTAAAATATTTCAGCCACTTCTCCTCCCCATGCTACACAACTTTCATTCTTTTTTTACTATGAGTAGTTTGTAAAGATTTCCTCATTTTTATGTGTCTGGGAGCCCTCAGAGGTTAGAGGAGGGCTTCGCATCCCCCAGAGGACAGGGTCAATTATGTCCAGTAAAAGCCAATTTTCTAACACAATTTGTTTTGGGAAAACACAAAACTCTAATCAGAAACACAGTCAACCCACAAAAATGTCACCCTAGTTCCTCTGTTACATTGAAACCTGTCCTTTCTCCATCCCCAACACCAGACAACCACTGATTCCTTTTCTGTCCCTCTATATTAGTTTAAATTTTTTAATGGTCTGTATAAACAGAATGAGGGGAAGATATCTTCCACTTGTTAGAATAGCTTGTCAAAGAGACTAAACATAATAAACATTGTCAAGGATGAGAAGTTAACCCTTCACACTGCTGTTTGGAACGTAAATTGGTGGACCTCTGGAACACAGCATGGAATTTGCTAAAAAACACTAAAATTAGAACTACCATATCCCACTTTGAAATGCAAATTTAAAGAAACTGAGATCAACATATTAAAATGGCTGGATGTGTACTCTCTGCTTTAAAAAATTTTTATTGAATTTTTGTGATTTTCATATAGATATATATGGTATATACAGTACATAGATCCCTTCCCCCGTCCCCACTTTCCCTTACTGCCCCCCCACATACAAAGAGCCTGGGTCAGGAGGATTACATTGACTGCAGACTGACCTGGATTATACTGTGAGATGCTCTCTCAAAAAAACAAAATGTCAAGGAGACACCTATATTCTTTATCTTCCTCTTACAAAACTTAATTCAAAATGGACATAGAGGAACAGAGAGATGGTTCAGTGGTTAGGAGCAATTACTGCTCTTCCAAAGGATCTGACTTTGATTCCCAGAACCAAAGTTACAGGTGGCTGCTCATAACCATCTGTAACTCCAGCTCCAGGGGATCCAACACCCTCTTCTGGTCTCTGAAAGCACCAACACACATATACACACAAGCAGAGAGACTTGGAACTAAATTTAAAACTAATAACTAAGGGGATATAGTTGCTAAAGTGCTTGCATAACCTGCATTAAGCCCTGGGTTCAGTCTCCATTTCTGTATAAACCAGGCATAGTGACCAGAATTCCAGCACTGTGGACACAGGAGAATCAGAAGTTCAAGGTCATCCTCATCTAGAGGACTGTGTCTCAAAACAATAACAAAACACTAACAACTACAATTTTTGAGTAAAAACTCTTAGGTAAATGCATATTAAAACTTCTCACATGTTTTGTCTCTATCTTGAATTGAAAACAGGATATTGCCTCATCCTCTATGAGACACTGCTTAGCCACATGGAGAACCTCAAAACACTACATTCATTGAAATAGGCCAGACACAGAGGAATATAGACTGGAAGCAAACTTTTGTAAAGTACATAACAGACTTGACATCTGTATATACTATCAAACATCTCAAGGGAAACTTTTATTTTCTCATCATTTTTGAAGAATAGGTTTCCCTAAATTGCCCAGACTGGCCTCAAACTCATTAGTTAGCCCAGGTTGGCCTCAGACTTGCAATCTTCTGCCTCATTCTCCTTGGTGCTGGGATTACAGACCTGCATCATCATACCTTGCTCAAGCAATATCAGTTCAATCAAAGCAAGAAGCCCAAAGGAAAACTTAGCCAAATGGAGATAAATGCAACTTACTAAAGAAACAGTGCAGGTGGGTACTGAACTCAAAAACGTGCAAAGCCTGCAAGTAAAGGCAGGATGCTCCCTTACTGTTCCGTGAGAGAGAAGTGAATTGTCTGGACAGCCTTTTAAGGTCTGCTGCACCAGCTGTGATCCCAAGAGACTAGCACTTCTGTTTTACTCTTTTTCCTTGTTTGAGACAATATTGCAGTTAGCCTGGGCTGGCCTCAAACTTACTATGTAGCTGAGGATGCCCTTCAGCTTCTGATCCTCCTGCCTCCACCTCCTGAGTGCTGGGATTACAGACATGCATCACCACACCCAGCTCCTTGTGGTGCTGGGGGTCATAAGTTCACATACATCCACAGAGAATTGCAGAAAACTCTATTATTTTTCATTTGCATGTAGAAATAAAAAAAATTCAGGGTGAAGTATAAGTCACAAAGGCAGGCTCACCAGTTTGCTGGCAGACTCCTCCTCATGTATTCCAAAAGACAGCATTTCTTGAGGCAACGGCCTCCCTCCTCCCACATGTACGCATGCAGGGAACCATCTTCAGATGTGGTGAGGACATGAAGAGAATCCTTCAAAGGATACCAAGATGTTGAATGAGTGGGCAGGAGTCAAAGTCAGACCAGGACTCGGGGGGAGGGCCGGTGAGATGGCTCAGCAAGTAAAGGCACTTGCTACACAAGACTGAGAACTTGAGATAGATCCCTGGAACCCACCCAAAGATGGAAGGAAAGAACCAGCTCCAGAGTTGTCCCCTGGCCTCTGCATGTGTACCGCAAAGTGGATGCACATACCCACAGCAATAAAAAAAGTTTTTTAACCCACTTTTAAAAATTATAGAAGGGGAAGCATCCTACATACCACCCACAGAGTCTTGATGTTTCTCTGGTGGTCCTCAAATTGATGCATCTGGAGGCCATCAATGGAGCAGAGGAACGAACAGATACGGCCCGCTCCCAAAGACAATCATAGTTGCATCACTGACTCCCATCGAAATTGGGGTTCCTATATTAACTGGCAACAGGAAGTTTGCAATCTTCTGTGCTGTTTCATATAAAACACACACACACATATATACACCTATATATCTATATAGATATCTACAGATACATAGATATATAGACATAAGCATGCAGGTCATTGCTGGATCATTTGGTCAGAATAATATTCTTTAAAAAAAACTTTCACTAATTATTTTTAGTTTATGTCTACGAGTGTTATGCCTGCGTGTATATAAGTGCACCATTATCATGCAATGCCCCTGGAGGTCAGAAGACAGCATCAGAGTCCCTGGAACTAGAGTTACACTTATTAGCTATCACGTGGGACCCAGAGTTAAACCTGGATCTTCTGTGAGGGCAGCCAGTGCTCTTAACTACTGAGCCATCTCTCCAGCCCCTCAGAACAACATTCTTAATGTTGAGTAAAAAACAAACTCCCTATGTCCATGGGATTCCACTCTGACGAGGACAATGAACCTAGTCCAGGGGTCTGACGAAGCCATGTCACTGACTGTGGTAAGGAGATGTGCTACGACACAGGAAATGTGTAGACCATCAATAACAGCTCAAACACTGGAGAGACACATGCTTGGGAAAGGACATTGGAATGCAGGCCCTGTGATGGAACACATGATGGAACTGAAGTATGTCTACCGAGGGGAACGCAGTGGAGTGATGATTTGAGCATAAGAGTCAACCAGGCACAGGCTCACACCTAGCCAAAGAGCCCCTCTGCTCCCTTTTCAAGGACTACCACACTTAAATGCATTTATGGCTTACTATGAGTGCCTATGAGATGTTCTTGTACCAGACAAGATAGCCCATGCATTTAATCCCAGTACTCTAGAGGCAGAGGCATGCAGATCTCTGAGATAGGGGCCAGTGTGTGTGCGCGTGTGTGCGTATGTGTGTGTGTGTGTGTGTGCTGCAGCATATGGCACAGCATGCGTATGGAGGTCAGAGGACAATTTGCAGAGGTTGCTTTTCTCCTTCTGTCATCTGGGTCCCAGGGACTTGAACACAGGTTGTCAGCCTTGTCAGCAAGTGTTGGTACCTAATGAGCCCCATACTAATAGTTCTGTTATTTTATTTTTTAAACCTTATTACTATTATTGTGTGTGAGAGATGTACTTGTATGTGTGCATGCTGAGCCATCTCACCAGCTCCATCTTTTTTATTTTAATATTTTATTATTTTTTATTTGATGTGTTTCAGTGTTTTGTCCTCATGTATATAAGTGCACCATGTGCATGCAATGCCCACAGAGGCCAGAAAAGGTCTCTGGTTCCCTGGAACTGGAGTTACAGGTGGTTGTTAGCTGCAATAGGCATGCTGGGAACTGAACCCAGGTCCTCTGGAAGAGCAGCTGGAGCTCTTAACTGCTGAGCCATCTCTCCAGTCCCATATTTTTGTTTTGTTGAGACAAGGTCCCGTTATATATCTCAAGTTGGTCTTGAATTCATCTTTCTGCCTTGACTTTCTGAGTGCCAGGATCACGGGGGTGGGGTGCCCCCTTGCCTGGCTTGAGGAATGTTTCTAAAATGAGACCTACCTGTGATGCTTTCTTTGCCCTCAGTCTTCTCTAGTTCTAGATCAAATGTAATAAACCCTGTGAGTTTCTGGGTGCCTTTCCTGTACATCATTGTTATCCTGTTTTCTCTTCTTGGGGTCCAGCAGGCTTCAAAACATGATGCAAATGGGATAGCAACATACAAAGGGGCATGGTCCTTTGATGGTCTCAGTAAACTCTCCATTAGAAACACCTGTAGAAAGAGTATCACATGCAGAATCAGTGAAGTCAGACACTCAGATCGGCCTGGCAAGTGGCCTAAGAAATGAATCCTTGTGTGGCTAGCTCTGTTCTTCATCCCAGGAAAGGCTGGGCAGTCACTGCTTCTACTCGGTGTATGAGGAACACATCATCTTCCTGTCCCTTTCATTCACAAATAGAATGGAGGCCCTGATCGTTACACAATTATCCTGACACACTGGACTCCTCATCAGACTGAGGCTTTTTTAAGTAGATTTTCCCTTTTCCGAAAGCTAGTCAAAGTGTTATGTTTCGTTGTTATTTTTCTTATTTTAAAAAAGCCCAGGTGTTGAGACAGGGTCCCACTATGCAGCCCAGGCTGCTCTTCAGTCCCAACAATCCTGTCACAAGACTCCCTACCCTCCAAACCCCAGAATCTACACCACATGAGATTACAGGAATGTGCCACCATATTCACCACTGTTTGCCCACCTTCCCTTCTAATTCCTGTTCTCTGGTACCTAATCCACAGGTACCATGAGGCAGATGAGGACTTCAGGGCCAACACATATTCGTTTTGGAATGCTTCTCTACTTTCTAGTGAGGTAGATAAAAGTGAAGAAAACAAAGGTGAAGCTGCGGGACCCTCACTCCTCGATACCTCTCACCTTCCTTCATCCTCCGGCTAAGGCAGGCTTCACAAACACATTAATAAGCATTTGCCATTGTGACTGGAAATTGCTGCTTCTAAGAGTATTGTTTCCTAACTCTAGGAAGGGCTTCTGCTTATGACAGAGACTTAGAGGAGAGGGAGCAGGATGTCTGGTCTTCCTTGAGGTCTGGGCCACCTCTGACTCTTCCTAACTTGACCATCCCCCGATCCTGAAGTGGAAGTTTCCAGAAAAGCACCTACCTTTGGCAAGATATGTGGGTGTATCTTACATGCAAATAGCCATTTCTTTTCAGGAGAGCACTGCAGGATCTGAATAGCATATTCAAATACTTGGACTTTAGAGAGACACCGTGACTCGAGGACTTTATATGAGTAGATATTACCTGCATAATCGCCCACCTGAAATCAGAGCATCATTACCTATCATGAAATCCTAAGGTACAAAGAAGGTATCACTGTCAGCTCTGAGATATACCACCGTTTCTTCAATCCCATTATAGTCATCCAAATCTCTGACCAACCTGCCTCACAGAGTGGTGGGGATGATCCCATGCAACAAGATTTTCTAGGGCCGGAAAGATGACTCAGAGACTAAGAGCTTATACTGCTCTTGAAGAAGATCTGAGTTCAGTTTTCAGCATCACATCAGGCTGCTCACAGCCTCCTATAACTACAGCTCCAGAGGACCTGATGCCCCCTTCTGGACTCTATGCATATCTGCCCTCACACGTACACATACCCCCATTCAGACACACATATGCACATATTCAAAAAATAAATCTTACAAGGACTGTAAGAGATGTCTCAGAGGTGAAAAATACTGGCTGCTTTTACACAGGACCCAGGTTTAGTTCCCAGCACCCACTTGGAAGCTAACAACCATAGGTAACTCCAGTTCCAGGGGATCCAGCATTCTCTTCTGGCCTCCATAGGCACTGCCCACACAGGTGCATTAAATTCATGGAGGAAAAACACTCAAACACATAAAATGAAAATAAACACAAATTTTAAGTGCTGGGGGTGGTACTGCACGCCTTTAGTCCCAACACTTAGGAGGCAGAGACAGGTAGATATCTGTGAGATTGAGGCCAGCCTGGTCTACACCGTTTCAGGCCAGTTGAGGCTATAGGGAAGCCCTGTCACTAAAAAATAATCAAACAAATAAATATCTTAGAAAAAGAACTTTCTAAACCCCAAAGCACTCTTCCCAAGGACTCAGTATCTTCTCAGTATCTGACAAAATTCATGTCTTTCCACTGTCCCTGTCCAAGTTCACAGACTCAACAATAATAAAATTTGAAAGATGTAACGTAAATATGAAATAACTCAAGAATGTATATGTATATGTGTAGTATGTATACAACACATGTGTGTATGTATGTATACAAGTCTGCATGCCTGTACACACATAGAGACTAAAAGAAAATGTTGGTGTCCTGCTCCTGCATGCTCTTTATTTCCCTTGAGACAATCTTTCATTGAACCTGGAGCTAGGCTAGCTGCCAGCAAGTCCATCAGATCCTTTGTCTTGGTGCTCCACAGTGCTGGCGTTATAATCCCATACAACCACATCCCACTTTTTGTGGTTATGCTAGGGACTGGAACTCAGGTCCTCATAATTACACACAAAGCACTCAGCCATGGAGTCATCTCCCCAGCTTCCAAGAAGTTGGGTTTTATTGTTTTTAGAAAATAACTAGGGAAATGTACATGAGTTAGGTCAAACCCAAGATGGTATGGAAGATTCTACGGCTAACCCTAACCAGTATATTATGACTGACTCTCAGGGTAAGCAAAGATGACTCCAAGATGACAGGCTAAGAAGTAACAGTAATGGGAACCCAAGGTAGTAGGCATTTTGTTCTGTTCTGTGTGCCTAGTCCAGATTTGGGACTCACCATCAGTAATGGGCCATCTTTTGTAAGAAAAGCTTTCGCTGTAAAACAGTCATGGGTCAAAGTATAAGCAACCAGAGCATCCCTATCCCAACAGTTCCACACTTTGATGATTCTTTCCATATGAATAGAAATCACAAGCTGCACCTCAGGGATAGTAGCCAGCTTGATGATAATGCTCCGCTGGACTGGGCTTGACCAGATCATAGTGCCCTAGGAAGAAGAACAGCACTGCATTCAAGGCTCTCTGCATATCCACTGTGCTTTCCCACCAGCTTTATTGGGAAACCGCCTCAAAACTGGAGCCACTTCCTGCTTATGAGAAAAAGATATGAAATTTCTAAGCATCTCTAGCCAGGCATGGAGGTGCACACCGCTAATCCCAGCACCAGGAGGCAGAGACAGGAAGATCACGGCAAGTTTGAGGCCAGCCTGGTCTACATATCAAACTGCAGACCAATCAGGGACATACTGTAAGACCCAATCTCAAAATATAAAAATAGAGGAAAATCTCTAAACATCTGGGTTAATTTGAGGGAGTGAGCATGAAAAGAGGAAGTACGCGTTATGCTCAGAGGCTCCAGGAACTCACCACATAGAACAAAGGATGAGGCCAGCATCTTGGTTCAATGGGTGAGGATGCTTACCACCAAGCCTGACAAACGAGTTCAGTCTCTGCGATTAACCTTCTTGGTAGAAGGAGAAAATCAACTTCTGCAAGTAGTCCTCTGAACTCCACACATGCACTGCCAAATGTGTGCACACACAGACATACACACACACACACACATACACACACAAAATAATAATTAAATGTGATTCTTTTTTTAAAATAGGGGATGGAGAGATGGCTCAGCATTTAAGAGCACTGACTATTCTTGCAGAGGACCCAGGTTCAATTCCCAGCACCCACATGATGGTTAACAACCATCTATAATTCCAGTTCCAGGGGGATCTAATGCCCTCTTCTGACCTCCGGGGCACCACAAGACATGGGTGCACTTGTATGCATGCAATATCCTCATACACATAAAATTTTAAAAATTAAAAAGTTAAGAATTTAAATAATCTATAACAAGCAATGAGATTGAAGCAGGAATCAAGATCGTGAGCTGGGCAATGGCTCAGGAGGTATGAATAAGTTTGTGCGAGAGCCGGAGTTCATGTCCCCACTCCCACAAAACATCAGCTAGGCACAGTGGTCTGCCTATAATCCCATCACATAGAAAGCAAAGACCCGAGTCCCCAGAGCAAGGTGGCTAGAGTGGCCAAGTCAGTGAGCTCTGGGTTTGATAAATGAAAGAAACTGCCTCAATATATCAGTTGGAGAGAGACTAGGGAAGACACCCAATGTCACCTTCTGCCCTCTAGGGGTATGTGAGTACATTTGCATGCACACTCATTCACACACATGTGAACACCTACACACAAATGTATGCATATCACACACATACCATACAAAAAGAAAAAAGGAACAGAAAAAAAAAATCTCAGCTTAAAAAAAAAAAAAAATCAGACCTGGATGGAGTCGCTGGTGAATTTTACCAAATATTCAAAGAAGAGCTAATATCAATGCTTCACAAACTACCTCAGAAAACAGGGCAGGAAGCAACAAACCAGTCCCTCCTCCTCTCCCCCGCTTCCCTTCTCCTTGTCCCCCCCACCCCAACCATCTCTTTTTGAGATAGGGTCTCACTGTATAGTAATAATCAAAGCAATCTTTAGGCAAACAGGCAAAGCTGGAGGCTTCACACCTGATTTCAAGATATGCCATATGTCTTCACTGGCATAAAACTACATACATAGTCCCTTGTTAACATGGTAGGCAATCCAGAAATGACTCAAGACTTGCAGCCAAATCATTCTTGATAAAGTATCAGAAACTGCCAGGCATGGTAACACATACCTTTAATCCCAGCACTCAGGGAGCAGAGGCAGATGGGTCACTGTGAGTTCAAGGCCACCCTGGTCTACATAGTGAATTCCAGGTGGGCTGGGGCTACAGGAGACCTTGTGCCAAAAATACCCAAAAAAAAAAGATCAAAATGCGAAAAAGAGACAGCCTCATTAACAAACAGGTCTGGGAAACTGAACTTAGAGGTTTAAAGGACTTAAACTCCACTCTCATCCTTCACCCATTTAAAAATAAAAATCAAGTAAGGGGCTAGAGAAATATCTCAGAAGTTAAGAGGCTGGATGCTCTTGCAGAGGACTCAGATTCTATTCCCAGCAGCTACCAACCATCCATAACTCTAGTTCCACGGAATGGGACTCTTCTGGCCTCTGAGGGCACTGCATGACACGTTAAGTACTTACATGCAAGCAATACACTCATACAGGCAAAATAAAAATAAATACACTATTTTAAAATAAAAATTTAAAAATCAAGTAAACTAGACAATTAATGTAAGACCTGAAGCTCTGAACCCATAGATGGAAACACTCCCCAATACTGGCACAGAAGTGATTTTCCAAATAGGATTCCAGAGGCATAGGAAACACAACAAAAATTGGCAAATGGGAATTAAATCAAACTAAAAGTTCTGCACAACAAGCAGAATGAAGAGGCAATCTTAGAAAATGGGAAAAAATACTTGCTGCCTCTTTATCTGACAGACGGTTAATACCTAGACTATCTAAAAAACAGCAAACAGCTGGTATTCTGTTATCCCAGAATTTGGAAGATGGAAGCAGGAGGACCAGGAATTCAAGGTCATCCTAAACTACATAGCCAGTTTTACACTGGTCAGAGAACCATGAGAACCTGTCTCAAAAATAAAAACAGGGGCTGGAGAGATGACTCAGCAGTTAAGAACACTGGCTGCTCTTGCAGAGGACCCAGGCTCAGTCCCCAGCACCCACCTAACACCATCCATAACTCTAGTTCAAGGGGATCTGACACCCTCTTCTGTCCTCCGAAGGCACTGGTACACTTACAAACATGCAGGCATTACACTCATACACATAAAATAAAAATAAATAAAAGAAAACAAACCCAAAAAAAGGAAAATAAAAACAAGGAATAGCCAGGTGTGGTGGCACATGCCTTTAATCCCAGCACTCAGGAGTCAGAGGCAGGCAGATCTCTGAGCTCAAGGCCAGCCTGGTCTACATAGTGAGTTCCAAGTCAGCAGGGAGATCTTGCCAAGAAAAAGAAAGAAAGAAAGAGAAAGAAAGAGAGGAGGGAGAGAGGGGAAAAGATGGAGGGAGAGAAGGAGGGAGGGAAAGGAAGACAAAGAGAAAAAAGGACAAAATTAATAAGTAGACAAATAATCAAATAGATACCTCTAAAATTAGGAAGTATTAATTGCCAGTAAATACAAGAAAGCATCTCAAGATCATGAGCCACAGAGAATGCAACTCAAAGCAATAATAAAATGCTGCCTCACTTTCATCTGAAGGAAACAAATACTGTTGAGAAATGGGAGTTATACAGCCAGCTATACCCTCCTGGGGATATTTGTTAAGGAAATGAAGTCACATACAAATGAGATAACTCCGTGCTCACGTTTATTCATGCTTTGAATAGTTAAGGTATGGAATCAACAAGTGAGTGGCTGAGGAAAAACATGGTGTGTACACAATAGGGCAAGTGTGATGCAGCCATGAGGAAGAGTGAAACCATGTCATCGGCAGGAAATGGATGGAACTAGGGATCTTTATGAAAGTATCACAGCGAATCCCATGATCTTTGTAAAATTACTGTGTTAATAACTATATTAAGAGCAAATTTTCTGCATGTCTACAGTCTAAACGAAAAAGTCACAAAGACAATCACACCTGCTCTGAAACTTTGCTTCTGTTTTAGATTCCAAGTGTCTTTCCCCTTTCCCACCGTTTCGTGCTTCCCAGATGGACACAGGGCTGTGGGAACTTGGCCTGCGTCGGCCTGACTCACCTCTTGCACATCCCAGGTAGAAAGTTTGCGCTTATCAGACACCATGCAGAGGACAGACCTCCTTTGTCCATACAGAGTGAGCTCACTTCTTAAGAAATACTTCATAATCACATATGCACCTGCAAGGAAATCCCAACAATATTTGACCACTAGATAGTTGAGAGATGACTCAAACCAAATAAAGATATTTTTTAGCTTTCATGTGCACTCATAGAAGGTGTAACAACTACAGACAGGATGAAGAATCAGCCAAGTGAGCTGCAGGTTGGCCAGAATATTGTTTTTCCTTTTAATCTGTTTCTATAGCTATAAAATAAAATAAAGGGTTAGAGAGGAAGCTCAGTTGGTAGAGTGCTGCCTATCATGAAGTACTATGAAAGATTCCCCACACCCCAGCTCAAGGCCAATCTGGGAGACACGTCTTTACCAAAAGAGGGGAGGGGACATAAGAATCTCTTCGTCAGGAGAAGTGATTCCATAAAGTTGTCCTCTGACCCTCACAAGCACACTCTGTCATGGCTGTCCCTATACTCACACAGAGACACAGACACAGACACACAATTATAATAACAATAAATAAAATTTTTAGAAAGAATATTTCCACCAGAAAACTCCTCCAAGCATTAAAACAGGTTTGGAGGTAAAATAACTAGCAGAGTCTATGCTGTTTAGGAATTTTCTCCATGTTGTTATTCTAGGAGGGGGTGGTGGAAGCCTTTGGAAAAGAGAGTATCAGGCGTGATTTTATGCCATGAATTGATCTCTCTGGCTCCTCCATTTAGGGCTGCCACAGAAAACAAGAATCTTTAAATTTTAGTTTCCCATCCCTTCATTAAATGAGAACCCAGGACTACATTCGAGGGAGAAAGCAGGTGGGCATCTCCTCTAAGGTACATCTCCATACCAGCGTTCCAGGGTATCTCTCTGTAGACGAAGTCTTCCGGCCGAGCCCTTTCCATGCACCGTTCTTGCTTTGTTCTGCAGAGGAAGAACTGCTTCCAGGTCTGTGCGCCCAGGTATTTCCACATCAGTAAGCATAAGTACTCCCAGGAGAAGTCGTTAAAGTACCATTTCTTCAGACACAGCCTCCTGTAAGGCAGAGTCACAATCCCATCAGAATAACCCCAGTCAGTTCACCTGCTGGGAACCACCGTGTAAGAACCTTTCCCGTGCTGACCTTCCCGGTGCACCATGAGATGGCCCGCTCCTCCCTTCCCACCGCTCCTTGCCCCTTTCCTAACCTCCACAGCGTCTCACTGTCCGCAACCATGTTCCAAGTCTGCAGGAGATAAGGGAGTTAAGCAAGCAATACCCACACACAGGTTTCTCCCCTGTTCTCATTTGTTCTGGGCTGGGCCCACACAGGTTCATCAAATGAAATCCCAGCTGTCCAGGCCCAACTGTCCTGGAGAGCCGTATTCCTGCAAACAGAGGCAAGCTGTCATTTTGTGAGAGCTCAAAGGGACTGCTGGTTTCCAAAGGCTTGACCTGGGAGCCTTGAGGACAATTTAGGCAACACAGCTCACATCTTGATGCTTGCCCTATTCATTTAACAAAATTTTGTTGGTGGTGGAGGTGATACTGTTTTGAATAGTGTCTCATGTAGGCCAGGCTGACCTCAAACTGGCCATGTAATTGAGTTTGACCTTGAAGTTCTGAACCTCTTGCTTTCACCTCTCAAGAGCTTTGACGACAGGCCTGCACCATCACGCTCAGCTCATTTCACAGACTTTGAAGCCCTCAATCGAAAGATGCCACCCCATAAACGCTCAGTGTATCACTTTACTAGTCTGCAGATTGTACTCCCATTGGTCAAGAGGAGTGACTGGGGCCCAGAGGCGCTAATAGATCTGAGCTGAATGGACAAGTCTGAATAAGGTAAATGTAAGGAAGGAATGAAGGAAGGCTATGTGGGTGTGAGACTGGGGTACCCGAGACTCCATGACTGAGGGTGAAAGGCCAGGGAGGCCTTATACAGGAACATATAGGTGGAGCGGTGTGGGCAAGGAGCTGGTCAGTTAGATAGCAGTAGAGGTGGGCTTTACCTTGTTCACTTGGGCAGCCTGGAGCAAGCTGAAGGCGTCCAGGTAAGTGAAGATTTTCGCCAGTGGCACTGCAGGCAAATGGATCTCCATCTTACATTCAGTCTCCTTTCTGTTCTCCAGTTTGCTCTGAATTTAAAGGCCTAGCCAATGAGGTCAGCCTTTGGAGGGATTTCTACCCTCAGCCCATCAGGCTATGGCTGAAACAAGATGCAGGTGGGCTGACTCTCAGTCTGACCTCCACTCTCCTCTTCCCTGGGGTCAGACGCATACAGATGAGGGTGTAGCTACCCAAACTCACTCTGCAGTGTTGTTCGTTGTAGAAATGAGCCCAGCAACACCTTCCTGGCACTGGGAACCAGAAACGCAAGCCCTGGGGCAGCCCGATGGTTGATGTACTTGTCAGAACTGTCTAGTAAATTCAAACGACAACCTTCCTCAGGCACAATTGTTCATGTGAAGTCCATCAAGTTGCACCGCATTAGGGGCATTTGGAATTTGCTTGCCATGTTGATATGTCCACTTTGAGGACTGGATTTATCAGTAGGGTCTGTCTCTCAATAGCAACACAGCTTCCAAGCTTCTGTATTTGTGCATTTAACTTCCTACTAGAAAAGGATAACCTGGCAGGGGTTGGGGCAATGGCTCTGTCTATAAAGTGCTTGCCATGCAAGATGAGGATTTGAGTTCAGCACAATGTCAAAGCTGTGCACAGTGGCATATGTCTGTAATTCTAGTACTGGGGAGGCCAACACAGTGAATTCCCAGGTTTGCAGGTCAGCCAGTATAGTCAGCCAGTTAGCTGCATGCTGAGTGAGAGGCTAAGGCTCTTTCTGATTGCAGGCTGTGTCTCAAATAATAAGATGGAGAGCAACGAAGGACGACACCTGACATCAACCACTGGCCTATGGACATGCACAGGTTTTCATACACATATGTTCACTGCGCACACGCACACACACACATGACCTGACAGACTTCTTTGTCGAGGTCTATGCTAAGGAAGCTGGCCTCATCTGAGATGGTTTATACATTCAGTTTCTGCTCTGCCCACAATGGCTTCCTATGAACATGACAATTCATTCCAGTATTTTTTAGAGTGTTACAGAATGAATGTTTGGATCCCCTCCAACATTCATGTGTTGAAATTTTGACCACATATACACGTATGAAAAATGAACATGCATGTTTGTTTTTGAGGTAAAGGGCTCATGTAACCTAGGCTAGCCTCAAACTTGTTATGTAGCTGAGGCTGGCCCTCAACTCCTGATCCTCCTGTTTCCACCTCCTGAGTGAGTATGCATACAGGTGTGTGTCACCCACTATGACTAGATTTTTTTTACAGGGTCTCACACTGTAGGTTGGGCTGTCCTGGCACTCACCATGTAGTGACATGTTTAGGTTACAGGAAGAACCCAAAGCCTGGTAAACCCCTTTACAACAAGCTGAGATAGTACTAAACAATATCAAGACATAAGATTAAGTTTGGTAACAAGGTTGGGTCAAATTCTATTTGCAACAGAAAGCATTCCCATAGATAGATCCTTAAATCCCAACACCACCCTGCAGCTGGACCTATTAGACAATAAGGGAAATGGTGTGAAGTGCCTCAGACCCAAGCCTTCATGACTCTAAACCAGGATAGCAGCTGTGAAGAGAAGAAAACAAAAGATGGCACATCTTATATCTTAGATGATCCCTGTTCATTCCAAGCTTTGCCTTCCAACGAGAAAATATTGAACAAAAGGACTCAGATTAAATATCTTCCCCTACTCCAGGGCTCCAACCCAATCTCCATGTCCCAGTTACCATCTCCACAGTGCACAAAGAAGTGGTGTTTCCTGTCACGCATCTTCTTCTACACTGACAGCACTCCACAAGAAATGGCCTGTATTGTAGCTGACAAATAGAGTCCATGTCCCTTTTCAATAATGAACCTTCAGTGATGCAAGGACAAGCTGGAAAGCTTCTCTGGGGACAAATGCCAATCTACCAGTAACTTTCAGACCTTATGTTTGGCTTATGATTTTACATGGGAGAACCTTTAGTATCATGACTAGTTAATGTACCCCTTGGAGAAAACAGGACCTGAGAGAAAGGTAATACTGCTTAAAATTCTACCATCTGTCTGGAGTGCTGGTCTTCCCAGGTTAGGAACCCACTGCTTGGGAGTATAACACACAGAAAGGATCCATAGACACAGAATGATAGTGGAGGGTCTCTGCAAGAACAAAAAACTGCACCAAGGAACTGCTTAGTTATAGCAAGATAAGAAAGGCTGCCCTGGCAAGATAAGAAAGGTTGCCCTGTTTCTCGACAGGTTAAACCAGACTTTCAAGAAATTCAGCATCCCGAATTTCTCATCTCCTGATGAAATAAACTCTTCGCCAAGCTCCGCCTCCGGGCCATCCCTCCGTGCAAGCTCCGCCCCCGGACCGTCCCTCCTTGCCAAGCTCCGCCCCCAGACCCGCACTCCGCGCTCCGCTCCGCCCGCCGCGGCCTCTGTTCGCACGCCGGTGCTGATCCACGCCGAGGCACCAGGTCCGTGCGGAGAGGCGCGGCACTCCAGCAGCTCCGGGAAGGGCGAGCGCGGCGCCTGCCGGGCCCGCTATGCCTCCCACAGCCCAGACACTTGCCCGGGTCTCCGCGACAGCCTCCGAAGAGCAGCGGGGCCCCGGAGGCGCCGCGCTCTGAGTCCCGGGCCTAGGAGGAGCCCAGGCCGGCGTCGCCCGCCGCGCGCCCCTCTCCGCGGAGCCATGGCGGCCCGGGAGCGCGCCGGAGCCCGGGCGCTGCGCACGCTGCTGCTGCTGCTCGGCCTCTGGCTGCCGAGCGGCCGAGCGGCCGGGGCTCCGGCGGCGCCGCTGTCCGAGCTGCACGCGCAGCTGGCGGGCGTGGAGCAGCTGCTGCAGGACTTCCACCGACAGCTGCAGCAGGAGCGGCCGCGCGAAGAGCTGGAGCTGGAGCTGCGCGCTGGCGGCGGCCGGCGGGAGGACTGCCCGGGCCCCGGCGGCGACGGCTTCCGCGCCGTGCCCGACGCCATCATCCGCACCAAGGACTCGATCGCGGCGGGCGCCCGCTTCCTGAGCGCGCCGGGCGCCGTGCGGGACTGGCGACAGTGCGTGGCGGCCTGCTGCTCCGAGCCGCGCTGCTCCGTGGCGGTGGTGGAACTGCCCCGCAGACCCGCCGCGGGCGCCGCGCTCGGCTGCTACCTCTTCAATTGCACCGGGCGCGGCCGCAGCGTCTGCAGGTTCGCGCCTCACCGCGGGTACCGCACTTACACCCTCAGCCGCGCCCCAGCAGCGGGTCTGGGGGCCGGGGAGCTCGTCCCGGCCACCGCCCGGGCCTCTCCCGACCAGGGTAAGCACGCCAGCCACGAGCCCAGGGGGACCAGCCTGCTTGGGTGCCCGCTGTCCTTGCACCTATCTGGTGGCTGCACTTTTCCAAACATCTAGGAGATCCGCCTGCGCAGGCCACCAGAGTTAGAAAGGAAACCCTTCGGTCCCAAATGATTTTAGCTACGGATAACCGAGGAAGTGGCTTAGGGATGGTTCCTGGGAAAGCCCACTAGGTAACTTGGCAGAAGCAGAGGCGGTGGGCGTTGCTGGAATTTTCCTAAGTTGCAGGGAGAGGGGTGATCTGACAGAACTGACGGAAATCCCATTTAAGAGAGACTAGCTGAGAGCCTCATCCTCAACAAAGGTTATTTTAGTTTCCTTTAATCTCCGGTTTTATAAGACATGATTTGAGGCAGGAAATAGCAATAGCAAAATCTAATTGGATGCAGAATTGCTCCTAACACCCACCCCTGCTTCCTGGCATGGCTCTGTGCCTGTAGGTGCTTCCTCAGACAAAAATGGGAAGGAAAACTACTGTTCAGTTCAATAGTGAAAAGACTTGATTTTGATGAAAATAAGTGCTTAAGGTTTCTCAGTAGATGTGTTTTTTGGCAGTTTCATACATCTGTATGTGTGTCTGTCTATGTATGTAGTGCATTCTGGTAACTCTTCCACTCCCTCTCCTTCCCTGTCAGCCTCTCTTCTTCCCTACCAATCTCTTTGCGGTATTCGTGACTTTTTGTTTTGTGTCCCATTGAGTTTAACTAGGGCAGGCTGTGTGACCCTGGGTTTGGAACCCATGGAGTCAGGTGGCTCACCAGTGGGTACACAGGTAGATACTACGTAAGATATGTCTCTTTCTAAAAGACCTTAAAATAATGCCAGTTCTATGGTTTTACCTTAAGCAGGTGCTTGCTTTAGATAAGTCAAGACAGATACAGAAGAAGCAAAGTCGAAAAAAAAAAAAAAAATTTCCCTGACACTGCCAGGAGAGCCTTCCCAAAATCTGGGAAAGGAAAGTAAGCAGGGTCAGAAAACCATCAACTACCAAGTTGGGATTACTAGACATACTTCCCTTCTTTGCCCTTCCTTCTCTAAAGGGTTTGCTCAGAAACTCTGGTAGCTGTTTGAGAGAATAGACACCATTAGCTTGACCTCCTCTCTGGGAGACCATTGCCATGCCCAGACTTCAGGTCCTCGGCACCATGGAAATGTTGAAGGTGCAGCCTGGGCTCCAAGACTGTCCACCCTGCAAGGGGAGCCTCAGGACTCTACTTTGCCCTGCACTGATGCTTAACCTGTTGGAGTTCTTTAGGTTTTTGACAATACTATGGTTTTCCTTCTTGAACTATTTTATTATTATTCTAGTAGTAGTAGCAGCAGTAATAGTATTTCTTCCCCCTCCCTTGTGAATCTTGTGAATATGTGGAGTTAGAAGCTAAATGAGAGTCAGAATGGTTTAGCAGAGCTCATACTCCGTGCTACAAATGGTTTGAGGTAAATTACAGGCTCCAGAAGAAACTGGAAAGAGCCAAATGGGAGAGCACAGATTTAAAGGTTACCCCATCAGCTTGTATGTTGGTCACGTCATTGAGTTTGATGTTAGGAGCTGAGTTAAGCTTTTGCACGTGTGAACTCACTCTGTCCTCATAACAGCTCAAAGATCTAGTCCTGTCATAATTACTAATGTATAGGAAGGCTGACAAGGAAGGCAACTTGTCCCAGGGTCAAACAGAACTAGTTTGCTCATTCACTTCAGGTTTTCTTTGTGATTGCTCAGCTCTATTAATATTTTAAAATCAGATTTCCCAGCTCTTGTTTATAATTCCTTGTTTCTTGACATGAAGTTTTTGTAAACATGTATAAAATCTATTCTTTTCCTTTGGATCTACTTAAATGATGAGAAAACTGCCATTTCCAGATATAGAACAGTGAATTTAACTTCAAGTTTTACATCACTTGTTTATTTGGTGCGTGTATGTGTGTGAGAAGGTTTGCCACAGCATGTGTGGAAGACAGGAAAACTTGTAAGAACTGGTTCTTTCCTTCCACTATGTGGTCTTGGGGTCATACTTAGATCACCAGGCTTGGCAACAAAGGCCTTTATCTGCTGAGTCATCTTACCAACCATGTATTGTGTGTGTGTGTGTGCGTGTGTGTGTGTGTGTGTATGTCACTATTCCATAGATAGGAAAATTAATCCAACCTCGAAGTACTCTTTCTGAACTGGTACAAATCTTATTTCACTAATGTAGATCTTACCAATTATATTTCATTGATTACAAAATTCAAAAATGGATTCATCTCGTTCTTGGTAAATGATTGCACAGTCCTTCTCCTGTTGCCATTTGTTCATTCTAAGGACTGTTTCTGGGTAGATAAGCTCTGGCTTATTTCAAAATACATTTTACAGTGTAATTAACCTGGACTTGAACTGAAGAGAAAACATTATGTCAGCTGCTTCAGATGCATCATAGGTCAAATTAGAGGACATGAGTTCATAAATCTTATCCTACAGCTCTCGAAAATTAAACAATGACTGGGACTTGCTTCCTTTGAGGAGAGGCTGGATTTGTTTTATAACAGGCAAGATATTTCAGTGTTTTCCTCCTCCTCCTCCTCCTCCTCCTCCTCCCATGTTAAATCTTTGGGGTGAACTCTCTGAGGCTATCAGAAAATAGTATTGGTTTTCTGTGGCCACTGCAAACACCTGGTACTTCCTCGTGTATCATAGCTAAATTCCACATCATAATAAATGGCTGGTTTATTGTTTGCTATATAAAGAGAACACATGAAAATCAGTAGGAAGACAAATTTCAATTAATACTCATTCATTCTTTTGACAGCTCCTAGCGGGACCAAATCTGTTTGGCAAACAAGATAGCTCTTCATAAATCAGAAAACTAGGGACTCCTGTCTCTTATGACTGCTTTCTTCTGTAGGCGAGGATGAGCCTCCCCTTAGCAAGGCCGGAAAGGATGTGGTTTTGCGCTTGCCCACAGACGGGGTGATTCTGGATGGCCGTGAAAGCACAGATGACCATGCCATCGTTCAGTATGAGTGGACACTGCTGCAAGGTGACCCGTCAGTGGACATGAAGGTAATTCATGTCATCTTTGTTGCAAAACTGATGTTTCTGGGAAGTGGTCTTCTGTAATATCCTTCCACTCATATTCCTAGACTGTAAGCAAGCAGAATGTTGATAAAATGGAGAAATTATGAAACTGATAATCCTAGAAATAGTTTATTCTATAAACATCCCTTTCTGCATAGTAAGCAATGATCTTTATCATTTGTTTTGAAGCTTGGCATAGCCCTGCTGCTTACTAACAAAAACACTGTAAAGGAAAAGACTTACGGCTTGTTTTGATAGCTCAGATTACTTTAAAGATTTTATTTGCTCTTTATCCTAAAATAAGGTCAGGTCACTACATGATACATGTGCACTTATGCACATGTAGGCATCACACTCACGCACATAAATTAAAAATAAATAAATCATAAAATCTTTTTTAAACCAAAGAAAGTAAAAGACTTAGGTAGAAAGTTTAAAATAAAACAATAGAATATTGAGGGAAATAACAATAAAATGAATTCTTTCTTTACACCATCCAGCAACTTACACAGCTGTTAAACCTGCTCACACCCTTGTGCCAAGCAGTGAGGGCATGGGTGCTACAGGGCAGCTTGAGTTATCTGTAACCTTCAAAACAGCTGCACATGTCAGCTACCTGAAGAAAGTCTGGACGGTGATGAGGCAGCACAGAGTGCAATGTCACTGCCTACTCCTTCCGTGTCTAAATGTCACAAACATTCTGCTGCTGTGTGTGGTACCAAAACATCCTCCAAGCCAGAGTGATGTTCAGGAGTCAAAATCATAGGGTTTCAAGCAGACGGTTGTTATAATAGGATGGTCCTCTATAAGGTCAGAAGTCCACTAATGAATCTGTGATAGAATGTATAATGACTAACATTCATATATGGAGAACAATATCCAGGCCAGTTTATGTAAGCAGAGAAGGATTCTTGACAACAGGATGTCGTTCATTTATAAAATCATTGATTAATAGAATCCTTGGAAAAATAACGTCTTTTTAAAAATATTTTTATTTTATGTGTTATGAGTGTATTACCTGCATGTGTCTAAGTGCACCTGTGTCATGCAAAACCCACAGAAGTCAGAAGAGGGCACCAGATCCTCTGGAACTGGAGTTATGGACAGTTGTTAGCCACCATGTGGGTACTGAGAATCAAACCTGCAAGAGAACCTAGTGCTCTTAACTGCTGAGGCGTCTCTCCAGCCTCAGAAACAGTCTTTTGGCCAAATATCAAGGATTTTCAACAGCACAGCCCAGAAATGGGACTTGCAAGCTGTCATTCTGGCCATGGTCAGGAAGTTGCCTGCCAGTGTCAGGAGGAAAGCATGAGGATTAAGCCCTGGGTTGGAGTGTGAGGGCCTCAGCCAGGGATAGCTAGAGAAACCAGGGACAGAACCAGAGGCAAGGAAGTAGGAGCTCAGAAAGATCAGCCTAGCCAACTTTGCTAGAGTAAGAGGACTTATTTTTATCTTTATGTGTATGAGTACATTGTCTATTTATATGTAAATGCATCATGTGTGTGCAATGCCTGTGGAGGCCAGAATAGGGCATAAGATACCCTGGAACTGGAGTTATGGATGGTTGTGAACTGCCACGTGTGTGCTGGGAACTGAACTCCAGTTCTCTGCAAGAGCAGCCAGTGCTCTTAATCTGAGCCATCTCTCCAGCCCCTGGACAACTCTTTTTTTTAAAGACTTTTGGTGTTTTGGTTATGTTTTTTGTTTTTGAGACAAAGAACTGTTCTTGGCAATGAGGTGGCTTTGCCAGGTTTGTTAGTGAGTTTTGCCTGCAGTTTCAGGGGAATGAGGAAGAATATGGAATGTGGCTATACAAGTGACAAAGGCTACATGAGCCACCCAGAAGCAACAAGTGCAGGACAGCTGGTCCTTCTGGGAGTCAGCCAGGGTAGGCAGGAAGCCAGGGAGCTAGATGGTGCCCTGAAATCCCAGGGATGATTGATTTGTTTTATTTATTTTCTAAGATGAGAGATACTTGAGCATAGTAATGGGCAAGCTTTTGGAAGAGAAATCACCTGATGGATCAGTGCTCTGAAAGTCGTAGAGGGAAAGTCAAGGTCTAGAAAGAGGGATTGGCCCCACCCTCAGGAGGGTCAGCTCCTCCTGAGTGGTGGAGTGTCAGGAAGCAGGTGGCCTTGGACAACAGCATACTAGGAGATGGGTGATGTAGGCATAACTGTGATCCTGGTTTTCTCCTTGAACCTGTTGATGGAAATTACATGACACTGAGCTTGGGGAGGAGGCACAGATTTGGAACAGCAGCTGCTAAAAGACACCAGAGGGATTGTCATTTAAGGATATTATCAATCCAGATAACAACGGTGGGGGACAAAATGGGGACAAAATGATAGAGGATTTAGTACAGTCTTGGATCTATTCCAAGGACAACACTGATTTCCACTGATCCTGGATCCTGAGCTTAGCTTTCCTCACTAAACATGATATGTCCTATCTGTGTGACAGGTGCCTCAGCCAGGAACCCTGAAGCTATCCTACCTAAAGGAAGGAGCATACATCTTCCAACTGACCGTGACTGATTCAGTGGGTCAGAAAAGCTCTGACAATGTGTCGGTGACCGTGTATTCCAGGACCTACTCCACGGGAGGTGAGAAGAAAGTCCTTCCCTTGAGTTCCCCATGGCCAGCCCAAACCTAGCTGTTCATGGAAAGATGGTGTCAGATTGACATTTTATGTTCTGGTGATACATTTCATGGGCTCTTCCATCTTCTTTTCAGTGCTTGTTGAGTGACAGCTCTTGCTAAAAATATAATAGCAAACACAGGCTCTATTATATTTTGAGTAATTTGACCCCATTGGTTGGAGTGGAGGGAGCATTCCCAGAAGATGAGCATGAGCTACTGGACCCTGAGTACCAGAACTCCATCTTCCCCCTTGCCTTTACAAAAAATAGTGTCTGGCTTTTGGAGGAGGTGATTTTATGTAAAAATAGAGGAGTTTTTTGATATGTGTGTCCTAGTTGATCTCTGGGGCTGTGATGAATGCCTTGACCAAAAGTACCTTGGGAAGGAAAAGGTTTATTCTGGAATTTTGTTTGTTTGTTTGAGACAGTGTCTCCTGGTAGCCCCAGCTGGCCTGGAAATTATTACTAGTCTGGCCTCAATCTCACAGAGAATCTTCTGCCTCTTGAGTGCTGGGATTAAAGCTGTGCACCACCATGCCTGGCTGGAGAAGGTTTATTTGACTCATATTTCAGGTCACCGTCCATCATTGAGGGAAGTAAGGGCAGGGACTTAAGCACAAACTCAGAGCAGAGCCTGTGGAGAGACGCCGCTTGCTGGCTTGCTCTCTGGCTCACTTGCTGGCTCGTGCTCAGCTAGCCTTCTTAGACAGCCCAAGCCCACCTGACTAGGGATGATGTCACCCGCAGTGAACTGGGTCAGCCCACATCAATCATCAATCAAGACAATATCTCACAACAACAGCATAGGTGTGCTCATTGGAAATGAAGTTTTATCAAGGTAGAAATTTTCAAATCCTACTACGTACTTGGCCATCTTTGCAATATGCACTGCTAAACCTTTGGGTAGCTGACAGCTCTGCGCCCAGCAAAGAGTGAGGCTCCCAGCCCAGATCTGACAGCCCTGGTGATTCCCTGCAGCTATCCAGGAGAACCAGGCCGCTGGTGAGAACAGCACTGAGTTCTGTTGGCTGGCACACACCAGGACCATGGGAAGTTCACGGGGATGCTCTTAGCCCACCTGGACAGGTACAAGTTTCAGTGCTGATTCTGGAAGGAAATTGCTCTTGGGAAGACTTAGATAGCCCATAGTAGAAGATAGAAGATGATTTTGTACTGCTTGAGGGCCTTCCAGGGAGGAAGGACCTGTGCAGACAGGAGCAGATGGCTGACCCCACACCAGCCAATGATTTTCTCTGGTTTATTGATTCAGACCAGGTTTCCAGGATCCCAAGGCAAACTGCCAGTTGTAAACGACTGTTTTCCAAGATGGTACTAAAATGTATTTGAAGTGGAAGAGAGCAGTAGGAACCACTTACTGCAAAGCCACCTTGAGCCAGCTGTGGTGGCACACACCTTTAATCTCAGCACTTGGGTGACAAAGGCAGATGGATCTCTGTGAGATCAAGGCTAGCCAGCTCTATGTAGTGAGTTCCAACCCAACCAGGGCTACAGGGAGACCTGTATCAAAAAGACAAAAAACCCCACAACCTAATTCAAACATTTTAAGGGGCTAGAGAGATGGCTCAGTGATTAAGAACACTGCTCTTGCACGGGACCCGGGCTCAAATTCCAGCACCCACATGGCAGCTAACAATTCCAGCTCCAGTGCCCTCTTCTGATGTCCATGGGCATTACATAACACACTTACATATATGCAGGCAGTATACTCATATACATAAAATAAATAGATAAAAATCTTAAAACCACTTTGGTACCAGTCTTGCTATCTAACCTTATACAAAAAAATGGTTTAAAGCCCAATAGGGTGGTACTGTCCTACGTGGAATTGCTTACTAGTTAAATTTGAGAATATGTTCTGAATTAAAGTTAATGAAATACCAGTTATAAACAGTGGAAAACAGATATAGGAATATGGAGAGGTGTTCCTGTCTCCTCTATGATATAGATGGATAGATAGAGAGATAGATAGATGATAGATAGATAGATAGATATAGATATATAAATACAAAGATATACACACTAATGACCTAGCTATTATGGTAACCGAGTACAGTGCCTACCTCAGTAAACAGAAAGGCAAGTACCCCTGATTATAACCTCATTCAGTTTTGAGTATGTTGATATTTCTAACAACTTTTGAATGTTTGAGGAAAAAAATTATTCAGATAGCAAACCAGAAAACACTTCAGTATGATCTGCAACACTGATCTTTTCTCGTACACCCCCCCACACACCCCACATGTTGAGGACATTTTTAGGGCAGGAAAGACACTAGAACTTATTTTTTATTAATTTTCATTATTCTGAAATCTTTTGGTATATTTGAAAAGACTCATGTGCACGTGTGTGTGTATGTACATATGTGAAGGTACAAGAACAACTTTTTGGGAACTGGTTCTCTCCTTCCACCATGTAGGTCCCTGGGATTGACCTCAGGTTGTCAGGCTTGGCAGCAAGCACCTTAACCCACTAAGCCATCTCACAGCCCCTAGGTGTACAGTACCCCAGAGCACTAGCAAACGCTTATTATTGACAAGTGAAGAGATGCTTGTTCAATAATGTATCTAAACAGTTTTGAGGCCAGTAATCCAGAGGGGACAAATTATAAATATGGATTTGCCTCTGTAGCTACACAGAAGGTAAGCAAAGCCTCAAGGTGTTTAGGCTGTTGGTACTGAGCTTGTTAAATGCTTGTGATCCTTCTCCCATTCCGTCTCACTCCCCCTGGTGGCTGGTACCGACTCTGCAGGCCTACGCTCTGCCCTGCTGCAGTTTCCTTCTTCATCCCGAGCGTCTGTTGTTATTTCTTTTCTTTACATTCTTTTTCCTCCTACATCACATGTGTTCACACCACCCTGCAGAATGATAGACTCCTTTTCCAACGTTTCATTCTGACTGCTTTTCAATGAAATATTTGAGATTTCATTTGTGTCTGTGGACTGTGCTTAGCTGTCATTGGTGATGGAATATCATAATTTGTTACTAATGTTCCTGAAAGAACTGTTTAGTCCTTTCTGTCACTATAAAACTCTCACTCCATATGACCTAATTCTAGCTGTATACCTTTCCTGTATCACCAGTGCCATTACCTGATTCTTACAAAGCTTCATCTAGCCAAGTTGGCTTAATCAAGGGTATAGAAAAATGCCTGTCAATAAAATATTTTAACTCCTGTGAATTGTGCTACAGACTAAAACTCTTAAAATTCTTTAAGGGAAAAAATGTCATTATTTCAGTAAAATCATTCACACCCACCAGTACCTAAAGACTGTTTGCTTTCTACAAAACTAAACATATATGGTTGTCTACAAATAGGATTTAAAAGCATAAAGGAGACCCAGCATAGTGGTGCACACCTTTAATCCCAGTACTCTGTAGACAGAGGAAGGGGGATCTCTAAGTTCAAGGGCACCTTGGTCTACATAGAAAGTTCCAGAGCTACAGGGAGACCCTAAGTATTACTTAGGAAACAAGAATGTAGGCTACAGAATGTATATGATGTATCATGATTGAAGCATGGTCATGTGACCCAGGGAGGAGAACTGAGGAAACAAACTGCTGGAGTGAGAGACCCTAGTGATGGAGAAGGAATGGATATAAAATGAGACTATGGAGGACAGTGAAGGAGCCAGAGCTACTGCTCCTGTGTTTCCACCTGCTAAGCAGCAAAGGCTTGAAGCCCTGCTTTCAGGGAGTGAGCCCTAGGGGATCTCAAGACTTTAGACATGGGGTTGAAGAAGGGATCCTCCGCCATCCAAGAAATTCTTGCTCCTGTTCCCTGTATTTCCCTCATCACCCTGCCTCTGTGTGTTCCCCTCCCCGGCTGACAGCCCATCCTGACAGAGGATGCTAACCTGTCTTGCATCCCTGTGACTTGAGACTTGTTTACAAACAGGATGCTCCAGTGTCTGCTCACGTTACCATTTCCTCTGTGACAATGGCTGCTGCATTGACATCACTCTGGCTTGTGATGGAGTGCGACAGTGTCCTGATGGATCTGATGAAGACTTCTGTCAAAACCGTAAGTTGGTTGCATGGCCTTATCCAGTAGGGGCTGGAAAGGGTGGAGTAGGGATGTCTGTGTTCTGAAATAAAACTGAAACCCAGCGTCTTCCCCTGCCGTGTTTTAGGAATGACTATGTGGAAAAACTGTGCTTGGAACTCACTGAGTCTCTGGTCTGAGTTGCAAGTGTCAATTTTTTTTTTGTATTGAGTGTGCTTTTTTTTTTTTTTTTTCAAATCAACTTTGCAAAGATTTTTCCCATCTTTAAAATATTGCATAAGATACAGTTTTTAAAAACTGAGGTAAGGCCAGCAAGATGGTTCAGTGGGTAAAGACACTTGTGCCAACGCTGATGACTCAAGTTCAGTTCCTACGACTTACATGGTGGTAGGAGAGAATTGATTCTCACAAGTTGTCCTCTGATCTTCATAACTGTGTTGTAACACACACAAAGTAAGTAAATAAATGTAATTTAGAAATTTAAAGACTTACATAAAATAACATTTTGCCTTGATAAGATTTTTAAATTTATTATTACTGTTGTTGTTATTATGTTGGCTTTTTGAGCCAGAGTCTCCCTATAGCCCCAACTGGCCTGGAACTTGTTATATAGACCAGGCTGGCCTTGATCTCACAGAGGTCCACCTACCTCTGCCTCCCAAGTGCTGAGATTAAAAGCATACACTACCATGCCCAACTGTATTTTTATTATTTTTTAATTATGTGTATATGTGTATCTGTTACTCTGTCTGAGAGGGGCCAGAGGCATTGGAATCCCTGGAGCTACAGGCCATTGTGAGCTGCCTGACATGGGAGATGGGAATTGAACCCGAGCCCTCTATAAAAACAAGTGCTCTTAACCACTGCTCCATCTCTCCAGCCTATTTATTTATTTAGAGATATAGTCTTGCCTTGTAGCCTAGGTTGGCCTCAAACTTGAAGTCTTCTAGGCTTAGCCTTCCAAGTACTGGGATTATAGGCATGTGCTCTACCACACCTATCATTGTTTTGATAAATTTTAAAGATTATTTGTGATGAGCCAGGCGTGGTGGGGCATGCCTTTAATCCCCGAACTCAAGAGGCAGAGGCAGGTAGATCTCTGTAAGTTCAAGGCCAGCTTTGGTCTACATGGTGAGTTCCAGGCCAGCTGGGGCTACAGGGAGAGCCTGTCTCAAAAAGATCAAAAAATAAAATGAAAGATTATTTATGACACATAAGGGTATGGCTAAGTCAGAACCATCAATCAGTTTTGTAAAGTCACATACTTAAAAGTGCACTGTAAGAAAGAAGAGCTGCAGAGATAGCTTAGTAAAATACTGTTATAAGAAGGAAAAAAGTCTCAAAACATAAGGTTTAATTTGTCTTTGTCCAGCTCTTTCTGTGTAATATTGGGAAAGCTATTGAAAGAAGGAGAGTACATCACCCATTTGAAAACCAAGCAGGGAAGTTCATATGGGACTCTGAATGTCTTACTAGGTGGGGGGTTAATCTCAAATATTCATGATTTTAAATCAACTGCAAATATGGTGGTTTCAGTTAAAGTTCAGAAGAAAAAATCCAAGGTGGGATGATAGCTCAGTCAGTAATATACTTGTCTTTGCAAGTACAGGGACTTGAATTCAGTCTCCAGCACTCATGTCCAAAAAAACCCCAAAAATGACAAAGAAAAAAACAAAAAGCTAAGTGTGGTGTTGGGTCAGTAATCCCACCACTGGGGAGGCAGAGGCAGGTGGATCCCTGGACGCCACTGGCTAGCCAGCCTAGTCTCCAGACTGTGTCTCAAAAATTCAGATGATCCAGGCATGGTGGCACTAACTTTTAATACCAGCACTCAGAAGGCAGAGATATGTGGATCTCTGATAGATCGAGGCCAGCCTGGGCTACATAGTGAGTTCTCAGCCAGCTTAGGCTACAGGGAGACCCTGTCTCAACAAAAAACAAAACAAAACAAGAAACAAAGATAGACAGCACCTAAGGAACAACTAAGGTTGTCCTCTGGCCCCTATCCTCCCACCCATCCACAAATTAAAACAACAAATCCAAGGCTGCAGAGATGGCTCAGTGGTTAAGAGCTCTGACTGTCTTGCAGAGGACCTGGTTTTGGTTCTCAGTACCTCCTTGGCATCTAGCAACAATCACTAACTCCAGTTCCAGGGGATCTGATGCCCTTTTCTGGCCTCTGCAGGCACTGCACGCATGTGATATACCTACATGCATGCAGACAAAACACTTATACATATAAAATAAAAACAAATACATTAAAAAAAATATCCAACAAGTAACTGATTCTTTTGCAGTGGGCCTAGACCGTAAGATGATGACACACACAGCAGCTAGTCCTGCCCAGCCAGGAACCACAGGGATGAGTGAAGGTACAGGAGCTCCCTGGTTGGAAAAGTCCCAGAAAGTCACTACCCCAAATCAAGCAGCTACCTTATCACACACAGAGAAGAGGAATCATTCTGCCGTGGGGGCACCCAAGAGTCAAATCATTCCGGTCGAGCCAGGTAAGGACTCCACGGGGTTCTCCATGAAGAGCCTCATTTTCTTCTCTTAATGCGGCTGAAGTTCAGTTTCATGTTTGCATGTCTGAAAAGTGTCAAGGAAATATCCTCAGAAGGTAGAATAATGCTTATTAAAATGAAGACTGTGGCAAAAGAAGGGAAATTAAACAAATAAAAAACAAAAACAAAACAACCCTGACATTTGTACTAATTAATTTATAGTAAGGAGGTTTGGGGATGAGGTTCAGTGGTAGAGTACTTGTCTCACCTGGATTTGATCTCCAACACTGAAAAAAGATTGTTTTAATTATGGTAAAGAATATCTAATGAATATGGTCATCTCTTGGTTTTCATGAGGGATTGGTTCCAAAACCCATGAGATACCAAAGATCAAAGATGTTCAAGTCCCTTCTTTAAAGATTCCATTATAGGGCCAGCAAGATGACTCAGCCAGTAAAAGCTCTTGGTGCTGAGCCTGAGGACCTGAGGGAATCCACATGGTAGAAGGAGAGAGCTGACTCCTGCACGTTATCCTCTGACCCTTACATGTGGGCCATGGAATGAATGCACACGCCCATATACACAGTATAAATAAATGTAAAAAAAAATTGTTTAATAACATTATATTTGCATGC
Source organism: Eospalax fontanierii (assembly GCA_035773235.1). NCBI lineage: Eukaryota > Metazoa > Chordata > Mammalia > Rodentia > Spalacidae > Eospalax > Eospalax fontanierii. The sequence goes on from CM069545.1 coordinate 15,327,202, forward strand.
AAGCTGTACATAGCCTCCTGAATACTTGTAACGTCATCTCTAGATTATTCCTTGTATCTCATGCATTGTAACCGCTGTAGAAATAGTGCTGATACTATATTTTTAAGGGACTAATTAACAAGAAAAAGAAGTCTCTATGTGTTCAATATAGGCACAATTTCTGTGTGTGTGTCTGTGTGTGTGACTCTCTACATGTATGTCTGCAAAGTGTGAATTCCACGAGGGGCCTCCTTTGACAAGGTTAAGGCTGTTGAGCACACATCAGCTGTTAGCTTTCCATTCAGGCTTTGTTGCCATGTACTGAGTAGGTCATTCACCATGTGCTAGTCAGAATTTGCCAGGTTTCCTCTGCCAGATTCGTATAGAGAACTTAGCCACCACCTGAGAACAGTCAGGGAGGATTACTTGTCCTAGGCAGGAAAGCTGATGGGGAAGAGAATTCATCCTCAGAGACCAGGATGAATCCTTTCTGCGTCACTGTGGAAAAAAGACCCGTGTAGTCATCAAGGCATTAGCCAAAGGTAGAGTGGAGAGCAAAGTCCAGGTCTCCTTAGGTTCTTGTCCTATCACCACCTCTAGAAACTTAGTACATTACTTCCTGTCTCTGGCCCTTAGTTTCTTCATTGTTGACCAGAATCTCAGCCAAAAGCTCCCTAAGGTCACGTCTAACACTGACTGACCTAAAAAGAGCCTGGTGCTCAAATTCTGCTCCAATAACCCTTACCTTGCTAGGTGTCAATAACTGCATTGTCCTGGGGAGTGTGGACTCAGCCTCAAAATCATTCTGAAAACCTAGCTAGACATCAGCCATTGAGTAGACAAATTTGAAGGGTGCTGATTATCTCTGTTTTTGTCCTTTTCCATAATAAACCTTTATAGTTAAAAACTATAAGGACAAGGAATGGTGTTTCACAGATGCAGATACTATCTGTCTAGATATTAGTAACAATATATTGGGATACCATTCTGATGATCAAACAATATATATTTATTGTAGAAAACTGGGAGAATAAAGGAAAATGTAAAAAATAAAATTAATATCATCTACCAGACTCACCCATTAACATTCTGTTATAGTTTCTCTTTATTATGTTTCTTTACATATCTATTCATTTTTAACAAGACCAAGGTAATGTTTTTACACAACTTTTTTTTAAATGAGGATTATCACATGTTATTAAATACTCATCAAAAATACGGTTTGGGGGCTGGAGAGATGACTTAGCAGTTAAGAACACTGGCTGCTCTTACAGAGGACCCAGGTTCTGTTCCCAGCACTCACATAGTGGCTAACAACCATCTGTAACTCCAGTTCCAGGGGATCTGATGCCCTCTTCTGACCTCTGAGGGCATTGCATGCATGAGTGCATTTACATACATGCAGACAAAACATTCATATGTAGCATAGTACATAAAAAAAATTTAAATACAATTTTTGAAAGTTCAGGGCTGAAGAACAGAATTTGACAATGATAGAAAGAACCCTCACAGCATTATTTTCTGTTTAGACTACCTTCTTCCTCCAGTACCTCTAAAATCACCAGACTAGGGTCCCTGGCTTCCAGTTTTAGAGACTCAGAATGACAGAAGTTGCTCTAAAATGCATCATTGTTTATGACATGTGCGTGAGTTTTAAATGGATCGGCAGCCGTGACAGTACACAGACAGTGTCAGTTTTCTCCTGTGCCTGTCTCCATGGCATGTGGTAAGGAGCAATAAGACTTGCCTCATTGAAGACACGTGAACAGAATGTGACAGCACGATGCCACACTGCATGACTGATGCCTGAATAAAGTCAATCTGACTCTTAGCATCCGTTTAAACCCCAAGAGTGGGGCTGGACTGTTGTCAGAATTTGTTCTTTCAGATTTCTTCTGGAATTGTGCACTTGAACAAAGGCCTTGCTTTCCCTTATTGACATTGTACACCCAGCATGAAATGGGGAAGTAAAAGCAGACCTTTGTCTTATCAGAGAAGAATTTGCTCTTTCGAACCCTTAGTGACTTAGAACAGCACACACAGGAACAGTTGTTATCAATTTAATTTGACCTTTGTTTGCAATACAAATGGAATAATTCTCATTGCTTCCAGTGAATATCCACTGCTGCTTTTGACATTCACTACACACACACACACACACACACACACACACACACACACACACACACTATTCTGGGTCAAAGACAAGGAAGGGTCAGAAGGGATCACACAGTTATATGTTTACGTTACAAGAGGAGCCCAAGGTTTTGTAAGCTTGCATACATTATAAACAAGCTGAGATAGTGTTAAATGATCTCACATAACCTTGTTTACAAGGTTAAGTAAGTCATTTGTCCAGAAGTCATTCCCACACAAAATACTAAGATTAATAATAATGATGCAATGTAGAAAGTAAGGAGATACAGAAAATATAGCTGAGTGTTAAATTCTATTTTGTAATCTCTGGCCCTATGTAGGTATAAAATCCTAGGTTCAATCCCCAGTATGGCTAAATAAATAAATGTAAGGAGATACAGTTTGTCACATGCCAGTCACATCAAAAAAGGTGAAAAATTTTATGTTTCTAAGGGCAGAAAGAAACAAGCCTCATACTTCTGATCGGAGTAAAGTTAGTACAGTCCTTTATGAAGCTGTTTCTGAAAACATAAAACCTTTTGACCCAGACTATCCTACCATTGGTGACTTATTCCAGGTACATTACTTAGGGATAAGATGAAGCATTTGTATAAATATTTGGTTGCACAGTGAATTTGTGCTTAGTACACTCTGAGCCCTGGGCCCACAGAGCTCCTGTGTGGCCTGTGTTTGCTAAGCACCCCACAGCACAAAGGCTGGATTGTTGTTGAATAAGGTTACAGCTATGAGGCCTGTTCTCTGTGTGGTCCAAGTCATTCATTAACAATGACTTGGTGCTGTGCTCTTATATTCCCATCTAGCTGGATGAAAGAAATCTGGTTTCCTGTTTTGTAGAGCTAGAAAAGTAGTGCTCTGTGTGTGTGTGTGTGTGTGTGTGTGTGTGTGTGTGTGTGTATAACATGGGCTCTGTTTATTGGGAACTTGAGAACTCATGTTTAACATAACAGATCAGTCAAATTCTTTTTTTTTAAATATTTATTTTTATTTTATATATATGAACCCTGGTCCTCTGTGAGAACTGCAAGTACTCTTAGCCACTAAGCTTCTCTCAAGTCCCATGGTCAAATTCTTTAAGGAACTGGATCAAAATATGTACATAGAAGAACATAAATTTTCTTTATATAAGTGTGAAATTCTTCCTGCCTTTCCTGGATTCCTCTGCTAACCGTGCCAAAGGCTCTTTGGTTAGTTTATCATTGGAGATAAAACTACAGTAAGCAATCTTCATGTTGTTGTGAAAGGCATTTCATTTAAGGACTGTCATCTATTATTTAATGCTGGGGGTCACACTCAGGGCCTCTTATATTTTAAGCTAGCACTCGACCAGCTCTAATGATTTTTTTAAAAGATTTTTTTCCTGTGCTAGTCTAGTCTTTTCACATTTCATTTTATGGAGGAACTGTTTGGAAACTGTAAGACTCTGTTCTAGGAAGATAGTTTGGATCTGTGGAAGTATGATACAGAATATCTGTAAAGCCTTTTATCCTCCAACATGGAGCCAGGAATCCACCTCAAACAGATGGAAGACCTGGTCTGAGGAAATTCATTTTCCATAAGTGAGAAGATTTAAATGGTTATTTCCATGACATTGTTTTGAGAGGAGTAGGCTCTCTTTCCTTGACCTATGTACTTCTTTGGAAAACATCATTAACAGATTAACATCTGTGATTAACAGATGCCTTTACATGTTCTCTGTTGTCTTTGGCACAAAGAGATGGTGCTATCAGAAAGGTACCCTTACCTTCTGCATAGCTTCCGTCTGAAAGTTTTCAACAATGGTGGTTATGTAACCTCTTCTTTGAACTCTGTAGATAATTTATATAGTAAATTCTTTTACTTCAGAGCCCCACATAGGTAAATCCCAAGGAACTACTTGGTTTTAAACAAAGTAGCATGGTTTATTTACCTAGAAATTAGTTGAAGATCCCCAACACTAGGTTAGGATTAAAACATAGTACTCTATAGGCAAGTACACATATATTCATAAGCAGTGATTTGTGTGTGTATGACTCTGGGGACCTAAACCAGACAAACCTGATAAGCATAGCTGTAGTACTGTACCACATCCCTAACCACAACAGTATTTTTATATCATACCTTCATCAATGAAGAAAACATGATGTTAACCTTGGGGTTATTGAAACTACCATTAGACCAGTTTTTTCAAAGCTTACTGGGACCTCAATATGAAAGTAAACACTGAGGTGTAGCTCAGTGGTAGAATACTTGTTTAGTGTGCTCAAAGGCCTGGGGGAGAGGAGGGGAGAGATTGATTGATTGATTTCGTGGCTATGTTAAGGCCTAAATGACATATCCAGAATCTACACGTGCAAGCATACAGGCCAAGGTTGCCTGGTTAGCAGTGGTCTTGTCCTAGTACAATGTTTCCCAAAGAGAGTTCCTTAACCTAACTTTGCACACTGAACAGCAAGAAAGGACCATGCTGATGTCCATGTTGGTGAACTGGGGTAGCTGGTAATCACAGGAAGCTGTAGAACACCCTGGAAGGCAGACACATATGGTAGTCACTTCATTAGCTGATTCCTCTACCTTCTAGAACATGAAGTTGTTCTGGCAACTGAAAATAAAATGAAAGTAGCTTCCTTCCTCTGTCACTCGCTCAGTGAGTGTGCGCCTGTGCATCATAACCACAGCATAGAGTCACCCAAAGAAGGAAAGAGAGCGTCCCAGACAGGAACTCCTCTGCAAGGATCATTGCAGAAAGAATCATTGGCAAAGCAAGTGCCGTGACTGGCTTTTCTGGAATTGACTGGCCACACCATTTAGAGCCTGTGGCTGGGTTTGTGGGAGTGAAGCTTTCTCTTTGGTGTTCTGCGTGCTGAAGTCAAGAAAAGTGGATCAGGCAGTCTGATAATTACAGTGAATTCCTTCATGAAATACAGAAAACAGAAACTGACATTTCAGATACCAAGAAGGCACTGAAAGATCTCTGGGGAATTCTGGACCCATGGCAACTGAGCCTCCTAATGACTCCTGATTATGTTGCCTGTCCTGTGTCTGATTGTCCCAGTTCGGCATCACTCTTGTCCCCTTCCCCAGAGACAGGAGGCACTAAAAAAAATTCCTTAATTTTCAGGGGACACTAAAGAAACGATTCCTTAATTTTGAAAGCTGAAAACTCGGAATGAACTTGTGCAGTACTTAAACCTGTCCCAATCCCCAACCCACTGCTCCTCCCTGAAACAGCCAACTAGGGCTCTACTGCATCCTTAACAGAGGTCCCAGGCCTTCCTAAGGAAACACTGAAATTGTGATAATACCTGGATATAAGAAATATAGCATCTCCCATAAGTCCTTGGAGTAGAAAACTCCAAGAATTTGCTAGCTGTGAGTCTGAGAACTGTGAGTCACTGGAAAACTGCTTTTGGTTAGTTCTGGGTCCTGATTCTGGCTCTACCAGCTACTGGCTACCAAGTAATTAACTTCCCTAACTGCATTTCCTCACCTGTAAGAAGACAGTATCTCCTCACAGTGTAGCTACAAATATTGCATGAGCAACTCTATGTAAGTATTTGTTGTTTTTGTTTTGAGACAGGGTCTTAGTCTTCAGGATCTCACCCAGGCTAGCCTAGAACTCATTATGTAGCACAGGTTAACTTTGAACTTGTATGCATACCTCTACCCTCAGCCTCTACCACATCCAAATGTGTAAATAAATGTTGTCTTTCAGTAAATGTTTGCACTGTATGAGTTTTTGCTGAAACACCCAGGTTCAGTTGTATTCACGAGGAAATCAGGACAAGAGAGCTGTAAGTTTATGGAATGGTTAATTCCAATTAAAAAAAAATAATACACTGATAATTCCAATACAGAGTTCCTTTCCAGAATTAAGATAAGCTCTCCAAGATCATCATCAAAAGGGAACAGGGAGGAAGAACATTGCAAATGCAGTAGTTTTCCTCTTGAGTGAAAGGGCAATTAATTTGTTTTTGTTTTTTTTTTGAGGGGGTGTCAGCATTTTATCTATAGTCCTGACTTTTCAGTTTGCAAAAGATAAGCATGAATTCTCACTTCAGATTTATTATTTGAAAGAAAGGTAAAGGAAAAGGCACGGAGATCTCCTTAAACTAACCTGGCAGTAAGATGGGAAAGAAGAAAGAACCACGGGCCACTCACGGGGTTTGAGTTAAGTCATAGTTGGATCTCCAGCCTGTTTCCAGGGTTGCTAGTTTTTTGTGCACAGTGTCTCTGCAGATCGAGAATTTTGTGTACTAGTGTTTTGTTTTGTTTAATCTTCTGGACTGTGTAGCAAGAAGGAAGAAAGGGACAAAAGAAACGACAGGGGGAAGGAAACCTAAACAAGGCTTCTATGGGACCTTCAGACTCTTATGGATCAGAGTTCAGTGTAGACATCAGGACTGAGATTTGTGCCATTACACTCGGATCTGTCTAGTAGCAATGAAAGGAATGAGATAAATAGGCTATGTGGTGTCACTGTTTTTCCAGATTTAGTTGTGCTTTCCCATCCAGCAGCTCTCACAACACTTACAGAGTAGCTCCCTGGACTGGAAAAGTCGGGAAACTGCCCTGCTCCGGATTAAGTACTATAAAAGAAGATCCATGTATTTGAAGGAACCCTTGGAGACTACTGTCTTGTCTGAGTTCGGTAAACTGAAAGTTTGATCAAAATAGTAATCATTCCCATGCACTGAGTGCCCGTGCTCCTTTCATCTTTACAGCACCCCAGTGGCATGTAGAAATCACCAACCCCACTTTATAGATGAAGACACTGAGGCACAGGGAAGTTAAGAACCTAGTCAAGGCCAAACAGCGAGTGGGTGATGAAGCCAGAATTAAGTCATCTGATGCTGGCCCTAGTGTGATGGCAGCCATGCGCTCAAGGACCTTCTCACTTAGCTGCAAAGACTGGAAGCAGCCACAGCTCCTCTAAGACCATGAGAGCTAGGAGGAGAGGGCTGGAAGTACTGGCCTGCCTTTGGAACTTTCTCAAGCCATAGGCATTTTGCCTTCCTGGGCTCCTTCCTCCATAAAAACATGATCAAAAAATTAGATAATATATTTTAACTATATAGATATGAAAAAGAGTGCAATGTGGGCTAAATTTATATATATATACATCTATATCTATATAGATATAGATGTATATATATATATAAATCAATTCTTCCCCTGTGAATTTGGTTTGGGTTTTGTTTTTTGAGATACGGTCTCCCTGTAGTCCCAGCTGGCCTGGAACTCACTGTGTAGACCAGATCTTCTTGCCTCTGCCTCCCAAATGCCAGGATTAAAAGTGTGTGCCACCATGTCTGGCCTCCTTGTGATTTTAAAAGGAAATGAATTAAAACATTTTTGTGACCCTCTATAAGTCCCATGGGCCCTCAGCTCTGCACTCACTTGCTAATGTACAAGTCTGAATGAGTTTCTGGGCACAGAAATGCAGGTGGAGTCTCTTAGGTTCTTGGATTGCTCAGGCCAAGGGGGCTGAAGATCCAAGGTGGTGATGGTGAGGACAGAGAAGGGCCATGGTCAGGGCTGTTTCAAAAGTGAAAAAGAAGAGGTGATGTAGTGATGGACAGGTATTGTACAGTGTCATCCTCCCAGCATGACACCTACTACTACTTTATCAGAGCATATGTACTGCCTGCAAGGGACCTTCAGGGTGGCCTGTTGACTATTGATGTTCCTCATAGAAGGAAAGGTGGGGGAGGGCCATTAGACAATCACCCATGATCTCAGCTAGTCTCCTGTACCTCCCAGCCTACTGTATAAAGTTCTGCTCCAGCTGCATGAGGCCTCATGGTTTCAGGAGATACTTGAGCAGAGTGAGGGTAGAAGGTCAGCTGAAATGGGGACTTGATCTGGGCACCTATCAGGAAGTCATCAAACATGCTGGAGGATTTTCAGTGATTTGGCTGTTTGAAGGTCACTATGCTTCTGAAAGTAACCACTTACCCATACTCTGTAAGTAAGTCCAATAAACTCACTGGTTCACCAACCTGGACTTCAGTGCAGTCATGCTTTGGTCTGTTAGTGGTGCCCTGTCTAGGGTAAATAAAAGTTTGTCCATGCCTCCCCAGGAAAAGTTCATACAACAAGAGGATGAACAGCTTTGTGAAAGGAATATTTATTTAGGAGGCCTTAGGAAAATAGTGTATTTGACTGACTCATTGCTTCGTGGCTCTAGTAGGCAGCTGACTGACTACAAATTCCTTTAGCCAACTGACTTTATGATGCTTAGTAAATTCATGTAGATAAGGTACCAAAGAATCTTATATGTTACCTTTAAACTTCAGTTGCAGGGGGTATGAACATTTCTATTGATGCCATATAAACAAAGAAACTTTCAAATTAAAGTTTTCTCATTAAAACTTCTCATGTAGCGAGATCGTTTCTACCTTGTTTCTATTAAGCAATATTCACAACTCTACTTGAATACACACCACACCATGAGAATAACTCCTCCAATCATTATTCTGTCAGTGTAATAAATGGACAAATACTATGAATTTACTACTTGGGAAATAAGGGGAAGGCACAGCGTGGGCCCATCAGACTCTGGCAGTAAAAGTTCAAAAATATATTTGTGGATATTCTCCCTCAATATTATTACTGAATAGAAGGTTAAACAAATAATATGTCATTAACCAGAAGTTCTGGTCTGCACTAACAAGCAGGTAGATACTCCTGAGTATGGGGGGAGGGTGAGTGTCTGATCTCAACAGAAATGAATCATCACCATCCACCACGCAGGCTGAATAAGGTGTCGTGGCACATCTAAATGAGCTCACTGCTGAGTTTGCTCAGCTTCCTACACCAGCATCTGGAAGATGCCCTTGACTTTGTGGTGGAGGGCTTTCCTTGCTCCGAGGTAATTTGGAGATAGCATGTTTCTCCCGCTTTCTTGGATCAGTGGTGTTGTACTAACCACATAATGTTGATAACATTAGGCATCCAGTATTTTAATATCAAACATGAGCACATGTCTATTTAAGAAATACATCCTGTAATTCCTTTCTCTAAATCTATCTTTTAAAAATAAACCAGCTAGGCGGAGCAGCACACACCTTTAATCTCAGCACTCAGGTGGCAGAAGCAGGTGGATATCTGTGCGATCAAGACCAGCCCAGCTGGAGTTATGGGGAGAACCTGTCTCAAAAACAAAAAGTAAACAAGGCTGCATTTTTATGTCTGTTTCCTGAAGTTTCTAATGTACCTTTAACTATCTGTTTACTTCCCACAGATAGTAATTCCTCAGGGAAGAACAGAAAAGAGGAAAATTATATTTTTGAGTCTAAGAATAGACGAGGAAGAGGGGAGCACCCCGCCCCAGAAGCAGGTGAGTGTGACCTGAGAAACACACTGCAGCATGGTGAGGTCCACAGAATCATGTACCCTGATCAGTGTCAGATGCGGCTGAGTGTTCACGGCTGGAGCAGAGCTCATAGACAACTGTCTTCTTGCCTTCTAGGTCGCAGTGCGTCATAGCATCCTTGACAGTAGCTACCTATCTTTGGACCTCACTTTGTCTATCACACAACCTTCCAGGGGTGACCTTGTGGGAAAAGTCACACTGATGACATAGAGGCTAAGAGTACAGACTCTAAGGTCAGATACCACAGTTCAAATCCCAGCTGTACCACTAAACTCAATAACCATGGGCAGGTATCTTATCTCTGGATCCCTATTTCTTCACTGGGGAGATGATAGTTATAATTTCTGCCTCATAGGGTTGTTAGGGAGGATAAATGAGACACCTCTTTTCACACTGCTATATAGTTTGGTTGCAAATGACAGCTATTAAGATTGAGTATCTTAATAGTATACCTTGAGTGCTATACTAAATTGATACTAAATTTTGGTGTAGAAGAGTGAGGAAGAGACTTATAGCTTAGACTTAGAACACAACAGGAATGTGGAGAATACAGGAGATAGTCAGAAAACACACTAAGTAGAGATTTACTATGTGGAAGAGCAGCTCTGGATGTTTTTAACTAGAAGGAAAACACTTTGGACATAAACTTATAGAAATCCAGGCTTTAGTCCTAAATCCCACAAACTATTCAGTAAACACTTAGGACAGAATACGATGTTTAGATATAAACTAGAGAAAGCTTCCTTTTCCCCCTAGAGTACCCTTTGTAGCATCTGGACAATATTGTTCATTTCTTTTTATATCTGAACAATATCAAAATATAATTTGTAAAAAATTTATATCTGAGAATAATCCGGATGTCAAGTACCTGGTTGCCATCTCTGCTGTCTGCTGGCCTAGTGAACATGGCTTGTCTCAGGATATTTGGATAAAAGAGTCTTTGTCACCAATTGACAAGGAGAGAGAAACCTCTAGATCCAACTGCCAGTTGTCTCGGGAGACTCAACTTTAATTGGCTAGTGGTTATTCTAATTGTTCAGCTATTTTGAGTGTCATTCCCAATCATATGAGCAGAATATATAATTCACTATCTTAACTTTTTATGAAGCGAATTTGGAATTTATTAAGAGAAGTTTTTTGTTGATGTTGTGTTTTGTATCAGATTTTTTTGGTTTTTTTTTTTGAGACAGGGTCCCCCAGTAGTCTCAGCTGGCCTGGAACTGACAGAGATCCTCCTGTCTCTGCCTCCTAAGTGCTGCGATTCTCTTCCCACCTCAAGAAGTTTTAATATATATTTAAACATGTGTGTCAGAGAGTGGCTTCTCCTTAACTGGTTACTGAGAATTCTGTCATTGTGTTTTAAAAGATGTGGGAAAAAATTTTAAATTGCCTGAACCAAAAGTATGAAGAAGGCACTATGTCAGCTAAGGTTAAAAAGTGAACAATAAGCCAAGCATTGTGGTGTATGCTATAGGGGATTATAGATCCCTTATGATTATAACACTTGGGAATCAGGGGCAGGAGGAAGACTCACAAGACTAAAGCCAGCCTGGGCTATATAGCAAAATCCTGTTTCAAAAGAACATGGGGCTGGGAAGATGGCTCAGCTGGTAAAGCATCTATGTAAACACAAGGGCCTGAGTTTGGAACCCTAGCACCCATGTAAAACCTGGGCATGGGCACACCAATCTGTAACCCTAGCAGTACTGGGTTAGAGACAGGTGGGTCCCTGGAGCTTGCTAGCTAGACATTCTAGCTGATAAATGAGTTCTGGAGTCAGTGAGAGACTCTGTCTCAAAAGATAAAAGATGGTGGGGCATGCTTTTAATTCCAGTGCCTGGGAGGCAGAGGCAGACAGATCTCTGTGAGATCAAGGCCAGCTTGGTCTATATAATGAGTTACAGGCCAGCCGGGGCTATTGGAAGATGCTGTCTCAAAAAACGAAAACAGAAACAACCCAACAACAATAATTAAGAAAAAGGGGGAGAGAGGGAGAGATAACGAAAGATGCCTGGTATAAACCTCTGACCTCCACATGCACATGTACCTGTGAGCACGTGTACACACGAGTGCACAGAAACCTATGCAAGTGGCTCATGCCTGGAATTTCAGTACTCAGGAATGTGAGGAAGGAAGATTGCCACAAAATCAAGGCCAATCTGGGCTACATAATGAATTCCAGGCCAGCCTGGGCTATAGAGTGAGACTCTGTCCCAAAAAAAAGGAAAAGTGGGACCAGAGAGTTGGTTCAGTGTTTAAGAGCACTGTTGCTCTTGCAGAAGACCCAGGTTCAAGTCCTAGCACCTACACAGTGATGAACAACTGTCTGTAATTCCAGTTCCAAGGGATCTGATGCTCTCTTCTGCCCTCTCTTTATGGGCATTGCACGACACGGTTGCGCTTATATACATACATACAGGCATAACACTCACATGTAAAATAAAAGTAAATGTATTGTTTTAAAGGAGAGGAGTGCTGGGGAGATGGCTCAGTGGGTAAAGTGCTTGCTATGCAAGCATGAGAACTTGAGCTTCAATCTCCAGCATCCAAGTTAAAAGCCAAATGTGGTTCCATACATGGCTGTAATACCAGTACTTGAAAGTGGAGACAGCAGGATCCCAGGGGCTCACTAGCCAGTGTAGCCAATTGGTAAGGCCCAGGTTCAGTGAGAGACCCTGTCTCAAAAACAAGGGGGCAAGCAATAGAGGAAGACACCCTGCATCGACCACAGGCCTCCACACATACACAGGCATGCACGCATGGGTGCTTAATACACACAAACATGCACATGTATACAACTCATTAAAAAAACAATAAAACAAAGTAATAAATTTCAGTATTCTTCAAGTACTGCTTAAATATATATTAAAACTCTCCAGCCCCACCTTACCTTTTTCTTGGGACAGAGTCTCACCCTATAGCCCAGGCTGGTCTGGAACTCACTATGTAGCCCAAGCTGTCCTTGATTTTGTGGCAATCTTCCTGCTTCACATTCCTGAGTGAATTTCATTTTTCTTGTCATCAAAGCACTAAACAGAGATCAGGTTTGACAGTTCAGCAGCCTCATACCTGACCCGACAAACAGAATTTTCCTAGATTGCCTAGATTGTATGTGTGTGTGTGTGTGTGTGTGTGTGTGTGTGTGTGTGTGTGTGTGTTGTCACCCTAGTTGTGCCTGAGCCCCAGGACTAGGATTAGGGCTGAGATGGTCACTTGCAATTTGCTTCCCTGGTAGCCTAAACATTGGTTTTCATCTTTAATCAATTTGGACACAGTGTGAGGTCTGAGAGACTCTCAATAGACAGAAGTAGGGCCAGGTGCTGAATTCCAGTTTGCAGGAAGTGTTTTAAGGCTATCTGAGGTTCCAGGGGAGGTGAACAAAGTCTCTTTGTTATGTTCCCAACCTTCAGGCCACTTAAGCCTTTCAAAACTTCCTCCATGAAGATGGCTATTAGGAGCCAGTAGTAGCTACCAAACCCCAAACACTGGATTGGAGAAGTAGTGATTCTGAATACTTCCAGAGGGGAATGCGGGGGAGTGGGTGTCCTGTGTGGAATATGAGACAGCTCCAGAATCAAATTCCAGCCTGTGTATTTATTGCAGACTTTTCTTTCACAATTCTTCGTGGGAGCAATGGCCTCCCCCTAAAAAGTAATCCTCTATAAACACCAAAGCAACTTCCATGCCCCTTTCTCCTACATCCAGACACTGGCCTTGAGAATTTCATCCATGTTCCAAAACTACCCCATTATTTGAAAAGCCCTTAGTGTGAAATGAGCTATAGTTTTAGGAACAGTTTTAAGAGAAAGTCAAGGCTATCTGGAGGGACTTCCTCAGCTACCCGCCCTCAAACACAGAAACGTGTCTTTGCCCCCACCCTCTCTTTCTTTCCTCTAGAGTAGGAGAAAGGTCTGAAAAATATACGTATGTCATTTACCCCTAATGAACTCCCATACAACTTCCAAAACACTCTAGCAAAATTCTTCCCATCCAGACAGGTGAACCACTCCTTTTCACATCTGGATTTCAAATGAAACTATAATTTGAAATATATATAAAATATATATAATATTTCATTGCAATGTTTCATTTAAAGGCCTAGCTACTTGAGTTTTTATTCAGAAATGTTCTTATTTCCATGTTGGAGAAGCTTCTGTCTGGGACAAGTAAACTCCACCACTTACGACACACTATCAGACACCTCAGTTCTTGACACCTTAGTTCCCTCCTTTGTAAAATGGTACAACAGTAACAATTCACATGGTTGAAAGAATTCGGTGATTTCAGCTTTGAAGCCGGCCCTCTTCAGATTAGTATATCCTTGGGACTGTGTATATTTTTAATCGACAAGTGAAAAAATTGCTTATCTTTGATTGCTAGTATTCGGTCAATGATTGGCACATGGAAAGCTATTTAGTAGTGCAGAATAAATGAGCAGGAAGTTTACAGAGTCAGGCTAGATAGGGAGGTGTTTGTTCCTCTAGTTCCTCCAACTGAAATTGCAACTAAAAATAGTCCTACCGACTCATCTCCAAACGTAGCCCTGGTCCAGAGTTGATGAGACTAAGAATAGCACCTGCTAAGCTAGACCGGAAGAAGGATCTGGGCACACCAAGCCCCTCGCAGACTCTGGAAAACTCTGCAGACTGCTCTTGGTCTGCTGTCTAGGACCAGCCCCAATGGAGAAACTAGAGATGTATGTTTTCCTTACTTACATGGTGGCTAACAACCATCTGTAACTCCAGTTCCAGGGGACTGACACCCTCTTCTGACCTCCACGGACATTGCACGACATGAGTACATTTATATACATGCAGGCAATATACTCATACACATAAAATTAAAAATAGAATATTTTTTAAAAGACCAGATCTACAATAGGTAAGACAAGCACTCAGGAGATTGACTTCTCTGCACCTTAATCAGAAAGTGCTGCTAATACCAGGGCCAGTTCGAGTTGTCAGATTAGGTGGAGCACATGCTAAGTGCCTGTCAGGTAGCGACCAGGGACTGACCTTTTGTCTGCCACCTTCACAGGTGCGGTGCTCCCCCTGGCACTGGGGCTGGCCATCACCGCTTTGCTGCTTCTCATGGTGGCTTGCCGACTCCGACTGGTGAAACAGAAACTGAAGAAAGCCCGTCCCATTACATCTGAGGAATCTGACTACCTCATCAATGGGATGTATCTATAAGTGTAATTCCAACAACTGGAGCAAAGATGTGCTTCACTTACAGCTTATTCTTATTTTAGGTTGTTATTTATCACTTTTTGTTTTTAACTGAGCTAGAAGACAGTGCAAATAACAAATCTTGATTTGTGGGATGATTTTCCTAGGAAGTGCTTGAAACATAGAATTCCTGTGATTAAACTTAACTAATTATCCCTAGAAATAGAAGTCTGTAGTTGACTGAGACCATGCGGTGACCTCAGATAACAGCTTGTCTTTGTTTTAAAATGCCAACCCCTGGCCCTAGCTTCTTCTTGTTTTCTGGCCCTGTTTTCTCCTAAGTTCTCATGATCTCTATTTTCTTTTCACCTGCCAAACATCTCTGAAAAGAGGTCTTAATTTACCCTTCCAATGAGATGTTATCTATGGCAGGAGTGTTATAAAAGACACAGCAGGTCAAGGAAGCCCCACAGGAAAGGATTATGGCTTCTTCCCCATGCTTCTGACGTTGTGCCATGTTCAGCTGATCTTTGAAGAAATCCAGATTTTGATTAGAAGCTCTAAGATAGTTATAAAATGAGATCAAGATGGAAACGGAAGGGTTAGTGGGCCAGAATGAATAGAAACTTAGCTGTGGGCGAGTGAGGACAGGTAATACCTCATATTGCCCCATGGTCTGAGTACCGCAATTCATTTCTGTATGTACTGATTTCCAACACGAGCCTCTGCTGATGAAAAAGAAGAGTATACGTTATCACTCAGAACATTGATCCGATGTCTAGGTACAGCTCTTGTAAAAATGTCACGTTTCAGTATCAGGTTATTTAATCTTATGAAAGAGCCAGATGTCTGCTTTGTGTTGTGTTTCGCAGAGAGATAGACTCAGGGGTTTGCTTATGCTAAGTGCTTTATATTCCTGAGCTACATCTCCTGCCTTCTTTGAACTTTTTATGTTATAAAATGTTAGAATGTACAATAAGCTAATGCCAGGATATATTTCCAGAGCAGAAAGGCACTTTTGCACAAATTCATCTTTACAGGAAACTTGCATTTAGCTTAGCATCTTTCTTTTAAATTTGCAGATGGTAAATCTTTCCCTCATCTCTTAGTGCAGGGTATGTACATTCTAGACATTATTCTAATAGGAATGGATAGTGTGGTGCCCGTCGTACTCATGATGTTCCTATTTTCTTTCCTATAAGTGGCAAATGTTACAAAACACTGTAGAGTCTATTAGTTTAGACAATCTAAAGTAGGTAGCTCCTTTAACAAGGGGCGTAATTTTGGTGGGAGATATAACGCATCAAAATACATTAACAAATGGGTAGTTCTAAAAAAACAGATTACCATTTTCGTTTCTTGAGACACTATAGCCTTTTGCTGAATGTTTAGAGCTGCACAGTGGTTTAAATCTTCCATGGTAGTTTGAGAGATGAACTGTGTGAATGAACTTAGGATGCCTGTACTCTGTGATGCTGTGCAGTTCATTTTTACAGGCAATGTCATCTTCAGCCAACCCAATAGAATAACAACTGAGAAGGCATGTATCTTTCTTTCTGCACATCTTTTATACACAAAGAAATTAAATACAATCTAGTATTGCTAGGGTTTTGAAATACTTGAGAAAAGATGTCTTGTATCTAATATTCCTTTAATAAACTGTATTTTGTTCTTATGCCTTTAAAAGCTTTTATTATACATTGTAGGTTACTAATATTGTCTAACTGTTACTATATTACTTGGATTTAATCATACCAACTCTTTTTACAAAGGGGAAAATTGAGAGTTACAGAAAAGTGGGTTGTCTAAAGCCATTTGAAATATACTGAAAAGAGGAAAATCAAGGGATACCAAGTCTTTTTATTATTATTTATTATTCTCTGAAGGACTGAACGGAACTTTTAAAAGTCATCTTTTGTCTGGCTGAAGGAGCTCTACATCTATGAAAGTTCAATAATTTTAAAAGGAACCATGTCTATAATTTACTTTTATCAAAAATTTTGT
Organism: Eospalax fontanierii; assembly: GCA_035773235.1. Lineage (NCBI taxonomy): Eukaryota > Metazoa > Chordata > Mammalia > Rodentia > Spalacidae > Eospalax > Eospalax fontanierii. The sequence goes on from CM069545.1 coordinate 15,343,864, forward strand.
GTGCCTGTTTGTTTTTATTTTTATGTGTATGAGTGTATTGTCTGCATGTAGACAGGTACATCTGCATCATGCAGTGTGCAAGGTCAGAAGAGGGTGTTCAGTCCCTTAGAACTGGAGTTAGGACAGTTGTTAGCCACCATGTGGGTGCTGAGAATCGAATCTGGGTCCTCTGCAAGAACAGCCAGTGCTCTTAACTGCTGAGCCGTTTCTCCAGCCCTGTGTGTGCTTGTTTGTATGTACACCATTGCATGCAGATACCTGTGGAGGCCAGAAGACAATATTGGAACCCCTGGAACTAGTCATAGAAGATTGTGAGCTGCCTGATGTGAGACTGTACACACATCCTCTGCCAATCTAGCAAGTGCTCTTAACTGCTGAGCCATCTCTCCAGCCCTCTATAATGTATCTCTTAAACACGCTGCTTCTCATCATTTTCCTAAAGTCCACCTAAAACTTAAAACTCTTCCTTTCCTCCTCAGTACACACAGACAACAGGTACACTCAGCCTTCCATAAGCAATGTGATATTATGTCATTCAAGTTCCAAACATGGTCTCTTTCAGCCAGGCAGAATGATGTACACCTTTAACCCCAACATGTGGGAGGGAGAGGCAGAGGCAGGCAGATCCCTGTGAGTTCAAACAATGGCTCTCTTCAATAGGAATTTTTTCTGTCTTTCTCCTGATGACTTACTGGAACCTAGCTGGCTCCATTATTCTCCACCATACTTACCAACACCTTTCAGTCAATGATTCGGCTCTTTACTGTTCTCTCCCTCTGTCCAAACAGAAGTCCATAATTTGTCCTTCAACTTGGCTGTCCAAAGCAGAGCCTGTTGAAGGCTGACTGGATTTCTCTGGAGTAAACATATCACAAAGATGTACCCTCAAATATAGGAGTATTTCAGATTATCATCCCAGTGACACTCTTAACATAAACCCCTGATCCTGAGCTTCTGTGGTTTGGCATGGCTGAAGTTTAACATCCCTAAACACTCTTAAGGTTTTGGTCTTAACTCTTCTGAGGTTATACTGCTTCTTTCCTAGCAAAACTACTCTAAACATATTTTCTGTGACTCTAGCTTTTATACAACTTTTCTGTTAAACCCCAGTTCTAACAAAGAACTGCTCTAGCTATATACAAAGAGGGAAAAGCCACATGTCCTAATGTGGCTGGCTTTTTAAGAACCCGTGTTGTGAGCATCTTCGCTTTTGGCTTTATTTCCCAGCTCTTTTACCATGCTGGAGTCTAATGCTCTACAGATAAAGGAAATACTTAAGTTAAGGCTACTTCAGTGGCTAAATTTGAAACCACTGATGATGGAAATACAGGTAAGCACTGCAAAACTGGGTGTTGCCAGAGGTAGATTGTAGGGTCAGAGGTGAGCCCTCTACTGTCAAGTCTAAGCATGTTTGCATTCCTGCTTAATTCTCAAATTCTTTCAGCTTTCAAACTTTATACATCATTGCACTGCAAACTGGAAACAGATCAACTTAAATTATTCAGCTTGAAGATCTTTTTCTAGTTATTTATAAATGCAGAAAACCACTCCAAAAAAATGTTTACTAAAAAGCTTGGGAAGAATCATACTGAGTATAAAGATTTCTTAGCGTTCTACTTTTGCTGTCATTTTGTGTGACTGAAAAATCCCAAATTCCAAATAAAAGGTATTATTCTTACAGTTAAATAACAGTTCCACAGATGAGCCTTTTGTCAGTCAAGGCAGATGACGCCTCAGTAGTCTGATGCCCTATGAAACCCCTATCTTTACCTCCCTGGCATACTTCCTCCAGTTCTACTGCCGACCTCCTAACTGCTTGCTGGAGCCAAGATCATAAAGGCAAGGCTTTCCTCCCTAGGAAATATCTTGCAATTGACCTAAAACTGCTATAAATGTTTTCATGGAGATTCTCTAGTTTTTTGATCCCTAATATATTTCTGAGATGGTCTCATGCAGCCCAGGCAGGCCTTGAACTTGCTATGTAGCTGATGATGACCTCCACCTCATGGGTGATGGGATTACAGCCATGTACCACCACACTGAATTTATGCAGTGCTGAGGATCAAACCCAGAACTTCATACATGCACTTTACCAACGGAGCTATCTCCAGCCCTCCAGAATGTAATTTATTGGTAAAATCCTCTTAAATAATCATAATGGGAAAATGCATAAATACAGTGACAGCAAAAGAAACTATTCCAAGTGATGTGATCATTTGGAGGACACAGTATGTATGGTATGGAAGGTGAAGCGCAATGTGCCCGACTGCCTCAAGCCCTCTCACACGTGTCCTCACTTGTGTATGGCCCTCATCTGACCTTTTGACAATTTTCATGTCAGTAATGTCCTTCCTACTGATACCATCTAAGTGAGAATGAATTCTTCAGTTCCAGCAACCTTTGAGTGAGCTCCCGTGTTAACAGACACACAGAAAGAAGAAAAGGAGGCAGAGAGCAGAGCAGGCAGACCACAGAGGCTCCCATGGGGCCACCGCTTGTACAGAACTGAATGGAGTGACAGGGATCACGCTGTTTTCTTCCCCACCCACCAAGGAGGGAATGTCACAGAATCCTGGTACAACAGAAAATCAGTTACAAAGATGAAGTACTCGGATTGGAGGGGAAGGGAACCAACTACCATAACGTAAGATGAAATGAATTAAAGAAATGATTAGATTTGATTTGCACTTTATTGTTATAATTCATAAACACAAACTTCCTTGTGTCAACCCATTTTCTTTAAGTGTGATCCTTTTACTGACATATACAGTAAGGACAAAACACTGTCATCTTTCTGAAAAATATTACGAGAAACCCAGAGATGACAACTGAAATCTAATCGGTGCATTTTCACTAAAGATAGGTCTTTAGGGAGACAGTAAGTTGTATAAAGTGGTTTATATGCTATAAGAATCTTAGCACTTAACCTAAACTAAACTATCAGCTTACTGCACTCAAGATTTTCAAGAATCACCATGTTTGCTGTCTGTTCATACTGGCAGTCAGTACCATACTCCCGGAATTCTTGTAGTGCCACACCAAACTAACAGAAAATCTCCCAACACTGAGCTGAAAAAACTAGAATATCTACCTTTCTAATGAAAAAACTGTATTTTCCAAACTCTAAGTAGTTACTTCATGGCTGATACCACCAAGAATAGCTTGAAGAATTTATAAGGTTTTTACTAAAAGATTATTCTTTTTTAGACTCCATCGAATTTTTATGATGTTTTAGTATAGAGATACATTGTGGCAACTTTTTTTTCAACTTCCTGGTTCTCCTATTTGCACATCCCAAGTGCTTGGATTACAGGCATGTGCTACCACACCAGTGTGCATATGAAGAAGGTCAGGGCACTGTACAGTTGGTGCTCCCCTTCTACTATGTGGGTTCTGGGATAAAGTTCAGGCCATCAGACTTGAAGGCAAGCACCTTTATCCACTGAGCCATCTTTACTGGCCCCCAACGTTCTTTTGAACAATGAGCAGCTATTAAGGGAACCGTATTCTATGTATTTCCATGAGCAACGGTTATAAATTATTTTCCTCCAAATGTCATTTTCCTCAGAAAGAGTTGCAACCCTTAATAAACTAAAATTCTGAAGTAAGGCTTTTATGACATAGGTTATGACAACTAGATCTGGCCTTTAATAAGATCAAATCTGTAAGAAAAGCTTTTTTTTTCAATAGATGATACTAGATTAGAACTTTTCAAAAATATTTTCATTGTTGCCCTTCAGAGTATATATAGGAATTATTTCTATTAAGGAAAATAAAAAGCTAAAAATACTCTGGAAATTATGAATACTAAATACTAGATATTTCTTATCTCTAGCTATACACATACATAAATTCAGCCCTGACAGGGCTCTTAGACCTAGTTAAAGTCTGTTCTATCTCTACCCACTTAGTGATGCTCAAGAAAGATTTCCTGTTTATTAAACATTCTAAAATGTTACCTCAGAAAACTGTGAAGTCCAAGAGTGACACTGGAACAGTGCTTGAGGCACAGCACTTTTCTGTCTGTACAAATTGGGCTGCAGTTTATCTTACCCATTTATAAATGGTTTCTTCAACTAGACTGAAAACTCCTTGAGTGTAAGAGCCTTTTCCTATTCCAAAGCATAGATTTACAAATAGTAAAATTTAATGATACCAAGGACCCAGTAGTAATTTTTTAAAAATTATGTTTAAGCCCCAAATAATATTTGACCTTTGCACACACTTCAAATGGCAGTAGGTTCATTGCCAGGATTCAAAAGCAACAAACAGCCACCAACTGGAGCTGGTAAAATTTTCAAGTCAGGGGCATCAAAGAATGCCTGTTTCCTGTGACTAAAACCTTAGCCAAGAAGAGACACTTGTGAAAGATGTCTGCATACCTTTTTAAAAGCCATTTGTAAAGAAGTAATTTAAAACCTGAAGAGTGGGGAAGGGTTTCTCGCTTGCTAAGAATTTCCTTGTTAGTTACACAACCTTACACAAAGTAGAAGGGCTTTGCTGGGGGTGCTAGCTCTGCTTAATAGGAGCTTATAACAGTTCAAGTTCTAGAACCTTCACAAAAACTAAAGATCTTACAAAATGTATAAAATGTGTCTAAATAAGATCCTCAACATGCCAACACCTTCACAGAAACACACGTTAGAGTTATTCTATTAGTACATCTATTTATAGATGAGAGGTGGGGTTTATGCTTATTTTCTACTGTTCTTCCCTGATATTAAGTCAATGAGTTCACCCCTTCATTCACTGGGCATTTATTACAGAGCTAAGGGAAAACCCTAGGCTAGGCAGGCAGAGAAAAACAATGAAAGAATAGTCTTTGTCCTGAAGAAATGCAATCATGTACATAGGACTAATGCTATTTACATTTCCTTACTAGGATTCCCAAAATGCAACAGTAGAGAAACTTTTCTTCTCTGATCTGGCAGACCTGCTGTTCTTCCTTCTAGATTCAAACACCACCAATGCTTCTTTTGCTTTTAACTTTATTTGGCAAAGCAGCACTGCATAAACTGTGTGGAAACCAGACACAGCTCACACAGCGTGTTAAATTCATACACATTGTCAGCAGCAAACTAGAAACAGAAAAACGGTATTGAGCGACAAGTCTCCTATCATTCTTAGAGAGAGAAAGGAAGAACTATGTCAGACATGTCCAGTCTGAACAGCTAAGTGTTTACAGGACATTACCTGCCATCGTCTTAAGTTTCAATATTTACAAACAGTTTTAAGGTAACAAAGCAGCTGATTGTATCTACAACATGCTATTCTATGACACCACATCAAAGCTTTAAAAAGAAAGCTCATCTCTATTTTCTTAGTAGCATCTAACAGATATCCAACTACCAAGAATCTTAACTTGTGAATGGTGGTGTTACCTGATGCACAAGAGAAATCTGATAAATTAATATTGGAACAGAATTAAGTGTCCAAGGAAAAAAAAAGCCACTCTTCAAAATTAATTCACAAACTAAGCTTTTTTTGTCGAACCTTTTCTTTTAATATTTTTAAAGTAAAGTGTGGGCATGTTAAAACAACACACGAAGCTATACTTTGCATCCCTCCTCTACCAGTTTGGCTCTGCCTCCTTGAAGAATTATAAAACCCTACAAAACCACACATTTTCATGCGGAAATAATAGTGTAACAAAGTCCAAAACAAGCTGTGATGCTGTTGGTTTCAAATGCTTTATGGACTGAGATGAGCAATCCACCGTAACATTACAGACTGGTCAAGCTGATGTTGCTTTCACAGTTCATCCCTGGAGAAGAGAAGAAAGAAAAATTAAGTGACAGTTACAGTGTTGTAAAGACTGGTGTTATAACAGAACACTCAACTCAGTATAACATGCACTGATCTCCAAGCAATGTTAAATCAAAGTGCAGACAACCCCAAGCAAAGCAAAAATGGACATCAGTCATCCCAAGCACCTTTCATGCTACTCCAAATTGCACAACGAACCTAAGCACAAGCTGTGTTTTAACTTTAAAGTTAAAATTTCTTCCTTTGAGCTAAAAAATTTAGAAAACTGTAACATTTGTCTAGGATCATCTTGCTAATACTATTTAGTGTAAAATGATAATTTGATCATTTAGATCAAACTGGACAAAAAGTAGTCTTTTGCTTAGAGAGAGTCTGTTAGCACTTGCAACTCAAACTCTCTGGGAGAAAATGCATCGTCTGTAGGTATGTTATACCTGTCAGCTGATTTCATAAGGCAGCTTTATCAGCTCCAAAAGAAACCATTCGCTCAGCCAGGCGCAGCCGCTCACTGGGCCAGCAGCTGCCAGTGAGAGGAAGGGAGGGGTGAAAATGCAGTCTAAGGTGAACCGTCTGGCATATAAATTCTACCTCAGTAAAGCCATCAAAAGTGGAAAAATATGTAAGACTACCAAAAAGCCCAAAAGGTTCAGATGTGAAGGTAACTTAAGTGACAAGACCATCTTTAAACACTAAATACTTTAGGGATGAAGAAGTATGACTTTACAATTAAACCTCAAATGACTTAGGGAAAAATATCACATATATATGTAGAGAGAAAAACAGAAAAGGCCAATAGAGAAAGACAGTAATCACTGTGTCTCTGGAAAAAGCTCAGGAACTCTCTGTACTGTTCTACCAACCTGTATCGAGCAAAAAATTAAATGTTTTGAAAAAACTGCTAATATTGAAAAGTGAAGCAAAGAGTTTTTATGTCATAGGTAAGTAGTACATTAAGGGATTATCCAATAATTTGCCTTTTATGTTTAATTTTATAAATGATAAAGAAAATATTTTAAAATGTATTCTCTCAAGCTGGGTATGGTGGTGCATGCTTCTAATCCCAGCACTCGGGACCCCCTCCCCTTTTAAACATTTATTTTATATTTTATTTTATTTTATTAGTGAGGGTATGTTGGACATAATGCAGCAGTGGGCCTAGCCAGGCCACCTTCCAGGAGAAATGGAGGTGTGGTGCTCCATACCAGTTAGTTGTGAAGCCAGTTTCTGTCCAGCACCTGGAAAGAACCTGGTCCACCTGGGAACAAACTACAGTTGGCTGCAGTTGGGACCCCACCCAAAAAGTTGATTGGCTAACCGAACGTATAAGATACCATGTATTTCCTGAATAAATTGAGTTTGCAGCAGATTACTACTGCTGGCTTGCCACTCAGCTCCCAGAGTCGGTGTCTTGATTCCTGGCCTACTCATCCCCCACCACAGCGGAGACCCTTCGGTCCCTCTCAGGCTCGTACCCAGTGCAGGGACCCTCAATATGTGTATTGCCTGCACGTAGATAGGTGTACTCATGTCATGCAATACCTATGGAGGTCAGAAGAAGGCCTCGTATTCCCTGGAACTGCAGTTACAGGTGGTTGTTAGCTGCCATGTGGGTACTGGTAATCAAACTCAAGTCCTCTGCAAGAGCAACCAGTGATCTTAACTGCTGAGTCATCTCTCCAGTCCCATGGAGGCCCCTTTAACACCACAGTACTAGATTATCTGTGCGTGTGTGTATGTGGTGTGTGCATGTGTGCACATGTAGAGGCCAGAGGTTGATGTTGGATGTATTCCTAAGTCATTCTCAACCTTCTTTTTTTCTTAAGACAGGATCTCCCTTTAGCCCTAGATGATCTGGAACTCACTAGGCAGACCAGGTTGGCCTGGAACTCCCAGAGATCCACCTGCCTCTGTCTTCTGAGTGCTGGGATTAAAGGCATGCACCACCCCACAATAGGCCCCCCCACCTTATTTTTAGATAAAAGATCTATTACTGAATTTGGAGTTTGTGGTTCTGACTAGGGTGGATGGCCAATGGGGGATTCCCTATCTGTCTGCCTTCCCCTATCTGCTTAAGTTGCTGGAGTTACAAATGCATGACACCACAATCAGTTTTTACATGGTGCTATGGATTTGAACTCAGGTCCCCATTCTTGCACCAGTACTAGATTAACTTTTTAGTGATAAATTATCAGTTTGTTCCTCTTAATATCGTGCTCTAAAAGTATTATGATTCTCATAGAACAGTTTTTACTGCTACTCATGCAAACATTAAAATATCTAGTCTACAAATGATTTACTTGCTCAATTCACAAAATCTACCTATGCCTTTTAAAGCAGGAATTAAAGACATGAAGTGGTAAATTTTGGATCTTATTTACTCATTACAAGACATTAAATAAATAATAAACATAAAATCCTAATGTCTATCAATACCATAGCACATTTCTAAATATACTTCATCAGGATTTCTCTTTGGGGCGGGAGTTGCTAAAGATCAAACTCAAGGCTTTACTCAGGCTAGGCCAGTGATCTACCACTGATCCACATCTGGAGTCTGTTAACATTTTCCCAGTAAAGGCAATTAGTCCTGTAGGACTGAATTTTAAAATTCAGAGTACCAAGAAAAGCCAAAATTTGCTGTGAGAACACAGACAACTTTCACACACTTCAGTACTCCTAAACTCATGCAGCTTTTTAGTTATAGAATTTTCTATAGTCAGAATTATACATAACTTTATCTGACTTTCATGCATAGAACTTTTACCATAAAAATTAGTGTGCCAAAACATTTAGAAAGACTCTCTAGAGTTCCACAGATCCATTAAAGAGAGTCAGTAGATTACAACTACTTGAATTTGTTACATTAAATTTTTTGTTTTGTTTTGGGAGATAGTGTCTCAAAAACTAAAAAAGAAAAACCAAGGTATACTACCAGGAAATAACAATCCAAATCCAAAAACGTTTCTTAACAGTTTAATGGATTTTTCTAATGTAATACAAGTTTTGTGTAAAGCTGGGGGGTTATGGCATGTGCTGTTAGTCCCAGCTACTCAGGAGGCTAAGGAGGGTTGCTCCGGCCTAGCATTTCAAGAGCAGCCTAGGCAGTATATATATAAGCTTTTCATAATTTGCTTACCAAAGGACCAAGACCTAAGAAGAATTCCAAAAACTTTTAAGGAAGAAAAGCCTGCCACAGTACTGAAACACATATAAAGAGACAGCAAGGGAAGAGTGTAAAGTATGGAGCAGAGAACCAACAAAATGACCCACACCATCATCTTCAAAATGAATACCTAATTCATCATAATGTCTTTTGATGATATTATGGTTTGGATGTATGTGTGGTACCTGAAGAAACATTAATAAACAAAGAGCTTATAGAGTAACAACCCTGAACTACTTACAGTTTAGAAATGGGCTCTACAGACAAAGCTTTACCAGGAGAAAAACTATGTATTAATTTCTACATAGAAATTCTTACTTGAAATAATAGTATTAAGATTCCAAAGTAACTAATACAATCCTTATACCCATAATCATGAACATAACCACCACAGACTATAAGTTAATGGCCTACAAATCTGGCATTCTCTCTTACAATTCCACTAAAATTATAGCTGATGTTTTCCAAATGTAAATAAACACTAGTCTAGATTCAGGTTTGGAACTTTTTTTGGTACTACAAGTTGGAATGCTCAATAATCAAAAATTTAAAATATAATTTCATTGCATCTTTCTTGACAAAAATCAGACCTCACCCTCATTTGAACACTGCAACCTAGATTCCTCAGTTAAGGTTGAAAGAGGATCAAAAGTCTTTGAAAAATAAGAGAAGGTGCCTGGGAAGGCGTGAGGACAAGTTATCAAATTAATCCTGAAGACAGTCTGAAACATCACAAATCACCTCACCTGGCAGAAGTTGACCAAGAAACTTCTTAAGATGACAGTTCCCAAATAAGCAAACTGTACTTAAAAACAGTGGAAATCTTTAGATACAGCTACCAATCCACCTACATCTGTCCTTACTAATAATGGTTGCCTTAACCCAAGCCACCAGCATCTCACCTCCAAATTGCTCCAGCCACCTCCTGCTTCCAACTCTAGTTTGACCCTTTCCAATCTACTGACTTTATGACAGCCAGAGTTCTTTCTGAAGTATAATTTGGAAAACTCTACTGGATGCCTTACACACATTAGTTGCTCCAGCTTCTAAATACCACATTGCAGTTGCCTGTTTGCCATAGTCCATATTTGGATCTTCTTCATGATTAGGAGTTAAATTCACAGCTAGATTCCTGGCACCTGACACAGTGCTAGCATAAGTGGACACAAACTTGCTAAATACATCAATTATATTGAGGTCCTTAGCTGGACATGGTGGTGCACACCTATAATTCCAGTTACTTGGGAGGTTAAGGTAGGAAGATTACAAGTTCAAAGTCAGCTAGGGCAATATAAGAACTTGTCTCAAAAAAAGACTCTTATGCTGAAAAATATGTAATGAAAGAACAAACTGCACCCCAAAAGTATTATACATTATTTTTTAGAGGGAATTTTAAAATGGGCATTTTGGGGGCTGAAGAAATGGCTCAGCAGTTAAGAACGCTGGCTGCTCTTGCAGAAGACCCAACACCTCCATGGCAGCTAACAACTACTTGTCACCCCAGTTCCAGGGGATCTTCTGTCCTCTTCTGGCCTCAAGAATGCACTGAAAACACAGATGCACTTACATACATGCAGGCAAAGTCCTCAAACACATAAAATAAAAATAAATTTTTGTAAATGTTGAAAGTATTTTTTGCCTATCAAGAACAGTTTAAGCATAGACTGGTTGAAAGGGGGCAGAAATAGGACAAAGAAAACTAGTTGAGCTCTCAAATCCATTCCAAACCTAAATTTTATAACGAGGTGAGGAAAGGCTAGAGGTGGTGGCCCATGCCTTTAATCCCAGTACACAGGAGTCAGAGGCAGGCAGATGTCTGTGATTTCAAGGCCAGCCTGGACTACATAGCAAATTCCAGGCTAGCCAGAGCTACACAGTGATAACATGCTTTAAAAAAAAAAGAAAAAGAAAGCTTAGGAAAACAAGGAAGGGTAGGGTGAGAACTGATTTTAGACCCTCTTAACTTCCCATTATGTCTGGCTCCTAAAAGACCCTCATAAGAGAGAAGATGGAAGGAGAGACTATGAGGTAATCTGTCATCTTCCCTTCATTGCTACAGTTCCAGTCAAAAAACACCCCAACCCTCCCACATCCTACTCTGGCTAGTCCTGTTCTTAGTGGGTTCCATTAAATTATACCCCTTTTCCTCATTAGGCTAGAGCAGTAAAAGCTTCCTGCTACTACTGTGTGCCTCTGGCCACTCCCTAGGTATGTTGACATCATAGCTGTTTCCTGCCTGGATCTTGACTATTAAGTTTGTGAACACAAATAGAAATAAAAGACTTTGACTTTCAGAAAACTGTTGATACTGTACTCTCTCCAAGAGTGTATTTTCCAGTAATGTTTTAGGTCATTTTTTAAACTTATTTTTTATTTTGTTTCCGTGAGTATATTGCCTGCATGTGTGTAAATACACCTGTGTCATGCAATGCCCATGGAGGTCAGAAGAAGGGATTTGGATGCCCTGAACTGAAGTTATGGGTGGCTGTTAGCCACCATGTGGGTGCTAGGAATCAAACCCAGGTCTTCTGCAAGAAAAGCCAGTGCTCTTAACCACTGAGCCATCTTTCCACCCTCTTAATTCCTAAAATTCAAGAAGAAAAGTAGATTTGTATTTAACTATTTAATAGCATTTTAAATTGTCCACAAATTTAGGGCATGGAGAGATAGTTCAATGAGTAAAGCACTTGCCACCAAGTGTGAGAACCAAAGCTAGAATTCAGAACCCATATAAAAGCCAAACACAAAGGTGTATGTATCTATTCTCCCAGGGCTCTTACAAGGAAATGGGAAGTAAAGACAGGAGAATTCCTGGAAGCTTGTGGGCTTACAGAACAATACAACAAAAAGACCCTGTCTCAAACAATGTAGAAGGCAAGGACCAACAACCAAGACTGTCCTCCAACCTCCACTATGCATGCAATGGGATGTGCACACCTACACTCACACACATGAACGCATGCACACGAACACAAAATTTAAAAAAAACAACAACAACAAAAAAAACTGTCCAGAGGCTGGAGAAATGACTTAGTGATTATAAGCTTTTTTTGCTCTTCTAAAGGACCCAACTTTGGATTCTAGCACCCATATTAGGCAGTGTACAACAACCTGTAACTCCAGCTCTAAGTGATCCAACACCATCTCCTGGCTTTTGTAGGCACCAGGCACACACATGGTGCACATACATACATGTTAGCAAACCCTCTTGCACATGAAATAAATCTTTAAAAACAAATGTTTAAAAACCATTGATAAATATTATTCTAGGGTAGAGGTGTCACAGCTATTTAGTAGGGTGCTTGGCTGCCATATGCAAAGCCTTAGACATGACCTTCACACCACAAAAGAAAAAAAAATCTAAATTTTTAAATGTAAATAATTTGAGCACGAGTAGATACAGGATTGGCAAGAGGATGAAGGGAAGAGACTCTTTATGATGGAGAAAAGCAAATTAGTTTTGCCTGTTAGGAAGGTTCTTAGTAAGCAAGGCCTCCATCTTCCCTAACTTCACAACAAATTCACCTTTACCCTTTTGCAATACCTTCATCATTAAATCAGATGGGATGCTCAATACTACTATTTGTAATATATAAAGAAGAAAATTTAAAAAATTGTAACAACTTCTGATATGAATGTTTGGTATCAAATTCTAATCAATGAAGTATTTTCCCTTTCCTACAATGATAATCACACAGTCACATAATATTTTAGCATCCTAGAAAGTGAAAGAAGGCTATGAGCAGGAGTTTATAATTCTATTTCTAACTGAAAACACCACCAGTTTTGGGGGGTGTTTTTGGTTGTTACTGTTTTGTTTTTTGGTGGTTTGAGAGACAGGATCTCCCTGTAGTTCTGGATAGCCTTGATGTCCCTATGTAGACCAGGCTGGCCTCACTCTAACAGAGATCTGTCTGCCTCTGTCTCCCCAGTGCTGGTATTAAAGGTGTATCCCACTACACACTAACCTGTTTTTAAAGTGACTTTTTAAAGTAGTTATGCTCAGGGCTAGAGAAATGATGCTCTTGTTGAGGACCTGGGTTCAGTTCCCAGCACCCACATGGTGGCTGACAACCCTCCATAACTCCACTTCCAGGGGATCTGATGCCTTCTTCTGCCCTCTGCAGGCAGTGCACAACACAGGTCCACTTACAGACATGTAGGCAATATACTCATACACACATTTTTAAAAATTGAAAATTATAAACAAAATTTTAAAAAGAAGTACCTGTGCTCCAGGACAAAATTCAAAGAAAGTAATTACAACTACACTAGGCAAAGAGTAAAACAGAATTCCTAGGAATTCTTAGAAAATGTTAAGATTAATTAAGAGTGAGACACTGTCCAACATAGTGATGCATGTCTACAATCAATCCCAGCACTCAGGATGTGAGGATAGGATGATAAGTTTGAGGCCAGCCCAAGCTACACAGCATGTTCAAGGTCAGCTATATTTTGAAACTTCGTCTTAAAAAAAAAAAAAGTACAACATTGTTTTAAGCAAACTGAATTATCATTATTTCTATTAAACATTCGTTTAAAAAGTGCCTGCCTCTTCTCTTTACAGAAAGCAAAAATTGAGAGTTCTGTTGTATTTTAAATTATCACTTTTACTTACTAAGAAAAAAATTCTTAAGAATCTCTCAACTAAAAAGGGTTCCAAGGCAAAGAACCTGTAAGACTGTTCTTATTTTGGCATCTCACTTTAAGGATTCTAGCTACTGGCATTCCCATGCACGGTTCTCACTGTCTGCTACAAGAAGGGAGAGAAGGAAAGGTGAAGCGAAATGCTGGCCTCCAACACAATATTCAAATTACACCATGACATGTAACAGAAGCAGGCAATCCATTTCTAATGAGCCATGCCTTATGAGAACAGTGCTGTGCTGCATGCTGCAGGCCCTCCAGGCAGGCTGGGAGACCTGGTAACTCACTGGACAGCTTCCCTCTCCTCCCCAGGAACTGTCAGTATAGTTTCAAAGTGGTTGTCAAGAGTTTCAAACTCTACAGCATGCTGAGATGTTTATTACTCCTGGTGGCTATGAAACCATGTCCAAGTATGACACAGTCACAGGCTGTTGGACACCTATGAACTGACTGAAAGAAATCACCCCCATAGCTATAATGTGATGTCTAGGATTCTGATATTTCCGAAAACTAGAACAAGTATCTTTCTCCCCTTCCTCCTGTCACAGTGGTATAAAAAAGAGTGTAGAGGCAAGAAATGATGGCCTTTCCTTTTCCAGAACAAAGCATTTATTTCCACACTCATGCAGCAGCTATAAAAATGACTGATAAATATATAGAAACACAGAGTAGCTGACAATGAACAGAATATTCTTATCAAGTACTAAACTGTGGCTGAAACACCCTTAAAAAAAATACCAACAGGGCTTGGTAGGACTGGCCTTTAAGCCCAGCACTTGGGAGGCAGAGGCAGGTGGATCTTTGTGAGATTAAGGCCAGACTGGGATGGTCTACATATTGAGTTTCAGGCCAGCTGGGGCTACAGGGAGACCCTGTCTCAAAAACTAAACAAATACAAAATACCATTGTGCCAATCATGTCTCACCTTCCCTTTCCCAATGAGCCATATGAGTTAAGCTGAAAGAAGGGCAGGCCATGCAAAATTTTTCAAAGTTTAATGCAATGGATTCCTGGTCTTTTAATGGAGTAGCATGAAGGTAGCAACGAAAAACAGCTCTTGCAGTCTAATGTCGTAAAATCCACACCCTTTCACCTTGCATGTGTGGAAGAAAGAGCAGAAGAGAAAATCACTTCCACCTGGACCACTGCTTTTCTTTATCTGTTAAAGGCACATATATCACCCCCATCAGAGGCTTCATTTTGACACTGCCATCTTGTAGCTTGTCATACTGCTCCAACATCTGGTTTCCACCTGCAGGACCAACTGGCAATATCAATCTTCCACCAGGCTTTAACTGGTCTATTAGCTAAAAGAAAAAAGAAAATCCTCACATACACAGCAAGTTAAAGGTTTTATACATTAACAGTAATTTGACAGCACCGTGTCCATGGGTAGAAGGCAGAAATGCATTTCATTTAGTCACTTCTCAGTATCCATGGGGACTGGTTCCAGGACCCCTCGATGATAACAAAATCCACAGAAGTTCAAGTCTCTTACAGAAATGGTATGGTATAATCATATAGCATATCTGCTCACACACTTTAAAGCATCTCTGGGTTTCTTGTAATGCCTAACAGAAGGCCTAAGCATCCCCTCCATTTGTACAGATTCAGTATTTGTTGCACAATAAACTGAAATTTTGCTTTTCAGATTTTCTGGATTTTTTTCACAAATATTTCTCATCCATTCTTGGTTGAATGTAGAACTTGCCAATAGAGAGGGCCAGCTGTACAGACTGAGTGCTACCCTACTAAACAACTCCCCACTTATCTGTTTGCCTTTCAATCTCCCTTACTAAGCCACAGCCTCTGTGAGAGTCGGAATTGTGCCATCTTCTTTGTGAACTTAGTATCTTACAGAGTATCTGTTACAACTAGAATTCAACAAGTTTGGAAAGAACCACCTGGTATAGAGAATTATTCTACTGCGTGCTTAGTGTGTTCTAGAACTTTGCAGATTGGAAGGAAAAGGGGGAGAGAGAAGGAAAAGAACAGAAGATGAGAGAGAAACTGCATTCTGTCACTGTCAAATTTAGGGTGTCACTGAAACAATGATAAGGGAACCCTAATGACACGACTGAATTTACAGTTACTGGAACCAGGAGAGAGGGAAGGTTTGATCTCCTATACTGTTAGAGTGAGGACATTCCTACGATGCAGAATTGACTCAGTGAAAGCCCTTCCAGTCAGAAAACATTTGGGTCATGTGTTAGCATTTGAATATAGCCTTATATTTTGCCATTCTTGAAAAGCAACAAGAAAGAAATCTGACTGCAGACAGTATTACTCCAGGGAAGGTTGTCTTCCATTAAAAGTCAGTTACCAGGTCTTATTTTTTCCATTTAAATTTTTGTAAGTAGTGAGTTGCCCTTGAGTTAATTTTCTGCACTCTAATACTGATAATGAAAAACAGTAGACCTCCTCTTCTCCAGTCTTGCTCTCTAACTCCAGTCATTTAAAACCTTTTCAGTATGTCTTCTTAGTATTATTACTTTTATATGTAAATTCGATGCAAGATAAGAAAGACTATGTAGTCTATTTCTATCCTCAGGTCAACCAATCATAATTTCTATTAAAACCATGTTCAGTTAGACTAACTGAACTGACTGCTAAGCTAAGAAGCATCCAATGATTCATTAAGATTCAATTCAAGTGCTTTCATTATATAACATATACTTGACTACTTTGTGCACATTTCTCTTGTACAGATACTTTCTTTTCTATCTAATATATAGCACAGCTAATTATATGCTATCATAGAATTAACTAAGATGCATGGAAGTCTAAATATATTCTGAACATCATCTGGAAGTCATCTCTATATAAACACACAAATATAGAAAAATAAAAATACCAACTCACAGCCTGGGGCACAACTGGAGCAGCAGCTCCTACATGAATGGCATCGTAAGGCGCTTCTTGAGCATAACCCATTCTTCCATCACCCACTGAAAAAAAGAAGGTATGCTTTGAAAACCCGTGTAGATTAAATTTATTGTGAAGAATGATAAAGAAGGTTGAAAATGGGGAAAGGAGAGTGACCCTAAGTTGGTGACACCGCGACAAAATGGATATGGAAGAAGCTACAACTGGACCCTATTTTTACACAGACACAAAAATCAATGTCAGGAAGTTCAAAGACCTAAACACGAAAAGATAATGTAGTACGAAGAAAGAATAGAGCTAGGGAGATGGGTCAGTGAATAAAATGCTTGCTGTCCAAACAAGACCAGAGTTCCAATCTCCAGAGCCCACAAGAATGCTGGATGTGTATGGTAGCCGGCCTGTGGTTCTAGTCTCTGGAACAAGCTGGCTAGAGAGACTAGTTGTTCTCAAGCTCTGGGTTTGATTGAAAAACTCTGTCTCAAAGAATTAAGGTAGAAGAATAACTGAGGAAGATTCACATCAACCTCGGTCCTCCACGCATGCACACTCATGTGCACGTATGTGCACACACTCATGCCCACAAATGTGAACATGCATACATACACTCATCTACCACACACTGAGAGAAAAAAAGCATGAAAAGAAGAAAAAGAGAAAAAAAGAAAAACAAGGGCTAGAGGTATGGTTCAATGGTTGAGCACTTGCCTAGCATGCATAAGACCCTGAGTTCAATCCTCAATATGACCAACATGAAAAAGAGAAAGAGAAAAAAAAAGAGAAAGAGAAAGGGGGGAAGGAGGGACAGAGGGAGGGAAGGAGACGCTTTCATGACTTAAAATATCCTTAAATGAGACACAGAAGGCACTGTGGGAAGAATGGTAAACCTACCTATAAGAATTTCTATTTAGCCAAAGAACTGGAGATATAGGTCAATGGTACAGCATATGCTTAGCATGTGTAAGGTTATAGGTTTGATCAATAGCAGTGAAAAAAAAGTGAGAGGGGTTATAAAACGAAAATGAATACCACCAAGGGGTGAAGAAATTTATAGTATGTTTAAAGCTACAAAAATAACATTTATGGATGGATGGAAGGAAGGAAGGAAGGAAGGAAGGAAGGAAGGAAGGAAGGAAGGAAGGAAGGAAGGAAGGAAGGAAGGCATCCCAGTATCTGAACAGGCACTTTATAAAAGGGGAAATCTCCAGTTCTTGGCTTTAATACTATTCATCTTGCATACAGAGCTTCTGAAAATAAGACTTCTCGTGAAAAGACATTTCTAACTGATACTCACCAACCAGCTGCACTCTCCCTGAAGACAGAAGCGCTGGATCATCCTTTCTAACGTTACTTATTGAGTCATCTACCAGCTCTTTAATGTGGTCAATTCCTATGACTTTTCCACTATGTCCAACCTAGAAAACAGAAAAGAATTTAATAGTCTATTGGTCTAAACTTGCTTTTCTAAGTGTCATTAAAATGCTTCCTTAATTAAAGTCAAATTCTGCAATGGGAAATTAAACAGTATAATATAAACCTTCAATTTGATTGTTAAACTCTCAGTTTTTTATAATTAACACATAAAACTTTTTGAACTTACTGAATAATTATATTTAAGCAATTATAAAGTTAAAATAAATTACAAAACATTATAAACTGGGGCTGGAGAGATGGCTTATCAGTGAAGAGCACTAGCTGCTCTTGCGGAGGACCTGGTTCAATCTCTAGCACCCATGTAGTGGATAACGACCATCCATAATTTGAGTTCCAGGGGATCAGACACCGTCTTCTGACCACCATGGCCAATGCATGACAATATAATCATACACATAAAATAAAAATAATAAATTTTTTAAAAAACATTATAATACTAATAAAAAATGTCTTTCTTAGATTTATAATTTTTAATCCTGAACTTTGAAGTAGGATTTAACTACCAATATTTAATGATAGTATAATAATTTTTAGTTATTTGGGGCTAGAGAGACAGCTCATCAGTTAAGAGCACCAGCTGCTCTTGCAGAGGACCTGAGTTCAGTTTCCAGCACCCACATGGCGGCTAACAACCATTCGTAACTCCAGTTCCAGGGGGTCCCTCCGAGGCTCTCTTCTGTGCTTCCATGTACAACATGAGAGCACTTACATATCAAAAACTTGACGAGGTGAGATTTCTGTACCCAACTTTTGTTGTTTTTAATGAAAATATACAACTACACAAAAAGGTCTTAACTATCAATACTAATTGCAAAAATTTTACCAAAGGCCCTGAACAAACTATCTGGGCTCCTATGAATTTTATCCCTCACTTAACAACATTATA
Source organism: Eospalax fontanierii (assembly GCA_035773235.1). Taxonomy (NCBI): domain Eukaryota; kingdom Metazoa; phylum Chordata; class Mammalia; order Rodentia; family Spalacidae; genus Eospalax; species Eospalax fontanierii. The sequence goes on from CM069545.1 coordinate 15,362,643, forward strand.
ACCTTAGGCAAGTTAACCTTTCGTTCTCTAAATTAGGTTCCTCAATTGCAAAATGAGAATAAAAAGGGTCCGAACCAAACAGAGGAGATAAGATTTAAATGACAGACTCTCAGAACACTGGTAACCATTAGGTACATGCTTGAAAATCATTAGTATCATTTTTAAAAGGTAACTCACAAACCTAATGATTTAAAATTTTTATTACATTTTTGGGGGGGAGAAGGTAGCACATGCCAAGGCACACATGTGGAGGTCAGAGGACAACTTGTGGGAGTTGGTTCTCTTTCCATCATGTGGATTCCAGGGTGGAACTCAAGTTGTCAGGCTTGGCAGAAAATGCTTTTACCTGCTGAGTCATCTCATTGCCCCCCCCCATGATTTTTTTTTTTAGTAAAATGAATATTCTTCTAAAATCAAAAACACATTAAGTACAAAGAACCACTCATTAATTAAATGCTATTTCTAACTTTTTAAAAAAAGAATCTCTGCACCAGGTGTGATGGTGCATGCCTTTAATCCCAGGCCAGCTGAGGCTACAGGGGACACTATGTCTCAAAAAGACAAAAAAAAAAAAAAAAAAAAAAAAAAAAAGGATTTCTGCTACCCAGGACTCTGAGGAGTAAAAACTCTACAAACCAAACCAAACCAAATACTTAGAAAGACATGACTCTTCCTTGTGTGCCAGACACTATTCTAGATATTTAAGACACAGCAATTAAAAAAAAAAAAGTTTAGGCAAAACTCCCATTTCCCTGGAGCTTACACTGCCGGCCGGGTCTACTGATCAATTTATGGCAAGTTAAACAAATTGTAGTCCAAGACAGAGCCATACATCTCAGCTTAAGTAGATCAGACTTTGCAATGTAGCCAAAGGGCACAAGGTAGAATTCTCAAAACAAACCTCATTTAATTATCTGAGAGCAGAAAAACCTTATACCATGGTGATTTAGGGGATCCTAGCCCATCCTTTGGAAAGCCCCTCACCAGATAAGCTTTTGGTGAGAAAAACCTTCATTTTTCCTAATGTGAAAAATCTACCTTCATTCACAGAAACACAGAAGAGTGCCTGAAAACCAGGCTCACTCTATTCTTTTCTGTCAGAAGAGAACTTGAAGAATGTAGTTTGTGAGCTACTGGACTACCACCTTGGGAATCACAGATTTGAACCTGAAGATAACATGTAGAAGACTATAAAAGCAAGCCAACACCCAGAGAAACCAGTCAGCAACAAAGCCTGGTCTCCTAAGTCAGGCACACAGAAAACAAGGTGTGCCCCTAGGCTTTTCCATTGGATAACCTAAATAAAATTCCCTTTGAGATTTGACAGGTTGGATCAAGGGTCCCATCACTTGTAATAATAACAAAATCCTAAATGATGCATATTAAAATTACCAACTTTTTTTTTGACAGGGTCTCACTATATGTCCCTTGCTGGTCTTGAACTCACAGAGATCTGCCTGCCTCTATCTCCCAAGTGCTGGAGGCATAGATCATCACAGCTGGCTAAAACTATCATCTTAATAGAACAAAAACAAACAAACAAAAATAAAAACAACTAGTGAAAAAATATTATAACCAAATCATATAATTCATTCCTGTTAGGGCCACAATGGAAAGGAAACTCCTTACCATTCGAGCAAAACATGCAGTGAGGATTCCACTTCCAGACCCAACATCCAGGGCCTTAGCACCTTCATGCAGCTGATCAAACAGAAGTTCTAGTGCGTATGCATGCTGCCAAAAAAAAAAAAGATCATTTTTATACAGACTCTATTCACACAATGTCGTAAGAATACAGTTGCCAACTTTCTAGCAATTTTTCTGTTGTCATCATTTGTGAAAACAGTGAAAACACACTAATATTCACATAAGAATTATATAAAATACTTATTTGATTAGACTTGTTACACTTCAAGTATTTCAGAAACTTTAGACATCTACTATATGAATTAAAATTCAAAGTCAAAAAACTAAAAAAGAATTCTCATCCCTTTCCCAACTGTGTAGTTTTACTCCCTAAAGGCAACCAATGTGCCCTGTTTCTTAGCTATCTTAGAAAAATATTCACTGTCCATTTTTTTCACATTATATTCTGAAGAAAAATTCAGTATTTATAGTTTAGGACTACATTCTGGAATCAATGTATTGTAAATAACAAATATCAATACTGAAGAGATTTAAGTATTCTTAATTCAGCAACCTTCTAATAACAACAAAAAAGAGGGCTGGAGTGATGGCTCAGTAATTAAGAGAGCTGGCTGTTCTTGCAAAGGTTCGATTCCCAGCACCCACCTGGAGGTTAAAAATCATCTGTAATTCCAGGTACAGGGGATCCAACACCCTCTTCTGACCTCCATGGGCACTGCACAACACAGGTACACTTATATACACCCAGGCAATACATTCATACACATAAAATAAAAATAAATCAAAAAAGATTTTTAAAAAAAGAATCTTATCAAACATAGCTGTAAGATAGCAATTGTTATAAAATCTTATAAAGAATTATCTCTATGTTAAGTTCCTAAAAGCAAATTAAAGAGACAAAATATATTTTTATGTTTATAGTATATGTAAATTAAGATAAAATCATAGTGCTTATGCTTTAGACCAAATCAGGAAATAAATCCTTCCTTACTCAATTCTCTTTATAAACTTGCATTTTAGTAATTTTCCAAAATAGTAGAGGAAAACTAACATTATCTCAAAAACTAACCTTAAATGCCTGGCATTTTCATTACTAAAAATTATTAAACCTGATAGCAATAAATATTTACTATCAGATTTAGTTGACATGTATAAATATGTACAGAGAACAAGGGAACACTGTTTCTAAGTAATAGACAGAATGATAAACTTACAACACAGTTTTTGGGCAACCACCTCAGTAATAACTGATTCAGGCAACAACAACAATAACAAAAACAACAAAAAGCTATTGGGTGTTAAAAGTAGTGGGTTATCCAGGCATGGAGGTGTACACCTTTAATCCCAGCACTCTGGAGGCAGAGGCAAGCAGACTGAAGTAGCTTGGTCTACACACCAAGTTCTATGTTAGCTGGGACTATAGGGAGACCTTGCCTCAAATACACAACAAAAGTAGATTAACATCTGATGATTAACAGAATATTTAAATAATCCCAAAGTACTTATTTAAAATATCTATAAATTATAGAAAGAAGAAAAATAACTTTACAATAGAGTTTAGGAAAGTTTTTCTATGGGGGAATATGACAATACCACCAATAATGGAGCATATTGACCTGACAGCCTCTGCCATGATACATTACTCTGGGGATATTCTGCACACACATAAAAAATGCGTAACATATACCAAATTGTGAGGAAACAGCAAACAAACCCAAATTGAGAAATTTTATATAAAATAAGTGTCCTGTATTCATATAAAAAATTCAAGGATATAAAAAATCTAAGAGTGAAAAATTGTTCTTTAATCTTCCTTTAAAAGGAATTAGAAGACTGGAAAGACGGCTTGGCAGTTAAGAGCACTGGATGCTCTGAGAGGTCCCGGGATCAAGTTCCAGCACCTACATGCTAACAAACATCTGTAACTCCAGTTCCAGGGGAATCCAATGCCCTCTTCTGACTTCCGCCAACACTGCATGACATGGGTGCACTTACACACATGAAGGCAATACACTCAAATGCTACACATAAAATGAAAAAATAATTTAAAAAAATAAATTAAAAAGATGTAACAAGAAAAGGAAACTTAGGACCTACAATTGTCTCAGCCTATAAAATATATTATTTGAGCAATTGATGAATTCTAAATAAAGTGGCTCATAGTGTTATACTAATGTTTTGTTTCCTGATTTTGATAATGGTCTGATGAGAGTGTAAGAGAATATCTTTATTTTTTAAATGTTTTATTTTGGGGGCTGGAAATATAGCTCAGAGGTTAAGAGCACTGGCTGCTCTTGCAGAGGACCTAGGTTTGAATCCCTGCACCTACATGGCAGCTAACAACCATCCTTAACTCCAGTTCTAGGGGATCCAAAGTCCATGTCTGTCCTCCAAGGGCACTGCACAACACAATGCACTGACATAAATGCAAGCATAACACTCATACACATAAAATTAAAATATTTTAGCCAGTCATAGTGGCACAGGCCTTTAACCCCAGTACTCGGGAGGCAGAGGCAGGCAGATCTCTCTGAGTTCAAGAGCAGCCTGGTCTACATAGCAAGTTCCAGGCCAGCTGGGGCTACAGGAACACCCTGTCTAAAAAAGACAAAAAATATATTTTTTATGTGTATGAGTGTGTACTGTTAGCTGCCATGTGGGTGCTAGGAACTGAACCTGGGTCCTCTGAAACAGCATCCAGTGTTCTTAACTGCTGAACTATCCCTCCAGCTCCAAGAATATCCTTATTTTAAAAAGGTAAAAAGCATTATGCCAACAGCTGACTTTCAAAGAACTTAGAAATAAAGGAAAATACATACACAAATACATATATTTAGGGGAAGTGAGTAAATGAAATGTGGCAAAATCACATTTGGAGAGCGTGGGTAACAGACCAACTGGAACGCTACAATTCCAACCTTTCTCAAAGTCTGAAGTTACTCTAAATTTTCAACAATCATCATCAGAAATAGAAAAAGCCAAAATGAAGAATAGAACGGAAACTTCATACTCCACACAACTATTCTAGATGATAAAAGCCCAAAGTATCAGTTACTTTGGAAGTTGAGGAAGTAACTAAGAACAGGCATAGTGAACTGAGATGCTGAAGCCGTCCTGTATCTTGATGTGGGTGATGGTGGTATACATAAGCACAGTTAACATTCATCAAACTGTACACTTAATGCCTGAATATATGTCTGTTACCAAAAATATTAAGGCTATTCATCCCAGGAAATAAAAGTGGAGGCTCAGACATCAAGGGCCTCCTGATATGTGCAAGAGAAAGAGACATTTACAACATGTTCTTGGAAAAGAATTTTTAAGGCTGGGCGTGGTAGTACACATATATAATCCTAGTACTCAAGAGGTAAAGGCAGGAGGATCAAAAGCTCAAGGCCAGCTCTGGGTACAGAGTAAGTTCAAGGGCAGTCTGGGCTAGTAGAGACCCTGCCTCACAAAAACAAACAAAAAAAATTAAGGAACTAGTTAAACAACACAAGAAAACAACCAAGTTCAGAATATGGGAATGCTACAGGATGAAGAAACTAGCTTTATTAAAAATAAACAGCATTTACAAGAAATGGGTCTTTTGGCCAACAAGATGGCTTAGCAAGTAAAGACACTTGTAGCTCAAGCCTGATGACCAGAGTTCAATCAACCTCTAAAACCTACATAAAAGTGAAAAGAGAAAACTGATATCATAAAGTTGTCCTCTGACCTAGACACAAACGCATACACAAACACACACACACAAACACACACACACACAATTTTTTATCAAAAAACAAGTTAATCTATTAAAATTGGAAGAGAATTTTTAGTCTAATATAAGACCTTTAGATGCAATTTCTAGATCTTATATGGATACTGATTTAATTAACTGTAAACTAAAGATTTTTGAAATATCTAGAGAAATCTGAACTTGAGCTGGGCCACTATGAAAGAACACTATGGGTCACAATGGCCTTGAGTTGGGTTAGTGAAGTCTTTGATATACTAGAAATCCAGGGATGAAATAACATGCTTTCAGTATCTCCTGAAAATTCAATCACCTTCATTAAAAAGATAAATAAATTAATAAGATAAATAAGAATGGAAGTAATCAAACAACTAAAGGAAACACTACTACCTCACGGCTTTTGTATTAGTCACTTTGTTGCTGTGATAGAAACACTGACCAAGTGAACTTATAAAAAGAAGAGTAATAGCTTACGATTCCAAAGGGGCAAGAGTCCATCATGGCAGGGAGGCGAGGCGGCAGAGGTGGCTAGAGTAGACACAGAAGCTAAGTGCTCACATCTTCAGGCAGACACAGGAAGCAGAGAGTGACTAGAGATCTGACAAGGCTTCAGAACTCTCTAAGCCCACTCCCCCCATCCCCACATTCCCTCCAGCATGGCCACACCTTCTAAGACCTCCCAAAACAGTGCCACCAATTGTGGACAAAATGTTCAAATACTTAAGAGCTGTAGGGGACATTCTCATCCAAACCATCACATTCCACTCCCAACAGGGGTTGGTGCCCAGATCGTGGGGTACTGCTGTGGCAGACCTGGAGGACTGTAGAACCATTTGGAGATTTGGGCTGAAGGAGTCATTGGGTTCTTGGAGTTTATTGCTGTGGAGCTTGGAATGGTTATACTGAAAGAGTTGTAGACGATGGAGGCTTGGCTTATGAAGCTTCAAAGGGAAGTGGAGACTATCAGGGCTGCAGAATCTGTGGATTCTAGTTGGCTGGCACTGAAAAATCAGCTGTGATTAAGAAGAGAACAGAACCTAAAGTGAAATCTTTGCTTTACTGGGACAATTGATGCCAGTAAGTTGGGGCTAAAAAAATCAGCTGTAAGAAGAGACCAACATCACTGTGGTGAAATCTTCTGAGAAGTATTTCCTCAGGGTCAGCTGTGGTCCAGAGGAGGCCTGAGCCTCCATCTCAAGCTGGAAGCAGGACTTGGTAATTTGTAAGAGTCTCCTGCATGGTTCTCGTGAAAGCATGAAGAGGTCACAGAGAGCGGCTGAGGCTTGGCACTGTGAGAGGCCAGAAAAGGCTATTGATGAAAGTGCAGCCTCAGCTGCAGTGACTACCCCAGGGCTCATGGACATCAGGAGAGGCCAGAAAGAGCCCACTAGTGAAGTGCAGCAGCCTCAGTTTCAGTGGAGACCCCAACTTTTTGGAGATGCCAGGACCATGGGATGACCACCAAGAGCAGCAGGAGGCGTGGAATGGAGCCAGCCTGGGCCTGTGAGACGAGCTGTGTGCTGTGGACAGTAGAGCCAGAGAAGTGGAGATGCCGAAACCCTATGGAGCCCAGAAGATCCTGAATGAATCCCAGATGTCCAGCCTTGAGCTACTTTGCTGGACTTAGGTTTTGCTTAGGGTACCCAATTCTTCCCTTTGAGAAAAGACAGTACTTGTTTTGGATTTTATAGGTTTCCATAGTTAAGAGACTTTCAAAAGAGTCTGTGAACTTTAAGTGTTTGGATTTTTTTAAGGACTGTGAGACTTTTAAGGTTGTACTGTCTTATGTTGTGATATTAATGTTAACATTGTATCTTGGGACAAATGGAAAGGTCATGGTTTAATAGTGATGCGCCTTATGTCAAGTTGACAAGGGTCAGTTATGCTGATAGCTTTACTGTCAACTTGACACACCTGGGTGGAGGGAGCCTCAGTTGGGTAATCGCCTCCATCGGATAGGCCTGTGGCCATATCTACGGGGAATTTTCTTAACTGTTGCGTGATGTGGGACGGCCCAGTTCACTGTGGGCAATGCCACCCCTGGGAAGGTTATTCTGTGTAAGAAAGCAGGCTGAGCATGGGCCAGGGGAGCAAGCCAGTAAGCAACATTCCTCCATGGCCTGTACTTCAGCTCCAACCTCGAGGTTCCTGCCTTGGAGTCCCTGAGTTCCTACCTTGGGCTCCTTGAACTGTGTGCCCTGGGAAATGTAAGTCGAATAAACCCTTTCCTCCCCAAGTTGGTATTAGTCAGAGTATTCTGTCACAGCAATAGAGAAGCAAACTGGAACAGAGCTTTCTTGAACCTAGAAACCAAAAGGCTAGAAGAGACTTGTTTACATTACCAAATCCTCCCCCAGTCTATATGTGGTACTAATCTGATAATTTCTAAATAAACTCTGAAATATTTCTCTTTCTCAGGTCTATGTACAGGATTCAATTTTTCTTCTTAAGGAGGACATAATAAGTTACTATTAAAAATTCTATTCAGCTGAGCTTCCTGGCATACACCTATAATTCCAGCACTTAGGAGATGGAGGCAGGAGGATCAAGAGTTAAGGCAGGTTGTAGCTACATAGTCAACCTGGTTACATGAGACCCTGAGTTAAAAAAAATAAAAAAGAAAGAAAGAAAGGAAGGAAGAAAGAAAAGAGACAGAAACAGAAAGAAACACACACACACACACACACAGGAGAGAGAGAACAAATAAGAAAAGAGGGTTGGAGAGATGGCTCAGCAGTTAAGAGCACTCATTGCTTTTACAGAAGACCTGGGTTCATTTCCCAGCACCCACATGGCAGCTAACAATAGTCTGTAACTCCAGCTCAGTTCCAGGGAATCCAACACCTTCTCTGATCCCTTATGAGCACTGCACGACATTAATGCACTTACATACATGCACTAATACGTATAAAATATTTTTTAAAAAGAAAATAAATTAGATGGTTTGGTAACTCAAGTGCTTGCGTACAAACACAAGGACCAAAAAGTCTGGATCCCAGAATCCATGTAAAGCCGAAGGCAGAGACAGGATAATGCCTGAAGCTAGAGGACCAGTTAGCCTGGTGTACACACAGCAACAAACAAGAAGAGACCTTGCACCTGACACTGTTCCCAGACAGAAATATACACACACACACTCACCCAGAAGAGACCTTGTCTCAAGGTAGAAAGAGAGGACCAGCACGCAAGGCTGTGCTCGGACAGAAACACACACCCCTGGAAGAGATCTTGTCTCAAGATAGAGGACCGGCGCTCGAGGCTCTTCTCAGACACACACACACACACACACACACACACACACAAATTTTTTTAAAGTTCCATTCCAATTTCAAATGTCCAGACCTTTACTCACAATTAGTTTTCTCCATACTTTCATTACTACAGATAATCTCATGTTCATTTCTAAGTTTAAAAGCTAGCAGATTTTTAGTGGTTTATATTTTAGATTATGAAGAATTTCAAGCCCAGAGAAAAACTGGAAATACAATGAACATGATTTTCTCCTGACAAATTATCATGTTTATATTGTGCAATACCTTTACCAAATCATCTGAAAAGACTTTAAATATCATCATTACAATTATTAGTCACTCCTACATACTTCAGCATGAATCCACCAAAAACTAGGACATTCTCCTTCACACCCAGATCACTCTGTGCCACTTAACAAAATCATTAACTCAGTGTCAGCCAATATATTACAGGCAAATTTCTTCCACTGTCCTCAAAATGCTCTTTACAGATGATTTCCCTGCTGCAATTCTTTCAGAGTTTATGTACTGGTCAAACTAGAATGCTTTCCACTCAGCTCTCCACCACCACCCAGAAGGCTCTGTTCTTCTGAACACTGACCTCTTTCTAGTTGTCCCTACATTCTGGGTGGCGGATTCCTAAAAGGAGCACAACAGCTCTTGCAGTGTACCCCCCATCACATCACACCAGGAAGCAGAAGGCTGGCCTCCTTATTACTAGACACTCCAGAAAATGTGGTGACCCATATATTATTTTTAAAGACCACTTTTTATAGTTAATAAGTAATAAGGACCAATAATGAGAGTACATGAATATTTTTGTTCCTTAACAGTCTTCCCTTTAATGGTTTTGGAGTCATCAATAATCTTTGCCTAGCTCAATTATTATACTGATAATTACAAAAATGTGTTCTAAAACTTATTATTCCTTTCCCATACATTAACTGGCATTCTTGTTTTTCTATTTAAAACAAGGTTTTCATGAGTTGGTGGTGCTCACCTATAACTCCAGCACCTGGAGGTAGAACCAGAGAAGTGGGAATTCAAGGTCAGCCTGAACCTCATAGAGACACCATCTCAAAAGGGGTGAGGGTGACCCTAGGCATGGCTTATTGTTAGAGTGCTCACCTAGCATGTGTGTGCTTCGTAAGATAAATATTGTATGATTTTCCACTTACATGAATACCTACAGTACTCAAATGCATAGAGACAGAAAAATAGAATGGTGGTGGCCAAGAGCTGCGAGAGGGAATAGGAAGCTGCCAGGTGGATATGGAGCTTTCATTTTACAAAATGAAAAGACTTCTGGAGATAGCTTACATCACTACATGAGTGGGCTTACCACCATACTGAAGTGCACACTTGAAGTCTGGTTAAGATAGCAAAGTTTATATTTAGATATTTTTCACTTTTCGTGTATGTGTGTGTGTGTGTGTGTGTGTGTGTGTGTGTGTGTCTGTATAGGTGCAAATGTGTAGGTAAGAGGGACAACCTAAGCAAGTTGATTCTCTCTTCCACCATGTGCATCCCAGAAACTAAACTCAGGTTCAATAAGCACCTTTATCCACTGAATCATCTCACTGGCCCCAAGTTCTAATTTTTTACTTCATTCTCTCTCTTTTTTAAATTTTATTATTTTATTTTGTTTTTGAGATAGGGTCTCCCTATAACACCAGATGGCCTGGAACTTGCTAGGTAGTCAGGCTGGCCTTGATCTCACAGATTCTCCCACCTCTGCTATGACTAAAAAAGCATGTACCACCACACCTGGTTCCTACTTAATTCTTTTTTGTTGCTGTTGTTTGTCCTTTCTTTCTGAGACAGGATTCTCTGTAGTCCCAGCTGGCCTAGAACTCACTATGTAGACCAGACAGAAATCTGCCTGCCTCTGCCTCCTGAGTGGTGAGATTAAAAGCATGTGTCACCATACTTCATAATTCTTGAAAACCACGTCATAGTCACACCTGCAAAGATTTTACAGCTTCACAATATGCCGTTGTATAGATATACTATAATTTATTTAATTATTATAATTTATTATAATTATAAGCCATCTATTAGTAGACTATGTATAACTATTGCTATTCTTTTGCTATTGTAAATATTTTGTCAATGAATAACTTAAGCCATTTTGGACTTACACAATGCAATCCCATGGGGCAAGTACCTTAAAATAAGCTGTGAAATCTCAGATCTGTTTACTGCACATCTGGATAGACAATGCCAAACTATATATATGACTACCAATTTACTCTTTTCAATATCAAGTATTAAAAACTTTGATCTCTGGTATTCTAACATATAAAATGGTCTTTCACTGCAGTACTAATTTGAAATTCAATCTGTTTACGTGAAGATGACATCCTTTTATTTACTTACCAATCAATATCACTTACATTCCTTTCTCAATGAAGTATCAATTCTGTCCTTTACCCATTTTCTGCAGGATTTACTGGTCTTTTAGTAATTAAAGTATACACACATATGTATATATTATATATACAATGAAATCTGCCCGATGTTGTCTGATGTACTGCATATATTTCTTTTAATTTTTCTTTTAACTCAGCCTCTAACATTTTTCTTGACACAACCTAATTTTTCTTTTTAATGTCAAAGCCTTGCTAAATAGCTCAGGCTGATCTTGAGTTCCCTATGTAGGTAAGGTTGGTCTCAACTCATGAATTCTCCTGCCTCAGTCTCTGAAGTGCTGAGATTACAGGGGTCTGCCACTACACCCAACCCTAAAAATTCTAAATTTTTATATTACAAGCTACATCAAAGGCAGGCAAGATGGCTCAGCAGGTAAAAGCACTTGCAGTCAAGTATGACAACCTCAGTTTGATCCCCAATATACAAGGAGAGAACCAACTCTCAGGTTGGACTCTGACCTCCACATGCCCCCACATACAAAATAAATATTAAAACATTATATTATATATCAGCTGAGTGTGGTGGCAGTGCACACCATTAATCTCAGCACTCAGGAGGCAGAGGCAGGTGGATCTCTGTAAGGACCAGACCAGCCTGGTCTATATATTGAGCTCCAAGCTAACTGGGACAAACAGGGAGACCCTGTCTTAAAAAAAAGAAAGAAAAAGAAAAAAAGATGTATCAGAACTTTTGCTTATTTGTTTGGCTCCTGTATTTTATTTTTTAAAGACTGTACAATTTTTTATAAATACACCTATTATTTTTCTTTTAGTTATCAGTGCATTATACATATATTTATTTAGAATGTATTCATATACATATGTATGTATTTATTAGTACATATTTATATATAGAATTTATTTAGGATAACTTACACATGAGCTTTTCCCACCCAAATACTTGAAAAGAATTGCAAAGCTATTTTTTTTTTTTTAACCAACTTCCAAAGATTTGTTTTTTTTTTTTTTACCAATATTCAGAGAACTGGTATTTGAAAACACAAGGAAATTTCCAACAGATTAAAATGTTAGATAATTTAATACAGGTCTTTGAAAAGTTACATATCTTTAGACTTGCCATACTTAACTAGTCCCCAAAGATTTTCCCAATAAACTCTGAAGCACTTGAGATTTGTATAGCATGGTGTTGTACAGCCATTTCCTCCAAACTGGAACATTCCCTCCTCAATGAACTGGGAACCTGAGAACGTTAAAAGACTCTTGCAGCCCCTCCTCAAGGCCATATGAGCAGCAAACAATTGCTGGTGAAGAGACTGGTGGAGCTGCCTATGAGCTATGCAGACAGCTCCAGTGAGGCAGCTTTTCCGGGATACGATCCATGCTGCGGTGACCCTTTCAGTGATGCAATGGCCTTTGAGTCAGTCACACTCCTGTAAGTGACCCCAATAAACTCACCTGTTCACATTCCTGACTGCAGCAAACAGACATTTGTTCACATTTTCCCAGGAAGAGTCATTGTACCATGTAAAAACTCCTCAATTAACTTGTTGCTACGTACAACTTTTACATGTCATAGTGCTAATAACAGGCACTGAAACCTTTAATAATGACAGTTTATGACAAGAAGGATTCTGTTAAATCTTTTCTTTTTAATGTTTATTTTATATGTATGAATGTATCGCCTACATGCATTTAAGTGCACCCATGTTGTGCAATGCCCATGGGGGTCAGAAGAGGGTATAAGATCCCCTAGAACTGGAGTTATGAAAAGTTGTTAGCCACCAAATGGGTGCTGGGAACTAAAACCAGGTTCTCTGAAAGAGTAGCCAGTATTCTTAATCACTGAGCTATCTCTCCAGTCCCCAAGAAGGGTTTCCTTAAATACTATGAATAAAAACATCAGTTGGGTCTGGTGGTCCACACCTTTAATTCAGGAAGCAGAAGCAAGCAGATCTCTTGTGAGTTTGAGTCCAGCCTGGTCTACTAGGGAGTTCCAGGCCAGCCAGGGCTACAAAATAAAACCCTGTCTCAAAAAGTAATAATAATAAATAAGATGTTCATTACTACTTTGCATAATTCATAGATTAAACTGTATCACTAAAATCTTTTAAAGGTCTTTTTCTATAGGAAAATGATCATAAAGTAACATGTGATATTTCTGTGAGCAAATGAACCAAGTTAACTTACCATGTGTGGAGCACTGATCGTGGCTTGGAAACCTGTGAAAAAAGAGGAGAGCTACTGATACACTCAGCTGCGGACACTTAAGAGCTTCAGGTGCTCCTCTCTAACACTCAGACACTGCTTTTCACAATTCTTTTTCAGTTTTTATGATCTTAAGAAAACAAAATTCATTAGAAAATTGATATAATGTAAAAATTGGAAAATATCATCATTCCAAAGGCTAGTATGTTCACCTAGTAATCAATTCTACTAGTTTAAAAATACTTTCTCCTGTGTTGTTAGCTAAAAAAGTAGTTTTTTTAATTTCTCCCTGGCCCTCCTTTACTTTGTTGTGGTTTTCTGGTGTTCTTGAGACAAGTCTCAAGTGAGCTCTGAGGCCAGGCTGGACAGTAAGCTCTGAGGCCAGGCTGGACCCGATCCTGATTCTTCTGCTCTCAGCTCTCAAGGGCACAGATCACAGGTGTGTGCCACCATGTCAGTGTTCTTTTGAAAGTATTTTATTATTTTCATTTTATGCAGATGAGTGTATTGCCTGAATGTAGGTAGGTGCACATCTGTGGCATGTGATGCCAACAGAGGTCAGAAGAGGTTGTTGGATCCCCTGAAACTGGAGTTATGAACAGTTGTTAGCAGCTATGTGGGTGCTGGGAATCGAACCCGGGTCCTCTGCAAGAGCAGCTAGTGCTCTTATTGGCTGAGCCATCTCTCCAGTGCACCAGCTATCTTACTTTTTAAGAGAATCTCACAATGAGTGCAGGTAGGCCTTGAACTCAGGATTGTCCTGCCTCAGCCCCGAAGTAGCTGGGATTATGTGTTTGCTCAAAAAGGACTTCAACACAGTGAGAATTGATAGATTGTTTTTCACTTTGTTTTCTCCTTCAGATTTATAAAAAGAAAATAAACTTTCACATATATAAATAAATATGCAAAATTTTTGCAAAATTAGTGTCTCCTACTTCTGGCAATATTTGAACAAGTTAGATAACCTCTCTTGAGAGACAAATAATCCACTTTAATTGGCTCTTTCTACTAGTGTCTAACACTAATTCACACTGTCTTTTGTTGGTTCAGCCTGTAGTTTTCCTGCTGGTGGTATTTTCTCAAGATCTAGTTACCTGCTTCTGCCTCTGAAGCAATTTTCACTGAGCGGTGGTAGCAGGTGCCTTCGGGGTTCAGAAGCTCCCCAGGATCTTCTTGCTGACTGTCACTGTGCTTCAAAAGAAGACATGGCAGCTGGCCGACAGAATCCTGAGGCACTTCTAAGTCTCAAAGGCGCCCACTGCCAAGGCTCAGCAGCTCATCAAAACCTGCTTCAGGAGAAGGAGTGAAATGCAGAACTTTCTAAAAACAAATGAAAGCCAAAATATCAGGGTTGGTAAGGCAGAAAAGTCAATAATGACTTAATTACTTGTTTCCTTTAAAAACTGATTTTAAAAATCAATGCTAATATGCAAACTCAAAATTAAGATTACCAAAGAAAACTAAAACTTATTAAAGTTGTTTTTCATTAAAATATTCCAAAACTTCCTGATTCATAGTATACTTTTCTAAGACAGAAAAAGATACATTTTAAAAAAAGAGTAGGTTAAGATTATGAAACTGTGTCACAAAATTTGAATTACTGAGGTAATAATATACATTAGGGGCTGGGAAATAGCATAGTGTTCAGAGCACTTGCCTAGCATATGTGATGCCTGGGGTTCGATTCCCAGCATCACCTAAGGACAAACCAACCAAACAACACCAACACATAGCAGTTTACTGTTCTCCTAGTTACAAAACTACAGAGTAACTGAAGGGAAATTGACTTTTCAGAAATCTACAGCTTACCTATTGATTGTGGAGAATCCATATAAGGGTTAGATTTTGCGTAGTGGGAGCGGTCTGTAGCCAGCATCACTTCAAAGACTTTATCTGTCTTGATGATTCCATTTTCTGAAATGAATGAGACAAATATTTAGACAAGTGTGACATCAGATGTATTTCAGAATTATTATTCTGGCTTCACTGAAAACATGGCAATATTGGAGGTCACTGCTATGGTCCACTTACATATAACCTGATCTTTAATGACAGTAGACAAAATGAAGAAAAGTAAAAGGGTTTCATTTATGTTTAGTATACGTGTAACCTGGCTGATGAGATTTGGGGGTGGAAATGAGTGAGATGCAGCGGTCACTCAATGACCAGAAAAGTCCTGAGAAGGAACCAGGATTAAGAAGGGAAAACGTAAGTTATTTATGTAATTGGGTTCTATGGATCATACAAGCGGAGATATTCAGCAATCAGATGGATCTAAATCTCAGGAAAGAGATCACATGAAGAAATACATGCTTTTATTTATACACATGGCAAGTGAAGTAATCCAAGTGAATTAAAAGTGGACAAAGAAGGACACACATAAAAGGAAACAACAGCCAACATTTAAGAAGATGCAATATAAAATACTGCTTTCCAAATGATAAGGAGCTATGGAGGTTCATGCCTGCAAATCTCAGGACTAGGGAGGTTGGAGGCCAGCCTGATCTACATAGCAAGTTCCAAGCTAGTCAGAACTACATAAAAAGGCCCTGTCTCAAAAGGCCAAAAGAAGCACAACAAGCAAACAAAACAAAAGAAGGAACCAAGGCAGAGGCAGAGTTACAGTGGCCAAGAGAAAAGGACTTGTCAAGAAGGAAAATAAGGTCATTACTTAAACCATTCCATTACCCCAGCAGTTCTTTGGTATGTAATGTTACAATCACGATAACCTTCAAGGTATCAAGCTCATAGCTATTCAATAAAGAGTTCTTCCTCCAATATGTTCCTGACTGTGAGACATAGTAGACCCATTTCTACATGCTGACATAAGACCAAACACAATAGCCTAGTTATAGATATTAAAATCTGTAAGATTAAATGCAAGACCTCAACTCTAACAATCCAGAGTTAAATAAAATTTTCTTGCTACTGTTTTGCTTTTAAAATATTTTTATTTGCTTATTTTTACTTTATGTGTTTGAATATTTTGTCTGAATGTAAGTGCATTATGTGTGTGTAATACCTGTGGAGGCCAGCAGAGAGCATCAGATCCCCTGAAACTGGAGTTGCAAACATGTTAGCTGCCATGTGGGTGCTGGCAACAGAACCTGAGTCCTGTGCTAGAGCAGCCAGTATTCTTAACAGTTAAGCCATCTTTCCAGTCTTTGTGCTTTGTTGACATATGGTCTCACTATGCAGTCCAGTGTGGCCTCAAACTTATTATTCTCTTGACTCAACCTTCTGAGCATTGAGGTTACAGGTATGAGTGAGCAATCCAGAATAAATTATACATATGTATATTAATATTGTACTTATTATTTTCATTTTATGTGTATGAGTGTATTGCCTTCATGTATGTGTAAGTAAGTACACCCATGTCAGGCAAGAAGAGGGTATCAGATCCCCTGGAACTGGAGTTATGGGTAGCTGTTGGCCACCGTATGGGTACTGGGAACTGAACCCCTGTCTTCTTCAAAAACAGCCAGTGCTCTTAACCACTGAGACATCTCTCCAACCCTAGAATAAATTATACTTTTAAACCAAATGCTTTGTTACTTAGTCATGATAGTGCACACTTTAATCCCAGCACTCAGCAGGAACAAGCAGATGGATCTCTACAAGTTCAAGGCCAGCTAGTCTACACAGCAAGTTCTAGGTCAGCCAGGGCTACACAGTGAGATCTATTTCAAAAAAAAAAAAAAAAAAAAAAAACTTCATTTGGCTATACTATGAATGGCTACTTTAAAATGAGACGACTTCAGTAAAAGCATTATGAGAAGTTTAAATACTTATGCAAAATAATGTCTTTTATTCATCAGTTATGGAGCTTTCAATCTTGGGAAGGTAATGGTGGCCACAGAGATGCTGAAAAGAAAAACCTAAACCTGAGATGAAGAAGGGGCACAAATAAAACCACACATGACTTACACCATCCCTTTACTAGGAGGCAGAGCATACCTAGACTCTAATTCCCTGTAACAGAAAAGCAGCAGAAAAGTGCAAGAGAGCTCTTGCTTGGTACCAAGCCTGTAGCCACAGAAAGCACAGGTGGTCAGGCTGGGCTTAAAGTGCCCCCCGCCGAACAAGGCACAAGAGACTGGTGAAGCACCAACAAAATCACCCCCGTGGAGAGTGTGCAGGGTAAGCACTATTGTATTCACACGATTTGCAGCTTGGAGCACACAGCACTGGCTTCAAGAAAACGTTTATTAAGTCACTAGGCCAACAGGATGCCAAGACCACCTAATGATGAAAGAAGACTCTTCAACAAATGAGACTGAGACACCTAGAAAGCCACAAGCAAAAGGACAAGGTTCAACACTTTCCTTGTGCCATTTGTAAAAATTAAAGACATTAAAAAATTAATAGTTTTATAATAACATTCACAGAATAAAATGCTGGGATAAGTATTTCCCTTTTTATTAACATTACTTTTTAAAACAAAACATGATTATACTGGAGAAATATTCTCTGTATCCTTGACCTCAGATTTGGCAATGGATTTTTAAATAATACAACAAAAGCATCAAAAATTTTTAAATTGTGTTTCAAAGGTCTTTCCCAGGATTGAAAGATTCACAACTGTTGAAAAAGATCATTGACTTAATGGGAGAAAAGATATGTAAATCAGTTATCTGTAAATCATTTATTGGGAGGCAGAGGCAGGCAGATCTCTGAGTTCTAGGCCAGCTAAGGTAAGTAGTAAGGTAGTAAGACCCTGTCTCAAAAAAAAAAGTCTTATCCAGATGTGATGGCACATGTATAATGTTGGCACTAGAGAGGTAGAGGCAGGAAGATAAAGAGTTCAAGGACATTCTCAGTTACATAGTAAACACAAAGCCACTCAGTGACAAGAGACCTTATAAGAGCTCTTACAATTCAATACTAAAAGACAACCCAGGGCTGAGATTACAGTTCTGTAGTAGAGAAATCATCTAGCTTGCTCCAGGGGTGTAGGTTTAATTTCTGACTCTGCCAAAAACAAAAAATGAAATAAAACAAACAAAAAGATGACCCAGACAGATAGCCGAGTAGGTAACAGCAGGTACTGTTTTTATAAGAGTTCAATTGCACTCATGTTGGGCAGCTCGTAATTCTAGCTCCAGGGGAATGTGATGCCTCTGGTCTCCTAGGGCACATGCAGATACACACAAGATATGCAAATGGATCAATAAACACATGAAAATATACTACACATCATTAGTCATCAGAAAATAACTTATACCTAATATATAATATACTTTAGTACTTAAAGTACAATGACACAGCATGTTAAACCCTCTAAGATGGTTATGTTTTTTAAAAAGTGGGATAAGCCAGTTCAGTAGCATGTCTGTAAGTCTTAGTTACTCAGAAGGCTGAGATAGAATGGACACTTGGAGTTTCAGGCCCACTTGGGCAACAAAGTAAGATCTCATCTTTTGATTCTACTTCTAGATATACATCCAAGAGAAATAAAAATGTATATACCTATATATCTATAAATGGTCAAGCATTATTCAGAACAGTGTAAAAGTAGAAACAACCAAATGTCTATCAAAGGATCAATGGACATAAAATATAGTCTATCTGTGCAATGGAATATTTTTTAGCCATAAAAAAGAATGAACTATTCATTCATATAACATGGCTAAACTGGAAAAAGTTATGCTGAGTAAAAAAAGTCAATTATAAATGACCACAAACTTTTTATTATCTTTAATAAAATATTCAAAATAGGCAAATCTGCAGAAATAACAAAAAAAGCAGATTAGTAATTGCCTAGGGCTAAGGATGATGAGAGAATAGAAAGGTGACAGGTACATCTTTCTGAGTAATGAATATAACAAAATCATCTCGGGGCTGGAGAGATGGCTCAGCCATTACAAGTACTGGCTGCTTTTATAGAGGACCAAGGTTCGGCTCCCAGAACTCACATGGCAGCTAACAACCATTCATAATTCCAGTTTCAGGGGATGTGACGCCCTCTTCTGACCTCCATAGGCATTGCACAATATGGGTACATTTACAAGCATGCAGGCAATACACTCATACACATTAAAAAAAAACCTGAATGAAACAAGTTAAAAGGATAAACCATAATGTGTAGAATTTTATCCTAGTAAAGTTATTTAAGGGAAAAAAAAAAAAAAACTTTAGTGGGACAAGCAACACCCAGAAGTTCTGTTTCTGGGGGAAAATCGGGTTAAAAAGAGGGGATGATGCCTTGAAGGAGAGATGGAGATGAAGAAAAAGAACCAGTGTGAACTAAGAACAGCAAGACAGCACGCCTCCATGTCTCACCACTGACATACCACACTAAAACCTGCAGTCACAGCCGGGAGCTCACAAAGGGGGCCTTCAATCCGCCTACAAAATGCCTGAAGACAGGACAAAGGAGGAAAACCAAACTGACTTCATTCATATCTACTCTAAAAAACAGAAAACAAATGCAAGTCAAAACATTTCAGTTGACTAAATCAACCAATTTTAAGCTCACAAGAAAGTAAAAGTATTTCAAGAATAATCAACTTCAAAACATATTACAGTAAAACTATTTAATTTTAAAGACAAAAAAAATTAGAAGCTCAAAGCAGGATAAAAGAGTGTGAGGGTAACATTAGGTTTCTCTGAGCAGCATAAAAGCAAAGCAAGAACAAAGGAGAAGCTCAAAGGAAGAACAGGCAGGATGTTAAGGAGCAAGCCATGGTGACACACAGTCCATCCAACCACAAGAGCCTGAACCTAAACAAAGGCCAGACACAGCTACACACAACGCCATCATATCAAGGTCTAGGAAAGGCAACACCTAGTAGCTGCTAGGGGAACTACAGGCCAGCAGTGGAGGAACTACAAATGGGGCACATAGGCACCTTAGGCAGAAGAACTGCCCTGTGGTAAAAATAAGCAAACTTGCAAAGGGTAAAATGGCAAGCATTTTAGGCTGTGTGAACTATACAGTACAGGCTTAAATATTTATAAAACCTGCATCAGCTTAGATTTGGCCTGAGAGCTATTACTGGCTGACCCCTGCTCCTGGTCACAATATGGTGACAACTGTACATTATAAGTCTGACACACTTTTAAAACTGTACTTTTCAAATCTGTGAGTAAATTATAATTCAATAAAGGCGATTTTTAAAAAAATTTTATGTGTATTGCCTACATCTGTGGTACGTGCACTCATGTGGTGCAATGCCTATGGAGACCAAAAGGAGGTGTTGAATTCCCCTGGAACTGGAATTACAGATGGTTGTTAGCCACCATGTAGGTGCTGGGAATTGAATCTGGGTCCTCTGCAAGAGCATTCAGTATTCTTAACCACTGAGCCATCTCTCTAGTGCTTGATTTTTTTTTTTTAAATGTGTATGAGTGTATTGCCTGCATGCCTGTAAGTGCACCCATGTTGTGCAATGCCCACGGAGGTCAGAAGTGAGTGCTGGATTCTTGTGGAACTGGGAATCACAGAGAGTTGTTAGCTGCTATGTTAGTTGTTAGTTGTTAGAGCCAAGTCCTCTGCAAGAGCAGTCAGTACTCCTAAACGTGTTGAGTCATTTCTCCAGCCCAAGTGCTTGATTTTTTTTTTTTTTAGGTGTAAGATTTTACTTTTTAAGTGATTATTTTATTCCAGATCAACCTATCTCAAATATCAAGGCAATAGGAAAACATGTTTTAAGTGTGCAAGAATCTAAAGAACAATGCACACAAAGTTCTTCCTGAGGATCCTACTAGTACCTAGCTTCTTGTGTGGGCCACAACCCCATAACTAAATGTGGAGGCTACAAATAAAAAGAAAATGGCAAAGAGTAAAATGTTTCTGAAGATGCAATGAGGAAAATTTGATTCAAAATCCAATGTGTTATGAGTCTAAGGTGTTTCTCGCAGTGCTCATCATATTACATCACACAGCCTCATTACTATGCACCACATGTGTCTTCTACACTGCACTTGCCATCAAACCAATGAACACTGCAAACAATATGCAATTCAGGAGGCTCCCACACATCTCATCCTGATTACCCCTCCACAGGCGGAAGGTTCATCTCCCAGGTGATTCTAGATCCTGTCAGGTTGACAATCAATACTAACCACCATAGGCCCTAAACATACTTCTACCATTTTATATTACATATTTATGCAAAGGCAATGCTCTTGGCATTGAGCATAAAATCAAAGTATCTGTCAACTCTGAAAAACACTGAAGATGTACTATATCTAGAAGGATCAAATATCCAGCTATGATTTAACTTCTACATAAATAAGCACAATCATTAGTTGCAAATTTATTTCTGCTTCAGTAAATAGTGAAATTATCCCAGAGAATTAAAGTACAATTCTTTATAATTTATTAGCAGTAAATGTACTTCGTGTTCCTATAAACTTGGAATTTATTGCCAGCAAATACTTGTTTATATGTCTATTTTATGTACTTATATACCTTATATGGGTTCACATAAAAATTTCTCCAGTGAAAAGAAATGCAGAGTGGAAGAGTTTTCGAAACCCTTCTAGATTGTATGCTTTATCTAACCAAGAGATCCACAAAAGGTATATGTCCAGTGCAAATACAAACTAGAGAGGAACACAGGCAGAATAACAGCATCTAACATTATGAGTTAGACACACAACTGAAAACGAGGGAAGGAATAAACCTGTCGGAAAGCAGAATTAGATCACTGACTGTTGTGCAGGTAACTGGAGAAATCAAAGGATTTCATTTCATACTGACAGATCATAGAGTCATAAGTTAAGAAAAAGATGAACCAGGAACACGATAAAAGGTATGAACAGCCTCGTGTGGTGGTGCACTTGCAAGCCCAGCACTGGGGAGGTGGAAGCAGGAGGATCAAGAGTTCAAGGTCATCCTCAGTCACATAGCAAATTCAAGGCCAGACTAAACTACATGAGACCCTGTCTCAAAAAAAGGGTAAAGGGTATATAAATACAAGCCTTTCAAATAAGAAAATAATGTTTTTGCATGTGTGTATGTATGCATATCTGTATGTATGGGGTTCATGTGTGTTCAAGAGTCCGTGTTTGTGCAGACACATGTGGCATGTGGAGATCCAACTTGAAGCCAGGTATCTTCCTCTATTTACTGAAAGAAGGTCTTCTGCTGAACCTTGGGTGCACCAATTCTGACTACCAGTTAGTCAGCTTGCTGCTGTCTTCCAAGAGTGCTAAAATTACAGGTGACTGCCATGCCTGTCCTGATTTTACATGGGTTCTGGGGATCCAACCTCCAGTTCTCATATTTGCATAGCAAACACTTTATCCACTGAGCATCTCTCTAACATTCCCTCCAAAGAGTATGTTTTAAAACTAGCAAACAAAGTTACCAAATAGAGAAAACATAATAAATAACTGACTAGCTAAGGTAGATTTTTCCATTTGAATAAATTAACCTAAATAGAAAATATTATTTCTATACAATGAATCTTAGGCAAGCTATTCAGGTAGCTATTCAATTGAAACAATTATAAGTATTTTTAAAAATATTTTAAAGAGTGACAGAAATAGAACATATACTGAAGTTTTCATCTCCCAGACGTAATCATAAGCACTTTATATAAATAAGTGTCATATACCTATAATCTCAGCACTCAGGAGGCTGAGGCAGGAGGATTACTGCCAGTCTGTGCTACAGTGAGACCCTGTCTCATAGAACTAAGAACACAAAAAGAAAATATAAATACAAAGTATGTCTCTAACAAGTGTATATGGTAGGCACTGTTATTACTCCCTTTTTAAAAATTTTTCAAAGACAGAGTCTCAGGAAGCCCAGGCTGGCCTCAAACTCACTATGTAGCTTAAGATGACCTTTAACTACTGGTTCTCAGGCCTCTACCTCCCAAGTGCTGGAATTACAAATGCGTGCCACCATGCTTAGTTTACAAAGTGCTGGAGATTGAATCCAGGGCCTTACGCTTGCTAGACAAGCACTATACCAACTGTGCTACATCACTGGTCTATATTATTCTAGTCAATAGTTAATAAAATTGAAAAGCCAGGCATGGGGGCATATACCTATAAACCCAGCATGTGGCAGGTTCAGATGTTCAGAGTCATCCTTAGTAACAGTAAAGCAAGTTTAAAGTCAGCCTGGACCATATGAGGCCATCTTTCAAAAAACTAAAAATAGAGGCTGGAGAGATGGCTTAGCAGTTAAGAACACTGACTATTCTTGCAGAAGACTTGGGTTAGAATCCCAGGGCCCACATGACGGCTAACTTTCTGTAGCTCCAGTTCCAGGGGATCCAACATCTTCTTCTGTTCTCCTTGGACACAGCACAACACGAGTGCACATACACACACGCAGACATAACATTCATACACATAAAAAAAATAAAATCAAAAAAATTTTAACTAAAAATAAATCAATAAATGATTTAAAAATCAGTATGTATCTTTTTCAAAAAGGTAAAACAATCCAAGATTACCCCATATATGAGGGACATTTGAACAGAAATTTGATGCCAGTGACCACTTGCTGCCTGTAACATATTCAAGTAGCTTAGTAAGTTCCAGTCATTCATTTCCCAAAATAATTCTTGCTCTGACATCAATTCAAGTTCCAGAGGGGTAATTCATAGATTCTCAATACCACAAAAAGGTCTTAGAAGTCATTCTTCATAAACTGGCCCCACAGCACTCTACTGAAGAGTTGCACTAAAATGGCACTTCCTATACTAAAAGAACACCCTTGCTACATTCACAACATTGGGACTCTCAGAAGAATCTCCCTGTATTTTCAGATATCTTCAGATGTGTGCTTAATTTTTTTCAGGTTGAGCAACCTCACTCAGTATTACCAATTATGACTCATCAGATTTTTGTTTTGGTTTTTGAGACAGGGTCTCACTATGTAGCCCTTCCTGGCCTGGAGCTTGTTACATTGACCAGGATGACCTAGAACTCATAGATATCTGCTTGCACATACATCTGAATATTAGGATTTATAGGCGTGCACCATCACATCTGCCCCTCATCAGTTCTGAAGCCACTATTACAATCATTTTATTCACTCATCTCTAAATAGATACATAAGGTGTGATATTTTAAACATACTGCTCAGGTCAAATCAAAGAAATTAAAGACGACTCAGCAGGTAAAGGTGTTTGACACCATGCCTGGCAACCTCAGTTTAATTTCCAGGACCCACAAAATAGAAGGAGAAAACCAATTTTCACATGTACTTTCACATGTATACCATGGCATGCCCCATGTCCCAACTCACATACATATGAACACACACACACATGATAAAATACAATTTTAAGTTTTTTAAAAGCCAAGCATTGTAGCACAAACCTTTAATCCCAACACTTGGGAGGCAAAGGCAGACAGATCTCTGTGAGTTTTGAGGCCAGGCTGATCTATACAGAGTGTTCCAGGTGAGCCAGAGACACACAAGGAGACCTTGACTCAAAACAAAACTTAAAAAAACATCGCCTTCAAGTTAGATAACATATTTTTATAAACTGATGTGAACTTCTTTGGCTCCTTTCTTACTCTACAAACACAGAGAAATAGAATTTACTAAAAAGTTTACACTGTTCTTTTAAGTGTTTTTGATTTATTTATTTTTATTTTATGTGTATGAGCATTGGTTGCATGTAGCAAAGTGTACCACAAAGCTGTACCCATAGAGGGATCGAATGCCCTGGAACTGGAGTTACAGACAGTTGTTAGCTGCCATGTGGGTACTGGAAACTGAACCCGGGTCCTCTGCAAGAGAAGCCAGTACTCCTAGTCATTGAGCCAGCTCTCCAGCCTCTTTTTCATAGGCATAGTTTTATTCATTTATTTAGTATCTGTATATGGTGCTGGAACTTGAACTTGAACTCAGTCAGGGCTTTGTACATGCTAGGCAGGCATTCTCTGAAAAAGTTACACACTAATCCCCCTTAAATTTTTCTTAATATTATATTGTCAATCACTTGTTAACAAGCTGAACACAGGGTAAGAAAAATGGTTCAGTGGGTAAAGGCACCTGCCACCAAGCCTGATGACCTGAGTTGGATCCCTGGGACCCACATGGCAAAATTCAAAAACCAACTCCAAAACCCAACTCCCACTAATTGTCCTCTGACCTCCAGAAGCACACAAATACACACACAATGTAAAAAGCTGAATACATCAATGCTCATAATTTTATAAGGCCATTAATTGGTAGCTTGCAAAATTTTCATCACAAGGTACCTGTTATTTGTTTTTGTTGAGGATTTCATGTTTGTTTTCAAGATTTATTTCATTTTTGATTATGTATATGTTTGTGTCTGTGTGTAGGTATGTGCACATGGGTGTAGATACCCAAGGAAGCCAGAAGAAGGAATGGATCCCTTGGAGCTAGAGTTACAGACTGTTGTGATCCGCTTGATTTGGGTGCTGGGAACCTAACTCCAGTCATCTGCAAGAGCAGTACCCATTCTTATTCACTGAGCAATCTCACTAGCCCTAGATCCCATGTCCCAAACTTCTGGGCCTTTGATGCCTATCATTCCAGAATCAAGAGATGGAGGCAGGAGAATCAAGAGTTCAAGACCAGCCTTAACTACATGACACTGTTTTTTTTAAAAAAGTTTAAACCAAGCTGCAATGGATAAATTATTAAATAGCAATGATATATCTTTGGATTTGCAAAAAGGTAAACTGTTGTTTTATTTTGCATGTATAGCCTAATTTGAAGTTAAACATACAATTATCATTAGGCTTTCTGCAACAGCGAACAGTTTAAGAACCACTCATACTAAATCTGCTCTCGGATCCAAGGACCCTAATTAAGTAATTATAATAATGGTTAATGTTGGTCCAAATATGCAGTTGGCCAAAATAAGAAATGAAGGGGTTTTAAAAGGCAAATATAGATGAGCATTGTGGCACACACTAATCCCAGCACTTGGGAAGTAGAGGCAAGTGGATCTCTGTGAGTTCAAGGACAGCCTAGTCTACATAGTGAGTGCCAGGTCAGCTAAGGCTACAGGGAGACCCTGTCTAAAAAAAGACAAATATAATGGAATCTAAGTCAAATAATAAAATGTTTGAAAAAAATAAGGGCCACATTATGATGTATAAACTGGGACATGGTAGTATAAGCCTTTAATCTAGCACTCTGGAGGCTGAGGCAGGCAGATCTCTGTGAGATCCAGTCCAGCCTGGTCTACATAGTTTCAGGCTAGCTGGGACTACAGAGAGATCCTGTCTAATAAAGACCAAAATATAAAAATTACAAAAGAAGATACATGTCTCTTTTCCAACTACAGAGGCAGAAATGAAAGGACATGGGATGAATCAAATTTGAAGAGAAAAAAGCCACACAGAAATATTACACAAGATCCATGATTTATAAATGAGAAAATTAAGTGGCATAATTTCAAGCAGATGATAAAAGTATAAACAGAAGGAAAACATTTTCTATTTCTCTTCACTAGTAAAAGTCTATGGTAGTCGATGCAAAGAGCAGAGAATAAAAGTGCAGCTCCCAGCACTCTACACAGCTCTACAAAGTGCTGACACAGTCCTAACAGTAATAATGATCACGATTTCTAACTTTGAATTAACAATACTGAAGATGTGTTTACAGCTCAGAATACAATTCATTATCAACTTTAGTAAAAGAATGGCTGGCTGAGCATGGTAGCACAGGTCTTTAATCCTAACACTTGGGAGGCAGAGGCAGGTGGATCTCTGTGAGTTCATGGCCAGCCTGGTCTACATAGAGAGTTCCAGCCTAGCTGGGGCTACAGGAAACCCTGTCTGGACCAAAAAGAAAAAGAAAAAGAAAAAAAAAAAAAAAAAGCAGAAATTGGGAAATGGGATAAAATAGAAGTTAGAATATATAACTTAGAAAGGTAGGGCTCAGAGTGCAGCTCAGTGGAAGAACATCTATCTAGCACATTAGGAGTCCTGGATTTTATGTCAGCACCATCAGAAAGTTGTAAAGGTAACCACAGAAGAGAAACCAAGAATGATGACGTAAGTACATTGAGAAAGGGTACTGGTCCAAACTGCCAAGTCAGCAGCTGAGGTCCAAAGTGACAAAGGAAGAACAGCAGCAGTTCAAGCATATGATTTAAAGATAAGGAAAAAACAGGGGCTGGAGAGATGGCTTAGTGGTTAAGAGTACTTGCTGCTCCTTCCAGAGGATCCAAGTTCAGTTTCCAGGACCCATATAGCAGCTAACACCCATTCATAACTCCAGTTCCAGGGGATCTGACACACTTACACACTTCTGGCACACTTGTACATACATACAGGCAAAACACTCATAACCATAAAATAAAAATAAAGAATAAAACTTTGGAAAAAATTAAGTGGGGAGGGAGTGGGTGGCTGGTGACATTGCTCAGTGGGTAAAAGTGCCTACCACCAAGCTGAGTTCCATCCTGAGCACCCTCATTATAGAAGACAAGCACAAACTCCTGCAGGTTATCCTCTGACCTCACCTGTCCCATAGCATGTGCCTATGTATGTGTGCACACCCCCACACACACAAATTAAAATGTGATTTAAATTTTATTAAATAAGATAGGAAGATAATCACCAGAAAAACCCAGAGTAAGAAGTGGCTTTTTCAAGACTAGGATCTAAAGGTGAGGAGGAATGAGGCAGTGGCTATAGATTTTCATTATAGGTCCTTTTTATCCTTTAATCATGTATGTATATTTTTACCTGAATGAAAATGTATCTCTTCAGTTCTTTAAATATCTATCATATATGTGTGTTTAATATGTAGTGGGACTTTTCTTCTTCCAGTAACAGAATTTTAAATGGGTACAAGTCAGGCATGGAGACTACACACCTGTAATTCCAAACTCCGGAGGCTGAAGCAGGACAATGACAAGTTTAAACCCAGCCTGGACTACAAAGTCAGTGAGGCCCAGTATCAAAAAGACTCACCTGTGTGCAGAGGGGTGACGTTTTGCCTGGGTACATTTTCCAGTAGTTACATGTAGGCTTACAGTTAAGTTCTTTTTTGTTTTGTGAGACAGCATCTTCCTGTAGCCCCACCGGGCCTGGAACTCATTATGTAGACCAGGCTGGCCTCTCTTCCAGTCTCTGCCTCCCTAGTACTGGGATTAAAGGCATGTGCCACCACACCTGATAAAATTAAGTTTATGTCAATAAAACATACACAGAATTATGTATTCAGGCTGGTCACTTGAGTTTGGTCATGAACCCACAGACAACTCCCAATCCTGAAGGCTGTCCTCTGACCTGCACATGAGCTGGGTACCACAGAATGGGCATGCTCTCTCCTCTCCTTTCTTCTCTCTAACCTCTCTCCTTTACTTCCTTCTCCTCTCCATCCTTCCCTCTTTCTCTGACACACACACATATACATTATACATATACAAATAAAATTTTAATATTTTTTAATTGAGAAAGAGTTTATGTAGGCAATCTTCTTGCTCTTAAAAGAAATGATTGTACCAGGGTCGGTGGTGAACACCTTTAATCCTAGCAGAGGCAGGTGGATCTCTGTGAGATCAAGGCCAGCCTGGTTTACATAGTGAGTTCCAGGCCAGCTGGGGCTATAGGGAGGCCCTGTCTCAAAAAGACAAAGAAAAAAACAAAAAGGTTATATTCCTCTTTTTCTTGTTTTCTTCCCCATGGAACATGGAAATGGCGGAAGTAAACTAGACTTCCATGAAGTCTAAGCTGCAGTAAGACCCCAGAGCACCTGCCAAATGAAGCCACAGGAAGTGTGCAAAACCAGTCTGAAAGAGCGAAAAAAAAAAAAAAAAAAAAAAAACCAACATGTAGAAGTGGGACTCCCTGAAAACCCCTGGGCACCTACTCCTTGTCAGAAAATGTCTTCAATACCAGACATGGAGTTGTAGGATTTAACATTCGCTCTGCTGGGGTTTGGTCTTAACTTTGGCTAATCTCTCCAATTATTCCTTCTTGGCGTGTCAATGTATGTTTTTGCTTGTCCCACCATTGTATTTTACAAGTCTGTAGCTTGGGTTTTTGATTTCTTACAGAAACACAGCTAAGAGCTTGCCTTGGATCTTGGAAACATTAGATTTGAACTTCTGAGCTACACTGGAACTATGAAGAATTTGGGAACTCTTGGAGAAGGACTGAATGTATTTTGCTTTGTGAGATGGGTATTGGCCTTTGAGAGCCAGTGACAAAATGCCAGTTTCAGTCTGCAATATTTTCCAAAGTCTTGGTCCCAGCCTGGCAGTATTGGGAAGTGGTAGAAACTTCAGGAGTGAGACTTAGTGGGGAGAACTTCAGGTCACTGGTACTGTGCACCTGATGGTCTCTTCTCTCTCTTTTCTCACTTCCTGGCCAAGAGGTGAGGGCTCTGTTTACCACTGGCTTTAGTTATGAGGTACTGCCTCGCACAAGCCAAAGCAACAGGATCAAGCAATCATGGACTGAAACCTCCAAGACATAGCTTTCTTCTTTATAATTTATCCCAATGAATTGTTTCAGTGTTGGGAAGCCGACTGACAATGAAATAGTCAAATATAATAGTTAAAGGGATGGCCATGAAAGGCATCTGAAGGATTGCCAAGTTAATCTGATAACTATCAGAAAGAGAGAGGGAGGGAGAGAAGAACGGAGGGAGGCTGGTTGGTTATAGTTAAGATTTTTTAATGGAGAAATGAAAAGAGAACACCAATGTAGGTGTGAACTAGAGAGATTTCAAACCCAGTAAAAACCTTTTCTAAACTTGGTATAAAGTTATATCTCGAGGGTTGAGGATGTAGTTCAATGGTAAGTTTATGCAAAGCCGAGTTTGATTTCCAGCACCAAAAAAAAAACCAAACAACAAACTATAAAGTCTCAGTTAATAAAGAAATATTACTCCATTTTATTAGTTTATAAGACTTAATAGTTATTGATGATTTGCCCTACATTTCCTCTTAACTCTCAACAAAACAAATTAACAACTTTTCATCTTTTCCTTCTCATCTAAAATCATTAAATGAGGTAGGTACTAACTAAAGCCTGAGACACACTCAATACATAAAATCTAAAAGAGACTAGATTTAAACTTGTACCATAATCATAGTTTACATACTGGAAATAAAGAACATTATCTGAGTACCAGATTGTATTTAAAATTACGTGTCCTGATCTATACAACAATCACTTTTAATGGGTATGTATAAATAAATTTAGTTTCAACATAACCTCTCAAAAAAAGAAGGATCCATTCTTTGGGCTCCTTTTCATCTGTAACAAACTAAAATCTTATGTAAATGGAGGTAACATTAGCAGTTTGTACTAAAACGTTAGCTTCTTTGGCTGGTTCCTGAAACATACATACTCCATAAGCATTATGCAATCTATAATGCTATTTTAAAACCGCAGAATCTTGGATCTGGAAAGTTCTTTAGTGAACTAGAGTATATCCAAACCAGACGACAAAATCCCTTCTGCAGTACCCCTTACAGTGGTCAACTATTCTTTGCTTCAACATATTCAGTGACAGAAAACACTCTTTCAAGGCCAACTTTTTTATAATTTCTGCTATTTTATATGTATGAATGTTTTGCCTGCATGTATGTAAGTATACCACGGGCCTGTATGCAATGCCTGCAGAGATCAGAAAGCGGCCTCAGATCCCCTGGAACTGGAATTATGAGTGGATGTTAGCTACCATGTGGGTACTGAAAATCAAACCTTGATCCTCTGCAAGAGTAGCCAGTGCTCTTCAATGCTCTTAACTGCTAAGCCATCTCTCCCACCACCTTAAATCCAACTCTTGTTAGAACAGCTTTGTGAGTTCTTCCTGATAATGAGCCAAAATCTACCACACATCTGTCCTGGTTTGACCCTCTTCTATACATTTCTTCATATACATATACACATATGTGTGTGTGTGTGTGTGTGTGTGTGTGTGTGTGTGTGTTGTTTTGTGTTTTTGAGACAGAGTCTCACTGTGTAGCCCTGGCTAGCTTGGAACTTGATATATAATAAACCAGGCTGGCCTCAATCTCACAGAGATCCACCTGCCTCTGTCTCTCAAGTGCGGGGATTAAAGGCTTGCACCACCAGTCCTTCTTCAAATATTCTAATGTATTATTCCATAAAACCTTCACTAGGCTAAACAGAACACCTCAGTCCCTTCAGAAAATCATCTAACATGTTAATTCTTGCTATCTTTATCATATGGGTGCAATGATTGTTGGTTTTCACTGTTACCCTTAAAGTCTGCCAGTCAGGGCAGGTGTGGTAGCAAGCACCTTGAATCCCAGCACTTGGAAGGCAGAGGCAGAGGCAGAGGCAGTTGGATCTCTGTGAGATTGAGGCCATTCTGGTCTACAGATTGAGTTCCAAGCCAGCTGGGGATAGAGGGAGACTGTCTCAAAAAAACTCAAACATCCCCCCCAAACAATACAAAAGAACCAAAAAAAAAAAAGGCATCCCAGTCAGAAGAAAACACAATACTAATAAAAATATGTATCAGTACAACGTAAACCCTTGCTTCTATAGCTTAAGATCACTTTAAATAAAATATAAAAAAATAAATCACTAGATCTACAACTTTCTATGAAAAAGAACACGCTGTCCGTACTGTCCAACAGCGTGGCCACTATATTCATGAAGCTATCACAGCCCTGAGATATGCCCACTATAACTGGCAGAACTGGAGGTTTTAGTTTTACTTAAATTAATACATCATGCATTGATTCGGGGATGTGTGTGTGGCACAGGGGATTGAACCAAGAACCTCATGCATGCCAGATAAACACTCAACACCACTGAACCACATCCCCAGCTTAGCTGTTATTAAAATTTGTAATCATAAAAATGAAATCTTACTCTATGTATACACTGTAAGTTACTAATATTTGTCAGTAAAACCAACTTGAGGGTCACCCAGATGGCTCAGTAGGTAAAAGTGGATGCTGCCAAGCCTGATGACCCAAGTTTGAGGCCCAGAACCTACATAAAAATGGAAAAAGAACCAACTCCATAAAGTTATCCTCTGACCTCCACATGTGCATCAGGGCACATGTCCCACTCCACTCCCCAAATTAAAATACCCCAATGTCTTAGGATTTTATAAGCTGGTTATCCTATGTGCATTTAAAAACTAATGGAATATTAAGACAAAATTCTCTTTTCCACTAGCTATACTACTGGTGACTAAACATGGATGTTGTAAGTGGAATAAGAAAATAACTTCAATTTATTTGCAAAACTCACTGCTCATGCTTTGACAGATCATCCTGTCATGTATGACTTTACTTAGCTGCTCCCTACAGAAGCTACAAAAAGGAGATGTTCATTTTGTTCACTGCTGTAACCCCAGTGACTGACAGACAGAAAGCATCTTGCTGAGTGCAATGTCATGGCCTGTAGTCCCTATTATTCAAGAGGCTGAAGCAAGAGGATGTTTGAGCCCAAAGATTCATAGCTAGCCTGAGGAATATAAGGAAACTTGAGGGGTGGGGTGGGTGCACTAAAGTATCCATTGGCTGACTGACAACTCCTACAAACACTGTATTTGCAAAATGAAATGAAGAAGCATGGGAAAGAAACTAAGTAGAAATAACTAATACATTAAGGAACTGATTTTTTTCTTTTTACAAAAAGTTAAAAAAAAAAAAAAAAAGAACGGTTCACTTTAAGTATAGCATCTAAAACGTTTAACAGATGACACTGATAGCCAAGAAGGAAGCTCCTACCCATCTCAAAACTGAAGTCAAAATGAAGGCCAAGAAGGCAGTGCTGAAAGGGTTCCAAAGTCACAAAGCAACCTGCACATCACTCACCTTCCAGCAACCCAAGACACTACACTCTGGTGGCAGCCCAAAGACCTGGCTAGAGCGCCTCCATGAGAAACAAGCTGAACAACTGTGCCATCAGCAAGTGCCCATGGGCACTGAGTCCGCCATGAAGAGAACTTGAGAAAGCAGAACTGCTATAGAAGTTTTGTAAAACAGTATAACTGATAAGGCTGAAACATTGTAGAGACTTTAACCCTGTAATTTTCAGTTCTCGATATTGATGATTCTCAAAATATGGTCCCTGGACTAGCAACTGCACAAATACCACTTAAGAATTTATCAGCAATACAAAGTCTCCAGCTCCAGTAGCCTATTTTAACAAGTTTTGTCAGTGATCAAGGATTTGAAAGCCGGCTCAAGTTTTAGAGTCACTGTTCTAATTTGGCAAAGAGCAGTTAGTTATCACAACATAAACTACTGGATGATAAGAAATCTACCATCACAGTCTCAAAGTACATAAATGATATATCTACTATGAAAACAAACAATATTGGGAAATTAAAATAAAACTAACTAAATCATGAACATATCTTTGAGAGGAAAAAATAACTTCTACTTCCAATTTGCAGGTACCCTTTGGCTTCAATCAGCATAATCGCATTTTCATCTTTTTCTAAGATTTCAACTAAAAACCTTTAACAGGAGTTTGATGGGGTACTCAGAGCACAGCATTAGTCTAGAATGTACAAAACCCTTTGTTTAATCCCCAGCACCACAAAAACAAAATCAAAATTTAGGAAAAACACACAATGGGGGGAAAAGAGGAAAGAGGAAGACGATATTTTCAAATTGTGTGCCAACTGCAGTTTTCATATGGAAAAATACTACTTTTATAATAAATAAAAACAAACCTACTAGCTAAAATTACCTCAAGTTTAAAGTTGCACAAATGTTAAAGTGTTTTTTAAGGATGATAAATAACTTGGATTGTCTAATTTCCTCTTACCAATCAAACATTTATTATAAAACTAAATATATGCAATGTTAACACTCATGCATGTTTAATATTCCTCAGTATGCTTTCTGACAGAAAAATACCTGTAGAAATTTCAGCCAAGAACATTAATACAATACACTAAAGTGATTACAAAACCACTTGGAAAAGCTCTAGTCTTGGCTTACCACAAATGTGGCCCAAAAGCATAGACTTTAAAAGCCTGATAGATTACAAATTTCTGCTACAGCCAACTGTCTACAGTGATACCTACTGATGGAAAACTACATGGTCACAATTTGTGTTTAGAATGTTACATACTGCAACAGCATGCACTTCCAACGCTGAGCTTATGAGTAAGCCACCAGACCCTAAATACACTTCACACCACAACCTCAGTATTTAAACATCTACTTCCTATCAAATATCCTCTGTAA
Organism: Eospalax fontanierii; assembly: GCA_035773235.1. Lineage (NCBI taxonomy): Eukaryota > Metazoa > Chordata > Mammalia > Rodentia > Spalacidae > Eospalax > Eospalax fontanierii. The sequence goes on from CM069545.1 coordinate 15,396,985, forward strand.
AGTGAATGCTGGCAATGACTGATAACATTTTGCCATCTAAACACATTTCATTACCCCTCATTACTAAAGACATAATTTCCATTTACACGTTTTTAAAATCTAACAATGACTATAAGTACCAACCAGTCTTATTTCTCATTCACCTTTGCGTTCTTTGCACAGATCTAGGCATATAATGATCACTTAATTGGCATTCATGAAAAAAGAGTTTTAAGTTCTTTGAGAAGACTCCATTTTTAGGTACAGCACTCAAGGTAGTTAGGAAAAGAGTTGAGAGGTAGAACAAATACATGAAAAACTAAAAAAGCACAAGACAATGAAAAAATATCACCTGGCAGGTTATGATTATTAAGATTATGGTAGAAAAGATAGCTCTACTAATTGTGACCAGAGATTGTGGACTGTGGCCCTTCTGGCAGAGTGCGACACCGTATTCCAATTTTAAAAGGGAAGTGACACAGCATTCATCCTACCGTAAAATTATCATCAAGAGGAAGGAATACAAAGAATGATATTCTTAAACAAAAACAAAACCAATCCTCCATACAAGCTTTTTAAAACCAATGGACCCCGAAAAAAAGTTAGAACACTCTATATACACAATCATTTGCGGGATTCAGGACCTCCAAAAGCTCCAGATAAAAGTATCCCGGGAACAGCATCTCCTAATTGTTTCTTCCTCGGCCCCCAAAAGAGCCTTTACACTGAACAGCCGCCGGAGAAATTTCTCCCAGCATCCGAAATGGCAATACTCTCATTTTCCTCTCCCTCCCCTCGAGGGTTATCAAACGGCCGTATCTCTCTCCAGAGGAAAAAACAGAGGGCGGGGGAGGCAGAAGAAGAGAGAAAGCTCCCAGGGGATCCACTGAAGGGGCAGGTGAGAGAACGCGAGGGGCGAGGGTGGTGTCCCTCCCGGTCCAGCCCGGTAACACCGGCCCACACCGCCTCACCCCGAAGTCACGCCCCTCGCCGGTGGCACCGCGGACTCCAGTGACAGCCCCGCCACCAGAGCCGCACCCTCTCCTCGCCGACCCTCGAGGAGCCCACGGCCCCTGTCCCACCCGCAGCGGTCCCCTTCTGGCTTCTCTCCCCTTCCGTTCCGATGAGTGACAGGTCCCAGAGGAGGAGGTAACCGTCAGCGCACGCTGCTCCGGACTCCCGGTGCAACCCCGCAGCCAAGCCCTCCAGCAGGCGCAAGGAGTGCGGACCGAACGTTCCGGACAGCCTCGGGGGACCGAATCCAGACTCGGCCTGCCCCGCTGGCCCACGCCGGGCGGGGGTGGCACTTACTGCGGAGATTGTGGATTAGCTCCGAGTGGCTGGCGCCGCCGGATTTCCAGGCCATCGCTAAGCACACCCGGAGCAGGTACAGAACCACCTTCAGCGCGGCGACGGTTCCCAACAGTTTCCCCAAGAGTGAGACCACCTCCCACACGGTCACCGCCCCGCTCGCGTCCCCGCTCAAGCCGCCGCTGTTACTGCTGTCGCTGCCGCCACTGCGCGCTCCCGGCATGCCCCGCGGCACGCATGCGCTCTGTGACACCGCGCTGACCCGGGTGCGGTCGGGTGGGGCCGGAGGCGGGGGAGGCCCGGGTGCCCGCGGTGGCAGCTGGTTCTCCTTGCCCACAGCAAGGCTGAGCCGAGGCCCCCTTTTTGGGGCCTCCCACTGTCTTGGTCCTGCGCCCGGCCCGATGGCGCCTAGCGCGGCGGGTCGCGATCCTGACCGCGGCTCGGGGTGACCCAGTGAGGCTGCGGGATGGCGGGGCGGATCTGTGCCGGCGCGGCGGGTGGCTCTGTCAGTGGCGGATCTGCTCCTATAGCTGTCCAGATTGCTAGACGATGGGCTACCTAAGTCCTGCCTCACCCAACCCGGTGCACTCACATAGTCAAGGCTCCTGTGATGGAGCCAGAATAATAATAGAACCCAAGGGCAAAGGCCCTTTGCAGCCCGAAATCCACCAGACTCTGACTATGGCAAGCATGGCACTGGGGCTCTGCTTTGTTTTCAGCTTTAAAACGCAAATTCTGAGTGGAAGAATACTGTGACATGGGGTTGGGAGTATACTGGGTGCTTTCCTGGTTGAGAACCAGATTGGCTACCTCAGTATCCTAAGGCGCATGTGTTATTCTTCCTACACAAGTGTGCGTTTCAATTAATGAAGCCTCACAAATTCCACCCTTAGACTGGGCACCAGCTTTCTCTTTCATCTGGCACGATCCTGAGAAGCTGACAGGGAGCATTGCCTGTCATACCCAGACTATACTAATTAGATCTGAGACACAGAACCCAGCTAACACTCCAGTAAACTTTCAAGAAGGAAACTGTTATGTAAAGGCACCTGTGCTGTGTTACATCAGCAATTTCCAAATGACAGTTCTTACCAATTTTTTTCAAATGTGATACAACTTACTTCCAATGTGAAATATCCGTTACCTATTTTCATGTATTCTTTGACCATAAATGTCACAATGTTCTTCAGTATTGGAAATAATGATTTCTAGACTTTAATTAATTGTTTACTATCACATCTCTACAGTTTTCTGATGACCTTAAAACTGAAGGAAACCTTCATTAAACTACCCACTTTTCGTGCCTGAGTAAATCCTCAGTCTATAATTTACCTGCTTTTACTTTTAGCTATGTTTTCTTGTGTGGGGTGTGATGGTAACAGTTGATGAGTTTAATTCAATCACCTTTTCCCACCTCTCAGCCCATAAATATCCTCCAGTCTCAGCCTGGACTAGACAGGCTGGAGACTTGCTTTTCCATTTGTGCATACTTGATCACCTCACGAATAAACAGTCTCCTGCAAAACCCATCATTTTAGTGACTGGATTATTGCATAAGGGCAGAATGGTCCTGGTCAAGTATCACAGTCTTTTTGCTGAACACAAAACAAACAAACAAAACCTGAAGCTCTTTACAACCTGATAACTCTCTGACCCAGATGGATTGCATTTACATACAGTGTTTCCATAAGCTGTGGCTAGTCATATCAGATAAAAATACTACCATATCATATAAAAATAACCTGTTTTTAACACCCTTTTTAAAGAAACAACACGGGTATGAATGCCTATACCATAAAGGAGGTTAAAAACATGTGTAAATCATTCTCATGTAAGTAGGATTTACATTCTAACTGGGGAAATTGACATCAAAGAACACCAGTGGGTTTGGCATGTAGCTCAGTGGTGGAGGCTTGTCTAGCCTTAGGTTCCATCCCGAGCACCACCACTGCCACCACCATCACCACCACCAAATAGCAACAGAAGGAAAAATAGAGCTGCCATTAGTGACCTACATACCAGTGCTGGGTTTGGTTGGATCACCATGGTCTAGAGGGATCTGGAAAAGGTACATGAAGGTATTGATCCTTGAAAGGTAGATAGGATTATGAGTGAGGAGTGTTACCAGCAACACAGAAGAAAGGCAGAGCTCAGATTCATGACCTTTTGACAACTTTCAGCAAACTTGTCATTGTTAATTATGTGTATAGATGATGAAAAATTTACACAGAAAGCAAAAAAAAAAAAAAAAGAGGTTGAAACTAAAACCAGAGTCCCCGAATCCAGGCTCTTCCAGTATATATAAACTTTGAAGCAAAGAGGAAGAGGTCTAAGATACTAAATTGATATCTTAGGAGAAGCTAAGGAATTTTTCCCCCTGTAGCTGGGGATCTGACCCAGGACCTGGAATGTTAATCAAGTACTGTACTAGTGAACTGAATCTCAGCCCTGGCAAAAGAATTTTGAATCATTTTCTATGTGCAGTGGTGTGAAACTAAACGCTTAGGGCTTTAGTTTCAAGATATTTTCTCCTGGATTGTTTTACTTTTGCTCTTGAATTTTCCTTAGACGTTGAACACTTATTGCACAAAAACATCGTGTCAGTGTATGTCTAATGACCAGGACCATAGGGGCCTTTATTCTGAGCAGCCTTCCAGAAGGTGAGCACCACAATTCAGGTGCAGGCGGGTCCTCGCCCTAATGAGAATTGGCTTTCTGCGGCCACCGTCAACATGGTGTCGTATCATCCAATCAGAGAGGTGCAGGAAGGGGCGGGCCCGAGAGGCGCGCTTTGTGCTTTCTGCTCTACCTCCGTGGCTTGGCTTCGGCATGGAGGAAATTTACGCCAAGTTCGTGTCTCAGAAAATTAGCAAAACCCGTTGGCGACCGGTGCCTTCCGGGAGCCTGCAGACCGCGGAAACCTTCGTCACCGGCTCTTGGGACAATGAGGTACGGGTCCCGGCTGGGTCTGTCTCCACCTCACGCCCCCCGCCCGCGCGAACTTCGCTTCTGGCTCAGTGTATCCTGTCTAGGCTTGCTGATCTAGAGCCGAAAGCCAGCGGGTGCGCCTGTGCCTTGGATCTGGTTTTAAACTCTTACCACCAAGTCTGTAGTCTTACGGTCCTGACCCGGCCATCTTTTTCTCTTATGCTAAACTCTTATCCCAGTGTTTGCCTGAGATGCTTTTGAAGCAGAGTCTACTGAAAGGCAATCCAAATCTTTCCTAGAATTGACGTCTTCATCTCAAGATAAAACTTTCTGGTTTACAGGAAAATTCCGTTTCATTATGGTCTATTGGAGATTTTGGAAACATGGATTCTGACGGAGGGTTTGAAGGAGACCATCAATTATTGTGTGATATCAGACACCATGGTGATGTTATGGATTTACAGGTACATTTACATTGTGCCCCGAAATTAACTTTTGAAATGTAAGAATACACTTAGAGATACATAGCACCTTGTAGTTTGTCTAGTCCCACCATTGGCATACAGGGCACTATGTAATCTATGGATTGTAGTTTGCCACCGTCATTGTTTCAGCACTTAGTGACAGAATTGGAACCTGAACTGGGAAACAGAATACAAATTAATCACAGTTTTAAAATTAATTGCCCAACTATGTCCCAAACCCTGTTTGGGGAGTTTTTACTAAGTTAGTTTCACTCTCTGTGAATCTGGTTTTATGTATGTGGTGCTGAGAATGAGCTCAGGGTCTCACACATGGGAAGGAAGTGCTCTCCCTTTGAGCATGTGTTGTATGGTAAATATTGTGCAGAGTGGCGTACATGGAATTGATGCTTGAATTCTTAGAACAATTTCCTGAGTAGAAATTACTGCTCCATTTTAAAGGTTTATCAAAACTTACAAAATTTAAGTTCTCTAAAAAGGTCTTGGAACAAGTAATACGTTTTCTTTTTTTATTTTCTTTATTATTTTTTATTCTATGTGTCTGAGTGCATTGCTTGCATGTGCATAAGTGCACTCAATATGTTGTACAGTGCCCACAGATGTCAGAAGAGGGCACCATATCCCTTGGAACTGGAGTTACAGACAGTTGTTAGCTGCCATTTGGGTGCTGGGAATTGAACCCATGTTCTCTGCAAGAGCAGCCAGTGGTCTTATCTTATCTGAGCCATTACTCCAGCCCCATCCAGTTTTCAAAGCTGGATGTAGTGGCCGGTACTTGTCCTACTACTTAAGAAGCAGAGGTAAGAGGAGCTCAGTGTTAGGTTGAACAACGTAGACCCTCCTTCCTCATCCAAAAAGAAAAATCCTGTGTGAATTCAGAGGTCATGTATTTTACTCAGGAGAAAACTACCTACTTCTAGGAATGATGTGCTTCTAAACAGTGATTATTGTCCCCCCCAAATTAAAGTATAGGTGAGTAAATTTTAAAAAATATTTCTTTTTCATGATAATATTCTTTATATAGCAATTTTTCCTATCAGATCTGTTAACACATTTTATTTTCTGAGCAGTTATAGTCCATTTGTTTTTTTCAGATTCTTAACAGGATATGCTTTTAGTTCAGTTGAACAAAATGGGCTTCTTCCCTGCTAATGTTTCTGAATCTCTAATATGCAGGTATTTTCTGTTTAGTTTTTTGACCAGGAAAGAATTGTAGCTGCTTCATCAACAGGATGTGTAACAGTTTTCCTTCACCATCCAAATAACCAGGTAAAGATCTTTTGTTGGAAAAGTAACCGTATATTTTAATTATTTTTTGAGGAGGCTTAAATGCTTAATAAGTTCATAGTGTTTTATAGTGTTTAAATATGAAGAGCACTGTGGCACACTCCTGTATCCACTGCTGTTCTAGAGGCTGTGAAAAAAGGATTGTGGGGTTCCCGGTAGCTCAAGCCCAGTCTGGGCAATATAGCATAAACTCATCTTAAAGAATGGGGAGAAAGCATGACAAGAAAAGATATTATCCACTTTATGAGGGGTGCTGAGAATTAATCTCAGGGTGTCAGATGTAGAAGGCATCCTAGCCACACCCCCCAGCCGTGTATTACTCACTTTTTGATAAAATCTAAAAGCATGTTTATATGTGTGAGAGAATGTATGCTCATCTTCAGCCATTCTATTTCTAGAGGTAGAACCCAGGTCTTCATTAAGAAAGAGAATCTAGAACTGGAAGATGGCTCCGTAGTTAAGAGAAAGCACATTGTTCTTGTGGGGTTTGGAAGTTTAGTTCCCAACACCATGTCAGGTGGCTCACAATACTCTCTTCTGGACTCCAGGAGCTCCTACAAGTATGTGATGCACATAAACTCATGCAGACATACAGACAAGCACTTGAATTAAAAAAAAAAAAAAAAAAACTAAAAAGTAAGACTAATATTTTTTTAAAAATGAAGTCTCTGTTTTAGTGCTTTTCTTGAAAGGGTGCTGACCTTCGGGGTATACAGTGAGGGTATAAGATAGCCCTGTGGGTAGTAACACAGCTTTATGTGAATGAATGAAGTTGCTTATTTCGCCTTGAGAGTTAACAAAGATCTTTTTACTGTAGACACACTTAGTAAATATGACACAAATCTTTTGTTAACTACTTTTCTTAATGGAATCATGCAGAAAAAGTTGTAGAGGTTAGTTCCTTACATGTAAGTTCATTCCTATAAAATTTTAAAGAACTGTCTTTGAACATTCACTTACTTGGTACCAAAAATTATTAGTGATAAATGTGGTATGTCTAATTCAGTGTATACCCAAAAAGTCTGATGGAAGTAGTTTCAAAACACCAGCACTTTTAAGTACAAAGAAGAAATGAGAAGTATTCCTTTTCTAGAATGATATGAGATAGAATTACTATTATTGGTGGACATGGTTGCTCATACCTATAGTCCCCATCATGTGGGAGGCTGAGATAGGACTGTACAAGTCTCAGACCAGTTTAGGATACCGAATGAGGCAGTCTATAAAAAAAAACAAAACCCATTGAAGAAATGGGCTCATTCTTTAGAACTTTGCTGTGATCAATAGTGTGCTCCTTTCTGGTGCCTAGACTCTGTCAGTCAGCCAACAGTGGAGAGCAGCTCACCACCACACAGGCCCCGGCAGTCCTTCCTACAGCAGTGCACCATGCACAGGTATCGTGTGTGACAACCCGGAAATTGTCACAGTTGGAGAGGATGGTCGAATAAATCTCTTCAGAGTTGATCACAAGGAAGCTGTCAGAACTATAGGTAAGTGTTGTTTCTTTCATCCATCACATAGTAATTGAGTTCAGTAAATGTGATGTTAAGTATTTGAAGGTAAAATACACCAGGCAGGATCCCTTTCTTAAGTGTGTTGATGAGGCCAGAGCAAATGATTGAAGACACAGCAGATAGAAATATTTTGGTTTTTGTTGTTATTGTTGTCGTTTGGTTTTGGCTAGAAGAAATTATCAAGTAATCAGGAAGCAAGTGTCAGTTAATGTATTCTCATTACTATACTATAACTCTTACTAAAAGGGAATAACAGAGGTAGTAAGTGATGAAGCATACAGTGACCTGACATTAGATATTTGTTATTAACTAGCTGAAAGATGAAGCCAGAAAGGTAAATTGGAATCAGGTTGCAAAGAGTATTGACTGCATAGCAACAGAGGTCATAGCTTTTAAATGCCCTTGAATGCGCTTGAATTTCATTCTCAACTGTGATTCACTACTGAGAAGATTCCCTGTGATATAGCACACTAGACTTTTTGGAGCACAATCTCTAGGGACTAAACCAGGTATTAGTTTTGGGGGTGGGGGATTCTTTACTAAAAATTTTAAGTTCTGAGTTACATCACTTGCTTAATTGTCAAGGGCCATTGCCAGGAATGATGTATAGGAGTGACACAAATCATGTTTAGAAGTATACATTTTGGGGCTGGGAATAGTGATGCACACCTTTGGTCCCAGCCCTCAGGAGGCAGAGGCAGGCAGATTTCGGTGAGATCGAGGCCAGCATGGTCTACGTGGTGAGTTCCAGGCCATCTGGGGCTACAGAGAGAACCTGTCTCAAAAAGACAAAAAAAAAGTATATATTCTGTGCCTTAAGTTCCTGACATCAGGAAATCTAAGAACAGAACCACTATAAAAGCCAGGTATGGGGCATACTCTGGTAATGCCACCACTAGAGGATGAGGCAGGAAGATCTGAAGTTCAAGACGCACATTAACTACATGAAGGATTTCAATAAGAGCATTAGTAAGGGTGGAGATGAATAGATTTAATATGAGTCAACACAATAATACAAGATCAGAGTGAGCTTTAGGAATCACTGGGTTTTAACCGAATAGAGTGGAAGTTCGGTGTTAAGTTCTAGTGGGCAGTAAGATTAGAACTCAGGAGCTGAATAGCTATCTCAAAAGTAGAGTGCAGATGATAGAATGGAGTGTCCCTGTAATTCCAGCACTGGGGAAGCTGCATCAGGAGGATTACTACTAGCCCAAGGTCAGCCTGAACATAGTAAGACCCTGCCTCCAAAAGAAAAAAAAAGAAATTGATTTCAGCAACCTTAAGAGGAAACAGAAAAACTATATGTAAACAAGCCTTGCATCTAGAAAACAGTTTGTCCTATGAGTGACACACTCCACCAGAGAAGAGTGTCTTGACATGCACATTACTGTACATTTTCCCACGAAAAATTAAACTGTGAGTCACTAGTAATTTTATATGTAATTTTTTAATTAATAGGGGAATGTGACAAAATTTTCTTGGAAAAAAGTAACCTACTAACACACACTACCATGTTTAAACTTCAGATAATGCAGATAGCAGTACACTCCATGCTGTAACCTTCCTTCGAACTCCTGAGATTGTTACAGTAAATTCAATCGGACAGTTAAAAATATGGGATTTCAGACAACAAGGAAACGAGCCCTGTCAGATCTTATCACTGTAAGTTTTGACATTTGATAAATCAAGGATGAGTTTGATTCTTTCCTTCTGTATTTTGTAAATATTTGTTGTATTGAATCAGTGCCTTTATGTCTTTAAAGTATATATTATTTAATAGAGAACTTATTTCTATTTATCAAATAATTGTATTGATAATGGTGGAGTCTACTCTAGATATGACTGTAGATAAAATACAACTCAAGTTATTTTTTTTCCTAGCAGAAATACCTCTTTCTAGGTATACAACCTTTGCTTCTCTCTCAAGAAACTAGAATATAGTATCAGACTGAAAAACTAAGCATTAAATAAGGTAGGAATAAGCAGTATTTGTTATAGTGTATGCACATTTTAAAACCTTAGAAATGGAAATGTTTCTGGCACATCTTACCATTGTGTTATTTTGCCTCCTGTGTTTCCAAATTGAAGAGATAGTGAGTTGTGTTGGCCTTTAATTTCAATTTTTTTCTTACTATTTATAACTATATTTACTTTAGTTAAAAAAAATTTTATTGGGGCTGGCGAGACGGCTCAATGGTTAAGAGCATTGGCTGTTCTTGCAGAGGACTTGAGTTTGGTTCCTAGCACCCACATGGTGGCTAACAACTGTCCCTAGAACTCCAGTTCTAGAGGTTCTACTGCACAACACGGATGCACTTATATACATGTAGGCAAACACTCACACACATAAAATAAAAATAATGAATGAAAATTTAGAAAAACATTTTCACTAAGACTTAGTATCTCCAGCCACAAACATATTGTTTTTGTAGTAGAATGAAATAATATTTCTCCTTGATGCAAAGATAAATTGTATTTTACCACATCTTTGATATTGTCCTATCTCCTTCAAAAGGACGGGTGACCGAGTGCCACTCCACTGTGTTGACAGACATCCCAGCCAGCAGCATGTTGTAGCTACTGGTGGCCAGGATGGAATGCTGAGTATTTGGGATGTTAGACAAGGCACCATGCCTGTATCTCTGCTGAAGGCTCATGAGGCTGAAAGTAAGTACTGTAGAGATGCAGAAGGGTTTTTTTTTTGGGTGTGTTCCATCACATGAGCACATAATGATACACAGGGATCATTTCACATCATAGCTTTAATGTCTGAATTTAAATCATCCCTTTTATCTGACTTAAGTTCTCTAACGTTGCATTATGATCAAGAACTACAGTAAGTATTGTCAGATAGTTATCTCACTGAGCTTATTATTTAAAGTGGAATCTATGGATCAAAACACTGTTTGTTATGCATGTTGTCAGATTACTGACTGTTCTACAAAACTTTGTGCTTCATGTTGTCATACTCGCCTGTGAGAGAATGTCTTTTATCCTATACAAAGGCAGGTTCTTGGTTGTACTAGCTGGTCTGTTGTACTTGTTAATTGCCATTGTGCATCTTGGAGATTGGGTCTCACTTTGCAGCCCGGGTTCTCTTGCTACTCAGTACGTAGCCCCAGTTGGCCTCCACCACATTCCTTATGTCCACTTCCTAAATGCTGAAATTACAGGCATGAACCTCAACTCCTAGATAAAACATTCCCCCACCTGCCACCCATTGCCAGATTGAGTCCAGAGCCTCACACAAGTGCTCTACCACTGCACTATGGACCCAGCTCTGAACTGGGTCTTCCTTGTTTGATTTTGGGTTTTTTTTTTAGATAGGGTCTTTTAATTTATTATTTAATTATTTTTTGAAAATAAGTACAATAAATAATATAGGATACTGTGAATGAAAATTGATTATATTTTTAATTTTTGGTTTCAAAGAAGTTTATGTTCAGTTCTGCTTGAATTAAAGTACAAGAAACAAACATTAAACCAATATTGCAACTTCTTTGTTTAAGAAAATTTTAGGTAGGCATGTGTAATCCCAGCAGTTGGGATATAGAGGCAAGAGGATTAGGAGTCCAAGGCCAACCTGGGCTGCGTGAGAACCCTGTGTCACACATATACCTACCTCAACCCCACCTACTACTCTGGCCCAATCCCCTTAAAAAAAGGAAAAATTTCTCATTATCTTTTGTGATGTTACCATGCCACATTACAGTATTACCTGTATAAACAGCCTGACTCATAACTTTAGTTTTTAAGGGTGGACTCAAACTCATAGGGCACCTGTTCCCCCAGATGTCTCCCAGTGCCAGTGTGTTAAGCCTCACCCATAATTTTATTCAAAACCATTTCTTCAGCCTCAATTGGGGAGCTACAAACTTGGATTCATCTTTATCAGACAATCCTGCCCTTTCATCCTTAGGTCTAAAGCATCTCATATGCACAGTCAAGCATTCTTCTCTGTCTTCATTGTTTTCAGTAAAGATGCTCTGTCTTTCAGAGCTTTGATAAGTTAATTCTCAAGCATTCCCACATTCATTCATTATCTTTGGGTAGAGCAGCAAATTCAGGTTCCAAGTCATCAAGCTCAGGTGCCCAGGTCATGAGAACACATGGTTTAATGAGCTTCATTAGCTTATTGATTTCAAGGTTAATTAAAAATCATTAGTCTAGATTCTGTCCATTTAATAAAAGTCATTCCTACAATCTTTGGAAAAATAAATAACTTCAGTATTACACTAATGAGGCAAGTGAAAGATAGAAAATTGCATGCCTCTTCCACATACAGCTCTGCCCAAGAACAAAAAGAATAAAATGAGGTACACTCTGATAAGTTCCAGTGTTTTAGGTTAACCTGGAAGTAGACATATACTTTTAGATCTCATGTGTCTGTCTTTTTGTGATGCCAGAAATTTAACCCATGTCCTAATACAACCTAGGCAGGTGCTCTGCCACTTAGTTCCTTCCTGTCACCTGAAATGTCCTCTTACCAGTCCCCTTTTAATAGTGTACATAAATGTTGTGGCTTGCTTTAATTTAATTCACCTTCAATCTTAGTTAGAGATAAGGAAGGTGTTTTATAGGTTTCTGTTTTTATCCAATTTGAAAGTAAATGTGTAAATAGTGTAGATTCAGGCAATCTGCTCAGGGTTTTTTGTTTGTTTGCTTGTTTTGGTTTTGGTTTTTGGAGGCCAGGTCTCTGTGTAGCCCTGGCTGGCCTGGAACTCACAGAGATGCTCCTGCCTCTGTCTCCCAAGTGCTGGGATTAAACATGCCCAACTATTTCACTTTGTTTTGTTATTGTTATTTTTTTTCCTCTTCTTTTAAATTTTTATCTTATTTGCATGAGTGTTTTGTCTGTGTGTATATAAGTGCACCTATGACGTGAAATGCCCATGGAAGCCAGTTTCAGTTGTTAGCCACCATGTGACTAACTGAACTCAGATCTTAACCACTGAGCTGTTTGTTTAATCCTGTTTTGTTTTGAGTGCTGAAAGTTGAACCCAGAACCTCATGTCTGCTAGGAAGCTTGCTCCACTGTCCTGTACTCCCAGCCCTCACTTTAATGACTGTAAATGTGCTATGTTAAAAACTCCCTGAGCACATCTTGTTCTCCTGTGAGGTGACCTTTCTATGGCATATTTGTGGTAAATGTCACAGTGAAGATTACCACTTAAACATGCCATTCACTCTGCATGCCATGCCTAAGGCACTTTCTGTATTTGATGCTCTAAAGTAACCTAGCCAAGACTCACAGAACCCTTGTTCAGAGTCTTCCTGTTTTCTCTCCATGCTAAGGAGTCCTGACTAGTCGCTAACACCCATGAATCTGTGGACACCCAATGTTCCCTTAAAGCTTATTGCTGAGGGTGAGGGGTAGGGTAGCAATTACGATGTGGTGGCTTTCTAGAAGCCCTCTGTCTCATTTCCAAGGGACTGGCTGCTTATTTCTGTGCTATAAGCCACGAGTATGCTGAGTACTGGCATGAGCCAACATTGGATTCTCTCTTATTCTTGGTTTTGTATGTTTCCGTTATGGTCTTCCCTCTGTCTTTCTAGTCATGTAGATGTTTATCTGTTATTGGCATGGAAATTTATTATAAGGGAACTTAACCAGTTTTGGTAAAGTCTTCTCAGTATTATCTTGTGGTCATTCTTTTCCATAAGTTAGACAATTCCAGTTATTATTTTTCAGGCCCAATCCACAAGTAGTGACTGCACACCGTAGTAGTCACCAAAGGGTTGTGTTCTGTTATTTAATTTTGAAACCTTTGATTTTTTTTAACTGACGAAGTTTATAGGTATATGATGGAGATTAATGGAAGATGACGTGTAAAATAGCGTTTTAGTGCTCCTTGTTCAGCTAATCTGCACAGGATTAATCTACTAAGCTGCTTGGTTTTTCTCTCTTAGTGTGGGAAGTCCACTTTCACCCATCCAACCCAGATCATCTGTTTACTTGTTCTGAAGATGGATCTCTCTGGCATTGGGATGCCTCCACAGACATATCTGAAAAATCTTCACTCTTCCACCAAGGTAAAATGTCCTAGGAAAGGTCCTACATGTTGTTCTAGTTTACTTTAAATGTCAACTTAGCCATATGATCGTACATACCTGTAACCCCAGCACTTGGGGGTGGAAGCAGGAGAATGAGGAATCGAATGTCAGCCTCAGCCGCATAGTGAGTTCAGAGCCATCCTAGAATATGGATGTTTTCTTTCTCAAAAAGAAAACACAAACACGTTTAAATAATGGATAGGGTCGGGCTGGAGAAGTGGCTCCGTGGTTTAGGAGCGTGTACGACATTCGCAGACGACCTGTCAGATCCCAGCACCCACATCAAGCAGCTCAGAGTTGCCTACAACTTTAGCTCCTGGAGATCCAACCCCCTCTCTTGCTCTCTTGGATTCTGAGGGCACCAGTACTCATATGCATATACCTACACACACACACACACACCACATACATATACACACATATACAGAATTTTAAAGAATTTAATAAAAACAAGTTTTAAAAATATATATTCATGGGTGCCACATTAGACATTGTCTCTCTCTCTCTCTCTCTCTCTCCTTTTTTGGGGGAGAAGGGGCAAGGCTTTTTAAGATGGTCTCTCTGTAGTCCCAACTGGCCTAGAACTTCATATGTAGACTGGGCTGGCCTAAAACTCACGGAGATCTGCCTGCCTTTGCCTTCCTTGTGCTAGGATTTAAAGTTGTGTGCTAGCACACCTGACCTGTCTCTCTTTTGCTGAGGATTGAACTCAGAGCTTTGTGCATGTGAGGCAAGTGTCTACCACTGAGCTATATCCCTGGTTTTGACTTTGTTATTTATTTGAAGTGGAAGCACAATGAAAAAAAAAATGTATGTGTATGAATCCTTTAACTGCATATATGTAAGACAGGGGAAGATGTCAGATTGTATGGGTGGTTGTAAGCCACCATGTGGGTGGTGGGAACTGGTCCTATTTCCTCTGAAAGAGCAACAGGTGCTCTTAACCGCTGAGCCATCTCTCCAGCCCCTCAAGCACAATTTTTACAACCGGGTATGCAATCACAGCAGCTGCCAGAAAGAAGATGGAGAAAAAGAGAAGAGCGATGTCCTAAACCCTGAGTGTCCAGGAAGGCATGTTTAGGCTATTGGCCAGTATCTAAAAGTAAAAGCAGAAGGAAGAGAAAGGAAGTTACACTCTTCTTAGTTAGAACTCAGAAAAATAGACAAGCATAACAGTGTTGCGATTAGAGACGCTCCATAAGCAACTTTCTTTTGGTTTCTTTCTTAAAATTTTGTATGTGTATGAATATTTTTCCTGCATGTGAGTGTACCACGTGTATACAATACCTGTGGAGGCCAAAAGAGGGCATTGGATCCCTTGGAACTGGAGTTACAAATGGTTGTCAGCCACCATGTGGCTGCTGGGAATCAAACTGAGTCCTCTGCAGGAACAAGCCTGTGTTCTTCAACTGCTGAGCTATCTCTTCAGCCCCGTCTTGGTTTCATGATACATATACGGTCTCACTACATGCCTTAGACTGGCTTTGAAATTGCTATGTAATCAGAGCTGGCTTTAAACTTACCACCCTCCTGCTTCAGTCTCCTCAGTGCTGAGATCATAGGTATACAACCACCATGCCTGTGACTTTCTCTTAACATTAAAGTATCATGAACTGTTCCCATTTTCCTGTGCCACATAAATTTGAAAATCACAGGGCTTGAAATATGGATATTAAGTATTTCCTCTCATATTCCTGATTACCAGAAATGCAGTTAGCTGGCACACTTAAGACAGGTTGGTTGTGGTGGATGGCAACTGTACTGCTAGTCCTCAGGAGTCTGACAATAGGATTACCACAAGTTCAGAGTCAGCCTTGGGCTACAGAATAAGACCTTGTTTGAAAAACAGAAAGAAGCCAGAGTTCTTTGTATTTCCTGATTAAAATCAACAGTAAGAACAAAATCAACCAGACACTAAATACTTGTAATGAGGGGTTGTTAGTCACTTGTTTTCCTTTTTCTAAGTGTTCTTGTTTTGAGGGATTTATCAGAGTTCATTTGTGCATTTGTTCAATCCAATGCCTACTACTGCCTGTGATATGGCAGATGTGTATACTACAACAGTAAGCAAAACCAAAAGTTTCACACACAAAACCGGTATTCTATCAGGCAATCATCAGAAAAGCAGAAAGCAGGAACTGCTGGGAACAAGGAAAGGTAATGCAGAAGTTGAAAGTTGTTAATACCTCTGCTGCTACAATATTAGAATCGTCACCAACTGGGCTCTGGACCAGCAGGAAAGGGCCCATCGCTCCCAGGCTAGAAGTGCTGTGGATGTCCGTGTGGCCAGAATCCTCTTCTGTGCTCTCCAGTTACCTACCAGTAGTGCTTCCCAGTAGCTGGGCTCATCCAGACTACAGATGGCAAAGGAACCAGAAACCCAGAATTCATAGACTCCTGCCCCTGCAGTCCGTAGTCGAATAACGAGATATCTGGACAAAATACATCGATTGCACTGTAAGTGTGAAGCAGACTAGGAGGATAAAGAAAACAGTCTTCCGAAGCCAGGTAGTGCAGGATGTAATCCCAGAAGGTGAGACATAGAAGCAGGAAGATTAGGAGTCTGAGGCCATCCTTAACTGCAGCTTGATTTGGGGACATCCAAGGCTACATGACACCCTTTCTTAAAATAGCTGGGGAGCTGGGAGTGGCTGCAGAGATGGCTCAGTGATTAACAGCACTGGCTATTCTTGCAGAGGACCTGGGTTCAGTTCCTAACACCCACATGATGGTTAACAACCATCCGTAACTCCAGTTCCAGGGGATCTGATGCCCTTTTCTGACCTCTGAGGGCATTATGACAAGGGTGCATTTACATGCATACAAGCAGTACTCTCGTACACATTAAATATTTTTTTAAAAACAGCCAAAGGGGAAAGGAAAAGGAAAGTACTCAAGAAATGGATCCATAAATTCTTATTTTTAAAGATGTATTGCTATTTTTAATTGCATGTATTTGTGTGTGTCTATGTGGTATGAGTGCACATGAGTACAGTTTCCCATGGAGGTCAGAAGAGAGCACTGAATCTCTTGAAACTGGAGTTAAAGGTGGTTGTGAGCCACCTGACGTGAGTGCTGGGAACCAAACTCAAGTCCCCCGAGAAAGCTGTGTGCACTTAACCACTCAGTCATCTTTCAGGCCTCCATAAATTCTTCCTCATGAATATTTTATCTTTTGTTACCCAGGCGCTTATATTTCTGTGTATTATTTACAATTTTTGACTTCTTTTTTCCTTATTTCTGTCTCTGGCTATTTGTAGTACGTCTTTGAGACTTTCCATTAAAAAGGCCAGGTATGATGTTTCACACCTTTAGTTCCAGCACTTGAGACACAGAGACAAATAGATCTCTGTGAGTTTAAGACCAGCCTGGTCTACATCCATAGCAAGTTCCATGCCAGCCAGGGCTTATATTAGTGAGATTCTATCTCAAAAAAAAATAGACTGGGCATAATTCAATTTTATGCTTTTCCTAAAGACTACAAGATTGGCATCCCTATTTTCCCTTTGAATGCTGAGTATTTAATACTACTGAATACATTTTGGTCACAAAATGACATATTTGGGTAAGATGGTTTAGCAGGCAAAGGCACTTGCCACCAAGTCCCATAATCTCAGTTTGGTCCTGGGACCTACATGGTAGTGAAAGAATAGAACTGACTCCTGCAATTTACCCTCTGACCTCCACGTGTGTGCTGTACACACATGCAGACACAAGTACACAAGTAAATAAAATGTACTATTTTCTTTTTAAGGATGACGTGTGGTAATAGAATCACCTGCTGGGTTATTGTGGTTTCATTACCTTACTCTTACCTCTCTTATCAGCCTGTTGTAAATGAGAGTTAATTTGAAATGATTAACTTTTTGAAATAGCAGCAGAAGCTTTGTGTTTATTGATATGATATTAGTCTTATATTTTTTCCCCTTTCTTATTTGCTTCCAGGAGGAAGAAGCAGTACTTTCTTGTCTCACAGCATAAACAACCAGGCTAATGTTAATCAGTCTCTAGTAAGTTCCTGGCTCAGCACTGATCCTGCCAAAGACCGCATTGAAATCACAAGTTTGCTTCCCAGCAAGACTCTGTCCGTAAACAGTTTGGATGTTTTAGGTCCTTGTCTTGTTAGTGGAACTGATGCAGAAGCAATTTACGTTACAAGACAACTATTTTCATGAAAGCACTGTTTCAATAAGATTTCAAGTAAAACACACAGCTTTATCCATTTTAACTTCTGTGCAAAATTTTATCATCAGAAAATGTGATTTTTGCAAGAAGACAGTAAACCATTTTTAATGTCAGTGCCCAATTTTGGCTTTTGTTAGCTGAATTCCTCCTATCACTTGCAGAATCTAATAGATGGTAAAAGACTGAGTGTATAGAACATGAGAGGGGTCCTCATGCTATTAAACAATTGCCTTCAATGCAGGCTATTATTGACAGTTAAAAAACCGAGTCTTCTTTTTTTTTAAATGTATTATTCTTTATAGTTAAGGCAAACAATTCTATGAAATAATTATGAAGAGTCAAAGCAGAATTATGTAAATTAAAATTATATAGCCACCAGCAAACATTTACAGACATAAGGTAGATTGCTGTGCATGAGTTTCAACATGGGCCAACGCTACCTGCTTCTCTTGACATCCTCAGCCACATCAGATACCAAGACTCCTCAGCTGATCAAGCATGCTTCTGTAAGCCAGCTTTATTTGTAAAAGTATTTCTTTACATTGACACTCTTGTGAATGATACACATTCTAGAATTAAACTTCCTCAAGCTTAGTGCTTGTTTCTAACCGCTAAAAGTGTATTCATAACAAACTCTTCCAAAGGTAATTACTCCTGTTATTAAAGGTTGAAAGTATTTACAAATGAATTTCATAGAATCATTGCAAACTGGGTGATGCTAGTGCTCTCCAAGCCTTCACTCCAGGATGAAGGACTCTGGTTTGAGTTCTGCAGCCTCTGGCCACCATTTACTTCCCTGCTTCTTGCCCAAGGATCTTCCAACAGCAGCTCTCTACCTTGGCTTGAAGAATGGGTCTATGACTTAGCCTGCTTCCCAAAATACTGCTCCAGAATTCACATCCAGAGGGGCAGTGCTCAGGGCTCCCACCCCATGAAACTTTGAGGGGGTTCTTCCAGCTGTCAGTTTATTCCAGGCTGAGTATCTCTTGCCTTCTTCAGCAATAGTTTAAAGATTGTGTGGACAAAAGTTCAAAGCCCACATTCCTGGGTATCTGTCATAACTGTTACTGCCCTAGAATCCTTTCTAACTCTTCCAAGGAGAATGGCCTTAGAGAAGAGCTGGCAGTAGTATTTGTAGGCCTTTAAGTATCTTAGATGCAACTCAATTGTCTGGTAGCTGCCAGAAACACAAAAATCCCCCTGCTTCTGCCTCCCAAGTGCTGTGACTAAAGGCATGTACCGCCACACCCTGCCCTTACAACATGCTTCTTGATTGATCGCTGTCTCAGGCCTTTGCTTAGTGGTTGGATAAGTTCCTGCCCTTTTTCAGAATTTCTATTCTAGAAACAGAGCACAGATAATCACATAAATACATGTGGAATTGGAATGTATGAGTTAATGAAGAGGGGAGAGTTATATGAAACTAGACTTCTTTGAGAGGGATTTTTGACATACTCAAGATTAGAGCTGGGCATGGTAGATCATACTTCTAATTCTAGTAACTTGGATGTTGGAGGCCAGCCTAAGCTGCATAACAAAACCTGGTCTGAAAAAAAGAAAACAATGAAGATCAAGACAAGCAGAAGGTTTTTACTTCCTAAGAAACTGTTAAAGCTGGTAACTAAGGAAAGACAAAGTGTATTAGTTACTCTTCTGTTGTGATGAAACACCATGACCAAGGCACCTTGTAGAAGGAAGAATGCATTTGAGCTTACAGTTCCAGGGGTAAGAGTCCTTAATGGCCACAAAGGTTGCAAGAAGTGAAAACTAAGCCATCACATCTTGAAGCAAGCACAGGAAGCAGAAAGTGACTGAAAATCTGGCAAGGCTTAAAAACTCTCAAAGCCCACCCCCAAGTAATATGCTTCCAGCAAGGCCTAAAACCTTTCAAAAGAGCGCCACCAACCTGTGGCGGACATGAAGCCTGTGAGGGACATGTTCAGATATATTCACTGAAACTACCACACAAGGGTTAAAGGGAATGGGTTTAATAAGCAACTTGTGCGTGACTCGTGCACATTTTGATGTTACAGTGTAATAAAAGTAGGTGGAACAAGGAAAACCAGTAAGAGATGTGACTGGTGAAATCCAGAATTGCTTTATTTATTTTGTCCTAAGAGCATTGGGAAGTCAGGGAAGATGTTCAAGCAGCTAGACATGATAAAATTTGTGATTCAGAAGATGCTACAGTGGATGAGGAAAGTCTGGAGAGGAAGAAAGGATTCTCTAGAGGCCCAGAACCAACAGAGTAAAGACATATTCAAAGAAGACTTACAGGATTGGCTTACGTACAGTTTGGGTATTCTAACAACAGTTGACTTCTGGAGAGCCTGAGAGCCTCATAGTGGCTCAGTCATGAGGGCACGCCTCAGCAGTCTTTATGCTATCTTACCTCAAAGGGTGTTTTGTGTTGTCTGTTTTTACTTTGGAAATTTTTGTTAACCTCTTAGAATGTGTTATACATTCTATTTATATCTACTTATATATATTCTGCTTTTTCTTTCTATTTTAAACACAGGGTCTCATTATCTAGCTTGGGCCAGCTTCAGATACATGACAGTTCTCCTGCCTTGGCCTCCTTAGTGCTGAGATTATAAGCATTGCACCACCATATTCAATTTATATTCTGTTTTTAAATTTTTTTTTATAATGTATTGCCTGCATGTATGTAAGTGCACCTGTGTTAGAAGAGGGTATTGTATTCCCCTGGAACTGGAGTTAACAGTTACTAGCTGCAAGGTGAGTACTAGTAATCAAACCTGAGTCCTCTGCAAGAGCAACCAGTGCTCTTAACTGCTGAGCCATCCTTCCAGCCCTATACTCTGCTTTTAAATGCCCATTTTGCATTGTTATAGGTCAGTGGTAGAACACATGCTTAGCATTCATAAAGTCCTGCCCAACAAGATAATTATTAACTGAATCCCAAGGAATCTGAGAAGGGAAGACAACGTTATTGATCAAAATATTTTGTCTGGGGGCTAGAGAGATGGCTCAGTGGTTAAGAGCTCTGGCTGCCTTGGTAGGGGACCTGGGTTCATTTCCCAGCATGGCAGCTAACAATCATCTGTAACTCCAGTTCCAGAGGATACAGTGCAGTCTTCTGGCCTCTGCAGGCATTTCATACACACGGTGTACTTACATATATATGCCGGCAAAACACTCATACACATAAAATAAAAATAAATTTAAAAATTTTGTCTGGACCATGTATGGTAGTGCACACCTTTAATAGTAGCACTTGGGAGGCAGAGGCAAGAGGATCTCTGAATTCAAGGCAAGCATTATCTATATATAATGAGTTCTAGACCATCCAGTTACATAGTGAAACCCTATTTTTAAAATAACAAAAAAGGTTGGGATGAGGGAGACTAGAGAGATGGCTCAGGATTAAGAGTACTGGCTACTCTTGCAGAGGATCTGGGTCTGGTCTCAGCACCCACATGGCAACTCCCAACTGTCCCTAACTCCAGTTCCAGGGGATATGATGCTGTCTCCTGGCCTCTGCAGGCAGTGCATGGCATGGATGCACTTACATACATGCAGGCAAAACATGCATACACATAAAATAAAAATATAAATGAATAGGTGTGCTTGTAGACATTACTGGGACTAATTTTTCATACAGTAAAAAGTTACAATGTCAGATACAATATTCTTTTCATGCTCTTTCTATATATCTATATAATTTTTTGTGGGTTTGTTTTTGCTGAGATTGAACTCAGGGCCTTGTGTATACCAGGCACATAGTACCACCCAGCTATACCTACATAGCCCAGAACATGAATATCACAGGTGGTGTTTTTGACAATGTATATTCTCTAATAGCAATAGCATATTTTCTAAAATGTTATTTATTTTATGTATATGATTATAATGTCTGCGTGTAGGTAGGTGCACCCATGTTTGCAGTGCTGGGCACTGCAGAGATCTAGATGGTGCTGGGAATCGAACCCAGGTCCTCTGCTCAGCCATCTCTCCAGACCCTCTGACTTTGAACTACTTAATATGCATCCCGGCTGGCCTCAAATGTATCCCAAAGCTGACCTACGTAGCTGAGGAGGACCTTCAGTTCCTGGTGTCCACCACCATGCCTGGCCTGAAGAAACACCTCCCATCCCATTTTTTTTTCTTTGAATCTTGCGGGGGCGTCTGTGCTTGGACATACATGTGTTTTGGTCCTGGGCTCCTGTGTATAGTGATAGCTATCAGTTTCTGCCATTATCAATCTTCATCTTAGTATTTGAGACAAAGTCTCTCATCGAACCTAGAGTTCATCATTTTGGCTAAACTGGCTGGCAAGTCCCCCGGGGATCCCACCTATCTGTACCTACAGTGTGGGTGTTATAGGCATGTGTGGTGTGCCTGGCTTTTTATGTGAGTGCTAGATCTGAATTCAGGTCTGCATGCTTGCACAGCATGCACTTTACCCAGTAAGCCATCTCATCCCAAGGAACCCCTCTTTAAAACACACAGACATCATACCATTATCATTTTCTGTATTAAATTACTATATTACGGGGGGGGTTGTTTCTTGAGATAGGGCTTCATATAGCCAAAGCCTTGCTCTGAACTCATCCTCCTGCCTCTTCCTCCTGAATGTTGGGATTACAGACACGTGCTACCATGTCTGGTATATTATTTCTTCCCCCTCCCCCTCTTTTTTTTCTAAAGTCTAGGGTTCACTGTGTAGCTGTGACTGTCCTCATACTTGCTATTTAAGCCAGACTGGCTTCAAACTCATATTTACCTGACTCTATCTCTGCCTCTGAATTGTTGGAACTAAAGGTGCGTGCTACCACCCCAGCTATGATTATTTCTTAATATCACTTAACACCATCAGTGTTTAAATTTCTCAGATTGTCTTTAAAATTGTTTTCATAGTTGGCTCAAATCATCAGACAAGGTCCATTGGATTACATGTCTCAAATTGCTCTTTAAAATTGTTATTTTTGTGTATTTGTGTATTGTGTATTCTAACATGGAAGTTAGAAGACAACTTTGTGTAGTCAGTTGTCTCCTACCTTTACGTGGGCTCCAGGAATAGAATATAGGTTGTCTGGCACCAAGCACCTTTACCCATTGAGTCATCTTGCTGACCCTTAAATTGTTTTTTAACGCACAGACTACTACTGTTTCTGCTGATAAGCGTCTTCATGTGGCTGGAAGAAGCAGACAGCACGTTGAACCTGATCAATCTTAACAGCACAAAAGTGGGCAATACCCATGTAGACCTGTTCTTCCCTGATGTGATGTACATGAGTGAAATAATTACATAACCTATTCAATATCCTTATGCATAAAACTACCTGTCTCATTTTGTGGTATCCCAGGACTAAATGCAAACATATGGTTCTAAAGCTCAGAAGATTTTTTTTCCCTCTAGCACTGGAAAGATATAGAACAAATAATTTAGGTAATTTATGTTACCCTTTGAAGATTATTTTCAGTTTTGTTCTCCAGCTCTCAACAACAAAAGTGAGCCTATTTTGCCTGTCAACCCGTTTACATATCACACTTCAAACATCAAACTGACAAAAGAACCTGTCAAACGGCATAAGGAGGCAATCAATCACCAAGTCTAAAATTTGGAATGTAAAAATACCCAAACCACACTGAACATGGTGAATACCTATAATCCCAGTACTCAGAGACTTCGGTAGGATGAACCTGAGTTCCAGCCTGAGATACAATGTGAGACCCTGCCTGAAAAACAAAAAACATAGTCTTATAGTGTGTGCCTTTAATACCCTCACTTATATTAAGTGATCTTAAAGAGAAAGAATACTTCCATCATCATCACAATTTAATGAGTAAATCCAATGCCACTCAAAGGGAAATTATAAGCCCAGTGTGGTGGCCCACTGGTCATAATCCCAGCACTTGGGTGGCTAAGGAGGACTGACACAAGTTTGAGAAATAAGTAAATAAAAACTACACTTAAGAAAATGTAGTGGTGCTTTTAAAATCAAGGAAAAGCAATTTACATATTGGAAAGCAAGCATACTAAGTTCCTCATGTGCACTTGACCTTTACTAGGAGTTCAAGTACCTGTTTGCATAGGAAAAGTGATGTGGATGTGCTATGTGTAAACCAAAGCTTCTCACATTTTTTCAATTTAACGTCAGGAGAACCAACTAAAGAGCTTCCAAATCCAAGACCAGACCTGCCCCAATGCATTTCTTCTGGTCTTTCTTTGCCTTCTTCCTGTTTCTATTTATACTGACATGTATCTATAATCCAGTACTCCTATGGCAAGATGGGAGGTGAAAGCAGGATTATAGATACATGTCATTGAACCAGCTTTCAAACCTAGGTCCACATGCTTGCACAGCAAGCACTTTTACTCACTGGGCAGTCTGTTTTTATCCAGAGTCATCTCCCCAGCCTCCATCCCAGCCTCTCTTGGCTAATGCCTACTGTTTTTAGGAGTCCTTCAGGACTGTTTTTAGGCACCATTTCCTCTCAGCCAGAGTTCTCATCTGTCTGTCTGCATGTCAAATTTCTTAGCAGACAAGTCCTAGAAACAATCATAGCCTCTTTACAACAAGCACATTAGCACCCAGATTTGTTTCCCAATACCATTCTCCAAGAATAAGAACCAGGGGATTATTGGAGAAATGATGACCCATGATGGGTAGTACATAGAAAAGATAACTTAGAGTATCTTAAGCCAGAAAGGATGTTCTAAAAACAGCAAAAACGGGAGTGTGACTAAGGGATGCAAAAGTCACACAAAAGCTCCCAAATTGCAAAAGTGGAATAGTTTGAACAAAATAAATGATTGAAATATAAGGAATAGCTGGAATCTGTACTGATATGTTTGAACAACTAAGTGGAGGACCAAAGAAATCAGTGTAGAATTGCAAATAATTGATTTAGACTCTCTACCCTCCAGGATGTGGGGCACAACCCCACTTCTTCAGTATGGGCTGTGTTAGTCTGGAGCCTTCCCAGAAGACTGAATTTCAGGAAGAGCTTATCTTCTCAGGGACATGCTGTTCTTATGTGTGCTTCCTCTGTTTCCTCTGTTCTTCACCAGTTACCTAAGTACCAAATGGGGACCCCTATTTCCAGAAAGCCTCCAACAGCTGAGTAGGCTGAAGCCACACTAAGGGTCTTACTAGTCCAATAATACAGATCTTCGAACAAAATGGCAGTGCCTATAGTAAACATTTCCATGGTCTGTTATCCACCATTGGCATGCAGTCCAAATCACTTTTTATTTTGTCTTTCATCCGAAATTTATTTTGAGACCATCTCAACTGTGTAGACCCAGCTGGCCTCGAACTCTATTACATAGAGTCACCTGCCTCTGCCTCCTAATGCTGGGATTAAAGGTGTGTACCATCACACCCACTCCTGAAATTTGATCTTTTAACAAGTATTTATGTTTGAACTTTTGGCTACAATACCAGTACTTAACCTCAGACAAAGCAGAGCTAGAATTTGTGGAGGAGGCCTATAATTTCAGCTATTCTGGAGGCTGGCAGAAGGATCACAAGTTCAAAGCCTGTCCAGGGTAGAGTTCAAGTTCTGTCTAGGTTAAAGAGTGAGTTCGAAGCCAACCCGGGTAACTTAGTAAGGCCCTGTCTCAAAATAAAAAATATTCTGAAAACATAGCTCAGCCACAGGGCACTTACTTGCCTAGCATGGTTCATTACGGGAGGTAGGCACCCCGGTGTTGGCTGGCCACCACTTAGAACTGAGCCCTGGGAAGGATGAGGGAGGTAGAAGGGTCAGTTCCAACCCATCCTGGCTGCCTAGAGTGCCTCTACCTGAACCACCTCCCTTCTCCCCCCAAATTAAACAGTACATTCAAAGACCAAAGTTGATGATGCGTACCAGACTTCCAATTCAGTTTCACAAGAAAGAACTACTTGGGGTTGGAGAGATGGCTCAGTAGTTAAGAGCACTGGCTGCTCTTGCAGAGGACCAGGTTTGATTCCCAGCACTCAAATGACAGCTAACAACCGTCTATAACTCCAGTTCCAGAGGATCCGACAGCCTCTTCTGACCTACGTGGGCACTGCACGTCACGGGTGCACTTAACACGCATACAGGCAATAAACTGATAACATAAAGATATTTTTAAAAGCACTAGAACTACTGACGCCGTCTCCGTTGTTCCAGCTATGGCTACAAGGACTTCTGTGGCTTCGGCTGACAAATCACTAAACTCTGCTAATCCATCGGTCCAGGCTGAATAACATTTTATCTGGCTGTTCGAAAATACACGTGCTGGAAGCTCCCGGACGTCCTAGGGGAGCGGGCTAAGCGTCACTCGCGTTTATTCAGGTCCAACACAACACATCCAGCCTCCTGGCGCCTGAGGTTCGGCGCTCAGCTCGCCGCCCTGGCCGGGTGAGGACGACGCTAGTGAAGCGCCGCGGCTCTTTGGGTGCAGAAGGAGAGTGCGGGGGATCCCACTCGGCTTGCCGGGGGGTTGCGGGCTCTGCCTGGAGGCCGCGAGGCGACGTTCACCCCGGCTTCGGGCAGCGGGCGGGAGCGCTCGCTCCTGGCCGCGGCGGGGCGGCCTGAAGCCCCTAGTCCTCGGCCCCCGCGCAAGCGACGCCGGGAAATGCCCACATCCGGGAAACCCGCGGCGGAGTGCGGCGGCGGCGACGCGGAGTGGAAGGCAAAATGGCGGCGACGGCGGCCTGGTGCTGAGGGGAGAGCCAGGTCCCCGCGACCCCCGCGACGGGCCGCGCTGGCCGGCCGCAGCCCCCCGGCGTGTGTCCCCGCCCTGCCCCATCCCGAGCCCGGAAGGACCGCTGGGGCCCCGGGGACGGGCTCCGGCCGCTGCGGTGCCGAGGGCCCGTGGCCGCTGTCCAGGAGCCCCGCTCTCCCCTGCAGGTGAGTGCGGGCCGGCGCCACGGGTGGGGCGCACTGTCCGCGCTGCCCGAGTCCGCGGGGCGGCGGCCGGTGGGGCCCACGCCCGTGCCCGCTGGCGAGGGTCCAGGGGCCCGCAGTGGACCGGCGGGCTCAGCTGGCCGGGTCCGGGCCTGACTGGGCTGATTGCTCTGACCTGAGCTGAGCCCTGCCCTGGGGAAGCAAGGGTTGGCCGCACCCGGCGCCGCAGGAAGAGCCCGGGGCGCTGTGGCCTCTGGTGCTCCGTAGGGAGGGAAGAGCAGGGCTTGCAGCGGGCGACGGCCACCTCTCCTCTACCCTACCCCTTCCGGGTCTGGAGTGGGAGATAAGCGAAAGGTGGTTTTCCAGGGAGTGCATCTAACTAGCCACTGGGATTCGCATCGCATCGCAGCGCGCCCTGAGCTTGTGTGTCCCAAGAAGCGGTCCTGGGAGTAGCTCTTTCAGCCAGCCGAAATGTTTCGGTCACTGCTCACAGTACAAGTGGTGGAAGAGATGGGGGTGGCTTTATGGAGGAGAGTCTGGATAAATA
Source organism: Eospalax fontanierii (assembly GCA_035773235.1). Classification (NCBI taxonomy): domain Eukaryota; kingdom Metazoa; phylum Chordata; class Mammalia; order Rodentia; family Spalacidae; genus Eospalax; species Eospalax fontanierii. Next base: position 15,424,122 of record CM069545.1, read on the forward strand.
GGAAAAATGAAGGAAAGACGGAGGAGTTTTGCAAAGAAACATGTAGCACGAAGAACGACTCTCAGATGACTTTATTATCCCCATTCTCTGACTTGTATAATTGAAATCATTTTCTTAGGGAACAAAGTTTAAATGTTTAACGACAAATGTAAAGATAACTTTAATATGTGTATCGTCTAGAAGTTTAAGTGCGAAGATGAGCAATAAGTATAATTTCACACACAACATGTTATCATTCCAATTTTGGAACTCTATCTTGAATGCCTGGGATCATGAAACTTGTCAGACTTCTATGCAATATTTATTGAAGGTTAAATTTTTTGGGGAAATCAGTCTTGTTCCCCCACGAGGAAGAAAGGGTTAAGACATTAGGGTTCTCTGCTAAGATAACTTCTCTTTTTATGTCATAACTAAGGTGTTCTCTTACATTTAAGTAAGTAGATTATCATTTAGGTGTGACATTTATGTTAGAAGATTTTTACACTACAAAGGTTATTTTGTCATTGAATAATATTATCAAGTAGAAATAGCCATTTTTGGTACGAATATAAAAACATAAGTGATTATTTTCATTTTCTAGTACTGAGATTTGAATGTAGAGCCTTGTAGATGCTAAGCAACCCTTCCCCTCCCTTCCTACATTTCTTTCTGTGAAACAGGAGACAGGATCTCACTGACTTAGCCAGGTTTTTGCCTTTACATTCATCCATTTTCACTTTTTTTTCTTTCTTTTGAGCCAGGGTCTCTTGTAGCCCAGGCTGTGCTGGGATTTGCTATGTAGCCAAGGATGACTTAATCATCCTGTCTCCATCTCAAGAATGCTGAGATTTAACAAACCAAATCCTAACTGTAGGCTTTGTGCATGCCAGGCAAGACCTCCATCAACTGAGCCATACACCTAGCCTGTTTTCACTTTTGATCAATTCATTCTTAGAAAATAAATAGAAGAAAATGTCAGTAGATAGAGATATGCCAGTAGGGCTCGCTGAGCAATTATCCTGCTAACAGTATATACTGTCATTATTCACAGAGCATTAAAGCAAATCATCTTTTTATAAACTTAATCCTGCCTAAGGTAACTCTGAAATCTCACTGTGTAGTGGCACCTGTTTTTTACCTGATAGACAAGAAAATGTATTTTTGAAGAAGGTTCAAACTTTTTTTTAAATGAAAGTTTTGTTTCTTCAATCTAAAGCAATTTAAATGTCCCTTCAAAGCATAAGTGAATCATGATCTCTGCCCTTAGGAAGTTTAAAATATAGATGTAATGAAGAAAGCCCCAGACTAGCTTAGTGTTTGTGAGGCCTGTCGTCACATTACCTCCAGTAACTAGATATCTTTATGCAAGTTACTTCTCTGGCTCTAGTCCCTTGTCCGTAAAAATAATAATAATCTAAATACACCATATGCTCTATAAATCTCTGATCTAAGAAATCTAAGAATATGAGAAAAATAGAAATTTTGTCTGAATAATGTAAAAATGCATTTGGTGTCCAGAGAAGAATAACAGTTCAATGAAAATTTTTGTTAGAGGAAGCATTTGAATGAAGCCTTGAAAATTAAGTGTAGTTTCTACAAGAGAGTAAAGGTTCTCTCAAGAATGACTAGGGGCCAGAGAGAGGGCACAGCAGTTAAAAAGCACTGGCTGCTCTAGCAGAGGACCTGGGTTTAGTTCAGGATCCACATAGTAGCTAACAACCACCTGTAACCCCAGTTCCAGGGGGTTACCCTCTTTTGGCCTCCACAGTATTGCACACATACAATATACTTACATACATGCAAGCAAAGCACCCAAAAGGGTAAAAACAAATAAATAAATTGTTTTTTAAAAGAAGAATAAGGCCAGAGCAGGCATGGTGATCCACACCTTTAATCCCAGCACTCAGGAGGCAGAGGCAGGCAGATCTCTGTGAGATCCAGGCCATCCTGGTCTACATAGCAAGTTTCAGGCCAGCTGGGGTTACAGAGAGCCCCTGTCTCAGAAAACAAAACAAAACAATAAAGAAGAAGAAATAGAAAGAATGAGGACATCAAAGTAGAGAAGCACAGGGTCTAGCTGAGAGCCAGTAACTGGGTTAGAATGCAGGACACAAGCATGGACCTAGATGAGAAGATATACACTACCCATCTTCAGGACTCCTTCTTACTGCAGGACATTGGTCCTTTACTTCTCAAGTGCCTGTTGTAAACATGTATTGAACTTACTTAATGTTCACAACAACCCTAAGGGATAGAACCTGGTGGCACCCACCTTTAATCTCAGCACTCTGGAAGCAGAAACAGGTAGATCTCTGAGTTCAAGACCAGCCTGACCTACACAGTAAGACCCTGTTTACCAAAAAAAAAAAAAAAAAAGCTGAGAGTTAACGCAGTGTTTCCAGAGCTCTAGCTACTACTTTTGAAAGGAAGAGTAGTTAAGGGAGGAGTCATTGAAGGTTGCGTACTAGGGAAGTAACATGCTAGGACTGTTCATTAGAAAGACTAATTTGACATCATTGCACCAGGAGCTAAGGAGTAAGGAGGTAAGCTGTTTTACCTTAAAGAGTTCTATAAAATTTTTTTGCCTATTAAGTTTTCACAGTTCATAATAATACAGTATTAAAACCAATTTTGGTCATTCTTTGTTGATGGAATTGTAAATTAGTTTACCATTCTGGATGGTAATCTGACAGTAAGTATCAGAACTTAATTTATTTTGTGGTATTAGAGAACAAACCTGGATCTTGGGTATGCTAGGCAAATGCTCCAATACTGAGGTATATTCCAGTCCATTATCTTTTACTTATGTACTTATTTTTATTTTTAAATATTTTATTTTTTATGTGTATGAGTGTATTGCTTGCATGTGTGTAAGTGCACCCATGTCATGCAATGACAGAGGAGGTCAGAAGAAGGCATCAGATTTCCTGGAACTGAAGCTACAGATGATTGTTAGCCACTATGTGGGTGCTGGGAATTGAACCCTGGTCCTCTTTAAGAGCAGTCAGTGCTCTTAACCACTGAGCCATCTCTCCATTCCCATTATGTACTTTTTAAAAGACTTATTGTTTTATTTTTATTTCTATATATGTGTCTGATGTGGGTAGGTGCATGTAGATACATTGCCCTCAGAGGGCAGAAGAGGGCTTCTCATCTCCTGGAGCTGGCTTGAGCCAGTGTTTTCAGCATCCATCCATCCATTTATCCGTCTGTCTATCTATGAATGATAAAGTCTCAAGTAAAACCAAGGCTTGTCTTGAATTCAATATGTGGAGTGGTATTGAACTTCTGTATGTACTACCATACTTGATATTTGAAACCAGGTTTTTTTTTTTTTAAAGATAGACAAGCACTCTACCAAGTACGCTATTATCTCCAGCCCTGTTTGTTTATTTATTTATTCATTCATTTATTTATTTATTTTTTATGCTGTCTCTCATATCCCAGGCTGGCCTCAAACTTCCTTCATAGGCAAGGATGACCTTGAAATTCTGACCCTCTTTTTTTTAGATTACAGTTCTACGTGGCTGTAGGGAGAGAGCCTGGGGCTTCATGCGTTCTAGGCCAGCATTCTACCAGCTACATCCTCACCCACATTTATTTATATTTGAACCAGGTTGTCTGTAGCCCAAGCTGGCCTGGAGTTCAGAAAGTGCCATAAACATACCTGGACATAGTTGCCCACACCTATAATACCTTTGATTCCAGCAGTGGAGAGGCAGAGGCAGGTAGATTTCTGTGAGTTTGAGGCCAGCCAGGTCTACACAGTGAGACCCTGTCTCATAAACAAAAACAGGCATACATAAGGTATGGGGCTGGAGAGGTGGTTTAATGGTTTAAGATCACTGGCTGCCTTTACAGAGGACCCAGGGTTCAGTTCCCAACACTCACATGGCACCTAACCACTCCAGTTCCAGGAAATCCAATCCCCTCTTTTGGCCTCCATGGACACTGCATATACATAGTACATTTAACACACATAAGCAAAACAAACACAAAATAAAAGTGAATAAATAAAATTAAATCTCATATATGAGGCTAGTATCAGCATCAACCTAGTATACTAGTGTTTTTGTTTGTTTGTTTTGCATTTACTGTACTGTGTGGGAGGGGAGTATGCACATGTACCACGGGCAAGTGTAGAGATTAGAGAGCAACTTGTGAGAGTCAGTTCTCTTCTGCCATGTGGATCATGGGGATCAAACTCAGGTCATCAGGTTTGGTGGCAAGTACCTTTACAGGTGTCTTATAGTCTCTGACATTCTGTTTTACAATAAACTTTATTTTTAATAAGTACATTCACAAATAATGATAAATATAATAAGTACATAACCCAGTAACATAGTTCTTTATCATTGCCAGGTATTATGTACTGTACATAGTTATAAGTGCATCATTTTGTACAACTGTCTCAAACTGTAGTTTGTTTACATCATCATTACAGACATAGGAGTGATGCATGACACGTGACTGTAATTTACCAAATAGCCAGGAGCAGTCAATATACTCTTCTAAGATCTCTTTTCCAAATTCTTTTCTTAGGACCACTAAAATCAGGCTCTTAGTGGTCATGGAAGTTATTACAAATAGCAGATTTTTTTTTTTTTCTTTTTCGACAGGATCTTGATTTGTAGACCAGGCTGGGCTAGAACTGGTAATCCTGCTTCAACCTCCCAACAGCTGGGATTATAGGCATGCCCCACAATGCCTGGCACTAAGACATAGCTTCTTCAAATATTTTTGTTACTGTGAAACAGTTCTTCATTCTGCTAGCCTCCAGCATCAGTTTATAATGAGAGACTAAATATGCAAACAGGCAATGGCTAAATCATAAATAATACTAGAATTCTAACCACTATAGCTGGAAATCTGACCTCTGACTTCAGCTTCCTAAATGCTGAAATTACAGGTGTGAGCCACCATACATGGCTTAGCTTCTCTTAATTTTTGTGTCTGGTTCCAATTCCAGGCCAGTTAAAGAAAGTCAGATATGTTCTTCAAACTAACTAGCCTACCTGCATCTTTTTCTTGCTAACAACCCACAATCAAAGTGTATACCTGAAATCTCCCTTTAAAAACATTTTTTTTTTCAATTTATTTTTAATTATGTGCCTGTGAGTGAAGGGACCCACAGAAGCCAGATCTGCTGCTTGTCAACATTCCCTAGGAGGTAGAGCAACAAGCAGTTATGAGCTGCCAGATATGGTAGGTGGGAACCAATTTTTGGTCTTCTAGTCTGTGCTCTTAACCACTTTGCCATCTTCCCAGCCTTTCCTTTTCATTATAATATATCTCCCTCCTGCTTGTCTTTTATCTCTGCACAGCAGAGACTGTTCCTAAAACAAGTTCTGAATTAATAGTCTCTGCTTGCTCTTATTTGGGCATTCTTTGTCTATTTCCACACTATTATTAATACTTATACTTTTCATCACTGTGATTAAAAAAAAAACCCTCAGGTATAAATAAGAGAGGAAAGATATATTATGGCTTACAGTTTCAGCAGTCCTAGTTCATCTTGGTGGGGAGGACATAGTAGACTATCTCACATCATGACAGAAAACAGAGAGACTAAGAAGGTCTTAGAACAAGATTTGGCCCCAAGGACCTACCTCAGTGACTAAATTCCTTTAACTAGGCTATTCCTCCTAAAGTTTCAGAAACCTCCCAAAATAGTGTCACTAGCTGGAACCTAATTTTTTTGTCTTGTTTTTGTTGGTGATGGTGGTATTTGTTTGTTTGTTTGGGGGTTTTTGCTTTTTGTTTTGTTTTGTTTGAGACACAGTCTCCCTCTAGTCCTGGCAGGCCCAGAAATTGCTATGTAGACCAGGGTAGTCTTGATCTCACAGTGATCTACCTGCCTTTGCCTTCTGAATGCTATGATTAAAGGCATGTACCACTACACCCAGCTTTGGGACCTAGTCTTTTTTAAAAAAATATTTTACTTATTTATTTATTTTATCTGTATGGGTGTGTTGCCTGCATGTATGTAAGTGCACCCATGCCATGCAGTGCCCCTGGAGATCAGAAAAGGGAGTTGGATCTCCTGGAACTAGAGTTACAAATGGTTGTCAGCCGCCAGTGTAGGTGCTGGGAACCAAACCTGGGTCCTCTCCAAGAACAACCAATGCTCTTAACTGCTGAGCCATCTCTCTAGCCCGTGGAATCTAGTCTTTAATGCATGAACATCTAGAGACATTTATAATCAAACTGTGGCATTCCTGTACCAGTTCCCAAAGGCTCATGATCATCTCAAAATACTTTCAGTCTATCTCCAAGAGTCTTCAAAGTGTCAGCAGTTCCAACGTTGTTCAGAAATCTAAAGTCTTCCTGAGACTCAAGGCAGATTCTTAATTGTGAGCCTCTGTAAATTAATAAAGAAAATTACATACTTCTAATACACAGTGGCATGGGTAAACCCATTCCAAAGGGAGGATTAGGGCTATAGAAAGGAGAAATTGGACCAAAAGAAGATTAAAACCTATCAGGGCAAATATTTAACTGTTGTATCTGGGGCATATATACCATAATGTTAGCTTCAGTGAGCCCAGATAGTCCTGTTACTGTGGCTTTGCTAGTTGGCCATGGCCTATCTTGAGCTGACTTTATTTACTGTCTAGGGCTTTCCTTGGTAGATGTTCATGTTCCTGGCAACTCCCAACATCCTGGGATCCATATTGCAGCTCAGGCTTCCACCTCAGCAGCTTCATGCATTGCTCTTTCAGAGGCTGCCTGCAAGAACTCTGGTTCTGTTACATCTTACCTAAAATGTTAAGGTTGCCTTTAAAACTCTGTAAGTTGAATTTTGGATGTCTGCAAACTAGTATCGAAAGGATGATGCAAAGGCCTTGCCACCACCTCAAGCTGTAGCAGGGCTACCCTAACACATGTCCGCATTGAACTCTGAGTGACTGGATAACCAAGCACAGTGAAATGAATCCTGGGGAAACAACTTCCTAAGCACTTCCTTGAAAGTAGAAATCAGATAAAATCAGATGAGCTTACTCTTCCTACCATTGAGCCTGCGACATGGCCAATTCCAGAGAGGCCCTCAAGGCATCTTTCGTATTACCCTGATCCAAATTACTGTTTTGTTTTGAATGGCCAAATTTCTTTCAACCATATCTGCCTTTCTAAAACTTTGGATGTGCTCCTTTTCTGGTGCAACTGCACATTTTCTGAATCTGACTGCTCTCCTTTTTTTCTCCCATTTCTCACTACAAATCTGGCCAAAGGCAGCTAACAATAACCGTACCATAGCCTGAACTCTAGGCTGCTTTGAATTTTCTTTCATTAAATTAATTAATCCATCACTGTTAAATTCAGTTTAATACAAATTCTTACAACACAGATGAAATATGGATACTTCTTGGCCAGAATGTAAAGAAATGGCCTTTAGTTCAGCTCCCAGTAGAGTTCTGTATTAGTCAAGGTTCTCTAAAAGAAACAGAATCTGTAGAATTAGATTAGCTTACAGGATAGCATCCAAGTACTTCAACAATGGCCATGCCACACTGGAGAGGCTGAGAATTCAGGAGTTGCTCAGTCCATGAGGCTTGGTGTCTCAGCAGTCCCAATCTTGCCTGATAGATTCCAGGAGATCCGCTAGTCTTCAGTCTGCATCAGAATCTGAAGAAACTGGTCACAGCAGCAAGACTAACTTATCAGTGAGAGAGAAGGCAGCAGCAAAATGGGACAAGCTCCCTCCTGCCGTGGCCTTTTATATGGGCTGCCATCCGAAGGTAACACCCATATTATGGTGGGTCTTCCAGCTTCAAATGATCAATCAAAAAGATCTCCCTGATTTCAGTTAATCCCAGATCCAGTCAAGTTGACACCCAGGATAAGCCATCACAAATTCTCATCATCACATCTCATTCCATCTCATAAGCCCAGCTTTTCCTGTTTGTTCTCCTAACATTCTGGCTTTTACCTCTCACTAAACTCTGCTCATATATATTGTTCCAGAGCCTCTCTGCTCCACATTCCAAACTTCCAAAATTCTTCCCACAAACCAGTTTCAAGGGCTTCTAAACCACATGATCAGAGCATTAGTGCCCCCCCTCTGTAGTACCAATTTTCTGTTAGACTTTTTAAAAAATAATTTTAAAATTATTTTATTTTGGAACAGAGGCTCACTATGTAGCCCTGGCTGGTCTGAAACTCATAGAGATCTACCTGTCTCTGCCTCCTGAGTACTGGGATTAAAAGCATGTATAACCAAAAGGCATGTATAACCACCCCCAACTAAATTTTCTAAAACAGCATAAAAGTAAACTAAGTTTTTTATTATATTAGTTTATGTATATGTGTGTACATGTACACAGGCCACAATGCAGAGATAAAAATCAGAGGATAACTTTGGGAAGGTGTGGGTCCAAGAGGTTAAACTCGGATTGTCAGTCATGATCAAAGGCATGGGCCACCACACCCGGCTAAAGCATTCTTAATAATTATTCTTAATAATTTTACTTCATAGCGTACTGTTTGAGGGAAATAAGGAAAATCCGTTTTAGAGACTAGGCACAGGGAGGTGAATGAAGTAACTTACTCTGGGCCTAAAGTACTGTTTAATGAAGTTGGGTTCTCAACTGGAAGGTACTACTTACAGCAATGGGGATTTCCCCACTATATGGAACTACTTTATTGATCACTATAGCTTTACTTGTTTTGTTTTGTTTTTTTAGTTTACTCATGTGAAGAATTTTAACATTTGTGAGAACTTCACCGAAAGAATTGTTTTCATTTTTGCTCAAGAGGAAGCTCTGAATCTGTCACCTAGCTCTTAAAGAAGCCCTTTGTGTGGGTCCATAGATAGATGCTTTGATGAAGAGAAGTGAAAAGCCGGAAGGATATAGACAAATGAGGCCTAAGACCTTTCCTGCCAGTAACTACGCTGGCAGCAGCCGCCAGATGTTGCAAGAGATTCGAGAATCCCTTAGGAATTTATCCAAGCCATCTGATGCTGCTAAGGCCGAGCATAATGTGAGCAAAGCAACAACTGAAGACCCTCGACAAGTGAGAAATCCACCTAAATTTGGAACACATCATAAAGCCTTACAGGAAATTCGAAACTCTCTATTACCATTTGCAAATGAAGCAAGTTCTTCTTCCCGAAGTACTTCAGAAGTTAACCCACAAATGTTTCAGGATTTGCAAGCTGCTGGTTTTGATGAGGTAAGAACTTTTAAAGACAGAGGGAAAAAAGACGTTTTTAACCTGCAATATGTTAGGTGAGCTCATGCTAAAGTGTTTCTTTGAGAGAATTTAAATAGGTATACATATTTGTGTATTCTATCAACAAAGAATGTTAAGTTTACAATCGTAATTATTATTACAAAATAATGGTTACTTTTGTAGTTTCTTCTGTGGTGTCTGCTACTATGTCCTGGAGTTCCTAGAATTTCAAAGGGGAGATCAGAAAGTCAGAGGGAAAGTGTAGTTGAAGAAAGCCACAGATGATGGTAGGGACAGGGAATAGTTTGTATGAACTGTGAACATAGTGAGCATAGTGGCTGCTGAAGAAATAACAGCTTCAATGATAGGAAGCCTAAATTCGTAGTGTAGAGAAAGAATTATAGCAAGCAAGCTGCTGTATTCAGGTCACTCAGGCCCAAGTTTTAAATTTCCCCAAGCTGTGGAAATTGTAGGATTGGAGAGATGGCTCAACAGTTAAGAGCACTGGCTGCTTTTGTAGAGAACCTGGATTCATTTCATGTCTGCTTATAACCAGGCATAATTCTAGCTCTAGGGGATTTGACTCCCTCTTCTGGCCATACACATGGTGCACATACATACATGCAGTCAAAACATACATACAGAAATAAAATATAAAATAATAAAGTAAAAATGTAGTTTAGGCTAACAGTACCTCCTTTGTTTTTAGTTCCTTAGACACAGGTTCTCACTATGTAGCCCTGGCTGGCCTGGAATTTACTGTGTAAACCAGGCTGGCTTCAAACTCAGAGAAATCTACCTGCCTCTGCCTTTTGAGTGCTGTAATTAACAGCTCGGTATGTGCCACCACACATACTAATGCCAAGTCTTTAATATCTACTCCAGAACTTATTTTGAAACCTTTTCAGAACATATTTAGTTACATTTTTGTCTAGGTTATTAATAAAATTTGTTTCCCACTATAGGATACATTGTGAGTAAATACTTTAGGTGACAGATCATTTTAGATAAAAAATGGCTATATAAAATGTAACTGAATGAATAATCAAGAGTTATAGGGAGGCATATTGACTCATGCCATCACTAAACATACTGAGTTAGTATTTCAAGTTTGGTTCATCCTGGGGTACACAGTGAGTTCCAGATCATTCTGCACTGGAAGACAATGAGACTCTGTTTTAAAAACCAAAAATGAGGACTGGTGAGATGACTCAATGGGTAGAAGTGCTTACACATAGGCCTGCTGACCTGAGTTGGATCCTGAGACCCCACAGGTGGCAGGAGAGAACTGACTCCCATGAGTTGTCCCCTGACTGTCGTGTTCATTCTGTGTACTCTTTCTATCCTTTCTTGCCCCCCCCCATACACACATGCAAATAATAAAATAATCTTTTTTTTTTTGAGACGGGGTCTCCCTGTAACCCCAACTGGCCTGGAACTTTCAGTGTGGACCAGCTGGCCTTGAATTCATAGAGATCCACTTGTCTCTGCCTCCTGAGTGCTAGGACTAAAGGCATGTGCCACCACACCCAGCTCTTGAAGATAATACATTTTTAAGATAAAATTAAATTTAAAAATATAAATTAACTACTTAATATTTCAAAAGCACAGTAACTTTTTCCTAATCATAAAAATATTTTCTGTTAAGAAATTTTAAAATTACCTTTAGTTCCATTATGTAAGACAACTACCCTTAAAATTCCTTTACCATGTTTCTATGTATCTCTATGTAGTCATGCATGACTCAGTGAAAGGAAAACTGTTAAGCAATTTGGTCATTGTATAACTATTATAGAGTGTACTTACACAGTCCTAGACAGTATAGCCTAGGCTTTGTAGGACAAATAGGTCATATTTATGATCTTTTGATTATTATGGAAATGTTATGTGATATATGACCATCTTTAAGCTTTTCCAAAGAATATTTTTAAAAAAAATTATAACTGGTCATGGTGGCACATGCCTTTGATCCCAGCACTTGGGAGGAAAAGGCCAGTGGATCTCTGTGAGTTTGAGACCAGCCTGGTCTACATAGTGAGTTCCAGGCCAGCTGGGACTATAGGGAGACCCTGTCTCAAAAAGACCAAAAAATACTACATGTATTCATTTTTGTGTGTTGCTATGGTGCATAATGCAGAGGTCAGAGGACAACTTGTAGGAGTTGGTTCTCTCCTTCCACCATGTGGAGCCCGGAGATCAAACTCAGGTTGTCAGGTTGGCAGCAAGCATCTTTACCCACTGACCCATCTCACCAACCCTCCATCTTTATTTTAACAATATTTTATTTGGAAATGTTTTTGAGGTGAGGTCCTGCTGTGTAACCCAGGCTAACTTCAAACTAAAAGCCTCCTGCCTCAGCCTCCTAAATTAGGGAATTATAGACATGTGCTGCCATACTTAGCCTGCATTTAATTTTAAAAATTAGACTTAAGTATGAATTATAATAATAAAGGATTTGAAATGAGAGATTTGCAGCTAGGAGAAAAAAATGGTTTCTGGCTCATTCTTTTACTATTTAGTTAATATTATTTCCCACTATTTATATACTTAGGTATTCTAAAAATGAATTTGTAGTAGAAAACTGACATGGGATAGGAAAGGGGTGTGTGGAGGGTGGGGGAGAGGGTGCGTGTGCTGTTTTTCTGAAGGATTAAATAGAAAATGACTCAAGAGCATTCTTCTGAGCACTTTCTGCTTAGCCAAAAAACAAAGAAAAAATAAACAACTGATTTTATTCTTTCATTTCATATATTGCCAAGGGAAGAGCTTATCAAATCACCCAGTTATAAAGATCCTTACATGATAATATGATAATATGTTGTATAAATCACTCTCGAAGTATGAATCCATCAGTCAGGATAGCAAGTCAAACCAGAAAAGTTCTATATCTTTATGGTACTTAAAAGTTCTCTCTAATTAGATAATTTTAAGGTTTCTAAGGCTTTGTTCAATGTCATTTTTTTCCCTAGTGCTGTGGAGCAAATTTAGCCTAGGACCATGTACATGCAAGGCAGCAGTCAAATACTGAGCTACATTCCCAGCCTCAATGTCCTGTTCTTTGTTTATTTTCAGTAATTATAATAGTTTTTGCATCTTCTTTTTATTACCTTGTATTAGTAGACTTCAAGGCAGTTGCTTTTGGGTTTTTTTTGTTGTTGTTTTGTTTTTTTTGAGACAGGGTCTAGCCTTGAACTCCATGTAGCCCAGCCTCACCTCAAATTCTCTTGCCTCAGCCTCTCTAATGATGGGATTACCGGTGTGAACCACTATGCCCCACCTCATTTTTTCTTCCAAGAATATGTTTCTGGTGACTCTGTTGAATTAAAAGTTCAAATATTTTAAGATTAATTTCCTCATAGAAATAAATGTTAAATAGAATCTGTTCCTTCTGGTGCATGAAAGTATATAATCACTAGATTATATTTTTTCCTATAAACATAAAACATAGGGGCATAATTGTGTTTTCCTATCACTTGTATTACAAAGGCACCAATCTGAGGGTGCTCTTTTTTCCCACTGGTACCAAAGTGGAGCTGCTGGAACTCAACCTTGAACCAGTCTGATTCCAAATGTCATTCATTCCATCTAGTGCCTAACCTCCTAAAGTTTTCATCTCATAATTATATCCAGGCTAAGTATTTTTTTTCTACCATTTCTCCTTTGTTTGTACCCCTATAAATAAACTTCCCTGAAAATGTAAACCCTTAAGGGGATAAAAAACTAGAACTATGTAGTTCTTTACTGATGCAAATAATGCCTAAGGTACTTAATAAAATACTTTAGCGACCTAAGAAAATCATTTCCAGTGTTTTCTGTGTGCATATGTTGGGGGGGGGGGTCGTATGCCCTAGCACAGGCAGAGAGGTAAGAGAACTATTTTATCTGCTGAACCATCTCACTGGTCCCTTTCCAGTATTTTTATTTCTATCTTTTAAAATCTAATAATCTCTCTTCATGTAAGAATGAAAAGCTGGAAGAAGGCTCAGCAGGTAAAGGAAGTTGCTGCTGAGCCTGAGGCCCAGAGTTCAGTCCCCAGGACTCAGAGATGGTAAGAGAAGAGAAGTAACTCCGGAAAGTTGTCCTCTGACCTCTACAGTGCATATGGCTTGAGAAGGCACACATATAAAATATGTAAATATAATTAAAAATGAAAAATAAAGTGAAAAAGTAGTCAAAATCATATTGCTATGGTTGCATTTCCAAAGAACTTAATCCTAGGAATAAACAGTAGCCTGTTAGATAAAGGTGAAATGTTAGAGAAACATTTCTAAGATTTGAGGGTTTGTTAAGTTTTCTTTAGTAGTTTGAGATTTATGGGGCTTTTTTCTTTCAGCAGTTACAAGAAAGACATTAATGTTTGGGGGGCTTGACATCAGCTGCCAAGCCTTTATCAGACCCACATGGTAGAAGGGAAAACCGATTTCTACAAATTGACCTTTAACCTCCTCACACTTGTCGTGACACACACACACAAAATAAATCAATGTAATAAAATTATGGCTTATAGCACTGTCTGTCAAACTAGCAGTTGCTCTTGTGTTACTCATAGCGTTCTTTCCTTCTGACAAGTATAATATTTTAATTCTTTTTGTTACAATTTTTATCAGGATATGGTTATTCAAGCTCTTCAGAAAACTAATAACAGAAGTATAGAAGCAGCTGTTGAATTCATTAGTAAAATGAGTTACCAAGATCCTCGTCGAGAGCAGATGGCTGCAGCCGCTGCCAGACCTATTAATGCCAACATGAAACCAGGTGATTCAATTTTTTTTCTTATCTCTTCTTTTGTAATATGGTTTTAAAACACCTGAATTTGTCAAATCTTTGGTCCTAGAAACTGCTTACATTGCCAGGCATGATTACACACCCCTGGCAATATTAGCATTTGGAAGATAATTGTGGAAGAATTAGAAATTCAAGGCTAGCCACAGCTACAAAGTGAATTCAAAGTCAGTCTGGGCTACAAAAATCGATACAAAACAGAAAGGCTTGAAGGAAGGGTAGGAGAGAAAGAGACAGACTGCTGATAGCATTCAATGAAGAGAAGTGTCAAATTAAGGTAATGTTGGATCTGGGGTAGTAGCTCAGGTGGTAGAGTGCTTGCCTACCGTGCATGAAGCCCTGGGTTCAGTCCCTAGAACTGCATAAACAGGCCTCATGGTGCATGCCTATAATCCCAGCAATCGGGAGGTAGAGGCAAGAAGATCAGAAGTTTGAAGTCATCTTTAGGTACATAGTGAGTTTGAAGCCAGTCTGGGATATATGAGATTGTGTCTCAAAAACAAAAATGGGGACTGGAGAGATAGCTCAGCAGTTAAGAGCACTGGCTGCTCTTGCAAAAGACCCAAGTTTGAATCCCAGCACCCACATGGTGGCTAACAACCATCCATAACTCCAGGCCCAGGGGATCGGACCCCTTCTTCTGTCCTTCAAAGGCTCTTCACAGCATGGATGTACTTATATACATGCATGCATAACACTCATACACATAAAATAAAAATACATAAATAAAAATTAAAAAAAAAAAAATCAGGGGCTGAAGAGGTGACTCAACTGTTAAGAGCCCTTCTTGCTCTTGCCAAGGAGCAGAGTTTAGTTCCATGTTGGTAACAGTCACAATCTCCTGTAACTTCAGCATCAGGGGATCTGCCTTCTATGGGTACTTCCATGCACCCTGGATACATGTACACAGATACACACAGAGACATATAAACATACACATAAATAAAAAATAAAAATAAATCTTAAGAAAATAGTGTTGGAGTGTTATATAAAACTGTATTTGAGGATGAGGCCTTCATCTTTAACAATTGATAGATAATTCTCATAAACAGTAGTTTAGTTTAAGTCTCGAAGTATTCAGTTGGTTATGTTGCAACTGGAATGTCTTTTTTCCTCAATAATCACTATTTTTATTTTTACTTTTTCATATTTTGAAGAAATACAGGTTCATCACAAATACTTAGACAATTAAACAAGAAAACATTGTTATTGTTATTATATATATGTATGTATGTATGTATGTATGTATGTCGTATGTCTGGGTATTCCAACAATGGCTGACTTCACACTGGAGAGCCTAAAAACCTGGTAGTTGCTTAATCCATGAGCCTGGTACCCTCAGCTCCCAATCTGACACTGAAGGCTTGGTTTCTTGGAGAGCTACTGGTCTTCAATCCATGTTAGAAGCTAGAAGAAGCTGAGTTCTAGTATTAGTGAAGGAATGGAGTTGTGATTGGTGTAGCAGCAGCAGCAGAGGTGGTAACAGTAGTAGGTGAACATACCCAGCAAGATGTGCAAAGGCAAGTAGGCTAATAGCAAAAGTCTTTTTTTCTCTGCCCTCCTTATATATGGAAGATGCTGCCATGTTTAGGGTGAGTCTTCCCACTTCAATTAATGTAATCAAGAAAACTCCGCACAGGCTTTCCCAGAAGCTAACCTTAATGTAGAGAATCCCTTACAGGTGTGATCCAAAGTTTTATCTCTTAGTTGATTTCAGATCCAGTCAGGTTGACAGCCAAGATTAACCATCATAGTAGGGATAGACTTGATGGCAGATACATAGTTTATGGATTTGAAGTGAAGTTAGTTTGGACTAAGAATTGCAGGGGAGGAAGGTGAAAGAATTAAAAGGAAATAAAGCTGAGGATGTGATAGTAGATTATATAGGGGAATTCTGATAAAGAGAGATTAGTTATGGCTTAGAAAAATAGACAGATGGCAGGGCTTGGGCTGACACTTGCTGTGCAAGCATGAGAATTAGAGTTCAGACCTCCAGAACCCACATAAAGCCCTGGTGTGGTGACCCCTCTATAATCCTAGGTGCAGGAAGTAGGGACTCCCTGAAGTAAGCTGCCTAACTGTACTATCTGAAATGACAGGCTCTGGGGTCAGCAAGAGACCCTCATCGCAAGGTGTAAGGTAGAAGGTGACTGAGGAAGACACCTCATGGCAATGTGGCCTCCTCAGAAACCTGCACACAGATGCATATGCACCCATACACACATATGTGCCCAAACCATGTGAACACATGCACATACATCATATATACTTGTATATGCAAAAAAAGAAAGAAAGAACAATGGATGGTAATACATTAAAAAAAGTTTAGTCAGGTGAAAAATGGGTTTTGGACATAGTTAGGTTCATTCATTCAGTTACCCAAGAGGAAATGCAAAGTAGAGAGCTGAATATTTGCACATGAGCCATTCATATAACTTTAGTAGCATTTTATCTTAATTTGCTAGGGCTTTATAATAAGCTGCAGTGGATTGGATAGCTTGAAAAATAAGATCTAAGCCAGTTATCATGGTTCACACTTGTAGAAGCTGAGGCAGGAGGTATGCCTCAAGTTAGGCCAGTCTGGGCTATAGTGCATGACCTTGTCTCCAAATAACAAAACAGGACTGAGCATGGTGTTTACACCTTTAATCTTAGTATAAGGAGGCAGGGGCAAGTGGATCTCTGTGAGTTTGAAGCTAACCTGATCTGTATAGCGAGTTCCAGGCCAGCCTGTGAGACCCTGTCTCAAAACAAAATAAAATACAAATCAAAAGTGGGACTGGAGAGATGGCTCAGAACCATTGCTGCTCTTGTAGAAAACCAGTGTTCAGTTCCCAGCATCTATATCAGATAGTTCAGAACTATCTGGAACTCCTGTTCCAGGGGATCTGATCCCTTCTTCTGGCCTCTAAGGGCACCTACTATACAGGTACATACACTCAAGGCACATGTACACACACATTAAATAAATCTTTTTAAAAAACAGGGTGGTGAGACAAACTAAGTATCAAAATGTCATAAGGAAACTTGTTACAAACTAATTTTTTTAAGTAATTTAAGAAGAAAAGAAAAAAGATATGAAGCCTGAGATAATGGCCCATACTTGTAATCCTTTGCTTTGGGAGGCTGAGGCAGAAGGATCATAAGTTTGAGGACAGCCTAGGCTACATGGTGAAATCCTATCTCATAAAAAAGCTTTGTTTTGGACAGCACTGGATGCTTCTGCAGCCTGTCTCCTTGACTTGTAGGTGACTGCTTTCTCACTGTCTTCACATATATGCCCTTCTGCATATGCATGATTCTGGTATCTTTCTCTCTCTGTCCAAGTGTCCTTTGAGAGGGGTTGGATTGGTTTGATTATTTGTTTTGAGAATGAATTTTATTATGTACCCCAGGCTAGGCTAGAACTCACTATGTAGTTCAGGTTGCCTTTAACTCACAGTGATTGCATACACACACAGCCCCCCAAATCACTCCCTCCTCTCTGCCTAAGTGCTGGGATTATAGGCATGAGTGACTACACCTGCCTTCAGATTTCTATTTCCTCATAGGAACACAGATGATGTTACATGAGAGCCTACTCTAGGGACTTGATTTAACCTTATTAGCAAAATATAGTCACATCGTATGCTACAGGGACAAGGAACAGCACTAGGACTTCAACATATGGATTTGGGAACAGGGCACAATTCAACCCATAGCACATAGGGTATTTTGTTTTTGTCCAATTATGGGGTCATAATTCCAGCCACAGTGGGCTGAGAAATAAATAGACTGAGAAGGAGTAAAAGCAGCCTAAGTAGAGAAACTCTCTGTGGTTTTCTGGGGATAGAGTAAAGGCATCAAAAACAGTGCTTCTCAAACCATCTATGGTAAAGGTGTTAGACTTCTCCAATTTCCAGTTAATCATGAATTCATCATTTTATAAACAATATTGATTATTGACTGATTTATTAATTAATTTATTATTTATTGATAGTTTTATAGAAATTGAAACTTAAATCACATACAAAATGGAAGTCCATACAATTACATTGTTTAATTTCTGTAAAAGTTCCTCAACACTTATCCAACTTAACTCCCATTAGGCCTGTGTCAATTTGTAGACCAGTCTCAGAGAACATTTTGAGCAAGAGGCCTGTGTGTGACTAGAGGAAGAACATTCCTTTCTTTCTTTTTTCCTTTCTCTTTGTCATCTGTGTAGTTGTTTGATGGGGTGAGGGGGGTTGGGGGTCTTATTTTGTAGCCCTGGCTGGCCTTAAACTTACAGACATTGGCTTGCCTCTGCCTTCCTAGTGCTGGGATTAAAGGCAAATACACTATCATGCCTGGCATATGTTTTCAGTAGGAAAGTCTCCCTGATACAATGGCACACTACTGTAACCCCAGGACTCAGTAGGAAAAGAAAGAGCCTCGCCTTAGGTTAGAGGCCAGCCTAGTCTACATAGCAAATCCAGGCCAGTCAGGGCTACACAATGAATCCCTGCCTCCAAAAATAAAAAACCAAAAATAGAATAAAAAAGGAAGATGATTGGATGACTCCAGTTAAGAGTATGAAATTAAATATTCAAGAAAAGCCAGGAGAGAGAATTCAGCACACAGGATGAGGGCTTGTTAACCTGATCTAGAAAGAACAAACATGCTTTCTTACAAGGACAGACAGGCTAGCTTGTGTTGGTAAGATAAGCTAGTTAATGGGATGACTTTGCTTTTCTCTGAAGTAGAAAGTCATTTGCCAAGCATAATGGGTGAGGAAAGAGGCAGGCTATTTGAAGATGCTGAGAATGACAATACTGGAGACCAAAGAAATAGCATTTCCTGGTAGTGCTGAGGTCCTTTGAGGGTACTGATCATATGTTTGTAGTAGTCAGTCTGCTTCTAACATCATCCTTCTGGTAGGCATGAGAGAGTGAGAGACCTGGAATTTCCCACCATGAGTTTTACTAAACAGGTACAAAAACAAGGTGAAAAGATAATACTGCTGCTTTGTCTTTGATGACTTCTCATTCCTCCCAAAGTTTCTCCTTGACCTTTATATTTCATCTAGTACCATTCTTCCCTTCATACACTGCTCTCTAAACATACTGAGGCTTGTTTTTTGTTTGTTTTTGAAAACAGCAAGTTCTTGCCTTAAAACTGTTAACCCAGTTTAGCTCATATTCCATCACCAAAGGAGCTTTTTCTTTCCTTTTTTGATTGGTTGGTTAGTTGATTGACTTATTTGGTAGGACTGGAAATTGAACCTAGGGTTTCATGCATGCAAGGCAGGTTCAGCCTTAGCCTGTTTTTGTTTTTAGGCTTGGTCTAAGCTGGCCTTGAACCAGCTGTGTAGTTATGACTGGCCTCGAACTCCTGATCCTCCTGCTTCTACCTCCCCAGTACTGGGGATACAGGTGTGTACCACCATATCTGGAGAAACCTTTTCTTACTGCTCATCCTTTTTCTATCTCCCTGTTGCTTTCTCTCATGTATACCAGTTATGTTTTATTCACGTAGAATTTATCATGCCCTGAAGTTATTATTTATTCACTTATTATTAGTGTCCTCCCCTAAAATGTGGATTCTGTGGGGCCAGTTCTATTATCTTCTGCAGAGGAGTGGTTGTGGCATGGTCTGTGTAGCCCAGACTGGCCTCAAACTCTGCTATATAGCCCAAATATGACCTTGAATTTCTGATCCTCTTAACCTCTACCTCTGTAATGCTGGGATTACAGACTTCCACCATATCAAGTTTATGCAGTGCTAAGTGAGGATCAAACCCAGGGCTTTGTTCATATGTGCTAGATACTACAAACTGAGCCACATTCACAGCCCAAGTCTGTTATCTTGTTTAATAATATATTTGGATTACTGAGAAGGGTCTGTGGCATATAATGGATTTCAGTAAACATGAATAGAAGGGAGGAGAAAAGGAAAGGAATGCCAAGGAAAAAAAGAATGATAGTCTGTGGACTTAAATTGGATCAAGTCTGCCATAGACAGAGGATTGATGAAGCAGGGAATTGATCTTGGAGATTTTGATAAGACCGAAGAACTCTGGTGGTAAAAGAAAAGGAGCGGAAGTTGTGACTGAGAGTATAAATCTTGAATTAGTGATTTTGAAAGAAAAGCAAATGTAGATGACATCAAAACAAAATTTGATCTTGAACATGATACTTGATATATACTAGAGGAAGAGCGAATTCATGAAGTTGATAGGCAAGGGCAGCAGACACTTATTCACATGAATGTTGAAGTTCCATAATAATACATCTATACTTAGAGAGTAGACCAAACGCTGGAGTTGTAGATGAAGCATAGAGTGAAGCTGTGCATTCTGATGCACGTCTGTAACCTCAGCACTTAAGAGGTAGAGCAAGGCCAGTTTGGGTTACAGAGAAAGACCATGTCTTAAAAAAACAAAGGCAAGGTGATGGAGGGGTGATGGCTCAGCAGTTAAGAATACTGGTTGCACTTGTAGAAGACATCAGTTTGAATTCCAGCATCCACATGGTAGCTAAAAACTGTCCATAACTTCAGTTCCAGTGGATCTGATGCCCTCTTCTGGCCTCTGCAGTTATAACACTCATACACATCAAACAAATAAACAAGAGCAAAACAAAAATGTGAGGTCCTGGGTTCAGTCTCTAGTATTAGGGCAGGAAGGGGGAGGGTGTGGGAAAAAAGAAAAGAGGAAGGAGAGAGGAGCTTATTAGGTGAGAAGAATGAATATTTCACTCAGATAGGGAGAGCTTCAGATGAGCATGCCTTTAGCCCTAGCAGAGCCAGGCAGATCTGTCTGAGTTTGTGGTCAAGCCTGTTCTACATATTGAGTGCTAGGTCAGCCAGGGCTGCACAGTGATACTCTGCCTCAAAAAAACATAACAAAACAAAAACCAGAAAGCTCTAGCTTTTAAAGGGAAAGGAGAATAAGAAAGAACCCCACTTTTGACCTAGTTTATTTTTGGAAAAAAACCTAATTTCTCCCTTTAAAATTTTTCCTTTGTTAGCCAGGTGTGGTGACACATGCCTTTAGTCCCAGCACTTGGGAGGTAGAGGCAAGTGGATCTCTGTGAGTTCAAAGCCAGCCTGGTCTATGTAGCGAGTTCCAGGTAAGCTGGGGCTACATGGAGACCTGTCTAAAAAAAAAAAAAAAAAAACAACTACTTAAATTTTTGTTTTCGTTTGTTGTTGCTTTGAGACAAGGTCTCTATAGCCTCAGTCTTGCTATATACATTTTAAGTTCCAGGCCATTGGGTTATATAGTGAGACCCCATCTCAAAAACATCCCACCTTGGGGCTAAAAGGATAGCCCAGCAGTTAAGAGCACTGGCTGCTCTTGCAAAGGCCTGGGTTTGGTTCCCAACATCCATATGGTAGCTAACTACTGTCCATAACTCCAGTTCTAGGGGACCCAATGTCCTCTCTGACCTTCATGGGCATTGTATAACACAGGTGCATTTACATACATGCAGGCAATACACACATAAAATAGAAAGAGCTCTAACTGCTCTTACAGGAACCAGGTTTGATTCCCTAACCCACGTGTCAGGTAACAACCATCCTAACCTCAGTTCCAGGGGATCTAACGCCCTCTTCTGACCTCTTCAGGCATTGCATGGCATGGGTGCACTTATACACATAAAATAAAAATAATAAATAAAATATAAAAAAATGTTTAAAGGCTATCGGCAAGGTGGCTTATCAGGTAAATGTACTTGCCACCAAGCCTGATGACCTGAGTTTATTCCCATTACCTACAGAGTTGAAGAAGAGAACGATTCCCATACATTGTCCTTTGACTTCCACATACATGCTGTGACATGTGCACACCCACCTACATGCATGTAAGTACACACAAAAATAATATAATAATAAAAACAATTCCCCTTTGCCCCTTCATAGCTCCTATATTTGATCGTTCTGCCTTTGGAACTCTTCCCCCCGTCCCCCTTCGTCCCTTTCTACTTTCCCAGCTTCTGTGGTTACTTCATGTTATATACTCAGATCTAAGGATTGGGAGCTAAGGTCCACAAATGAGAGAGAACATGCAGCATTGGTCTTTCTGGGTCTGGGTTCCCTCACTCAGTATAATATTTTCCTGTTCTATTCATTTACCTGATAACTTTATTATTTCTTATGTATATATACTATGTATGGTGCCCATGGAGGCCAGAAAAGGGAATCAAGTCCCCTGCAACTGGAGTTAAGGCAGTTGTAAGTCCCTGTATGGGTGCTAGGAATGAAACCTGGGTTCTCTGCAAGAGTACCAAGTACTCTTAACCTCTGAGCCATCTCTGTCCACCTATTTTGTTTTTCTTTATAACTGAATAGAATTCCATTGTGTATATATACCACATTTTCATTATCCAGTCATCAGTTGAAGGACATTTAGGTTTTCATTTCCTAGCTATTATGAATAGAATGGCAGTGAACATGATCGAACAAATTTTTCTTTGGTATATGCCAAGGAGTGTTCCAGTTCCTATATAGTATAGGCTCCACCCCTGGATGAAGTGCTACAGGCAATCAGTGGGTGCTGAGAGAGGGAGAATCAGTTTTTTTCTAGGGATGAGCCCCCTGTTCGTTATCCAACCCCAAGTGATCAGCCTTAAACACATGTACATATAAGCAATACTAGATGAACTCAGTAGGTTACATATATATGTAGCAATAAAAATTAAAGATGTCATGAATTTGAGAGGGAATGGACGACTAATGGAAAAAGTTGGAGGGAGGAGAAGGAATGATGTAAATGTAATACTCAAGTATGAAATTCTCAATAAAAAGTTTTTTAAAAATTAGAAAAGTTTAAAATTGCTTACTGAAATTTTATTTCATAATCTTTTCATTGGGGGCTAAATCAAGCTAGTTATTGTATACACTACCTCACTTTTTCAGGGGGAGGAAGGGGCGTGGGAATACTTAAAATCTGCTCTTAGATATGGGTTGAATAGTGGACCCCTATTTTCCCAGGACATAGAAGTCTGAGGCAGGAGGCTTAGGAATTTGATAACAAAGCTATCATTATAATTATTAGGGATAAGAAACAAGACCCTCAAAATAATCACGTTAACTGGAGAGATGGCTCAGTGGTTAAGAGAATTTACTATTTTCCGAAGGATCCAGTTTCAGTTCCTAGCACCCACGTGGTAGCTAACATTTGTCTGTAACTCTAATTCCAGGGAATCTAACACTTTCTTCTGGCCTGTATGGGCATTGCATGCATGTGATGTTACTCTTATGTATATGCAAACAAAACACTCATATACATAAAAATAAACTCTTAAAAATATAATAATCAGGGATCTGGGAGATGGCTCAGTGATTAAAAGTTCTGGCTGCTCTTGCAGAGGACCCAGATTCAATTCTCACATGGTGGCTAACAACCATCTGTAACTCCAGTTCCAGAGAATTCGATGCCCTCTTCTGACCTCTGTGGGCATTGCACAATATAGATGTACCTACCTACATGCAGGCAATATACTCATACAAATAAATTTAAAAATAATAAATAAAATATTTAAAAAATATATAATAACAGGTAATTAATTATTCTTAGCATTTTCCAAGAATACATTATTATTACTATTAACTGAAGTCAACATATTGTACATTGAATCTCATGGACTTCCTCCTTTACAATTCTTAAAATTGAATATCATTTAGGAATATTAGAATTCTGAGATAAATGATTCAAAACTGAGAGGTTAAAAACATGACTATTCTCTTTTATAATTGTAGGAAATGTGCAACAATCAATTAACCGGAAACAAAGCTGGAAAGGTTCCAAAGAGTCCTTAGTTCCTCAGAGACATGGCCCAGCTTTAGGAGAAAGTGTGACTTACCGTTCTGAAAGTCCCAACTCACAAACAGATGTAGGAAGACCTTTGTCTGGATCCAGTATTACAGCATTTACTCAAGCTCACCCAAGCAATGGACAGAGAGTGAACCCACCACCACCACCTCAAGTAAGGAGTGTCACTCCTCCACCACCTCCAAGAGGCCAAACTCCCCCTCCACGAGGTACAACACCACCTCCATCCTCATGGGAACCAAACTCTCAGACAAAACGCTATTCTGGGAGCATGGAGTATGTGATCTCTCGCATCTCTCCTGTTCCACCTGGGCCATGGCAGGAGGGCTACCCTCCACCACCTCTTAACACTTCTTCCATGAATCCTCCTAACCAGGGACAGAGAAGCATTAATTCTGTTCCTGTTGGCAGACAGCCAATTATCATGCAGAGTACTAACAAATTTAATTTTCCACCAGGGAGACCTGGAATTCAAAATGGTGGTGGTCAAACTGATTTTATCATGCACCAAAATGTTGTTCCTGCTGGTGCTGTGAATCGGCAGCCGCCACCTCCTTATCCTCTGACCCCAACTAATGGACAGAACTCTTCTGCTTTACAAACAGGGGGATCTGCTTCTCCTTCATCATACACAAATGGAAATATTCCTCAATCGATGATGGTGCCAAACAGAAATAGTCATAACATGGAACTTTATAATATTAATGTAACTGGACTACAGACAACTTGGCCTCAGTCATCTTCTGCTCCTGCCCAATCATCCCCAAGCAGTGGGCATGAAATTCCTTCATGGCAGTCTAACATACCAGTGAGGTCAAATTCTTTTAATAATCCATTAGGAAATAGAACAAATCACTCTGCTAATTCCCAGCCATCAGCTACTACGGTGACTGCAATCACACCAGCTCCTATTCAACAGCCTGTGAAAAGCATGCGTGTATTAAAACCAGAACTACAGACTGCTTTAGCACCTACCCACCCTTCATGGATACCACAACCAATTCAGACTGTTCAGCCTAATCCTTTTTCTGAGGGTACCACTTCAAATGTAACTGTTATTCCTTCTGTTGCTGAAGCCCCAAACTATCAAGGTCCACCACCACCTTATCCAAAACATCTACTACACCAAAGCCCATCTGTTCCTCCATATGAGTCAATAAATAAATCTTGCAAAGAGGATCAGCCTAGCTTACCCAAAGAAGATGAGGGTGAGAAAAGTTTGGAAACTGTTGATATTGGGGATAGAGAAAAGAAACAGATTACAACTTCACCTATCACTGTTAGGAAAAACAAGAAAGATGAGGAGCGAAGGGAATCTCGTATTCAAAGTTATTCTCCTCAAGCATTTAAATTCTTTATGGAGCAACATGTAGAAAATGTCTTGAAATCTCATCAGCAACGTTTGCATCGGAAAAAACAACTAGAGAATGAAATGATGCGGGTAAAACTTTTTTTTTCCTTTTTGAGACAGGGTCTCCCTATAGCCCCAGCTAACTTGGAACTTGCTATGTAGAGCAGGCTGGCCTCAATCTCACAGAGATCCACCTGCCTCTCCCTCTTGAGTGTTGGGATTAAAGGCCTGTACCACCACACCTGGCAGGTAAAACTTTTAAAAATTTCTATTTTCATAGTTAATTATCTGTTTCCTTGGTATTTTAAAGTACTGTGCACCAGTCTTAATAGCTCAGTGTGATATGTTATCAAATCATTTGAGTAAACTTGAAGAGTATTTTTGATTGTAACATTTGAGTAGTTCAAGATTTATTCAGACTACCCTGTAATATAGGTCTTATGTAAATTTTAAAATATATAATTTATAGCATTTAAGTATATGGGTTAATTTTTGGATTTTTTTTTTCACATTATTTTCCAACATTTAAAAATTAGCTAGAGCTGGGTGTGGTAGCGCATCCCTTTTCATTCCATCTGAGTTCCAGGCTAGCCTGGTCTCCATAGTAAGTTCTAGATAGCAAGACCTTGTCTCAAAACAAGCAAATATAATAAATAATAAATCAGATAAGTATATTCTGGATTATTTCTTGACATACATAAGAACCATTTTTTACTTGAAAATTTGGGGGTTTATTCATCACATCCTATTTGAAAGTATCAGTCATCTCTCTTCTCTTCAAATCATGTTTGAGAAAAATGTGCTGCAGTGTTGTTAGAGTACATGAACACTCCCTTCACATTGATGTATATTGTGATAGCCATGAATCTCTCTCTTTGCTTGATACTCCAGTAGAATTATCATCATTCTTTTATTATATGCTCAGAATTCAAAGATTTGAAACCTCCTTTTATATCTACTACTCAAGTGTAAGATACAAATGTGTAACTAAGCTTTTTCTCATACTTGAGAGAACTATAAAATGATTATTCTAGGTCTCATTTTACAGTTCAGTATGGTATTATTTTCTTAGTATAAATGGAGTTATGCTGTATGAGAACTACCATAAGTTCTTTTATTCATGTTGTAGTTTTTAGATTTTCTTACTAAAGTCTGTCTGTATGTATTTCTTAGTTTATTTTCTCTTTTCCTCTTCACTTTCACTAATAGCTGATTTAGACTTTTGTGGTGTTGGAAGCTTTGCTGACTTCCGTAGCCTCCTCCATTACTGTGCAGCAAGTAAGATTTTAAGAGAAGCAGCTCTGTACCTAGTCTGGCGTGTTCCTTTTCTTAAGAAATTTTGCATGCAGATGTTCATCCTAACAAAAGCATGAGATTGCTATGCTATATTGGAATTAGTCTTGCATTTCCAAAATTAGATTCTACTTTTCCAAATAAACTTCTTACCTATTTAGACTCTTTAGTAAATTCTTCATTAGCCAAAAGAAACTTCCTGCCTTCTATAGCCAGGTAATTCATAGCTTCTTAGAAGTTTTTGTTTGTTTGTTTTAATGATGTCATGATTTTTTTTTCTAGAATATCTGAAAAGTATCAAACAGGTTGTCCTTTTTAAATATGATAGGGCAATCCTTTTGTTAGGGGTGGACAGTGAGTCTCATCCTTACTCTTAATGCTCTAAGGAAGAAAAGGAAAGACTATATCATGTGTGACTTTTGTATATTTGTTGAGAATGGGGAAAAGGTTGGTTATGGAAAGCATTCTTTTGTTCATAATAAATGAGTCTCAAGCGAAACAATTTTTTGTGAAAGATAAAATAAGGAGGAAAATATATGAGGGCTAGACATTCTACAAAAAGAAGGCTTTAATGAAGGTAGTGTAAGCCTGTAATTTGGGATGAATATGCATGGAAAGAGTTAAGAATGCATGTTAACAGATACTTGTTTTATTATATATTTATTATATATTGGGAAGCTACATTTTGAGTGCTTTAGGGAATAGAGGCCTGATTGTGTTGGTATCCTCTTTTTCTTGCTCTCCACAGCTAAATTTGCATATATGCTCACCTCGTATATTTTTTACTATCTCTTAAACTTGACTTTGATCATAATTTTCTTGGAAATAGATTCTAGAATTCTAACATGCTTTATTAAAAATCATTATGCATTTAACTTTCAAATATATGCTTGAATTTTTTCTTGAGCTATTTCTTAATATTCAATGTTGAATACAATTCTTTATTTAATATCTAGTTTATTTACCTAGGTTGGATTATCTCAAGATGCCCAGGATCAAATGAGAAAGATGCTTTGCCAAAAAGAATCTAACTATATTCGTCTTAAAAGGGCTAAAATGGACAAGTCTATGTTTGTGAAGATAAAGACACTAGGAATAGGAGCATTTGGTGAAGTCTGTCTAGCAAGAAAAGTTGATACTAAAGCTTTGTATGCAACAAAAACTCTTCGAAAGAAAGATGTTCTGCTTCGAAATCAAGTTGCTCATGTTAAAGCTGAGAGGGATATCCTGGCTGAAGCTGATAATGAATGGGTGGTTCGCTTATATTATTCATTCCAAGATAAGGACAATTTATACTTTGTAATGGACTACATTCCTGGGGGTGATATGATGAGCCTATTAATTAGAATGGGCATCTTTCCAGAAAATCTGGCACGATTCTACATAGCAGAACTTACCTGTGCAGTCGAAAGTGTTCATAAAATGGGTTTTATTCATAGAGATATTAAACCTGATAATATTTTGATTGATCGTGATGGCCATATTAAGTTGACTGACTTTGGTCTGTGCACTGGATTCAGATGGACCCATGATTCCAAGTATTATCAGAGTGGTAAGTAAACTTACAAACTTCATTTTAGCTTACCATAATGTGATTTATTTATGCAGTACAATTTAAGATGGTGTCATCCAAATGGCACCAGAAGACATACATAGATTGGATCTTAATTCTCTTGGATTAAATTGAAGTGAATCCTTAAGCACTTAGTTTTATAAAATGAAAGAGTATATACACTTCCCAGTATTACTAACATTTTTAAGTAACTGCTATAATTTTTTTTTTTGTTATACCTTTTTTTTTGATTCAGGGTTTCATTATGTTGCCCTGACTGGCCTGGAACTTGCTTTATAGACCAGACTGACCTCAAATGCACAGAAACTCAGAGATGTACCTGCCACTGCCTTCTGAGTGTTAGGGTTAAAGGCATGTGCCACCATGCCCCAGCCAAACTTTTATTATTTTGAAATATGTCACTTTTTTAAAAAGATTTATTTTTTCATTTATGTGAGTGTTTTGCCTACATGTATGTAAGTGCATCATGTGAATGCAGTGCCTGAGGAGGTCTAAAGAAGGAGTTGTATCCTCTGGAACTGGAGTTATAGGCAGTTATCAGCTGCCACATGGGTGCTAGGAACTGAACATGGGTTCTCTGGAAGAGCAAGAAGTTCCCTTAACCACTGAATCATCTCTTAAGCCCTGAAATATGTTCATTTTAAAAATAATTTTTTTAAAACTTTATTATTTTTTATGTGTGTATGAGTATATTGCCTGCATGTATGTAAGTGTACCCATGTCGTGCAATGCCTGCGGATGTCAGAAGAGGATGTCAGATTCCCTGAAACTGGAGTTACAGACGGTTGTTAGCTGCCATGTGGGTGCTGGGAATTGAATTCAGTTCCTTTGCTAGAACATCTAGTGCTCTCAACCGCTAAGCCATCTCTTCAGCCCCTAAAAAGTTTTTAAATGAAGTCTTCATGTCAACTATGATAACCAGTATTGCTGTTAAAAAGTCTATTTAAACAGTCACTCCCCCTTCTCTCCTCTAGACATAGCCATTGTTTGGAAACTTTATAATCTCTTCCTTACTTTTCTCTGGGTTATTGTTTCCCAGGGCTTCGTGCATGCTGGGTAACTTAACTACTCTACCACTGAGCTGTATCTTCACTTATTTTGTATTTTTTATTTTGAGATAAGCTCTCACCTGGTTGCCCAGGCTTCCCTTGAATTTACTCTGTATCTCAAGCTCAGATAAGTCTCAAACTTGAGATTTTCCAGCCTCAGCTTCCTACATATCTGGGATTATAGGCCTGTGTTTCTTGGCCCAACCTTATCACATTATGTATTATCTTTCTCAACAATACATTACGTCATTTTGCCTATTCTTGAAACTATTTAAATATAATCATTCTAAATATATTCTGTTTACTTTTGTTTGAGCTTTCTCCCTTTTATTGCATGTGACATTTGTTTTCACTACTGTTGAGAATTCTGTATATGACTGTCACACAACTTATTTAACCCTAAACACACATGCATATAATTCACTCAGTCATATCCACCTGTGAGGTAGGATGACGAGGGTAAGAGTTAGGTGAAGTAACTTGTCCAAGGTCAGACAGAAATAAGTGTAAGGGCTAGGCTTTGAACCCAGGTTTGTCTGATTACAGGGCCCATGTTATTTCTACCACACTGCCTCACCAAGAACCCTTCAAGCGCTTATGGAAGTGTAAGTTGATCTAATATTTGTTGAATACTTACTATGTACTAGGCGCTTTACATATCTTTTGATTTAGTGCTTATAGAAATCCTCTATGGTAAGTATTACTGACCCTCTGCTTCTGTGAACACAAGCAACTTGCAGTTTTGTTTGTTTTGTTTTGGACAGTTTTACAGTGTAGCCTTCGCCAGTCTGCACCTCACTATATATTCCAAGCTGGACTCAAACTCACAAGACTACCTCAGCTTCCTGAATTCTGGGATTGTAGGCATGTGCCACCCAACAGGCTCAGCATAGATTAAATGGGTAGAATTAAGTGTCAGATTTAACTTATTACCTGTGACTCTCCTTAAAACTGTGATTCCTAGACTCTGTTCAGTCTTTGATTGAAAATCCCCACTGGAAAATGGAATTTGTATTTCAGTGAAATTTCTCAGATGGTTATTACAATTAGCTTAATTTCAGATGCAGTTTCTATAGGTAGGTTTGTCTCATGGCTTTAAATACTCTATATATGTTAAGGACTTTCATGTCTCTTTCTAGAAATGGTTTCTGCTTATCTCCACACTTATTTCATTAGCCATTCAAACTTAACAAAGAGTACTTAACTACCATGTCCATATCTGCTCAATTTCAGACTTCTCTGTTGTAGGAAATTACATCATTGCCATCTGCCTAGAGTCCTGGTTCTTTTTTTCTCTGATTCATCCATCAAGTCCCATTTTTCTCTATCACTAAAATAGACCCCGAGTCAGTCACTTCTCTGCAGCTCCATTGCCATCCTAAGGCATAGTTAACTGCTGTTGTCTACTTGATCTGTTTTAACCTTGTCTTCCCTGTCATCTGTTCTCCACAGTACAGCTGGAATGTTCTTTTCTTCCTGCCTCATTCTCCACACCCTGCAGATTTTTTTAAAATCATAAATCAGATCTGGTCATCCTCTTGCTTCAGATTCTCCAGTATCTTTTCTCTGAAAAATCTGTTCCTCTCCATTTTCAGCCATTCTCCTCCTTATCAGCTGTACTTGCCTTCTCTCTGTGGCTGTTTCTTTGTGGAAAGTTTTGTCCTGACTTTCAGATAGTTGGGTCCTTGTTTTTTACATCTTAGCAAATGTTAACTTTCTCAGTTGGTCTCCTCCAGCCACTCAATCTAATGTAACTGTCAAATCATATTTGTGTCATGACCTGTATCGTCTTTATAAGACACTTGAGTGTTTCTTGTGTTGTAAAGAAAGACTGGCCTTGAATTCCTAAATTTACCTGTGTAGCTGGGGCTACAGGTTCATGCCATGCCCAGATTTTTTTTGGTCAGGGTTCAGGGGATTGCTGAGAATCGTCACCCAGTGCGTCCTCCATGCTAAACATGCACTCTCCTTGAGTCACTGTACCACTGAGTTACGCCATCAATCCCATCATCATCATCATTACTGTTGTTTTGGTTTTGATTAATTTTTGTGTGAGTGTACACATGTGCACGGGGAGGGAGTGCACACGTGGATGGAGACCAGTGGTCCAACCAGGTGTCTTCTTGATTGCTCACTATCTTATTACATTTTTTTACATTTATATTATTTAGATACCGTATATGTCTGTGCACAGGTGTATGCATGCCATGGTGTGTGTTTGGAAGTCAGAGCACAACTAGCAGTATTTTTTTCTTTTCTTCTAACATGTAGATTCCAGGGATCAAACTGAGGTCATCAGGCTTGGCAGTTGCCATCTTGAGCCATCTTGCTGGCCCCTCCACCTTATTTATCTTTTTTTAAGACAAGGTCTTTCACTGCAGTTGGAGCTCTTCAATTTAGATTTGACATACTTTGTGTATTAATTTGTCACAGGGAAAGTATTATTAGCCCTAAGTCATGATAACAAAAGATTCAATAGACTTTAGATTTACTTTTGTCCTTATTGCTTTCATTTTTTTAATTTAATTTTTTTTATTGTACAGGTGATCATCCACGGCAAGATAGCATGGATTTCAGTAACGAATGGGGTGATCCCTCGAACTGTCGATGTGGAGATAGACTAAAGCCACTAGAGCGGAGAGCTGCACGCCAGCACCAGCGATGTCTAGCACACTCTTTGGTTGGGACTCCCAATTATATTGCCCCTGAAGTGTTACTAAGGACAGGTGAAGCTTTTTTTTTTCTGTGTGCATGAGTAGTATTGCCTGAATGAATTAAATGCAACTGTGTCATGCAACACCCACAGAGGTCAGAAGAGGGCGTTGGATTCCCCTGAACTGGAGTTAGGATAGTTGTTAGCCGCTATGTGGGTGCTGGGAATTGAACCTGGGTCCTCTCCAAGAACAACTAATGTTCTTAAGTGCTGAGCCATCACCTCAGCCCTAGCATGTATTTGTTTTATAAATAATTTCATGACTAATTTGGCTCTTATATCATCTAAAATTTACATTAGAATATACCTTATTTCTTTTCAAGGTGGTGGTAAAAGTGTTGATGTTACAGTATAAATTACTGACCTACTGTTGCTTGTGTTAATTATGAGCATTTTTAAAGAGTTTTTGTGAATAACTGTAATTTTGCTGTCTTTAGGATACACACAGTTATGTGATTGGTGGAGTGTTGGTGTGATTCTTTTTGAAATGTTGGTGGGACAGCCTCCTTTCTTGGCGCAAACACCATTAGAAACACAAATGAAGGTAAGTTATAGAACGTATACCCCAAATTGTCACAAATTCACAGTACCATGGGTTTTTATATATGCTATAATACATTAAAAAAAAAAAAAAACTTCTTTAACTTGTATATGTCTTTTCCAAAACACTCAAGACCAGAAGTATTTCACATTCTTTCAAATTTTTAAATACTTGCATATGCATACTAAGGTATCTTTGGGATGGGTCTCAAGTTTAGACATGAAATTCATTTATGTATCATACAACTTAAGAAAATTTTATATAGTAGTTTTAGACCATCTTCTTTGTTTTTGTTCTGTTTTGGTTTTTTTGAGTGGGAGGTTCAAGCCCAGGGCCTTGGATATGCTAGGCAAGTGCTCTACTACTGAACTCTGTCCCCAGCCCTGTGTGCATTCCTTTTGAATGTAATCAGAAGAGGTTAGTTGTAGAACTTCCTACTTATAGTGTCAAGTCAACATTCAGACTTTTGGGTTTTGGATTAGGAATTTTTAATCTATATTTTACTAAAGGCATCTTAATCCAAAATTAAAGACTAAAATTTTAAACTGTGGTGCAATAAAGCCACTTGGAAGGTTGAGACAGGGGAATGAGAATTTAAGACCTGTCTCAGAAATATCAACAACAAGGCTTGGTGGCGCATGCCTTTAATTCCAGCACTCGGGAGGCAGAAGCATTGGAACTCTGTGAGATTGAGCCCAGCCTGTCTACATAGTGAATTCCAGACCAACTATGTGTGTGTGTTTGTGTGTGTATGTGCCCCTACCTGAAAGTTCACTTGGCATTCCTTTCTATCTTCCTCATTCCATTTTATTTGTTTTTTAATATTTATTTTTATTTTATGTATGTGAATGTATTGCCTGTATGTGTGTAACGCATCTGTGTCATGCAGTGCTTTTGGAGGTCAAAGAGGGTGTCAGATCCCCTGGAATTACAGACAATTATTAGCCTCCATGTGGGTGCTGAGCATCAAACCTGAGACTTCTGCAAGAGCAGCTAGTGCTCTTAACTCCTGAGCCATCTCTCCAGCCCCCTCCATTTTATTTAAAACCAAATCAAAGACTTTTGTTTGAGCCTCTCTTAAGTGCCAAGCAATTTGCCAAGTGTGGGAAATATAGAAACAAAACATTTTCTAGCTTTATGAACTTTGCACCACAACAGGAAGATATAAATAGGTTCCAGAAAGTATTAGTTTTTTTTTTCTTTTTTTTTTTTTTTTTGAGACATGGTCTCTCTTTGTAGCTCTGACTGACCTAGAACTCCCTATGTAGACTATGCTGGCCTTACATTCAGAGATCCACCAGTCTCTGATACAGAGGAGGCAGAGTCAAAATAGTTATTTCTACCTGCAGAGCTTAAAAGGGAGGTGAAAACTTACTGTGAGTCTTCTGGAAAGGTTGGGATAGGAGAAAATGTTATCTTCCAGCTATGATTCATTATTAAAGGTAAAATACTATGCAAATTATTTAGAAAAACAATAGTTCCGTAAGATATGTTATAAAACTGGAGGAAATTCTTGGTTTTTATTTCTTCCTTTCTAATTTTTAAAACTTTTCTTTAAAGGTTATCAACTGGCAGACTTCTCTTCACATTCCACCACAAGCTAAACTGAGTCCCGAAGCCTCTGATCTGATTATCAAACTTTGCCGAGGACCAGAAGATCGCTTAGGCAAGAATGGTGCTGATGAAATAAAGGCTCATCCATTTTTTAAAACCATTGATTTCTCCAGTGATCTGAGACAGCAGTCTGCTTCATACATTCCTAAAATCACACACCCAACAGATACATCAAATTTTGACCCTGTTGATCCTGATAAGTTGTGGAGTGATGATAATGAGGAAGAAAATGTAAATGACACTCTAAATGGATGGTATAAAAATGGGAAGCACCCTGAACATGCTTTCTATGAATTTACCTTTCGGAGGTTTTTTGATGATAATGGCTATCCATATAATTATCCAAAGCCTATAGAATATGAATATGTTAATTCACAAGATTCAGAGCAACAGTCGGATGAAGATGATCAACGTACAGTCCCAGATATCAAAAATCGTGATCTAGTGTACGTTTAATAGACTAGGAAGTAATTGTAAGAATTTGCAAAAAGGCCTGAAATGCAGGGTTTTTTGAGAATTTTGAGAATAAGATTATGCAAATGTGACAGAGCTTTGTATTTATGCTCTGTGTACAATATTTTATTTTCCTAAATTATGGAAAATCCTTTTAAAATGTTAATTTATTCCACCCTTTTAAATCAGTAATTTAGAATAAATTGTTATAAGTAAATTATGAACTGAATATTATAGTCAGTTCTTGGTACTTAAAGTACTTAAAAACTAGTGCTCTGTTTAAAAAGAGAAACCTGGTATCTATTTGTATATATGCTAAATAATTTTAAAATTAAAGAGTTTTTGAAATTTTTTGAAAGACAGTTTTAGTTTTATCTTTGCTTTAACCAAATATGAAACATACCCATATTTCTCTTGGCTTTGGTTCAAAATAAACTAAAGAAATTAAGCCATCATTTTGGAAAGTGCTCTTAGGCTAATGATGGTCTGTGCAAGTCATATCCTAGAACCAGGAAATACAGAGTGGAAACAGTGTGTTCATTAGAAAAGTAATGCGGTTTACCCCTCTTCTCCACAGGAATATTTAATTTAGCATTTTCTCTCAATTACTGGCTTTAAAAGAAGCCAGAGCACTGTTTTATTTCCATATTGGTATTAATGCTGCTTCCAGTTTTAAAAGGGAACAAAGTTGCCATAAATCAGAATTTCAAATACTGGAAACTAAGGTCTTAATATTTTTACCTTGAAATTTGAAAAAAATTCCATCTCTCCTAAAGCAAAGAATTTAATTTCAGTTTTATAAAGGTTTCATTAGAGCTTTTCTGTTTGTATTCACTAAGAAAGTACTTTAACTAGGGGGCTGTGGATGTGGCTCAGTGATAGAGCACTTGCCTAATATACATGAAGTCTTGGGTTCAGTCCCCAGCACCCCTCCTTCCCAAAATAAATACATTTGGTGTACAGTGATTAATTTTAAGTCATCAAAGCTATAGATTTTTTTCTTTTAGAACAGTATGACAGATTGTTGGCAAAGGAAAATAATATAGCTATTTGGTAATATTGTACCTAACAGTAGATTAACTGGTTTAAGAAATTATTAATTAGCTCTTAATTGTCATGGCCGTTCTTAATTAGAAAAAGTTACATAGTAGTTTAGAGAATTGAGGACCTCTTAACTTATTTAAGATTCATATGCCAATTTATATATCGCATAGGAAGAATTGTGGCTTCCCACCAAAATATATTAATAGTCATCTTTTAAGAAGGAGAATTGGGCTCTTTTCTAACCTTAGTAAAGTTTATATATTATTTCCTTTTCTTAAGATTGGCATGAAATTGTTTAAAACCATATGCATAATAAAATTAAAGGCAAAGCTCTTTGGTTAAATTGGAGGAGGGAAAAATATTTATTAGTTCACACACAGCTTGAAAACCATTTCAGTGTAAAGGTTAGCCTTAGGGGTCACTGGTTTTTTCTGAGAATCTGATGAAGGCTTTGTGAACTCTGTATATCAACACATACAGAGAAAATGTTGCTTACAGTTTGAATAGACCCTGGACATGATGAAACCTGTCATAGACTGCAGGTTAAAGACCTCTATTCTATAAGAAAATTGAGAACTTTTAACTTGTTGCACAGTACTCAGATGAGCATGTTTTGTACACATGATGATCATCTTATGGGAAAGGTCTGTAGTGTGTGAAATGACCCTGTGAATGCCAGCACAACAGTGAAATGTTTTCAACACCGTTTTGAAGGCACTGAAGTGTTTGGTATTTGTGAAATATCTCAAATCAGAATTATAAGAACATGTACTGCCACCAAACATGAAGCCTTTACTTCATGGAAATTTGAATAGTCCTGTAAAATCCTGGGAAAAACATGTTTAAGAATGTTTTACTTGGTACTTATATTTAGATAACCCTCTTCTGTGAGCCTTTCCACTCAGATTTAAATTTTCATGTGGTGGTTTTACTGCTGAACTATGGTGCAATACAGTAGAAAACCAGCTTCAGTTACATTTACACTGCAGGAAATCTAAGGTGCTGTCTCTTCCCTACAAAAATCACTTCTCTTCAAATGTAAGACCCAACAAATTTTGTATCCTTTTAAAATTTCCTCTTGACAGAATAAGCTTTTTGTGTTTTTCTGGAGCAGTATAGGAGCCTTTGGTGTCTGCAGTTTTAGCATTCTGGATGTTTATATGAGCTATCTTAGTCCTTGACTACATCCAGCTCTTCCAGTGTAGAATCTGGTGCTTCCTGACCAAAAGTGAGAACAAAATTAAAAATTTGGATACTCTCAGTTGAAATGGAGTAAAACATTGATTCTACATGTTTTCTTTTCTTTTTTTTTTGGAAGAAAAAGAAAACTTGCTTTCTTTTTTATACTTGCCCCTTTAATGCATATTACTAGTATTTATAAAATGTGTCTTGTAATTATGTAATTGTAATTATGTGCTGTTCAGTGACATCCTAAGGCAGGCCCTGTTGCTGTATCTTTTCTACATTCCTGTTTGTAATAGAAACTATAGAATGTATGACTAAGAAGTCACTTTGAGACTGACTTTCAGGGTCATTCCCTTCTGCTGTTGCAAAGTGCACAACTGTGAGTGAGTGTTTTATTCTGACTTAATATGTTAGAAATTAGAGAACACAGTGGGAGGATGTTATATTGCTGCTGCTGTTACCCAAGGTACTTTAGAAATTTTTCTTTAATAAACAAAAAGCCCTTTGATATTTACAGTGAAACATTTAGCCTCTTTGTTTTAATCTAAAACAAAAAATAATTTGGGTCAACATATTGGTATATTTGTAAAGCGCCTTAATATATCCCTTTGTGGAAGGCACTTCCCAGTTTACTTTTATATCGTATTGTGTATATAAGTATTTTGTATTAAAATGGAATCAGTGACAACACTACAGTTTTATAAAGTAATGCTTTGCTAGAAAAAGTTACAGCTTTTCAGTATAACAATTGTTTTTGCATATTTCTGAATGTAATAGAACAAATAATCAGCCTGTGTTTTTAATGAATCTATTTGTATTTTCCCAATCATTTCCTCTAGTGTAACATTTGCTGGGATAATTAAAAAAAAAATCCAAATCTTTCAGTGATGTGTGGAAAGCTGAATTTTAAGCTAAGTATGTTGATTTTTTATTGTATTTTATTTATTTTGTGAGTGTCTGTGTGCACATTCGTGTGCAGGTGCTCTCAAAGGGCAGAAGATGGTTAAGGATCTCCTGGAGATGGAATTATAGGAGGTTGTCCAGTGACAACAGGGGTATTGGGAACTGAACTCCAATACTCTGAAAGAGCAGCAAGCACTTTAAACCACTAAGCCATCTCTCCAGGCCCCATATTTCCATTTAAAATTGTTTTCTTTTTGTTTTTTTTTGAGAAAGGTTCTAATATAACTCAGGCTGGCGGAGAACTTGTTATGTGGCCACAACTGGCCTTGAACTTCTGATCCTCCTGCCTCCACCTACTGAGTGCTGGGATTATAGGTGTTTACCACATCACCCGCTCCTAAAACTTTATTAAACTGCATTTAGTAACACTTCAGTATATTGTATTATTTTTGAAATGTTAACTAGACTTTAATGTTTTACATGCAATCCTTTATCACAGACAGTGCTAACCAGCTTTTTAAAAGATGTAATATGAACCCATTTTAACGTGACAGACACTTAAGTTGTCTTTCTCTTTTTAATACTTATCATCACTTTTGTTTTCTTTTACTCTTGTCTTTACACCCCTTCAAAATTCTGTGTTTTGTGGAACAGAAATTGCAAATGTTCCTATGATTCATTCTATGTTGGCCCATGTTTGGCATGCTTCAAGTTGTGCAGATCTTTTCCTATGGTAACACTACCCCTTCCCCTATCTCCTTATATGTAAAAAGAGAGAGAGAAGTTGCCAAATATATTTACTGCCCCTAGTACCAGCTTTTCATCTTCCTTTCAGATATGCAGATGTCCTGAGCATCTTCCTGGATTTACAGTCTGGGTGGAACTTTGGGTTGTTTCTACTGGGAAGGAACCGTTACTCGGGGGGGCGGGGGGGGGGCGGGGGGGAGCAGGGAGGAAGTACATCAATACTAGGTTGGACAGCAGAGGCTTTTTCTCCAGTATCCAGTCTGCCATTCCTTTTACAAATAGTTTTGACTATCCCACTACAGTCAAATTTTACATATTCTTTTCTGGTTTGTACAGGCACATGACCATCACTAGACTAGGAACAAATATGAGAAGATTTTAGACTTAATGTTGAAATTACTTGCTGTTTCCTTCTTCCCACAGGAAGGAGAACAGACATAGTGGTGAGTGTATTTTGACTATGAAAACCAGGAAAGCACTGATGAGTAGAACAAAGTGAACCAAGACCTCAGAAAGATGGTATAAAACAGGGTTTGTCACTGTGGGCCTCTCAACAGAATTCGAAGAGAACAAATGCACTTTCCATCTGTTACTGCTGCCCAATCTAATATACTGTATAATGTGTATTGAATAATGCAGAACAATTTAAGGAGGTCATTTTGTACTTTGGCTCCCTCCCATACAGTTCATCGTATATTCATTGATTTTTACCTCCTTTTTTCACTAATTCATCACCTTCATTGTTACTAAAGTTGGCTGAGGCTCTTACCAGCCTGTATTATAAGTTTTTTTTATCATTTGGATATATAGAGTCTAACCTACATAACCCAGGCTGGGTTCAAAGTCCTCCCACCTTTTTTTTGAGACAGGGTCTAACTGTGTAGTCCTAACTGGCCTGGAACTGGCTATGTAGACCATGCTTGCCTCAAACTCAGAGATCCATCCACCCATCCCTACTCCTGAGTGCTAGGATTAAAGATGTGTGCCACCATTTAATGTGCCTGTGGTCTCAAAGTTTTGATCATCCTGGCTCAGCCTCCTGAGTGCTGGGATTAGGCGTACCTCCCACCACATCATAGTCAGTTCTTGAATTACCTAACTTTCTCAAAAGAGTCTCTGACTTCCTCCTAGCCATCAAGTTTATTACCTAATCTGTCATCCACAAGACCTACTTAAGAGATTAGAGGCCAACCTGTTTTACATAGTTTGTTCCAGATGAGCTGGGGCTACAGGAAGACCCTGTCATTTAAAAAAAAAAAAAAGATATCTCCAGCCAGAGCTGGAGATGCACACTTTTGATCCTAGCACTCAGGAAGTCAAAGCCTACAGATCTCCGAATTTGGGACAGCCTGAGCTACATGGTAAGTTCCAGGCCAGCTAGAGATTTAAAGAAGAAAAATCTGTGTGTGTGTGTGTGTGTGAGAGAGAGAGAGAGAGAGACAGAGACAGAGACAGAGACAGAGAGACAGGGTCTCCCTATAGCTCCACCTGGCCTGGAACTCCCTGTGTACAGCAGGCTGGCCTTAAACTCACAGAGATCCGCCTGCCTCTGCCTCCCCAGTGCTGGGACTAAAGCCATGCACCACGGCCCAGCTAACACTCCACATTTCTTTGGTATGACCAGCTGAGAGAGAGACAGACAGACAGACCAAGACAAGATTTCTCTTGTATAACCAACTGCCGATTAGAAGAGGAATTATGCACAAGATGAGTACCATGAGTACCAATTTCTATCATTCCCCCCCCCTTTTTTTTTTTAAAGAAAATCTTGCCATGTGGCCCAGGCTGGCCTCAAACTCAATTCTGCCTCAGGTGCAGAAATGAGAAGTGCCAGGAGTATAAGCATGTATCACCACACCCCACTTCTGGCTGAAGCATGAAGCACGCATGTACAGGGGAGACTCCAAATACCCTAATGAACAAAGATGAACTGACATTCGAGGTACTTGTCAGAACAGAAAGGACCAAGCCAAGTTAATTTCTTGCTTTATAAAAGAAAATTGTGGGACTGGAGAGATGGCTCATCAGTTAAGAACACTGAGTCAGCTCTTACAGAGGACTTGGGTTAAAATACCAGCCCCCACACAGCGGTGGGTAACAACCGTCCATAACTCCAGTTCCAGGGAATCTGATGCCCTTTTCTGATCTGAAGCACTGCATGACAGGTGCACTTACATATATGCAAGCAATGTAAGAGTCCACAGTATCTACAACATGTTTCCAATGCCTAGGGCACAATCTGAAATTACTTGACATACAAAGAATGTAAATTATGATGCCTGAGAAGATATCAGTGGTGATTGACTTCAACATCTGGAAGTGGTAGGCAAGGATATCACAACCCTGCTTATAGTTGTGCTGTATTAACGATAATGTATAGAAAAATATCAAGGGAGCTAGAGAAATGACTCAGCAGTTAAGAGCACTGGCTGCTCTTGCAGAGGACCCGGGTTCAGTTCCCAGCACCGACATGACAGCTAACAGTTATTGTAACTCCAGTTCCAGGGGATCTCATGCTTCCTGGCCTTTGCAGGCATTGCATACACATGATGGATTTACATACATGCAGGCAAAACACTCACACACAAAAATAAATGAATAAAAAAATAATGATTTCAGGGCTTGAGAGCTAGCTTAGCAGTTAAGAGCACTGGCTGTCCTGACATCCTTGGATATTGCATGACACAGGTGCATCTACCTACATTCAGGGAATACACTCATAAAATTAAATTAAAATTTTTTAAAGTGATGGTTCAAAGTTAGTGGAAAACAGCAGTGGGCTTAGTAAAAGAAAAATCTAAGCATTTATCACAACATCATTGGTATACCTCTTCTCCCTGTATGATAATGAAGCATAAAAATGGATAAACACTGGTTCCAAATTTGCTAGATTTGGTGGACAAAATGTAAGTAACTTCAAGCCAGGTATGGTGGTATTCACCTGTACTTATAGTCCCAGTGCTCAGGAGGCTCAAGCAGGAAGATCAAAAGTTCCAAACCAGCATGGGCCACACAGCCAGATCCTGTCTCAAGAGAAAAATAAATAAAAAATTTAAACAACTTAGCAAAACAGGACAATAAAGTTGACTGCATCTAGAGAACTTTGGCAGTCATGGAAATGAGCCTGTCAGATCTGCTGAGAATGTCCTAAGTGATGGTCCAAGCTGTTATCCTCTGAATTCACCACCATTTATCTACAAGACCTCACTAACTTCCAGCCATTGATTGGGCCAAGAGGAATCTAAGTAGTCCCATTCCTGACTTCTCCAGTGGTGACCTTTGACTACAGAACTCTTCATTGGCCTCATCTAATGATTTTAGAACAGCGTTGCATTCCAAACCTGTTGCTGCCCTATGTGCCTTTTCTTTCACAGGATTCAGATGGCATCCGTGCATGTCTCTCCAGCCTCTTCCTGTAAACTCTACATTTACTGTCATAGGAATCTGCTCCAAAACATCACTTCCAATGAAAGAACAAGTTGCAGAGTGAGATCTTGTCTCAAAACAAAACCCTTCATTGAGGCATTAATTTGCATTGCAATACACTCATTTTATTTGTACTTTTTAATAAGTTTGAAAAATGTACATACCTTGGAAAACATTTTCCCTAAAGAATATTTCTTCCCCAGTCACATCCTCCTAAATCTCACCTTAGACTACCAATGATTGGTGTTACTATGGATTTACCAGTTCTAGAATTTCCTATACATGGAACTTATACCATGTATATTTGTTTTGCACCTTTGAGCAGTTTTTAAACAATAAATTGGCTTTATAAATTAGCAGGCCTTAGCATCACATAAAGGATGGATATCTGGCTAGCGAAATGGCTCAGGAGTTAAGAACACATGCTGTTCTAAAGGATCCCGGTTCAATTCCCAGCATCCACATCAGTAACTTTCTTTCCATAGTATCTGACACCCAAGTCTGACTTCCTTGGGTCTTGAACTCAAGAGATCTGCCTGTCTCTGCCTCCCAAGTGCTGAGGTTAAAAGGATACAGCACCACATGGACCTTCTCTTTTAAGGTGAGATGACTTTAAGTGCTGTGAAACATTGTTTTGTTGACCACTATATACTCAGTACTAAGCACTGTTTGGCAGGTAGTAGCTGTTCAAGAAATAAATATTCATTGAGTTAGGAGCTGGGGATATTAACTCAGTTTGTAGTTTGCCTCGCATGCAGAAAGCCCTGGGTTTAATCCTCTACACCACATACCTCAGGCATGGTGGCAAACACCTGTAATTACAGGACTGAAGAACTCCTGGTAAAAAAAAGTTCAAAGTCATCCTCAGATACATACGGCATTTCAAGCCAGCCTGAGCTTTGAGACTATCTCAAAATAAATAATAAGACAGAGTGTGTGTTAACGGATGCATTTTCCCTGAGTTTATTTTGTCTTTGCTAACTGACCAGGATGTTTTGTTAGAAACATATAGCGCTGTCCAGTATATATCTGTAAATTATGAAATGTCCTAAAAATCCAAGGGAATAGAATTCCTCGTGCCGGAGTATTCCTGACATGGGCCCCAGCCCATGAATTCTAAATTCTGGGTTCTAACGCAAGACTGTCATAAACGAATTGCTTGACCAATGACACTCACCTGTAAAAAAGACCCTGATTTCCTGACCTCAGAAAGCCAAACCAGAGGAAATGTGAACAAGTATTTGACTTGATACTGAGGTAGCAACCTAAGCACTAAAGTACACGAGTTGTTCAGCACCCTTCGCCACGCCTAGTCCTCCGGGCGGCCGCAGAGACTGCGCAGACCCGCCCAGAGCCCGGCCACGCCCTCTCTGGCTGCAGTCCGGCTGGTCCCCAATGTCCTCACTTCCGGGGCGTGGCGCGCGGGTGGGCCGCGGGGGCGGTCCTTGCGCCGGAAGTAGCCCTGGCGAGTTGTGCTTCGGACTCGCGGCCGGCAGGAGCTGCCGGGGCTGGGGCTCGGACGCCGGCGGAGCCCGGCGGTGACCTGCTCAGAGGGAGCGCGGCGCTGCGGCCTCGGTCCACACCGCGGATCCGGGCCGCGCCAGGTGAGTGCTCGGGGGCGGCGAGCGCCACGACCACCGCAGCTGCCGGAGAGCCACCGGGCAGGGTGGGCGGAGGGCCGGGCTGCGCTGACACCTGTGGGCGGGTGACAGTGCCGGGCCTGGGAATCTGGCCCAGACGGCGGCTTGTCGGGGCTCCGGATCCAGCGTTAGGCTCTCGCCCCGAGAAAAGCTGCGCGACCGCCGCGCGAGTTTGAGGTGCTGTCTGCTCCGCGTGTCCTTTCCACGCCCGCGCCTCGAAACCCTCGCCCTGTAAGATCCCCGACGCTTGGACATCAGCTTCGATTCTTACACTTTATGTTGGCGTGATACTGCTTTTTGGGGGGTGGGAGGTTGACTGGGTTTTTTGTGTTTCGTTTTGTCTTTATTTTTTATTTCATTATTTTGTGTGTATGTGGGTGTGGGAGGGTCAGAGGACAACTCCCTGAAATCGGTTCCCTCCTTCCACCTCCCCTTGGGGTCACCAGGCTTGGTGGGCAGATGCATTTGCCCTCTGAGCCAACTCGCTGGACTTTTAAGATGTGATATTCTTGTTATTTCTTAGCCGGGTAATGGCCCCTCTCGTTTCGTTTCGTGTAGAGAATTTATCACTAGAAGCATTTGTTTCATTCAGTGTGCGGCGATAAAATCGGAGACTTGTAACTGTCTCAACCTCCTTATTTATTTATATTTGGGGGACAGGGTCTCATGTAGCCAAAGCTGGCTTCAACTCCTGATACTCCTGCCTCTGCCTTGGACTGGGATTACAGTGGCTTCACCACGCCCAGTTAAGCCCTTATTTAGTACAAGTGTCCTCTTTTAATCGCCATTTTTGTTAGTTATTAACTTCAAAAGAAGTGATGTGTTTTTTTAAGTACCCATTTATCCCTACTTTAAAATCAGACTGTTAGTTTAGTTACTTCTGCAAATATTCTTGTTTTAGAATGTGTGCAGTAGATGTTTGCTGCACATAGTCACAAAGTGGCTATGATAGTCACCTTAGCAGGTGTCAAGAAATATTCTTGTCGTGTTTATAGGAGCCTAATGTTTGAATATGCAATCCCTTTTTCTTCTCTAAACAGATGTTTTGGCAATTAGTAAGGTCTCATATCAATAAATAGGAGCAAAACTGTCCCCACTAACATCAGCAAATTGTGGCTGATAATCATGCTTGAAAAATAAAAAGAAGAAAGAGGCACTGTTGATCAGCTTTCAGCTTATCTAGACCACAAAGGACTGTGTAAACCTGCTTTGTGGCGTTGATCATTGAAGGGTGATAAACATACTGTGTAATCTTCAGAGAATTCTGTGTCTGATTTTGAAACTGGTGCCACAGTCTGACAGAGATTAAGGATTAGAGGACCTTGTAGAATTTGCTGTGTTAACACTATTACATTTCTGTTCACAGCTACTTGACTGTAG
This sequence comes from Eospalax fontanierii, assembly GCA_035773235.1. NCBI lineage: Eukaryota > Metazoa > Chordata > Mammalia > Rodentia > Spalacidae > Eospalax > Eospalax fontanierii. Next base: position 15,468,765 of record CM069545.1, read on the forward strand.
GGAAGAATAGCAGGTCAAATCAATATGGACCATGTAGATCATATGCCAAATAGATTTTGCTTCTGGTGTTTATTGATAGGGCATGAGTATGGCTCTTTGTTGTTTTTGCCTTGTTTTTTGAGGCAGGGTCTCCATGTAGCCCCAGCTAGCCTGGAACCTCCTGTGTAGACCAGGCTGGCTTGCCTCTACCTCTGCTGGGATTAAAGACATGTACTACCATGCCAGGCCTGCATATAATTATTTCATATTTCAGAGGTAAACTTTCAAAAATTGCTTGCCTATTATCCCTTTGAAAGTTATCCACACAGGTTGCACGAAGGTAATGTGATTTGCTGGGCAAATCTGACAACCTGAGTTCAAATCCCAGAACCCAGGTAAGTGTGTAAGGAAGGAGAGAATCAGCTCCACAAGGTTGTCATCTGAGTGCCACTCGTGCACTATGGCATACATTATTTTTGTCCCTCCCCCTCCCCCTTCCCTCTCCCCCTCTCCCTCCCTCTCCCCCTCCCCTTGCCTCTACTCCCCCCATGAATGTTTGCCTCTATTTCTGTATGTGTACCATGTGTGTGCCTGGTGCCCAGAGTGGCCAGTAGAGGATGTGGGATCCCCTAGAACTTGTTACACGTTGTGAGCCACTGTGTAAGTACTGGAAACTGAATCTGGGTCCTTTGAAAGAGCAACAAGTGCTCTTAACCAGTGAGCCATCTCTCCAGCCCGTTTTTTTCATTTTGTATATTAGTTTATTTATTTTTATTTGTTTATGAGTGCCTTGCTTGTAGGTATATACGTGCTCCTGTGTTGTATAATGCCTGTAGAGGCCAGATGAGGGCAGTGAATCCCCTGGAACTGGAGTTATAGAGGATTGTTCACCATGTGGGTGCTGAGAACTGAACCCAGGTCCTCTGCAAGAGCAGCAACTGCTCTTAACTGCTGGACCATCTCTCTAGCTCCTTTTTTCCCACTTTGTTATTTTTGCTGTGCTGGATGGGAGTGCCTCACCCAGATGTGGAGGTTGGAGTTGGTTCTCTGCTTTTATCTTGTATGTTCCTGGGGATCTGCTCAGGTTGTCATTGTGGTTTTGAAGTACCTTTACCCACTGGCTGGCTCCATGATGGGATCTTCTGTGTGTTTTCTTTTTCTCTTTCTCAGGAAATAAATTTATAGGTTACTTATTTACTTTTAATTTATTTATTTTGCAGTGCTAGAGATCAGACCCAGGGCCTTGCACATGTTCAGTCACCCGCTGAGCTATGTCCCCAGCCTGTGCACATAAAATGTCTCTTAAACATTTTTAGGCTTCCAACATTGATGCTGTTGATTTTTAGTCTATGTTTTAGTAACAATTTAGCTTCCTGTTTCCTCTTATGAACCAAAGACAACCAAATCCACCTAGAGTAAATAAAGTGACACCTTTTCCACTAAAAGAATTTCAAGATCAGGTTCCTTGCTTTATCTTTGTCTTTAGCATAATTCCTTGCAACTTCGTCTACTTTTACTCTTTTTAAGATATTTATGTTTATTTTTTGCGTATGAACACTCATGTTGCCCGCACCTATGTAAAGCCTGAGGAGACCAGAAGAGGGCGTCAGATCTTATTAGCCGCTGTGTCGATAATGGGAACTGAACCCAGGTCCTCCGCAAGAGCTGTCGGTGCTCTTAACTGCTGAGCTCTCTCTCCAGCCTCCTTTTTTTTTTTTTTAATTTTATTTGTTCTTTGAAAGTTTTACACATCCATACAGTGTATCGGGCATACCCATCCGCTGCAACCTCGGACTTCCCCATGCCCGCTTCCTTGTTTCCCTCCCAGCCTCATGTGCTCATTTTTGTTGTTGTTATTAATAAACCCTGAGTCCAGTATTGTTGTCCATGCACATGAGTGGGCAGCCTACCAGAGCCAGGGCCCCAAGGGAGAGTGACGCTCCCTTAGCAGCCAAAAACTGCAATAGCTTCTTCACCAAGAGTGGACTTGCGGTCCTTCTTCCCTCTTTTTGTAAGACAGTTCATTACTATTATTGATTTGTTTGTGTGTATATTTTTGAGACAGGCTGACTATGTAGCCAAGGATGACCATGAATTCCTGATCCTCTGCCTTTATTACCCAGCAACTCAATCAACTTTTGCCTTCATTTTATCTTCGGAGAAATTCATTACAGTTCAGTTGGTGCACCTTAACTGTTTCTTGAATTAATGACTCCTGCACATTACAGTAGAAATAGCAGTTGTCAGTGGAACCCAGCCTAACACACCTTTAAACTTAAATGGATAGGGTGCCTTTTAAGATGTGGACTAGAGCCATGCATAGTGGCACACATCTTTAATACCAGCACTCTGGAGACAGAGGCAAGCAGAACTCTGTGAGTTCAAGGCCAGCCTGATCTACATAGCAAGTTTCAGGCCAGCTGTGGGTACAGAGAGACGCTGCCTCATGTTTGCTGCAGAGAGAAAATAGGAATCTGAGTCCTCAGGTGTTTGGATATATTGCCTGTTCTTTTCAAACTCTTTGGTTGCTGCTTTTTCCAAATGGTACAAGAGAGAAAAAAAGACAAATAAGCAAAAACTCAGTACTTTGTCCCTGGAGGAACTGTTCTCCACCAGCTACAAAGGTTGCTGAAATGTCTTAAAATTGTTTGTTTTACTTAGATTTGTTATTTTAATTAAAATTTCATTTTGTATCTTACTACATTTCAGTGACTTTAGTTGTTAGCTAAAACATGATCAATTGCCTGTTTGAATAATTAAAGGCTTGTGTGAAATAGAGCAGCATAATCAGTAGTTATGTCTTCTTAATAGTCTGTAACTAAGATTCTGAATTTTGAGGCAACATTATTTTTGTTAGTGTTCTATTAATCTTTAGCCACCAGATAGTATTTATAATTAATAGTAATTAAAATTTTGTCTGTTAGCTTTTTTTCCCATGTTGACTCAATTCTTGAAATACTGCCAGGATATGCTAGATAGACCCAGTTTCTGTTCTTCTGCAGTGAAATCCAGCAATCATAAGGAATGGAGAATTTCATAAATATACAGTGTTGACATTCATTTGAGAACATATTTTAGGCTTAGATATTGCTGTATTAGTAGAAAATTATTATCTAACATTTAGCGAAGTAAAAGTGCTTGGCTTTATGCTTGTACAAACATTGTTTCTTGATAGCCAAAGACTTTGCAGATCATTTGTTAATGTGGCCTTGGAATGACTTTATACATTGTTAAAAAATGTCAAGCTGAGCATGGTAGCTCATGCCTGTAATCCCAGCCCTTGGGAGGCTCAGGCATGAGTTGTTCTGCAAGTTCTAGGCCAACCTGAGTTATAGATGAAAGAAAACAAAATGTTTTTTGGTTGAAAGGAATATTATCTGACTAGAAAGGGAAGTTCAAAACAGTGAGCCATTAAACCATGACCAACAAAGTAAATAAATAAACAAACAAACAAATATCCTGAGGGTGGCAGAGGTAGGTGGATTGCTGAGTTCAAGGGTAGCCTGGTCCTTATAGTGAGTTGGAGGCTAGCCAGGGCTGTAGAGTTGAGGCCCTGGTTACATTGTTTTTGAAAGTCCACATAGAGATCATGAAAGGGATTGCCAGGAATCTCATAGTAATAACAATTTAAAATTTTGGGGGGCACGGTACACACCTTTAATCCTAGCACTTAGGAGGCAGAGGCAGGCCAGTGAGGTCCAGGCCAGTCTGGTCTACATAGTGAGTTCCAGGCTAGCTAAGGCTACATAATAAGAACCTGCTTTTAAAAAAATTTATTTGTGGGTGGGTATGCAAAAATGTATTCCTCCCTCTTGCACAATAAAGCCCTAAAGTTTAAAAAGCCTAAGAACCCTGATATCCAAGCCTATCTAAATCAACTGTGCACCTGCAGAGCTGGCCTCAGTTGCCCTCTACTAACACAGCTGCCTGCCCAGACCCATGTATCACTGTAGGGCAAAGATGTTTTCAGGGTAGAACTAGTCACACAAGAATCAAACGGTAAGCCCAAATTGTTAGGGATGAGCTGAGGATCAGGAAATGTGAAAGTCTGCCATCAGAAACTAGACCAAAGTAAGAAGTCTTTGTAGTTAAAGACAAAAACCCAAATAGTATTCATTTGTTAAAAGGTGTATTTCAATCTGGTTTCAAGTGTGATCCCACATGCTAAGAATGTGGCAGTTAACAAAAAAGAGATATAGTCTCTGGCCATGGAGCTTTTATTAAGATGAAGCATTCTTAGTACATGACTGACTCTTGGGAGTCATTGTTTAGGTCATGCGATTTTTTTTTTTTTTCCTCTTGGCCCTTAGATGCTGGATCTTGAGTTACTGATAGGTGATCTGACTATAATAGCTATATTGCTTCATAAATTACTGCATGACTTAGTGGCTTAAAATAACAAACACTTAGTTCCCACATGCTCAGAATGCATGGCTTTAGGAATGCCTCTGATTCAGTGATTCAGTCTTTCACAAAGTTATGAAGATGTCATCCAGGGCTGTGGTCATCTTGGGATGCGATCCAAGGAGGATTCAAGCTCATTCATGTGGTTGTTGGCAAGATTCAGCTCCTCATTGGCTATTGGTGTGGGAACCTGAGTTCATCACTAATTGTTGGCTTGGAACCTCTTAGAGCAACTCTCTTCTGTAGTAGCTGGTTTCCCTTTGTGTGGGTAAGCAAGAGACAGCAAGCAAGACGGAAGTCATGGTTTAATCCTAGGATAAGATGCCTTCCTTCCTTCCTTCCTTCCTTCCTTCCTTCCTTCCTTCCTTCCTTCCTTCCTTCCTTCCTTCCTTCCCTCCCTCCCTCCCTCCCTCCCTCCCTCCCTCCCTCCCTCCCTCCCTTTCTTTTTTGAAGCAGGGTCTTCCTGTAGTTCCAGCTGGCCTGGAACGCTCTATATGGACCAGGCTAGCTTGAATCTCACAGAGATCTGCTTGAGCCTCTGTCTTCTGAATGCTGGGATCAAAGGTGTGCACCACTATATCCCACCGTAGGGTTCATTTTTGAAAGATACTTTATTATTTTTATTTTATGTACATGAGTGTATTGCCTACATGTGTGTAAGTGCACCAGTGCCGTGCAGTGTCCACGGAGGTCAGAGGAGGGCGTCTTATCCCCCAGAACTGGAGTTACCGATGGTTGTTAGCTGCTGTGTGGGTGCTGGGAACCAAACCCAGGTCCTCTGTAAGAGCGTAAGCCCCGAGCTGTCTCTCCAGCCCTATGTTCCATTATTTTCACAGCTTGTTACAACGTGCATTCAAGGGGAGTGATCCAACAAGGTGTAGACACTAGGTGGCAGTGGTTCTGTGAATGGTTCTTCTCTTGTGTTTTTTTATTATTTTCCTACTTTTCATCTAATTTATTTTTTGCAACAAGGTCTCATGTAGCCCAGGCTGGCCTTATACACAATATGTACCCAAGGATGACTTTGAACTCTTTCTGCTACCTCCTAAGTTCTGGGGTTACAGATGTGTGCCACCTGCTCCTGGTTCTTTGTTGTTTTATGGTATTGTTTTCAGAGTGGTGTTATGATATAGCCCAGAGTGACCTTGAACTCAAAATTCTTCTACCTCTGCCTCCTCACTGCTAGGATTATAGCTATATCACAATACCTGAATTCAGTTTCTATACTCAGATTTCTCTCCTCGCCTTCAGTAGACTAACGGGTTCAATATGCATTCTTAGATATACATGTATACTTTAGAATGAATGTTTATGTAGCATATGTATTTTGATAATCTGATCATGTTGGTTTAAAGTAGTTCATTGCTTCTGTATACTATATATAACAAGTCAGGCCTTGTCTTGCATTTGCTTTACCTCTAAACTCTATCCCTCGCCCAAGATGTTTTGTTTGCTTGTTGTGTTTTTGTTTTGTATGTGTCTGTGTGGTGTTGAGGATTGAACTCAAGGCTTTTATGAGCCAGGCTCCAGTCTGCCACTGAGCTGAACTGTATCCCCGAGCCCCGAGATATTTCTTTAAGGACGGGAAATAGTAGGAGTGAATGTAAAGAGATGGCAAGTATCACATGTGTCACGCGAACTTTAAAAACTGTTAATTTTGTGGGGGTGTGATGGGGCAGGGTGCATGCACCACAGTGAGCATGTGGAGGTCAGAGGACAATGTTATGGGCAGGTTCTCTCGTTCCATCTTTACAAGGGTTCTATAAATTGAAATCTGAGCCATCCTTCTGGCCCCATTCTTCTTGAGGGAGTCCTGCAAAGTTTATTTTTAAGAAACTTTGTGTTGCTAATGTTTTGCGAGGTGGTGTAGTATCAAAATGTTTCTTGTTTCTTCTTTCCTTAGCGTACATTTGAGCATGAGTCTTCTCATGATTAGTGAGAATGTAAAATTGGCTCGTGAATATGCGTTGCTGGGAAACTATGACTCTGCCATGGTCTATTATCAGGGAGTTCTTGACCAAATGAACAAGTATCTGTACTCAGTCAAAGATGCGTACCTCCAGCAGAAATGGCAACAGGTGAGAATCGTGTTTTAGTAGCTTTGACTACTCAGAGAACGTATGCATATTGTTAATGCTGTATGCATATTAAGAGCATTTGGTGTAGTACATGGTTTGATGTTATGTAACTTGAAATTTTTATTAGTAACAGTCCTCTTTTGCCATCAGCAGTGCTATAAGCTCTACTTAAGTATTCTAATTATTGTAACGCTTTTTATATTTAAAAATTTTTAAAGTGTATGAGTGCTATGTAAGCACACCATGTCATGCAGTGTCCAAGGACAGAAGAGGGTGTCAGAGCCCCTGGAACTGGAGTTAACAGAAAGTTGTTATTGAGGGTTCAAACATGGGTCTTTTGTAAGAGCAGCTAGTGTGTCCTTAACTGCTGAGCCATCTCAGCCCCTGTAATAACATTTTTTAAATACTTTATTTTTTTAATGTGTTAGAGTGTATTGCCTGCATGTGTGTAAGTGCATCTGTGTTGTGAAGTGCCCAAGGAGGCCAGAAGAGGGCCTTAGATCCCCTTGATCTGTAGTGGTTGTTAGCTACCTGTGGGTGCTGGGAATCAAACTTCTGGCTCCACCAGCATTGCACAACATCGGTGCACGTACACACATGCAGGCAGTAGAGTCATGCACATAACATTTTTAAAAAGCTCAGATTTGTATAAAGACCCTTAAAATTGTAAATCATTTCAGGTTTTAAGGATTTTGTTGTTATTTTAGGGGCTGTTGGTGGGTTTTTTAGAGGGAAATTATTCATTGTTTTGTTTTTTTGTGGGTGTTGTGGTCTTTTTGAGACAGGGTCTCCCTGCAGCCCCAGCTGGGCTGGAGTTCATTATGTAGACTGTGCTGGCCTTGAACTCACAAATCCACCTGTCTCTCCCTCCTGAGTGCTGGGATTAAAGGTGTGCACCACTGTGCCTGTCTCTAAGTCATTTTAAAGTGCGTAGTTCACTAGTGCTAAATAATGCTGTACAACCATTACCGTATATTGATTTTGATCATGGTTTTAAAAGTTAATTAAGCCTGGGGCTGGAGAGATGACTCAGCTGTTAAGAGCACCAAAGTTTCTTACAATAGATCTGGATTCAAATCCCAGCACCCACATGATGGCTAACAACTGTTCCAGGAGATCTGACACCCTCTTTTTGTCTTCCTCTGACACTGCACAACACAGGTGCACTTACACACATGCAGTCATAGCATTCATATGCATAAAATAAAATCAAAAAAAGTTTTAAGTTGATGAAGCCTGATAATGGTGGTGAACACCTATAATCCTAGCATTTGGGGCGCTGAGGTAGGAAGATTATGATTTAAAGGCTAGCATGGGCTATTAGGGAGATTTAAAAATAAAAATCAGTTAAATACTTTTCATAAAATTACCAAAGAACAACTTGCAAAAGTTTTGTTTTCATCAAAGTTGTAGCTAATTTTTCAATTTGTTATGCAATTTGAATAAAAACTATGTGAATATCAGTTCAGTCAGCCAGGATTTTTTTTAAAGATACATTTATTTTTATTTTATGTATATGAGTGTTTGTATATGCACCATGTGCATACCTAGTGCCTGGGGATGCCAGAAGAGGGTGTCAGATGCCCTGAACTGGAATTTGACATGTGTTTGTAGTTCACTGTATCATATCAAAATAGAGTTTTCTAGCATAGTTAATAAATGTTTAATCTTGGTAATAATTTGTTAAAGAAATTTAAAGAGCCATATCATTTGAAACCAGGTTTGGCAGGAGATAAATGTGGAAGCTAAGCATGTTAAGGATATTATGAAAACACTCGAGAGCTTTAAACTGGACAGCACTCCCTTGAAAGCTGCACAGCATGAGCTTCCAGCTTCTGAAGGAGAAGTCTGGTCCTTGCCTGTGCCTGTTGAACGAAGGTAAGTGGATACTTTTTAAGGAAATAACTAGTTCAAAAAGCATGTTGATATGGCCTTGGTCATAGCCAGGAAGAGGACTGGGCTTCTTGGAAGCAGGCAGGAGGGAAGTTTATACTCGGGTGCCTCTTTGTAACTGTTGAAATATATATCAATTCTAGGTGGAAATTAGCCAAAAAATAGGATTTGATAAATGAAGTATAAGTAAGTAGAAGAATCAGTGCTACCTTGTGGACTGAGGATGGGTTTGGGAATTGAAATTTCCTCAGCTCTGTTTCTGTCTCTGCCATTCTTTGTAGCTGTGGGAAAGCCATGCAAGTATTTCTAGGCCTCAGATTTTTCTTATGTAAAGTGAAGGAGTTAAACTGACAGGTTTTCAAGCAGGCTCTCACAGGATAGTCTTTAGTATACTACTAAAATAAAAGCAACTTAATTTTAGTTCATAGAGAGAAAGCAAGATAAAACGTACTCAGATTTATGATTTTCATTGGCTTTTTCACCCCTAGCTTCCTACTGCCAAATGACAGCAAGTGAATAATTAATAAAATTGCTACTTATAAACTGTTCTAACTGCCTATCATGCTTAGTTTTGCTGCATGTTTTTTTTTTTTTTTGGTTTTGGTTTTGTTTTTTTTTGAGACAGGGTCTCCCTGCAGCCCCAGCTGGCCTGGAACTTGCTATGTAGACCACAGCTGGCCTCAATCTCACAAAGATCCGCCTGCCTCTGCCTCCTGAGTGCTGGGATTAAAGAAGTGTGGGCCACCACACCTGGCCTTGCTGCATAGTTTTTAAGTTAAAAGTGTATATGTAGATGTCAGTTACCTGTTTCACATAATAGATTTCCTAATTTGGATTATAGATCTAAATGTACTAATGTATCTTGGCTCTCTGGAAAGAATGCTGGCTTCAGATTCTTTGTCCCCTAACTAACTTGAGAACTTTGCATGAGGATGTGGCTTGGTTTAAATACTCTGTCATTGTAACTCTTAATTATTTATTGTGTTTTGTAATAATTGGTACTAGATATTGAGCACCTATAGTATTCTAAGCACTGTTTAGGCTATCTGGAGCATTTAATTTATTTCTCATAATAAGCCTACGAAATAAGCCATATTTTCTCTATATTTTAAAAAATCTGAGGTACAATGAGCTTAGGTAACTTTTCTCCAGGATCTTATAAGTAAGAAATGGTTAAGCTAGCATTTGGACCCAACTGCATTGCATTTTATCATGATTACAAGCTGGCACTCTGTCATAGTAGTCCTTTTCAAAATGGCATACATAACAGTCCCTTATGGAGACTATAGATTTTGAGCATTACTCCCAGAGCATGATGAAGTAGATAGGAGGTGGTGCCCAGGAATCTGCAGCAGGTGATCCTGATACAGGCATCTCATACCAACATATTCTTGATGAAGAAAATTGTAATAGACAACAATCATCACATATTTTCTATGTGCTTGATACCATATTAATTGCTTTACATATTTATGTTTTAACTTCTCAAACAACCTTAGAAGGTAGGTATTATGGTTTTGGCCCCAGTGAGGAAATTTGTACTTAACTGCATTAAGTAATTTGTTCTTCATATGCTAAGAATTGATGATTTCCAAATAATGTCAAGCCTTTTTCTCTGTTTCTTTTCCCATACCCCCTTCTCTTATTTTGCAGTCGTAGGGATCCAGTGGAGACCCATACACATGTTAGCACTCTACCACTGAGCTACATTCCTACCCTTTCTGCTGTTTTTTAAGAGCTATTTACGACCTTTTAGTGGGGTGTGATCTATATGGTTAATTGTTTTTATTGGTTGTTATCGTTTTGTTATAAATAAAATTGTGATATTTGCAAGCAAAAATTTTCTCACATTTAATTTTATCTTATTATATAACTTATTTTTTATAATGGTGTCTCATGCATCCCAGGTTGCTCTCAAATTTCCTAAGGATGACCTTGAACTGTCTGCCTCCACCTCCCAAGTGCTTCAATTTATAGGTGTTTGCCACCATGTGTAGTTGATTGTGAGCTGGGGATCAAACTCGGGTCTTTGGGTGTGCCAGTTAAACACTCTGCCAACTGAGCTACATTACCAGCCTTACACTTTTAATTTCAGAAATAGAACTGACAACCAAGTCAAGTCTGGTTTTGATTTTTTTTTTGTTGCCTAATAGAAATATTTTTGTCTTACTCTTTTTCCTTTCCTTTCTTGAGAATTATCACTTGACCCTTTCATTAATCTACTTGGATTGCCATAACAAATACCATAAACAGGAAGCTTAAATAAGAGTAATTTATTTCTCAGAGTCTTACAAGATGGGAAGTTTAATATCAAGGTGCTGACCAATTCAGTCCCTGGTGAGGGCTCTTTCTCACCAGGTGGCCATCTTCTCTACACTTTCATCTGGCAGCAGTTGGGTGACCTTCCTGCCATCTAAGAACATTAATTCTAGGACTAGGGCTCTCATTTAACCTTACTTCTTTACTCCAGATAGTCATTTGGGGATTGGGACTTAGTCATATAACTGAAGAGGAATAAACATTTACTCCATAGCAGCCCGTAATTTCTGCAGTTACTGGTGTGGTCTGCCCAGGGAATTGGATGTTCGCAGAATTTGGTCATTTCAGTCTCACAAGCAGAGGCAGAGGATTCTCTGTTTGAAGAAATGGGATGCTAAGCCATGACTGTTATAACTTCTTATTAACTCTTTCTTGAATATCTTTTTTTGTTGTTGTTCCTAATTTTGCCTTGAAATTCTATGATGTTCTCTTTGACCCTATTACATCTTTCTCTTTCTTCCTGCATTTATTTTGTTTACTTAATAACATGTCTTGCAAAACTTCATTTTTCTGTTACTCTTTATTTGTAATCAGGCTGAAGTCATTCTTGCTTCATCTGGGATGGGGACCATAACCTTATCACCCTAAATGTCTAGTCCCCTGTGAAGAACAGATCCAACTAGTCAGGAATTCTCTAAAGGCCTACAGTGTGAGTTCAGGGAGGCTCATTGAATGAACCCTTACAGAGAATTGCTGAGTGCTCCTATATGTGCCCCAGTTAAGTTTCTTAAAAGTCAGTTGGTCTCTTTCTTAGGTCTTTACCATCTCACGGAATAAGCAACTTCAAGCTTTCCTGTGTCTCTCTAGACCCTGTGAGATCTATCCCTCCAACTCCCTCTGTGACCGTAGCTCTTTTGTCTGCCTCAGTCACTCAGCCACCCCAGGTTCTGTGAACACAGGAGTGATTCCATCCTTCTACCTCGTCTTCAGCTTCAGTGGTTGACAGCTGTTCCTCATTGTATTCCAGCCTCTACCTACATGTCCCCTCAGAAGGCTGTCCCTCAGACTCACTGTCCTGTCTTAAGTTATACTCTTTCTTTGAACATCTATAACCTACAAACATTTACCTTTGTTCTCTGTTTTCTTTATTGGTGTTTTTTTTTGTTTTGTTTTTGTTTTTGTTTTTTGCCTTTTTGAGACAGGGTCTCACTGTGTAGCCCTGGCTGGGCTAGAGCTGGATATGTAGACCAGGCTGGCTTTGAACTCACAGAGATCCGCCTGAATCCTAGGATTAAAGGTGTGTGCCACTACCCTGGTTTATGCCAGTTTTTTTTTTTTAATTATAAATAAAATGACACCAAATTGCGTATGTAGCAGTGAATAAAAGAAGTTTAACCTTTTTACTGTATTTTAGTTCTTTTGATAAAATTTTGTTCTTTGATCATTGTTTTCATTTTGTGGCAATCAGACTAACTTTTCAGTCTTTTCGGTCTACAGTGATACCCTAAGTAACACTGGCTTTTCCTTTCCCCTCATTATTGCTAAAATTTACAGTACCGCATTCCTAAAATTATTGTCCACAGCAGATTTAAATCTTAGATCTTGTGTTTCAACATCCTGCATGTTTTTTCAGTGCTCTTGTGTGAACACTTTTGCCTTGGCTTCTTTAGTCATGACTCTTTGTGTTCACCCATATTGGACCAACTCCAGGAATTATGATTTAATAATCTTGTGTTTATTTAGACCCTCACCGGGACCTAGGAAACGCCAGTCTCCTCAGTACAGTGACCCTAAACCACATGGTAACCGTCCCAACACGTCTGCCAGAGCTCATCGTCCATCTGCACAAAATCTTCACAATGATAAAGGGAAAGCTATTCGTTGTCGTGAAAAGAAAGAACAGAATAAAGGAAGAGAGGAAAAGGTAAATGTTACTGCTTTTTTAAAAGTGAAAGCTAGGGCAGGAGAGATGGCTCAGAAGTTAAGAAAACTTCCTGTTCTTCCGAGTTTGATTCCCAGCACTATGTCTGGCAACTCACAACATCTGTAACTCCAACTCGTGTGTCTGTATGTGTGTGTGTGTGTTCCATTTAGGGCCCTCTTCTGGCCTACAGGGGCACCTGCGCAAGTGGCATACACATACACATAAAAATTTAAAAATTTGGGGTCTGGAGAGATGGCTCAACTGTTAATAACACTTGATATTCTTGCAGAGGACCTGGATCCAGTTTCCAGCACCCATAATGTAGCAAACAACTGTCTATAACTTTAGTTCTAGATCTGATATCTTCTTTTGGCTTCCTTGGGCACTTAACACACATAGTGCACTTACATTCATACAGGCAAAACACTCATATACATAAAATAAAAATAATAGATATTTTTAAAAAATTCAACTCAAAGTTATTTGTTAACCTTAAAAATGAAGAGTTGACTTGAGAGGCAGAGGCAGGCAGATTGAGTCCAGCCTGGTCTATATAGCAAGTTCCAGGCTAGCTGGGGTTAAAAACAAAACAACAAAAAGCAAATAAATGAGAATGGGAAGCTGGCTCAGTAGTTACTGGCATATACTATACTTCCAGAGGACCTGAGTTTAATTCCCAACACCCACATCAGGCTGTTTACAACCACCTGTAATTTCAGTTCCAGGGGCTCCAACACTTCAGGCCTCCATGGGCTCCAGTACTCATGCACATACACACATAAACACACATACACGTGATTCAAAAGAAAATACATCATTAAGAAATAGAAGTGAAGAATTGAAATAATAAAGACCACAAATTTCAGTAAGAGTTTTTTCTTGTTATTGTTTTGTTTGTTTGAGACAGGTCTCATTGTATAATTCTGGCTGACCTGGAACCCCCACTATGTAATTCAGGTTGGCCTCAAGAAATCTGCCTGCTTCTGCCTCCCCATTGCTGGGACCAAAGATGTGCACCATGCCAACAAATTTCAGTAAGTTGTAGTCATTAGTGTGCCAGAACTGCCATAAAATCTTAGTCCTACACCTAGGCTAGGATTTCTCCCACTTACCAATCAGTAAATAATTTTGGTTGTTTGGGTTTTATGGTTTGTTTAAATTTATTTGTGTGTGTGTGTGTGTGTGTGTGTGTGTGTGTGTGTGTGTGTATGTACTGTGGTACACATGAGGTCAGAGGACCAGTTTGAGGAGTCTTTTTCCATCACACTGGTCCCAAGGAATCAAACTCAGGTGGTCACTTTTGGCAGCAAAAGCCTTTATCTGCTGAGCCTATCTCCCTGGCCCTCTGGGAATTTTTACATTTCTCCTAGATTTCTTCAGCGACCCACTGATGATTTGGGAGTTTATTGTTCAAATTCCATGTATTTGTATGATTTCTATAGTTTCTTTGGTAATGACCTTCTTTGTTATCAGATATAAGAAATCAGTTCTTTTGTATTTGCTATGACTTGTGGCTCAGAATTGAAATTTTTTAGTGTTTAAATTTTTTGTTGTTGTTTTTGAGGAAGGCTCTTAAGTCTCCAAGGCTTGGGTTTGAACTCCTGGCCTCCCATCTCCACCTTCAAAGTGCTAGGATTATAGGTGTTTGCCACGACCCTTGAAGAAGTATAAAGTATTTCTTTGTTTGGGTCAACAAGATGGCTCGGCAGGTACAAGCCTGACAATCTGAATTTGACTTCTGGCTAAGAATGCTTTCTTTCATTCTGAAGGATGTTTTGCTGAAAGGGGTCTGGGTTGTCTTTGCACACTTGGAAAGTACTGTGTCGCTTCTTTCTGGCCTCTTTGGTTTTTGAGGAGTAATCTGTTTGGATTAGAATTGTTTTCCTGCCAGGCATGGTGGCACATGCCTTTACTCTTAGGAGGAGGAGGAGGCAGGCAAATCTCTAGCTAGGGCTATGTAGTGAGACCCAGTGCCAAAACAAACCAGAAATCCAAGAATTGTTTTTCCTCAATCAGGTATGGTGGTACATACTTATAACACCAGCACTTTGGGAGGCTGGGACAAGAGGATCACAAATCTTGAGTCAAGTTTGGATTATACAAGGAGACCATCCCCCAAACAAAATCACTTTTATCCAATCTTTGTTTCTGATGCACAGGAATAAAATACAGTTGTTCAGTCAATTAAAAGCTCTTCTGTTTTTTTCTCATATAGAACAAATCACCTGCTGCAGTTACAGAACCAGAGACAAATAAATTTGATAGCACTGGGTATGACAAGGACTTAGTAGAAGCTTTGGAAAGAGACATAATATCTCAGAATCCCAATGTTCGATGGTAAGTTATATCACAAGATAACTGGCTGCAGATGATGATTTTAGAAACAGAAAATGGAAAAAATATGAGCATGCACCGAATGTCTGTGCTTAGGGATAGAGCTAGAGGACACACAGTATGAGTGGGACATGTAATGAAAACTTAGATTCTACTGAGGTGGTACCAGTATTTTGTCTTGAAATTCAAAATTCAAAATTGTCTTGCCTTCATCTGCTGGGTGCTGAGATTAAAGATATGTCCCTCTATACCCAATATATATGTTAATGGGGATAGAATCCAGGCCTTATGCATGCCAGACTGGAACTCCACCAGCTAAACTACATTACCCAGCCTGTATTTTGTATTTTTCTGAAATAGGATATTGAACACAGAGATTCACACATGCTAGGCAAGTGTTCAACCATCTGAGTTTTTATCCCCAACTCCTTGAGATTTTTTTTTTCCAAAAATATTTATATGTATGATTGTTTTGCATGTATGTAAGTATATATACCACATGTGTGCAGTGCTTGAGGAGGTGAGAAGACAGTGTTGGATCCCCTAGAACTGGAGTTATGGCTAAGTTAGCCACCATGTGGGTCCTGGGAACTGAACCTGGGTCTTCGGCAAGACTAACAAGTGCTCATAACCACTGTGCCATCTCTCTAGCCTTATCCTTAAGATTCTTTTATTGATTTTTCTTTTTTTTATTGTGTATGAGTGCTACAACTTGTATGTATGTAAGTGCACCTGTGTCATGCAGTGTCTGCAGAGGTCAAAAGAGGGAATCAGATCTCCTGGAACTAGCGTTATGGTTGTTAGCTGTCATGTGGATGCTGGGAACCAAACCTGGACCCTCTGCAAGAGCATCCAGTGCTCTTAACCACTGAGCTATCTCTCCAGCTCCCTTAAGATTCTTTTAAGTTAATAAATTATATAGAGTGGAACTAAAATAACACAGATTTCATCTTTTTGTGACATCTTCTTATGGTGAAAAGGTTGAGGTTTTTTTAGAGACAGATGAGATCAGAGGACACCTTCACAGAATCTGTTTTCTCCTTTCATTTTTTTGTAGGTTTTGAAGATCAAGCTCAGTTGTCAGGTTTGCACAGCAAGCACTCATAAGAGTGATCTCACCAGCCCTAGGTGGAGATTTTTAATACACCTTGTGTATCATTCCTTTTAGTGCAGGGGTTCTCAGTTTAATTTACATCTAATAAAAAATCTATACCTTTTCACAGTGCCATAAAGTTAATTATATTGTTACATATTTTCTATTAAAACATGGATATTTAAAAAATTTTTTGGTATTTGCTATTTATACAGTGAAAACTCTATTTTCATAATTAAACTTTCAAGTATACCGCTAGTATTGGTAGGTGTTCTAGTGGTTGGGAATATTTTCATAATGATGTTTATAATACTTCTAACATTTTTGTCTACTTAATAGAGTTGGAAATATTGCAGCTGTCTCTGCTTTATCTGTTTTTAAAATGACCTCATTGTTTCTAAGTCATTGGAGTTATGAATAAACATTGTAAGAGCAGGAGTTTGAGCTGTCAAGATAATATAGGTTCAGCATCCCTAATCTGAAAATCAAGTCTGCATTGCTCTAAGACCTGCAATTTTTTAAGCAGAGACATCATTCTTAGAAAGTTTCAAATTTTGGAGAATTTTAGATGGAATCAGTGTGAGTGAAAGTTTTGGGATTAGGGAATGTTTCTCTGGTGAGGAATGTCAAGTATTCCAAAATCAAAAAAGTTTCTTAACCAAGCTTTTCAGCTAAGAAGATACTCAAACCTTTATTTATGAGGTCTGTGTGGTGGTACATGTATATAATTCCAGCACCTGAGGGTTTGGAAGAGGAGAATCACAAATTTTCCACCACTCTAGCTACATACTGAGATGACAGAATAAATGAGTAAATAGAAATCTAGAAACCTGTGTTCTCATAAGCCAAGCAGAAAACCATTACTGCTAAGAACTAAAAACAAAGATGATTCTCTGTGCATACTGGTTTGTATGGTAATCATATTATGTTGGTTGACTGTACCGTGAGAGACTTGGCATTCAGTCTCTAATGTAAAAACAAGTGCTGGAGATGGTTCTTGAGAATGACTACCTAGGATTAAGTATGTAATCGAAGGAGTTTGCTGATAAAGTATCTTTTCTTTCAGGGATGATATTGCTGATTTAGTAGAAGCTAAAAAGCTGCTTAAGGAAGCAGTGGTGTTACCAATGTGGATGCCAGAATTCTTTAAGGGCATTAGGAGACCATGGAAAGTAAGTTAATTATGTTCAGGCATCAGCAGAGTAAACGGCAGCACTGCTAGGAGAGCCATTGCTTATCCATGTTAGAGGAAGTGGAATAAAGGGTGTTTTGGCCAAGTGTATTAGGTCATTCGTGTAATCTGAGCACTAGGTTTTGAGGCCAACCTGGGCTAGATATTGAGTTCCAGGACAGCCTAGACTACAGAGTGATACTTCTTTCTTTTTAAGAAAAAAATTTTAATTGTATTCAGAATCTTATTTTGACAGAAAATCTACTACATAATTTTGACCTGTAGTTTTGGATTTGTCCTTGACAAATTAAAAAATTATCTGCATCTAATGGATTTTTTTTGTTTGTTTCTTTTAGTTTCTTTGAGACAGGGTCGCCCTGTAGCCCCAGCTGGCCTAGAACTTGCTATGTAGACCACACTGGCCTTGAACTCAGAGATTCGCCTACCTGTGCCTCCCAAGTGCTGGGATTTAATGCATGCACTACCATGCCCAGTTAAATAAAATCTTTTAAAAGAAAAACCTCGTATTCCAGTATAAACATTATTTGTTTTAAAATATTAATTCTTGCTGGGCATGGTGGTGCAATCTTTAATCCCAGTTCAAGTGTAGCTTGTCTACATAGCAAGTTCTAAGCCAGCCAGGGCTATACAGTGAGACCTTGACTCAAAAAGAATTAATAGTTTTTAATCTTTTAGTAATGATTAATAAATTAGTAATAAACAATTATTGGTAATATTACTCCATTTGCCTTTTATTCATCTCTGAGTTCTAAAGTTTTAATGTGATTATCTTCTTTTTGTAATAGAAAAAATAAATTTCTTACAAAGTACCATTCACTTTATCTTTCTGTTTGCTCTTTATCTGTCTCAGTGTTAATATAAGGTAGGTGAAATTTGGTACTTAGTAATTATTGTGAATTCAAACAAGGGCAAGCAGCTGGACAAGGTGGTGCCTACCTGTAAGCCCCACCTTCTCCAGAGGATGAGGCAGAAGGGTCATTTGAGCCCAGGAGCTCAAGGCCAGCCTTGGAGTCATTGTCCTCAAAAAAGAGAAGAGCACTGGCAGATGAGGCCTTTGCTTACGCTAGTTTGTTCCCTGTAGGGAGTACTGATGGTTGGCCCCCCTGGCACAGGAAAGACCCTCCTTGCTAAAGCAGTGGCTACGGAATGCAAGACAACATTCTTCAATGTGTCCTCATCAACTCTGACTTCCAAATACAGAGGAGAGTCTGAGAAACTTGTCCGTCTTCTGTTTGAAATGGTAATGTTTGAAACAGCTCCAATAATGATTCTTCACCTCTAAAAGGGGAGAAAGTGACTTGTCACCTACATTATACAGATCAGCTTGTTAGGAAGACATTCTACCCAGGGCATGATGCCTTGCCCTTACTGAAGCATCCTTCATAAGCATGAGTGACTGGAGTCCTCGTAGCCTCCTTTCCCCTAGAGGTGGAGCCACACCTGCTAGTTTCTGAGCATGTCACATTAAAGAATCAGCATCAAGTGCTGTAAGAGTCTAAAATAGTGGTTTGTCTAAATTATTACGTGCATGTTACAATGTGGCATTTTTTAAAAAATTATTTTTATGTGTATTGTCTGAATATGCACCCATGTTGTTCAGTGCACATGGAGGTCAGAAGAGGGTGTCAGATCCCTTGAAACTGGAGTTATGGACAGTTGTTAGCTGCCATGTGGGTGCTGGGAATCAAACCCAAGTCCTCTGTAAGAACAGTCCGTGCTCTTAACTGCTGAGCCATCTCTCCAGCCCACAGTCTGGTTTTTTATATGTGGTATACTTGTAATGCCGTGTGGCAGCCTCTTCAGCTGCTTTCCAGTTTCTTCCCTTATGTCAGTGCCTGCAGTATATATGGGCACCATTGTGAATGCCAGTGCCCACAAAGGCCAGAAGTGGCCATGGGACCTTCTAGAACTAGTTACAGGTCGTTGTGAGCCTTCTAATGTTAATATTTGGAACCAAACCCTAGGTCTTCATCAAAATCAGTAAGTACTCTTGACTGCTGTGACGCCTGTGCCCTCTGCTTTCCAGTTTATATCTATAAATTGTTTATTTCGGTGATACTGGGAGTTGAACAAGTGCTCTGTTTCTGGGCTGTGTCCTCAGCCCGATTATTTCTAAATGAAAAAACAGGTGTTGGGGGGTGTAGTCAGCTGGAGAGATGGCTCAGTGTTTGAGAGTACTTGCTGCTCTTGTAGAGGAGCCAGGTTCTGTTCCCAGCACCACATAGCAGATTAAAACTGCCTGTTACTACAATTTTGAGGGAATCCAGTGCCATCTTCTGGCTTTGGGAACATTGCACACACGTGGTGTACTTATGTACATGTGGGCAAACACTCATACACATAGAATAAAAAATAAGATAAAACCTGTTATTACATGATTACTTCCTTTAGGCTCGATTTTATTCTCCAGCCACCATATTTATTGATGAAATAGATTCCATCTGTAGTCGCCGAGGGACTTCTGAAGAGCATGAAGCAAGCCGAAGAGTGAAAGCTGAGCTGCTGGTTCAGATGGATGGTACATATATGTCTCTTCACAGACTAACTTGGGATGGGAGGTTGCTGTGTATTCTGTGCCAGTGGGTCAGACCACCTATACTGCTAACTCAGTGCTTTCAGTGTATGTTCCGAACTCCGGTTGGGTGAGAGAGGACAGGCAGATGTGTCTAGAGGTCAGTAGTAGTAAATTCGGAACTCTTGACAATGGTGAAATGTTAGAAATAATGGCCAGCCCCAGAACATTTTTTGGCATTTATTTATTTATTTATTTATTTATTTATAATCTGTTCTTTTTAGCCACAGACTTAAATAAATAAATGCAGATAGATCAAGTGTGTATATATAAAAAAAACTTTATAAATAGTAGTTGAGCTAAGCTGAGTTGGTGTTCCCATTAAATGTTTTGAGATTTTTGCATAATCCAAAAATTTATTTTCCTTGGGTTATAAATTCATTTACTTATTAGCTAAGACTTCTTTAAATTCAAAGTTGTGTGTGTGTGTGTGTGTGTGTGTATACATATGTATGAGACTATATGCCATGTGTGTGCCTGTAAAGGTCAGAAGAGAGTGTTGGGTCCCCTGGAGCTGGAGTTACAGATGCTTGTGAGCCTTCCCATGTGGGTGGTGGGAACCAAACTCAGGTCCTCTGGAAGAGCAAGAGTACCTGAAGATTATACTGCCTTGTATTATTGTGGTTATATTTGATAATTTCTAAAAGAGCTTTAGTTTGTAAATCCAACTCTTTTTATTCTTTTTACCTTTCTTTTAGGTGTTGGAGGCGCCTCTGAAAATGATGACCCTTCCAAAATGGTTATGGTTCTGGCAGCTACAAATTTTCCCTGGGATATAGATGAGGCTTTAAGAAGGCGTCTTGAGAAACGAATTTATATTCCTTTACCATCAGGTATCATTATAAATCTTCTCTGAAAGTTTCTGTTAATTATCAAGTCATTTTGTGTAATTTAAAGTTCAGTACTAAGCTTCCTTGAAGAGACAAAGGCATGCTTGATATCACTGTTTGGCTACATCTAGAGCTTGCTAAAATATTAAAAGTTCAGTGAAGAACAAGTCTTTACTTTCAAGCATATGAGCTCCAAGAATTGGAAAACAGCTCTTGATACAAAAAAGGCTTGAGGCAGAAGGATCATGAATTCAAGGCCAGCCTGGGCTACAGTGTGAGACACTCTTTAAAACAAAATGACAATAGGCTTAAGAAAAAGAAACATTGTTTATATTCAAGGCTAACATTTAAAAGTGTATTTCTACCAACAGCAAAAGGCAGGGAAGAACTATTAAGAATAAGTTTGCGTGAACTGGAATTGGCTGATGATGTTAACCTTGCAAGCATAGCAGAAAATATGGAAGGTTATTCAGGTGCAGACATTACCAATGTGTGCAGGTATGTATTTCTTTTCCTCTTTTTTGGAAGCCAGTGTTTTTCTGAATATAAACTTCTATTAGGAAGTTTTTATACTGTAGTAAGCTAGAGTGACCCACATTGGACTGGAGAGATAGCTCATTTGTAGAATGTTTGAATGTACAAGACCTGAATTTGGTCCCTTAGTACTGCAACAAACCAGACAACAAACAAAAAACCCCACACTACAATATATTATGTTACTTCATGGTTACAAATTGGTTTTAAGTTCATGTTAACAGGTACTACTAAAATATCTGCATATGAATGGTCTACAGTTAATTTGAAAGCTCTAAGTTGTAATATTAGAACAATTTGGGTAAGAGAGAATCATTGTCTTGGATTTGAAGTTACTGGTGCATTACTTCACTATATTGTTACACAAGAAATGATTGAAATATACTTAATGTACTCATGGGATACAGTGATGCAATCTTGTTTTCAGTGATTGTGTCTTTAGTGATAGGAACAGCAGTAAGAAGAATAGGACTCTTTTCAGCTCAGTTGACTGAGCTAGGTTTTGTCCTAATCTAAGTCTCAGAGGCTTGGCTGTACTCATTTCTAAAGTGAGCACAGCACTCAGGATTTGAGGGTCTGATATAACATGTACACACATTAAAAAAACTATATTGTCCCTGTGCATACATGATGATTACAATTAAGGATAAAACTTGCTCAGAGAAAAGGATACATGAGGAACTGAGATGTTCCTTAGGTGGTAGAGTGCTTGCACAGCATTCAGGGAGCCCTAGATTTGATCCCCAGCACCACACAGAATCAGATGTGCTGGTGACCACCTATAGCGCTAGCACTCCAGATGTAGAGGCAGGAGGATCACACACACACACACACACACACACACACACACACACACACACACACACACAAAAGAGGTACTTGAATGTGAAGAAGTTTTTCTAATAGAAGGGAGAGGGGAACACCTGACTTGATTGTCTCCTTTATGTAGAGAATATACGTAATCTTCTACATAAAATATTTTTTCCTGTCTCTATGCCACTTATTTTTTATTTTGCCAAATACATAAATACAGTTGCCAGCTTCTTTACTTTTTCTTAGGCTGTATGCTCACCATTTATTATTTAAATTGATTAGTACACTTATTTCGTGAAGACTTCGTTGTTAAAAAACAACTGAAAGCATGCCTTGTGTTTCAATGTAAGATTCAGTGGAGTAGGGGTTGGCGAGATGGCTCAGGCACTGGCTGCTCTTGCAGAAGACCTGGGTTCAGTTCCCAGCACCCACATGGCAGCTAACAACCTCTGTAACTCCAGTTCTAGGGGATCTGACGCCTTCTTTTGGTCTCTGTAAGCATTACATGACATGGGTGCACTTATATACATGCAGGAAAAACACTCATACACATAAATGAGAAATTTTAAAAAGGTTCAGTGCAGGACTACCTATGAATATATATGGTCTTTGAGACTGTTACAACATGTGAAATGAAAATGTTTATTCAAAATAATATTTTGGGCTTTGTTTTAAAACTTAAAACCTAGGGATGCATCCTTGATGGCCATGAGAAGACGTATTGAGGGTCTAACCCCAGAAGAAATCCGAAATCTTTCAAGAGAAGAAATGCATATGCCCACAACTATGGAGGATTTTGAAATGGCTTTAAAAAAGGTTTCAAAGTCAGTATCAGCTGCAGACATTGAAAGATACGAGAAATGGATAGTTGAGTTTGGATCATGCTAATTTCTCACATGTAAACCGTGAGAAATCTGCCTTAAGTCTTTGAAAAATAATTAAATGTAGTATTTCACTGCACTGAGTGCTATATTTTTTTAAACTTTCATAATGGTAAGATTTAAAAATTCCTTATGATTCTGAATAAAGGCAGTATTTTTAAGCTGCACGTTTGTTTTACTTTAGCATTGCTTGATTTCTTCAGAGTACAGTGTTACCCCCAATGCTTGTTGCTGTTATGCTTTCTATGGGAGCAACTGAAAATTAGTAAACATATTTTTATACAAGCAGCTGATTAAACCATAAGCCAGGCCTGGTGTACTTTCCTTCTCATCTGGTAGCTTCCTACTCCTTTCTGTCGGGATAAGAATAGGACTCTGCACTTTTTGGACATGGGGGATTTGAGACTGGCACTCACTATGTAGTTCTGGCTGGCCTGGAACGCATCGTGTAGACCAGGGTAGCCTCGAACTCAGATCTGCCTGCTTCTGCTCTTCACTTTAATATGCATTTAAAGAATGGGAAAGGAGGAAATACAGTCTTGTCTGAATAACTTTTTTTTCTGGGATAAGATCTTGTCTCACTGTATAGCCCTGGCTAACCTGGAACTCAATAGATCCATTTGCCTCTGCTTCCTAAGTGCTGGGATTAAAGGTGTGCATCACCTCACCTGGCTTGAATAATTTTATTCTGTCATTGTAGGAGGCTGTATAGTGCTGGTGAATATTTTTAATCCTATGCTTAGGAGTTCTCTAGCCAAACTCATTAATTTGATATTCACTCAGGATACATAATAAGCATAAAACAGTTAATGGTACAAATAAAAGGACCTGTGTTTGATCCTCAGAACCCAGGTTTAAAAAAACCTGGGCTTGGTAGTAGTATGCACTTGTAATCCTAGCCCTGAAAAAAATGGAGACTAAGGATCCCTGGGGCACTGTGGTCAGCCAGCTTCGCCTACTCAGTGAGTCCCAGACCATTAGTAGACCTTATCTCAAAAAACAAGGTAGGTGGCACCTTGAGGAACTACACCCAACTTGACCTCTGACATCCATGCACATGTGTACACATGTACACATAATTAATGGTCTAAAATTTGGGGCAAGATTTCTATTTATGATTACATAGAAGAAAATAACTGCTGAGGTTAAGAGTGTTTACTGTTCATTTATGCTGGGGAGCTAACAACCATGTGTAACTCTAGCTTCAGGGAATCCAATGCCTTCTTCTGGGGGTACCCACACATGTGGCATACTCTGACACACATATACATGTAAAAAAAGAAAAGAACTTATCCTAATCACAGAAGAGAAAGCAGCCTCAAGTCAACTCAGTATTGTGCTATGGTAATAAGTCTTACTGGGAAGAAAAGAAGGACAATTTATAGGATGAGCAAGGCCATAAAGAAACTTATTACTGGGTACCTTAAGAAGAAGTAATAAATTGTATGCCATTATTTATTCTTTACAATATGGAAATAGAACCCCATGAGATGTACTAATTAGAACCAGATAGGGTTAGGGAATGTAGCTCAATAGGTATTTGCCTAGCATGCTCAAATCCCTAGATTTAATCTCCTGTACTGCATACAACCAAGCATTCTAGCACTTGCCTGTGATGTGCCTGTAATCCCAACACATAGAAGGTAGAAGCTCAGGGATCAAAAGTTCAAGGTCACCTGCAACTACATAGTGAATCTGAAACCAGCCCAGACCTCATCCCAAATTTAAACTTTGTCACACTTGCCATTGTTTCTCTCCACAAATATCTTTTTAGCCTACATACAAAGTCATTTAAAAAAAAAAATAGCCAGTAAGGTTGGGGCTGTTGCCTAGCTTATGTGAGGCCCTGGGTTCAATTCTCTAGTACTGGTAGGAAGAAAAAAAAAGGCAAAAGTAAAACGAAAGCCAGTACTTTCTTGAACAATGTTTTAAAAATGGTGCTATAACCAAAACCTTTCTTGAGACAGGGATTCATTATGTGGCAGAGCCTGGCATGGAATTTGAGGTCCTCCTACTTTGTTTCCTAAGTACCAGGATTACAGTGTACCCTACCACATTTGGCTCTCAAAAATTTTAATGAAATAGAATAGAAAATAACCCACCAAGTAATAAGTTATGTGTACTAGGTAACATTGTTAAAATACGTGAGTCTGAGTGATAGCTAATAAAAAGATAAAACATTTATAAATAGTACTAAAAACCAGAAGACTAAGGCCACAATCTGAATTAAATGATGATGATGGGTTGTGTGGGTGAGTTGAGCCTTCATTTCAGCCATAAAATGAAAGGTGCTAAACTTCACCTATGTAAAGGTAATTCTCACTTAAGCAGTTTTTATGTAATTTAGCTAAAAGCAGGTTAGGGGCTAAAGAGATGGCTCAGCCGTGGAGACTACTTGCTGTTCTTCCAGAGGACCTGGGTTCAGTTCCCAGCATCCACATCAGACAGCTCACAGATGCCTGTAACTCCAGCTCCAGTGGACCTGACACCCTCTTCTGGCATCTACAGGTTCCTATAGTCATGTGCACATATCAACACAGACACACAAATGCACATAATTAAAAATAAACCTTCAAAAGTTTATTTTAGAGTGAGAATATGTCACTCCTACTTTTTAATCCTGGTGCTTTCAAGGTTATTTAGCCTTGGTACAGGACAAACCCATGATATACTTAAGTGATTTTTAAAAATTTATTGATTTATTTTGGTCTTTTGAGACAGGGCCATCCTATATCCCCTGCTGGCTTGGAAGTCACTTTGTAGACTAGGCTGACCTTGAACTCACAGAGAACTTCCTGCCTCTGCATGTGCCACCATGCTCGGCTAATACACTTAAGTGGTTTTTATACTGAGTCATGAACTTAATATAAAGGCACACCGTACTGAAATTTTTAAAAAAGTGTTAAGTCCTTGAGCTTTTAAATTGTGATTTCATAAAGTGCTTTTTACAAAGTCTTACATATTATAATAATCCGATAGATATAATTTCCTTAGCAGAGGCACTTGAAAAGTTATTGCCACTTGGCATTCTATCTCACCTTTTTGTTTCATTTTGATAAGTTCAAATTCTCTTCATGCCTTCTTTTCCACTTAAAATTTCTTTAATAATTTTTTATCTGAACAGCCAGCCCTCATATGAACACGATGAACTTTAACTTGGAATGGTAAAGGTCAATTTTCAGGAGGTCTTACGAGTTTGGCAATGTATGTGCATAAACTGATTCTTAATGGTTTAAATAAAATCATATTCAAATGGCAAGTTTGGAGACTAGACTAATTCAGAGTCCATGATTTGAGATGCCATTTTAAATGTATGTTTTATCTTCAAGTTTTTCCACTGTTTGCTCAGAGCCTTCTGGATATAAGCTGATAGCTGCCACAGGCATCATATTCATTTTCTCCACCTGAAGAATTCCTCTGAAAAATAAGATGAGTCATTATTACCAAAATTATACATTTCTTCCTCTAGTAGTTTGGTGTACAATAGAGCTACTTCAAGATTACAGTTCTGTACCTATGGTTAAGTGCTTTTGCTACACTCTTAACAGTTTATAAGGTTTGTACAAACTATGAGGCCAGAGTTTACTTTAACCAGATGGACTGAGGGAATAGAGGAAGCAGAGATTATTTCCTGGTACTAGACAGAAGGAAGGCATAAAGAGTTCCTAGATTTGCATAGGCTGAATGAAGAAAAAAGCCCAAGCAGCTTTCTAGTTGGTGCTCACCAGAGATACAACCTTGATCTTTATAGATGTTTTTAATAAAGAATATTTTCTTTATTTTTGGTTTTCTGAGATTGGGTCTCCCTGTCGTCCTAGCTGGCCCAGAACTGGCTATGTAAGACCAGGCTGGCCTCCATCTCACAGAGCTCCACCTGCCTCTGTCTCCCAAGTGCTAGGCTTAAAGGTGTGGGCTACCAAACTTGCCCATAAGATTTATTTATTTAATGTGTAAATATTTTGCCTGCATGTATGTGTACTAGGTGTATGTCTGGTGTCCAAGAGGCCAGAAGAGGGTGTCAGATGTCCCAGAATTACAGTTGTGAGCCACCACGTAATTGGCTGGAAACCAAACTCAGGTCCTCTGCAAAAGCAGCAAGTGCTTTTAATCACTGAGTCATCTCTCTACCCTCTAAGCAGTTTGTTGTTGTTACAAAAATACCTGGCCATACAGAAGGTTTTTGTAGTGAATCCAAGATCCTGATTTATAAGTTCCATGTTTCTCCATTTTTTACATAAGCAGAAGCTGGGCATGGCAGCAACATGTCCCAGGAGGTAGAGGCAGGCAGATCTGAGTTGGAAGCCAGCCTGATCTATATAGTGAGTTCCAGGGCAGTCAGGGCTACATGGTGTGACCCTATCTCAAATTACAAAATGGATAGTCATTGTATCTTAGCATCTGCACTGAAAATGGAGTAAACTGCTGTTTTATATAGTAAAATGGAATCACTTAGTCCGAGCAAGACATAGCTTGAAAACTTCAATACCATATGGAACAACAGCCTGACCTCCAAGTTACAGTCAGCTTGTTTGAGTCTAAATATATCTATCTATGGTGGTCATTCATAAATTCAAGGCTAGCCTGATTTGCATAGCAAGACCCACCTCAATAAACCCAAAACTTAACAGAAAGGCCAGGTACCCAAACACTGGATTGGCATACCCACAAACTGACCAGTCAGCAGGTCATCCAGTGTATGCAAGATCAACATGTGGTGGATGTTCCCTTCTTGACTCTCCTGTCTAACAAGTCCTAGAATTGCCAGTCCTAAGGACCACTGTGCCTAGAGCCAGCTCTGTATTGGTAGCCCAGCAATGCACTACAGCTGCTTGGATTATGTTAATACCTAACCCAGGGAGGTGACTCTGCATCTGTAATAGGCTCTGTGCCTCTTCCCTCACTAAGGCTCCTTCGAATCCTGTGGTGCTTTAACCCACTCTTAGCTGTTCAGGAGCATAGCTGTGAACTGTAATGTGAGAGCTGAGCACTATGAGTAATTAAGGTTGGAGTGGAATGAAAGAACCTGACTGCCAGGTGTGGCAGTGCACGTGGGATGAGGACCAGCAGTCCTCAGCTACAAGGCCAAGTGGCATAAGAGTGCACACATAGCATGCAGGGGGCCCAGGGTCCAGGCAAAAACCAGTTATCATAGTACTGAATCACTGCTACTGACAGGAACAGACAAGATACAATACATATGGGAATTTATGATAGTGAAATTACTATGGAACAGTGGCCTCTGTGTTTGAAAGACAAAATCTGAATAGCTTAACAAGGCCTTGTTAACAAGGGCCGGTGTAGTAATGCACACCTTTAATCCCAGCACTCTGGAGAAGAGACAGGTGGATCTCTATGAGAACAAGGCTAGCTTGGTCCACATAGCAAGTTCCAGGCCAACTGGGGCTACAGGGAGATCCCCATCACAAAAAAAATTTTTTTAATTCGAGAATTTCATACAGTGTTTTGATCATATTCAGACACCTCCTCACTCTCCCTCCTTATGCCCCCCCTTCACGCTCTCTTGCTTGCTTTTTTAGGGCCTGCCGATCCAATCTGTTTCCTAAGTGTTCTTGGGTCTGGGTCTTTCTATGCATTTATGTAATACAATGCTTTTGTTTTACACGAATGTGGTCATTACTGTTTGCCACACATCCCACCCCCACTAAAAGACTGCTGGTACTACTTATTAGTCAAGCCCTCACTGAGGGCTCTATTTTTGCTTTTGTTTTCTATTCCATAGATATCTGCTACAATTTTTTTTTAATGAACTACACTTTTTTGAAAACATATTTTTCCTTTTTGTGTGTGAGTGTATTGTCTGCATTTAGGTAGGTGCACCCATGTTGTGTAGTGCCCGAGGAGGTCAGAAGAGAGCATTGGATCCTCTGGAACTGGAGTTATGAACAGTTGTTAGCTACCATATGAGTGCTGGGAAACAAATCCAGGTCCTCTGCAACAGCAGCTAGTACCCTTAACTGCTGAGCCATTTCTCCAGCCCTGAAAGGAGCTACATTTTAAACTCATGCTTTAGAGCTGAAAATAATTAGATCTTGGACTCACTGACTTCATCACACACATTGCACTTCCCATTATACCTGTCTGCTTGCTGCCCCAACTAAACCTTCAGAGGGCAACTTCTGTTGTTCACATGTGACTTACTTCCAATGTATTTTATTAAACTTGGAAAATGGGGTAGAAAAAAACATTTTTATTCTTCCCATCTTTCCCTCATAATTTTATGCCTTCTACTATAAAACTGACTAAAACATTTTTTAGTCTTTTTGAGACAGGGTCTCCCTGTAGCCCTGGTTGCCTGAAACTTGCTTTGTAGATGAGGCGGCCTCTATCTCATAGAGGTCTGCCTGCCTCGGCCTCCTCAGTGCTGAGATTAAAGGCATGTGCCACCATATCTGGCTATCACGCACATAAAACTTTTTTTTTAATGTGTGTGTTTTGCTTACATGTATGTAAATATACCACGTTGCGTGCAGTGTCTGCAGAGGCCAGAAAGGAGTAGTGACTCCCCTGGAACTGGAGTTACAACAGTTGTTAGCTACCATGTGGTGCTAGAAACAGAACCTGGGTTCTCTGCAAAAGCACCCAGGAGCTCTTAACCACTGGGCTATCTCTCTAGCCCCATAACTCACTTTTTAATAATTAAAATTACTAAAGTCTCAAAACCAAGAAATACTTACTTGTATTTAGAAACTGGGAAAATTAACTTTAAGATGGTTATGATTCCTGCTGCTCCTAGAATTCCAACCACCATGACGTTCAGAAACATAAAGAACACTGGGAACACACTGCTCCAAAACTTACAGAGAACTTTCCTGACCTTTTCCATCCACTGACACATTACCTGAAATCAGAGTTTTGATTAGATATGTCAGTTTTATAAACTGAACATTTAAATTTCTGGGGTTTTGTTTGTCTATTTGTTGTGAGACAGACTCCCTGTAGCTCCAGATGGCCTCGAATTTGCTATGTAGGCGACTCTGGCCTTGACCTCACAGAGACCCACAGGTGTCTGCCTCCCAAGTGCTGCAATTAAAGGTCTTTGCCACAAGGTCTTTGCCAGCTGAATTTTTTAATTTCTTAAAGTTTTAGCTTTGGGGTGATAGAAACAATCTGTATCTTGATTATAATGGTAGTTACATGTGTCTTGAAACTATACAAAAAAACAAAAACAAAAACAAAGGAACGAAACCTAACTATTTTTTAAGCTTGAGATACAGCTCAAAAATAAAATGCTTTCAGAGATTATCCCTAATTCCATGGAGATTGGGGTGTGGTGGGGACAGGATTTACATACCACATGACAATGGGTGAACTGCATTTTAAAATATACCCTACTAAAGTTATTTATAATCTTAAAAATAATGTTTCACAACAGGCACAAAAATTGTCCTGCTGTCTAACTACAAATCAATTGAATACTAATACAAATTGACAAGAGATTAGTTACAATTGGCCACTATAAACGAAATGAAGCAGAGTCAACTCTATTTCAAGTAGTTAGAGGACAAGTAGCTTTTAGAATGGGAAAATTTACTGCTTTACACTTTGACAGCAAGAAAGGAACCAAAAGTGGTCACTGATGGCAAGGGCTATGAAGACAGTATCCTCTGGGGCTGACCTGCTGAGAGGTGGCAGGTGGGACTACTGGGATTAGACAGAGGGCCACACTATCAAACTAACCTAGACTTCTCCAGCAACCCCAAATAGGCATTTCTGACCTTTGATGTGAACTACTTCTTGTAGACTAACCACAGACTTACTCATTTAGGTGGACATTATTTTGGGTGGGGACCTAGCTAATATGCAGAGATATTTAGGATAGTCTATACTAATATAGACTATATAAATGTCATGTATAAAATTTTTATAGTAGTTTTATACAGAATACCCATCTTATTTAGTCCTTAAATAAACTACTTTATAGATAAAGCATAAATAAAAGAAATAGGTTAGAGAGGTTAAGAATTTAGGGGTTGGGTGCTGGAGAGATGGCTCAAAGCACTGGCCACTCTTGCAGAGGACTTGGGTTTGGGTTCCACAGTAGCCACACTGGCCAACAACCATGTAACACTAGTTCCAGGGGATCTGATGCCTTCTCTGGCTTCCATGGCACAACATGGGTGCACTTACTTACATATAGGCAAAACAGAAAACAGAAAAAAATAAAAGCATTTAGGGGCTGGAGAAATGGCTCAGCAGTTAGAAACATTTCCTGCTCTTCCAGGGGACCTGGGTTCAGTTCCCAGCATAGCAGCTCACAATTACCTGCACACATGTGGTACACATACATACACTCAGGCACACAAACCACACACACGCACAATGAACTAAATAAAAATAAATGTTAAATTTATCCAAGGTCACACAACTAGTAAATGACAGTCCAGTTTTAAACCTAGGCAGTATAACTCCAAAGTATGTCCTTTAAATTGCACTTAAGGGTGCAGGAGAGATGGCTCAGTAGTTAAGAACACTGCTGTTGTTGCAGAAGACCCGGGCTGGAGTCCAAGCACCCACATGGAAGCTCACAACTGCTCATAACTCCAGTTCCATAGAATCCGACGCCCTCTTCTGACTTCCTTGGGCATTGCACAACATGGGTGTACTTAAAAACATGCAGGCAATACACTCATACACATAAAAGTGATAAATATTAAATTGCACTTAATAAAAATGTGAGATCTTGAGAAAATGTGAGATCTTGAGCACACAATGGGCTTCCATACACACAAGGTGAGAACTGCATAATAAAGAGAAATGGAGCTATAAGAATGAATCTTGAACTGAAGATTCTCAACCAAATGAAATCCAGGCCCTTGACAATCATGATATGAACATATCATTAGATGAATTTTATAGAAAAAAATAAGAACACCTCAAAATATCACTATAAGACTATGAGGGCCAGGAAGATGGCATAGCAGGTAAAGGAACTTGCTGCTAAACCTGATGACCTGTGTTCGATCCTCAGGACCCACATTATAGAAGAAAACCAACTCCTGAATTTTGTCCTCTGACCTCAGCGTGTGCTGTAGCACACATGCTCATCCCTCTACACATGCATACACACACAAATACTTTTTAATTGCCATGAGGAGGCAGGTGTGGTGGCTCAGCAGTGTTTGTAATACCAGCACTTAGGAGACTGAGACAAGGATCACCCTGAGCGCCAGATCAGTCTAGGATACAGACTGTGACCCTATCTCAAAAAAAAAAAGGCTGCAATACATCATTATTAACAATGCTCCCTGGTTTTAGTCTTTATGGTTTCTACCCCATTTTAAAGGATATTATTTTCTTTGACATAACCATAAATGTTTATTGTGACACCCTATGAAGATAACATACCAAATACTCCATTTACCTTATATGAGGATGGCGGCTCTGCTCTGAGAGGAGTTTCAGGTAATTTGCCAGGTAAAGCATTTTCTTCTACAGTGGTTTCCACATTCCTGATGAGATACTGGCTGGTGGTCTGCAGTAAACTAACACTTTCCACTGAGGAGGAAGTCAAAATTACCAAATTGCTAGCAGCATGTTGGTGTTTCTTCTATAAATCTTATTATACCAGTAACATTTAGGATTACTACCCTAACATATTTTACCAGGAGAGGAAAATAAGTTTTATTCAATGCTTTAGTACAGATACAGAAGGAAGATACATATTCAGATCATAATAGGGGGCCTCAAAAGTTTTGATTTTGCCACACAGAAAAATCTAACTTTTAAAAGTTCTGCCAGGCACAATGGCTTACTCGTGTACTCCTAGCGCTTGTGAAGCAGAAAGATCACAGCACAAGTTTAAAGCCACCCTTGTCTAACCAAGTTTACAGACCAGAATGGGCTATAGAATTGAGACCTGTCTCAAAACACACTTCGTACATAAGTAAATAATAAAACTTAAAAGTTCTACACTTCACCTTTCAGTGAACAATGACTACTTCTCCCTCTAAGTTAACCTTTACAGTGTTCTTACTATAGATTTTGTGATGTGTTCCTGGAGTAAGAGTGGACAATCTGGAAAATCGCACTAGGCAACCAGTATTGATAACACTACCCAAGGTTTCACACATACAAGGTGAGTGCTGAACACCACAACCCACTCCCAAACTACTTTTAAGAAGTGTGCTTCCAAATATATCAAGTATAAGATATATATATATATATGCACACACACACACACACACACACACACACACACACACACATATATATATATATATATATATATAGAGAGAGAGAGAGAGAGAGAGAGAGAGTAGCATTTACAAAAAATGGGAAAAAAATACTAAAGAGTATATTGGGTGGGGAGCTGGAGCACTGGCTGCTCTTGCAGAGAAATAGGTTTGGTTCCTAGCACCCACATGATGGGTAACACTTTTAACTCCAGTTGCAGGGGATACAATGCTCTCTTCCGGCCTCCACAAGCATTGCATGCATGGTTGTAGTTACTCACATACAGGCAAAACAATCATACACATAAAATAAAAAATAAAAAAAAATTTAAAGAATACATAGGGGGCTGGAGAGAGGACTCAGTAGTTAAGGGCAATGACTGCACTTGTAGAAGACCCAGGTTCAGTTCCCAGAACCCATGTGACAGCTAACAACCCTCCATAACTCCAGTTCAAGGAAATCTGACACTCTCTTCTGACCTCCTTGGGCACTGCATGACACAGGTGCACTTACATGCATGTAGACAATGAATATACTCATACACATAAATATAATTTTTTAAAAAAAAGAATATATAAGGAGGTGCAGATACGGCTCAGTAGTTAAGAGCTGAGAAGACCAGAGTTTGGTTCCCAGCACCCATATCAGGTAGCTCACAACCATCTGTAACTCCCAGCTCCAGGTGATGTGATAACTTCTTCTGGCCTCTGTGGGCACCTACACATATACATGGCATACACATCAATCGAAATAGATATTAAAAAACATGTTAGATGAAATCATTAATATTTTAAATAATGTTCCTTTAAATTTTACCTTTTTTGGAAAAGTTGGGAAGGGTAAATAATATGTCACTGTCTTGGGAACTAGAATAAAGCATGCTTTCTTCCAAAGGAAGGGTATAGTTTGATAGTCTGAGGATTCTCTGGTTCTTAACTAAAATATCAATTTCAGTAACATCCTTTTGAAGAGCCTATGAAAGAAAAAATAAGCGTCTTTTAAACATGACTTGATTTCTATAGCTAAAACCTGTTCCTATTTAGACAATTTCTCCTTACTCCCTCCCATTCCTACTTTGGGGTATTTACAACATTTATTCCTCTGCTTTAGCCCTTTACTATTACAAAGTTAACCTCAGTTCCATTTCATTTACAGAGACCAAGAAAATGGCAACAGAACTATAACAAAATTCAGTCTCTTCTGTTGCTTTCTGTTTATTGATGCTCATCACATTTTAAGTGATACAAAAATACATAAAGCCAGGCATGGTGGTATAAGCCTTTAATCCCAGCACTTGGGAGGCAGAGGCAGAAGGATCTCTGTGAGATCAAGGCCAGCTTGGTCTACATAGCAAGTTCCAGGTCAGCTAGGTTTACAGAGAGACACTGTCTCAAAAAACAAGTAAGAACAAACAATACCAAAAATAACCCAGAAATTGTCTAGGAGCTAGAGAGATGGTTCTGTAGTTAAAAGCACTGGCTGCTCTTGTAGAGGATCAGTGTTTGGTTCCCAGCACCCACACAGCAGCTAATAACCCTCAGTAGCTCCAGTTCCAGGGGATCTCACACTGTCTTCTGATCTCTGCAGGCACTGTACAGCATGGGTAAACTTATATACACGCAGGCAATATACTTATACACACAAAAATAATGAATATTTTTAATGTATGAATATGAGAAATTAAAAAAAAACTTCAAAGGCAAAAAAATTAAAATGCTACATGATTAGAAAGAGGTGATACTAGCTTACCAAACCTTCTTCCTTACCAAGTCAGAGACAAAAGCAGCTGACACAGGCCTAGCTAGCACAAGCTTGCATCTTCGCAGTCTAATTCCTAGTAATAAACATGCTCTCTTACTTGCTTCCCCTCGATCTCGACTACCTCTTCTTGAATGACAATTAGCTGCAAACTGGAACCGGATATCATAGGCCACTCATGAACTAAAACCCTTACACTGACGATTCCAAAATACTCTTTTTCTTCTGAATTTTCCAGATTTTCACTCTTCACTATAAAAAAAGAAAGTAGTGAGATTCTGAACAAAAACTGCCACCAAATCTATTTCTGTATTTGATTATTTCTATGACATGCACGTGGAACAAGACAGCGGAAAACAAGTTATGTTGGCTTTTTTGAACTTAAATGCTTTAGATTTATAGAAACAAAGATGACCTGGTAGATCTTTATGATGGCTATACTCATCGGAAAGGAAACCCTAATGGTCTCTAGTCTGTTCATGAAATGCTAGACTAGCAGCGCCTCTATCACACTGGCTGGAAATGAGCAACAGCACAACTGAAAAGCTACATAACAGTCAAGCCCACATTAGCAAAGCAAGCACAGTCATCCATCCACTCATTTATCAACAACCAGCAAGCAACAGAAGGGCCACA
Source organism: Eospalax fontanierii (assembly GCA_035773235.1). Lineage (NCBI taxonomy): Eukaryota > Metazoa > Chordata > Mammalia > Rodentia > Spalacidae > Eospalax > Eospalax fontanierii. The sequence continues at coordinate 15,504,139 of CM069545.1, forward strand.
CGTACAACTAGTGGGTTTCTTTTCTTTCTTTCTTTTTTTTTTTTAACTTTTTTTTTTTTTTTTTTTTGAGCCTTCTTAATCTTTCCCCCTATTAACTCACTTTTCACAGCTGGAATGGGCAAAAGGATGAAAGAGGTCTGTGACCAATCCCTAGTAATAGTAGCAGGTAGGACTGGTGACTACCCAAGTTTCCCTTAACATAAGAAGGGAGGCAGTAGCTGTAGCTAGAGAACCAAAAGCTATTCTATTAAGTTAAAAAAAGAATAGAGTGCTATAGAAAATAAAGCAGCCCTCCGACCAGTCATGCATCTTTACTGACTGTTGCTTCTCTAACCAAGACTGAGAACAGCCCAGATATAGGAGTATAAACAAAATTTAGAAGACAAAATAAAAATAACAACAGTAGGTTCTACCTTAAAGCCTATGACCTCAGCTACAGGGTTTTGACTGGGATTAGAGTACCAGGCATGAAATTCCCTCCCATGGCACAGGCTTCAAATCTAATCAGCAGGCTGTTCGTTAGTAACCCTCATGCCACTACTGTACCAGCAGGCACATCCTGTCTGGCAGGTAGCTATTACACTACTGATGTCTTTTCTCCCCCAATAGCCAGTATATCACTGTGAAAGCTAGTCGGTACAAAGGGAATTTCCCAGTCTATAAGACTGATTTCTCTATGTCCTGCAGCCAAACTGTGAGGTGTCTTCATCAACAGGGTCTTATCATGATGTTATGGTGGATAACCAAGAACAAAAGCAATAGCTTGTGTTGCTTTGGAGATCTCTGGGGCCTCCCTGACCAATAATTTGTAGGTAGGTATCCCATTCCTTGTGCTGTGATTTTCATTTACTAGCTCATGTCTTCTGGGTATAACATTATCTACCCAGACTGGGTAATTCTATTCAAACTGTTTTTTAAAGGTTGTATTCTGAAATTAGCTTACTAACTAGTGGGTTTCCATAACAGATTCCATGCTCAGCCTTAAATGAGACATCTATATTCACCCCATCATCACCAATGCTCAGGGGATATTGAGGGAGAAGAGATAGAAAGAAGGTAAGAGCTGAGGGGATAAAGAAGAATGTTGTGAAATTCTGTCTTCAGGACCCCAGTATAGTGGCACACACCTTTAACGCCAGGACTTGATCTCTATGAGATCAAGGCCAGCCTAGTCCTACATAGCGAGTTCTAGGCCAGCTGGGGCTACAGGAAGACCTTGTCTATAATAATAATAATAATAATAATTTTTATTATTGTTCAGTAATCTGGACACATAACATGGCTATCACAATCATGATCTCACAGCAGCTGTGGTTACCTGCACAAGACCTACATAAGATCAAGTCAGCCAAAATCCTGGCATAGATGGGACAGATGAACCCAGGCTCCACCCCTTACTGAGGAGCTACTGGCAGTGAACAGTTGCTAGGAGGGGAAGAATCATTTTTTATTGAGGATGTGGTCACTGGTAGGTTTCCTATGCTCCACTGGATGGCTCCATACTCACGCACATATGGGCAGTTCTAACTGGCTTTAGTGGGTGTTAAAAGTTTATTTTATGTGTATAAACATTTACAGTCATGTTTATATGCACCATATGTGTGCCTGGTGTCCATGGAAGCCAGAAGAGGGTATCAGATCTCTTGGAAATGAAGTTACAGATGATTGTGCACACCATGTGAGTACTGGGAACTGAACCCGGATCCTCTGCAAGAGCAGCAAGTGCTCTTAAGTGCTGAGCCCCTGATTTAGTGGGGGTTTTCTTTTTGTTTTGTTTCTGTTTTCAAAAAGGACAAGAAGTTGGGAGGGACATGTAGTAGGTTGTTAAAAAAGCATAGTTGGAGGGGGAAATGGAGGATCATTTTTAATTGTATAAATGTATGAAATTCTCAAAAATAAAATCTTAGAGAGAGAGAGAGAGAGAGCCAGAAATGGTGGTGCATGACACTTATGATCCTAGCACTTGGGCAACTGAGGCAGATGATAATAAATTCAAGGCCAGCCTGGGTCACATAGGAAGACTCTATCTCAAAAAAAAAAAAAATTACGATGCTGGCTATGGTTGAGTCACTAAGAGTGCTTACTGCTCTATCAGAGGACGAGAGCTTGAAACCCAGCAACCAAATTAGGCAGCTACAAACACCTGTAACTTGTCCAATGCTCCCTTCTGAACTTCTGTGGACACCACACACACACACACACACACACACACACACACACACACAAAATAAGCCTTTATGCTGGTTTCATAGCAAGTAGTAACCCGCTTCCGGAAAGAGCCCTCAAGATCCAGCTTCATGCTCATGCAGAACTCGTTGCCGTATGCAAGCTAAGCCAGTCACGGTTTCTCACAAACAATACAGCCTGAATGGCACATCTTAAATTTGTTTTATTCAAATAAAATGATATATTCCCAATTATTATTCTCTTTAAAAAAAATCAAAATTTTAAAAGGTTAAAAAGAAAAATGATAGCCAGGCATGTTGGCACATGACTTTAATCCCAGAAATTGAGAGGCAGAGGCTGGTAGATCTCTGAGTTAGAGACTAATCTGGTCTACATAACAAGTTCCATGCCAGCCAGGGCTACATAGTGAGACTCTGTGTGGAAAAGAAGAGAGAAAGGAGGGGAGAGGAGAGGAGGAGAGAGAAGAGGAGAGGAGGGGAGGGAGAGGAGAGGAGGGGAGGGGAGGGGAGGAGAGGGGAGGGAGGGGAGGAAGGGGAGGGAGAGGAGGGGAGGGGAGGGAGAGGGGGGAGGGGAGGGAGAGGAGGGAGAGGATGGAGGGGAGGGGAGAGAAAAGAAAAATATAGAACAAAACCCTGGGAAAATGTTTTCTTGACATAAGGATCAAAGAAACAAAGCAGAACTTGGACATCTCTTTCTTCTCTTCAGTAATGGCACATGTCCACTCTTATACTGTTACCAACCTACCAGAAATGTAATTCTACCAATGCCAATTGCATGAAGGAAGCAAATGAATAGACCATCAATAACCAATATAAAGCTTTTAACACAAGTGTTATATATTATAGAAACAATGTATATTATTTACTTTAAACTACAAGTATATAATATCCAATACAAATTTAGTATTATTAAAAGCAGAACAATTTGGTAAATGATTTAGTAGTACTCACCTATCAAAGTGTGACAGCTTATTCGGGTTACACCACTATTTACAGGTAAATCATTTACATATACCTGTCCACTTTCATAGGTTATGTTAAGAACAACCTTAAAATAAAGCAGCACAGACATTAATTATAATGGTTTATAAATGGTGACAAATTATTCATGTCAAAAATACATTATCTAGCCCAGCATGGTGGCAGACACCTTTAATCTCTGCATTCACGAAGCAGAGGCAGGCAGATCTCTGAGTTTAAGGCGAGCCTGGTTTACAGAGTTGAGTTCCAGGCTAGCTGGGACTACAGGGAGACCAAAAACAAAACAAAACAACATTATCTGACTGTGTATTATGGTTTGGATGTGGTTTGTCCCCCAAGATTCGTGTGTTGGAGGCTTAGTCTCAGTGTGCTGGTGCTGAGCTAGAGATCTGTAAGATACAGAACCCCAGTGGGCCATATGTAATCCCTGGGACAGTGTCTTCAAAGCAACTGTGGATGCCTGGTCTCTGAACTCTTGTTCTTGAATGAGCTCCTGCCATTGTGGCTCCATTTGCCATGAGACCAAAGACAAGCTAATACGAGCAATATGCCCCTGAACCCGTAACTGAGCTAAAAGCAAAACAAAATGGAACAAAACAACAACAAAACTGTTCCATTTTCTTTAGAGCTTTTATTTTAGTTTGGTTTTAGGGTTTCTTGTGACAGTCATATTACTTAAAAAGCCCAGGTTGGCCTCAAAGTGAAGGTAATCCTTCTGCCTCAACTCCAAAGTGCTGGGATTAAAGCTACATACCCAGCTCTAGCAGGAAGGTTGGTGACCATATCAGTTAGTCTGCTATAGCTAGCTGGTTTTCTATAAAGTAGTTGCTTCAGGTATTTATTATAGTAACAGAATACAGGTTGATAAAAGTTGGTAAAAATACCTAGATAAATATTATACTAAAATGTAATCAGAAGGAGACAAACCTGTTCTTCAGATACTTCTCCATTGTCTTTCAGGGTAGTTACATTAATTCTGATGCCATCCTGCAAAACAAATGTATAGGCTGGACAGATATACATTTCATAACTAACAATAACCCAGTTCTCTCTTTTTAAATTTTGATTTCATATATTATTATTATTATTAGCCAGGGCGGGGGGAACACATGCTAGGCACTTGTGTAGAGACAAAGGACAACCTTCAGAAGTCCATTCTCTCCTTCCACCATAGGTTCTGGGGATCAAACTGAGATCATTAGGCTTTTGTTGCAAGTGCTTTACATGCTGAGCCATCTCACTGGTCCAGAGAATAATGAGTTCTTTTTCCTTTTCTTCTTTTTTATGGTAGTGTCACATCTAACAGCATAAAAATAATATCTTTAATGGGGCTGGAGAGATGGCTCAGCGATTGAGAACACTGGTTGCTCTTGCAGAGGACCCAGATTTGGTTCCCAGCACCCACATGGTGGCTCACAACCACCTGTAACGCCAGTTCCAGGGGATCCCATACTCTCTCCTGGCCTCCATGGGCATTGCACACAGGTGGTGCACATTCATATATGCATGCAAAGCACCCATACACATAACATTTTTAAATTGTATCTTTCAAAGATTGCTGTTGGGCTGGGGACATGGCTCAGCGGTGGGGCTTTTGTTCAGCATTCGAAAGGCCCTGGGCTCAGTCCCCAGTACTGCAAAATTTAAATCACTATTTTCATTTTCTAGTCTTCTTGCGTCTTTATTCACAATTCTAATATTCAATAATCTATATACCTTTTATATTTATTTGTGAATTATATCATATGACATGTTATGCAAATGTGGAGTTTAAAAGATTAGCTATCATACACCTACCACCTAGGTTAAAATCTAGACTATGGGGCTTGAGATAGCTCAGCAATTAAGAGCCCTGGCTGCTACTACAGAAGACTCAGGGTTGAATCCCAGCACCCACATGGCAGCTCACAACCATCTGTAATTCCAGTTCCAGGGGATCCAACACCCTCTTCTGATCTCCACATTTGCACAACACAAGTGCACTTACACACACGCAGGCATAATACTCATACACATAATATAAAAATAAATCTAGACTATTACTCATGCCTTAGAAGTCCCTACACAAAGCTATAAAAGCCTACTTATGGGTGATTAACAGGTGGGGATGAAATGATTACCAGAAATCAGTACAGATTCCTTTGTCCCCCTCCAACTATTAATAGAAAAGGGTCCAGAGATTTCTTTATCCCCACAAAGGATTATTTCTATTAATCATTTCCTACTTTACAGTTTTATGTGTTTCTTTGTGTTTCTCTGTAAACAATGTATTTTTTAACTATATAGAATTAGAACACTTAACATGGAACTTGTTTCTTAATTTAAAATTACTGATATGGGTGGCAACAGTCATTTATTTACAAGGATCTGACCCTTCCACGGTATGATCACCAATTCACTTACTGATTTCACTACCCATGGACACCCAAGTGGTTTCCAGCTTATTTATTTTGCTTTTATAAACGAAGCTGCTCTGACCCTTTCTCTTAGACAAGTATATGCAGTAGACAGTTTTGCTGTTGCCAAAAGTCTGATTAAAAGCAGTCTACCCAAGTATTTCAATTTACTAATGGCTGCTTTCTATAGAAAAGCACCACTTTAACAAGTATTCACCACTGACCACAGGAACCCATTACTTATTTATCAAATACTTATTTAAAGAGCTGGGGATACAGCCAATTAATCTAGCCTGCAGAAAGAGTTTGATCTCCAGCACTGCATAAATGGAGATGAGGTGCTACATAAACTAGGGGTTAGTGATGTGCTCCTGTAATCCTAGCATTTCAGAGGTGGGGGCAAAGATACTAAAGTTCAAGTTTCCCTGGGTTATATAGTGAGTTCAAAGCAGGCCTAGGTAGATGAGACCCAGTCTTAAAAAAAATATATGAAGGGACTGTGAAATAGTGTTCCTATGGCTTTAAAAAAAAAAACTCTTGGTGGCCAGGCATGGTGGTACATGCCTTTAATCCTGGCACTTGGGAGGCAGAGGCAGGTAGATCTCTGTGAGTTCAAGGCCAATCTGGTTTATAGCTGGGGTTATAGACAGGGAGAGCCTGTCTCAAAAAAGACCATATAAATATATACTTGGTGAATAAGCTGAACTTTGACCATGTATGTCTGGAGACATTTCTCTCATGAGAAAGTTAATGCAAGAATGCTTGCTGAGGAGTTATCTCTGGAATGCCAGTGCTCCCCCAGTTTCACAGGAGACACTGTGATCTCCCCAGAAGGCATACCATGGTGATACTGTTATCTTGCTCATTACATTTTGCTGAACTGCTGTATTCTAGCCACTGTATTATTGTTCACTGTTCTGTAAGCATTCAGCTGTAGTCTAATGAGTATGAGAATAAAGCAGAGCTACCTATGTCTGGTTATTTACTCAGTTCCTCAATCCATTCAGGTCCTGGGACTCCCCCTTACCCCAGCAGCCACAGCTTTCCTACATTTTTACCAGGTAGACATTATTATCCTAGAATAAACAATGTTCTCAAATATTTTGATCTTAACCTTGAATACAGAAAATTTGAACTGGGCATGGTGGTACAAAGAGGATCATGTGTTCTCTCCTTCCATCATGTGGGTCTGGGAATGTGACTATAAAGGCATTTCCAGTGTTTACACTAAGCAGGGAAGACTTACCCTGAACATGGGCAACACCACGTCATGAGGTTGAATATTAAGACAAAAATGAGAAAGCCAGCTGAGTACTAGCCTTCAGTGCTCTGCACTGTGACCAGATGTTCTCACTCTGGTTGCCCTGCCTTCCCCACCATAAAGGTCAGCAGTCCTCTGAACTGTGAGTCAAAATGAACCTTTTCATCCTTAACTTGCTATTTGGCAGGTATTTAGTTATGGCAATGAGAAAAGTAACCAATACAAGGTCTCACCTAGTTGCCCAGCTGAGCTCTCTATAGCTTATCCTCCTGCCTCATCTTCCCAAGTAGTTGGAAATACAAGCCCAACCCACCAGGCTCAGCTCTCAGATACTTTATATTTAGTCATGTGCTGTGTGACACTCTGACCAGTAACAGACTATATATATGATATTGCCATCTTCAGTCTAAGTACATTCTATGGTGGTTATACAACAATGAAATCATCTAAGGATACATTTCTCAAAACACATCCTTAATCTGGGAGTGGTAGTGTACAACTTTAGTCCCAGCACTTGGGAAGCAGAAACAAGAGGATTTCAAGGCCAGCCTGGTCTACATGATGAGTTCCAGGTTACAGTGAGACCCTGTCTTTACAAAAATCACAAAACCAAAGTACAAACAAAACCCACATCATCAGATAGCTTATGACTATGATTTCCAACAAACAAAAGACTGACATTTCACAAGGTTGGCTGATTCTGGGGATAATGTACATTTCCCAACTCTCCCAGCAGCACAGGTAGCTTTCCAACTAGTGACTCATCAGAACCAACCAGGCTCTCTCATGGTCCACCTTGACCTAGACTGAATATGGGTTATAATCAATAAAAACAGCAAAAGAAATTGCTTGATAAGTTTTCAAGTTGGAAGCTATGTTGTTTTGTGTCTGAAGTATATTAAAAGCTCTTCTTACCGAACTAGAGGATACTGTAGACTACCATTTTCCTACCAGCCCAGAAAAAAAGCCTCCAACGATGGTCTAAGAATCTGCCTTTCAACAGTGAATATACACTATACTGTTAGTAATTTGCTACATTTACATATTACTACTTGCTTAGTAAAATTAGGGTTCATGAAAAAGAGACAAGCATACTGCTTTTGTTTTGTTTTACTTTTTCAAAGAACCAAGTTCAATTCTTTTCTGAAGAAATGGAGATGTACCTCAATGACAGAGCATGTTCTTAAGCATGTACAAGGTCCTGGGCACAATCCCCAGTAAAACACACAATCTTTTTTAATGCTCTTGAATTATTTCATTGTAGAAGGAAATTCCATTCCTTACTGTCCTCTGACTTTAAAATCAGAGCACATTGCTTTGCTCTGTGAACCTCTGAATGAACTGGAAGCTCCGGCTTGTAAGCCAGAGTTGTATATCCTTGGAAAGTAGGTAGTGCAATTGAAGTTTCCCTCAAGCCACTTTTAGTTCTTTTAATTTCTTTACTCATAGGGTGCCTACCTGGGATATAATTGGCTTCCCAAAGAAAAAGGGAATTGATACTTAGTTTAAAAGAAGTATGAGGGAATATGTGAACTAGATATACATACAAAAATGTGTTAGAATATTTATTTTGTGACAAAAACCTGTTAGGGCTGAGGGTGTAGCTCAGTGGTAGTGTAGCTCCTTACATAAAATGTGAGGAGACCTGGGTTTAATTCCTAGCATTGAAACAAACGAAGAAAGAAAAAAAGAACTTTTATTTTGCCTTCTGACAACCGCATATATAAAAGCAACAACAACAACAACAACAAAAATGCTTACAATGTAGTAAGTCTGAGTCAGCAGGGAAAGATGGAAACTATCCTGACTTCAACCTGAATACAAAGGTTGGAAAGATGAAAAGACATGTGATAAACCAAGTACAGAAGTGTTAAGGCTGGTATAGGAACACAAGCTGTTCTATAAGGTATCCACTAATCACATTTTATAAAAATGCTATTAAAAACAAAAAGTTCAACTGTTCACTTAAGCTGGTCATAATAATCTATACATGTCCAATCCATGGGCTCAAGGGCCACATGCATGGCATGGGGCTACAATGAAGCCTAACACATCTGATGACCACATCTTCTCCCAGTGTCCAAATGCTGGGCTAATATAGTGAGTGACAGCAAACAAATTAACAACCACTGCATAAAGTCTGCTGAAGAACACGTATCTAATAGGGGCCAATGATTTTCTGCAATTTGAATATTTTTAAATGAAAAAAAAATCCAATTTGAATCAGTGAGTTTTAGACTCCCAGATATATACCTCAAGTAATGGGGTCCTCCTCAGGATTCGTTTAACCTATGAAACAATCAGTTTAGGTCTGAACTTTACAACACCGAAATGAAGACCTAAAGGGAAGAACTGAAATGAAGAGCTGGCTAGGAGCCAGCCTACAGTGCTCTGTGCCAGTAAAATATTTCCTTCTGACTCTGTGGCCAGGCTCAAATGCCTCTTAGCTTCATAAGTGATGATGGTAAATCCTCAAGATTGCAAAAGAAGGAAAATAACATCCATATCACTGTAACTTTACAATTACCCAATGTTTATTTGGTTTCTTGGCACTTGCCCATGCCATTCTTATTCATACCCAGATGTAACTGTGGTACAAATACAATTTCATATGCAAGTGTTCTTAGCACTGCACTGCTGTGGCTATATGGAATGTGCAAAAACTGACATTCTGTCATGCTTGTCACTTTTGTATCCAGGAAGAGGAATATAACTCTAAAGCATTAAAAGTAAAAAGAAGGATGAGAGAGATGGCTCATCAGTTAAGAAAAGAGCTTACTGCAAGGCCTGACCACAAGACTTTGAGCCCCAGGATCCACAAAAAGGTGGAAGAGCACTGGCTCCACGAAGTTGTTATATGACCTCCACATGTGTGCTATGGCATACCCCCTCCATCATACACATGCAACAATAACTAAAATTTTTTTAAGTGGCATTTATCATGTCAGTCACTTCTGCTTTAGTTTCTATTGACTAGTAAGAAACGGCGAACCTTCCTAGTTTTTTGTCGTTTGGGGAAAACTTGCATTTTAGAATCTCCAAACTTTTCCCTATCATACAACTGAAGAAAGGTGAATGTCATAGTTTAGAGTGAACATGGGCTGGCAGACTTTGAATACGGCTACAGTTCTCACACTGGAGCCAGGGTCAGTCACCCGCAAGTCTGAAGTAAATACACTTGTGGGACTCGCCCCTAGAGCTGAGTTCAGTTCCCCAGTGATGCTGATGCTTATGACACACCACACAGTAAGGACCACTCATCTAACATCCAATTAAAAGATCAAGCCAGGAAGTTCTACGTCTTCAGCCTCTCCCCTCTTCCAGCTCAAGTGGCCCAGGATAGGTAGGCGCTCCCGCCTAGTGGCAGACAAAGGTGACCCGGAAAGCTGCTCTCTAATTGGACAACTTCCACAAAACACGGAGCACAAAACACGGCCCGGCTGGGCTGGGCTCTAACTCAGAAAGGTCCACCACGAAGCCCGCCCGAGGTCTCTGGCGACCGTACACTTTTGACAGCCAAGCCAGGCCGGACGAGTGGCCGTTCGGACACCCTCCTTTCGTTCGCCCGCCCGCCCGACTCCCCGGGGTGCGCTCCCTTTCCTCCCCGGCCGCAGGCAGGGGCCCGGGGCCCCTGAACTCGCCCCGCCCGCCGGCCACCGGAGGAGGAGCCTGTCTGCGGCCCGGCCTCCCGGAGGGTCCCAGCCGAGCGGCGGCCGGCGCCCGCCCTCCCCTACCTGCGGGACTGCGGGCGGCGGCCTGGGGGCGCTGGTCGTCAGCCACCCCGCGGCCGGCAGCGCCACGAACAGCAGCAGCCGGAAGGCGAGCGAAGCCGGTACGGCGCCCTCCTCCATCTTGGACAACACCGGGGCCCGCGGGCCGGGAGGTGAGGGCGGAACCCGGAGGGGCGGGAGCGGGGCGGGGGCGGGGCGGAGCGGGGAGGGACGGGACCCTTCGAGCCGAGGGGCGGACTCTTCCCAAGTAGGAAAGGCTCTGAGCGACGGAGGGCCAGGATGCCTTCGTGCATGGATAGCCAGAGTCAATTTGGGGGCAGTATTCTCGGGGCTCTGCACTGGAAAGGGGTTCTCCAAGAAAACAGGTTATTCTTTTCGTGGCCATTACTTTTTACTTATCTTTTTTCTTTTCTCTCGTGTAACCCAGGCTGGCCTTGAACTCCTGATCCTGCAGCTTACACCTGCCTATCCCCAGCATTACTTTTCGTTAGTATATACTATGTTCATGTATTCATAAAACGAAAACAAAGGTAATACTTCAAAACGCATTAAAACAAAAACATTTAATATTTGGAGAGGGCTTTTATCTTTTGAGAGAGACTGGCTATATAGCCCTGGCTGGCCTGGAACTCTCTATGTACACCAAGCTAGCATACAGCGTTCGACAATCCTCCTGCCTCTGCTGGGATTACAGGCATGTTCCACCAAACCCACAAGTGGGAATCCCCAAAGAAGGTTTATGAAGTATTGGGAGTCTCCTCATATTCTGAGTACCTGATTTAATTAGTCTGCACACAAGTGCCCACATGCACACACAAAATAAATGTAAATAAAATTAATAAAAACCAGGGACTGGAGAGATGGCTCAGTGGTTAAGAGCACTGGCTGCTCTTGCTGAAGACGCGGGTTCTGTTCCTAGCTCCCACATGGTGGCAAGCAACATCCCTGTAACTTCAGTCCCAGGGGATCCGACGCCCTCTTCTGACCTTGAGGGCACTGCGTGACACCAGTGCACTAAGACACACGCAGGCAATACACTCATACACATTAAAAGAAAAGAAAAGAAAAAACCTAGTCGTGGTGGCACATGCCTTCAGTCCCAGCTCTAGAGAGGCCGATGAAATTCTATCAAGGCAAGCCTAGTCTACATAGTTCCAGGTCAGCCAGGGCTGTATAGTGTGACCCTGTCTTGAAAAAAGAAGAAAGGATGATAGAAAAGAAATGAAGGAAAAGAAAAAGGTAACACAAACGAGCCTGTCAATCTGGATAGGAAAAACACCCCTCAGGAAAGCTGTCTCTCTGGCCACTGTCCACTCAACCCTTGAGAGTCTTCTTCTGTGATGGCCCTTTCGGCTATTGCTCTGTCAACCTGAATGCCACACTTTACCTTGTAACAATCTCCACCTATCTCTATATTGTATTTATGCATCTCTTTTGAATTCTCTGACAGACATAACAAGGACTTGAGGGGCCAAGAAGAGACCAAAATGAGATCCCCATAACAAAACTAAAAAGGACTGACCCAAATTTCATGTTTTCCACTAACTTCTTACAGAGATACTGTAAGCAGTATTAATTTCCAAGTGGTTTTTACAATGAATTCCCACCCACTTCTGGGTTTTATCTGGAACCACGGGTTTTTACTCTCTATGTTAAACTTCTGGAATTAAAAATTAATCTGAGGCTGGGCATATTGGCACATACCTTTAATCCCAGCACTTGGGAGGAAGAGGCAGGTAGATCTCTGTGAGATCAAGACCAATCTTGTCCACATAATAAGTTCAGGCCAGCTGGGGCTGCAGTGAGACCCTGTCTCAAACTCAAAAAGACAGACAGACAGACAGACACACACACACACATTAATCTGGGCCAGGTGTGGTGATGCAAACCTTTGATTCCAGTACTCAGAGGTGGATTTCAGGAAGATTAAGGCCAGCCTGGTCTACATAGTGATTTCCAGGCCAGCTCTGACTATAGGGAGACCCTCTCTCAAAAGAAAACAAAAAAGGTAATAATAATTTGGAGGGTCTGAAGACATACCTCAGTAGTTAAGAGCACTGGCTGCTCTTGCAGAGGACCTGGGTTCAGTTCCCAGCACTCACATGGTGGCTAACAACTTTCACTTATAGGGGATCCAGCTTCAACACCCTCTTCTGGCTTCTGCATGTATGTGGTACACTCACATACATGTAGGCAAAACACCCACATAAAATAAAAATAAATTTTTAAAATAAATCTAAAGTTCAGAAAACAAAATATATATGGATCTGTAAAATTTAAATTAGTAGTACATGCATAAAGTCCCCGAGTACATGTGTTTGAAAAGGAAGGGGCAGATGAGGCCATCTTTGTTCTGCAAGAGAGCTCTTGCCACGGAGCCAGCTCCAGTAGAGTCTCAGGTGGCAAAACCTATTCTTTTAACAAATAATGACCAAGTAGTTAAAGGTGTCATTTGATAAACAACAGTTTTAATATTTTCTATGACACAGTTCTCTTTAGGAGAACTTTTTATTGTGTGCATATGTGAATTCCATAATGTACACTATGTTAAAGAAAACTATACCATAACTTTGATGAGTTACAATACAAAACCAAAACCAAACTTGAACAAACTTTGTTGGAGGGTTCCATTCACATGCCATCAACTAGAAAACTCAATTTGATAACATGGATCTCCATCAAATCTTGGTCTACATAGTGAGTTCCAGGCCAGCTGGGGCTGCAGAGAGACCCTGTCTCAAACAAAACAAAGATATCCACAAATTTTACTTCATTTTCTGAAATAATTTAAAACTGCATTTACATTCATCTTTTCCATGTATTTAGAAATAAATTTTATTGGGACCATGATGTGTCATATTTTCATATGAAATATCGACTAATAAAAATATTGCTGTTGAGCCAGCAAGATTGTTCGTCAGGTAAAGGTGCTTGCTTCCCAAGCCTGGCAACTTGGTTCAATACCTAGAACCTATATAATAGTAGGAGTGAACTGACTGATTCTGACATCTACCCTGGAGGCCATGGCACATATTTGCCCCCAATAATAACACTTAAAAAGAAATATCACTGACAGCATGTATTATATAAATTTCTTTAAATGCTTTCAATATTAAACTGTGATGACCAGAGTGACTTCATTTTGTGCAAAGTAACCATCATAAAACTTAGCCACAACTTATTCTTAGTTCAAGGATGGAGAACAATTTCCAGGAAATCCTGGCCCCTTCCTTTTCCCAGAAGTATGCAGTTGCTACCATCTGCTCACTCAAAAAACCTTGACCACAGAGTTAAATAAGGAATTTTATGATATGACTAACTGTTGATTTGGGCTTCTGTAACCTGCTTATCCTGATTACTCAGTGGCATCCTGACATTTTCTCACAGTGCAGCAATTGTGGTTTTTGCCTTTAAAAGCTCAATACCCCCTTCCCTCAGAGCCAAGAGATGGTAGCCAAACATGCCAGAGAGATGGTAGCCAGCTGAAGCTTGAATAAATCAGGCTAATTAAAATCTGAATTGAATTTGGTGGTCTTTTCCTGGTGGTCTCAAACTCGGTAACAAAACTTCACTAATAATAATGAGATGATTACAATTTTTGGTTGTGTGTGTGACTGTGTGTTATTATAACTTCAGTTTTAGGGTAAAAGTAGGGGCTCTAGAAGTCCCTCAAAGCTGCCAGAGTCCCAATATACCGATTAAAGAGACAAGCAATTGTGAAAAGCAGAAAGGAATTTATTTAATGAGGCTATGTGGTGGTTTGAATGAGAATGTCTCCTATAGGCACTAAGTATTTGGACATTTTTCCCCATTTAGTGGCACTGTTTTGGGAGGTCTTAGAAAGTGTGGCCATGCTGGAGGAAACAAGTCACTGGGGGTGGGCTTAGAGAGTTGTTAAGCCTGTGCCTGCTTGAGGATATATATGCTTAGCAGCTGTGTCTACGATAGCCACCTTTGTCACCATGACTCCCCACCATGATAGACTCTTGCCCCTTTGGAACTTTAAGCTAAATAAGCTCTTCTTTTTATAATTTCCTTTGGTCAGTGTTTCTATCACAGCAACAGAAAGGTGACGAATACAGACCACTTTGGGAAGATGAAAAAATAAAAGGGTCCAGTAACCTCCCAGTCTGTCTTCAGGATCCTGGGGAATTAGGACATGGGGAAAGAGGCTGAAAGAGAGTTCTGGTCAAGGTGTAGTCTTGCCCATCAGTTCTGGTTCTGCAAAGTCCAAAGAAATCCTTATTACTGTCATCTCATCCTGTGAGGGGATAAATCTGGTTCCTACAAGATGATCACTTCTACCCCAGGGTGTGATCTTGCCTTCATGCATAACTGCCCTCATCTAGAACACGGTCTGTCCTGTGGGAGGTTCTGCTATTCCTAGAATACAGGGTTACTCAAGACGAAAAGTTCACAATAAAATCTCTATACTTTCAGTCAAAGTAAAGAACAGACATCAAATGAAGGGAAATACAGTAGGCTTAAGGCTGTTTTTAGTTACCTTGTAAGCCAAAGTAAAGAGTCAATCCTTTTTAGCAAAAACAGCTTTGAAATCTGTTTCCCATTTTGATTCCTTCCTTGTGTTTTGACAATCCTCAATCTTGAGAAAATGAGGGTGTGAGCCAATGTGACTTTGTAGGTTTTCTGGCTGTTGAGATCAAGCTGTACCCTGTGCTGTTACTCTATATTGTATGAACAGTAGTTTCAGGCTGTGCATTGCCCTGGGTGACTGTGTTTTACAAAGAAGCAATTGACTCCATTTTGAGTACAAATGCAGAGGCAAGATGACTCTGGACCTTTATTTCACAAAAATATCACCACCTGTCCAACACCACTTTTGAGGCACAGACTGATAAATAACACTTCTGACAGTAAAAAGGTTACCGCTCTACAAACTTACTGGGACCATATGATCACATGGGCATATTACAACCATATCAGAACTGGGTGTAGTAGTGCATGCCTAGACTCCTAGCACACTAGAGGTGGAGGCAAGAGGACCAAGAGTTCAGGGCTAGCTTTGGATACAGGGCAAGACAGATGCCAACACAGGCTACATGAGGCCCTGTCTTCAAAGCAAACTAATAAGCAACAAACAATAAATCCACATTAGAAAAAAACAGGCCCAAGAAATTATTGAATACACCAGATCAAGAAATGGTACAAAACTCTCACCTGGATCCCTAACACTGCAATGGCAATGGCCCCCAATGATGTGTCATCTGATCACCAGTATGTGCATTAAGGAATCCATAAGAACTCCTGACTGTCCTCAGGGTTTCAATTCAGCTCAGTCCCCACTGCTGACATGACTTTGAATTGCCATCCATCTGTCCATCCAGACTTGTTCCTTCCCCTCCCCTCTGCAGCTCAACTCAATCTGGAGGTCTAGCTCAGTCCTGATACCATGGCTTGGCTCTGCAGCTGGGCATCTCCAGGACCTATTCAACAGTGTTTGTTGTAAGTACATCTACCCCAGCCCCACTTTTGTACCTTCCCTATCCCCCTGCAGGAAATGCATCTCCATCAGTTCTTTTCTTCTGCCTCCAGTAAGGCCTCTTTCAATTATTTGAACTATGCTGTAGCTTGTTTAAGCCTTACATAGCTATTCTATAACACATACAGATGATATTGTTATATGATGTATAATGTGTGATCTGAGAGTTAGTATTAATAATTAGGAGGAATAAAAGAGTCTGAGAAGAGCCAGTTATTAAGGGAAATCAGGACTACTTGGCAAACTGAAGCCAATAAAACCAAAGGTAGTTGCCAAACTCTGACACTGCAAAAAAACAAACGTGCCCACCTTTGTTTCTGAAACAGTCTACCCATGACACTGGCCTAAAGATAAATGTGTGTATGAGAATGGACAAGTTGTAATGACAGAAGATTCTAAGTGAAGATCAGATGTTCAAGCCCAATAGTAGAAGCACCACTCTGAGCCACAATATATGGAGGAGCCAAAAGCAGAAAACGTGTAATTAAGGAAACTACATAGTGAACAAACCCTTTTAAATAGTCCCACAAATATCAACTACTAAGAATGAATTCTAGTGAAAGGGATTTATCATCAGTAACCATACATGAGAACCATTCCGGTTAACATTTCAGCTTCAGTTACTTTTGGAGGAGTTGGCACAAATGACTACATTTTTGTTGTTGGCTTTGAGACAGGGTCTAGTTGTGTTGGTCTTAAATGAATGATCTTCTTGCTTTAGCCCCCCAAGTGCTGGGACTAAAGACATGTTCATCATGCCTAGCATGACTCCATTTTCATTCAAACAACTTCCCCATCTTGTTCTCAATAATTTCTTCAAAGATACACTGATCAACCATCTTGTGGTTTCTTCTCAACTGTCCCTCAGTTCCAGGATGAGACATATTCTGATGGTCTAAGTTGATCACATGTTTTAGGGTTAATGACAAAGGTCAAAGAGTAAGTGCTAGTAACCCCTTCCCCCCAAAATTTAAGTAACTAAAAAGTAGTGGTTCTTGAGCCCAGCTCACTTGGAGTCTGTTCTCAAGCCTGTCTTCTGGGTTATATTTAGCACCTCAAGAATGCACACAGATTGTTGAGTTAGAAGTCATACTTCAGCAGAATTTAAGCACACACTATTCAGAAGGTTTTATAAGGAAAACAAAATTAAGAGGGAGGAGAAGTACTTGTTATAGTCTCCGTGGCTATGAGTCAGAATTCTTTAGAGAAAGATAAAAACTGTGACTAACAAAATATTTATAACAGTCTGGATAGAAATTTTACAGAAAGTTTAATAATTCACAAAAGTCTAGCTACTCTCCTTACATATAGCATTTTAGGATAGTAATTATGATTAACAACATTATGTTAGGAACATCAAAGCTATGCTTTCTTAGAAATATTTAGATTTGTTTCAGGTTCAAAAATGACATCACACACACACACACACACACACAGAGAGAGAGAGAGAGAGAGAGAGAGAGAGAGAGAGAGAGAGAGAGAGAGAGAGAGAGAGAGAGAATCTGAGTTTGGATCTCAACACTCACATAAAAATCTGGGTGTGGGAGCATACATTTGTAATCCTAGTACTGGGGAGGCAGAGAGGAGCAGATCCTCCCCAGTCAGCCTAGCTGAGTATCAGTGAGCTTCAGGTTTACTGAGAAACCCTGTATCAAAAAGTAAGATGGAAAGTGACTGACAAGACACCTGACATCAACCTCTGGCCCCCACATGCACCTTGTGCACATGTGCATTAATCCACATGAATAAGTACACACACACACACACACACACACACACACACCTACAACACACATGCATGTACCAAAAATGGGCAAGATGGTTTTTTTTTAAGATTTTATTATTTTATTTTATGTGTGAGTGTACTACCTGCATGTATATAAGTGCACCTGTGTTGTACAATGCCTGTGTAGGTCAGAAGAGGGCACCAAATCCCCTGGAACTGAAGTTACAGATAGTTGTTAGCCACCATGTAGGTGCTGGTAACAAAATCCAGGTCCTCTGCGAGAGCTTCCAGTGTTCATAAACACTGAACCATCTCTCCAGCCTGCAAAATATTTTCTAAATAAAGTAGAATACACTTATTTACAGATTTATTCCTTAGGTGACTGTTCAGTTTCATTTTTGTTCCTGTGACAAAACACCATCAGTCAAATGTGGTGGCATATGTCCTTAATCTCTAGCACTAGGAAGGCAGAGGCAGGTAGATTTCTGTGAGATCGAGGCCAGCCTGATCTATATAGCGAGTTCCAAGTCAGCCTGGCTACAGGGAGACCTTGTCTCAAAAAACCAAAAACCAAAACCCAACCATGGAAACAAAACACTGACTAAAAACGGACTAAAAGCACCTTAAGGAGGAAAGGTTGGCTTACATTCCCAGGTCATCCTTTACTGAGGCACGACAGAACAAGAACTCAAGGAAGGAACTTAAAGGCAGGAACTATGCATGGAGGAGGGCTGCTTGCTCACAAGGCCCTCCAACATGAAGACAATCAAAACAACCCATCACAAACATGTCCATAGTTCAACTTGATAGAATGTCTCAAATGAGACTCTTTTTATTGTGATTCTAGGCTCTGTCAAGTTGATAATTAATGCTGACTAGGACAGTGACAACGTCTAATACTTTCAGTTATTACAGAGGCATTACTTAAGAATACACAGTGTTTGGACATGTCTAGTTATTCCAACTTAAAAGAGGGTAGTCATGGGCTAGAGAAATAGCTTCTTGCTCAATCATGAGGACTAAAGTTCAGTTCCCAGTACTCACAGTGGGCAGCTCACAAATGCTTGTAACTCTGGCTCCAAAGGATCTGACACCCTCCTCTGACCTCTTTGGGTATCCGCACACATGTGTATTCAGACACACAGGAATACACACAACATTCTAAAAGATAATAGTAATCATAGTTTCAATAGTCAACTTGATATACCTGAGAAGAAAGAGCCTCAATAGAGGAATCTCTACATTGGATTAGCCTGTGGGCATGTCTATGGGGCATTTTCTTGTTTGCTTATTGATAAAGAAGGGCCTAGACAACTGTGGGTGGTACCATCCTTAGGCAGATAGGCCTAAGTCATATAAAAGGTAGCTGAACAAGCCCAGGAAAACAAGCCAGTAACCAGCATTCCTCCATGGTCTCTCCTGCCTTGAGTTCCTGCCCAGGTTGTCCAATGACTTGATGGACTTGTCCTCTTCCTTTCCCACTTAAGTGCCTTCCTTCTTTCATGTCTTTTTAAAATTTCTATTTTTATTTTATGTGTATGAGTGTTTTGCCTGCACCTATGTAGATGTACCCCATGTGCATGCTATGTCTGCAGAGGACAGAAGAAGGTGGTGATCCCATGGAACTGGAGTTACAGACAGCTGTGAGCTATTATGTGGGACCTCTCCAAGGGCAGCAAGTGCTCTTAACCAATCTCTCCAACCCCTGCTCAGTGTTTTATCACAGCCAACAGAAAACAAATTAGAACAGTAGTCATGATATAATTAGGAACACATAAGCACAAGCCTGGAAAATATTAGCACCACTAACAAATTTAGTTTGGTAAAGTGCTTTCCTAAGCTTTGCATTCTAGAAGGCTTATATACATAAGGAACACAAATACCTCAACATATAAGAAGTACCCATAACAGTTTGCATCATAGCTACATCGGTTTTAGTGTTAAAAGTCATGTGAATTATACACAATAATGGGTTTCATTATGACATTTTCATTCATATACATAATGTATTTCAATCATATTCACCCCCAAATTAGCCTCTCACCCCCTCCCACTCCCATTAATACCTAGCCCCTCTACTTTCATGGTGTTCTCCCCCCTTGGACTCAATGTTGTTTACAGGAACATGAGGTTTGTCTGTCTACAGTAGCAAGGACACCTTACCTGTGGCTACACTACTAAAGAAAATGTTTCTCCTCCCCCACCAACCATTAACTAAATCCTCAGGGAGAGGCAGGGCCCTGTGAACACCTCCCTTTCTATTACAGTGTTGACAGAGCCAATCTTCTGCAGATTTTGTGCAGGTAAATACAGCTGCTGTGAGTTCAACAGTGCAACAGCCATGTCCTGCCTGGAAGACAACATTCCACGTTGCTACCCTTTCATGGCCCCCAGCTCTTATTTTCACTTCCTTTTCCAGGATTCTTTGAGTCTTGGAGGCATGGCAGAGATGTCCCTCTTAGGACTGCTTTCATTGTGTTCCATAGGTTTTGGTATGTTGTGTATTTTCATTCAACTCTCAGAATTTTAAAATTTCCTGTTTTATTTCAAGTATGTTAATTAATTTCATTGACTTTGTGAATTTTTCTGTCATTTCTTGTTGATTTCTAGCTTTATTCCACTGTAATAAAATAGAATACAGGAAGTTATTTCAATTTTTTCTGTGTTTGTTGAAACTTGCTTTGTGTACTGATACATGATCTATCTATTTTACACAGTTCCATGGGTTGCTAAGTGTATTCTGCAGTATTCAGATAGAATGGTTATAGACATCTGTTGAGTTCATCTGATCTATGATGTCATTTAACTCCAATGTTTCTTTTCTTACTATATCTTGATGGCTTGGTGAGGGTGGATACTGAAGAGAGAGAGAGAGATGGTGCTTTATAAGATATTATACAAGACAGGTTAATAGTAAAGAAAGTTGGGGACCAAGAGACTTCCTGGTCTGCAGAACCAAGAGCTAACTCCCAAAGTTTTTATTAGCATGGATGAGATGCTCTAAGCAGGTATTAAGGTAGGTAGATCAAAGGACATTTCTCTGAAGGGGCTCAGGAAACTATTTACAACAAAATGTGGCTTGTTTACAGGGTACAGGTATTCAAAAAACAGTGTATATGGATATAGCTTTATCATCTAATCCAAACACAGGGACACTGAACTTCAGAATCTGTATCTGCATACATGCCTGTCTGGCTTTGCCATTATAGGCATTCATGATGAGTGGCAACTTTTTATGTATAAGTATGCTTTTAGCAGAGTTCAAACATGGCTGCAGTCTCCAACAGCTTCTCAGTATTTACCCAGATGACCTGTCTTTTGGTACAATATTCACTCACTATTACTGTGACTTAGTAGTGTTTAGTAGTGCTTGTTTTATGAAGTGGGGTTCACCTGTGTTCAGTGCACATGTTTAGAATTGCAATGTCTTTTAGATGGATTGTTTGCTTAATCAGTACAAAGTGGTCTCCTTTGTCTCTGATTAATTTTGAAGTCTACTTTATCAGATATTACAATAACAATACCTCCTTGTTTTCCTCTAAGTTTTTTTTGGTTTGTTTGAGGCAGTGTCTCCTTGTATCCTCAGCTGGCCTGGAACTCAGTATGTAGACCAGACTGGTCTCCATTTTACAGACATGTGTAATCTCCCGTAGTACTGAGATTAAAGACATAGAAGGGAAACTATGACAAAAAATTATAGAAGAAAATTTCCCAAATCTAAAGAAAGAGACATATCCAAATTCCAAGTTCAAGAGGCACATAGAACATCAAATAGAACCAGAAAATAAACCTTCCTCATACTATATTTAAAATTCTAAATAAGTGCACACACACAAAAAGTGTATTAGGAACTGCAAGAGAAAAAATGCCACATATAAAGGCAGGCCTGTTAGAATAACAGCTGACCTCTCAACAGAACCATTATAAGTCAAAAGGATATGAAATGATGAATTCATGTCTGGCAGACAGAGTATACTGTGAGGTATATTTCTTAGAGGCAGCAAATAGATGGATTTTCATTCTTTTAAATGAGATCTCCTAGTCTGTGTGTTTTTGATTGGGGAATCAAGACTATGAAAATTTAGAGTGGTTACTGAAAGGTGTGTATTAATTCTTGTCATCTTGTTAATTTTATAGTGTCTGGTGTTTTCCTAATCCTCATACTATTGTAGTATCTTTTATTATTTTTCAGTAGCTTCTTCAATGTATATGTATCATTCCCTGCTGTCTGAAGAATTACAACCAGTATCCTCTGTAGAACTGGCTTGGTAGTCATAAATTCATTTAGGCTGCTTTTATCATGGATTGTTTTTCCATTAATTATGATGGATAGTTTTGCTGTGTATACTAGTCTGGCTTGGCAGCTGTGTTCTTTCAGAACTTGAAGTTGATCATTTGATGTTCTATGTACCTCTTGAATTTGGATATGTCTCTTTCCTTAGATTTGGGAAATTTTCATCTATAATATTTTGTCATAGTTTCCCTTCTATGTCTTTAATTTGTAGACTTGATTTTTTCATAGTGTCCTATAGATCTTCTATGTTCCATCCATATATTTTGAAATATTTTTCTTGTCCTTGACTGAATATACCAATTCTTTTACCTTGTATTCATGTTATAATTCTGTCCTCCTCATAATTCATTCTTTCCACTGAGTTTTTGACTTACTTAATTTTTCATTTTTAGCATTTTTGTTTTTTTTTCAGTATTTCTTTTTATTGAATTCCATTTTCAGATTCTGCATTGACTTCCTTTTCTCATTCAGTTGTTTGTTCTCTTGGAATTCACTCAGGAGTTTAGGTCCTTTAATTCCTCTGACCATATATTATAATTCTCCGAATTCTTATCTGTAATTTCTTTTAAATCATTCTCATTAGGAGCTATTCCCCTGGGATTTGTAGATTTGGGGAGAGACGCACTGTCTTGATTTTTCTTCTTATACATGTTTTTGCATTGTGACTTGCACATCATGAGCTGGATTGTTTAGGTGGTTTGCGTTTCTTTTTTCAGTGGAAGTTTCTGCAATGTTTGTGAGGGACTAAGTTGTGGGAGGATTCAGAAGTTGTTTGCATCTCTCAGACTGATGTTCAGGACACCATGCTCTATCATCAGTACTCCTCTATAATTAGATTACAGTCTACAAAAACGATCACTATGCAGGGATAGACTGGGGATGAAGACAGAGTAACAGTCAACTATAAGACAATCATCTGTAAGTGCTAACCATTGTAGAGTGTAAAGCAACACTGGCAGTATTGTGTGTACTAATATATTAGTTATTGTTGGTATGAGTAGAAAGAAAAAAAAACACAGTTAAGACTAGCAATTAGTATTGGAATAAGAGACATGAAGTAGAGGGGAACATAAATAGAAGGAGGAACTGTAAGGACAAAAAACAGTGCAGGTGAGGGAATTCTGGCAGTAAAGATCTATCAAGTGAGTCCTGTCTCTCCAGAGGCACAGAGACCCTGTAAACTGGGCTAGACTATGTTCTTTGGGAGAGGAAAAATTTTAAAGAAATAAATGAGAGAAGGGGAGGAGAATGGAAATAAACTAGGGCAAAAACAAAGTGGGGCAGAGCTGGCCTCCTAAAATGGATATTAAATAAAGATGTGGAGGGGGAAAGAGCTGTGTGGAGACACAGGATATAAAAAGTAACTGGCTTATAGCTGGTTTTCATCTACATTCTCATATTCTCTCTCTGACTACTAGAAATATCTCACCACTGGGTCTTCTTCTGTAATGGAAAGTCCCATTCTCTTAAACTTCATCTGGATAATCAAATTACCAATACTGTTCTAGTCCACGGGCACTGCTTCACAGGTAGATTCTCAGGTCTAGTCACACACCTGCCAATTCCTTCAGGACTATGCTTGCAAATGCTAGCTCTTGCCAGTGTTCTGTGTACACAAAAGCTTGTGTAAAAGTCCTGTATATACTTTGGTTATTACCAGGTTTTCAGCTCACTGAATGCTATGAAGATCTGATTCAAATGTTTGTTTTTGAGCAAGTTGGCCTTTAACTTGCTACAAAGCTGAGGAAGATCTTGAACTGATCCTCCTGGTTCTACATTCCGAGTCCTGGGAGTACAGGCATGTGACACCATTCCTGGTTCATGTGATGCTGGAGATCCAACCCAGAGCCTCATGCATGTTAGGCAAGCACTTTACTGCCTGGGCAACATTTCTAGCCCTTCTCCTCAAAATCTTTAATGTCTGTCATCCTTATGGAAGGCTTAAAGACATTGATTGATTGATTGACTGTATATGCACAAGTGTATGTGTACCATGGTGGGTATGTAGCAGTTAGAAGGCAGCCTGTGGGAGCTAGTTCTCTCTACTACCATGTGGGTTCTGGGGCTCAAACTCAGGTTGTCAGGCTTGTTGGCAAGGGTTTCTACTCTTGGGGCCTCATCAGCCTGAGGAGCTCAATCTTGTTCTTATAAGATGGTCACTGAATAACTGTCCTTATTTGGAGGGTGATCCATCCTGAGAGGTTCTCCTCAGTGACTGAAGAGGAAAGGATAAGGGCAATAACATCTTTATACCTTCAGTCAAAGTAAAGGATATAGAGACAAAATGGACAGATGCTGGGTTTTCATTTTGTTTTTAGGTATCTGGTGGAGTTAATAGTTCTTAGCAAAAGCTATTTAAATATCTGTCTTAGTACTGTTGCATAAATAAGCAGTTTTCTCTCTCTCTGTGAGGGATAGCCTTCCAAATGTGATTGACATCCAACTAACCAATGACTTAAGAGAGGTCTAGTGGAAATGCATGGAGGCATGAGAAGGAGGGAGTTGGGCATGGTGCCAGGGCACCATTCTCTCACACATGTTCCAGAGATGGGGGTGGGGAGACTTATGATCAAAATGTGGTCTCTGCCATACAACACCTCTGTCTCTCTCTCTCTGGGGATGAAGCCTTTGTAAACAACCTTGAATAAATTACCTTCTCTAAAAGAGCATTCTCTGTCTGCTCAATCGGTTCAAACCTGGGGGTAGGATGGGGCTGAATGCGGGGCCTCATGAGAGAGAATTCATAATACAAGTACTAGAGATTGAACATAGGGCCTCACACATGCAAAGCTGTGTGCTGTTACTGGTTTTAAGACGATAAGCCTGAGCTCTGCCAGGCCAAATAAGCAAGGCTCAGGCACCTCCAATTTGCCAAATTCAAGAGATATATAATTGTGAAAAACAGAGAAAAGAGATCTATTCAATGTGGCCTCATTAGTAAGATGAACAAATAAAGAAGTCCAATAGCTGATTAACTTGCTTTAGTCCATTCACTGATCAACCTGATGTAGTTAAATTTACATGTTTAGTTTTTTCTATGGCTTTCAACTGAGGAAGAAAACGAAAATTAACTGAGGAAAATCCCAGAATAAGTTTGCTTCTGTACACAGGCTTCTTCCTTGGAATTCCAGCTCATGCTCCTCCCCATGCACCAACCATGGGTTAGAGACCCCTGTGCATGAACCTGGTCACACAAACTAGAGACCCCTGTGTCTGGTACACAGTTACATAGACAGAAATTCAAGCCCACCAATGCCAGAGTGGGTCTGGAATGAGGCTGGATTGTCCAATAATACAGAAACAAAATGAAACAAAAAACCAAACTGCTGCCTGGGTCACAGGCAGAAATTAAAACTGATCTTTTACTACATTCTTAGTGCCTAATTTGAAAGTGGCGCTTCCTATTACACTATTAATTATAAGGTGCAGGGATGGGGGAATTAGACCTTTCCAAAATTGGCTAAACTGTAAATAAACCTGTTTTCCTTTAGCAACTTGTTTCCTAATTTCTTTGGCATACACGAAAATTACCATGGCATGTTTATGGATTTACATGCTTGGTAACACTTCTAGCTAAGGAATTGTTTCAAACAAAATTAAATAATTTTCTTTTTTCCTTAAAACTTTTAATCTATATCTATTTGCCTACTTGGACGTGCCTATGATTTGTCATATCATACACATTCCAGATTTTCACAAGTATGCATTAAAACGGCATAAAGAAACAGGGTTGTCTAAAAAAGCATGGAATAAATTTCACATGGAAAAATGTTATCAGGGTTCAAATACCCCAATGGAGAAGAAGAAGAGATCACTGTCTTCCTAGTTAGAATGTTAATAAGCAGTGGTGTGAGGACCTGAGTCCCATTCCAGGAACTGCATGGTGGAAGAAAACAGATTCCCACAGGTTGTCCTTTGACCTACTCACACCAGTCCCTCCACCCAAAATTTGTTTTTTAATTATTTTTTAAAATTTTATGTGTATGAATGCTTTGTATGTATGTAAATGCACCCATGTCATGCAATGTCCACAGAGATCAGAAGAGGGCATCGGATTCCCTTGAACTTAAGTTACAGATGGCTGTTAGCCACCATGTGGGTGCTGGGAACCGAACCTGGCTCTTCTGTCATTTCTCCAGGATCCACAAAAAAATATTTTTGAAATATCTAAAAAAAATTTTCTAAAGAAAATAAGACAAGCCTATTGGTTCGTTGGAGCATAAACTCTCCACACGTTGCTAAAACATGTACAGCCCTGATCTATACACAAGTAGCAAGTAAACAAAGCCCAAACCCCAATCTTCTTATCACCTTTCTACGTAGCAGTGAGGGTCGAGGCCGGCGTTGCTGTCTGAGCGCTCAGACTATGGAAACCCGCGGGCCTCCTAGTAAGGTGCGGGTAGAAGGCGATGCGAGCTTGGAGACCACACTGCTCTGGGATATGTCCTATAGAGTGGCCCTTTTGAGCCACAGGCCTTCAAGCATGTTAATCAAGGTCGGAGCAGCATCTTCAAAATGGCCGCGCACCCTGTGGGACCAACCGGAACCGGATGTTAGGGGTACGGGCCAGGCCAGGCCCCTGCCAGGCCACTCAGGAGTTGCTCTAACCAGCGCGGCGGCGCCCGAGGCTGACGCATCACGCGTCGCGCGGAACGTGACGTGAGGCGTGGACGCGGACGCCTTGCGCCTGTCACTCAGTACCAGGCTTGTTCCTGTGGAAGAGCCGGCGCCATGGCGGTGCTGCTGGAGACCACTCTGGGCGACATCGTCATCGACTTGTACACCGAGGAGCGGCCGCGCGGTGAGGCCCGCGCCCCGTGTGCCGTGGCGGGGCCTCCGACCCGCTTTCCCCCACGCCCCGTCCTTCCCTGCGCAGCCGCCGAGTCGAGCCTTGGCGGCTGCCGCCGGCTACTTCCAAAGCGAGCCCTTGGGTAGAAGAGTTGGCCTTTTGTGTGTTGTTAGAGCCTGAGCAGCCCGTCTGTCCTGTGTTGGCGGTTGGAGCGGGGTCACGTTGTGGTCGGTCAGGAAAGCCCTGGGCGTGCGGGCATAGGTGGGGTGGCTGCGCAGTTCTTGCCCATGGCTTTGTGGCTCCGCGGTGCTGTCCTTACTGGTGAGGGGGACACAGTCAATATGGCGTGTCTTCAGGTCAATAAATCTTGCAGGCAGGGAGGATGCACTTGGCCTTAGGGAGCCTGGGCGTCGCATCCCTCCTGGTTCCCTGGCATCTGGCGTCTGCAGGTATGGAAGGACCTCACCAGGCTCCAGGCTAAGCTGGAATTTAGTCTTCTTACTTTTCAGGGTCTGATTCTCCATGGAGGGAGAACGAAGCGAGCGCGCCCATTTTAACAGTGTGCTAGTAAAAGAATATACGTTGCTATGGAAACTAGAGAAGGGCCTGCGTCTTCCCCTTTTAGGGGGTAGGGAGAAGCGGAAGCAAGCAACTGTTTTTTCCAGGGATGAGCGGGAATTAAGATTTCCTTAGCAGTTTGCTTGGAGATTTTTCTGGAAATAACCAGAGATTTGTCGTGACTGGAAGGGAGGAATTGGTACGTGGAGCTGAGCTGCAGGCAGACTTTGAGTCCGATCAGATACTGTTAGGTCAGGTCCTGCGTAGCTTTGTGTGTGCTTTGCCGATTAGAGTATTGGGAGGTTTTAGAAACAGGGTATAGCATGGCACACGGGCCTTGGAAAGATCTTGGCAGCCCTGTGTGAGTGATTTCTCCTTTGGGAGAAGCAGGAAACCAGGGGAGATTCGTTACAGTCCCTTGTGCCACCCTCCCTCACCCCACGTAGTGCCACTTATCAGAAGGAAAGCAGCTGCTGGACAGTAAGTGCCTTGAGCCACACTGCGCCTTCTCCCACACTCAGCTAGCCTCCCCTCACCACCCACAAACACTTCACTTTGAAATATTACAGTTCGCCATTCTCTTACTGTTGCCCCTCCCCACGTTCCTCTCCACTCCTACCCTTCTGGGAATGTCTGCCTGTTCAGATATCAAAGGATGATATCTTTTGTGTAGCACCAGCTCCCTTGAGCCTAAGTCAAGTCGATAGCTGGGTATGGTGTTTCACGCCTCAGCATTTCGGAAGCAGAGGCGCTTGGATCTCTGAGATAGTGACCAGCCCAATCTACTTAGTGTGGGTTGCAGGCCACAGGGAAATGCTGATTCCAAAAAAAAAAAAAGGAAAATCAAATGTGTTTGTTCTGCCTCTGGTGGTTTTGTATTATCACATGACACTCATTATTAGAACATGTACTTACTGTCCTGAAACTATTTGCACCATCTGTCTCAGTGTGCTGCACAGAGAACACGCATTATCTCTATGTCTTAATATCTCCTTTTGTAACATCTCCTTTATCTTAAGAACTGCGCACAACAGTCTGCCACCTTGGGGACACACTCCAGTGGTTCTGTACAATGAGTAATGCATATGAAGGTGTTGTGTTCATATGCTTTCAAGTGATAGAAATGCAACTCAAGCCAGCTTAGAATACTCAATTAATTGCTTTATGTTCCTGGAATAAGCTTGGATGCTTAAAAGTGACTGGATCCAGGGGATCAAATCATGTTCTGGGAATTGCATTTTTTATTTCTTGGTTTTTCTTTTCTTTTTCCTTGATCTCCTTTGACACCCTCTCCATGTAGAGCCGCATCTTACCTAATGAATGGACCTCTTTCCTCAGGGTTGTGCAGTTATAAAGTAGGGATAAGGTTATCACACATAACTAGCAAGAATGCTTGAAACACCAAAAACGTATCTACTAGTGTGAATGTATGTGAAAGAGAATGACCGGGCATGTAGTTATTTGTATATATATATCAATCCATAGTAAGCATACCCAGAATTACCTTCCTTATTATGACTTTTTATTATTGAAAATTTAAAACATACAAAAAAAAAGGGAATCAGTTAAATAAAGTCATAAGTGCCCATAACCAGCTTCATTACTAGTGTCAACACATAGCCAATCTTGTTTCATTTATAACACTCCCATCCCCACTGGACTTATTTGATCTGAAATTATTTCAGTGTGTATCTATAAAAGAAAATGACTAAAAAATCCTATAACAAAAACCAGGTATGATGACACATGTTTGGGGATCTAACTCGGGTCCTTCTAAATGCTAAACTATTACTGAGCTGGGTGTTCCTTCTCCCTGCCTCCCCCCACCCCCATCTTTTCACTTGTTTCTCTCTGCCATTTCAGTTCTCTTTCATCTTTTAAAAAACATTATTTGTGTGTGTGTGTGCATACTTGAATAATCATAGCATTCCTTTACAGGTCAGGGAACAACTTTGGGGACTCTGTTCTTTCCTTCTACCACATGGGTTCCTGGAATGGAACTCAGATTATCAGATTTGACAGCAAATCTTATTCACTGAACTGTCTTTTGCTGGTCCCCAAATTATTATTTTTTTTAGATAATTTTAATTAGTGCATAAGATTGTACACATTTATGGTGTACCATGTTATGATTTGATACAGGCAGATTCTTTTAATGTTTACCTTAAGACTGCATACAGTTTTCTGATTTCCCCAGCTACAAACAATCTTTCTTTTGAACTTCTGTAGCATTTTTACTGCCTTTTAAAAAATCATTTTACTATTTAAATGGCATAAATAGTATTACATATGCCTAGTGTTATCACTATTTTGTGTGATCCTAGTTGTGTTTTTATTTCTTGTCTCTCTGTTTTTGAGACTGTCTTACTGTAGCCCAGACTGGCCTTGGACTCATGATCCTCTTGATTCTCTTCAGGCATGTGCCACCATTCCTACTTAGGACCTAAATGTCATTTAGGGTCATAAATGTAATTTCTTGAGGGCGAGCAGCCTGTATATTTTACTTTCTATCTGGTTTCTTCGTGCCTTAAGAATTGTTATCATGTGTTTCCATAGTTAGGCTATAAATTCTTTGAGGGCAGGAACCCACAGTTGAATGGCATTTGTGATGGCTGTGCCAAACATCTAGAAAGTACACAGTAAATGTTTTTAAATACACACATGAATTTATGTGAGACACTTGTTCATGGTAAGTGTGGGTTTTTGCACAATCGTGTGTATGTGTGTATTGTTAGGGATTGGACCCAAAGCCTCATGAATGCTTAGTTATTACTGTACCACTGAATTGCATCCCTCACCAGTTTATGAAGTACTTTTACTGATGGTTAAAAAAAAGAAGGTCGTGTATAATCTGTACTTAGTTTCATTTACTCTGCTAGATTTCTTATAGCATCCTTTGTGTTTTTTCTCTTAAAAATTGACCCATGAATGAATGATTACTTATTCCACATGTATGTTAATTTCTTCCATTAGCTTAGATGCCCAAAAAGCTGTAAGAAAATGGTAATTTAAAATACATTGACTTTTTATTTTAAAAATAATTTTTCTTTATTCTTGAGAATTCTATACACGTATATTTATTATACAGTGAAATATGATACGCGCCCTCCCATTTTCCTCTTCCGGCTCCTTCCATATCCTCTCTAACATACCCTCCTCCCAACTTCGTTTTGTCGTCATCATCCTTCTTCTCTTCCTCCACCTTCCTCTTTTTCATAACCCATCAAGTCCAGTTGGTGTTGCCCATATGTACATGAATGTAGTGCCGTCCTTTAGATTTTTGGAAACCTGTCAGTGACCACACACTCAAAAGAGAATGATTCTTCTTTCCCCAGCAGGTACATCTCAGTAGCTCCTCAGTAAGGGGTAGAACCTGGAGAGCACCTTCTCTATCTGTGCTGGAATTTTGGCTGGCTTGATTTTGTGCAGGTCTTGTGTAGGTATCTACTCCTGATATGAATTAATGAATGCAATAGCTATGTCCAAAAGACAGCATTTCACAGCACTCCTCCTCCAACTCCTACATCCTTTCTGCCTCTTCTTCCTTGATGTTCTCTAGCCTTGGTGTGTGTATAGTGTGATAAAGATGTCCCATTTAGGGTGAGCATTCAGTCTCTATTCTCAGCACTTTAGCCAGTTTGAGTCTGCATTAGCTGTTTCCCAGTACAAAAAGAAACATCTCTGACCAAGGTTAAGAGCAGTCCAAGGACTGGAGAGATGGTTCAGCAGTTAAGAGCACTTGCTGCTCTTGTAGAGGACCCAGGTTTGGTTTGCAGCACCTACATGGTACCTCACAGATGTTTATAATTCAAGTTCCAGGGGACCCAGCACCTCCTTCTGATCTCCTGTGGCACCAGGCAGGCACACAGTACACATATATACACATAAATAAGCACTCATATACATAACATAAAAAATAAATAAATTTTAATAAAGAGCAGCTCAGGACTATGGGTATAAACATAAATATTTATGAGACAATTTGACAGTATGAATATAGGCTTGGTGGCAAGTATCCTTACCTGCTAAGGCATCTCACTGAACCCTTTTAATAATCATTTAGAAATTCACTTGTACTATGTTTTTACAAACTTCTTTGAAATTGAATTTTTGCTTTCTTGTAATTTAGTTTTTACTTTCTTTCAGCTTGCTTGAATTTTCTGAAGTTGTGCAAAATGAAATATTATAATTATTGCCTTATTCACAATGTACAGGTGAGTTGATGAATATTAGTTATGCTTTTTGTTATTGGGATCATCTAGCAAACTCTAAATTAACGAAGAATTCTGTATATTATAGAGGGATTTTATCATACAGACAGGCGATCCTACAGGGACTGGCCGTGGAGGAGAATCTATATTTGGGTAAGTTCTTATGTAATAATATATATTTAGAGACAGGGTCTCATGTAGCTCAAGCTGACTTGAGTTTCATCTTTATGTGTCTGAGGATGACCCTGCCACTGCTTCCCAAGTGCTGAGATTAGAGACATGTACCACTATCCTTGGTTTTATGCAGGTCTGGAGATCAAACCCAGGGTTTTATGCATGCTAGGCAAGCAGTCTGCCAATTGAGTTATATTTCCTGTTCCTATTTTATTTATTTATCGTCTCTTTATTTTACTTTTGAGATAGGGTCTTACTTTTGAGATAGCCCAAGCTAGCTAGGAACTTATTGTGTAGTCTACACTGACCTCAGACTCAAGATCTGTATGCCTTAGCCTCATGGGTAATGGTTATTACAGATGTGCATCACCACACCTGTCTCAGTTCTTATTCATTTTAAGAGACCAGGTCTCACTCTTGAGTCCAGGCTGGCTTCAGACTTACTGCAGTCCTCCTGCCTGAGCCTCCCAATGCTGGGATTATTGGTGTGCGCTCCCATGCGTCACTCAGTTTATTTATTTGTTTATTTATTGTATGTGTATTTATGTCTGTGTATGGGTACACATGCCATGTGTGCAGATCAGAGGGCAACATGTGGGAGTTTGTTCTCTCCTACTATGTGGGTGCTGGGGATCAAACTGGATCGAACCTAGGCCTTACCTTGGTGGCAAGCACCTCCATCTGCTGAGCCATTTCACTTGCATTTAGTTCTTTTATTCTTTTCTCTTTCTTTTTTTTTTAACTTACGATTTCTTTAAAATTTTTAAAAAAATTTATTTATATTTTATGTATATGAGTGTTTTGCTTGCATGTATATGTGTGCCAGTGGATGTAGTGCCCTCAGGGGCCAAGAGAAGATAACAGATACCCTGGAACTGAAGTTATAGATGGTTGTTATATCATGTAGGTGCTGGTAACCAAATCCAGGTCCTCTGCATGAGCAACCAGTACTCTTAACCACTGAGCCATCTCTCCAGCCCCTTAAATTTTATTTTTGTGTGTGTATGTGCACAGAGATCAGAAGACAACTTGAATCATTTCTCTCCTATCATATGGGTCATGGGTATCAAACTCAGGTTGTGAGATGTGACAAATGCCTATCCACTGAACCATCTTGTTGACTCCCTCTCTTTTTTTTTTTTTTTTGTTCTTTCTTTTCCTTCCTTCCTCCCTTCCCTCCTCCCCTCCTCTTTTCTTTCTGACAAGCTCTTACTCTGCAGCCCTGGCTAGCCTGGAACTTGCTATGTAGACCAGACTGGTCTTGAACTCAATTAGATCCACCTCCCTCTGCCTTCCAAGTGATGAGATTAAAGGCATATGCTATGACATCTGGCCTTTTATTATTTTTTAAAATATTTTATCATTTTTATTTTATGTGTGTGAATGTATTGCCTGCATGTATGTAAGTACACCAGCATCATACAGTGCCCAAGGAGGTCAGAAAAGGGTGTCAAATTCCCCTGGAACTGGAGTTACAGACGGTTGTTAGCCGCCATGTGGATGCTAGGAATTGAACTTGGTTCTTCTGCCGGAGCATCCAGTGCTCTTAACCACTGAGCCATCTCTTCTGCTCCTGGCCTTTTATTTTTAAATGAGAAATATTATTGCTGTGGTTCATTCTTCATGTAATTCTAGGGTAGTTCCCTAAATTCCCAAAATGTCTATAATAAAAAGGATTATTTTGAATCATGGTGGCATATCTATACAGAAACAATCACACTGTGTTATTGATGTAGCTAAATGGAATATTTAAGGAAAATACGGATTTTAATCCTTGTTTTCTCCCTTTGTCTCATCAGCAAATTTCAGTTGGCAAGTTTGTAGTTAGAACAACTGGCCCTGTGTCTTATGAAACTTCCTTGATTCTGTTTGTCTCAGATGGAGACTTCTGCAATGATTTTTAGATTTTTTTTTTTTGACATATGGTTTCTTTCTAAATTTGTAATAATTTGCCCAATTTTGAGACTGTACATAAGTTCCTTTTTACTATAATCCAATGCCTAAGATATGTGCTCTTTCACTTTGGGGCTCAGAACTTTGAGAGACAGCCTAGATAAAATACTTGCTTTCTGTATACTCCCAGTGTCCTGCCTCATCTTTCCTGCAACATTATATACAGTAACTGTGTGTTTCATTTATAACTTTATTGTATATTTTTAGACAACTGTATGGTGATCAAGCAAGCTTTTTTGAGGCAGAAAAAATGCCAAGGATTAAGCACAAGAAGAAAGGCACTGTGTCCATGGTCAACAATGGCAGTGATCAACATGGATCTCAGGTTAGGAAATGGATGGGAGATGAGCTTTACTTAGAAATGAGAACTGGAAGATGCCTATGAAATTCTTTTTTTAAGTTATTCAGTGATATGGAATGTGTTCAATGACATTTTTTAGGAAAAATGTGGAACTATTTTCTATATTGATATATTATAGGGGTGTAGCTCAGTGGTACAACACATACTTCAGAATGCACAAAACTCTTGGATTCAGTTCCTATCACACACACACACACACCCTACATTATTTTGTTTTCTTAAATGTAGGCCCTACTGGGATTGGAGAGAAGACTCAGCGGTTAAGAGCATTGGCTGCTCTTGCAGAGGATTCACATTTAGTTCCCAGCATCCACATGATGACTAATAACTGTCTATAACTCCAGTTCCTTGGTAATCCAACGCCTTCTTCTGATCTCCAAAGGCATTGCACAACACGGGTGCACTTACACACATGCAGGCAATCCACTCATACACATAATATAAAAATAATTTTGAAAATATTTTAAAATGTAGGGCATGCTTTAAATGAGCCTGTTATTTATATATAGTACTTATTCATATAAATAAGTGTATATGTTTATATTTATTATAGGTCTTTCTATATATATTTGTATTTAGAAAGTATAGAAAAGTACAAAGACTGTTACCCATAGTCCCATCACCATTGATGATCACAGTTAATATCTCAGAGCAGTTTCTTTTCTTCAATATTTATTAGTTATTTTAAGTGAGATTATGTTGAGTGCCTTTTATTTATTATGCTGTTTAATCTTCATAACAATTTTATCAGATATGTGCTTTTATTTTCCACTGTTACGAAATGAAGAAACAAAATCTTGGTTTGTTAAGTATTTTAAACAATCAGGGGAAACATGTATGTACATGTTGGTATAAACATAGTCTGTATTTTTTATTTAGTTCTAGAAATATGTGTTTAAGACTTGGTGTAGTAAATCTAGAGTCTTGGTTTTGTATTTTTTATAGTTATAAGTGATTTTAGATTGAGTTACATATATATATATTTATCATGTTCTTTTTTATATAGTTTCTTATTACTACAGGAGAAAATCTAGATTACCTTGATGGTGTTCATACAGTGTTTGGTGAGGTGACAGAAGGCATGGACATAGTAAAGAAAATTAATGAGACCTTTGTTGACAAGGATTTTGTGCCATATCAGGATATCAGGTGTGGTTACAATTTACTATCTTTAATGCACTAGAATGTTTTGATGCTATGATATTTGACATTAAGTGGTATGGATAGGCCTTCTATGTATAGACTAGTATCTTAGCTTCTTTTTTGTTGCTGTGATAAAATACTGTGACAAAAGCAGCTTAAGGAGGAATGGGTTTATTTTAACTCACAGTTCAAGTTATAGACCATCATTATAGAGGAAAGTGTAGCTGCAGGAGCTTGGCAGCTAGTGAACATTGCATTCACAGTAATGAAACAGAGAACAGTGAATGTTTGTACTTGGCTTCCTCCCTCTTTCTTTCAGTACAGGACCCAGCTCATGAACTGATACCTTCCACCTTTAAACTGGATCTTGCCATCTCAACCCAGTTAAGACCTTCCCAGACATTACCAGCCTAACCTAGATAATCCCTTATTGAGACTCCCCTTTATAGGTTTCCAGACCCTGCAAAGTTGACAATTGAAATGAACCATTGCAACTAGTTTTTTAATAATTCTAAAACATGAATTAATATGGTATCATAGGAATCCTTATAAAAAGGATCTTTTATATTTTTACTCTTGTGCTAATTGTTTATGTTGGTAGGAATTAATACTTCAGTTTAGTTTTTTTGGATGGCAGATTATTGAGAAATAGGCCACAAATACAAGGTTTAGGAATTTACTCTTTTTTTCATTGTGTTTGTTATTGTTCTTTGAGACAAAGTCTCACTCTGTAGCTCAGCTTGCTTGGAACTCACTATATAGCTCAGGCTGAACTCAGGCTCTGGCAGTTCTCTTGTTCATCCTTTTAAGTCCTGGGATTACAGGCCTGAATCACCATGCCCTGCTTACTTTACACCTTAAAGTTACATAGAGTAATATGTCAAAC
Source organism: Eospalax fontanierii (assembly GCA_035773235.1). Lineage (NCBI taxonomy): Eukaryota > Metazoa > Chordata > Mammalia > Rodentia > Spalacidae > Eospalax > Eospalax fontanierii. The sequence continues at coordinate 15,540,289 of CM069545.1, forward strand.
ATTGAAATGCAGTACCACTCATTATAAATTATCCCAGAGGTCAGTAAATCACTGCACAGTGTGGAGTCTTTGGGCATTAGAAATACTTGTTAAAAATCCATGAAAATGCAAATTCTGAAATAAACGTAACCTTTGATTTGGGTTGGTTTTGTAAGGATAAATCATACAGTGATTTTGGATGATCCATTTGATGACCCTCCTGATTTATTAATTCCTGATCGATCACCAGAACCCACAAGGGAGCAATTAGATGTAAGTAGTGACTTCTTATACAGGCATGTTAAATGTTTCTTTATAATGGTTATCTTGTTTGATTAGTTATGCTAGAATGATTTTAGAGTTCCTCTTCCATAGAGATACTGATTTTTGTAGCTATTTGTATTTTCCTAATTTCTTTCTTTAGTTCCTATTCCTCCAGAAAACCTAGCTCTGAAAGCTTATATAAGCAACTCCTTGGGACTTTTTTCTTATCACCTGATTCTGGGAGACTAGCCTCAAGGCATAACTAAACTATCATCTTATAGTTTAAAAAATATTTTATTATTTTTATTTTGTTTATGAGTGTTTTGCCTCATAAGTACACTATGTGCATGCAGTGCCTGCAGAGGCCAGGAGAGGGTGTCAGATCCTCTGGAACTAGAGTTAATGGATGGTTGTTAGCCACCATGCAGGTGCTGGGAATCGAACTTGGGTCCTCTGGAAGTGCTCTTAACTACTGAGCTAACAGTCCAGCCCATGAACTATCATATTATAAAATCCTAGGTTTTAACTGGATTCTTTAAGAGCCACACTAGAATCAGACATTTCTGTGGAATAGCAGACAATGTTCTCCCAAGCATTTTAAGGTACACATTTCTGCATATGAGGCTTCATCAAAGCTGAATTTATAGTTGAGATTGGCATTTAATTATAAAATCATTTTTCCTCTCTACTTAGCACTTGGTTGGGTAGTACTATCTATAAAAATACTTACTTTGATTTTTTCATCAATCAGAAGCCAAATGTGGCAACTATTAAAGAATTAATTTAAATCAGAATCCTAAGGTTTATAAATTTGGTTTACTTACTCTTATGTTTGATACAACTAAGAATAAAGTGTAATGTCTTCTGTTTCTCAGATTTTTAAAATTTAAATCTTCATGTAAGTAGCTTTTGTCTTCTAGAGTGGTCGAATTGGAGCAGATGAAGAAATTGATGACTTCAAAGGAAGATCAGCTGAAGAAGTAGAAGAAATAAAGGCAGAAAAAGAGGCTAAAACTCAAGCTATTCTTTTGGAAATGGTAAGATAATTGTCTTTGTTTCTAATTATTATGTAACATATTTAACACATTCCTGTAAGTTTATCTGCTTTTAGCTTTTAACTCTTACAATAGCTCTTAAAATAGGAAAAATTAGTGTTTTTTTTTTCTGGATTAAATTTCATATGACGGATTAGCATGAAAATAGTTTGGTTCTATTTTCCAAGTGCTTTTCCATAAAGTACCAGGTCCAATGAGATGGTGGTAAAGATGCTTGTTTCTAATCCTCATGACCTAAGTTGGGTCACTAGAACCACATCGTAGAAAGAGAACTGACTCCCATAAGTTTTCCTCTGACCTCTGTATGCTCATGAAGTCACACATGTGCCCACATTCACAAACACACATGATACACAAGTATAATAAATATTTTAAAAATGGGAGAAAATTGTCTTAACTCATAAATATTAAAAGAATTTCAATTTAATATTCACTAATTTTTAAAAATTGCTTTAATTTTACTGTATTTTATACATATTAAAGAATAATTTTAAATTTCTAATATTAAGAAGGATAATGAACCTGGGTAAAAATCATCTGGGGAATAATCAGTAAATAAACAATTGATTAAACTTTTCTTCATTTTGTATTTGTATGGAATAAAATGCAGTAAATACACCTATTAAAAATAATCAAATATTTGAAGGTTTGAATAATAATTATGATTTTGGCATTGTTTTATATAATAGAGCTTGCAGACTTGTGGTCTATTGTAAAATTTATATTAGTGTCACCAGTCTAAATGAACAAATGTTAAATGTCTTGGTTTCAGAAAACTGGTCAAATAAAATCAAATTAAAAACATGTGCTCTTGCTGGGTGTGTGGGTGCATGCCTTTAATCCTAGTACTGGGAAGGCAGAGGCAATCGGATCTTTGTGAATTTCCAGGCCAGCTGGACTACAGGGGAGACTCTGTCTCAAAAAGACCAAAAGTAAAAACAAACAAACCTCTCTCTAGGCTTGATAGCTCATACCTTTTATCCCAGCACTCAGGAACTGCAGGCAGGGGCAGGTGGATCTCTGTGACTTTGAGGCCAGCCTGATCAACATAATGAGTTTTAGACCAGACAGTTCCTCATAGTGAGACCCTGTCTTAAAAAAAATTCTTTGGTGTGAGTACAATTATCTAAGGATATTAACCCAGAGCAAGAAATTGTCCAAGAAAGTCTTTTGCACAACTGGACCAAAAGGCTATAATCTTGAACTCCTACTACTCCTGTGACAGTCTCCCATGTTCTTAGATTGAGCCACCATGTTTGGCTAGATCAGCACTTCTTCATTTAGTTTTCTCTTTTGAGCCATGATGTCATGTAGCCCAGGCTAAACTTGAACTCATGGCATAGCTTAGGCTAATCTTAAATTTTGTTCCTTCTGCCTCCACCTCCCAAGTGCTACAGATTACAGACCCAGCTAAATTAACATTTTTGAATGTGCGTGTGTGTCTGTGCGTGTGCGCAATATGTGGAGGTCAGAGGACAACTTCTATCATGTGAGTTCTAGAAATCAAGTTCAGCTTGTCAAGCTTGGTGGCAAGCACCCTTTACCAGCTGAGCCATCCTTTACCTCTAGGGTCCACCTGTATCTCCGGCTGACTGCTGTAAACATTTAAGTGCAGATTTTTGTGTGGACATAAGTTTCAACACATTAGAGTAACTAGGAGTGCATTTAATAGGTGGGGTGGTTTAGCTTTGTAAGAAACTGCCAATTTGGCTTTCAGAGTAGCTGTACATTTTGCATTCCTGTGGGCAATAAATGAGAGTTCATCTCCACACCCATTGTAGTGTTTTATGTTGTTAATGCTTTGAATGTTTAATCTTTTTTTTTTTTTTTTTTTGGTCTTTTTTGAGACAGGGTCTCCCTGTAGCTCTAGCTGGCCTGGAGCTCAATATGTAGACTAGGCTGGCCTTGAACTCACAGAGATCCTCCTGCCTCTGCCTCCCAAGTGCTGGGATCAAAGGCATGCACCACCATGCTTGACTGATGTATGACCTTTTAATATGTGATCCTTTTGATTCTCCCTATTAACAGGCTCATTTTCTGTTTATTTATTTATTTATTGTGTTTGAGCACACATGCATGTGTGCTCGTGTATACATGTGCACCCTAGTGCACAAGTGGAGGTCAAAGGACAGATTTTGAAGGTTGCTTCTTTCTTTACACCATGTGAATCCCAGGGATCAAACTCAGGTCTTCAGGGTTGGTGGTAAGCACCTTTACCCACTGAACCATCTTGCTGGCTCTTGAAATATTTTTTTAAAATCTCCCCCTGCCCTGAAGCCTATATTTTATGATGTAAATTTAGTTAGTTCGTGGAAATTAGTGTCGTGGACTTTGATAAAATACTTGTTGTAGAAACTAAAGAAATTGATTTGTGTTCTTGATTATTTATGACTTAGGTGGGAGACCTACCTGATGCGGATATTAAGCCTCCAGAAAATGTGCTATTTGTATGTAAATTGAATCCGGTGACCACAGATGAGGATCTGGAGATTATATTCTCAAGATTTGGACCAATAAGAAGGTAATTCCAGGATTAGTGAAAGAGAAATTATGCAATATCTAGGTATTAATCAGTGGTTTTCTGCTAATACATTTCTGATGACTCCATCAACTTGAGTGAATTTTGTATTGGTGGTTTTTATAGGTGAGTGTTTGGACAGTAGGAAAGAAAAGTGTCTGCATATATGCACAGATATTTAAGAGATTTTCCAATTATCAACAGACATTTTCACACTAAAATAGGAAATGAGTAGAGCAGTTTGAAGCTAGTTCTGTATATTCTTAACAATCTTGTTTAATATTTTAAAAAATATTATCTCATTTAATCAACTCCTAAAATTATCAGTCTGTATAAAAATTGCAAAATTTATCGTGTATCCAAGGATGACTTTGAGCTTTGATCTTCCTGCTTCCTGAGTTATAGGATTATAGGTGTTCAACCATACCCAGTTTATATGATGCTGGAGATTGAACCAAGGGTTGGTTTCCTTCATGCTTGACAACAAACACTCTACTAACCAAGCTGTGACCCTAGCTGTTTTTTTTTTTTTTTTTTCCTTTTTTTGACTTTTGAGACAATTTCAACTCTTGTAACTTACTCTGGCTTTGGACCTTCTGTCTTCATGTTTCAGTCTCTTGAGTGCTACTATTCCAGGTTTACACTACCATACCTCACTAAAAGTTTTTTTGTTGTTGTAGTATTATTTGTTTGTTTTGGTGTGTATGTGTGTGTATATATATATATATATATACACACACACACACATAAATATACATTTGTTTGTGTGTGTGTGATTGTATAGAAGGCAGAGGACAACTTTGGGAACTTTGGGTATCATTCCCTAGGCACTGTAGAGAGTGTCTTTTACTGGCCTGGAGGACATCAGGTACGTTAGACTATCTATCAGTCCCCAGAGATCCACCTGTCTTCACTTCACCCATGCTGGGATTAAAAGTTCATACCATCACATCTGGCTTTTTAATGTGAGTTCTGGGGTTCAAACGCACTTACGTGTTCAAGGTAAACCCTCTATGAACTCAGCTATCTTAACAGAACACCCCAATTAAAAAAAATGTTTTTTCGTTTGATATTCCCTATATTATTAATTTTAATATTGAGTTTTTATTTTTATTTATTTACTTGTTTGGTTTTTTGTTTTTTGAGACAAGGTTTCCCTGGAGCCCAGCTGGAGTCCAGCTGCCTGGGAACTCACTGTATAGACCAGGCTGACCTTGATCTCACAGAGATCTGCCTGCCTCTGCCTCCCAAGTGCTAGAATTAAAGGTGTGTGCCACCATGCCTGACTGAGTTTTTATTTTAAAGATTTATTTTTATTAACTTAAAAAAATTTTTTTATGTGTATGACTGTCTTACATGTATGTAAGTGTATCCATGTTATGCAGTGCCTTTGGAAGCCAGAGAGTATATTGGATTCCCTAGAACTGAAGTTACAGACAGTTTTTATCTGCTAAGTGGATGCTGGGAACTTTATCTGGGTCCTCTGGACATACAGCCAGTGTTCTTAGCTATTGAGCCATCTCTCCAGCAGCTATCTTTTATTTATGCATACATGTATGTGTGGGGGCGGGGTATGTACCACTTGTGCGCTGGTGCCTGCAAAGGCTAGAAGATGGCATCAGTTACCTTGGAACTGGACTTAAAGACAGTTGTGAACTGGGAACTGAACTTGGATCCTCTGGAAGAGCAGAAAGTACTTTTAACTGCTGCACTATCACTCTAGCCCATTATTATAATTATTAAAAAATAAACTAGTGCTAGCTTATATATATATACATATATATATATATATATGGATATATATACATACATATACATATTTATTTATTGAGTGCATGTGGAGGTCAGGGGACACCTGGCAGGAGTCGATTTTCTCCACCATGTGGATCCTAGGTGTTGAACGTAGGTGGTCAAGTTTTGTTGCAAGCACTTTTGCTTGCTAAGACATCTTGCTGGCCCCTTCTCAATATTATTAATGTAAAAATATGTTAACAAGTATTTCTGTGAGAAAGGAGGAGATAGTTTTCTCATTGATTAACATTATCATAGGATTTCCAGTCATGTTTTTAAAATGGTATATATGGCCAGGTGTGGTGGTGTATGCCTTTAATTCCAGTATTTGGGGGGCAGAGGCAGACGGATTTCTGTGAGATTCAGGCCAGCCTGGTCTACACAGTGAGTTCCAGACCAACTGGGGATACAGGGAGACCCTGTCTCAAAACAAAATACAACAAACAAACAAAATGATACATAGGGAAAGAGTTAAGTCAGATGCTCTCAACTCTCCCTTCTTGTCCTTTACCTTGATTATTGTTTGGTAAATTCATATATATTCATATATAAATTCACTATATTTACAGCATTAAATTTGAGTCTCATTTACATTAAAATTCCAAAGCATAAACATACTGAACACTTATACATGTATAGATGTACATATTTTAAATTATTCCATAATTCTTTCCTTTTTGACCAAAAATACATTATGATTTAAAATTTTTGCTGGTGGTGATATTGCATAGCTGTAATCTCAGCACACAGGAGGTTGAGGCAGGAAGATTGCTGAGTTTGAGAGTAGCCAGGGCCTCTTTGTGAATACTAGGCCAGCCAAGGATATGAAAGAAAATCTTGTTTCAGAAAACCAAAAATAAATATATAAAATAAAAATAATTTTAAAATGAAAAATTAGCAGTTTATTTTTGTTAAAGGAAAGTTAAATTTTAATTTTTTCAGTACTTTGGGAATTGAAGAATGTGAACCTAACTAGTACATTTGGAGTAGAATTTAGATACTGTGGTTACTGGATTGGTGTGTTGTGTTTTATGGTTTCTGTTTTTTAAAATATTTTGTTATTTTTATTTTATGTGTATGAGTATATTGCTTGCATGTATGTAAGTAAGTACCCTCAGAGGTCATGAGATGGTGTTGGATCCCCTGGAACTGGAGTTAAGGACAGTTGAGAGCCAACATGTGGGTGAACCAAACCCAGGTCCTCTAACTGAGCAGCCAGTGCTCTGAGTCATCTCTTCAGCCCTATTAGATTTTTTTTTTTTTTAAAGAATTCTTTTTTGAAAAAATTTAGAGAAATAGAGTTCTGTGAATTTAAATTTGCTCTTTAATAATTGACTTTTTTGTTCTGAAGAATAAGAGTCAATGGGTTTTTGTTGTTGTTGTTGTTCTTTTTAAAGTGACTTTTCAAATTCTTTTTTTCCAGTTGTGAAGTTATTCGGGATTTGAAAACAAGAGAATCCCTCTGTTATGCATTCATTGAATTTGAAAAGGTAAGTCTTGATCTAAATATGCCAGATTCTGTTTTATTCATTCATTCATTTATTTATCTTTGAGAATGGGCTCTTGGTATGTTCCTCAGTTCCCCAGGCTGGTCTCAGATAGTGATCTTTCCGCTGTAGCCTCCCATGTAGCTGGGATTAGAAGTATGCACCACTGCACCTGGCTGTTTTGTTTTAATATAGTATTAAAAATGAAAAATTATAGTATTCTTTCTAGTTTCTAGGATTGTGCTTTTCTTTAGGCATCAGATTATAAGGCTTGGGTGGCAAGTGCTTTTTACCTGCTCGTCTATCTTCCTGGCTGCTGATGTGCTTTCTAAAAAAAATCCTTGTGTGCTCCCTTACTCTGCTTTTGTGCCATCATGTTTTCTAGTTTACTTGCCTGCCTTTGATTGAGTACTTTGTCTTTTTATTGATTTATAAGAATTCTTTATATGCTCTGGATGTAAGCTCTTTTTTGATTATATGTCATATATAGGCCTTCTGTTCTGTGGATTACCCTTTTCCTTTTCTATTGGTGCCTTTCTTTAAAATTTATCTATTTTTATTTTATGTATATGAGTGTTATGCCTGCATGTGTACTCATGTTGTGCAGTGCCCACAGAAGAGGGCATTGGATCCCTGGAAATAGAGTTATGGACTGTTGTTAGCCGCCATGTGGGTGCTGGGATTGGAACCTTGGTCTTCTTCAAGAGCAGCCAGTACTCCTAACTGCTGAGCCATTTCTCCAGCCCTTCTGTTGGTGTTTTTTGATAAACACAAATTAATAATTTTAATTTAGTTCCATTTGTCAACATTTTCCCAACTTGGTCTTGTCAGATTTTAGAAAGGTCTGTTATATGTGGGTGTATACACATGTGCACATTACATTTGTTGTTTATGTAATTCCCCACCAGGCCAGCAATCTATAATCAATCACAAAAACAATTCGTCAGTGAAACAAGTGAATATTAGTATGAATTTCATACTAAGTGGATTTTGAAAAAGCTATAGCCCTTCCACTCCCAATTAGGTCCAATATTGTTGCCAAATCGCTAAATGTTTTATTTTGATGCTCGGATTTCATGGGGCTTTTTACATGCTGAGTAAGTGTTCTGCTGCTGAGCTGTCAGATTACCCCTTTCAGATTACTTTTAGCACCAAATTTATGGAAACATCTTTCATTATTTAGGATACAATAATTTAGAATTTTGAGTAACTAGAATTGTAGACTTGTGTAACACAATTGATAATGTATGTATGTCCACTGTAGTCAGACTGCCTCAGTTAAAAATGGTGACTCAGACTGTTGCCTACGGTGTGACCTTTGGCCACTACTGTACCTTACTGAACTTCTGATTTCTCATTGTGACAGTGGAGATAATAATAGGTGGTGCCTCCTAGGGTTGTTATCAGGGTTAATTGAGATAATAAGTGCAGTACATTTAACAATATGTAATATATAAGAAGTATTCAAATGTTAATTTTAATAACAACAGACTTTGTATTTTCAGAGTTTGTTCTAGTTACAGAAATCTTTCCTGTAAATATTTATGCTTCAATTTTTATAATTGCTCACAGGAAGAAGACTGTGAGAAAGCATTCTTCAAAATGGACAATGTTCTTATAGATGACAGGAGAATACATGTGGATTTTAGCCAGTCTGTTGCAAAGGTTAAATGGAAGGGAAAAGGTACATTGGTTTATCTTCTTTATTGCTACTCTGCTTTGTGTTTGTGTATCCTTTTATTGCATGCTATTAATTAGGGGAAATGTTAATTGTTAGAACTCAGGTCACTTAAGATTTTATAAAGCTGCTATCTAAATGTATGGTGTGTGTATATATATATATATATGTGTGTGTGTGTGTGTGTGTGTGTATGTGTGTGATGGTTGATGAAAAATGCTGTATTTTATTTTTGTTATCATAAAGAAATATCTTACTCCCATTCCTCAGATGCCCAATTTATCTTTCCTGAAGTAACTGATTATTTATTCTTTAGGGAGGGACAGGTAAGACAGGGTCTCTCATTATATACACAAGGTTGGCTCACAGAGAGCTGCCTGCTTCTCCTGAGTGGTAGAGGACAAAAAGTGTCTGTCACCATGCCTGATTTCTTATTTTTATATAGTTTTTATGGCATTCATTTGTTTATTTTGTTTTTTTTTTTTAGATTTGTTTTGTGTCTGTCTGTCTGTCTTTCTGTATCTGACTATCTATATCTGTGTGAGTGCCCAAGGAGGCCAGAAGAAGGCATTGAATCCCTTGTAGCTGAAGTTACAAGCATTTGTCAGATGTCTGACATGAGTACTGACACCGGAACGCCAGTCCTCATAGTTGAGCAACAGTTGCTCTTAATTGCTGAACTATCTCTCTAGCGCCTATTTTGTTTTAAAAATATTTTTATTGCATTTATTTTAGTGTATGTTAATACACATTGTATCAGAAGACAACTTTTGAGAGTTGTGTCTTTCTACCATGTGGTTCCTAGGATTGAACTCGACTAGTCAGGCTGGGTGGCAAGCATCTTAACCTGCTGAGCCATCTTGTTGGCCCCCTCTCACATCTTTGTAGTGAGCTTTTTCACATGTTCTGCTCTTTCCTGTCCTCCTTCTGCCCTGTTAAGAGACTGGTCAGAAGCCTGTAGAGCTTTACTTCTTCCAAACTTGTCTTTCAGAACCTAGCCTTAGGTTCCAAATCTTCAGTTTTCCATTGTACTTAATGGTCTCTTGGGTTTAGTGTTTCTGTTTGATATTGTAATATTCCTGTATGTCGTTAGGTGGCAGCATATGGCTACCTACCAAGTTGGATGGACATAAGTGCTCAGCTAAAATAATGGAGATTGAATTACTATGTTTCTTTGTCCTTCCTCACTCCTTTTCTACCTCCTAATGTATATGCAGCGTTTACACTTTTGATAAAATTATGTCTGATTCATTATGTGATTTTTCTTCCTTCACACACAGGTGGGCAGTACAGCAAGAGTGATTTCAAGGAGTATGAACAAGAACGGAATAAACCATCCAATTTGGTTCTGAAAGATAAAGTCAAGCCCAAACAGGAGTATCCTTAACATTGACCACCACTGTGTATTTACTATGTAAACACTCTTAAATTCAAATCATTTGTAAAAAAAGTTTATTATCATAACTTTTCAGTATCTTCCATATATTTTGCTTTTTCATTATACCTTGTATTTTGGAGAAAGTTAGGCCTGAAAAATCTTTGGCCCAAGTCTTTTACTTCCTCTTCTTGGGTTGAATGCCATCTTGCTCATCTAGTATTCTCAGACGGTCTTCAGGTAAACTTTTTACTTTTTCTTATACTAATGTTTTTAATTCAAATATCCTTGTTTTATTCATTCTCTTATATTTAATTTTCTTATCTAGATAACAAAATCCTGTACTTTATTTCAGAATCAGGTGGCATCTTTCTGCATAATACATTCTCATTTTGGCAACAGAAATTTGCTGGGCTCCTGTTCAGTGCAAGAGTTAACTGTTATAAGATTAAAAAGAAGTCTATTGACTTGGCCATATTATTTAGGTTCTTCTAAGTTTTAGGTTGAGACAAGTAGAAAGCAATGAAACATACTGTTCATATTATGTCATTTTAAATTTGTTCAGCCGAGTTTTCCCATTATAAAGCTATCACTCCACGCATTGCAAAGATTATTTTTTCTCTTATTATTTCTGGTAAATGGTGTCTTTGTTTCCTAGTTTCTGTTGGTGTCTCAGAGGTTCTCTGTTCCTATGTTATGTAGACATTTCTCCTCCAAGTATTCGTCAAGAAGAGATGAGTATCAGATTGGCCTTTACATAGCCATGCTTTAAAATTTGACTGTCTGCAGTGCCCAAAGCATTGTGATGAGGTCTGAAGGATGCTGACAGCATCAGAAGAGGCTCTTATACTCAGTCAAACCAGCAAGCTCTGCTTGGTCTCAGAGATATTAGAAGGCATGTGATTAAAAGCTCAGAATCATAAAAGGCAGAGATGAATATATGGGATTTTTACCTTCAGATCTTTGAAGATAAACTTAGGTTAACCAGTAGCAACAGTGTGTAGGACAGAAAAGGGAATTCTAGCTATAGAGCATAAAGAAGAGAGATGTCTACCATGGAGGTACTTCTGGTTAAAAGGAAGTGTCAATTTTTTAAAATTTGTAGCACTAAAATGTTTTAAACTCAAGAAGATAGATCAGTAAGAATTAAAGGAAAGTAGTCATATTTGAGAATAAATCTCTTGTGTGTTACTGTGCAAGAGAACTTTCTGCAGTAGTGGAAATGCAGTGTGTCTGTTGTGCTGCTGTGGCTTCTACATGTGACTAGTGAGCTTGGGAGGTAAGCTAAGAAACTGAGATCTAAATTTTGTTTAATTTTATGAAAGAACCATATATTGAATGATGTTATTTCTGGCTGTCTGAAGTTTGATAGGAACAATTAAGCCCTGATACAAAGCATTGCTAATCAAACGACTAACTATCTGTCAAGAAAGAGAAAATCATGAGCCTGACCTGTAGGACAGTCTTTATGATCTTATATTTCTTGGGAGTTGAAAGATTGCATTTTTGTGGAGCATTTTTAAACTAAGGTAAAATAAACGTGTTTATAATATTTAAAATACACAGTTGCTTTTTTCAAATTCCTATATTGTTTATGGCAAGAGAATGGGATTCAGAGTATAAATTAATGTGCAAATAATAGTAGGGATATACTTTATATGTTTTGAAAAATTACCTTAAAAGTAGATAACTAATAAAAAGAATTGAAGGATTAGAAAACAGGAAAGGAAAGTTTAAGCCCTGGGAAAGAAATTGGAGAGAAGAGGTCAGTTAGGTCACAGATAAGTATTTCATACAAAGAATTTTAGAGAGATTTTATATCTTCTGAAAATGCTAGTTTTGTGGTAAGTGAAATTTAATGGATAAATGAGGAAGGGAGATAAGTATCTTGGTGGTATAACAGGTAGGTAATCAATAAATACTTAACATCCAATACATACCCAGCATAGGATTGTAAGATACTGTCCCTGCCCATGTGGAACTTACATTTGGCTGTTGAAGCAGAGAGGATGGACTAACGTAAGATAATTACTATTAATTATGTTTAGAGTATTGCAAGAGGTACATTCATATGATAAGAGACTTAGATATGAGAGGCTTAGGAACTACCCTTAAGTAGTACTAACAGAAATGGAGTTAAAGTGCAAGTTAAGTGTGGAGGAGAGGGAGACTGAGTCTGGTGCTTTTGTTTTTCTTCACCAGGGTCTCTAATCTTAGTATGACCATGAATTTCCGATCCTTCTGCCTCCCCTGAGTGCTGGGATTGCAGGCACATAAACTATGCCCAGTTTTATGCAGTGCTGAGATGGGCTGTCTACTTGAAGTTCCAATTACTTGAGTAGTCTGAAACACAAGGATAGCTTAAACTTAGTTCATGGTTAGGCTTGGCAACTGAGTAAGAAACTCATCTTATCAAAAGCTCTTTATGTCTTAATTTAACACAATCATTTTCTCTCTCCCAACTTCTTCCTCTCAAAACACACACACACACAACTGAAACAAGGATTTCTTTTTTCTTTTTCTTTTTGGCAGTGCTGGGATTAAACTCGGTGCCTTGCACATGCTTTACCACTGACGTATGTCCCCAGCTTATACTGCTTTTGTTAGGAGCCATATTCTCTATTTCCATTTTACATTACTATAATTTCTGGTTGTAAACCAAAATTTTGCACTTTATTGGTGGATTCTAGTTTGAAGAACACTAGAAAAAAATCAGACATAATATAAAGGAGAAAGACATTGATAGTGGAGTAACAATGGACTGCTGTTCATCTCTGGCCATCTTGTGTAGAGCTAGGAAGGATGGCATTTTCCTATTTGTTCTTATTTAGAGATGAAACATACCTAGGAAAAGCTTAAGTTATGGCACTGCAAAAATAGATACGACGTTCTTGCCGGGCTTAGTGATGCACACCTTTGATCCCAGCAGAGGTGGGCGAATCTGTGAGATTTAAAGCTTAAAGCTTAGCCTTCCTTGGTCCATTTTAGAAACTGAGATTATTTTTATGAACATTGTGCTTTCTCCTATTCTGAGGCATTGTACTATATTGGAAAAATTGTTTGTTTCTAAATTAAAATCTTAATTATGCTGGAATCAAACCCAGGACTTTCTGCATGATAGCAAGCACTCTACCACTGAGCTACATTCTCAGCCCCAGTTAGAATTCAGATGTTAGTTATGCATTTATGTGAAATTTTAAAAAGATTTACTCACTTCTATCATGTATACAAATGATGCTTTTTATTTCTTGCTTCAAACCTTTATCTTTAAAAACTTTGATGAAGTTATAATTACGTTATGGTCTATGTAGGGTCTCACCCTACCCCAGGGTTTTACTGTGTAATTCAGAGTAGCCTCATACTCACCCTTCTGCCTTAGCCTTCCAAGTAGCTTGGATCACAACCGTGTGCCACTGCATACACAGCTGTTTTTAAAGATTTTTTAAAAATTGTGTGTATGGTTATGTGCATGGTTCAGTGTGAGTGTCCACAGAGGTCAGAAGAGAGCATCCTCTAGAACTGGAGTTACAGACAATTGTGAGATGCTGGGAACTGAACTCTGGTCCTCTGGAAGAGTAGCAAGTTCCCTTAAATGCTGAACCATCTCTCCAGCACACATAATTCTTTTTTTTTTTTTTTTTTGAAACAGGGTCTCCCTGTTGCCCCAGCTGACCTGGAATTGAGTTATGTAGACCAGGCAGGCCACGATCTCACAGGATCTGCCTGCCTCTGCCTCTGGAGTGCTGGAATTAAAGGTGTGTGCCATCATACCCATTGTCAGCCCACGCAAATTTTGACTTCTGATTTCACTTTTAATTCTCATATAGACCTTTCCAGGTTTTTTCAAAGCATTTATCATTGATTAATAATTTCCTTTATAATACATTATGTTAAAGTACTAAATATATTTATTGCAATTTATTATGTCAAATATGTTTATTAGTAGTATATATTTATTACTATTTTATTGTTGTCACTTCCTGATAACTAGATGTGGTTCTAATATGTATATGTGTGTTCATTTAACTTAGAATTTTTATAAATTCTTAGGGGCTTTTTGTTACTGTTTTTTCAGTACTGGAGATTGAACCCGCATCCTCATGCATGCTAGGCAAGCACTCTTCTACTGTGTTCTACCTTTCATTTCATAAATTCTTTATTAGAATTTAAACATCCTGTTGATTTTGCTACATTTCCCCCTAAGTGATCTAAAGGAGGAGTTGTGTAAATGTGCTTTTATCATGCATAGCTTCTCTAGCATTGGGGTTTATAGTCTCTTAATTTTTCTAATTGATGATATGCCTCATTTTCTACATGAATTTTTTTTTTATCATTGACAAATATACTTTCTTATTTCTATTCTAGTAATCTTTTGCTTGCTAGTCCTTAGCTGACTAATCTTACAGTTGCCTCTATTTCTCTTGACTATAATGAAAGGCAGTTTGCTACTTTTAATTTTATAAATGGACCAACTATGCTCTCAGATACTATTTGCTTTAAAAAATCACAGTTAGCCTTATGACCTTCCTTGTTTACTATATTTGTGTTTTGCTTCTTATCCATCATTTACCCTGCTTGTCCTTAATTCAGTGCTTTAGTGCAAAATATGATCTTATACTGGATGAGCAGGCAGAAGACTCAAAATCAGGTCACTCACACACAAGTAAAAAACACAAGAAGAAAACCCGTCACTGCTCTGAAGAAAAAGAAGATGAAGATTACATGCCAATCAGAAATACAAACCAGGTACTTCTAATATTCATGCTTAGATGTGGAGGAGTAAATATGTCCTTTATAGAGTGCATCTTGGTGATATAATTTAGGAGGTAAGGAACCGTTCTGAATAGTAGTTCCCAGCTTTGAACTACAGACTGAGCATGCAGGGTAATGGGCTTAAATTTACAAGACTATATCGCACAGAGTATAGAAGATTGTTTTTTTTTTTAAAGTAACTTAAGATTTTATGTATTTATAAAGGAAGACTGATTTCCTTACCTGTGGATACTCATTTTATCATTTTTATAACAAGCAAATATGGCTTTGCCAAAAAAGAGCTCAGTTGTTAGCTTAATTTATCAGATTTTTATTTATTTATTTTTTGAGACTAGATTCACTATGTTATGCTGACTGGCCTGGAACTCACTATGTAGACCAGGCTGGCCTGAAACTCAGAGATCTACCTACCTATGATTCTCAAGTGCTAGGAATAAAGGTATGTGCTACCACATCTGACTATCAATAATTTTTAAAAAAATTTAATTAAAAAAAAGCTTGTGTATGTCTGTGTGGTATGTATGCAGATGTTTATGTGGCTGTTCATGCAAGGAGGCCAGAGAAGGATATTGGGTGTCCTGTTCTATCACTCTCTGTCTTATTCCCTTGAGACAAAGTCTCTCACTAAACTTGGACCTAGGCTAGCAGCCAGCAAGCCCCAGCTGTCCTCTGTCTCTGGGGTTGCAGATGTGTATGACCTCACCTGACTTTTTCCATGGGTTCTGGGGATTTGAATACAGACCAGATGTCTATACAACCAGCACTGCAACCCAAGGAGCCATTGCTCCAGCCCCTGAATTTTAGTTTCATTTATTTTTAAGTTTTCTTACAGGTATTATATGGTAAGCATATTTTCCTTCTTCCCTTCTCTCTTCCCTTCATTTTCATGCCCCTCCTCCCCTCCCATTCATCCCCTTTGTTCCCCAAGACAATTCAGTTATTTTTTAAACTTTGTTTGTTCAATGTGTGTGACTTTGACCTGCACGTATGTAAGTGCCTCTGTGAGGTGAAGTGCCTGTGGAAGCCAAAAGAGGAGGTTGGATCCCTTAGAACTGAAGTTACAGACACCAGTTCTTAGCCACCATGTGGGTGCTAGAATTTGAACCTGGGTCCTCTGCAAGAGCAGCCAATGCTCTTTAACTACTGATCCCTCTCTCCAGCCCCCAACAATTCCACTTCTGTTTTCAGTTAATACATGACTTTATGTGACTGTATAAAATCTAGGAACCACAAATGAGAGAAAGTTTATGCTATTTGTCTGAGACTGGCTGAATTCACTGAATATGACTTCCATTGCATCCGTTTCCTGTAAGTGACATAACTTCATTTTTAAGGCTGAAAAAATTTCCCTTGTGTACCACATTTTGCTTACCCATTCCCCTGTTGTTGGACACCTTGGTTTCTCCATAACTTAGCTGTTGTGAATAGCATTACAGTGAACATAGATGACAGCTTTGTTTTATGTGTAGCTTTACTAGTAGGATCACAGTGTTTTTTTGTTTGCTTGCTTGTTTATTTGGTTGGCTGGTTTATTATCAGGGTCTCAAGTAGCCCTTTTGCCCTAAATTCCTGATTCTTCCTGCCTTCACCTTCCAAGGACTAGGATGACAGGCACTATTCCCCAGACCTGGCTAGTGTTGGAGGTTTATGTCCTGTAAAACTTGTATGTCTGGAGCTAAAGAGATGACTCAGTGGTTAAAAGCACTGGCTGCTCTTGCAGAGGACGCAGGTTCAGTTCCCAGCATCCACATGGTGGCTAACAACCATCCTAACTCCAGTTTCAGGGGATCTGACACTCTCTTCTGACTTCCAAGGACATTGTACAACACAGATGCACTTCAAGCAATACACTCAAACACATAAAAAATTTTTTTAAAAAGCTTTGTACGTCTTTCCATATTGTATATATGAAATAAAAATACCACTTATATTAAACTGATCATCACAAAGCCTTCCAGAACAGCACATTTCCTAAAGCAATGCTAATGAGAATTCCCCAAAGAAAACTGGTTATGAAGAGAAGAAATCATTTCTAGTCTGTTTTAGCTCTCTGTTACATAAAAAGCCAATTACATCACAGCTCCTTGCTGTTATTTTACCCAATGGAGGACATTTGAACTGGGCCCCAGTGAATTAGAACAATTTCAGTAGACTGAGGTGAGTGAGTGAACGCAGGAAGGTAAGACTTGGAAGCAAAGATTCAGAGGTAGAGAAAAGGGTTAGGGCAGGCAGAGTAAAGGTCTTGCTGTCAGAAGAATTGAAGGTGCATTGTATGTGACATAGATAGGTTAACTTTCTGAGTCACAGTTTCCTCTAAGAAATGGAGATAGTATGTCACTATGATTACATAGGAGGAAAGTATATGAAGACATTTTCTACAACTGACTAATTCTGTCAGTATCTCTGCTGTTATAGTCAAGGTGCTGTTTTCAAGTCACTTGTAATAGTTTCTCCCTGTGGTTATGCCACTAACTAGGTTCCTACTGTAGTTAATTTGCTTCGTTTTCATTTTTCATGTTAAAAGATTGCTTAAAACATTTTTTTGGTTTGTAGTTGTTTTTCTGAGACAGGGTCTACTATGTAGCCCTGGCAGACCTCAAACTCTCTGGCCCTGAACTCACAGAGAAACTCACAGAGATCTGTTTACCTCTGCCTTCTGGGTAGTGGAATTAAATGGCTTGTACTTTTAAAACAATAGGTTTTAAAATAAAATCTGATCAAGTACTGTGGTATCACTCCTCTCTCTAAGCTCTCCACCTTATTTTAATATAGGTCCCTCACTGAACCTGGTTAGAATCCATTTTGATTAGACTGGCTGGCCAGTGGAACCCCTAGGATCCTTCTGTCTTCACACACTGGGGTTACAGACTCACACTGCCCTGCCTTGCTTTTACATGATGCTAGAGATTCAAACACAGGTCCTACTGAGCCATTTCCCTAGATCTAAAAATATTGTTAAACTATAAATAAGTATGCCTAGATAGGATACATTCCTACCCTTTGATATTTTCTAACAGAAGTATAATCTCCTTTGTTAAAAAAAACAATTTATTTTTTAATTGTGTGTGTGTATGGATATGTGCATGTGAATGTAGGTGCCCATGGTTGCCAGAAGAGGATGTCAGATCCCCTAGTGTTGGAGTTACAAGTGGTTTTGAGCTTTCCAATGTGGGTGCTCTCTAGAACAGCAGCATGTACTCAGGCCCCTTAATGTTTCTTCTTTCTGTAAGCCTACTGGCTGTTTTAAAGATTGTTATTAACACTCATGTCCTATCCTGTCCCAGTTTTCAGTTCCGTCTTTGTCCTTTGTTTCAAATGTTGGTCACATGAATCAGTAACAGGAAAAGCATGTTAGGTAGGCTCTTATATCCCCATTTTACAACAAAGAAAATGTAAATGAGAAAGTTTATACTGGCCTATAGTTTCACACAGATAGTATGTAATGGAGCCATAGATTAGTCATATTTACAAACTTAATTTCTTTCTTTCTTTCTTCCTTTCTTTCCTTTCTTTCCGTTCTTTGTTTCTGAGACAGGGTCTCCCTGTAACCCCAGCAGGCCTGGAACTCGATATGTAGACCAGGCTGGCCTGGATCTCATAGAGGTCTGCCGGCTTCTGCTGTAATTAAAGGTGTGCACCAACCTTAGACTCTTTAAGTAGTCTGATATTCTTTGTAACTAGAATGGATTCTCATCAGTTTTCTTTCCTTCATCCTGTTGTTTTTCTAATGTAATTGACCCACAGTGCAATATTTCAGGTGATCTAAAAGGAGTATTCTCTCTCTTTTAAATTGTTTTGTTTGTTTGTGTATATGTATATATGTAATATATGCATACATATGTGTGGAGTATGTGCGCAGAGGCCAGAGGAAGATGTTGGGTGTCCTTCTCTATCCCTCTGCTTATTCTTTTGAGAAAAGTTATCTCAGTGAACCTGGAGCTAGACTGGCAGCAGCAAGCCCCAGCAGTCCACCTGTCTCTGCATAGCCACTGATGGTTACAGGCGCAGCCCACTGAGCCATCTCTTTAGCCCCTTTTTACTCCCTTACTTTCCATTTGGCTCAAGATCCACCCCAGTGGGTCTTTAAAAATAGTCATTATATCACATCCCTATGAATATTTAATATGTTTTCCACTAAAAAACCCTTGGTCTCCTCTGTATGTGCTGCTTTTAGCTATACTTATTCAACTGCATTTATGCAGGACTCTTCAGTGAATACAGGTCTGAGGTAAACATTGCTGTGTTGAGATGATCAGAGTTTGAAAGAAATGCAAAGACTGGTTTTAAATCTAACTCCTCCCCACTGTTAAGAACTTTCTGATCCTACTTTTTTTAGAGGGCTTCTTTACAAACTTTTCATGTTTTGTGTGTGTATCTTAGTGTGTATGTATACTTGTGTTTGCTTATGTGTGTGTAGAGACCAGAAGCTGACTCCAAGTGACTTCCTCTATCGCGGTCCACCTTGTTTTCTCTGAAGCAGGGTCTCTTCCCAAACTCAGAGCTCATATATCTTTTGTTTTGATAATGTTGCTGTATTAACTTTTTGTAATAATGCATATCATCAGTATTTTAAAATTTATTTTAGTCTTAAACACATAATAATTAACAGGAATTTTCAATGCTAGTTAAATCTCAGGTATAGCTCAAATTTTCCTGTTGCTATTTTACCAGGCAAGTAGTTTCCTAAGAATGTTTTAACTCGTTTTTAAATTGTTTTTTTTTTTGTTGAATGACAGCCTTACTGTTGAGTTCGGAAACTTGTCTGTTTAAATTTTGTACCTCCTCTTCATTCCAAAGGTGTTTTCTGTTGTTGAGGTTTAGGTTTTAGAAGGGTTACAGGAAACTGAGTAATGTTTAGTTGTGGCTTGCCTGCTGAGAAGTTGTCATATTGAGTCTCAGTTCTTAACTGGGGTTTTCTTAGTATGTACTCTATAATTTAGCACTGTATATTTGCTATTTTGATAACTTTGTGTTTTAGTCCTTAATTTAATTTCTGTTTAAATGTATTAGACTCTTCAATTTAATCCCAGAGAACTAAACAAGGATAGCTTTTAAGCATATTAGACTTTACTTAATAGTTCATTTGTATTTCACATGTTTGTTTTGTGGGATCCTGGGGGTGTGAGTGGAGTGGAAGTACAGGCATGTCTACCAGTGCACATGGAAATCAGAGGGCAACTTTAAGGAAATAATCTAATTATCTTCTTTTGTCTTCTTTTGAGACAGGGTTTCTTGTTTTTGTTGCTGTGCTGTGTACTCCAGGCTAACTAGCCCACAAGCTTCTGAATGATTCTCCTATCTCTGCCTTGAGTCTTATCATGAGAGTGCTGGGATTATAGAAGCAGGCCACTGCATTTAGCTTTTTTTATAAACCTGGGTTCCAGGGATAGAACTCAGGTCATCAGGCTTCTGTGGCAAGCTTTTTACCTGCAGAGCTCTTTCCCCGGCTCTTGTTTATTTCTAGTTAGGAATTCACTATATATCCCAGATTGGTCTGGAAGCCACTATGTAGCCCAAACTGGCCTCAAACTAGCAGTCCTTCTGCCCCCAGTGCTGTGATTCTTGTGATTATAGGTGTGGGCAGCCAAGTCCAGCTTTAAACTTTTTTGACTGCTTTATAGCAAGTTATTTGCTGGGTTAAGTTGATTGCTTAATTGTGTGTGTGTGTGTGTGTGTGTGTGTGTGTGTGTGTGTGTGTGTGTGTGTGTTTCTCCTTTCCTATTTTGGCTACATGCTACTTTAATCACCTGTCTTACAGCTTATATATATAAAATGTAAAATAATAGAACTGCCTGAAACATTTATTGGAAAGGACTTAGACTCTCCTGATTAAAATTTTATTTTATTTTTTTGGTTCGGGCAGGTGTTTTATGGTTGCTTTTTCTTTTCTTTTTTGGTCTTTTTGAGACAGGGTCTCCCTCTAGCCCTACCTGGAACTCACTATGTAGATCAGGCTAGACTTGAACTCACAGAGATCCGCCTCCCTCTCTGTCTGCTGGGATTAAAAGCATGCACCACCATACCTGGCTATTGTTTTTTCAATGACCTCTCTCTCAAACTCCCCTTTAACTGTGTGTGTGTACACACATGTGGACATATGTAACTGTGGTGCACATATGAGGTCAGAGGACAATTTGGGGGAATTTTCTCTCTTTCCACCAATGTGTGGTGTACAGGGATTGATGGCAAGCACCTTTACCTGCAGATCCAGTTTACCAGCCTCCATCTAAACTTTTTGCCTACATGTGCTCAATGGTTCTGACTCTGTTTATTTATTTATTTAGGCAGGGCTCTATGTAGGCCAAACTGACCTCCACTCCAGTGTGATGTGTAATGGAGACTGGCCCTGCACTCCTGCCTTTGCCTCAGCCTCCCAAACTCTCAAGTGCTGGGATCCTAGGCATGTGCCACCACACCCAGCTCTTCTCTTCATTTGCATAGTCATTTACACTATTCCATCAGCCTTCTTGCAGCCAGCTCCAAATCCAAACCCAAAACTGCACATCCCGAGGTTCACTTCAAAGCCTTCCTTCTCTGTGAAACCTTCCCTACAATGTAACCACACAAGTACATATGGTTCGATGTATGTATCTCCCACGTGACAAAGACTATTTGAAGTCAGATATGCCTAACTTGGCAGTTTTGAATACTACTCCAAGTAGGAGTGATTCCACCTTCTCAAATTCCTGAAGTTTTCAAAGAATAAAGCATTTCATATGCTAATTTTCCTATCTTTCTGGGGGTGGAAACCTCAAGCATGTTTGTAGAGGTAGTTTATTAGAGGTAGTCTGCCAAATTGTATTTCCAACTTGCCCCCTAACTTTTGATTTAAAAAGTATATTTTAAATAAATGCATATAGTGTATTTTGATCACGTTCACCCTCTTTTACCATCTTTATCTCCTCTCAATGCCTCTGGACTCGTTATCTTTCCAATAAGTCCCCTTCCTATTTTCATATATTTTTTTAATATGACCCCAAGGGGATAGGGTATTTACTGGATCATGGCCAACATTACCAGTGGCCATACTCCTAAAGAAAAATGATTTCTCCCTCTCATTTTTTGTTTTTTTTTCCTGTTCTAAACTGTATCAAAATCTGCTAGGTATGGTAGTGCATCAGAAGGCAGAGGCGGTTAGAGATCCCTGTGAATTTGAGGCCAGCCTTACCTATGTAGTGAGTTCTGGGCCAGGTTAGTGAGACCCTGTCTTTAAAAAGTTTTTTTTTTTTTTTTTTAAAGAAAATAAGAGAGATAGAGACAGAGACTTTGTGATCCAGGCCTATAAATCTAGCTGTTTGAGAGGCTGAGATAGAAAAATCAAATGTTCAGGCCAGGGATTTACCCAGACTAAAGTTTGCGGCTTCTACTTTGTTTTCATTGAAGACTAACTGACATAACTAAATCTTTTTCCTGCTGTGTTATTCTTTTATAGAATTATTAGGGAATTTCAGTAGTTTTGTTGCAGTTCAGTAATGGGACCACATTTGGGGGAAGTGGAGAATGAGAAAATGGAAGTGTGTTTGTATATAATTTGAACTTTTGATGTTGCTCTAGGACTAGGGGTATAGAGCATTTACCTAGCAGGTTTATTCCCCCACATGATTAGAATAAGAAAACAAAAACCAAAAGAATTGTTCTGATTTTACTTGGGCTATTTCATTCCCTGTTTCTGGGTCTGATCTATTAGCTCACCTAACGTAGTAGATGCACACCAATGACACTGATTCTTTTTTAAAGGTTAAATCTTTTGTATTATTTGACTTTAATCTTGTTTATAAGATTCACTAGTATTAGTATAGTATTCACATTTAAACCATGAGGGCAGATAACTGAAATACCAGCCCTCAAGAGGCTGGGCAAAAGAAGCGTGAGTCTGAGTCTGTCTCGGAAAAAAAAAAAAAAAAAGCAAAATTAATTGGAGCTGTTAGAAAAGTGTCAGTAATCAGCAGTGTTCATAAAGTGGTTATTTTACTGATTGACTGTCCAACTGCATTTCTTTGACAGGATATCTACAGGGAAATGGGTTTTGGTCATTATGAAGAAGAGGAAAGCTGTTGGGAGAAACAAAAGAATGAAAAGAGAGACCGACATCAGAACCGTAGTCGCAGCCGATCTCGAGAAAGGGATGACCACCACAGTAATAGCCACAGGTCCAAATACCAAACAGATCCATACGAGAGAGAAAGGAGCAAAAAGAGAGACCGAAGCAGAAGTCCAAGGAAATCCAAAGACAAAGAAAAGTCTAAGTATAGATAGAGAGGAAGACTCAGAAATGAATGGTCACATGTTTACCCTTATCTGACTTACAGTACCAGGAGAGACATTCAGATTTTATGTCAAAGCAGGTAGATTCTGCTTATTTTGTTTTCTTTTCATGTTAAAATATAGCCCTTGTAGATTAATATTGATAATATAAGGTACAGAAAGATAACTGAACATTTTCTTTGTATACTTTTTTTATACTAATTTCATTGTTGTACAGATATGGTAGCATTTTGTATTTAGCATCTTTCATGTTTTCATTCTTTTTAAATGAAGTATTTCATATCACAGAAATATATAAACATGTATATAAAACATACAGAAGAATAAATGTAAATATCTGTGTACCCAACAGCCAACTTAAGAAATAGAGTATTACTTATTTTAGAAGTTCTGTATGTTCCCTTTTGAGGAATTGTTATTCTGAGTTTTGTGTTTGTTCCCTTGCTTGTTATAGTTCTGCAATGTATGTGTGCCTAAATGAACCGTTAATTTTGAATTTTATATAAATGGTATAATATATGCTTCTGACTTTCATCAATTTAATATTTCTAAAAGTCATTCATTTTTATTGCTATGTAGTATATGAAGAGTACAGTTTATTTTTCTGTTGATGGGTTTTGGGTTTGGTTAGTTTTTGCTATCTAAACAGTGCTGCTATGAACTTCTGTCTGAGAGTGATATTGTCTGGTTATATAGTTTAAATTTTCAATGCATTTAAAGTTATGGTTATAATTTATATGGCATGTGGCTGTTACATGGTTGAGAGGCGTTGGCCACAGGAATATCAGTCTACCTTATGGCTCAGAGCAGATACTGTTCACTGTTGTACATAGTTTGGTTAAACAGAGTCTGCACTCAGAAGTTTTTAAAAAAAACATTCTATTGTTAACTATAGTCTTTATGCTGTGCAATAGTTCTCAGACATGTTTTCCTTTCATATACCCTTTGACCAAAGCCGCCCTTATTCCTCATAGAATAGAGGCTGCTAATAGAAATGGTTTGATTATATAAGAAACCGTCATTCTGGATGGGGAGATGACTCAGTTGGTAAAATGCTTGCCTCACAAGCATAGGACTGAGTTCAGATTTCCAGAACCACATGAAAGCAGACTGTGGCAGTGCACACTTGTAATCCCAGCACTGAGGAGGCAGAGATAGGTGGCGTTCCGGGTTTAGTCAGAGACATTGTCTCAAAAATTAAGTGGAGAGAGATTAAAGAATGCACCCAGTGTTGACCTCTGGCCTCCACATGCATATTCACAGAAGTGCGCACATACACATATTCATTCAAACATATACACACATACCACACAGAAACAAATAATTAAAACTTCCCTAAATAGAGAAATATAAATATTAGGTATATAAATTATAGTCTGAGAGACGGACCAAGAGAGATGTGTGAGGAGACATGGCCTCCTGACAGATGAAATTAGATTCAGCAGACCCAGGGGAAAATCAGAGTAGTAAAACTTGCATTTCAAGGAAGAGCTATTGTGTGTGTTTGTTTTTCTCAAGACAGGGTCTCACTGTCTAGCTCAGGCTGACCTGGAACTCACTATGTAGACCAGGGTGGCATTGAACTCACAGAGATCCACTTTCTTCTGCCTCTCAAGCGCTGGAATTAAAGGTGTGTGTCACCATACCCCATGAAAAAATGATTCCAATTTGCAAATTATGAGAAGCTGTGGTTTGTGGTTTTATTTTTTCCATTTATGTAATTGACAGTAATCATATATATAATTATATGTATATATACACACACATTTTATATATATATATTATGGAGGTATAATATGTTTTGATTTGTTCACACTCTGGAATGAGTAAATCCATTCATAAACATCTGTCAGCCTTTTTTTTTTTTTTGATTAAACACAGTCTGCACTTAGAAGTTTAAAAAAAAATTCTATTGTTAACTATAGTCTTCATGCTGTAAATAAGCTTTTTATTCTTGAGTTCAACTTTTAGATTCCATAGTAAAATGAGGTCACATAGTATTTATCTTTTTGTATTTGGCTTATTTCACTCATCATTAATGTCTTCCAGGTTAGTCTGTGTTGTTGCTAGTAACAGTCTCTTTCCTAAAGGATAAGCAGTACAAATGTTCTGCACATGTGCCATACTTTTTGGTATGTTTTGTTGATAGTCACATAGACTGATTCTGTGTCTTAACTGTTAGAACAAAGGCTTCAGTGAGCCTAAGTGTGCAGACTACACCTGAGTGTACTGACTGAAATCCATTCAAAGTGATGGATCATAGCAATACTTATTTTCAAGTAGATCCCCACCCGCCGAAATATATCTGTATAACAACACTGAGATACATTACTCATCTGGTCTTTTTTTTTTTTTTTCAAAGACAGAGTCTCATGTAGCCCAGCCTGACTACTCATATAGCTAAAGATGACTTTGAACTTCTGATCCTCCTGTCTCTACCTCCAGAGAGCTGAGATTACAGGCATGTACCACCATGGCCAGTTTATGTGATACTGGGGACTGAATGAGGGCTCTATGTAAGCTAGGCAGCCCTATCAACTGAGCCCCATCTGATCATAGCGTTCATGGAGTGTCTTGATTCAATACGGGGCAAGTTTGGATCTCTGTTACTTCTAGGGTGCAGGGACCAGGTTTCCTCTTTCTTTGGCTTGTCTAGGTTTTAGGTGAACTCTTGTTTTTTTCCTTTGGTGCTGGGATTGAACCTAGGGTCTTGTGCATGCTGGGCACATGCTCTGCCACCGAGCTGTGTGAGGTGAACCATCTTCTGTGATATTTCCCACTGACTTTTGCTAAAACTGAAGAAAAAAAAGGGGGGGGGGGGCGGAAGAAAGTTATCAGATTTTGTATTAAAATAGCCATTTGAGGGACCAGACAGAGAGATGGCTCAGTGTTAAGAGTACTGGCTGTTCTTACAGAAGACTCAGCTTTGAAACCCAGCACTCACATGGTGGCCAGCAGCCATGCCTAACTTCAGTTCCAGGGAATTGGAAGCCCTCTTCTGTCCTCCTTGGGCATTGCATGACATGGGTGCACTTACACACATGCAGGCATAACACATTAAAGTAAACAAAAATTTAAATTATTTTTTAAAATTCATTTGTGCCTAAAACTAGTCATTAACTATAACTTCACTGTGAACTTTTTAAAAATGATTTTTTTATGTGTATGTGCATATTGCCTGCATATATGTAAGTGCACCTGTGTCATGCAGTGCTTACAAAGATCAGAAGAGGGCATCAGATCCCTTTGGAACTATAGTCATGGATGATTGTTAGCCACCATGTAGGTGCTGGGAGTGGAACCTAGGTCCTCTGCAGGAGCAGCCAATGCTCTTAATCACTGAGCCATCTGTCTAACCCTCATTAAACTTTTGACCTAATCTCTTTTTTGCCAGTAATTTTCAAAGATTTTGGTCAGAATTTTGACAGTTCTTTAATAGGCTAAATAAATGAGAACCTTCACATGGTTTCAGTGATCATATTTTAATAAATCCCTTTAATAAATCGCTTTTTAGGTATGGGTGGATGTATTTCATTCTTGTTTTCTATTTCTCATAAAATGTTTAATTTCAAGTTGAACTCTTCATACTCTTACATATTGAGTCACAAAAAATGCATAACAGATAGTAAAAATGAAATCCCGGAAGCCTCACCTTACAGTGGTTGTTGCTAAGAGACTGTGTTTTGATGGGAAATTTGAGAGAAGCTTGTTTCCTGTTGTTAAATGAGAATGTGGAGATCCCCTTCATTTTCAAGACTTGTCTTTCAAGCCATTTCAGTTACTCTTGCTAATGGGATGATCATTATTCTTACCTGTCGTAACCACACAGGACTGGTTAATAGGGCAATGCCTAAAACAATTTTATGTTTTCCTTCTCTCCTATTCCTTGTTCATTGAGAGTGCAGATGGATAGGATCTTGAGTGATGTTTTCATTATATAATTAAAAAATGCTGTTGCTAGGGCTGGCAAGTTGACTCACCAGGTAAAAGCCCTTGCTAACCAAGCCCAATGAGCTGAGCTTTGATCCCCGTGGGAGTCCTTTATGGTGGAAGGAGACTCTCACAAGCTGTACCCTGGCCTCCGCAGTGTGCAATGGCAGACATACAACCGCACGCATCTCAGA
This sequence comes from Eospalax fontanierii, assembly GCA_035773235.1. Lineage (NCBI taxonomy): Eukaryota > Metazoa > Chordata > Mammalia > Rodentia > Spalacidae > Eospalax > Eospalax fontanierii. The sequence goes on from CM069545.1 coordinate 15,567,598, forward strand.
ATGTAATATATATATTAAGTTGTATTGCTGGTATTTACTTTGCCTGGAGTACTAGGAAGCTGGCATAAAAGATTCCACGTATGGCAACATATTAGCAGGAGATTGTATCAAAAGAGAAGTTAGAAAAGTGCTGCTTTGTTTCTGGAACTCTAGAGCATGACCACAGTAACCTCTGGTTCCTGAAAAAAGTTCTGTTTTTACTGTTGGCGAGGAGGAGAGATCTTAAGTTTCTGGTCAGAGAGCCTGAGTCTAGAGCAAAGGCGTGTGAAGATGCCGTGGGAGCACAAGGCAACAGTCTAACCAAAGCAGAGGACTTCAGAGAGAAATGAGGGCCAGAAGAGAGGAAACTGAGGACCAGAAGAGGGGATGAGAGCGCGAAGCTGGGAGGCTTGAGTTTGATTTGTCAGGCAATAGAAATTTTGAGTATACCTAAGTACAGAAGTGGTACAGCGTAACTGAGGGTGATTCTGGGAGCTGTGTGCAGCATCTGCGCCACCAGGCCTTGGTGCCACATCCCTCAGAAAGCTTTGGCTACGATGCCTTCCATATCTATGCCAAATATAACCCAAATCCAGATCAGTTCCCAGAGGAGGTGCTAAATACACTGAGGCCTGCATTTGATACCATGTGGAAGGAATGCCCAACACAGAAAACACAGAATGGGTTCCACATGGAAAATTCTAGAAAGTCACACAGTCTGCCGCATAATCAGTTTTCATTATGGGGAACAATTCAAGTGTCTTTGGAATGACTATGGATGAATGTGCTTTTGGTAAAACTTTTTGGAAGCCAGTTCAGTAGAGTCGTCTGGTTAATGTGGTCTCTGCTACCTTATGGGCCACTTCTCAGATTGTCAGGGACAGTCACCTTGTCAGACTCATCTTTGTAAGCCAGGCGAGTAGTGGAGAGCCTCACAGTGCCAAGCGGTCTCACTTACTGTAATCTCAGTGCACAGTAGCTGATATCTTTAAGTTCATCATAAGGGATGTTTTGTTATTACAATGATAATTATCTACTATGAGAACAAACTAAAAGCACAGATTCATGGCCTCTCGCCCCTCACATGTGCTTATAGGAAACAGTGTGACAGGCTTCACCGTGAAACTTGTTTTGTTTTCAGGTCTGTGTTAGATCTCGTGCTCACCACATGGCCCCTACATATGGAAGCACAGGTGTGTTAGTGATGGCCACCGAAACGTCAGGGCCGGGAGTCACATCGTAGCCCTGCAGCTGCTTTCCTGCTGTCTGGTTGAAGCATGCTCAGCTGTGAGTACATAGTCACTCCCTTCTCATAAAGATACTGGCCACTGGGTTCAAGGCCCACTCAGCAGCTCTGACTACCTCTTATCTGGATGGCATTTGAAAAGATGATAAGGTTGCATTCACAGATATCTGGAGTTAAGACTGGAACATGTCTTGGGGTGCAGGCTAATTTAAGGCCTTTCTTGAGGGATCGGGTGTTGTGGAGCCCAAGAGAAGCCTCTACAGTACTTTGACCAGAGGCCAGGAAAGGATGCTGGACTGAGTCTTGGAGGGTCTAAACAGAATGGGGCCACTCACAAGCCAATTTCACTGGCCCAGGTTGACAAGCTTCTCTTAGCATAGGAGCATCCCTTATTAGTCTGTCCTCACCCTGGTTCCTCTATTAGCTCCCCACGGTCATGTTTTTGTTCATAGCGTCTCTTCCTAGAAACATAAAGAGTGTTAGGGTGGATCATCTTGTACCTCCCTTGGGGCTCTCTGAGAGCTATAGACTCCAGGAAGGCATGTCTTTTAGAGTCAACACCAGCCTATAAGAACTATACATTGTCCCAGCTGCAGGGAGGGTTTACAAAAAGCTAGCTTATTTGGGTTAAGTAGTTGAAATCTCACCAAGAGAATGATTCCAGGACCAAACAAGGCAGGTGCCTGAGCACTGAGTATGTTACCACTGACTAAGTCTCCTCACATAACCTAGATTGGCCTAGAGTTCATGATCCTTGTGCCTCAGACTCTCGAGTGTTTTGATTTATTTTAATTTTTATTATTTCTTGTTTTCAGTGTGCATTTGCACATGTATTTGGTAGGCCAGTGAATTCGGTAGCTGAGCATCAGACAAAGAATAGAGAAGGCTAGAAAGTACGCTGGAGGCCCATTGCTGCCTTCCCATGTTGGCAAAGGGCCTGTAATCCTTCCCAGGTTAGCTGATCTTTGGAAGACCAGACCTCCCCCACATTAGAGTCTCAACAGCCCTGAACTCAAGAAGGCCATCAGTTTTTTCAAGTTGTAGTTCCATGATGGCCCAGAAATGGAAATCATTTTGGTTGAACCTTAACCAAACAACCTTTGTGTGACAGCACATAAATGTAAGAATTCAATTAGTTTTAAGTTTTATTTATCGTTTAACATAGGCTCTTGTTATATATCTCTGACTGTCCTCAGACCCTCTACCCTATCCCTCTGCCTCTTGAGTACTGAGATATAGATATACATTATCATACCTGGCCCAAGTGAAAATGCTTTCTTAATTGTTTGTTGTTCTTTTTGAGACAGGGTCTCCCTGTGGCCCCAGCTGGCCTGGAACTTGCTATATAGACTAGTCTGGCCTTGAACTCACAGAGATCTGCTTGTGTCTGCCTCCCAAGCGCTGGGATTAAAGCCATATGCCACCATGCCTGGTGAAAATGTTTTAAAGTGTGTGTGTGTGTACAGGCACCATGCATATGTGGAGGTCAGAGAACAAGAGAACAACTTTGGGTGATGATCCTCATGGTCTAACTTGTTTGAGACAGCTCACTGCTGCACACACCAGGCTAGCTGGCACAGGAGCTTCAGAGGTTCTCCCGTCTTTACTTCCCATCTGGCCATAGGAACTCTGAGATTACAGGCATGCGCTGCCACGCCTGGCTTGATTTGGGTTTTGGGAATCTGAAGTTAGATCCCATGTTTGCACAGCAAGCACTTTACCCTCTGAGCCATCTCCCTAATTTGAAAATGCTTTTTCACAAAAAGATTTTAGTTTTTTTCTGAGCTGAGTTATTTCACTACGAGCCTTACTCATAGTCATTCCCCGTGCCTCAGAATTTCTGTCTACTAGAGGTGTCCAAGCTTTTACATTGTGACACAATGTCATTTACAAAGTTCACACCCAAGAACTACACAATCCAGTTACAGAAAATGGAAAGAAAAAAAGAAAGCCTTCACAAATATTTTAAGTTTACAATTTGGTGTTGAACACTCCACTGTCCCTGTATCTGGAAGAGCCTAATAGACTCCAAAGTCCCTCCCTCCACCCCCCATTTTCTTGCTAAGGCCTCGTCTGCATTTTCACACAGGCTTTTCTCTGACCTGATGTCACACCTGACCATCCACTAGTCTAGCAGTTCTCAACCAGGGCCACTTCTCTCATAGAGGGGTACCTGACAATGGGGACATGTTTGTCACAGTGAGGAAGGAAGTGTGCTACTGGTAGCCAGTGGTAGGTTAAGGAAGCTTCTGGTCATCCCACAAGGCATAGGATTGCTTCAATCCCCGTAACTATTTAAGATGATTCAGGATGCACAGGAAATGACACAGTTTTTTTAATTAGCGTATTTTTTATTTTACGCACATGAGTGTTTTGACTGGATTTTAAGTAGGTGCAGCACACACACACAATACCATGGAGACCTTCTGAGAGTGTCAGATCCCCTGGAACTGCAGTTATGGATGGTTGTTAGTCACCATGTGGTACCTGAAATGACCTGAGTGAATCTGGTTCCTGAGACTCACATGACGGAAGGAGAAAATGACTTCTGAAAGTTGTCCTCTGACCCCACACACATGCCTTGGCATGTTCTTGTACACACACTCATGCATGCACACATATACAAAGTAAATAAAAAGAAAAATGTAATTTAAAAAAAACTTTACCACTTGAGAGAAAATACAGAAAAATGTCTTTCCAGTTTCAGGACAGAAAAGGATTTTTGTTTTGTTTTGTTTTGTTAAGTTTTTTTAGGAAAGGGTTTCCCTGTAGCCCTAACTGGCCTGGAACTTGCTGTGTAGACCAGGCTGTCCTTAATCTCACAGAGATCTTCCTGCCTCTGCCTCCTGAATGCTAGGATTAAAGATGCGTGCCACCACACCAGGTCCAGGAAAGGATTTTCTAAAACTAAGATTCAACCAATGCAAATTATGAAGGAAAAAAATCAATAGATTTACTGAAAACAAAACAAAACAAAAAAACAACACCTAGGGGCTGGAGAGATGGCTCAGCAATTAAGAGCACTAGCTGTTCTTGCAGAGGACCTGGGTTTGATTCCCAGCCCCCATGTGGCAGCTAACAAGCATCTATAATTTCAGTTCCAGGGGATCAGAGCCCTCTTCTGACAACACGAGTGCACTTCCATGCATGCAGGTAATACACTCATACAGATAAAATCCTTTTTAAAATCTGTAGAACTCTAAACACTATAAAAAGTAAAATGTGCTGTGTAAGGCTAAGCAGATACTTATGACATCTACAAAACAGACAAGGCAAATACACAAATCAAAAAGGAAAAGCTACACCATAGGACAATGGGCCATGGGGCAGGGAATACACCCCTGAAATGCTCCTGCAGGTCACCAGCAGCCAGGAAACAAGCTGAAAAGATGGTGACAACTCCTTTTTCACACATGAGGTTGGCAGAAAGCAGAATGTCTGGGAATTCCTGATGTTGGCGGGACATGGAGTCTGGGGACACCTACCCACCTCTGGTGGGTACATCACATGGAGGTCCGAGGAGAAATCCTTCCCGTCAGGTCTATACACCCCCCTTGTCCTCGCTGCAGGCTCAGGTTTTAGTTCATGGAGGAAACATGATAGAACCAAAGACATGCTCATTGATACTGTATCTGTTTGAGAGGAGGCAGCCTGGCAGGCTTCCTGGCCTGCCATATTCTGGGCTTCCAGGGCTCCATGGTGCGTGTTACTTCCTGCGTGTTTATCCTTCCTCTGTTCCCACATACCCCAACTGTCAGCCTCTCTGGGCTACTTCCTGATAGCATAAACTTCTGTGTGACCACAAAGGCAGGCAGGAAGAAGAAGTGGCCTTAGGACAGACCAAGGAGAGGAGGAAAGGAAAGGAGGCAGGCTACCTTGCTCTGCCTAGGACCCCAATAGCATTTGTGGGGTGCAGGCCCGTGTCCTGTTACCACTACAAGAAGGCAGCTGTTCCTGCCCTGGTTTCTCTTCTTTTTTTTTTTTTTTTTTTTTGAGACAGGGTCTTCCAGTAGCCCCAGCTGGCCTGGAACTCCCTATGCAGACCAGGCTGGCCTTGAACTCAGAGATCTACCTGCCTCTGTCTCCTGAGTGCTGGGATTAAAGGCATGTGCCACCACACCTGGCCTTTGCTCTTGTTTCTTATTTGGCTTGTTTCTTTTGAGGGGCAAGGTCCCAGGGATTCCTCAGACACAAGCTGCTGCCTTTCCTTGACCTCTCCTAGGCAGAACCCAGTTTCGGGTGAGTGACATCACAATGGTGGTTCTCCTTCCAGTCGACAGCAAGTCACCTAAACAGGGCCAGAATTCTTTCAGCTCCCCACAGTCACGGCGGCTGAGGCATGTTACTGCATGTGAAAGCAGCTGAGATTTCTCCAAATCAGATACGGCACAGGAACTATCTGGTGCTTCTTAAAAAGGCAACTCAGCAATGAATTTTCTAGTCTAAATAATGTCTCCAGGAATTAAGACACTGAAATTTTTTGGGGGGGCGGGGCTCCACCAAAGATATTCTGGTCTAGAGGGTTGAGCACATCTATGTATGTATGCTCATGCGTGAGGGTGTACATGCATATGTTTGTGCACGGGTACAGGCCAGAGGACAACTTCAGGTGTCATTTCTCAGGTACTGTCCACTTTTTTTTTTTATTTTGAGACAAGGCCTCTCCCTGACTTGAAACTCAAAAGTAGGTTAGGCTGGCCAGCCAGTGAGCCTTGGGGGTCCACCCTTCTAGCCTCTGCCTAAGTGCTGAGATTCAAGCCAGTGCTACCATACCTTTTTTTTTTTTTTTTTTTTAATATGAGTTCTGGAGGTTGAATTCAGGTCCTTATGCCCAAGTTCACTCAGTAAGTGGTTTGATAAGTAAGAGCCAGGATTGAAACTCAGAGCCCCCAAGTATGTTCTTTATATAATTACACATTACCTCTAAGCAAACAGCTCTTTGAGAAAGCATGTGGAGGTTTTCAGGAGAAATGTTAGAAATGTCTTCTTGGCACTAAATTTTATGAAGACCGTCAGTGTTGAGCATCGTGGCAGACAATGTCTTATAGCTGCAGATACACAGAGACACCTACACATATGTGGCAGAGAAGGTGCCAGAAGTGGTCCTTTACATCCCATCTCAGGTGGGCATTTCCCTGGGAAAATGAGCCAGCTTTGTGCATCAAATAAAGAAACAGAACCCAGAGACACAGACACAGATTGCCAGGGGATCCTTGGAGGAGCTCTTTGAAAAATTCTTTTCTTTATGTGTTGTGGGAGGTTGTGCACCATCTGTCTCCAACCCTGGAGGTACAGGCACACATGGCCATGCCTGGCATTATGTGAATGCTTGGGATTTAAACTCAGCCCTTGTCTGTGAATAACAAGCTCTCTTATCCACTGAGCCATCTCTTCAGCCCCTTATATAGGGTTCTTGAAATAAACTCTGTGTGTATCCCAGGCTGCCCTTGAACTTGCCATGTTGCTTAGGCTGGCCTTGAATTCACAGTCCTCCTGCTTCAGCCTCCCTGGTGCTGAGTTCAGTGACCCTATCTCAACTCTAGTAACCATATCTTAAAATGGGAATAATTATTATTTGGGACAATTTGATGTACCTACCAAATGTATTGTAGGTGGTGAATAAATGGTGGTTGTAGCAAATCCACCAAGATGCCAGAAAATTTAAAACTAGAATTGGTATCTCGATGTAATGACTCTTTTAATCTAATTTTCAAATACAATATCTTTTGTCTTCTAGTGACTTCTGATTATACTTGAAGTTTTATGTTAGTTATTTCTAAGTTGGTATTTTAAAAAGTATTATTGTTGTTATTTATAATAATTTTTTAATTTATAATAATTTTTTAATTATAAAAAAAACCACAGAGTGCTGGGGGTGTAGCTAAGCCATCTCTCTAGACCCCCCTAAGTGGTTTTTGTTGTTGTTTTGTATTTTAACAGCTTAGATTGCTTCAAATCTTTGGGGCTATGTGGAAAATAGATAAGGCAATGTAACAAATTCCAGTCAACTCAGGCTGTTATTTTCTCAGCACCAATTCCTGTGTTCAAAGCTCAGGTTGACTCCCTGCTGTGCCCTTGGGCAAATCGCTTTGGGATGTTGTCTGGTGGAAGGTAGCCTCTGTGCAGTTTGCTTGCCTTTCTTATGATGACCATTGTGGAACACCCCAAATTCAGGAAACACACAGAACTCTTAGTCTGCTGTCTGTGCTTGGTGAGGTGGGTCCCTAGATGGGCTGCAGAATGCTGTGCTTGATAGACTTGGGGCCAGACTTCCCCTGCTTCAGTGAGAGCAGCTGCCACCCAGATCTTTCCGCACAGGGCAGTATTGAGAGGAACCACAAGCCCCAGCCCTGACACTCCAGAGAAATTCATTATTTATTGAGACTTCTGGCTTTGTGAATGAAGGGGCGGAGTCCTTCTCCAGGCCTGGGCTGTGAGCACCTCACAGCTGTCTGCTTTCTCCTTGCAGTGACACTACCCTCTGGCAGGCTGTGGTCTTGTTCAGCTGAGCATCAATTCCCCTAGGAGCACCTTCCAGAGCAGATGTTCTTCCCAGCTGCTGGCGGAGTAGGAACTCGAGGAGCAGGTCTCACTCTCAGATTCTCGGTGGTTTTCCTCTGTCTCTGGGCCTTTCTGGGAGGAGGCCCATGCTGCGGTTCTCAGGAGTTTGTCTTGTGTGGTTGCTGAACTTTGATTCGTTGACTTATACCAAGGCGTAAACTTCGGAGTCCTCCCACTGATTGCCTTCTTCCTTTTATTCTTAACTCAAAGCTTAAGTACCTTTCACAGCTGAATGTGACGCGTCGTACAGGAAGTGGAGCATTGGCATGGAGTGGCTTCCTTCAGTTGCTTGGCCTGGGCTGGCTGCCCTTCTCGGACGCCAGGAACTCCTGAGCAGCTGAACTTCCTCTAGCTGGACAGGGTTAGTGTGAAGGCTTGGGCAGCCGGGCTGTATGTGCTGTAAGAACCCGGGGCTGCATCTGCTGTGAGGACCCGAGGGAAACACCCTGCTGGTGAGTGCTTGTGCCTGCCTAGTCAACAACGTGGCAGGCACCATACAGACTTCAGTCAATGGCATGCGGGGAAGAGTGGGTGAAAGGCAGAGTGGTGTGCAGGTGAGGAATGCCCCGAACTCTCAGACTTCTCCCCTGAGATTTTTTTTTTTTAATGTTCAAATTACAGAAATAAGGTCAGCCTGTTTAAGGGCCTGCAGGTGTGATCTCTGTTCAGTTTTAGCAAGGATTTTTATGTGTTGGGGGAGAGTAAGCTCGTCAGTTTAAGTGAGACCTCCAGCCATGGATTTTGCAGTAAGTTTAATGTGATCAAGTCAGGAGTAGACTCATTTGGCTGTCTCCAGGCTCACAGACGTGTTCACTGATGTACATATTACTTCTGTGTTATCTAGTTTCTTGCCTGAAGGCAGATCAGGAACCTCTGGCTGTAGCCTTAGGGCCGATGAGGATACTGAACTGTCTTAACTAATTCTCTGCAGCCATTAGAAACCTCAGCTTTGTCACTCAAGATTAGGAACTTTTCTCCCAGGCCAGATGATTCCATACTGGAGTCCTCACACCTGACACACGAATAGGGACATGGATCAGGGTTGTAGATCCTTCATTCACACCACTTAAGTTACTTATAGCTGTCGAGAGGTAAGGTTGACAAGAAAACAAAAGTCCAGGCTAGCCATTCATGTTTATAGCAACTTGATTTATTTTATAATTGAATTTTTTTTAGATTTTTATGTATTTGAGTGTTTTGCCTGCATGTATACAATGCCCACAGAGGCCAGAAGAGAGCATCAGATCCCCTGCAACTGGAGAGATGGATAGGTCGCTAGGTCGGTGTTGGGAGTTGAACCTGGGTCCTCTGCTAGAGCAGCCAAGTGCTTTAACCAATGAGCCATCTCTCTCCAGTTCCCCCAAGTTTGTAATAGCTTGAATTACAGTAACCAAGAGGTGGAACCCCACTCAGCTGTCTGTGGCTGGATGAATGGATTAACACCACACATGGAATATACACCAGGTGGATTATCATTCAGCCTCAGAAGAAAGGAAATTCTGATAGGTGTGACAACATTGAGCACATTAAGCTAAGTGAAACAAGCTGTGACACAAGGACGAAAGCATTGATTTCACTCACGTAAGGGTTCTAGAAAGGTCAAGTTCATCACACGGTAGAAATAGGGTTGCCAGCTGGGGCAGGTAGAATGGGTTGTATTAATAGGTAAAGAGCTTTTGTTTGTTTTTTGAGACAGGGTCTCCCTGTGGCCCTCACTATGTAGATCCAGCTGGACCTCAGTCTCACAGAGCTCTGCCTACCTCTACCTCCCACATGCTGGGATTAAGGTATGTGCCACCATGCCCAGCCATATAGTTTTTGTTTCACAAGGCGAAGAGTTCTGAAGATAGATGGTAGTAATAGATGCTCAACATGTGACTGGACTTAATGCTACAGAATTGGTGTATTTAAAATGGGTAAAGTGGGGCCTTGTGCGTGCTAGGCAAGCACTCTACCACTAAGCTACATGCCTAGCCCCTTGAAAATTTTTGAGAGTACAAATTCTTTTTAGAAGGCCAGGGGCAAGCAGGCAAAAAACAATAAAAAAAACCACCACCAACAAAAACAGTCTTGTGGAATGAAGTTTTGGCTTCTCAGTGACTTCCTCAAAATCTAACTGGATTAAAAAAAAAAAAAAATCAAACTGAGGGCCTGGAGATCTGTGCTCAAGCACCAAACATTTCACGACTCTGTTGAGAAGCTGAGGACATATCTTTCTCCTCATCAACGTGGTTGACTTCCAGTGGCAGATCCTACTCAGAGTACCCTTGGGGGAGGACAGGGTGCCAGGACAGCACACGGCACTGCAGGTGGCCACTGGAGGGTGCTCTCTGGCCCAAGTGACAGATACTGCCTCCTTTGGCATACTGGTCTCCTATTTAATACCTCTGGGCAAGTAATGAAAGGCTATTTTCCTCACAGAAACACATCATGAGGAAGGAGGGAGTATGTTCCATCAGAAAGGGAGGTTGGGTTCCACAATTGTATGGGTTCCACCATATAATTACAAATCATAAGGGCTATCTGTGAACCTTTATCCCAGGCCTTTCCTCTTCTTCCAGTTTCCCCTTTATTTCCTGGGCAGCTTTTCCAGACAGGAAGTTACAGACCTTGGAGTCTACAACATGGGTCTGCTGGTTCCAGAAGAGACCCAGGAGATCTGATTCCCCTGTCCCACCTGTGATGTTCCACCTCCTTCTGTCCCTTCTCTTTCTTCTATTCTGTTAGGCTGTCTCCGACTTTTGATTCTACTAGGAAGCCTCCCCATGGAGTGGTTCCCTTGACCACCAATGGTAAGGAGAAGAGAGTTGTGATGCTGACTACTGCAAGAGCTCCTGAGGAAATCTGAAAGATTTTGTTACTAATCTTCTGGGCTGTTTGTGATTTCCAGTCAAGATTGAGGAAGAAGACCGAGATGAAGTTGTTCAAACTTTCAGGTCTTAAAAATAGAAAGGCAAAGCAAGCAGCCGGGTGTTACAGTTCCAGGACCATCACAGCCTGGCGGAGTAGGACGAGGGGAGGCTCCTGAGAACAGGCCCTCACCCCGGTTCCTTATTTAGAAGACATTTGTTTTAAAAGGAAACGAAGTTGATGTGAAGGTCCCAAGGGAGAATTATTTTCTGAACTAGGTGAATTCTTTCTGTTAATTTGGTGTAAAAACAGCTGTGTGGTTGCACACATAGCTTTTTGAAAAATCTCCTCAGAAAAAGAGCCCTGGGTCGTTGCGACTTGCAGCTTCCGTGGAAAGTTATTGGTGCTGACAAGGGCCACACGTGTTCATCTGCCTGCCCACCCGCGTCAGATTGCGAGGCTTTTCATTTTCAACGCTCTTGTTTCTGTCCCACCTGACTGTAGTTATAAAACAAACATGAAGTCTTCTCAGAGATGTTTTCTGCAACCAAAGGGAAGCTGCCAGGTTGAGTTTTGCTTCTTCAATTTCTGCAGTAGTAAGATGTGCTTCCTTTCTGAGCACAGCTCAAAGTGACAAGTCCTTTTGGGAATTTACTGATTGTCACTCTCTGCTCTTTACTCCATATGTAGCCTTTACTCTGTGCTGCTCTGAGCCTCAGTTTCCCTTTCCCAGAAAGAAGAATGTGTATGTCTATACTGTCTTCCTATGAGGACAAACAGAAAGTTTAATTAAGATCTTATAAAAATGATGTGGACACCAGGAAGAGTCATAGAGCAGGAACGTTTCCACTGCCACTACCCTCTTCCTGCTCTTCCTCTTCCTCTCTGGGGTAAATGTCAGGGTGCATGCATGAACAGCCAGGGGTGAAGGTGGGTGAAGAGGTGAATGGATGGGCACCAGGACTGGAGTGCTTTCAGCAGTTGTAACAAGGAGCTTAGCCTATGGAGGGAACAGGCATTCCAGGTAAGGGAGGAGCCCTGTGGATCAGCGAGTAAGTGTGAGGTGGTCTGTCAGACCAGGCAGGAATTCTTTTTCTAAGTGGAGTTTGTTCTAAAGTTGAAGTCCAGTCAGTGGTGCTGAGGAAGGGACTGGACCATAGTCACCAAGAGCTGTGACTGAATCAGAGACATGTGCCTAAGAGACTGGGAGATAGAGCAGGCTGACTGTGAGGCCCTGCCTCTCATGCGCAAGAGTTTTGACTTTTGACTCTGCATAGGATGGAAGGACATAGACGTTTGGGGAAACACGGAGTCTTTGAGCCTGAATGTGTATTACTGGGTGGGGTAGACCAAGCAAGGTGCATGTAGAGACCCCAGAGTGTTGGAGGACAGCTCGTAGTCCTTAGAGCACGTCTAGCCTTTTCTTAACTTTCCGTTAAGAAGAATTTTACATATATTTATTTAGCCTGTGTGTTGAGGGTGGGGCATATGTGCCATGGCGCTGGGCACTCGCACTCAGATCATCAGGCTTGGTGGCAGTGTCCTCTACCTGTTGAGCCATCTCCATGTCCTCTCTTTACTTTTAAAGGAGGATAAGTCATTCCTCACCTGTATTTCGAAAGCACAGTTTTCTAATTGAAGCAGATCCCATATGGTCGACGGAGAGAATGGACTCTGGCAAGCTGTCCTCAGACCTCCACACTCACACTGTGGGACACATGCCCACACACCTCATTGTGCTTATCTTGGATTTATGGCTCATTATTTACATTTTTATCTTTTTTTTTTTTTTTTTTTAGCAGATTATGAACAAGTTGAGACTGGATTGTGTCTTGTTTTGTTTCTATGGAGCTGGCACTGGGTAGGCAATCATTAAACTTGTTCCCTGAAGGAGTGAGATGACAGAACAGCTCTGGGGGGGCAGGAGGACAGGGTGGCCATGTAAAATGTCCAGGAAACAGAATTAATGACTCACTAGAAGTGAAAGTGAGGAGCCAAAGGTGACGCTGAAGCAGACGATGCCGTTCAGTGAGATTTCAAACTCAAGAAAAGACATTTGCAGAGGAGAGATAAGCCCTAGCTTTGGTTACCTATTAAAGAGAAATCTATTGAACTCCCAGCTGTACTAGACACTAGGCAAAGTGACGGTGGCTCGCAGGCAGATAGGTCAGAACACATAAGTAACTCACAGTCTCCTGAGAACGACAAGTGACAATTCAATGTGAGATCTCAGAGGTGATGTGCCTTGTTAGGTGACACGACAAAGCTCTTATTCTGTTTGTAGAGTCCAGGATGACTCTTCTGAGTAATGGGTGAGTTGAATTTTGAAGTTAGGCTAATGAAAAAGAATATTTTATACAGAGAGAAAAACATTGCATGAGAACTTTCTGGAAGACTTTGGTATCAGGAAGAGATTTACTTGTCTCTGAGTCACCGTGAGTACTAAGGTGGCCGAGGTCAGCCTCACACAGCGACACAGCTGCTTGGCACGCTCAGGGACCTAGTATCTATGCTGTAGTCATCAGGGATTTGGAGCAGGGGATTCTTTTAAGTAGAGGGAGATAGGGTCAGATTTATCTTAGAATTACAGTGTTGGCTCCAAGTCAGATGAGCCTGAGAAAGGAGCCATCAGTGGGCAGAGGCAGAATGGGAAGTGAGCAGTGGGAGCAGCAGTGGAGGCCTCTTTGTCTGAAGGTTGGCTTTGAAATTGTCCTGCATCTTGCAGGCCCTGTTCTTGTCAACTCTGTCCCAGATCCCGGCCTGCACAGTGAAGTCTGCAAAGTCAGAGTGCAAGGCTGGCCCCGAAACACACATGCTGCGAAGGAGTCACATGGGAGGATGGGATTTAAAGGTGAAGAACCTGGGATGAAAAGGATGAGCAGGAATCTTCACAGAGCAGGAACCACGACAGTGAGAAACAGAAGACATTCTACGTTTCCATCATGTGTTTTCTGAGTACCCTAAAGAACACCATTTACATTCATCCATCTATCCATCAAACCATCCATCCACCCACCAGCAAATTTGCACTGGATTCAACTATTCCAGGCACTGTTATAGATACTGAGTGCACAGTAGGCAGCAGATCAGACAAACTGACTGGGAAAGACTTTCAAGATGTGTTTGGTTTGATTTATTTATTTCTGGTCTGTTTTTTTTTTTTTGAGAGAGAGAGAGAGAGACAGGGTTTCCCTGTAGCCCCAGCTGGCCTTGAACTTAGAGATCCACCTGCCTCTGCCTCCAGAGTGCTGGGATTAAAGGTATGTGTTATCACAGCTGGTATTTTAAAAAGAGAAAAGCAAGTTGCTGACCAATACATACAGTATGGCTTTATCTATATAAAAATAAAACAGACCATATCAGTGTCTCTGTTAGTATGCAAATAAGTGCACAAAAGTACCGGGGAAATGCAAATAGCCCATTATTAGCATGGAAAACTTTGTAGATGCTGGCCAGACGTTATGCTTTATGCTTCTGTACTGTGTGAATTTTTCATAGCAGAAAGGTTTTCATGATTATATCTGCATTAAAGATTTATTTTATGTGCATAAGTGTGTTGCCTGCATGTATGTATGCACAGCATATGTGTGCAATGTCTTTGGAGGCCAGAAGAGGGCATCAGATCCCCTGGAATTGGAGTTACAGTTGTAAAATGAACTGAACCCAGGTCCTCTGCAAGAGCATCAAGTGCTTTTAATGGCTGATCTACCTCTTCAGTCCTATGGCTGCATTTTAAGATGTTTCTGAAAGATGTTATGTCTTTGGGCTAGCAAAGAGAGAAAGACCCAATGTGTCCTGAATGTTCCTCTTGGTTTTGTTATCCTTTCCTCTTGGAAACTCCCACCAGGCTTCAGCTCTCCCCTTATAATCCCACCCTGGGAGGTGATGGAGGGGGTACCCGGGGAAGAGGAGCCAAATTCTGTCAGGACCTTCTGTTTTCAAGGTTCTGTGTGATTTAAATTGTGCCAGAGCCCAGTGTTGGAGTCCTGGTTATCTTGGTCTTTCTGGGAGGAGGGCTTTGACTCTACAGGGAGTATTTATTCTCCCTGGGTGAGCCTATACTGCCTGCTAGGACTGCCATACTGAGCTTGGCAAATGGGATTGACACAACTGAAAGTCAGTGGGCTCTGGAAGCTGGATGTCCAGGAACAAAGAGTCAACAGTGTTGGTTTCTTCCCGGGCATCGCTCCCTGGCTCACTGACAGTCACTGCTCTCCCTGCATCTTCTATGATCCTCCCTGTATGTGTTTCTGGGTGGCTCATCTCTCCCTGTAAGAACAGCAGGCTTGGGTGAAGATATACCCTGAGTACCTCATTTGAAAGGCCCCATCTCCAAATTCAGTCACACGCTAGGTACAGGTGCTAAGCACTTCAGCCCAGAAATCTGAGTGGATGCTCTCTTGCCCCATCAGAATCTGAAAATGTTTCCTTGGCTGGGTTCCCTGCTCAGCTTCTAACACGCTGGGCCATGGCTAATGCTCCCTGTGCAGTCACACAGGAGTGAAGGCCTCAGAAAATGCACCAGTAAAAGCAGGGTGATTGCATCTGTGGCTCCCCAGACACATCAAGCAACTGAAAATCCCCAAGGGGACCAGGCTCACTGTGATTTCCTGACAGATAAGGTCGGGAGGGAGGAGCACACACAGCGAGCCCAGCTGCCAGGCTGCTCGACAAACACCTGACTGTTGCTTTTTCTTTTTAGCTCATGCTTGTGGGGCTCTGCCAGAAGGAAGCCGGGGGCAGGACCCGTGCCAGGCACAGTCTGGCATGATATGGAGCGTCCAAGCAAAATGGAGTTCTTCCAGAAGCTGGGCTACAGCCGTGAGGACGTAGTCAGGGTGCTGGGCAAGCTGGGTGCCGATGCCCTGGTTAACGACATTCTGCAGGAGTTGATCCAGACAGGCAGCCGCCCCAGAGCCCAGGAGAGCCAGGCCAACAGCACGGGGCTCCTGCTCGTGCCCAGGGGATGCTGTGGGGTCCTGGACTCTGCCCAGCAGGACCTCAAGTCAGGCTTGGAAGAGGCCAATGGAGACCCAGTCAGCTCCCTGCGGCCCATTGTGATCGATGGCAGCAATGTGGCGATGAGGTAGGGCCCTGCTTTTCTTCATACTATTGCTGGGGGTTTAGGGCAGAGGCTTTGGTCCGGAGAGCTTTGGCACCAATGGATGGGGCCTTTTAAAATTATCATACAAAATAATAGGTTTCCTAATGACGTAGTCATACATGTATATCAGGTACTTTGAAAATTCACTCTCCATTACCCTCCTTCTCTCCCCTTCTTCTCCCACTGGCCCTGGTTCCCTTCCTCCTCACTACTTTTCATGCCATATATATATATATATATATATATATATATATATATATATATCTGCACATATAAATCTAGATTCCACATGTATGCGATCTTTGTCTTTCTGAATCAGGCTTATTTTGCTTAACATGATGATCTCCAGTTCCATTTACTCTCCTGCAAATGACAGAATTTCATTCGTTAGGGCTGAATAGTACTCCATTGTATACACATACTATACTTTTTATAGCTATTCATTTGGTGATGAACATCTTGGCTGATTTCATAACCAGGCTATTGTGAACAGGGCTTCCATAAATATGGACGTGATGGTATCTCTGTGGTATGCTTGATTTAGATGCATTCAGGGTATATTCCCAGGAGTGATATCACTGGATCATATAGTAGTTCTAATTTTAGTTTTTATCTTAGATCGTCTTTGAATTCCTGTTCCATTTCTTTGTTGTTTGCTTTTTCTCTCCGGGTGTACCACTGGCTAGCCTGGAACTCTGTATGTAGAACAAGCTGGACTTGGACTCACAGAGATCTGCCTGCCTCTACTGCCCCAGTGCTAGCACTAAAGGTGGGTTCCATCTCTTAGCTGTGTGAATGAAGCAAATTGCCTTGTCCTCCCATTCTGTAACATGGTATCAACTTTCCCTAGAGGGGAGCTGTGATAATCAGAACTGTACAAAGGGCCTTGGACTGTGCCTGCTGCAGAACCAGGGTTCAGCAAGTGGGTGCAGTGACTGGACTCTCCCAGATGAGCAGCCTTCTTCAGGGGGAAGGCAGCAGGCAATAGGCAAGAGCCCATGGTCAGGTGTTGACAGCCATGACTGCTCTGGACTGTCCCTAGCCAGAGATGCTACTCTGGGAAACTGAGAGTACCCAGTTCCTCTTCTATGCACGCGGCCAGCTGGATCTCTGCTATCTTCCTCGGGGCTTGAGAACCACAGGGGATGGAAGCCCTCTGCTGGAGGTTGGTGAAGAGGCAACCTTTGTTGCTGCAGTTTCTTTGTTGAGCCTGGAAGTGTCTGTGGCCCTCTCCTGCCTTGAGCCCTGCAGATAGGGTTGGGGCAGTGTTTGTATCTTGGCTTGTGCATGTGTTTGGAGATTCCTTCATGATGCCACGTGTGGTTACTGTGCCTGACTTGGCAAAGCTCTGCTGTGGCACATTCTCTGCAAGCGACCATGCTCCATGCTTGGTGAGGAGGGCATTGCGCAAACAAGTGGCTTCTCCTGCCACTTGGCTGAGTTACAGCCGGGCAGAGGGCAGAGCCATAGGAAATTGTTGACTTGCGGCTATAAATACTTGTGTTTCCCTTTTTAAAAGCCAAGTAGGAATTCCAAAAAGCAGTTATCAGCAGCTCCAAACGTGTCAACAGACATCTGATGCTTCCCCTGGGGATTTGGGCTCATTTTGAATGTGACATTATAGAGCAGAAGTTTGGAATGGTCTACCCCAGTGTGGCCGTGCTTCGGGACTGTTCCCACGTGCCCAGCACAGACAGTGCGTCCTAAGAGCATCTGCTCCATTTTTCACCTGCCTGGTCTGCCTGCTTCCACAATCCCAAGGGATGATGGGCCTCCATTTCTCCCTAGGACAAGAACTACTAAGCAGGGGTGCTCTCACTGTCTCTCTTACGCCCCCTGTTGGAAGAAGATTTGAAACCTGTAATATCTTGCCCTGGGGTTTTTAAAGGGACGTTAAAGAATCCAGGGGCTGGAGAAATGGCTCGGCTGGTTAAAGGCATATTTGTCTTTAACCAAGCCTGAGTTTGAGTCCTGGGATGTACATGGTGGAAGGAGAGAATGGGACTTTGGCAAGTTGTCCTCTGACTTCCCCATGTACAGACTGAGCCTCCAAATAAATAAATGCATTAAAAAAAATTCAGTAGTTTCCAGCAGTCCCAGAAAGTGTGGGGTGAAGGGGTGCTGGTCTCTGAGTGATCTAGATAAGGCTCTCCTCTCACTGGGTGGCAACTGGAAAAGGGCTTTGACTATAAGATGGTGTTACACAAATCACAACCCTTCCCCGAGCCAAGATGACGAAACAGCAGAATTGTCGTAGGGCAAACAGACCTCCCCAAGGTCTGTAGGAGAGTGTCAGCATTTTCTCTTTGGGGATCAGAGAACACTTTGTGGAGTTGTTATGATAGGGTGTCAGTGGAGGATTTTCTTGGAATGAGTGGTCTCAGTTGTTGATGGGAATTCAAACTTAATTTTTAAATTTTTATTTACTTATTATTTTTACTTATATATGCATGAGTATATTGCCTGCATGTGTGTAAGTGCACCCATATCATGCAATGCCTCAGGATTGGAGTTTCATATGGTTGTTAGCTGCTGGGAATCGAACCCAGGTTCTTGGCAAGAGCAGTCAGTGCTCAGTGCTCATAACTGCTGAGCCATCTTTCCAGACCCTCGAATTCAAATGTAAACTACATGCTTTATTTGCATAAGACCATGAAGTCTCCTAGGTCAGTGTATTCAGTACCTGGTGCCAGCACCTCAGTGTCCCTACGTCTGTAGTCTCTTTAGCCCTTCCATGCTCAGTCTGAGTTACAAATGGAAGACACTACCAAGACAACTGCAAAGAATGTGTCAAAGCCTAAGTGTTTTTCATACTTGCTGCCTACAAAATACCTATTACACACACACACACACACACACACACACACACACACACATATCTTCCTAGTTCTTGGATCCCAAGGAAAGGCACGAATTATACAAAAACTTGGGACTGTGGACCTTAATTCAATCTTTCAGAGCCAGGTTCTAGAAGTGCAGGGGTCCAAGGGCCTGCTCCGTTCTCTGCTCCTACAATGATATCTATTATGTCCTCCAATGGGAGTTTAGACAAGACCCATGTTCCCAGGGCCTGCCATGAGAGAGATGCCTCTTCACAGAGAGTTGAGGATGGGATTCTCAGCCGGTGTCTCATTATCTGGTGACCACAGACTTCTAGTAACCTTGAAAAGAGGGTTTGGAAGATTTTGCCTCCCCAGAGTCTGTGGAACCCCGGACACTGCTGTCCTCTGTTTTGGAAGGTGAAGCAATTTCACATATTATCTGGCCCTGGAGGGCTGAGGAGGAGCTTGAAGCCTGGAATGGACACATGGCTTTTTACCCTTCACAGATGAGAAGTTCAGCTTATCTTCCGTAGCTGGTGGCCTTCTGTCCCCCGGAGTTGTGGTGGCCTGTACCTTTGTTTACAGAGAACGGCGGCCTGACCTGCAGTAGCAGTTTATTTTTTATTTTTTCCTCACAATCATTTGGAAGTTTTCTTTCAGTGGTTCCTTACGGGCCAACACCTATGCGGGTTTCCTGCTGCCGTTTTAGGGCTTAAAGCAACGTGTCTTTATTTGCTTTTAGTTCTGGAGTTCAAAAGTCTGACATGGGGCTAAAGTCCTGGTGTCAGCAAAACTGAGTTCCTTTCTGGAAGCTCTAGGGGAGAAATTTCCTTTCCCTTTCTTGTCTTTTCCTGCATGCCTAATCTGGGACTCATCTATTTTCAAAGCCAGTGATGTCTGGAAAGTATATACAGGACGGCATGTGTGTGCATATACTTGTATTTCTCTGCAGAGAATGAATATAATTTTAAAGTTTTTATTTATTTTTTTAATTTTGTTGTCTGCTGTGTTAGAACTATACCTGTGTCATACCATGCTTGTGGAGGTCCAAAGAGAGTGTCAAATTCCTTGGAATTGGGGTTACAGAAGGTGGTTAGCTGTTATGTGGGTGCTGGGAATCAAACCCAGGTCCCCTTCAAGAACAGCTAGTGCTTTTAACTGCTGAATCATCTCTCCAGCCCTGATTTTCTTTTTTGGTCTTTTTGAGACAGGGTCTCTCTGTGACCCCAGCTGGCCTGGAACTCACTATATAGACCAGGCTGGCCTAGATCTCACAGAGATCTGTCTGCCTCTGCCTCCTGAGTGCTGGGATTAAAAGAATGTGCCACCATGTCCAGCCTCTGAATATAGTTTTTAACAGATACTAAAAGGATCTATGATCCCCATAGAGTTTGGAACCATCGAAATATAATAAAATATTACAAGTAATATAGTGCTTTTTGATTAGGCACTAAGCCACTTGTCCCCTGCTAATACATGTTTAAGTGGGCCATCTCTCCTTGTATCTGACCCTCTCAAGTGCCTAGGAGTTGACTTGATGGACTTGGTTAAGGTCAACACTGGCTCCAGTTAGACCCAACTCCCAGTGGGTCACCCTATGTAGAAGTTCCTGTGAATTTCTCTCCCATGAAGTTTAGGCCAAGGCTATTGGTGATGGTTGAACCCAGATGGCCTGGACCAACTCATGGGTTGAAGACTTTTTATGAGAAAGGAGGGTGTACTTGTTCAGGACACATTGGAGTTTGAGTTTTATGAGGCACATTCTAACCACAGCTCATTTACATGAAAGGGAACTAATGTGTGACGGTATTATATAATAGACTTTAAAAGCCTCTGCTCCTCACTGTAATAACACAAGGAGTCCTTTGGGTTCTTCTAAGTGCAAGTGACAGCTTGCTTTGTCATTCTGTAAATTCTGGGTCAAACATTGAGAACCCTAAGTTGTAAAGTGAGCATCAAATCTGCCCCAGGGAAGTCAGGCTTCATATGTGTTCCATTATCTGTCTGTAGCTCTGGTGTCTACACACGAAACCAGAAAGCCAGAGGCAGAGGACAGAGTATGGTTCAGTGCCTGAAAGTCCAAGTTCTGGCCACTAGCTTAGGGTGGTCAAGGTCAATTGAGAGGAGAGGATGGAAAGTTCTAGGCCTGCAGTGTTGTTATGGCAACCACTTGCCACATGTAGCTGTTGAATTCTTGGACTGTGTCTAATACCACAGAAGACCTGAATGCTCAATCTCATTTTATTGTATTTCATTTGAATTCATTGTAGCAGCTGCACATGTGAAGATGTGTAAGTCTAGCTTTTCAGTTGACAGACTGAGTGGCCTCCATGAGTCCCAGACTTCCTTTTTTGAAAATCTATTCAAAAGGCTTTTAAAGATCTCTGAAATGCTCAGATTCAAAACAATTATTTTATATATGCTAGAAAGATACTGGTTTTCTCATAAGGAAATTTCTCTTCTTTTTTTGATTTATTTATTTGTATTTTATGTGTATGAGCATTTTGCCTGCATATATGTAAGTGTAACATGTGTGTGCAATGCCCACAGAGGCTAGAAGAGGGTGGAACTGGAGTTAGTTGCCATGTGGGTGCTGGGAACTGAATCTGGACATTCTGCAAGAGCAGCCTGCTCTTAACCGTTGAGCCATCTCTCCAGCTCCAGAATTTCTCTTTTTCAGAGATTCAGAGGCAAAGTAGGTTGCCCATGGCCACAAAGCGGCACGTTCTAGCTCTGGGTTTGGTGCTCTTTCTAGCCACCACCTACAGCAGATCCTATCCCTGGCCCTTCTCTCAGCCTCCCAGGTGCTGGGATTACAGGTGTAGGCCACCACACCTAGTTGCCAGCAAGATTTGAAAAAGAAGGTGCTATCACTAAGAACCTGCAAGAAGCCGCATGCTTGCAACTGGGGAGTGCTAAGGACTCTCGGGAGACCCTGTGGCTGCATATCCTCGTGGGGTTGAGGAACTCCTAAATGTCCAGCCTGTTTCTTTTTCTGTAGGCAAATCCAGGGAAGGTGGGATTGTCAGTGTGGTGTTTGGCAGAGAGCCTTCTTCTCAGGGCCTGGAGTGGTGCTCCATTTGGATTTATCATGAGTTCTCACTGTGAGGCTACTGGACCTTTAGTGTGGGTGGTCTTTTCCATTTTAAACTCTTGGAAAATCCTGCAGACTCAGCTTCTTTTGGATGAAGGAATTATTGAGGAAAGAGCTCCCACTGAAATCGTATGTCTCCACGGCTTCGGGAAGGCAGGGGCAAGACAGATGCTTTACTTCTTTGGTTGCTTGCTTGTTTTCAGACAGGGTCTTGCTATGTAGCCTACAGTGACCCTAAACTCATGATCCTCCTGCTCAGCCTCCTTAGTGCTGGGGTTATAGGTGTACATCACTTTGCTTGGGCCACTTGGAGTTTTACTTCTGAGCTGGGGGTCTGACTCACATCTAAATTCACAATCCTGCTCTGACCAGCATCAGCTTTGGGCTCCTATCCAAGTCTGCACACATTTCTGCCTTATTAGATGAGAGGACCAGCGAGACTTTTGTTTACCCTCTTTCCTTCTGCTGACCTCAGCTGGGGGAGAACCCTCAGTGAGTACATCCAGAGCACTGACATTTGAACCCCCAAAGAGAACATAATGGAAAGAGCAGTACCCCTCTATGTCACAGCCCTAAGACACACTTACTTGTCTCTTCCTTTTCTCTGACCACATAACCTTGCTCCCCATGGGTCATCCTGTGAGCCCCCTGACTTCTACAAGAACTTCTTGGGCACACTGTATACAATCACATTATCTAGTTTCTATAAATGACAGTTCTCTAACTGGCTGCCCCAGGCGCAGTTGTCATGTAGGCGGAATTTGTTTCAGATACAAACCACTTCCTCTTTCTACTCTCCCAATATTCAAAAACTCTGGGCTCACATTTCCTTTTCCCATGGTCTCATGGTAGCTGGTTCCCAGTGTCTGCTAATCTCTTCATGAAAGGTCTTGTTCCAAGCGGGAGGATTTTAACTGCACATGACTTACTGCCCTGGGGAAGCTGCCCTCTGGGTCCCAGAGATCCTAGGAAAAGGAAAGGAGTTTGTAGTGTCAGAATCAGTTTCCACTGGATCAGAGAGCTGGGCACATCTCTTTGCCTCAGTTTCCCTAAGAGTAAAATGGAGGTCATTTACTCAAGGGAAGTAATGTAATGATGGAATGAATCAAGAACCCTGGCAAACAGAACTCTCTGTATATACTAGAATGAGCTTAAAAAAATCTCCAAGCTTCCCCAAGCCCACCCCCAACTAGAAGTGACATCTCTTCCTTTGCTCTTGTTAGGTTTTTGAAAAAATATTTTGTTATTTTTCTTTTGTGTGTATATAAGTATATTGCCTGCATGTATGTAAGTGTATACATGTTGTGCAATGCCTTGGAGGTCAGAAGAGCATGTTGGATTCCCCTGGAACTGGAGTTAATGATGGTTGTTAGCTGCATGTAGGTGCTGGGAATTGAACCCAGGTCATCTACAAGAGCAGCCAGTGCCCTTAACCACGGAGCGATCTCTCCAGCCCCTCTTGTTTGTTTATAAAAATACTTCTTTATTTTTATTTTATGTGTACACAGTGTGTACAGTTCCCTTGGAGGCCAGAAGAAGGTGTTGGATCCCCTGGAGCTGGAGTTACAGATGGTTCTGAGCTGGGATATAGGTTCTAGGAACCCAACCTGGGTCCTTTGCAAGAGAAGCAAATGCTTTTAACTGCTGAGACAGTTCCCTAGTCCTCTGTTGTCATTTTAAGACAAGGTCTCGTGTAGCCCCTGCTATTCTCAAACTCTCTGTAGCCAAGGATGACTTTGACCTTCTGATCCTCCTGCCTCCACTTCCTGAGTCCTGAGATTCTAGGCATGTACCACCGAGCCTGGTTCACTTGGTACTAAGAACTGAGCCAGGGTCTCATACGTGTTATCCAAGCACTATCACCTGAACTACATGCCCAATCCCTGTACTTTTGGTTTCTTGAGAAAATGCCTTACTTCGTAATCCATGCTGGCCTAGCAAATTTACCAACCTGTTTCTCAGCCTCCTTAGTGCTGAGTTTACAGGCACTGCCACTAGGTCCTGCTGGAAGGTTTCTTAGCACCCAGCACAGAACCTTGCAGTAGATGCTGGAGAGATGGTCTCTTCCCTAGTTATTAGGAAGTGGTGGGCCACCTGACACACACGTTTGTGTGTGTCTAACATGGTGGGTCCCTCCAGGTATAGCCTGGATGACTCAAAAGCAGGCTTTGTGCTTCCCCTTCTTCCTGGCTTCTCTCAATAATTACTGGGGACATTGAGTAACTGACTGGGATGGGGGTCTTGGCTCTTACTGGATTCTACTGCAAGAGCTTCCCTAGTGAATATGGGAATATAATAAGGGTTTTAGGACAAAAACTCTGCCTTTAGAAGCTCCAACAGGCTAAGGTTGCCATCTACCCCCACTTCTTGATTCAAGAGGCAAAGAACGGAGAAAGAGGATTAATCATTGCACACTGAGAAGAGGAACAGATAAAGAGGTTCAAGAACCCCAAAGTTCAGGGTTGTTTATGAACTTTAGGTTTAAATAGCAGAAAAACTGGAGCTAGGAGTAGAGTTTATTCAAAATTAGGCACTCCTGGTCAAGGTATGGTCCTATTTCCTCTCTAGTCCTGCACGGTAACAGGAAGTTGTCATGTATCTACTCAATACATTTTTATTGAGTTCTTACAAAGATCAGGGACCATACTATGGTTTAGGAACTCAGTGCTGAGTAATGTGAGTTAGAGTCAAGAAGAGTCCACTGGGGGCAATGTTTTTTTTGGGGGCGGGGGGACAAGGCCTTGCTATGTAAGCAGCCAAGCTGACCTTAAACTTGAGGTTTTTCCGCTGCAGCCTCGTGAGTGCTGAGATTGCCAATGTGTACCATCATGTCTAGCTGGGGTAAATGCTCGTAAATGTCTAGAATTAGTGGTGCAGCACAGTGATAAGGAGGAAGCAACTTGTAACAGGGTGTGTGATGATGTCTACAAGCTCCGGGAACATTTTCCTGGGGGAGCAAGAATGTAGCAGAGAGCTGGAGGAGGAGGAGGAGGAGGAGGAGGAGGAGGAGGAGGAGGAGGAGGAGGAGGAGGAGGAGGAGGAGGAGGAGGAGGAGGAGGAAGAAGAGAGGTGACCAGGGTGAGAGGGGAGGAACGGCTGGTGCCAAGACCCTGTGGTGGTGGTGGGGTCCAGGAAGGTACATGGCTGGATAAAGGGCTGAAGGAAGAACAGAACTGAGGAGAAACAGTGAGCAGAGACTGGTCTAGTCTTGAGATCAGGCTCCATCACATCCATGGCTAAGCCTATTGATTTTGCCTTCACAGTGTCTGAGATCTAGCCACTTGTCTCCTTTCCAGCAGAATACCAATGACCCACACTGACCCGCTCCAAGGGAGGCCTCAGTGACCCCGAGAGGGTCACTCGGCTGCCTCTTTCCCTGGCTTTCAGATGGTGCATTCTGTTGTTTTTCTTTCTACCTCCTAGATAGATCCTTTCTGTCTCATTTGTAAGATTCGGTGCCCTGTCTGCAACCAGCTACTAGATCCCAGAGTTATTCCAGGCCCAGCCCCAAGCCTCTAACTTCCTCTCTGGAAGTTGGATAATTTCATCCATGCTGTGGTTTCAACCCTTGCTTAAACAAGGGTGACCCACAACTTTCACCACTCAGACCTCTCCTCTGACCCCTTGCAGTTTACTTAACATGTCCACTCTGTGGTCACAAAGCTTCCTCCAACTTTCTCCGTATCCAAAGCCAAACTGTGAATGATTTTTCCTTTAAACTCAGAGCCCTTTCAGAATTCCCCCGTCAGTTCAGGCCTCAGCATCCTCTCCTTCTTGCCTCTGGAAGGACCTCGATGCCTTCTTTTGTTACTTCCACATCCAACCAGAAACTGAGTTCTGGTACCTACCATCTAAGTACCTCTCAAGTTCACTTTCCTCATTTCTCTGTCAGCAGCAGCTCCAACCTGAATACTGCCAGTTTTTCTTTGGATGACTACACAGCTTCCAACCTGGAGCCCACATGTGCTCTGGCTTCTTCTAACTTACTGTCGATCCTCTGTGGGCCAGCTAAGCTTTGTGAATCACGCAGAAGTAGCTATCATATTGTTAAGTCTACTTTAATCTTAAAATTCTTCCACACCTTTCAGGAGAAAAACAATCCTCTCCT
The DNA here is from genome assembly GCA_035773235.1 of Eospalax fontanierii. Taxonomy (NCBI): domain Eukaryota; kingdom Metazoa; phylum Chordata; class Mammalia; order Rodentia; family Spalacidae; genus Eospalax; species Eospalax fontanierii. Next base: position 15,593,362 of record CM069545.1, read on the forward strand.
TCCTTCCCTCCCTCACTTCTTCATCCTCCTCTTCCTCTTCCTCCTCCTCCTTTTCCTCCTTCTCCCTCTCCTTCTCTTCTTCCTCCTCCTCTCTCTCTCCCTCTCTCTCATTCACACATACTCTATTTTGCAACAGGGTCTCATATAGCCCAAGCTGGCCTTGATATATAGCCACAAATGACCTGTACTTCTGATCCTCCTGTGTCTACCTCTAGAGTACTGGGATTACAGGCATGTACCACCATACTCTGTTTAAGGAAGATGACCTAAGATGATCTTTTGTTTTTTTTTAAACAAACAACAAAAAGATAGGATCTTACTATGTAGCACTAGCTGACCTGAAACTCACTATGTAGACCAGGCTAGCCTCAAACTCACAGAGAGCTGCCTGCCTCTGCCTCCTGGGTGCTAGGACTAAAGGTGTGTGTCACCACACCTGGCTAGGAAGATGATCTTTAGTGACACTTGCAAGATCTTGCATGTTCTCACACAGCCCTTTCCTTTCTGTATCATGGATGTTTTTGGTTGAATTTATGGGATAATGGCCTCTTGGCTTGGACTTGGAACACTCAATAGTGCAGGTACAATCATCTCTCAGAGTGAGAGCAATTCTCCCAATGGCTTGCTCTTTTCTATTTCATGTTGATTATTTTTTTCTTTTTCTTTTTCTTTTCTCCCCATATGTTGATTCTTACTACCTTCAGTTAAAGATTAATTGGTCAACGAAACCTTGGAATAGTTCCCTGTTGGAGCCAGAATGCCTGTGTGTCCCCATCAAAAGTTGCTCTAGTTACCAGCTGTGGTCTGTGGGAAGAATGGACTGTATTTAAGATGCACATTCAACTGGTTCCCTCTTGGTTATGAGGCCATGACCCAGGATCCTCCCAGGGAAAACCTCTATATCTCTTAGGTTCTTTTGTTTTCCCATTGTAGCCATGGAAATAAAGAAGCCTTCTCTTGCCGGGGAATCCGTCTGGCTGTGGACTGGTTCAGGGACAGAGGACACACCTACATCAAGGTTTTTGTCCCATCTTGGAGGAAAGAGCCATCACGATCGGACACCCCTATTAGAGGTATGCCATGCCCTGTCCGTGGTAGCGTCTCCCACAGTGGTGCTCCCTTCCCTCTTTGATTACTGCTGTAGTGGTCTGTCTTCCTCCTTGTACCAAAATTTCCATGAAAGTCAGTACCTTAACCCCAAGCACATCAAGTAAACACACAGTAAAACCTTATTGACTAGACAAATGCTCTATAACTTTTATTTGTCCATGTATAGACAAATACATTACTCTACCATTTAGTGAATGACTTATATTGAAAAAATAATTGTGCTAATAATTAGCTCTGAAGAAAGATTGGATTTACACTTCATCCCTAATAGTAAATAGGATCTGAAAGAGACGTTCGTTCTGTCAGGTAATATTTATTATTTGTTGAATATCTACTGCAGCCTCTTCATTTAAAGAAATGGAAATCAAGATCCAGGAAATTAGTTTTGGTTTTTTTCTTTTCTTTCAGTACTGGGATCAAATGTGGAGTCTTGCACATGCCAGACAAACATTTGACTGCTGAGTGGCATTCCCAGCCCTATTTTTAATTCTTTAAAATAGTTAAAAATTTTTTTGATTGTGTGAGTGTTTTGCCTGCATGTATGTAAGTGAACCATATGCATACAATGCCTATAGAGGTCAGAAGTAGGTGTGGGATCCCCGACCTGGAGTTGCTGACCATCATCATGCGGGTGCTAGGAACTGAACCCAGGTGTTATGCAAGAGCAGCCAGTGCTCTTAACCATTGAGCCATCTCTCCAACCCCTTTTAAGATATTTTTTATTACATTTATTTATTTATTGGACAGGGGGAACATGTCTCACAGCTCAAGCGGAGGTCAGAGGACAATCTATGGAAGCTGATTCTGTCCTTCTACCATGTGGGTCCGTGGGAGCCAACTCAGGCTGTCAAGCTTAGTAGAAAGTGCCTTTATCTGCTGAGTCATCTATCTCATGGGCCCCCTATTTTAATTCTACTCTTTGAAAGATTTATTATTTGTGTGTGTGTGTGTGTGTGTGTGTGTGTGTGTATTGTGTGTGCACACACACAAGAGCATTTGGGTGTCTGAGGAGGTGAGAAAATGACACTTGGAGCAGGAGTTATAGGAGGCTATGAACTATCTCATGTGGGTGCTGGGAATCAAATTCTATTCCTCCAAAAGAGCAACAGGCTCTCTTAACTGCTCAACTATCTCTCTCCCCTTAATTCTTAATTAAATCAGCTAGGGATATTTGAAACTATAAATAATAGAACACTGTGGTTTAAATAATCAGGGTTTTGTTTGGTTTTCTTTTTCTTTTCTTTTTTTAGGTGTAGAAAGGATTGAACCCAGAGCTTTACTCACACACGCACTGGGCGTCCCACCATGAAGCTACGCCCCCCAGCCCTTCTTTGTTTTCTGTTCATCTCTCTCATAACAAGAAGTCAGATGCTAAGTCTTTGCTGTATCAATTTAGCCAAATCATTAGGAGGCTCTGCCTCCAGGTCCCAGGTCATTCTGTGATATTTCCTTCACTTTTCCTTCCTGCCTTTTAACCAAAAGGATCCGCCCCCCCATCTCTCTCTCAGAACCTCATGTAGTCCAGGCTAGCCCCAAGCTTAATATGTAACTGAGGATGACCTTGAACTTCTGATCTTCCTATGTCCATCTTCAGAGTGCTTAGATTACAGGCCTGTTTTCTGTGTGCCAGAGCTGGAACCTAGGGTTTGTGCATGCTAGACAAACTCTGCCACCTGAGATATCTCCAACCAACCCTTTCGCTTGTTTTAAATTCCACTAGTGGTTACCAGTTGTAGCTTCTTCCATTTCTGTCCCCTCTATTTTTTAAGTAAATGCTGTTCTTAGGAATGTATCTTTCTAGTTATTTCTATACTAATATAGACTTAAAAAAAGTTCTCTGAACTCCCACAAGTTCTATTTCATATTTTTTGGAGGTTACGTCTTTTTGTTTTTCTTAGTCGTTCTTGCTCTTGGGTTTTCTTCTCTAACATCTGTTGACTTGTGACTGTGTTTTATTGTGCATAGGCAGTTAGCTTGGATAAAATGGCACAGGTTTTCATTTACCTTTTACATTTATTCATTTGTGTGTGTGTGTGTGTGTGTGTGTGTGTGTGTGCATGTGGAAGTCAGAGGAACACTTGCAGGAGTCTGTTCTCTACTTCTATTATATGGGCCTTGAGAGACCGAACTCAGGTTGTTAGGTTTGGCAGCAAGTGCCATCTTGTTGGCCCAGCTTGGTTAAATAAATACCTATGCAAGTGCCATGGAGTTTCTCTCCTAGAAGGAAGATCTTTCCCAGTGGCAGGGCTGACTGTGGGTATTTACTGGCAGTTTTCCCTGTGCACGCCCTGCACAAAGCAGGCAGGAAGCAGGGCCCTGGCCGACTGCGGATTCCAGTGTAAAAACAACAAAGGCCTTATTCTTGGAGATCAGCACAACCAGGCCTTCCTTCCTTCCAGTCATGTCCTCTCTTCTTCATAGGGAGAGTGATGGAGACAAGAGCGGGTCCAGCCCCTCTGCCAGCACTTTGCCTGTGCTCAGCCTGCTCTGCAGCCTCCAGGAAGCCCACTCCTGCCTCTCCTCTGTCTCCTGGGCACAGCTCTAGGTGGACATATGGCACTCCACACTCTAGGGCCAGCAGGATCCTCTCTGCTTGCTGTCTTCACAAGCCACTTGTAATGTGAATGTGGGTCCTATTTTGTATTTTTCTGTCATTTCTATAGGATTCTTAGACAGTTCACTTGTGTTCAGTTCTCTCATGAACTCATGACTCCCAAATAATTCTTTGTGATCTGAACACAGAGACTGGTGGCTTCAACCTAGTCAGTTGTGTAACAGTTATATGTAATATGGGTAAAGAGTAGGGAAATACAAGACCAGTGAGATGGCTCAGTGGGTAAAGGTGCTTGCCACCAAGCCTGACTGCCTGAGTTCGATTTCTGAGACCCACATAGTGGAAGGAAGGAATCAACTCTCCTGAGTTGTCCTCTGACCTCTACATATGCACTATGGTGCACTCACATAAACATACAATAACTAATGAACTAAATTAAGGTAATAAAAATTTGTAATTGAATTAGGTAAATTATTTGGGGGTAGGGAGTTTGTTTGTTTGCTTGTTTACTTATGACAGGATCTCATTATATAGCCTTTACTGGACTGCAGCTCCCTATGTAGCCAAGGCTAGTCTCGAACTGGTGGTAACTCTTCTGCATCAGCCCCGAGGTGCTGGGGATTACAGGTGTGTGTCACCATACTTGGCTAGGGATTGTAAAATAAGCCATAAAAGGACAGTGTAAAGGAAGACATGAATAAATATAACCACATTAAAATAAAGACTTCTGTCCATTAATAGATACCACCACCCAAAATAAACAAACAAACGATAGAAAAGTAGGGCCTGGAGAGAGGGCTCGGCAGTTAAGAGCACTGTCTGTTCCTGCAGAGGACCTGGGATCAGCTCCCAGCACCCACATCACAGCTAACAATCATCAGTAACTCCAGTTCCAGGGGATCTGATGCCCTCTTCTGACTCCTACAGGCATTGCACAAGATAATGCACTTACAGCAGGCAATACACTCATACACATAAAATAAGAATAATAAATAATTTTTAAAAATAGGACAGTAAGAGAGAGAATGAGAGAGAGAGAGAGGTCTTAGTTTGTGGCAGGTTGTACCTTCTTGAGCTTCTGATCCTGCTTCTATTTCCCAAGTGCTGGGATTACAGGCATGTGCCATCAGGCCTGGTTTATGCAGTGACTCAACTGAACTCAGGACGTTGTGCATGGCAGGCAGGCACTATACCAACTCAGCCACATCCCCAGCCATACATTTTACTGATGAAAAAAATACATCTCTAAATTTATGGGACAAGAACCCATAGGAAGATGAGCTAATTCATAAATAACCTTTTACAGAAGAAAAATGAAAACATATGCAAAGATATTCAATCTCATTAGAAACCGGAGAGCTATGCAAAATAAAACCTCATGAGGGGCCCTTTTATACCTAGAGGATAAGCAACAAACTTTTAGAGCTCTTCCCTAGGGAGTTCCTTGGACTTCCATGCCAGAGACTCACTTCCTGATGGTAGTAGGCATGTAGGCATGCCCAGACCTCACCAACACCTGGTGAGCAAGTAAAGGGCCGTTCTACTTGGGGAAAGTCCAGTGTGTAACTAGTTTGAAAATGACCCTCACACACGTGTTTGAGGAAATAAAAGCAAGGGTACTATAAACACAGAGCTTTATGGCAGGGTGTCCTAAGGGGAAGGGAGGATTTTGAACTGGGAGTGATAGTAGGGACTTTCCAAGCATGGCTTTCCTCATCTCAAAGTTCAGGACACTTTTTATTGCATGTACCTTAGACGTACTCTGCGCTTTGGTTGTTGTTGTTTTGGTTTTAAATTTTATTTATTTTTATTTCATGTGTATGAGTGTTATGTCTATATGTAAGTGCACTCGTGTTGTGGTGCCTGTGCAGGCCAGAAGAGGGCGTCAGATCCCCTGGAACTAGAGTTACAGGTGGTTGTTAGCAGCCATGTGGGTGCTGGGATTTGAACCCAGGTCTTCTGTAAGAGCAACCAGTGCTCTTAACCGCCGAGCCATCTCTCCAGCCCCTGTTTTGTTTTTTGAGGCAGGGTCTCATGGAGCACAAGCTCAGCTTGACTTCACTATGGCACCAAGGCTGGCCTTGTACTGCTGTTCCTCCTGCTTCCGCCTTCTGGAACTATAGGCATTAAAGAGGACTGAAGTAAATCAGCCTTGGTGTCACAGGCTAGTAACCCTAGCACTTGGGAAACAGAAGTAAGATTGTGAGTTTGAGGCCAGCCTGGGCTATATAACAAGAAACTGTCTCAAAACAAACAAACAAACAAAACAAAGGAATACCCAAGAACTGGGGCTCAGCTCAGAATCCAGGCTGTGTATTCTTTTAAAAATTTACTAATTAATTGTGTATATGTATATAGGCCAGAAGTCAACCTTGTGCTGTGCTGCTCCTCAGGAGCCAACCACCTTTCTGTTGTTGTTTGTTTTGAGACAGGGTCTCCCTGTAGCCCCAGCTGACCTGGGACTCACTGTGTAGACCAGGTTGGCCTTAATCTCACAGAGATTCACCTGCCTCTGCCTCCTGAGTGCTGGGATTAAAGACATGTACCACCATGCCCAATATTCCTGAGCAGCTCAGATCTGTGCTTAGTCTTAAAGGTGAATGAATGGTCTGGAGCTTCCAGCCAAGGGTTCACATGTAGTCTTCTAAGTGGATGCCAGGCTACCAGTCATTGTTTAAGCATAACTAGGATTTCAATTCAAGCAGGACAATCTCTCACCAGAAGCAAACCCAGTTCTCCTACAGTAGGGCAGTGTGGCCCGTAACACTTAAAAGACCAAGATCTGGGCTGAAATCCTCTCTTCCCTTTTTATGAAGCAAGGTTCTGTTATGTAGCCCAGGGTGACCTCCTATTTACTATGGAGCATAAGTTGACTTCAAATGCTCAGCCATCTGCCTGCCTCAACCTCTCTAGCATTGGGGTCACAGAAGTAAGCCACCATACCTTGCTCCTGAAATCTCCCGTCTAAAGCAGTCTGTTTTGTTTCGTACCATCCTTTGGACTCATGACAAGGCCAGGACAGAAGCCAAAAGCCCCTTGTCATTTCTTCCACTCCCGCCACTGGCAAATTCCATGAAATGTAGTGAAAGAGGTCAACATCAAGGAATGGGGGGAGATGAGCGTTTCTTCCTGCCCCTTGGAAGCTTCCTGGGTCTCGGGTCTCACCAGTTGTAGTGCATGGGGATGATGAAGGCTCTGGGAAGCAGGTCCTTTCCTGAGCCCTGACTCCTGTTTGTCCCTGTGGCCACAGAGCAGCACGTGCTGGAGGAGCTGGAACGGCAGTCGGTGCTGGTATACACTCCATCTCGCAAGGTCAATGGCAAGCGGGTGGTCTGCTACGATGACCGCTACATAGTCAAGGTGGCCTACGAGAAGGATGGCATCATTGTCTCCAACGACAACTACCGAGACCTACAGAGCGAGAACCCAGAGTGGAAGTGGTTCATTGAGCAGCGGCTGCTCATGTTCTCCTTTGTCAATGACAGGTAAGGGGTGAGTTGGGGGACCCCAGAACCTGGGCTCGGGGTCTCAGACAAAGCCAGTCCTGCAGATGGGACCTGCCTGTGGTAACCAGGCCTCTCCAGGCCATGTGGTCATCTCTGTCCCTCTTGGTCTCTTTTGTCACCATTTTCCCAGGAGTCTGTCCTTTCTTCCATAGGACCATGTGGTTCATATGATAGTCAAAGTGACTCACCACAAAGTTGTCCAACAGGTAGACCAAGAGTGTGTTCAGTGCACCACAAACTTTTCCCCCCAAAATAAGAGCATTAAGATAGTCATGAGAAAAAATTTGCTTAATTTTATTTCCTTTCACCCATTTCAAGTTTTTGCTGTTTAAAAAATTTCATTTATTACTTTTATTTGTGTATCAGTGTATTGGCTGCATGTGTGTAAGTGCACCCCTGTTGTGCAATGCCCTTGTGGTTCAGAAGAGGACATCAGATTCCCCTGGAACTGAAGTTATGTATAGTTGTTAGCCATCATGTAGGTGCTGGGAATTGAATTCTGGTCCTCTGCAAGAGCAGTCAGTGCTCTTAACTGCTGAGTCATCTCTCTAGCCCCCAGCGTCCCCCCTCCGAGTTTTTTGGAGGGGAGTTGATTTTTTTTTTTTTTTTTTTTTGAGTCGGGTCTCCCTGTAACCCTAGCTGATCTGGAACTCGCTATGTAGACCAGGCTGGCCTTAAAGTCACAGAGTGCTGGGATTAAGGTGTTTACCACCACACCCGGCTTTCTGTCTTTTTAAAAATATTGATTGAAACAGTATGATAATTCAGACTGACCTTCTACTCATATGTAGAGGATGATGACTTTGAACTTCTGATCCTCCTGCCTCTACCTTATAAATGCTGAGATTACAGGTGCGGCTCACCATTCCTGGTTTATGTAGTGCAGAGGAGTCAACCCCGGGTCTTCATGCAAGTGCTCGTCCCCTGGAGCTCTACCCCCAGAATTTGTTTTTTTAACTTTTGAATTACTTATAGGAATAGATAATAAGATATTTTCTTTGGCCTGTAACAATCTTAATTTGCTTGGAATTTGCTGACCCTATCCATGCCTCTTGGTTGAAACAGCCACACCTGGCTCCTAGATATTGGTCCCAAGAATCAGGTCAGCCTGGGACCAAACTATCTAGAGCTGAGAATTGAGAAGATTGTCAGGGTCTCAAGGCACAAACCAGTCAGCAGGCACCTGCAAGGCACCTAAACGAAGATAGGGAGGAAATGACACTCTGTCCACCATAGATGAGTTCGGCAGGGGAAGACACATGGAACTGGACATCTAGTACCTGATTTCTGCTCCAGACGATGATTGATTAACTCTGGGCTTTTGGCATGTGCTTTGAGACAAGCTCCCCAATTCTGTAAGGACATGGACTGTGCCAGTTCAGCTATCATGTTTCCAGCATGCTGGCACATAGTAGGCACCCAATAACTGATGGTACAGGAATGCATCCATGCATGCATGCACAAATGAATGAGTGTTTGTAACCCAGGCAAATGGAAGATGAGAGAAATAAAAGAAGTACTTCCGGCAGGGCTCAGGTCACTTGGTTATGAGAGAATGGCGCCTGACCCCAAAGCTATGAAAAGGGATTAATAATAGTGTCTGAAATGAGAGACCTGTGCCCCAGAAGGGACAGCAGTTATGTGCAGGGCAGGTCTGGATATGGTCCTCCCTGCCACCTGCTCTGTACCCAGGAAAAAATGCCATGGCAAGCCCAGGACAGAAGCCTTAGAGCAGCTACCCTGCAGTAACCCTGACTGTCACATCCAGATCCACAGGCCAGCAGCTCTCTCTGTCCAGCTTTGGCCTAGGAGATTCTGGCAAGTCTAACTGTGGGCTCCAGAAATGCTCACTGAGGGCTGATGGGTCATGGCTGCCTCTGGACTGGTGACAGCCAGGGGCTCAGGCCAAGTCTTTCTGACGCCTGGCCCTCCGCTAAGGGGTGGTCAGGAGGCAGGGCCCGCCTGCCTGTGAATAAAGATACCCGCCCCAGTGCCCCGGGCATGTCCACAGGGCCCTGTTGGCACAGTGCCTGCTCCTGAGAGAGCAGGAGGTAACGCCTTTGGGAATTTTTAATAACTGCAGTGGGCAGTTCCCCAGATTCTTGGTCAGGTCCCAACTCTGAGAAGCCGGCTGTGTAGCTGGAGCTGAGCCCTGGAATCAATACTGGGTCAGAGATCACTCAGCTCTGCAGGGAGGGACTCACATGACTCTCGGGGGACAGCAACCCATCAAGGCAGCTCTTCTCTCATTTAAAACCCACCTCATCTAGAATCTTTGTATGCTCTGGGAGGGGGATCCTGGCAACAGAAGGATTTATTGAAAAGGGATTTTAGTAAATCCAAGTTTTTCCTCTACAGTTCTAGTTTATCTCATCTTTTGTGGTACTGGGTTAGAATTCGGAACTTTGTGCATGCTTAGCAAGCACTTTATCACTAAGGTACATTGGCAGCCTTTTTTGTAAATTTTATTTTGAGATAGTGTCTTTCTATGTTACAAATGCTGGCCTTGAACTTCCAAAACTCCTGATTCAGCTTCCCTAGTACCTGGGATTGCAGGTCTTAGTAACCAACTTCTGAGGCATTTTGTTTTCTGCTTTGAGTCCTGATCATTCTGAGTACAGATTCTGTTCCTTGTCAGGGCCGTGTGCCAGGGAGGAGAAGCAGGAAGGAGGCAGGCTGGCATCAGAGGACCACATGTGAGGAGTCGGGGCAGTCCCAGAAGCTGAGGTCAAGCCCAAAGGTTCCTCCACACCTGGAGTTTGCAGTAGGGGCGGTGGAGGGGTCAAGTCAGGAAGAGGCACTGTATGTAGGGCTCTTTCACTGACTGACCTGCTGGTATTTCAGATTCTGTCAGTACTGACCTTTCACCCTAGCTGGGTGGCATGGGATAAAATTTCCTGACAAAAGCACCTTACGGGAGAAAGGGTTTATTCTGGCTCACAGTTCTGGGTCACAGTTCATCGCAGTTGGGAAGTCACAGCAACAGGCTTTGAGGGAGTTTGTCAATCAAGAAGTAGAGAGTGACAAACACTTGTGCTCAGTGCACCTTCTTCTCATGCAGTTCAGGCTCTTAGCCCAGGGAATGGTGCCACCCATGGTGCCTTGGTCCTCCACCTCAACTAACCTAATCAAGATAATACCTCACGGGCGTGCCCAGAGGCCAGTCCCCTAGATGATTCTAGATCTCATAACGCTACAGTGAAGATTAACTTAAACCTCCAAGAAGCTCACACAGCTCCCAAGCATCCTAGGAGCTAAGCTAGCTGTCTTTTGATGCCATAGTCTGTTCTAAAGTTCTGTAAGGATAATGGGAAGTCTGGGAAAGCCCTAGTGATTCGTGTTTCCTTGTTCCTGGACAAAAGTTAAGAAGTTGTTAAAATGTAGATTTCTGAACAACTTCTGATTCTGACTGTACAAGTTGCTGAATGATTTTGAATCTATTATTCTGCACCCCTTTGGGGGAGGCTTTGGGGAGATGCTAATGTAAAGAGAGAGGGTTATACTGTGATAGCCCTCCTGGGTAGAAGGTCCAAGCCATCTGGTGTTTGCTGAGTGACTTCAACCTGCTCTCCTGAGTCTCCTGAGTGGTGAGTCCCATTTGCTCTTGCAGTGGCCCCTAAATGGTTATTTTTCAGGTTCATGCCTCCTGATGACCCCCTGGGCCGCCATGGACCAACCCTGAGCAGCTTCCTGAGCAAGAAGCCGAGGCCCCCGGCGCCGTCCTGGCAGCACTGCCCCTATGGTGGGTAGCACCCAGGCTTTGTGGGATCTGCCTTGGGACCAGTGTGGGGCAGCAGAGGGGGCACAATAGGAAGTGCTGGCCGGCCAGTTAGCAGCCGGGGTTTCAGCGCAGGTTCTGCTCTCAACTAGCTGTCTGACCCTGGAGAAGGGCTTAGCCCTCCTGGACTGCAGTTTCCTAGACAAGGTTACTGTAAAGATGAACCAACATCCTAGACACTTCTACATGGTACATTATGAGGCTGGACACAGAGCCACACTCAGGGCAATGCTGTGTGTAAGGGAGACCGTGTGCCCCCCAGCTCCTGTTCTGGCCCCTTCACCGCCCCCTGGCACCTTATGTTCTTATCCGGATTCACTCTTTGTGATCCCCTATCCCACCCTACTCTGACAAACTTGGTCCATGCTATTATTCATTTGGACCTAAGAGTTTTATCCAACCTGACCTTCTGGCCGTTCTTTCACTAACCTGCCTTACCCAGCCATTTAATGTCCCTGGTATTGTGTTTACAAAAACTTAATAAGGCAAATGGGTGACAGTCAAAGCCGTTTCCTGTTAGAATTAAGGCATCTGACCATTCAGGCTGGCTCAGTCTGTCAGGGTTCACTCTCGGAAGTGACTGGATTTAGATGACCGATTGTCTGGGCTTTGGTTACCCGCGTTAGGACAGGTATGGGGAGAAGGTAATGACTCGTGCAGGGGTGTGGGCATTGCTGGACACCGAGGCAGCACCAGAGGCACAATCCTGCGCTCTCACCAAGAGCTCCACCTTCGTATCAGCTCTGTCCACACAGTCCCTGTAGATACGGAGATGCAGAGGCTAAACGTGGCAGATTCAGAGACCTGGTAAAAGGGTGACCCTGGATGGGGTCTCTGCAGGCTAGGGTTACCGAGCTCTGAGCACTGTGTTCCACCCCACCCCACCCCAGGGCACGAGCTACTTCTATCACCTTCCAATTAGTTCTAAGGTCTTTTCATTGCACCAAAGGCAGCGACCTCAGTGGAGCAGAGGAGGCCTGGGTGGGGGTTGGCGGGGGGCAGGCATTGCCTCTGCTCGCCCCAGGTTGCACCCCGTGCCCTCTCTGCCCTGCCCCTTCTAGGGAAGAAGTGTACCTACGGGATCAAGTGCAAGTTCTACCATCCGGAGAGACCTCACCACGCACAGCTGGCTGTAGCGGACGAGCTGCGCGCCAAGACGCGGGCCTGGCAGGAGCCTCGGCCGTCAGGTGCCCGCGGCGGCCCCGCAGCAGCCCGGCCGCTCCCCTCCGAGACCCGCACCGCCTTGGCCGCCCTGCCGGGGAGCTTCTCGCGGCTGGCCTTCAGCGACGACCCTGCCGGCGGCGTCACGTCCGGACCGCCCGGGCCCGACTGGCTGTCCACGGGCGGCGGCGCGTCCCGGACCTTGGCGTCCCCGAACCCCGGCGGCGCTGCCACGGGGCGAGGCCTCCCGAGCCCGCACGCCTCGCGCATCCCGGACGCCCTCGGGTCTCCGCTCGGCCCGCAGCTCCAGCCACCAGTCGGGCCTGGTCCCAGGGACCTGCCCGCGCAGCGCAGAGCACCCGACGACCCGTGGGCCCCCCTGCCCAGGTCGGGCCGCTTTCTGAGTCACCCGATCTGGGCGGAGCCTGCTTGGGGTGACCACCACCGTTAGGGCACTTTCAGGGTCAGCGCGGCCCACGGTAAAAGCGAGGCTGACGTTCACACTCCAGCGCGCCCTGCGCTCTGCAGCATCTTCTGGTCCGACCAAGTGGACTGCGTGATGGCCTCCGACCCTGCCCTCTCCAACCTGGCCCGGCTCATCCTCCTGCAGAGATCCCAGGGCACTGGTGCGCTGCTGAGGGATACCTACCGGACAAGCTCACTCACAACGCTGCAGGGAGTGGCCTCCGCCTTCCCTTGCAGCTTGGGTGGATGCAAAGCAAGGCGGTTGCCTTGACTCAGCCTGAGTCGTCACTGTGCCCCACCCCACACCCCACACCGTTTTCTTTCATGTCGATTGGGGGAGACTTCCTCCCCCTCTTCAGTGGTGGGTGCCCTTAGGGCTCTTGGAGACCCTCTCTGAGACCAGGGCCTGCTGTGCCGGATGATTTCTGACATTTGGAAGGCTTCAGGTCTCACTGCAGTTACAAGGTTTTGTCCAGAACAAATCTGTGTCGGGCTTCAAGTAGCTCCACAAAACCAATTCAGTGGGACACTGCCACAAATCCAGCCACATGATCAAGCTGAGCTTGATATAAATTCTCATTCTCTCTGTCTCTGTCTCTCTCTGCGTGTGTGTGACACATGCCTTGGGAAGCCACATGAACTCAGTATGGGTCAATGTTTAAAAGTTCGAAAAAGATCTTGACTTTTGTGTCATCAAATAATGTTTACAATATGTGAACAGGTGACCAGGGAAAGGTGTTGATGTTTGGAAGCTGTCCGGTCACCAATGATAACTTCACACATAGGAGAACCCACTCTTGTATAGTCTTTTCTGTGGGGCTCTGAGGGGTTATAGGTGTCCCAGGGGCACTGGGTCCTGAGGGTCTCCTCACTGACCTTTATTCACTTTGCGCACACACACACACACACACACACACACACATTACACCACCCAAATATTACCCACTGTGTACCATGTATAACACACACACACTGCCTTGCTCAGAATTCAGTCTGTTTTTATCAGCTTTCCCTTGTGGTAAGTGTATAGAACAAGCTTTTCTAAACAAGAAAAATCAAGATTTCCTCTCCTTCCCCCTCCACAAAAATCTCAAGGTGGGTCAGCAAAAAGTTGGACTTTGGTGGGGGGTTATTATAACTTTTACTTTGTATCTTCTAGATAACTGTTGCTCTAAGTTTGGGGAAAAGGAGGCCTTTCCTTTACAGGGGACAAAACATGAGACAGTGGTGCCAGAGCATAGACCCAGCATTCTTAGGGGCCTGGCACCTCCAGGCAGCTCCCACCTGTTCTGGTTACAATGGTAGGGGCCAGAGAGATGGTTCTGTGGTTAAGAACACTGGCTGCTCTTGCAGAGGACCTGGGTTCAGTTCCCAGAATCCACAAGGTGGCTAGCAACTGTCCAAGTCCAGTTCCAGGGGATCTGATCTCCTCTTCTGGCCTCTGTGAGCATTGCATGACAGTGGTTACAATGGCAGCCTGCCAGGTTATGGCTCGTTCGTTATGAGTGACTTGATAGCTTAGCTGGCCAGGGAGCTTATGAAGAATCTACCAATGGACTCTGTTCCCCCAATGCCTACAAGTTCCTACAGTGGGTCAGATGCCCTGAGAAAATGCCACTTTGTTAGGAGGCTATATGTGTTGATGGCTTGCCGAGGGTATATGTCGAGAGCAGCTATGTGACTTCCTGACATCTGTACTTCTTAACTCACATTTGTAGCATGATTTCATCGACTTCATCTAGATCTGGGCCTCACCCCATTTTTGAAGGGGACTCTGTCCCCAGAATATTGCTTTTTCATATTGAGGCCTCAGTCCTGAAGAGGCTCCCATCTTTCTAGATCATTCAGGCTTTTCTCTTTCATGTGTCTGTCTCCACAGCTTACCATTGTTAAAGCTGTTTTTTGACTCTCAGGCCCTGTCTCCTTCTGGGAATCAATGCATTGCAAATTTACAGTTGGAAATGTTTAAACTGCTTCCTCTGAGGACAAGTTTGAGTTTTAGTAAGCTGTAAAGCTATTTTATTTAGTTCTCTGTGATTAAGGCAAGTTAAAAAAAAAAAAAAAAAAGGCGAAGGACCAGCGCATTTCAAGTGTAATCCCCTTTGGAAAATTTCCAAAGTCTTAGTATGTCTTTGTGACACAAACGCATAGGTGGGACACATAAATGGAATGTTCCTAGTTGCAAAGCTGTTACTGTGCCCCAAATAAAGCACCTTTTCCACACCTGGACTCCATTGTCAAACTGTGTGCAGAGTCTCCCGCCAGCTCTTCTCTACTCCACTGGTTTTTCAAGTTCACGGTGGGTGAAGCCTGGGATGGTGGCCAGTTTCCTTGGTTACTGTTCAGTGTTCTTCCTTCTTTGGGATGCAGGTGGAGGGGTCAGGGCCCACATCCCACCCTCTCCCACAGGAGGCGCCAGGCTCACTGCAAGCACATATCTTTTGCAGGCTATTCCAATAGGGGGCTTCCCAGGTGGTCCCTATCCACTCCTGATGCAGAATCCTAGAGGGAGAGGCAAAGGAGCTCGGGCGAGACACACGAGCCCATTCTCTTCCAAATGGGTGAGAGACCTGGAGGTAATTACATTGTATTAAGCAAGGTTCTTTGGCTACAATGGCGGCTTACAGAACCGAATGTCAGGAGGCTGGAAGCAGAGGCAGATCAGAATTTCGGGCAGCAAACACTGATAGATGTATCTATTTCTTTTTGTACCTGTTTCCTTCTGTTTACTGCCTCCTCTAAGCCTTCCTCAACACAGTGAGGGCTGTTCTGCTGGCAGATTTAAGAACATGTTCATTCAGGTAAGAAATCAAGGAAGAGTCAGCTCGGAAAAATCCTGGTGAAGAGTTCTGATAGGCCTGAGTTGGGTCACATGCCCGTTCGTAAACCAATCACTGTGGGATACGGAAGTACTATACTCAATCCAGCCGGGCTCTTATTCCCACCTCCGGCCAGGACATGGGTGTAAATTGTGATTGTGAGCTCCTGCTCAAACTTACAGGGTGGATGGAGGTTGGAGGAAGGGGAGGTGAGCAAATCCCTCAAAGACAGGGGTCCTTGTTCACAGAGACAAAACACATACCCAAAACAGTGTTCAAATCTGGGGACTGAGCCAAGGCTTAGGACGGCTCCACCTTCCCTCCCCTGATTTCTTGTCCTCTTTGAGAAAAACCTTCAAGTCTGCTCATCCACAGACGACACAGGTGGGGGAAGGCAGGAGGGCCTGCTGCTACAAAGCCTCAAATAGCATTCCGGCCCTCAAACAAGATGAGGGTTTAGGCAGGATATCACCTCAAATCCCCATGGCTACAGAAGAGGCTTCTTGGAGTCAAAGGATGACCTTGTTCCTTTTTGACTCACAACTGAACTGATGTCTCAGAGGTCAGGAAGCTCTCAGAATCCCAGCAGCTAAGTCTGTCAGTTGGTGGCTGAGCTGGGCATGAGGGGCAGCGGCCTGACCCAATGGGGTCATTCATTTGTTTTGAGTTCCCGGAGACAAGTCTCTATTTCACAGAGGAATGACCTACCTATCCCAATTCTAAGAAGCAGAAAAGGTGTTGGGAAAACAAACACAAAGGTAAGTGGGCCAGCTGAATGCCACGCTTGAAGCTGGCTGACATTGACTAATCCTGATTGACTGATGCTGCTTGATTGACAGACAGATACTAACACTGACTACTGACTAGCACTGATCCAGTGACCTACTGACTGATGATTTGTGACACTGATGATGACTGATAGAGAAACTGATACCGATAACTTACATTGATTAACATCGATAAACTAACACTGATTGATTAACACTGATGATGACTTATTGACAAAGACAGACTGACAGGCATCTACTCTGATTTACTAACTGACTTATACTGACTAGCAATGACTGACATCAGTTGACTAACACCAGCTGACAATGATTCATTAACCTGTGGATATTAACTACTGGCTAACACTACTGACAATGAGAGATTGATACTTACCATGACTGACTAGATGATGGTGTTGCTTAGTTTTAACTTGTCATAAACTAGAATCATCTGAGCAGAGTCTCATTTGAGGTATTGTGTAGATCAGGTTGGTCTGTAGGCATGCTTATGAGAAATTGTTTTGATTGCTAATTGATACAGGAAGATTCTGCTCATTGTGGGCAGCACCATTCCCTAGGTGGGGGCAGAGGGCTTGATCAAATGAGACAGGAAAAAGCTAGATGAAAGCTAACTGGCAGAAGCTAGTGTTTGCTTGTTTCTCTCTGCTTTTGACTGTGGGTGTGTCTATTAGCTTGAATTCCTGCCTGGATTTCCTCTCAATGATGGACTATAACATAGAACTGTAAGCCAACTAAATCCCTTCCTCACCTATGTTCCTTTTGGTCAGGGTGTTTTATCACAGCAACAGAACTCACTGATTATGACTGAGTGTCGACTGGGTTACACTGACCATGACTGATGGATGGATACTGAGTGACTGACATGTGCTGAACTGACTGACACTGATTGTCATCGCCTAGCTGACACTGAATGACTGATAAAGGCTGAAGTGTAGTCAGCACCCATGGCTACTGGAATTGACCACTCACATAGGATCATTGCCTCATGATAGTCCTTACTTTATCTGCATTGAAGGTGATCTGGAATACAGTATTTGCATGATCATAAGTTGTATCAAGCTCCAACATTAGGCTATGTCTGAATGAGGCAGTCAGAGAGGTGCTTCCTCCACAAACGAAGCATGGCTCCAGGGTACCCTTGCAATGACTTTGGTTTGAATGGTTGTTTTTCTTTATTGGATTCTTCTTTATATGTAAGCCCGACTTTCCCAAGTAGGGCATACATATTTAAAGGCATGGATTCCAACCAAGTCTCTCCAACAGCCTGGTGAGTCAGAATGAGGGAGGCTCCATTACAGAAACAACACAGTCCTGAGTCTCAGTGGTCCAGACTACCGAGTTTGTTTCCTCTGTACCGTATGCCTTTTGGAGCCTGGATATGGCTATGTATGTGGAAACCTAGGGCGAGGAGAGCATTCTGAAATGCTTATTGTTCCTTATAAGGTTGGCTGTAACACCGCAGCACCTAACTTCCTGGGCAGGACAGGAAGTTGCCATCCTACTTAACGTCTGCCTGTGGAAGACACACTCAGAATGGCACTCATACAATTTACTTGTAGTGGCCACAGAGAAATGCTGATTGGAAGGGATGCTTGAATGAAACAGTCCATCCACTTAATACATTGCTATAAAGCATTAACATAATGTTGTATAAGGATGCTAATGACAGCAAGTGTAGACTATATATTGTGAAGTAGAAAGGTAGATTATATTCTAAAAGGGACTATACGATCTCTTTGAGGAAGATGGCATTTCCCTCTTCTCTGTGCTCTTTGAGTCGATTCAGCTTCAAGGCAAATCAAATTCAAAATAATGATCTGCTTGGTGCAGAAGCAGGTAGTTGATTTATGGCGTTGCAGAACCTGCAGACACTGGCATAGGTCCGCCTGGGGCCCTAGGAGGTTTTCCTTTGCTTGTTTGCCCTGAGTGATTTAGGGGCTTTGGTGCCAAGAGCTTCCCTGATTCTCTCACAGCCAGGATGGGGCTCCGCTCGTACTTTATACAAAGTGGAGCTCTGATCCTTTGACCCATGACCCTTCTAAGAGTCCAAAGGAGGCTCCCTGGAGCTGCTGCTTGGTGCCCTGTGACCTCTACCTTGGCTTCTGACTCCCTTTCAGGTGCCTCCCACTCCACTGCTGAGTGGCTGAGGATGCATAGAATGCGTAGTTATTTCTATCTATTATGATTTATTGTGATGGATTAACCTCACTATAGAGTCCTTGAGCACAGCCAACGCCTGTGGTGCCCTGGAATGCTGGTGTTTGTGGATGCAAAGAAGTTTCCTTCTTTTTTTTTTTTTTTTGTGTGTGTGTGTGTGTGTGTGTGTGTGTGTGTGTGTGTGTGTGTGTAAGAAAACTCTGAGGTCCAAACGGGACCCCATGCAGAGAGGCCAAGGTGTTTGCTCAAGCCTTAGAGGGAACTTAAAGCCCCAGGCCCATTCCATTCCTTCTGGTTTTCTGGTTTTTGTTTATCTGTCTTTGGGGACTGGGTCTCCCTGTAGCCCCAGCTGACCTGGAACTCACTATGTAGACCAGGGTGGCCTCAAACTCACAGAGATCTGCCTGCCTCTGCCTCCTGAGTGCTGCAATTAAAGGATATGCCACCATGCCTGGTCCTTCTGGTTTTCTGAAAAACAAACACAACACAACACAACACAGCACAACACAGCACAACACAACACCACACTTGTGCTGGACAGCGGTCAGTTGTCAACTTGACACACCTGGGAAGAGGAAATCTCAACTGGGGAATTTCCTCTCTCAGACAGGCCTCTAGGCATGGTCTGTGCGACATTTTCTAGACTGTGCAGTGATGTGGAAGGGCCCAGCCCACTGTGGGTGGTGCCACCCTTGGTTAGGTGGCCGTGGGTTCTATAAGACAGCAGGCTGAGCACAGGTCAGAGGAGCAAGCCTGTAAACAGCGTCCCTCCATGGTCTCTGCTTCAGCTCCTGCCTCCAGGTTCCCTCCCTGGCTTCTCCATGATGGGCTGTGACTGAGATGTGTAAACCAATAAACCCTGTCCTCCCCAAGCTGTTTTTGGTCAATGTTTTATCACAGCAGTAGAAAGAAACTAGAACAACACTCCACCTACTTAATTACTTATCCAGCACATATTTTTTAGGGTTCCTATGTGTTCCCAGAAGGGGAAACTGAGCCACACAGAGGTTGCCAATCATTTGTATTGTCCTTATGGAAACTAACTTCTTTTAAACACAATTCAGTGTAAATAATAATATAAATACATAAATAAGTAGTTCTAACCTCACCCCTAGATTGCTTGGTTAGCATGTGAAGGTCTCTAGCTGGGAATTGTCTCCCTAGAGTTGGTACCTCAGGAGCTACGATTGCTACAGAAATAGATGCTAGAACCCTGTTACTCACCATAAAAGATGCCAGAAATAATTGCTAGTTGTTCAAAATGCTCAGCTTTAGCAAACCTGCGCACTGTCTATGAAACCCTGCTAGTGATTCTTTAGGTCCCTTCTTTGTTGGGGGCAGCTGCAGCAGGCAGGGATGCAGGGTGCACAGCCTCCTCAGACCTTCCACACCAAGTAAAACACTTCTCCTCCCGTTTCATTTTTCCTGTTCTAAATCCGGTTTCTCCCTTGCATGACGCTTTAGAGCATCACTGCCCATCCTAGTACCTTGAAAATCCAGATACAGCAATAACTGCAGTTTGTCTGTGCAGGAGCAGGTCTGAGAAACGCGCACTCCATCCACAGATCCATGCTGCTCTACCAGTTTACTGAGACTAGGTGAAGGATGGACCTCCTCTGCTGCCATCTCAGGCCTCCTCTGCCTCCTCTGGAGCTTGGTGTGGGAAGGGAAAAGTCAGGAACGCCCAGCAGGGAATCAATACATGATTTAATGTAACTCTACCTGGTTTAGCTTGATGTTGCTCTTTATTTTTATTTATTTTTAAATATTTTATTTGTTATTTTATACGAATGAGTGTTTTGCTGACATGCACCCGTGTTGTGCAATGCCCCCGGAGGTCAGAAGGGGGCGTTGGAGCCCCTGGAACTGGAGATATGAACAGTTAGTTGTTGTATGGATGCTGGGAACTGAATCCCAGTCCTCTGCAAGAACAGCCACTGCTCTTAACCGCTGAGCCATCTCTCTAGGCCCTGCTGTTGCTATTTAAACACCATATATAAAGTCTTGTCAGAATGAATCAAAGACATAAATATGAAACCTAGAACTCTAAAAGCTCTAGAAAAGTGCAGAAAATCTTTGTGAACTTGAGGTAAGATCCTTAGATATAAAACCAGACTATGATCTATGAAAAAGGGAGCTGATAAACTGGTGCTCTTCAGAAGACAGCAAAGAGAATAAGAAAGTCACAGATGAGTAAAATGCTCGTAAAATACACACGCTTGCAAGGACCGTGCACAGAACACACGGAGAACCACTAAAATCCAATAGCTAATAAAACTAGTGAAAATGTCAATAAGGAACTTTATTTTTAAAGCACGGAGCTGTCACGATGGCTCGGCAGGAAAAGGTGATTCGAATCTAGCAACCTGAGTTTGGTCCCTGAGGTCTACATAAAGGTGGGCGGACAGAATGACTCCACAGAGTTGTCCTCTGATCTCCACGCATGCTCATTGGTGCACGTGTACCCACATATACACACACACACGTGAATGATAATAGATTTTTTTATTAAAGATGTAGCTGATCAGTAAGCACATGAAAATATGCTCAATATTATTAGTCATCTATGAACCACAAATTAAAACCACAGTGAGATACTACTACACACAGAAAGGCTGAAATTCAAAAGACAGATAATATCAAGTGTTGACTGTCTGTCTCAGCTCCCACACTTACCCTTGGGGGTAGGGCTCGACTGTCTTTGGGGCTAGCTCTCCTTTGCTCACTGAAAGGCATCACACAGGCAGATCATGGCGAGAGAGACCCTAGCAAAGCACCTAGGGCCTTATGATCTTCATATCCAATTCATGTCTTCGTCAAAGTCATGCCCAGGGATGAACAGGAGGGTGATGGTTCAGGTTGAGAATACCTTTACGAGCCTGGAGCCAGGCCCCAAGAAGCCAATTCTTTTAAAAAATACTTTATTATTTTACAATTTTATGTGTATGAGTCTTTTGCATGTATTTAAGTACATCGTGTGTGTGATACCCTTGGAGATATTGGAAGAAGGCTTTGGATTGGCTGGAATGGAGTTATGGGCAGTTGTTAGTCATCATGCTGGTGCTGGGAACTGAGCCCAGGTCCTCTGCAAGAGCAGTCGGTGCTCTTAACTGCCATCTTTCCAGGCCTGAAAAGCAAGTCCTGCTTTTGTCTGACAACTCATGGAAGTTGGAATCAGAGCAATTTGAAGGCTTCCTGTCCTTTATGACACCACAACTCATGTCCTGGGGACCAGAGAGAATCTGTACCTTCCTTTCAGCAACTGCAGTGACAGAAACAAAGGCAACCAGTGTGCCTGCTTTTATTTTTATACCATACAGGTTCTAGAAACCGAGTGTGTGAGTTCATCTCCGTGACAAATATCATATCCCACCCCATTTTTCATGTCCAAATCTACCTCATGGCAGAGCTGCCATCAGTTTACTCATTAGTTGGATCTGTTTACGATTTCAGATTAATTTATCCTTTCTTTATCTCTGTGTGATAAGGAGAAAACTTTCAGGAGTTGGTTCTCTCTTTTCACAATGTGAGTCATGAGGATGAAGCTCAGGTTGTCAGGCTTGGTGGCAAGTGCCCCTATCTGTTGAGCCATCTTTTTAGCGCTGATTAAATTTTTTTAATTAAAAATTTATTTATTTTTATTCTATGTATATGAGTGTTTTGTTTGCAATGATGTAAGTGCACCTGTGTCATGCAACGCTCGTGGAGGCCAGCCAGAAGAGGGTGTTGGATCCCCTGAAACTGTAGTTACAGAAGGTTGTTAGCCACCACGTGGGTCCTGGGAACCAAACCTGGGTCCTCTGAAAGAATAGCCAGTGCTCTTAACCACTGAGCCATCTCTCCCATCCCCCTGTTTAATTTTTTTAAAAGTTTATTGCATGTCCTGGTTACTTTTTAGAGTCACCTTGGAAGGGGGAACTTCAATCGAAGAATTTCCTCTATCAGATTGGCCTGTGAGCCTGTCTGTAGGGCATCATCTTGATTGCTAACTGATGTGGGAGGGCTCAGCCCACTGTGGGGGGTGCCATGCCTAGGCAGGTGGGTCTGGGCTGTATAAGAAAGACAGCTGAGCTTGAGCCAGTGAGCCATTCAGTAAGCAGCATTCTTTCATGATTTCTGCTTCAGTTCCTGCTTGAGTTCCTGTCCTGATCCAGGGAGCGTGATCTAGAGGGAGAAGCCAACTCTCCTCCCTTAAGTTGCTTTTGGTTACAGTGTTTACCACAGCAACCGACAGCAAACTAGAACACTGTGTGAAGGAACTAGTAAATGCTCATAGAAAAAATATGCAGTAAACCCGGATTTTACCCCATCTCACCATCTTACCTGCTCCCACGGTGACATTGCATCTACTCAAAATGCTTCCTAAAATTAAGAGCCAGGATGACCTTCCAACATTATGTTTGATAAAGGCAAATTAAGAATGATTGATGTATTAGATGACCACACAGTGGGTGCATACAAACCTTTCATAAGACCATAAATGGACACATTTCAGAAGTTTTTCTGAGAAAAGTTAGTCATTGCTAAGAAGAACCTTCCAGAAATGCTGCCAGGGTAGAGATACCCTGTAACACAGATACTTTACACTTGAGTGGCACAGTAGCATCCATCACACTCCCTTGTGCTATATGATGTAGTTTTCATGTTGATTCATGATGTCATGAGGTAGGTTATGATCCCCATTTAATAGATGAAGCAAGCCGAGGCACACAGAGGTGACTTGCCCAAGGTCACTCAGTTTGTGAATATCGTGCTTTGACTGTGAAGACCAGGTTCCAGTCTAAAACTCCCTCCACTCTACCAGTGAACAGTGATCAAATGGGGCTTGTTCACTCCTTGCTGCTTTGAGGCTAAGAGGCCTCAAGCCTAAATATGAATCTCAGCTCTACTTCCCTCTGTTATGTGTCCTTAAGAAAGTACCTAGCATTGCTGAACCTCAACATTCTCACAGTAAAATGGGCCCAAAGAGCATCCGTTATATTGGATCATTGAGAAGATTAAATGAGATACTATAAACAGAGCCCTAACTGCAGTGCTTGATTGAGTTACTGCACAGAACATTGCATGTAATGTTGTTATCTAAGTAAGTTATAAACGAATGAACACAGTGCCTGGGGATGTTCAGGAGCCTCTGAGCATGATCTACGCTCAGCTGGCACTCTATGAATGTTGGTTTTCAGTAATTTTGAAGGATGTCGATGTTCAAGCCAGTAAGCAGTCTTGCTATTTGCAGATGTGGTATTCACAGATACCTGTGGAAGGAGGAAACCACTCTGTCACAAGCTGTGTTGACTAGGGACCCACTTGTCCCAGATCGAAGGTCAGAAATACTGGTATTGTTATTGGGTCAGTTTTGTTCTTAGCCCTGACAGGTACCCTCCAGGACAGCTCGAGAGCTCCAGTGCCCTGTGGAGAGCTGGTAACAGGAACTCTAAGGTCTCTGGCCCTGACAGAGCCACACATTTCTGTAGTCCACTGCCAGCTTGTTTGGAAATGGAAAAAGTACACTGAGCTCCGGCCCTTGTAGATTCTTCCCACCCAACTTCGGCTAGAGTTTCCTGTTCACGTTCTCACGTCAGATTTGGGTCCAAAAGTTGTTTGTAAAGGGCTTCAAACTCTGCCTTAGTGTTGGTGCGGTTCTGCGAGGAAGCTCCGCAAAATATTGGCCTCAGCCCTCCAGCTTCTGGAAAGGAAGGAAAAAACCACAGTCCAGAAAATTCTTTAGAAAACCATGCAGCTTTTGCGGGGAGGGGCAGACATCTGCTATGGCTGAGAAAGGAGCCCACCATCCACTGTCCTGCAGCTCAGGTCCCTGTTCTCTTCTACACCGGTCTGCTAGAGCACCAGGACACCAACCTGACCCTCAGTGTTGATGCGGTGGTCCCCGCCCCCACCATCCGAAGTGCATGTGAGTGCTTACTGTGACCGTTAGGGGTCACTGTTACAGCAGAACACATGTGCCCGGGGGGTGGAGACAATTCCAGTGAGGCTCCAAGTCTAGTTGCCACCGGCTTTCTGCATCCTGATCTTGTTCCCACCAGTCTAGCAGCGGGACCTGGGGCTAGTGACCAGTGACCAGCCGATCTGTATTTCATGGGTGACATTTGCCATCTAACCAGAATAGCTCTCGGAAGACAGAACAGCAGTGGTTGTCATGGCCTACCTTAGAGGCATGTTAAATATGGTTGCATGTTGTATTTTAAAATTCATGTTGTATTCATCATAAACGATTTCAAACATATAGAAAGTTAAGAGGATATTTATCACATTCCCAAATTGAATTTTAATATGCTTGCTATCGTGCTTTATTTCATTTAATAATAATTATAATTTTCTCTAAGCAGATATTACTGCATATTTTACTGCAATTATTCTTGGGTACCTTGCAGCTTTTGATATTTTAGTCATTATTATTATTATTGTTGTTTTTTTCTTTTTCCGCCTTTCCTTAACACTTTCTGACAGTCTACTGTTAGTACATTTAGTTTTGTTCGAACTAACATTAGATTCCTAGTTGAGATGATTCTTTTATGAATTTCTTTCATAATTTTTTTTGAGACATGGTCTGGAGCCCAGCCTGGTCCTGAACTTGCACTAGCCCTTACGTCTCTGCCTCCCTTGGGCTGGGATTCCAGGCACGCGCCACCACACTCCACCTCATAGTTTTGAAACACTGAGCGATCTTTGTATAGGCAATAAGATAGTTCATTTCCTCCCTTGGCACTGAGGATGGAAATGCTCAGCTCTCTTCCCTAGGGATACCATTAGACACACGCAGCTAGAGTGACTGAAGAACTGAACTTTAATTTTTATTTAATTTTCATTAATTATACACATCAATGGCCACAGGCAACTCATGGCAGATGTCCCTGCGAAATGCAGCTGTGGGCCTCTGCCGGACTCTGTGTGATGCTAGTGGCAGTTTGTCTCTGAGGTTCCTCTCACGTGGCCTTTCTGCTGGTGGCTTACTGAGCTGCTCCCTTGTTATTTCTGTCTTGGGAAATTCAATGAAGAAGTCAAGACCACAGTTCCCCAGGGAAATATGAAAAGTCACTGGCCTTGACACCAAGCTTGATCCCGTGAGGAAGTCCCAGTCTTCCTGCCGCGTGCTGGCTGTCGGAGCATCCACTATTCAAGTCTGCTTCCTGCTTCTCTCCTAGGCAGTAATTTGCACCTTCCCTCACCATGTACCATTCATAACCAAACACAGCACAAACTCACACTTTCAGTGAAAAGTCGTGGCATTCATTTTTCTTTACAAAGAAAAAAATATGCATTTGAATATTAAAGAAAAACTAGGGGTATTAGAGAGATGACTCAGTGGCTAAGAACGCTGGCTGTTCTTGCAGAAGACCGGGGTTTGAATTCCAGCATCCACACAGGGGCTAACACCTATCCGTAACCAGTTCCAGGGGATCTGCTGCACTCTTCTGAGGACAGTGTATGACACGGGTGAACTTACATACATGCAAGCAATACACTCATACACATAAAACACAAGCAAATACATAAATAATTTAAAGAAAAAGCAGGGCTGGGACGGCGAGATGATTCAGCACGTAAATGCACTGAGTTCGATTTCCAGGACCCACTTGGTGGAAAGAGAGAATTGGGTTATGCAAATTGTTCTCCGACCTCCATAAACACAGTGTCCAGTGCATGATCATGCACATAAACACACACAAATAAATAAATGTAAACAAAAAAACAGAAAAAAAGAGATACACAGCTTAGAAAACTCAGGAACTACAATGAAAAGAAAAAAGATTGACCGTGTAACATTTGGTATATTTTCTTCCAATGTATTTTCAGGAACTAAAGCTCTTTATCTTGTTGAAATTATTTAGCAGATATGATTTAAAATCTTGTTTTTCTCTTGTAATAATATTACATGAGTATTTCTTCATCTTACAAAATTTGCAAATATGATATGGTCAGAACTAATATATTTTCAAACCAGGCATGGTAGCACTGACTTTAATCCCAGCACTCAAGAGGCAGAGGTAGGTGGCTCTCTGTGAGTTCAAGGCTAGCCTGGTGTACTTAGTGAGTTCCAGGCCAGTTTGGGCTCCCAGGAGACCCTGTCTCAAAAAGACCAACAAAACAAAACAAAACAAAACTATATTATTCTCCCAGTGGAGAGACCGTCATTTTCTTAATTTGTTACACATTACTTATCTTTCCTTTTTTATGCCAAGATAATTATAAACATAAAAATATCTTGGTATGAAACTCACCCAAAGTAAACTTCTTAGGTACAACAAAGTAACATATTTTGGGGGCCTCGGATGCCTATTGCCAAAGTATTTAGTCACAA
Organism: Eospalax fontanierii; assembly: GCA_035773235.1. Lineage (NCBI taxonomy): Eukaryota > Metazoa > Chordata > Mammalia > Rodentia > Spalacidae > Eospalax > Eospalax fontanierii. Next base: position 15,620,017 of record CM069545.1, read on the forward strand.
AGTGTGCAAGTCTATGCTGTCGCCAGGAAGTCCCTTCACCTCCTGTATCACTTTGCTTTCTCTGTTGCTGTGGTAAAGCATCGTGATCAAGGCAACTTACAGAAGGAACAGTTTATTGAGTTCATGGTTCCAGAGGGATAGGATAAAGCCTATGGGGTGGGCAGCATGAGGCAGGAAGAGCAGAAAGCTGAGAGCTGATGTTATCAAGCACATGCAGGAAGCAGAGAGAACGAGCTGCAAGTGAGGCAAGGCTAGGAACATTCAAAACCCACCCAGTGCTGTGCTTCCTCCAGCAAGGCCACACCTCCTAAAGAGTCCATGACCTTCTCCAAACAGTACAGCCAACTGGGAACCATAGACCAAGGGTTCAAACACTTGAGCCTATGGGGGGACAGGTCTCATTCAAACCACCACACCATCTCTCCATCAGCAAGAATTTATCAAAAACAAACCCCCAAACACCATCATCATCACACTGGCAGTTTGACGTGCAAGGATTTTAAGAAATATTTTTATTTTATGTGTATTGCCTGAGTATATGTAAGCGCACCTGTGTCATGCAATGCCCATGGGGGTCAGAAGGGGGCATCAGATCTCCCGGAACTGGAGTTACAGACAGTTGTTAGATGCCAGATGGATGCTGGAAATTGAACCCAGGTCCTATGCAAGAGTAGCCAGTGCTCTTAAGTACTGAGTCAACTCTCCAGCTCCCAGGCAGGAAATTTTTAAAAATTATTTTAAATTGTGTGTGTTGCACCTTTTGCTACAACTGTATCTGAGTCTATCCGCTGCCGGGCTGAGGAATTGAAGACACACAAGACACACACAACACAAACACCAGAAATGGTGGAGAAGCTTCCAATTTACTCAAGCAGGGTGCTCAATATATATTCATCCAGCAGGTGCCAATAAAGAATTGCAGGAAAGTTTCACGGGGAGTTTGATAGGGGGCAGCAGTTCAGGCTTCCAAGAAACATCTGAGTACATGACGTGCACCTGGTTCAGAACAACTGCGGGTAGGCCTCTAAAGGTCAAGCTGTTCTCCATCAAGTTGTTTACGTACAAACTGCAGCTGACAAACTGAAGCTAGTTCCTGGCCGGAGAACCTAGCGGAGAAAAAGGTGTGTGTGTGTGTGTGTGTGTGTGTGTGTGTTACATACTCTTAACCCTGAGCTAGCTCAATAGGCAAGAAATTTAAACTCCATTTCGTTGCTGAACGTTAAGCTTAGCATGTTTCTTGCCTCATTGGTGAGTTCTCTGTTCAACAGTCTTACCCTACCTACTTGGTTATCAGAATCTCATTCTTGATTCATTCATCATAAGAACATGACACCTATTAACTGTAGCAACCTTCTGCCTGTTTTATTTATTGTGACCATTTCCTTGAATCCTTTTTGAAAACCTGGGTATTTGGACTTCTAGTATTTCAAAGCCTCCTTCTCCTGCTGCAGTCGGCCCTGCTGCAGTCTGCTCTGCTGGCTGTGGGTGCAGGACAGGCTACTCATTTCTTGCTCCACTTCCTTCCTATTGGGCATCTTTTTCCACACTCCAGTCATCAGCCATAGCTGACTATCTTCCAGCAATACTCTTGAGGGCTCAATTGCCCCCTACCTAGCTCTACTTAGGTGTTTTGTTTGTTTGATTTTGGTTTCTGGATATGCTTTTTAGAGATAAAATCTTGCTGTGTTGCCCAAGTTGGCCTTGCAGCCCTGGACTCCAGCAGTCCTCTGGCCTCTGCCTTGTGATGGCGCTAACGGCAAGGGGCGAGTCCCCGGAACCCTGGTCCCGATGCATCCCTCTCGCTGCGCCTTCCCCAGCGCCTACTGTTCATTCTCGCTCTTTGTCTCCCTGAAAGCACCAGCATCTATCCAGCTGGCAGGAAGTGGGTGACACCCGTACCCATTCCCCGCCATGACCAGTATCCTGCCCATTTCCCCAGCCTCTCTGCGATTGCTCCAATGGATTCTTTTCTGAAGGAGAGCCATTTTTTTTTTTTTGTCCCTCAACCTTTCCTAATAAAAAAGTTTAAAGATATAAAAGTACAGGGACTGGAGAGATGACTCAGCAGTAAAGACCACTGGGCAATAAGGCAGAGGACCAGGGTTCGATTCCCAGCACTCACATGATGGCTAACAACTGCCCATAACTCCAGCTCCAGGGGATCTGACATGCTCTTCTCATCTTTGAGGGAATTGTATAACCCAGGTGCACTTACATACATGCAGACAATAACCTCATACACATAAAATAAAAACAATAAAAAATGTAAAAAGATATAAATGTGTGCCGGGCATGGTGGCACATACCTTTAATCCCAGCACTTGGGAGGGAGAGGCAGGAAGATCTCTGTGAGGTTCACGTCAGCCTGGTCTACATAGGAAGTTCCAGGCCAGCTGGGGATATAGAGAGACTTTGTCTCAAAATAAAAAGATGTGAAAAGCTCTTAAGATGTGAATGTTATGCATCTTCTTTTCAGACATCATGAATGCTAACATTAGCCGCTAAATGGATCAAAGTTTTTAAAGAATAAGGAGACTGTCCATATTGCTACAACACTGTTGGGCACTCTATAACCCTCTCTTTCTGAAGTGATCATGACTCTGAGGTGGCTGTGCGTCACACAGCATAGACATAGAAACTGCATAAAGTGTCATCAAATATCACGTGTGTAGATTCTTTTTCATGTAACATTGTACGGTGAGAGCTAGCTCTGTCAGTGCAGGAAATCCCTTCTGCCAGCCTCGAATTTAGATGCCATGGTTACCATGCATTTTTCTCAATACTGCTTTGCGAAGATGAGCAAAGATGGGTCTAACTCCAGTTCAAGTGCTTTAGTCTGGATGTGGGCTTGGAGAGCCTGCTTTAGGAAGGACTTCGATCTCATGCAGTGCAGGCCATGGCTCTGCTTTGATTCTCACACTGAGGCTTCTAGCATGGCCCTGACAACTGACCTGTGGGGTGCTGATGCTCATCACACCCCTTCTCGGAACACACAGGGCAGCTGCGGTCCCCTCTCCAGGGACTCCTTCCTGGGATCAGCTGAAGCTAGTCTTGTGGAATACATCAAAAGGGGATCCTCTGCTTTAATAGTTTCTTTTAAACTGTGGCGACATCAACTCTGTAGACCGTATTTCTGAAGGCAGGACTGCAGAAAGTGAGCTCAAACATTTCTGGCGCAGGTTTTCCTGGTGAAATGTTTCAACATAAAATGCTCCCTTGTAATTAAGCCATCTGTATTTGAGCTTTTCCTTGCTTGACTTTAGTTCTGTTTAGTCAGCGTTTTTGGGCTGGGCCACATAGTGAGCAACTAACTGAAAGACATTCTTCCTGCATGTGTATGTGGAGAGAGCAAGGGCTGGAGCTGGGGGAACACAGCACCCTTCCCTCCCCAGCACTGCGTTCACTGTGGAAAGAGATTCTGCTAAGCAGGGGGGGGAGGGAGGGGGGAGAGAGAGAGAGAGAGAGAGAGAGAGAGAGAGAGAGAGAGAGAGAGAGAGAGAATATGATGTCAGTTGTAGGAATCCACCCAACTGAAGCAGAAGAAGGAAAACAATCTGTTAAGCAGATCACAATGCAAGAGGCAGCTGATGCCAGGTCTGGGGCAGAGTTCCCAGCCCTTAGGGTGCTGGGGTACCCCAACTGTGGACTTGCCACGCCCCTTCTTGGCCCACCACAACTACAGCAGCAGCAGCAGCAGCCAGCTGAAACTAGTGCTGAAGTGATGAAGACTGAATTCTTGAACATTTAGCAATGAACACAAGGTTCTTTCTCCCTCTCACAAAAAGCAAGGGCCAGAAAAACATGGAAGTGTTCAGTTTCTGTTTCTTTGGTTAAAGATACCGTCCTCTCACATTGAGAATTCTACTCGCTGGATTTGAACATGTGCTACTAAAGAGGGAACCAAAGGGAAAAATACTGAAGCCACTTTGTTATTTAGTCATTTTGAGATAAGGTCTCATCCCAGGTTGGCCTCGAACTCCCAATGTAGCTGTGGATGACTTTGAACTTTTGGTCTTCCTGCCTCCACCTCTGGATGCTGGAATTACCGGTATGTGCTACCATGGCTGCGTTTGGATGCTGTTTTCAAACTTGGCAGCACAGGGAGGAGGGACCTAATAAGACAGAGGGCATGACCACCGCCCTGGGCTGAGGGCCAAGCACAGGCAGTGACTGTGTCTTGTCCAGTGTCGGAGCTCCAGACCCCAGATGCTGCTTTGCACTTTGGACTGCAACTCTGAGTAAATGGACAATGAAAGTTCTAAGTGAGGTTTGCCATCTGATCACCATTTGGGACTTTAGAGAATAGAACCATGTATATATAACCATATATATACAGTTGTTTTGACATAAGGTCTCTCTATAGCCCCAGCTAACCTAGAACTCACTTTGTAGACCAGGCTGGCCTTGATCTCATAGAGATCCACCTGCCTCTGCCTCCTGAGTGCTGGGATTAAAGGTGTTTCATCATGCTTGGCACCAGATATGCTTAATTAATTAATCAATCAATCTGTTTATCTAATGTGCATGAGTGTTTTGCCTGCACGTATAAGTGCACCAGTGTCATGCAGTAATCAATCTGTTTATCTAATGTGCATGAGTGTTTTGCCTGCACGTATAAGTGCACCAGTGTCATGCAATACCTGTGGAGGCCAGAAGAGGGTGTGGGATCCCTTGGACCTGGAGTTATAGAAAGTTGTTAGCTACCATATGGACACTGGGCCCTGAACCCAGGTCCTCTGCAAGAGCAGCCAGGGCTCTTAACTACTGAGTCAGCTCTCCAGTCTCCCAGACCCCAGATATGTATTTTAATGAAAGGCTCTAGGAAACAGAACCAAAGGTGAGTGATGGCTGTGGAGGATTCGTGTACCACAAGATCCAAGCTTGGAGGAGGCCTGAGCCCAGAACACCATCCCTTATATCCCCCGGGACATGGCTGACTATGTAGGACCATGAGCACAGTGGGGCAGGGCGTTTCCTTCTGCCTGGCCGAGTAAAGCTGTTAGTAACATTCCTGCTGAAATCTGTAAGTAGCACAAGTTGTCCTTTCTCTTGGGCGTCACGTATTGGGGAAGGAGACTGGAGACAGACACTTGTTTGGAATTCTGGCCTTGATCTTGTTAGCTCTGTGACCTTGGGCCCCTCCTTGCTTCAGTTCTTCCTCTGTAGAATCAAGGGGTGCGTTGGCTGTTTCTTTGAGTTGCTTTGAGGATTTACATGAGCTTATACTTTCGAGGCTTTTAGAACAGTGCCTGGCATAGCACACACTGGGTGCACCACAGTAAAAACCCACCAGTGTCCAGTTTATCTGCTGACAAAATCTTGTCAGATCAGTGTGGTTTCCTTTGGGAGAGAATTAGCTGTGTGCAAAGTATGGTGGTCACTTCTGCTTGGCATTGTCATTACCAAGCTAGGCAAATAGATGTGTTCTTGACCATATAATGTGTCCAGCCTTTTCACATAGGGACAGGATGTTGTCATCTCAAAGTTCATGTTTGAAAACTGCATAACTGAGTTACCCTCCCCCTAAAACTGCAACAATCCCATAACTTAATGTTTTGAGTAAGTTTACAATTTTATGTTTTGCATTCATTGCTCTCCTGGGGCACATGTGACCTGCAGACCTGAGTTGGACATGTCTGTAATGTGAGAAGCCCAAGGGTGAGCTCAGAGACACTGACCCTAAGACTGTCATGGCCACTCCATGCTGAGCATCCTGAGGGTGACACACAGCCTCGGCCAGCAAATAAACACTAAGGATGTGGACAAGAACCCGTGCAGAGTTCAGTGTTCACACTGAGCAGAAGAAAACTGGGCTGAGAACAGCAGATATGATTCAGTAGTCATGAGGTAAATACACTGATAGAACTTAAAAACAATAACTGAAGAAAACGACCCAGTTGGTGACTGGTTAGGGTACCTGGAAGTCAGCTGGGATCCACACACCCCGAGAGCCCAGGAAGAACACATTTCGACCATGCCTTGGTTGAGAAGCTCCAATATGTCATTGTGCAGAATTGGAAGCATGGTGAGTAAGTGACACAAAGCAAGCAGCCTGCTCCCTAGTGGGTCAGGGCACCCCAAGGGTCACCCCATGGTGAAGAATAACCTATGAGACCTGGGAGAGAGCCCAGGACCTACGGGAATGGAGAGCAGATTGTATGAGAGACGAGGCTGCTTTGTCTGGAGGAGATGGAGGGAAAATGCTGTGAATTAGGTACGTGGAATATGAGAGGGGATTTGTTTTAGATTCTCAGTATCACGCCTGTCAGAATCTGAAAGGTCAGCATGTCACTCCGTAATCAGTCATCTCACTCGAGGAACGGCAAATCAAATGCTCCAATAAAGGAAGCCTTATACAGTCCTGAGAGGGGTTTTGGGGTCTCTGTGCTAGGGAGGACACAGGTAGGCTGCCAGACACAAACAATGCTCAGGGGACAAAGAAGGGTGGCCTGCAGTCTCCAGGAAATACTGACTGCTCCTTCACGTTTTAGACTATAGGAACCAGCTTCTGCAAACTGAAGGCAGCTCACTCACCAATCATTCATGTACTATGGCCGTGGACAGAGAGAGGAGACTGTGCTTAACAGTGGACTATGGGCAGGAAGCCTGAAACGTTGCTGTGTTCTGCCACTAGATACTGAGGAACTTAAGATTTTGGGGTCCTTCATGGTCATTATAGAATTCATCTATTGTTCACTGCAATGAAACCCCACATGCTGCTTCTCCAAGTCAGCTCGGCAGAGCTTAGCCATTACCTGGATTAGCAACTGTCTAACGTGAACTCGCTGTTCTGTTCTGAAAAGTCTGACGCTTTCCACAAGGCCACGGGAAAGATTTTTATTAAAACCAAAAAGGTAGTAATTAAGACTTCAAGCCAACTCCGGTAATAAGAGGTAGGCCTGCTTTGTGTCACTCATTATGCTGTCTAGGTTACATGGACCCAGTTTACAAACATGTGGTTGCTGCTTCGTTTCAAGTCTGTCTTTCCACTCTTCTTGGGAAACAGGAAGTCAGGGTTATCATATACTTTATATTTGATTTTTTTCTTTCCTCTAATTTTTGAACAATCTTCTTTGGAAAAATATCCTCTCATGTCCTTCTTGGCTTCAATTTTTTTTTTTAACTTCCTAATTGTGTGCAGAAAAACCCCCAAGTCACTTAAATACATATCCAAGGAACCTTGATTTCAAATGCCAATTTTTGAATTTTCTAGAATATCCAGGTATCTACTTCTCCAGCCTCTTTCAGAAGAAGACAATAAAACATTATTAGTTAACCCTTAGGTTTTCCAGTAGTGCTATGCTTTATTTCAGTATTTCAAATGCAATGCATTCTCATTAGTGGGTTAGCCTGGGAATGTATCATTTATAAGATTGCTACTATGGGAAAACATATTGGGTTCATAAAGGCTATATTCACTGGTTAAGTTGAACAGATGTTAGACCTTACTTGACCTCCAGATTAAGGATCATCAATAATAATTACTGACCTCTTACTATGTCCCCTGCCCCACCCCATGGTGCTAGGAGTCAAATTCAGGGCCCTGTGCACAGCAGGCAAGTACTCTATCCCTGAGCTATATCTCCAGCTGACCTCTTCTTCTTTTTTAAAAAATATTTTTATTTTATGTGTATGAATGTATTGCCTGCATGTATAAAAGTGCACCCATGTTGTGCAGTGCCTGCGGAGGTCAGAAGACAGTGTTGGATCCCCAAGAGATGGAGTTATAGACGGCTGTTAGTTGCCATGTGGGTGCTGGGAATTGAACCCAGTTCTTCTGTAAGTACAGCCAATGCTCTTAACCACTGAGCCACCCCCCTCCCCTGCTGACTTTTTACTATGCCTGGGGGACCCTGTCAGGATATATGCAAATGGAGGTCAAAGCAGTAAGGGACACCAAGCTGGCAGAAGCAGGAAGCACATCCAGACATCCAGTGTGAAAGGGCCATACTATGTAGACCAGGTGGCCCGGAACTTGCTGTGGAGACCAGACTAGCATGGAATTCAAAGATCCACCTGTTTATGATTCCTGAGTGCTGGGATCAAAGATGTGAGCCACCACACTTGGTAATAACTCTTAACAAAACAACAACCACCACCACCACAACAGCAATAACCTAGGGCTATGACACTCCAGTATTTATTAACTGTGCCATGAGGGTTAATATTCTTTTGAGAACAGAGTTCAGTGAGTTGTGATGGTTCTGTGATGCTGTTGGAAAAGGATGAAGGGCAGTGGGTCTATTTTAGGCCAAACACGAATACCCATGTGGGCCAATACTGGGTGAGTCTATTGAATAAAGCATGTTTTCCTGGATAAAAAAATGTTATACTTCATTATAAAATATTGTCGGGAGCCATTTGCCTGCCTTGAACTATGCCCTAGTTTTGGGTTAGGCAGAAGTCAATCTCGTGCACAGAAGTGCTGTTGGAAGCAGGAGTTTTCATTATACAAATGATTCACACCTAAGGAGAAATCTATTTTGCATCTGAGACTGAGGTCACATGAAGATCTTTGAAGGAAGCCAATCACGTCTTAAGTTATTTTGCCTGTGTTAGTATTGTTTTGTTCACAGTATAAATAGGCGGGGGGGGGGGGGGAGACTTAATAAAGGCAAGCTGCTTCAGTGTGACTGACAGTCCTCCTGAGTCTCCTGTTTTTTCTCTCTCTCTACATTTTCTCATCCTCACTCCCCACTTCGGGTACAGTCTGATTTCTGCCAGCGGGCTCCGGCAAAATATACACTTTAGAAAGTAGAAAAGCAGCAGAAATACAAGTCCTTCATCTTCAGACCAGCCTTTGATGTTTTGAAAAATGTCTGCAAAGTGGGCTAGGGGAGGTAGCTGTTGGCAAAGCCATTGCCTCGAAAGCTTCAGGACCTGAATTCAGTCCCCTCAGGTTACATTAAAAAAAAAAAAAAAAAGGACTCAGCTGCCACCTCCTAGACTAGGCCCAGAATGTGCTAATCATGCTCCACTGCAGGATGTGCTGCTGGAGAGCTCAGGACCCACCTGGTGAGCTAGCCAGAGTCCCACCCACTTGGTTGCCATCTTTGGCCTGTCTGGACTAGGCTGAGATTGGGCTATTCCGACTTCAGTCCAGAAATGCTCTGGATCAGCCTGGCAAGCATACAAATGTACCCCTCCCCACGCATCAAAGGGGCTTCTTTTTGCATCAGATGGAGACTATTACAAAGTTCCACAACCTGTCAAACTTAGAGAATCAGTGACTGTAAGGTGCCCAGCCCTAAGTGACACATCTACAATGTAACCTATACGCCCAAGGCTCAGGGCAGGTGGAAACAATGTAAGAGCCAGAGGTACAGGACACCTGCTGCTGGTCAATGCATCCTGGACACGACAGAAAAGCTGCACCGGAGAGATCTCCACAGAGACAAAACCAATTGACATGCCGAGCTGAGGGCAGAAATTTCGTGGTGTCTCACCTCAAGATGAAAAGCCTCAAGCAATCAAAGGATGCTGAGGGAGGAGAATCAATTCTCTCTAGGGCCAAGATCTCTGAGACGTCTAATCCCAAGTGCACAGCCCTAAACACAGGTACACACGAACATCACTAAGTGGACTCCGGCCATTATATATGTATATTTATGAATGTATGTCTGTATATGTAGTAATATCAAAGAGAATAAGAACCTGAAAGGAAATGGAGGGCACAGGAGGAACTGAAGGGGCCTGGGAAGGGCGGAAATAATGCAAATCCAACACTCACATATGAGATTCTAAAACAAGACAGTTCTAGGGGCGTGAAATGGGGGCTAGATGAGGGTGGAGGGGGAGGGTGGGGGCTAGATGAGGTGGAGGGGGAGGGTGGGGGCTAGATGAGGGTGGAGGGGGGAGGGTGGGGGCTAGATGAGGTGGAGGGGGAGGGTGGGGGCTAGATGAGGGTGGAGGGGGAGGGTGGGGGCTAGATGAGGTGGAGGGGGAGGGTGGGGGCTAGATGAGGGTAGAGGGGGAGGGTGGGGGCTAGATGAGGTGGAGGGGGGAGGGTGGGGGCTAGATGAGGTGGAGGGGGAGGGTGGGGGCTAGATGAGGTGGAGGGGGAGGGTGGGGGCTAGATGAGGTGGAGGGGGAGGGTGGGGGCTAGATGAGGGTGGAGGGGAGGGTGGGGGCTAGATGAGGTGGAGGGGGAGGGTGGGGGCTAGATGAGGGTGGAGGGGAGGGTGGGGGCTAGATGAGGTGGAGGGGGAGGGTGGGGGCTAGATGAGGTGGAGGGGGGAGGGTGGGGGCTAGATGAGGTGGAGGGGGAGGGTGGGGGCTAGATGAGGTGGAGGGGAGGGTGGGGGCTAGATGAGGTGGAGGGGAGGGTCTGAATGTGAGCGGAACACACTGAGTAAAGTGCTCACATAATAAACTGCTTGTGAAAACTTCGCATGACGGTGTGTGCTCGCACCCTCAGTACTAGGGAGGCGGAGAGGCGGGACCCTGGGACTTGCTGGCCAGGGATCGTAGTCTACTTACCCTGGGACTTGCTGGCCAGGGATCGTAGTCTACTTACCCTGGGACTTGCTGGCCAGGGATCATAGTCTACTTACCCTGGGACTTGCTGGCCAGGGATCGTAGTCTACTTGGTGAGTTCCAGGCCAGCAACTCTGTCTCAAAAAAAAAAAAAAAAAAAAACGTGAACGTTGCCTGAAGACATGACTGACCTTTGGCCTCCATGTACACGAGCACCTGCACACACATGTGCACCTAATACAGCTGAACATGCACCCACATATGTTTGCAAAACAACCCCCTTTGACATTGTTGAATAGAAAATTTCGATCTCAGTGACTGAAAAATTGGTATCTGATCCATGGAGATGACTTAGAGCAGTTTAGAAAAAATAAACAGCTAACTGACCTCTTAATTATGCTGTTGAAAGAAAAAATGCCTTAAAAAGCCATTCATGAGTGTGCTGGTTAGCTTTTTGTCAACTTGACAGAAACTAGAGTCACCTAGGAAGAGGAAGTCTGGGTAGAGGCATTTCTTCTTCTGGCCATGTCTATGAGGCATTTTCTCCTCCTCCTCTTTTTTTTTTTTTTCTACTAAGATCAATTCCAGGTATTAAAACATAGAAAAAACAATGGATTTTTAAATAATTGCATGTAACAATACATTAGCCTAAACTATAAATACAAAAATAGCCACCCCCCAAAAAATCCCAGATTTAGAATTTTGGCAAGAAATAATCTAACTAGAAAGATGTATACGAAAACAAATTCAAAGACAGCTCAGTCTGTGTGGAAAGCTCCGCAAAGCTGAGTGGCTGTCACAGAATTCATATTGATGGTGAAGACAACACACTTCAGTCCTGACTCTGCATATTGCAAGTCTTTAGCCCTTATTTTAGAATATTTTGATTTTTGTGTATACTACACATGTGCCATGTGGGAGCCAGGGGACAACTTTTGGTGTCAGCTCCTGAGGAATGCCGTCTACCCTATTTTTTGAGAAAGGGTCTCTTACTGGCTCATTCATTAGGCTAGGCTGGCTTACAGGGCAAGCTGCAGGGGTTCTCCAGTCTGTGTGAGGCATTTCCTTAATTACCAATTTCTGTGGGTGGTTTCATCCCTGGGCAGGGCGGCCTGGGTTTTATGAGAGCCGAGCAAGCGATGGGAAGTCAGTTGGTAAGCAGTATCCCATGGTCTCTGTTTCAGCTCCTGCCTCCAGGTTTCTGTCTTGCTTCCCTCAACGATGGATTTGTGACCCAGGAATTATAAGGTAAAATAACAACTCTTTCCTTCCCAAGTTGTTTTTAGTCAGTTTAGAGTGGTTTATCACACCAACAGCGAGTTGGTTCTAATCTTCCTCCTGCTCTTCTGAATCAGGTTCATATATGGGGAAAACCAATTTAACAAGTGCTCAGCTAGAACTCATCTAAATATTTTATTGAGCGTTTTGCCTGCATGTAAGTGCACCAGGTATGTGCAGTGCCTGTGGAGGCCAGAAGAGGGCATCTCATCCCCTGGAACAGGAATTATGGATGAGTGTTAGCTGCCATGTGGATGCTGGGAACTGAACCTAGGTCTTCTGCAGGTACTCTTAACTGCTGAGCCATTTCTCCAATCCCTGTAAAAGACATTTCTCAGTTTCCCAGACAGAAGCAATAGAAGTTAAAATGCAGCAGAGTTGCTTAATCTTCAAGATAAGATGGCTCAATGGATAAAAGTGCTTGTAGTGGAAGCTGATGAATGAACTATATTACAGCACACAGATACTCATTCTGGAATGGTCTTTGATGTCAAAAGACTTAATGTCATTTTTCTAGAGTAATTCAACCAACTTCAGTTTCATGGACTGCATAGTCTTCCCTCACATCTGAAACTTCTCATTGCTCACTAGAATTTCCCATCAGCACTAAATTAGGATGGAAAAAGTCAGAAAATGTGCTCACTTTTGTGTTAACAGGCTTTCGTTAGCAGTTTGAAATTAGTAACTACTACAGTTTTGGGTTATGTTGATATTATTTTCTGCATGACTTCAGTCTTATCTATCATCTATCTGTCTATAAGTTTTCTTCAAGAGCGGCACTACTGTACACTCAATTCAGTGAATGTTGCCTCCCTAGGCTAAAGGGCCCAGGGAGTCACATGTATTTTCACTAATGGGGTAAAAATATCAAAAATTAAAAGAAACCAACAAGTAGAATACACTGAAAAGAACCCAAACCAAACCAAACTCCAACCAAATTTCTGCCTCAGTTGAAATCTGGTTTCACTCAATTAAAAAGCAGCCTGGCAGACAGACATGGTGATTGATGCATGCCTATAATCCTGGGACTTGGGAGGCTAAGGCAGGATGATTTCAAATTTGAGGTTAGCTTGGTCTACACAGTGAGACCTGTCCACAAAAACAAAACTGCCAGTCAACCAAGCAAGACACTCATAAGCTACTGCAGACACTGACAAAATCCAAGAAAGGCGATGAAAGCCAGAAGCTCATGAGAAGACTAAATAACAGGGTGCTGTACCTCTCCTGATTTCAATTAACACTGGGGCACTACCTGTCCCACCAACTCCAAAAACAAGCCACAGAATCCACATTAGAATATAAGTTTTTTAATTTTTATAAATAACTTATCTGTTACAAAGATAGTTTACCCAGCTAAATCACAAAACCATCAACTCAAGATATCCAAATTACGTTTTATTAATAAAACAAGTAAAAACTGATTTATCAATCTTCACATAGAACTGCAGAGGAAGCTGAAAAACAAGGCCTGCTTTGAAACAAGATGCACCGAATGGACGAGCGTGGGGTCTACTGTAACTAGGACTGCCGGATCTTTCTCTGTACACAGCACGCCAAGCCTGCAAGCCAAGGCTCTGACCTTTTAGCAACGGCCTGTAACTCTCTATTTATTTAAAACACAGCCACTTGCCAACACTTACAGTGGGTGCCAATCTCTACCGTCTCCTCTTCTGCTGTATTTCAGCACTGCCCTTAGCTCCGTTCTAAGCACTGACAGATAATTTCATAATCCCTTTTAAATGCATACTGTTACTTTTTCTTGATTCCATTTAGTTATATACATTCCTGATCATCTGAATATTTATTTTCCTTACAAAAATATATCATCAAAATAAAGAGATGTTTGAGGTTGCTTCAGTGTTCAAGTTTGCTTGTTTTTCTTTTTCTTTTTTCCAGCTTTTCTTCAGTTGTCCTAAAGATGACTATGTTTTATAAATACACATGATACTACCACCAAGTCAGGTTAGAAATGGATTGTTCCAACAGTAAAGCATTTAAACTTCTTTAAAAAAAAAAAAAAAAAAAAAAAAAAAGGGATGACGGCCCTGCTGGTTTTGAAGCTGTACTTTCCCAGTGGTAATCTCCTGTGAAAGCTCTGCGGGACAACAAGAGATGGACAAGCTCTGTCAGTGGGTTAGAAGACCTTCTTTGAGCTTCCGTGGAAGACAAATGTGTTTGGTCACCCACTGCTGACTCAGTCTATAGAGACACCTACAGACATAACTGTAATATTTCCTGCCATTCCTTGTGCAGCATTTGTACGTCTTCAAAGAACACTGGCACCCATGGGGGCAAAGTACAGAGTAAAGTTATTTTGTGCATAGTTTCATTTCATTAATGCTTTTTCTATTTTACGGCATTGCTTTTCTCAGGTAAGGCTTAAAAAGGAACATGATCGTGCTTACTCACTAAAAGGAAAAAGGAAAATTAGTTAACAAAAGTTATTACACTATACATATAGAAATATAAGAAAATAATGAAGAAGAAACCACTTAAGCAGACTGGAGCAATCTGTACAGTAGGAAGAGCGCTGGGGGTTTCACTGCGGATTTGTACAGACAATGCGTACTGCTTTCCTCTTCACCATTAGACCCTAGATGCTGGCTTCACAGAGACGTCTTCAGGGAAGACAAATACAAGGCCAAGAGTACCACAGATTTGTGAAGTTCTTCCCGCATCCACTGGCACTATGCGGCAGCAGAGTTTTTAAATAGTTAAACCTTGTTCTTTCTCTTTACGCATGTAGTGTTTGACTGAAAGCTTTAAAAGAACAAGACAGCTATCATTATATTCCTCCCTCCTGTCAAAATTCAGTAGTGACACGAGAGGGTAAGTGTGGCACACCGAGGCATCAGAGAGAGAACGGTCCATCGTTGGATGTAGTAACACTGTACACGGTCAGGCAGCAGGCAACCCAGTCTTTAAGCAGGTCACCTTTCACGTGACGAATTTCAACTGCCCATGACATTAGAGTGAGGTATCATTAGCTCTGGGCTGACACTGAACATGAGTACACCATCATCTGGTCACTCCTTCATCTGGACAAAGTCCTCTGTAGCAGTGAAACGCCCGACGACAGACGACTTTCTGGAGTTTTAGGGAAGACATGGGCCTTCTGGCTCAGAAATGCCGTGGCATCTCGCACTGTTCACAGCGGATTAAGGCTGGATGATTCAAAAAAGTACAGGCAGTGCAATTCCACTGAGCCCCCTCATCATCTTCTGTATCTTGAGTCTTTGGTGCTTTGCTAGTGGACCTCTGATCTATAAAGAAGCAAAAAAAAAAAAAAGTTTTTTTTTAGAAGTAAAAAAAAATATCACAAAGTCTGACAAACTACTGACAATTCAAAAGTAGTATAAAAATAGCTTGCTAACCAGAGGCAACAAGTGGCTGAAACAGACATGTGCCTTCCTATCACCAGAGTCCACCAGCTGGCGCTTCTCTGAGGAGAGCAACATGAAACGGTTATGCTGATCACCTAAGGGAGCAAATAGCTTCCTCTTTCCCCTTTACAGCAGAAGAAAGGGTAACTCCTTGTGAACATTCCCATAATGCTGCTGAGGACTATGACAAGCTGTCCTTTGGAAAGACAATACTGGGAGTGTATTTAAGTCAGAGTTTTATTTTCCCACTGGAGTAGTGTTTAAATTTATTTTTTTACTAGGAATGGAAGTTTCCATTAAGTATATTTTTCAATTTGCTAAAAACACAAGCCTTGAGTAGCTCAAATAAAATATAAAGAACTCATTTTTTTGCCTTTGTTATGTTTTAGAGACAGGGTTTCCCCATGAGCCCAGGGTGGCCTTCAACTTGCAGCAATCCTCCTGCTTCAGTCTCCTGAGTGCTGGAATTTTAAGTGTGTGCTATCAGCACTTACCTTTAAGGAACTAATTTCTAAACTCTTATTTGTCTTTATGGCAATAACAAACCCAGAAAAAGTCAGCCTGTGTAAAAATGTCATGGTATTTTCTTGTTTTAGTTTTACAATCAGATGGAGTAGGGGGACACAGACTCTGAAGAACACACCCATTCCAGTGCATCCTTTACTACACACAATCTTTTCAGTGTGCTTATGTCTGCTTTGGTTGCCTTATCAAAGTCCCTGATGCAACAACCTTGAGAAGCTTTCCCCTTGGTTTCTTCCACTAAGTTTCACATCATTTAAATCTATAATCCATGTGTATTGATTAAAATTTCTTTGTCTGTGTGTGTGTGCGTGCATCACTGCATGCATGCGGAGGTCAAGGGAACTGGTATTCTTCTTCCACCATGTGGTGCCCAGGGATTGACCCAGGTCAACAGGCTTGGTGACAAGCACTACTCCCCACTGAGCCATCTTGCCAGCCCCATGGGAATTGATTTCTGTATACTGAGTGGGGTAAGGGTTCCATTTCACTCTTCTTCATACGATGTTTGGCTTTCTCAGTGTCATTTACTAGAACCAAAGAGACTATCACTTTCCTGCTGTATGTTTTTGGTACTCTAATGCATCTCATGTGTTTCTATTCTATTCCATTGGTTCATGTTTGTTTTTATTTTGATAGTCATACTGTATTGTTCTGATTACTATAGCTTTGAAATCTATTTCAAAATAGGAGAATGTCATGTCTCTCCTGTCTATGAATTTTAGGGTGTTTTTCCTTGTTTCTATAAAGAATGCTACTCGGATTCTGATAGTGACTGTGTAGAAATGCACCTCTTTGGACAGCAGAGACATCTGACTAGTACTATCTCTAATACATGAACATGAAATGTCTCTGCTAATTTCCTTCTTCAGTGTTTTATAATTTTTGGTGTACAAGTATCCACCTCTGGTGAAATTCACTCTTTTGTTTATTTTTTCCATTGCTATGTGATTAGAACCGTTTCCCTGACCTCTGTGATTTCCTTTGTACACAATTCATTATTCACAGAAGCAAAGCTAATTTTGTGTGCTGATTTTGTATCTTGCAACTTTACTGAAATCATTAGTTCTACCAGTAAATGCTTGAAACCAGGGGTAATACTGAACCTGATGTATGTTTCTTAAAAACCACATGCAAATACCTATAAAGTTTAAATTATAAATTAGGCATAATAAAAGATTAAAAATGACAACCAATAATAAAATAGATTACAACACTATACTAATAAAAGCTATTAAAAATTATAAATTATTTCTGGAATTTTCCACTTAATATTTTCAGAATGTGATTAACTATGGCTAATCAATATATATATAAAAGCAAAACTGCAGATGTAGGGTGATGACTATATGATCTTATATGTGGCAAATAGGGGTAATTTTACTTCTTTTCTGATTTGGATGAACTTTGTTATTTTTCTTGTATAACTGCTCTGGCTAGGGCTGTGTACTATGTTGAAAGGACGTAGATGGTGGGCATCTCTGCCTTGTACCAGATCTTGGAAGCTTTTCAGTTTCTCCCCACTGATTATGATGTTACCTGTGTGGTTTTCCTAAAATGGCCTTTATTATGCTGAGGTTAAATTCCTTTTATATATTTATTGACTGTGTGTGTGTGTGTGTGTTTGTGTGTGTATGCATGCATGTGTCCTGGTGCACAGGTGCCACAGTGTGCATGTGGAAGTCAGAGGACAACTTTTAGAAGTCCATTCTCTCCCTCTACCAGGTGGACTCCAGGAACTGAACCCATGCCATGAGGTTTTGCAGCAAGTGCCCTTACTTGCTGAACTACCTTGCTGGCCTCCTTTCTTTCCTTTCCTTTCCCTCCCTCCCTTCTTCTTTCTTTATTTGAGACAGGGTCTCACTATGTAGACCAGGTTGCCTTGGAACTCACAGGTGTCAGCTGCCTGCCTCCTAAGAGCTGGGATTAAAGGTATGCACCACACCCCAATATTTTGTCTTTTATTTTATGCTTTAATCATGAGCTGATACGGACCTCTACTAATGTTTTTTATGTAACTATTTTTCATTTTGTTTCTGTGTTGTGTAACACTGACTAATTTGTCTATGCTGAGCAGTTTTTTTATCTTAAGGATAAACCCTACTTGGTCATAGTGTATGGTCCTTCTAGTGTGCTGATAAATTTGGTTTGCTCATAACAAAAATTTATGCACCATGTACATGAGGTATACGGACTGACCTGTAGTCAGCACAAACCCTCCCCCACCACTTCTCCCCTCTTTTTTTGAGACAGGGTCTCACTATGATGTAGCCCTGGCTAGTCTGGATCTCATAGAGATCCGCCTGCATCTGCCTCTTGAGTGCTAGGATTAAAGGCGTGTGCCACCACGCCTACCTGTGGTTTCTCTTAATTGTAGGGACTGTCTAGTTTTGGTCCTACATATTTGTCCCATATGTTCTTATTCAGTTTTTTTTGAAGAGGATTGGCATTAATTCTTTCAATGTTTCACAGGATTTTTTCATGAAGCCATCTGATCCTGGGATTTTCTAGAAGATGCTGATTACTGATTCAACCTCCTTATTGTTAGCAATCTTTCTCTTTCTTCTTGCTGCAGTCTGGATAGGTTTTCTAGGAATTTATCCATTTCATTGAAACTCTTCAGCTTCCAGGCATGCAGCTGTTTACAGTGGTCTTCCATTTCTGAGACATCTGCTGTCATACTTTCTTCCACCTAGGATTTTATTTGAATCTTCTCCCATCTTTAATCTGTCTAGCTAAAGATCTGTAAAAGTAGCTTTTCAAAAAGTGCTACTGATTTTCTATTGCTTTAAAATGCTCTGATTTTTGTTTTGATCTTTATTACTGCCTTCTTTCTTCTAACTTTGGGCCTACTTTCTTATTCTAGTTTCTTGAGGTATAAAATTAGGGGGAGATCTCTCTCTCTCACACACAGTCAAATGTAGGCGTTTATCATTTATCTCTATAACCTTAACCACTCTACATTGCTTCTGCCGCCTCTCACAGGTTCTGGTATATTCTGTGGTTCTGTTTTCCTCCAGATACTTGTGAGGAGAAGTAGGGTATGGGGATTAAACACAGCGCCTTGGACTTTTGAGGCACCTGTTCTATCACTGATCTGAGCGGCACATCCCTAGCTCACTCTCCGGAGACTAAAATTCTTTTTACTCCCTCTAAAGACTCAGTGGCTAGTCAAGTGTATTGTTTAATTTCCATGAAATGTCTAGTTTCATTCGACTGTGGCTGAAAGATACTTGGAATGATTTTAATTTTAAATTTGTTAGATAAGTTCTGTGAATTAACACATGGTCTGTTCTAGAGAATGTTCTGTGGGCATGAAGGAAGAACACTATTCCTTGGTCATTTTTTAGACAGTTCTGTACAGGTTTGTATCTTCCTATGAATTTATCCTCTTATCATGTACATACAAATGACATGCTTAGAAACAGCTTTAGGTTAATGCATTCTGTCGGATTACTTATAGCCACTCATGATTTTAGTTATCACTTGTATAAAACCCTTTGACTTTCAGCCCACATGTTTTTTGATCTGAAACGAGTCTCTTGTAGAGAGCGTAGTTCTGGACCATGGCTTTCCATATCCACTCATTCACTCTTGCATTTGAATAGTGAGTTTAATTCATTTTCATGTAAGGCAATTATTGGTCAGTGAGGACTTATTTTTACCACTTGTTTCAGGTATCTTGGTAGTTTTTGTCCTCTTTTCCTCTATTCCTGTCTTCCTTTGTCAATTGATGAATTTTTTTGAGTTGCTTAATTTTCTTTTTACCTTTTGTATACCTGTTATAATTTCCCCCCTTCTTTGTGATTGGCTGGAGGTTTGCATAAAATACTTTTCAGTTATATATATATGCTTCTGTTTTAGGTTGGTAACAATTTCAAGCCATAAAAAATAGTGCACTTCCATACTAACCCCACCTTGCCACGTTCAGTGTTCTTGTACTCAAAATCTGCTTTCATAATATTGTATGCTCATTTATAAATCTTGCATTTTAATTCTCATAATAGGGGCAGAAGTAAATTCTGCACATGATTACAGTGTTATGGTAACTGGAATGCTTATATATTTTCTTTTCACCAGAAGATTCATGCATGCGATTCTATCTGTATACATACTTTAATGCCTGGCTCAAATACACAGGTATATTTCAACATTTCTTGAGGTGGTGCACACATATTCTGTGACCTTTTGCCTATCAATGCTGCAAAAACAGTACTAGATGATATTTTTTGAAAACCATTCATCTGGAACTCATGATATATTATTCAGAAGTATACATAAACTAAAGAATGATATTATTGAAAAACTTTTCTAAGGTGCCTTCCTTATTTGTCTAAAAATTTAAAGAATACAAATTTTTACACTTAAAAAAAAAATCAAACTTTCTATTTTGGGAGTACACAGTGACTAAGGTCTCAAACATTACTCTCAAAAAGCTAAATACATTATACCTTTGCATCCTCCCCAGACCCCATATTGTAAAGGAAAATAAACAACATCTTCCTAATGAACCCACTCCAGAATGCCAGAGTCTGAAGCAGTTCAAGAGAGGAAGGTTGCAAAAAATAAAAATTTCCTAAGATGTTGGTTTTAAAATGTAACAATTTTCACACTTAATGGATACACTAACCTTTGGGTTTTGGTGGCACAGGACCTACAAATCCAATATTGTCATAAAAGTTATGAATAGCGCTGGGGTTAAAATGTGGTCCTGAAATATATAAAAAATAAATATATCAATATTTATAGCTCAAAAATACTTAAATTTATTTTTAAAGCATTTCTTTCAAAAAATAAACAGAAGAAATGCTTTCAATTATTTTTACTTCTAATTTCAAATTATATGTAAAATTTCAAAAACATATTTGAAAATATATGTATAAGATAGTACTCATAAACAGAGGCAAGTGGTAAATTGGGGAAGAAGTTAAATTAATGCTTGTAGGAAAGAATTAGAAACAGACCTCTAAAATAACAGCTTATTGGCATTTAAAAAATAAATTTAAATCAATAACCTTTCACTTTAATGGTGTTGGAGTACACACAGAAATGTGATTAAAGACCCATTTTTTTTGTTAGTTTCCTTCCTTTTCCTATCTTTTTTTATTTTATATATTTCTATTATTTTTCCATCTTCAAAATTAGATTTCAGTGACAAAATTTTATTTAGATTTTCTATGGAACTGAATTAAATGTAAACTTTTTTTTTTTTCTACAATAATAATTACTGCTGGTTACCAGTAGCAAATATAAAAATCTATCATGGTTCTAAGACTACAAAGTTTGTTCTTTTCTATTTCTATCAAGTAAGATAGTAGCAGTGAGACAGGGGCACATTATTCTTGAAAGAAATCATAGAAATTATATCAATACATCTCTATTAATAAATACTGCAACAGAGTCTCAAGCTAGAAGCAACATCCCTGAGCATGGAGCTAGACATGCTGCTAAATACAGACCCTTACCACGAGACTCAAGAGACTGCAAGGATATGAAAGAAATCTGCTCACTCCTGAACCAACTCCGTACTTCTGTG
The DNA here is from genome assembly GCA_035773235.1 of Eospalax fontanierii. Classification (NCBI taxonomy): domain Eukaryota; kingdom Metazoa; phylum Chordata; class Mammalia; order Rodentia; family Spalacidae; genus Eospalax; species Eospalax fontanierii. Next base: position 15,641,212 of record CM069545.1, read on the forward strand.
GGCAGGGGAATAAAAATCCAGTGGTTTTCTGCACTATCTGGCTCTGAAGCTGACCATCTGAGACAGTGAGGTAGACTGATAGGCCTGTTCTCAGCCATGGGAAGAGAGCTGGCAGATTAAGTCAATGAATTTCAGCTGAGTATGCACTGAACTTTACCTCGGGCTTGAAAAAGATCAATTTCTTTGGTTAAGCAGTCAATGTCAATCTGGAGTTGTCTATTACAACTTCTCAACTGCTGCATTTCTTCGAGCTGAAAAATAATTCCATGTAAAAGAGATTTGTATTGAATTCTCATGTCATTAGTTAAGAAAGAATGGAGCTTGGCAAGGGAAGGTAAGGACAGAAAAACAAGTATGAATTAAGAGCATTTGCAGCAAGCTAGATCAAGTCTTTGTGATAGACAGCCTATTCTCATGTTCAAACACAGAGGTTACAACTGTTACATAAGACTTACTGAAGGTATTTGTGATATGGAATTTGATCTCTTTAGGCGCCTTCGAGTTAGATTATTTTCCATTTCATTGACCTCAGATTTTAGTTTATCCAGCTTTTTCTTTTGCATCTCAAGTTCTCTTTGAAGCCGTTCCATTCTGGCCTTCTGGTGTACCAAGAGAGCTGCAATACACATTAGTAAACATGAGGGTCCACCCTCTGTAGCAATTAACCTTTAAGCAGACTTGGGAAAAGAAAGTAGATGAATTTCTGTGACAAGAATTTGCCAATAATCCCAAAGATATTAAGTACTTACAAATCAAGAAACTTAAAATTTGTTTTATTTAAGCAAATACCACATACTTAAACAAATGCTTTTTTATAGTTTGGATTGAATCTACTTTATCCTGAGAAAATATTTTTAGTTTATTACTTTTCTAAAAGTTCTAGCTTGTAATTAACCTACTTGCCACTATGAAGTTCACTTTAGCCCCTTGGAAAGGAAAACTTGCTTTCCTCCAGAGTGTTTGGTCTATGCATGAAATATTCTAATAGGAAAAATTTACAGAGACTCAGAAGAAAATATGGAATAGGTTTAATATATTTTGATGCATTGTAATAAATAAAACAGGTAGACTGACTGCAAAATACAAGAATATTAATGAATTGTTTAAACTGCAAAGTAGAAACTATCATTAAGATAAATCAAACATTTTTTATTTTCTCTTAGTCAGATTACAATTTTGTTTTTTTGAGACAGAGTCTCTTTGCACGCAGTTGACCTGGAACTGGGTTATGTAGACCGGGCTGGCCTCATTCTCACAGAGATCTGCTCATCTCTGTCTAGGACTAAAGGCATGTGCCACCAAGCTCGGTTTCCAGATTATATTTTGTGGAATGATTTTTACCAGAATTTCTAAAAGAAGCAAAATAGTATATGACCCTGGATAATATAAATCTTGACTTTTAGGATCCTGCACTGGAAAAACACCTTGGGATGATTCTACTTTGAGGAAGCTGATATGAGAAAGTCAAATAGATTTTAAATGGCAGATAGATAGTCAAAGACAGTGATGATCTATAAGAATATTACCTACACTGTAGAGACAATGTAACATTTGGGATGGTCAGCAAGAGACCATCTTATGGTGGTTCCGTAAGATTGTAACAGAGCTTAAAAATTCCTATTACTGTCTAATAGTCTCAGTGTTTCCTATGTTTAGAATGTTTAGATACACGAATACTTAACATTACATTACAGTTGCTTAAGAGTTCAGTGCAGTGGCATGTTACAAACATTTGTAGCTGAGGGCTAGTAGGTGTACCATACAGTCCAGCACACAGGAGCAATGCTACACAGTTCTGTATACTTCATGCTGTTTGCATGACAAAGGAACTGACTACAGTACTTTTTTCAGACTAAAAGATGCAAGTCTGTATACTTAAAAAGGAAGTCTAGAGGGAAGAGTGGAGAAAAAAGGATCAAGATGGGGCTGGAGATATGGCTCAGGGGTAAAGCACACTGGTGACTCTTGCAGAGAGGACTCAGGTTCAATTCCTAGCACCACATGGTGGCTTAATCACCTGTAATTCCAGTTCCAGGAGATCTGACACCCTCCTCTGACCTGCACGGGCACTGCTTAACACAGGTGCACTTACATACATTCAGGTAATACACCCATACACATAAAATTTAAAAAAAACAAACCACCAAGGTATTTAAAATAAATAAAAAAATTTTTTTAAAAGATTATGATTTGGAGAGATACTGGCTAAAAATGTGCCACAATTGAAGAAAATAAAAACATAACAAATTCTAAAGATAAGGGAGTAATTTGTTCTCCTAACAAAATTATCGAAAAGTACAGATGAATAAACACATTTCCAAAGTTTGGGAAATTTATCAGTAACAGGTAGCTGCTGAAATAATTACTAGAAATTTTTTCAAAAAGGAAATTAGGTAAAAGGACAGAGCATGCTGATACATTAATAAGAAGCTTGGAATAAAAATAACAAAAATGGTGAGTGTGGACTGAGTGGGAGAGATGCAGAAAGCAGATAAACAGGAAGTACAAAGATTAGTAGGAGTATGCAAAGGTCTTTAAAGAGTTCACAGAGAACATCCTAAAGGGATGCTAAACAAAATACACATGTGAACTTAAATGTGACTCTGGAGAGGCCCACACCTGCTGTGCACTACTACTGTCCTTCTATGATTCCCTGTCTCTTAAGAGTTATGCTTACATTAAAACCTTTCCTTTGGAGACTGGAGAAATGGCTCAGGGGTTGTTCTTGCAGAAGACCAGGGTTCAAATCCCAGCACTCACATGTCGGCTAAAAACTGTTCATAACTCTAGTTCCAAGGCATCCAATAGCCTCTTTTGTTCTCCTCAGGCACTGCACAACATGGGTGCACTTACATACATGCAGGCAATACACTCATACACATAAAATAAAAATAAATAAATAATTAGGAAAAAAAAAAACCCAAACAAACCTCTTCTTCAACTCCAACATATTAAATGTTTTGGTATTACTACTTAGAGGAATAAAGGTGCAATTTCTAAATCACATGCCCAGTTTATAAATTACGAGGTACTTAACAGAATATGAAGTTTCAAAAACAAAAAAGAGAAATAAAGAACAGGTAATTAATCCTAGAGCACAAGGAAGGAGAAAATAATGGACAGAAAACTAAACAAAATATTTGACAGGAGTAATTTAAAATGTTATTAGTAACCATAATAAATACAATCTAAACAAATGTAATTGCTGAGACAGAGATCAACACAGAAGATTTTTAAAATTCATGTATGGACTGTTTATAACAAACACATTCTGCTCACCCAGTCTTTCAGTACAGAGCCTCCTATACTGTAGACAACTTAGAAGAGTAAACCAAAGGTCAAAATTCCTGGCCTTTGTGGAACTTACAAAAGGGGAGACTAGGACAGGAGAGGAGAGTAAGAACAAGACTCTAAATAGCCTTACATGAGGAAAAAGGAGGAATTATAAAATATGAAGTTCCTTAAGAATACATTCTCTTTCAGTCAAAATTAAATGAACAGATAAAAATAATTTAAGTATCTAACTCCCTCTTGCGGTTGTTAAGGTGACCGAGTACTCCGAGTACTAGGCTTTTACACCACTTTTATTTTATTTGAAATTATAAAGACATTTGAAATTGTAGACAGTATGAGCGTTAATAATTTTAGGCACTCAAAATAATGCCTAGTTCTCTAAAACTATTAGTAGAGAATGCAATGATTTAAAAGACTATCCACTAAAAAAATGTACTAGGTATTGATGGACATAAAGATTTTAGACCTATTTAAAAACAAAAAAATTTTGCCATTAAAAATTAAATAGGTGCTTAATTTTCAGGTCTTAAATTTGTATTATTTTAATATGCCGAAATTAGGTACATGCTTAAGTCATGCCCAAGTCATAACTAAGAAAGCACAATGCTAGCTTTTAAAGCACAAGAGTTTTAGAAAGCTTCAAAATGAAAGTGGCAACATTTACTGTGTCAGTTATTGGTGGTAGGTGGAAAACTGTCCTTTCCATTCCTTTTGAATTGGATGTGGTTATGTTTTACCTAAATCACTGTCCAGGAAGAAGCTAAGAAGCTACTGCTGATGTGCTATTATTTCTTTTGACATGGAAGTGAAGACAGAACTTTTTTTAACCTGGTTTCTGGATGGGGATGACTTAGAACATAGCCCCCAGCTAATTTGTAATGTAACTAAAGTATAACTCAGAAAAAAGCTGTTTTAAGATGTGGCTTATTACTGCAACACAACTAAGCCTAAATAACACATCTATCAGAATTAAAAATACACATATTGAAAACAGAAATTTCACTCCCAGGATACTTAGACATGATCACAATAGGAATACAGAAGGATTTCTACTACAGCACTGTTTGTAAAAGCTGGATTAGTATTTATCTACATGTATATCAAGAAAGAACAGAAAGAAAATACTAACGCAGAAAAAAACAAAAAAACTAGTGCAGGTATTGAAAATAAGGACAGATCTCTATTTGCTGACGTTCGTTTTTTCAAGAGATAAAAACTAAAACAAAAAACAAAACAGTGTTTCACCTGTATAAAAGAGGTATATATGTGTTTGTATGTATATACACACATATACATATATGCATATACATACATATAGACACACACACATATATACACATATACATACACATTCACACCAACCCATGTACCCTCGATACAATTTCAATTGTTAGATGAACACAAAATGACCTGGAAGTGAATAGTCACTGAGGGAAAAGTGTGATTTCAATAACATAAAGTTCTACAAAAGGCACTTCTAACCAGCACGCTATTAAGGTAAACAAAGCACAAATGTAAAAGTCTAAACTAAATTATTTTTTGAAAAAATAAAAAAATCACTGCATTTGTATCACAATTAGAATATTACTAATTCTCACTTAGGAATGTTGTGATTTAGAAGGAAGTACTGATGAAAAATGACCACGAATGAGAAAGGCAGAAATCAAGAAACTTATTTTCAACTCATAAAATTTTTTACTTCTTCAAAATCTAGGGTGCTGCTTACCAAATCAACACTACTGTTAGTGACTATGAATAGGATGGTAGAATCAGAAGTGTTAAGTGGGGGAAAAGTCATTAAAGTAGCACTGAAACATGATTTTTATGTCTGTTTTTAAACCATGGAAGCAGTTTGCCATCTAAGTCAGACCTAGATGGATTTCTGGTGAGGAAAGACGGAGAAACCAGTTTTGGCAGCTGTGCTAATTTGAGGAGTCCCTGGCTTTTCTAACACAATACAGTAGACATTCTTTCCTTCACCATGAAAACTGGTCTAAGCATTTTATTCTCCATATGAAAGTTGCCAGCGCTACAAAGAGCGTGCTACCATGAAGCAGAGAAGACTAAAATGTCTCAGAACAGTATTTTGCAGCGCTTTTCAGCGGTCAGTCAGACAGAGACAGAGGAAGTAGCTAGCTAACTGGAGGTACTGCCCTGGTAAGCACTTTTACTTCTCTATCTGGTCTTTTTAACAGCTAAGAGTCTGGCTCTTATCTATGAATTTAAATTTCTCTCCAGCACAGTTTTTTCTTTTCAACATTCATCTTGCCTTGGATTCCTTGCAGTACTTTAACAATTCTAACTTACTCCCCTTAGGGGTGGTATCAGATCAGTACTGAGTTGAGTAGGGTCATGGAAGAAATTTTAGTCATTTACTTTTTTTTCTTATCACTACAGCAAAAGGCATAGCATTTGTAAACATAAAGGCTTAGATTTCAAATGTTAGACTAAAAGAAAAACACTTTTATACATTCCCTTCTCCATTTGGAAAACTATTTTCCTATGATTCCAGTACCGGCCTCAATGTATTTTCTATGGACACTACTGTGTTATAGGATCTTTAGAAAGATCAGGTAGGAGGCAGAGCTATTTTTCTCTTACCCATATCACTTGAATTAGAGGCCAGAACAGATCCAGAAGATCAGTATTACACAGTTCATCCCAATTAGCACTGTAGAGTGCTATGTAAAAGAAAGCACCACATATGTGGGGAGATAAAGCACAACAGACACATTTTTTTTTTTTCCTTTCAGAAAAGAATAATCCTGGGCCTAGGGCTCAGTGGTTAAGAGGACTGGCTCTCTTATAGAGAGGACCTAGGTTCAGTGCTCAGTACATACATGGCAGCTAACATCTGTCCATGACATGGGTGCACTTATATATATGAAGGCAATACACTCATACATAAAATAAAAATTATATATTTTTTAAAAACCAAGAAAAAGAAAAAAAGAGTAACCCTTTGATTTGTCTTAAACTAAGTTATTGTATGATTAAGATTCTGTAACTGGATAATCCACCGATCCCAGTCAATGCCTATGGCTCTGTAACAGAAAGCAAAGAGAAAGTCTATAGAACAGCTTCACCCCAGTACTGCATGCACGAAAAGCCAACACAAGAGTCAAAGTCACACTAGTGTTATGAAATCTGATACACAGACAGGCGTGTTTACAGAAAGTGATCAAGGCTGTTACAGCTGTCGGAGCTAGCAGTGAAAGGGAACAATTTGAGTGGCCGATTCTGGGAAAGCCACTGTTCCTGAAGACTCAGAGCTCTCAACTGGAGCTTTTAGTCATCAGGGTTTTTCACTTTCAGTGCCTTCAGGAGGTGCTCTCCACAATTTATTGGTTCAAGTTATTTTAACTGTCTCTGCTTCATGTGATTTCTTTTCCTACTTTTTTTCAGTTAGTTTTTACAATTCAATCATCTAGTCCCTTCCTTCTCAAATTGAGGCACATATGGTTCCCACAGCGGCAACCATGATTAGATGAGTTACAACACACCTCAAGTTGCTCTCCAGAGGATTTATCTGGAAAAATTGGAAAAGAAAGACATTATCATTTAGTAGTTAAGACTGTGGGTTCTGTTGTTAACTTTCTAATTAGAATCTTGACTGTGTCACATATCTTTTGGCACATTCCTTATTTGCTCCTATACAATTTAATAGGACTTACTTTAAGGCTGGCTATGGAAATCAATAAGTCTTCAGAACGGAGTAAGTTTCCAGCGTATTAGTTCTTACAGATCTTAAAGGGCTTTTCACCTTCAGCAAAGAGAAGCAAGGGAGAAAGAGAAAATACTGAGGCCAAGGGAGAAAGATGAGGAGCCGGTCTCTGAAAAGGTGGCTTCTGAATGCAGACCTGAAGCATTGGAGGGGTGTGCTAACCAAGTGGATTTTTTGAGAGGGTTTGTTGGGTAAATGTGCTTGCCATTGAACCTGATGACCTGAGTTGGATCCCCAGAAACCATGTAAAGGTGGACAGAGAGAACAGACTCCAAGTGGTCCCTTGATCATGTCATCATACACGTGGGCACCTGAACACATACACATACTAAAGAAATGTAGCACTGTTCTATAGAAAAAGGAAATACAGCAGGGGAGGAGGGAATGCAAGCATCAAGCATATGGAATTCAGAGCTTCACTTTGAATAGACTCTATACAGCTACCGCCTGGGCAGTGCCGGGTAAGACATATTCTTGAACAGTACTTCTCGGTACTGTCTTGTAGCTGAGCTGCAAGACCACAAGGAGGCAAGGGTGAAGGTAGGTAGGCTGCTAAAATAATGTGAGATGATGATGCCTTAACTGAGAGTACGGACAATGGGGTAGGAAGACAGAATTCTGGATATACTCAGAAGGCCAGAGGTCAATAGGAATTTCTGCCAAAACAGATGTGAAATGTGGAATAAAGGTTTTCTTCTAATTACAACAAAAACTGTCAGTAACTGATGAAAAGAAGAGTAAATTAGGGGGAAATTCAGAATCTGTTTTAAGACTAAGAACACTATTAAACATTCCATGGCAGATAAAATGGCTTGGAACTCAGTGAGGAAGTCTGGATTAGAGTTATCTCAATTTGTGAGTCATGAGTATAGAACGTCATTTAAAATCAAGAGGCCAGAGCTAGGCATGGTGGTACAGGCCCTTCAAGAGACTCAGGCAAGAGGATTTTGAGTTCAAGGCTAGCCAGTAGTGCATATGAGGACCTCCCAAACAAACAAATAAAATAAAAAATAAAATCTGACCAGGCTCCAGTGGATGAACTCACACCCAGAAATATTTGGGTACACAAACTTGACTTGATAGGCCTTAACATACATGACAGAATTGTGAAGTCTTGTGGACTGGTTATGGAGGGATGGTGCAGATAGGGAATGGGGACTGAATATGATTAAGATGAATTGTATGAAACACAGTCAATAAGATATATTAAAAAAATCATGAGACCACTCAAAGAATAAAAGCTAAGAACTGAACTATGAGGCGCTGAGCTCACTGGGACCAAAGAAGTAGAAAAGCAGAGGTGAGAGCGAGAAGAGATGTGGGAGAACCAGCAGAGTAAAAACAGGGAGGACACCAGAGCAGAGGGCCTGAGAACCAAATGCAGTGCTTCAGGAGAGGAGGGTGGTCTGTAACCAATGCTGAACTACAGAGCAGGAAGGCAAAGCCAAGAGATGCCCACTGGGTGCTGTAACCTCAACAGTAGTAGTTCTGGTTGTCCACAGTCAGAAAAACCCTGATTATAGTACATTTCAGAGAAAAATTGGAGAAAGACTTTATTTTCTCATTTAAGTTAGATATGAGTAAGTCTAACATTTGCAATGTCTAATTAAATGTTAATGTCTATTTCAAATTTTTCATTATCACATTTTATCTTCATAAAACTTTGCTGTACATTTAAGACTCAGCAAATACTCAAACATAGAAATCTTGCTATTTTGACAGAATAAGACTTTGGCAAAAGAAAAATTTAGTGTTGGTGGAAAAAATAGTAACATGGAAACCCATGCACTCCTGAAAGTAAACAAGAAGTTCCAACCAGTTAGATGTATAGAAAATGTTTTTCAAAAATATTGTTTTTTATTTTATGAGTGTATTGCCTGCATGTGTGTAAGTGTATCCATGTTGTGTAACGCCCTGGGGGCAGGGGAGGTCAGAAGACGGCTCTGAATGCCCTTTGAACTAGAGTTACAGATGACTGTGAGCCACCACGTAGGTGCTGGGAATCAAACCCAGGTCCTCTGCAAGAGCAGCCAGTGCTGCTGAGCCACCTCTCCAGCTCCAGGAAAGTATCAGTTTTAACACAACTGCTAATGCAATCACAACCACCCACAGGCCTGTAAGATATATATGTGTACAGGTTTACTATTTCAAGATTCTAATTTGTAGAAGTTTAGTTTGGACTCTGAGCACTTTGCAGACTGCAATGTGGTGATGTTGTATTTTTCTACCAGGACAATCCACTGGATCCACTGAAAACACAAAGATGTAAAAGGTATATCTTAACTCTAAAACTTATAGTTAATCTGCAAACCTCCATGGACACTCAGGAAAACTAACACATCACCTCCATTTTCTTATCTGAATGAATTTACTGAAAATGAAGTAAATGAAAAGGTCAGATAAAACATGGGACAGAAACTGTCTATATCTGAATTCATTCACATGTAATTTTTTTAATAAGTGATTTTAATTAAAATTTTTTTTCACGTGTATGAGTGTATATAAGTGCATCCATGTTGTGCAGTGCCCATGGAGATCACAAGAGGGTGTCGGATCCTCTGAACTGGAGCTAACAGACAGTTAGCTGTCATGTCAGTGCTGGGAACAGACCCAGGTCTTGAGCAACCAGTCTCTTAATTGCTGAGAGTGCTCCAGTCCAGTATAGGTGGAATTTAGATTTATGCCACTATCAACTAGTTTATCTCAGAAAAGGATAGACAATTGAAACAGATTTAAATCTAACATTCTTAATCAGAATTCCAAGTAAAAGGCCGTTGTACTACATTAGCTGATGTATAAAGCTGATAAAAGAGATAGGTAACAACTTTTTGAGTTACACTAATCTAAGGCTTAATTCAGACTTTAGTATAAGACTAACAATATCATAATGAAAAGACAAACTTTTGAAAACTCAGGTCACAGAAGGGAGAAACTGCTTAGCAAAATGTTTTTTGTGTTTTTAGAAATAAAAAAAATATTACGAAGAGCTAATAACTACCAAATGTCAAATTATAGGATACTGAAATATAAAGTCAAATTATATGAACACTTTCAAATTTCAGGATATTCTTTGGGACATTTAAAGATGAAGCTAGGCTAGGGATACAGTTCAATGGTAGCACACTTGGTTTAGCAAGGCCTGAGATTCAATTCCCAGTACTAAAAACAAAACCAAAAATCCCCCAGAACAGAACCGAAGAAGGAAGGCTAATCCATTTCTGCTGTGAAATTACAATACAGCACTGGGTCCAGCACAGATTACCCTCCTCCGATATCACTGTTACCTTGTGTGTAGGCAGCGTCATCAGATCCCACACTCAGTTTCCGTGCTTCACTTATTCTATCCACATGTGCTAAGGCAGGGTCCGTGAGGTGCTGAATATTCTCTGTTTCTACATAATGGTCAGGATGATTTAGAAGATTTGTAAGTTCAAAGGTAGGGGATACCACCCCTGGAGAAACTGCAGGGGGTTTATTGGGAGAAACTGTAATTTTGAAAGTATATTTTGTGTTCGGTTGGGTGACCACCACTCGAGGAGAAGTTGCAGAGTTACTGCCTATTGCTCGGCTTTTGGGAGGGTGGTGATGGATAAAGGCAGGACCCATGCTCACTTGCCCAGACATATTCCTGGAGGCTGCAGATGCTCCAGAGTTTGTGGATATGAAGAGTGTAGGCTGGTTCCGCATGCCCGGCTCATCTCCTGTGGTGGCATTAGCTGAAATATAGACCTTAGGTTGACTGCGGGAGATCATCTCATCAGTACTTGGAGGACTGGCAGCTATGTAAACAGTGGGCTGATTTCTATTTAAGGTCTGGCTGTTGACCAAAGAGGAAGTGCTGGAGGTTCGAGGTCCAGAAGAACGTAATTTTGAAGAATTGTTTCTTTGTGGGGGTTCAAGTTTGATTTCAATCTGGTTTTTTCGAGGTCCTGTTGAGATATTCTGAATGTTGTATTGGCTATGGGCAGAAGACTGTGAGCTACCAGATGAATGAATTGTTGGCGGTTGTGGAGTGGTGGGTGAACTGATAGGCATGTAGACATGAGAGGTCTGGTGGCCCTGCTGATTTGGCTGTTGGGTTGAGGTATGTGGCAGAGGATTAGAAGCAGGATATGTAGTCCAAGGACCAGGCTGTGAAGGCTGATAGACTTGTTGAGGGTTCATGGGATTAAACTGAGATACCCAGCCAGAATGCTGCTGTGTCTGTCGAGCTGTACCACTAGGAGTTGTAATGTAAGGCCTAATATAGATAGAATTTCCCTGTGGACTGTTAAGTACAGGTGGAGGTACACCATGTATGTGCAAAGATGTAGGAGTACTACGACCAGTCTGTATGTTTGGGGCTAAAGTTACCATAATGGGGTTAAACCTGGGAGTTTGTTGAGAAAGATTTGAAGTTCCTTTGCTGCCTAGGTGAAATCCAAGATGTGGTGAATTTGAAGCACCCGATGTACTGGGCATTCCAAAAACATTAAAGCCTTGAGGAACTTGAGCTGGTGCTGTCTGTGGCTCCTGTTGAAACAGTTCATTGTTGGACTGACCACCTTGAAGTTGTCCATCACTAATGCTGTGTGTTAAAGTCCTACTTCCATTCATTCTATTCCCTTCTCTTCCATGATGGTAGACATTCTGTGACTGCAAGTCCAAGTTGAGAGAAGTCATGTGATTTCGTAGACCAGAAATTCCAGAATCATCCGAAAAATTCAGGTCTCCTTCACCGTAAAGATATCTTGTACTCTCCTGAGAGAGAATTGCACAGCAGGCATCCAAGTTATTATTATTCTATAAAACAAAATAAAAACAGGTTGATATTAACAATCTGAAGCAAATACAGACTACCATTAGCCTCAAAAATATTAGGTGATTAATGACTGAATGGCTAATACAATTAATTATAAGTGATATCTGAACCTTTATATTTGAGAACTAATTTCTATGTAAGTGATTTAACTAGTAAATTCTCACTAGTAGTTAATGGAAAAACTGATTAGTAAGAGATAAATGTGAATGAAAGACTGTTTTAGAGGCTGTTTAGTAAAAATGGATTCATCCAAGTGTAGTAAAAGTGTAACCTAATTAAAAATACAATTTTCATGATGAACAAAGTAATCAACTTAATATAATACCGGCAGGGCACAGTGGCACACACCTTTACTCCCAGCACTTGGGAGTTAGAGGCAGGCGGATCTCAGTCCAGCTAGGGCTCCTGAGAGACCCTGTCACACACACAAAAACCCCAAACCAAACCAAACCAAACCAAACCAAACCAAACCAAACCAAACGGAAACAAAGGAATATAATAATATATAACTAAATTTCTTCTTAAAATTAAATGGTATAAAGCTTCTCAAACTACTTGGTAGTAAATAAATGTATCAGCCTTCATGCCGTCAGCTGTTACACAAATTCTTTCAAACTAAAGATCCTTTAATAGGTTAACTTTTAGTGTTTACATTTAGAAAGTTCTAAAATTATCACCAAGTCATCTCAATTCCTACATGCTTCCTCTTGTGGAAAATATTCATCTGCATATGAAATATAAGCACATAGTCTCCAAATGAACTGAGTTCACATCTTTGCCTTTACCAAGCACCACAGAAATCCATTCCAGAGGAACAAAACAAAACCCAAAACAAGCTGTTTTTAAATAAAGTTCCTAGCCATCAGTTGTAACCACACACAAAAATATTTATTGAATCTCTCCCCTCCCTATATACGGCACTGTTTGAGCCTGTGGAAGACTCAAGGACAAATAAAACTGAACTTTTTCCTCTATAGGAGTTTGCCACACAATCAAGAGATAAAACCATAGATTTTTAAAATGATTAATAGAAATTTGTCCCAAATAATAAGTGGTACTGAAGCTCAAGAGAGTTAATATTATAAGTTACTGTAAGAAAAGGCAGGATTAGAGGCTAGGAAGATGGCTCAGCTGGTAAAATGCTTGTTGTGCAAACATGAGGATCTGAGTTTGATCTCCAACACCCACATAAAAAGTTGGGTAGTGGCTGAGTTCATATCTTATTACTGGAAAGGTGGAGGCAGAAGGATCCCTGGAGCTTACTGACCAGGCAGCCTAGCCTAAAGGGGACCTTAGGTCCTAATGAGAGACCTTGCCTCAAGGAAAATAAAACAAACAAAAAATAAGCCATGGACAATACTTGGGTTGTCTCTAGCCTCCCCTTCCCCCAACATTTATATGAACGTACACACATAGAAGACTGAACTAGTAAGATAGGTATGGCTTGATGGCTTGATGTACAACTCAGATGGGGGCTGAAACCAACCAACCAACCAACCCACCAACCAACCCACCTACCCACCCCAAAAGAATTCTTGAAGGGAATGGCACAAGCAAAGAGGGACATAAACGTTAAGTTAAACTGAAGCATATTCCAAACAAAGCCATAAGACAGATCTAGCTGGAGTTAAGGTTCATAACAAAAACTCTGTGGAAACAGATTGCTGTAAAAGTAGACAGGGATTAAATAACGAAGGATTTGAAAAAGTGAATCACACTACACAGTTCAAGTTTTATTTTAAGTTACGGGAGGAACTACTGGGCATAAATGAACAGAGAGCTGCAGGCACAAAGGGTACCTCAGGAAGACAATCCTGTTGATATTTAAGATGCAAGGAAAGCAACTGTCTTTGGACAAGACAACCAGTGAGAAGACATGAAATAATCAATGTCAGAAAACAGAATAAGTAACAAAAGACCAACCAACATAATCTGAATATGAGAGAGAGAGAGAGAGAAAAGAAAAAAAAAGCCAGAGAACTGGAAAATTAGAAGCCAGAAAAACCAACAAAAATGTCTACAAGTAGTTTGATATGTGATAAAAATCACCCAAGACAGAACTCTTGATAAGAAATGATAGCCTGTAATATTTCAGAAAGTATCATAAAAAAAAGAAGTGAGCAGGGGTTGATTTTGTTTTTTTCCCCCAGTGTCAACAATTCAAGGCTATTTTATATGATAAAAATCCTTCAATTTTACTCATAAATTTTATTCATAAACTACTAAAATATGAATTTTAGTAATTAAAATTGAAAACTAGCCATTCCTTATGATAGACTATCTTTTGCTAAGCCTAACAAGTGTTTTTTGCTAATTTTATTGCTGTTCCTAATAAATTCTTTTCTCTACTACACTAAACCTCACTGAGATAGAAACACTTTGTCTTTCAGCCTGGCATGATGGCCACATGCCTTTAATCCCTGAACGTGGGAGGCAGAGGCAGGCAGGTATCTGAAATGGAGGCTAGGCTGGCCTGGTCTATAGATGGAGTTCCAGCCTAGATGGGGCTACAGAGAGAGATCCTATCTCAAAACAAAAATATAAACAACAAGAAAACACCACCCCCAAACAAACGAACAAACAAAACAAAACTTGCTTTTCTTTCACCTCTTCTCTGCCAGTCTTCCTTAATTAAAATACATCTTCCAGGGCTAGAGAGATGGCTCAGTGGTCAACAGCACTTGCTGCCTCCCAGTATTTGGGAAGCAGAGGCAAGCGGATCTCTGTGAGTCTGAGTCCAGCCTAGTCTAAATAACAAATTGCAGGCCAGGGCTACCAAATGAGACCTTGCCTCAAAAAAAAAAAAAAAAAAAAAAAAAAAAGAGGTTCCTATTAAATTTAATTCTGTACTTCCTTTGTAAAAGTTTCATACTTATGTACAAAGTCTTCTTTAATTCTCTCGAGCTCTCAAAAATCCCTTTAGTCTTTTATGATCAATTTGATATGTTCATATTAAACAGCACGTGCCACCATGCTTGGCTTGTTCCCTGAGACATTGAAGTGATTACACTAATTACACTGAAGTACACATTAGAGCTTTTGAAAATATTTTAAGCAGTTTTATAAAGGGCTCTATGCTTTACTCCTAGTTCTAAATAATTTTTTTTGTAAAATCCTGTGTATGAAATTTGTTGAAGAATACTTAGTATTTTCTGGTTAGTTTTTCAATGGCTCTCTCAATGCCCTTAGTATATAGCTTTATTTTCCTACAGAGTTCTACTTTATTTGAAAAGCTAGAGAGGGGACTTGGGTTCTAGGGGGAGACTATCTTTCCCCCATTCTCTTTGCTTTTCTTCCCTTATAACTTTTGACTTGTATTCCTTTTATTTCCTTGCTCACCTTTTCCTTTTCATTCTGTACTGATGAATGTAGCTACTGATTCATTTGTTAAGTATTTGTTACAGGCCTTCCACTATTATTGCTCTTTTTAGAACTGACTGCTAACATTTACTGAACACTCATGAGCCAGGAATCCTACTAATTACCTTATATTTTTCTGATTTTTTTTTTTTTTTTGAGATAGGGTCTCCCTGTAGCCCCAGCTGGCCTGCAACTCAATAAGTAGACCAGGCTGGTCTCAATATCATAGAGCCTGCCTCTGCCTCTGCCTCCCAACTGCTAGATTTAAAGGCATGAGCCACTATGCCCAGTAGTGTGAAGTTTTCTTTACTCTCATTAAATAGTGAAATGAGTCAAAGGGATTAAATTACTATTATAATTATCAAAACTTGAACTCAGGTCTGCTTACTAAAACATATACTTATCACTGTACTACTGAAAGAACTACCATTCGGAGAATTCCATGTTATCTGTGGGTAACTACACTTAGGGTGTGAGGTATGATAGTGGAGCTACAGAATAAGCCATGATTCCAGAGCACAGACTAAGTTAACCCTAGTCAACTCCTGAAATTCATTTTGAATGATATGGGAAATAAAAATTTTTAGCCGGCAAATAGACAAAATCTGATATAATTTGCATTTAGAAAAAGACACTTTAGCAGACTTAAGAAGACAGACTGGCAAGACCCAAACTGGGTTAAGGCAAAAGGCACACAGACTAAAATAAAAAGGTGATAAAGGTATGAACAAAATGGACATAGTCATTCAAATAAATTTGGAAAACATTTCACACCACTTCATTTGTCAAAAGCATGTATGACAGTCCTAAAGAGTTTTTAAAAAATATTTTATCTATTTGATTTTACATGTACTGACTGCATGTAAATGCACCTGTGTTGTACAATGCCCACAGAGTTCAGAAGAGGGTGTCGGATCCCCTGGAACTGAAAGTTTTGGACACCTGTTAGCTGCCATGTGCGTTCTGAGAACCAAACCCAGGTCTGCAAGAGTAGCCAATGCTCTTAACCACTCAATCATCTCTTCAGGCCCGCCCCCATGAAGTTTTTGACAGAAAAATTTCTAGTTTAACTTAATGGGAAGTACAACTATCACTAAATATTTAGAATTATGGCTTTCTAGAATTAGCAATGTAGAAATTAGAGAGTTCTATTACTTAGAAAACTTAAGTAAACAAAAACATTTTTTTCTTTAGAATTGGGAACTTATGTACTGTCAGCACAAATTCCTTCATTGTATACAAAGAAACCTGACATACAAAGCAGGCTTTCACAAATATGCTTGAAGTGCCAAATTAGTAAAACAAGTTTTCTGACTAGTTATTTTCTTCACTTTCATATAAAGGTCTGGAATTTTTGTCTTACCAAAGTAGGAGGAAAGTAAAGTAAGCTCTCAACTACTAAATATATGAGCATACACCAATGTTTCTATGTTCAGAAGTCACTTAACTCTTGGATCTACAAGATAGGTATGAAGCATTTCACACGTGGGTACTGAGAGCCCCACTTTACCAAAGGCCACATAACTATTAGACATCAAAGCTCATTAAGTTCATTAAGACAAATAAAGAGATAACTTTAAAGAGTTTTCTTCCAATGTCTAAAAACCCATTAGACTAATATTACTAATACTGTATTAATATTATTAATACTGTATTAATTCTGCATTAATCAATTCAGAAGTTAATAACACTAACCTGTAACATGCACCTGGATACAACAACTTCAGGTACTTCAGGGAATTTTTGTCGCAGGTCATGTAAAACCTGAAAATCAATTTGGTGGCTTCCTTGGGCCATTCGTAAGTTGCCTGCTCAGGACTAGCTGTAGAGTAGGCAATTCTAGGCCTTAGTGGGATTAGTACTCATCTCTTCTGTCCAAGCATTTTCTGTGAAATAAAGAAAACAAAATGTGAATGAGAACTGATTACAGAATGAATACTGTTGAACTTATAATTACAGTATGAAAAGATAGGTACCTGAGCACTTGAGACTAAACTAAGAAAATGTTATTTAGGGCTAATGCCTTCCAGACAACTGTACTGTTGTTTCTAATGACAAACTTGTAAATTATCTAATTCCTCTGCATTTGTTTTGTTTTGTCTTTTTAAGATCGGGTCTCCCTTGTAGCCCTGGTTGGTCTAGAATTCGTTATGGAGACCAGGCTGGCCTTAATCTCAGAGATCTGCCCACCTCCTAAGTGCTGGGGTTAAAGGCATGCACTACCATACCCGGCTATTCTCTGTATTTGTATGCTCTACAAGGGCAGAGTCAAAATGTATTCAACTAAGAAATTACTGTAAAGGTTGTCTTTTCTCAGTCTTTTAAAGGGGGAAAAAAAAAAAAAACCAGTGAGTTCACTTTTTTCCTTCTTCTTAATGATTATACAGGATACCCTTAAGTACAAAATCTTACTTGTTCTACTTAAAATCCTTGAAGAATATGAAAAATGAGATTCTACGAAACACTGTTTTGTCTAAAACTTAATGATCAAATCTATTTTATATTTTGCTTAATTTTTCAGACATACTCAATTCTTAAATGCACAATCCATTCACTCTCAGGGGTTAGTAGTATTTTATTCCAAGTCTATTCTATTAAATCAGTACTCAAAAAAATACTGATAATTGGGCTTCAACCATAGAGATTATTAATTAGTTGTGGAGCAGCCTGGGCATAAGGGTCTTTGAAAATCTCCCAGGTGAGTTTAATATTTAGGCAAAGAACTTCCCCTTATTCTATATTCCTAGCCTTCCTAATGTAAACCATGTTTAGTCTTGAAATCTTCTTTGAGATATCAACAGGATATAAATAACTAAACCTAAATATGTAAATCATATTATGAAGATAGTCTCTTTTGAACTGATTTCTTATTTATAGTTTTTCTCTTTTAACTTCTTTAAATTACAAGTCTAAAAGACAAATATTTGCATTATTTCCCTTTGGGTATCTAAAGTCTATTTAAATTCAATAGATCCCAAACTGAATTTATTTACTTAATTTAATTAAATTAATAAATCAATGTCTGTAGGTGGGCGAGCAAGTATGTGCAGAGGCCAGAAGTCAAAACTGGGTGTCTTCTACTGCCGTCCACCTTATCTTTTGAGATGGGGTTTCTCACTGAACCTGGAGCTCAAAGACTGGCAGACCAATGAGCCCCAGGGATCTGCCTGTCTCCATCCTCTCCTCACCCAAGGCTGGGGTTAAGTATGTTGGCAATAGTACCCAGGTTTTATGTGAGTGCTGGGGATCTGAACTAAGGTCTCATGGTTATGTGACAGGAAGTTCACTGGCTGAGCCATCTTTCTGGTCTCCAAAATTGAACTTTTAATTTTTTCCTATTCAATAAGCAACACTGAGCTTTCTCTACTCCAGTTTTCTATTTTATCATTCATATAGGTAGGCCCATATTTCTCGTCCCATATTTAGTCTACCATGAAGCTGTGTTATTTGCAAAATGTATTGTTAGAAAATTTTTTCCTCTTACTACTTTTGGTTAGGCCATAATTCAACTTAGCTATTTCAGCAAGTCTCATAAATGGTGTCTTCTCTACCTTCATCCTTTGCTTCAGTATCCTTGCCTTCCACACTCAGTTGAATTTCCTCTAATGGATACTCTTTGTGATTACTCCCCCTGGCTCCACAATGCACATCACAAGGCTCGTTGCTCCCACCACTCATCTGACTTCACTTCCCCCACACTCCTGGTTCTCACTGTTGCAAATGGGCTTCTGGTCACTACTGGAAGAAGTCAGTTAAGAGCCATACCACTCTGAATTTCCCTGATCTTGTCTGAAGAAGTCAATTATGTTTCTCCCTTAAGGCTTTAAATGCTCCTGCCTTTTTACTTCCTTAAGATCTTTGATCAAATGTCACTTTCTCAAAGATAACTTCAAGGTACCATACCCTGGCCACTCCCAACCACGGCCTCATACTGCTTTTGTTTGATTATCTATCCCCCAAACTGAACTCCAGAGCAGAGATTCATGGACTCTGAAGTTCACAGGTGCAGTCCCAGGATGCAGATCATTACTGGTTCAAAAAAAGATACAACATACATTTTCAGTGGAAGAAATACAAGTTTTACAATAAAGCTTCCTTTGCATTACAGTTTTTAAAAATTTATTCATTTATATTTTATGTGCTTGAGTGTTTTGCCTGTATGCATATAAGTGTGTCATGTGAGTGCAATGCCCAAGAAGGTCAGAAGAGGGTGTCAAATCCCCTGGAACTGGAATTATGAGGTTTGTTGGCTGCCATGTGGATGCTGGGAACTGAATCCAGGTCCTCTGCAAGAACAGTCAGTGCTCTTAACCACTGAGCCATCTCTCCATATTATAGTTTTTAAAACACATTTCAAATGATTTAGTTGGAAAAAACAATTTACACATAACGTTAGGCAAAATGATAGGCAAATAAACCCTTGGTCTAAATAAGATACACCTTGATTAAGCAAAAGAATGAAAACAAATTCCAACTGATTACATTATTAAAATATGTATAGACATCTGTTATCACTGACTTGCTTTTCTAGACTATGAGGACCTGAATGGACTAACTCTCCAAGAGCAACAAGTATAAATGAAGTATTACAAACAAACAAACAAAAGCAACCAAAACATTTGAAGGCAGAAGTAGGAATGCGGGAGGCAGGGAAGGGAAGTAGGGAACAAGAATAACTGTCAAAGTTTGGATCTGAAATGCTCCTCAAAGGCTTACATAACTAAGGTTTGGTCTTCAGCTGGTGGCACTTCTGGGAGACTGTGGAAACAAGGTAGTGGGCCCACTGAAGGAAGTACGTCACTGTGAATATGCCTTAGACGTATATTTGTTCCCTAGTGCCTTTCCTTGCTTGTTTTGCGTCTAGCTGCCACAGGGTAAGCAGCTTCATTCCACGACTCACCCCTCACCATGACGTTGTCTTAGTAAAGACCCAAGAAGCTACAGAACCAAGTGTTCATGAAGTGAACATCTAAAACCAGGAGCCCAAATAAATCTTTCTTCCTTGAGAATGATTTTTCCTCTGGTATTTTGCTGTTATAATGACAAAAAGCTAACACAATGATCTTCCATTTTTTGGTCCTTTTTTCTGGAGATAGGATCTCCCTATAGCCAGAGCTGGCCTGGAACTCACTATGTAGACCAGGCTGGTCTTGAACTAATAGAGTGCCACCTGCCTCTGCCTCCCAAGTGCTGGGATTAAAGGTGTACGTCACCATGCCTGGCTATGATCTTCCATTTTTAAGTGGTTTTTAGCTGGAGAGCAACTCCTAGAGAGAAAATCTGTAGTATTCTTTTTACATTTTTAAGATTTAAAAATTTTATTTATGTGTGTGTGCACACACAAGCAGGTTACCATGGAGTTCAGAAGGGGGCACTGGATCACCAGATGCTGGAGTTACAGATGATTATGAGCTCTCTGATGTGGGTGCTAGAAACCAAACTCTGGTCCTCTGCAAGAGTAGCAAGTACTCTTAACTGATGAGCCACCTCTCCAGTCACTAAATTTGAGTGTCATGCATGTAAGTGCACCCATGTCATGCAGTGCCCACTGATGCCAGAAGAGGGTGTTGGATCCTCTGGACTGGAGTTCCAGACAGCTGTTAGCCACCATGTGGGTGCTAGGATTTGAACCTGGGTCTCCCGCAAGAGTAGCCAGTGCTTTTAAACCACTGAGCTATCTCTCCAGGTTCCAACAGTTCTGCATTTTGATAATTCATACCTATGTGTACAGAAGTTGAATCATAATTTCAATTTCAATCAACTCTCAATTCTAGTCCCAGAACAGTCTGATTCCAATAAAGCCATACTAAATTTGTGATAAAGACTCACTGACTGTCAAACTCCTATAATACTGTGTGGTTAAGTAGAACTACCATGATCTCTCGTTAGAAAATGACATGTGGAGCTCTTTAAGACACTGGGGACTATTAGGATAATAAGTTAAAAAAGAACAAGAACAAATTCAATCATTCCAATTTTAAGAAATTGCTTGCAAACTGCATGTCACATTTTTGTCATTTATCATTTAAAATAACATGTTTTTGGAGGTAATATGTTTGGGAAATGTTTATGGTAAAGGTTCTTTACTGCTTAGGTAGTAGAGAAAAATGCAGTAGTCCCTAAACTTAATGGAGGCATCCTGCATTTATCTGTAAATATCTTAGGGTAGTCAAAGCTGGGGGAAATACTGTCATATAAATATGGTGATCAGAAGACAGAGCCTCTCACTGGCCTGGAACTCACCAAGTAGGCTTGAATGGCTAGCTAGAGAGCTACAGGAATGCACCAGTCTTTGCCTCTTGGATGCTGTGATTAGGAGCACGTGTATGTGGGTTCTGGGAACTGAACTCAGACTAGACCATTAACTCAGCTCTCAAAATAAAAGGAACTTGCAAGTTACCTTCTATAAACTTCTTAGTTTCACCTAATTTAAAGATAAAAAATATTATCTTATGTAATTAAAGTCAGTAAAAAGTTAATAAATACAACGTTACTCTGAGACAGGCAAAACCTTTCCTAAAGAGTAGAATTTCCTAAGAGCAGGATTCAAAAAGACAATATTCAGTCACTTTTGTTTTTAAAGATTTTTAGTTTTAAAACAAAGAAACAAAACCAAAAAAGCAAAACAACCTAAAATTTGAAGGCAACCCACGTTGACAATGACAACAAAAAGCATACAGCAAAAACATGTCAAAAGAATAGTGATACTATTTTATTTTTTACAAAATGGAAAAAGCAACTCAAGAGTTTCAAGGATTAGTAACAACACAGTGAATGTTAATTATATTATACCTGTCTATCCGACAGGAAAAAATGCAAACAGGTAGTAATAACTTATTTTGAATACTGCAGATTCCCAGAAAGCACCCAGGAATAAAGCTTTAGTGAACAGGGCTTCATGCTACCCTGACTGTAGAATATTGAAATTGTTTTAATTTTTGAGGCCTTCTTTTGCAGTGTATATGAAACAAATAATTAGTGTAAGTTAGAAATGCCGAGACAGCTATCTGAAGAGCCCAACAGGACTAGCTTGTGTCTAAGGGCTAGATAAGGAACATGACTTGTGCTACACGTATTTAAAAGGATCTCTGGGAATCAGAGAGTCACGAAGCACAGCTATGAATAGGCCTTGAGGTACACTAGCACTGTAGTTTTACTATCACTACATAAAACTATATACATGTGATTGCTTCAGACAAGATTGTGCTATATTTCCCACACTGCCCTTGAATTCATGATCTCCTACCTCAAAATCCTAATGCGGTTCTCTTTGTTCCATCTCTACATGGCTATAAACGTCAGAGGAACAAATGTAATTACTTTAACAAAGAAAAAATATAGCTCATGTTGAACATTAATAATATAAAGAAATACATAAAACTCACTTCCCAAATGCATTAAGATTCTCCCTTACCTTATGGTTAAAAAGATATGGAGACTGCTTTTTCACTTCAATACATCCTGAAATTAACTTCTAGGATATTTTCTGTAACCCATTAAGTCCTGGGTTGGATAGAGTCCTAGAAAGTTAGCTTATAAAAGTATAGCATTTAAGGGGTTAGAAAAAAAGCCTGAACCCAATGAAGTCCTTGCTATTAGACAGTCTTTCTCTCCTGACCAATAACCCAACTTTACTTTTTAAAAAATGTTATTTTTTAAAATTTTATGTGTATGAATGTATTGCCCATATGTGTGTTGTGCAATGTCCATGAAGGTCAGAAGACGCCATCAGAGTCCCCTGGAACTGGAGTTACAGATGCTTGTTAAGGGCCATGAGACTCGAACTTCGGTCTTCCCTAAGAGCAGCTAGTGCTCTTAATCGCGGAGCCATCTCTCTAGCCCCCAATTTTACTTCTTAAAACCAACACCTTATTACAAAGGGAACTGTTTACATAAGAAGCATTAGTTTCAAAGTGGTGAGACTATCCTGTTCACTGCTGTATTCTGAGTACTTAAGATAGTACTCAGAAAGAACATTTTTTTTTTCTGCAGTAAATCCGTAAATAAACATCAGATTACATCTAGTGTTTAAGGCTACTATGACAGTATCCACCTTCTCAAAATTCAAGTGTTTCCCTTACCCCCAGCAATTAATCAGTTGGGTTTTAACACCTGTTTTGAAATGATAAATTCATTCCAATATAAATGGCATCTTAGATAATTATTTGAGGGTTAAGTTAAATGTTATAATTTTGTTTGGGAGAAACACTAGGTGAATAAAAAAAAAAAAACAGTTAAAAAGGCAAACAAGAGCGCACATCCACCATCTACCACGATCCCTCCACATGCTATTAATTAATTACACCAGCCACATTTTGTGCTAAATTCTGATTTCAGAAAACTTTTTTTCACTATTTCATGAGCTACAATCCTTTCTGTGATCACTTCTGTAGGCAAAATTTAGGTCTTGTTCAAGACAAAGTACAATATTTATTGTAGTATTCACATATTTCTTAACTTTTAAGTATAAGTAAAACGGTGTGATTCTTTTTTAAAGGTTCTTATCTTTTTAAAGTGTTCATGGATAAAGTTTTTGGGTGCTGTATCCCAATCTCTCATTTTTTTCCATAAAGCCCTGTGCAGTTTTAGGGATGGGTATTTTGTATTTCATGGTGATTTTTAGGTGCATACGTGAAATTTCAACACTGCTTTGACTTCAACAACTGTTAAAATAATAAGCCCTCCAGGATGTCCAATGGAAAGGCAGAATATTTCCATCTCCCCAATGCAGTCAATAGGATGCTAACAGTTTCCTCTTTTTTTTGAGACAGGATTTTTCAGTTCCAACTGGCCTGGAACTTGCTATGTAGACCAGGATGGCCTCAGACTCATAGAGATCTGTCTGCCACTACCTACTGAGTGCTGAGATTAAGGTGTGCACTACCATGCCTGGCAACACAGCTGAAAGTTTTTTAATGCTATACTCAATTCATGTCTTTCAGTGGACTGGCTATTATCAGACTATAATGAGTTTATTCTGAAATAATGTCTTTACCATAAAAAGGGCTGATGTACAATCAGAATAGATGGATCCTGTTATCTTTTAAAGTTGAAAGAAGTTCTTACTTTGACGTCAATGAAAGTTTCCAATTTAAACCTAAAAAAAAAAAAATCCTATTAACTAGGTATGCACAGTATTTAAATACTCTTTACATTATTGATATGTTTATGTACGAAGGTAACACTTGATATTTGATAATTTTTAAAAGAACTTACAAATGTGATTAACTAGCCTAAATAGATCAACACTATTTTTGTAACAAATTATTAGAGTTTTATTTCTTGAAACATGTTGTAACAATTTTACTAAGGCAAAATATTTTAAAAATACCTGCAATATTGTTATTTTTCTACAATAGAAATAAAATTGGGTACTCAACTAAAAGTCTAAATTTCAAATACTAAGATAAAAATAAGATTATAATTAATCTTTAGCATTAATTTTGTCTTAAAAGTTGTAACATGGAATTGACATATAATCAATTAATTGCAAAAATAACAGAAATACAGCAAACCAGTCATTCAAACAAAAATTGTTAACTATTATGTTTTGTTCTGATATATTTAATAGCTCAAGGGGAGTAAAGGACTATTAACTGAAACAAACAAACAAAACTAGACATCAACTTTGTAAGCTGAGAATAACTTTTCAAAGAAAAGTAATGTACATTAACAGCTGAAGAAACAAGATTTATACCACCTCCTTTTAAAAAGAATACTGAATTTTCCTATTTAATGCACTGCCTTAAGGCCATGAATGCTGACCATTTCTTATGCGTCAACAGTTACAAGTTCTTCTTAAAGGAATGTGCAAGTTAGCCACGCTTGGCAATTACGGTGCTGTGGTTTTGTGGTGGATACTACCATTTCCAAGGATTAAGAAAAGTGCAATAAATCTGAGACAAAGACATTATATAATTGACTACTTTGTGTGTCTTTTCCACTTCCTATCTCATTATATCCAATATTTTAGCACTTTAAGATAGAAGCAAAGTAACCTTCCAGAGCCCCCTCACTGTAATTTTTTGGGTTATATACCCTGTATATAAACATCATCTTTAAAAAACAACAACCAGGAGCTAAGTGTACTTGTAGCTTTAAAAAGAGGAGAAAAGAAAATGAAAGTAGAAAAACCCACTTTTGGTCTTAAATTTTTTAAAATTTATTTTGATTTTCTGTGGGTTTTAATCTGTGTGTATGCAAGTGCACCTGTGTTGTCCAGTACCCAGAGGCCAGAAGAGGGCAATGGAGCTCCTGGGACTGGTATACGGATCCCTGTTACCTACCATATGGATGCTGGGAATCAAACCTGAAGAACAGCCAGTGCACTTGACCACTGAGTCATCTCTCCAGCTCCCCAATTTTTGGTCTTTTATCATGCCCATACACATTTATAATAAACTAACTTGACAGATGAAAATTAAAATAATTAGGTGAAATACTAACTTACAATGGCACCTTAACAGTTTAGAGAAATGTATGAGAAGTTTTAGCAAGTGACTCCCAAGCTGGCTCATGCTTTCTTCCTACTCTTCTCATATAGCTTTTCTTCTTTCCATTGTCATAGACCTTCTGGCTAACCTTTCTCCAGAGTGGACTGTTAGCCAGCTGCTAGGTGTGTCTATCAGCACTGGTGTGTGATAAAGATTAAGTTCATGATTTAGACAAAGCACAAATGGATACCTGTTCTGAATATCAGAATATTCATTCTCATTCATATTCTCTCTCTCTCTCTCTCTCTCTCTCTCTCTCTCTCTCTCTCTCAAGCTAAAGAAACTAATCTTGGGGAAAGCATCTATATAAAAAAATGCATAAAGGATGTTCACCCCAGTATGTATCACCATAATAGTTTCTTTTTATTTTAAAATTATATTTATTTGTTTGTGTATGTGCCTATGTATTTGTCTGTGGGCATACTATACATGTGGAGATCAGAGGACAATTTGTGAGAGTCAGTTTTCTCCTTCCACTATTTAGGTTTTGGTGGTTTGGTTTAACTCAGGAAGTCTGATGACTTGGTGGCACATGTCTTTATTCTCTGAGTCATCTCTGTGTCCCTTGCCCCCAAATAAGAACTGCAATCAAGGAGAAATAAATTATATTATGAGTATCTTTGTGGAATAAGACATCTAAATTGTTATATGTAAAAACCTATAAATGATTTAAAAAATCAAGATGCAGAATCCATGTGTAACATGATGCCCTGTTTGTAAAAAATAAGACAAAAAGATACACTTTAAAGATACATTTTATGGGGCTGGCGAGATGGCTCAGCAGTTAAAAGAACTAGCTATAGTTGCAGAATACCCGGGTTTGACTCCCAGTGTCCACCTGATGGCTAACAACCACCTGCAACTCCAGTTGCAGGGGATCTGACCACCTCTTCTGTCCTCCAAAGGCTCTACGTGACACAGGTGCACTTACTCACATTAAGAAAAAATTGTAAGATATATTTCATATGAATGCTTAGTAACTATTTAGGATAATTCAGAAGATACAGTTTCAATTTTCCAACATTTCAAAATTTTTTGGACACAGTCTCCCATGTAGCCCAGGCAGGACTCAAACTCATGATCTTCTTGTCTCCTGTGGGATGAGACTGACGGGTATGTATGTGCTATCACTTCCAGCTTTATGCTTCAATTTTTAAAAGAATATATTCTCACAATATATTCTTGAATAATTAAGTTTAAACAACAAAGAGAATTAGGAAAGAAATACTTTCCATATAAAATTTATTTCCCCTTTATTTCTCCATAATTTTAGGGGTATTCTGATATGGGGTGGCGATAGGAGAGTAAGAGCAGAACAGAATGAGTTATGTGAAAGCCCTGTACTTAGCAAACCACAGCCACTTTCAGGTAACTCAAAGCGACTGACATAGTGATGCAGCAAGGATGAAGGATAAAGATGTCTGAAAGATGAGATGGAATTGTAATTTAAATGTTACATATGGGTTCTTATGTTTAGGTCCATGACTAGTCAAAACCTTATCTTTGTCTCCTAATTTATAATTGACAGTTAAAAAGGAATGTCACTGTTTTTCACCCAAAGGATAACTCAAGGTGAACTGCTTACTCAAAGTTCTCAAACTAAGTAACTTGTACTCATATACCCATGAGACTGTTTACTGTTGAATTGGTTAAAACAAAGAGGTAGGGAGTAGAATTCTCCAATAAATAAAATTCCCTTAATGGAAAGGGAGTACATACAGAAAATGTTCATAAACACCTGACAGAACAGATGCTGTCTTTTATTAGGGTCACTACTGCCTAATCCCTAACATCAGTGTTCATTCTACTCCAGCCAGCTTTTCAATGGATTTAGTAACTTATATACACAATGCTTCGATGAATTCCCACTGCCTGTTAAATTAAGTCTAAACTCTTTTCACCTCACATTTGAAAATGTATATAACATATCTCTATCTTTCACTAAATCCCAACCATTCTCTAAGCACACTGGTCTGCTTATTATGATTTTTACAACACGTCTTAAAAATACTCTTGCTATTCTCTAATTCCATCCTTCAATGCTCAGTACAATCATTATCTTTAGAAAGCTGATTACCTCTGGCACTCTCACACTTGGTTCACATCTCTATTATACTTTCGTATTAACTTGTCCCTCGGTATTTAAGGAAGATTAGTTCAGGACCCTGCCCCCACACAAGGACACCAGAATCAGCAGATGCTCAAGTACCTTATATAAAATGGTATATTTCTGCATATAACCTATGCATACCTACAATGTTCCTAAAACTCCTTCCCTAGGGGAGATGTAAATAATATTATCCTCCTCCTCCCAAGGTACCACTAACAAAACCAAAATATGATTCCCCTAGTTCACTCTGGGGAACCAATAGCTTACTGGGTTGCTTACAAGTATGTGGGCACTCCCCTTAAGGCTGCACAGGAAAGTCTTCACCCAGCATGGATAATGGCTCCCCTTTAGCTGCATAGGTGCAGCTCCCCAAAGCTTCCCTGACCTGTATACAGTAGCCCTTCCTGGAGGAAGCCACCTTCAATTAGGGCAGAACTGTCCCCAGTGGATTGGAAAAGGGGATGGATGCTCAGGTATCCTCCTTCTGTGAGTGGAGGTCTACAGTCAACAAGTTCAGCTGTGATATTTCACAAGGGGCATAGCTGAACCCCTAAAGATGGGAGGGCGGTTCTGTACAATATCCTCCCACATACTTTAAATCATCCCTAGATCACTTTTAGAATCAAATACAATGTAAATTTTAAGCAAACATATGCTACAGTGTATTATTTTGGAACTCTTTAAAGTCTGCATATGCAGTACAGATGCAACCTTCTAGGCCTCAATTTTTGATCTATGTGGTTGGTACAGAATTCAAGGCTGTCAACTATACTTGTCTGTAAGCTCCCTGAAAGCAAGGCTTATTCATGTCTGTATTCATTCCATGTGTACCTGGCACAGTGTCTTTATACCCAATTTATATTCACTAGAAGACCACCCACCATTACTAATAGCACCCCTGAAAATGGCAAGACTTGGTATTCACATACATTTTCTTCCTTAATTTCTCCCCAGTTCACTTAATGACACTCTACAATTCTTCCAGCTGCTCCTTTTCTAGTTCTATTTTAACATTAGTAAGCCATAATTCTTTCAACACCAAATAAATAATATGGTACATATCAATAAGCTAATGGTAACTAAACCAAACCTATACACACTAGAGAAGGGAAAAGAAGTCAAATACATGCTGGAATATTAGGATTATCTGGTAAAAATCCATAAATGGAATACAAAATTCCCTGTTCAATTTGGGTAATCTCTGGCTTCAATGAAAATCAAAATCAAAAGACTTGCATGGCTATCTATTCAGTAATTAAACCATATAGATTAGCCATTTCAAATCTATACAAATTGGGAAAAGTAATTAATATCCAACTAACTTGATCCTCTAACCATTCATAAGCAGTTTTCCTTGGTTAAAACTAAGGCACTAGGAAACCTCAATTTTCATTTTTGTAGCTACATTTCAGGATAATCACAATAATCTGTGATTTTCCTACTTAGCTTCTTTTAAGCAATCAAATACACAGATATATTTGAAAATAATACATTAAAATACAATTAAATTTGGGCAAAAGTATTATACAATACATGATTTAACTCTATCTAGGAATAATGCCTGATTTCCAATTACTAGAGAAGACATCAACTGTCATGTAAAAGCATTAGGACTGCAGAACAGTCAAGGATATGGGGAAGGAGAACCTGCTGTAATCATTCCATTCCCTGTACTACTTGTCTCATATGTGAAAGAGGATAGTTGTGGTTGATGCTTACTGTTTAGTGAAGACTAGAGCACTCTTTGTATATTTACAGGGCTTAACTCAACAGTGCTTCAACTTTATTTTTCTTAAACTGCTTTTGTATTACCTTGCTACTGCTAGCAAACAAATAAAAAAAATTCAGGCCAAAAAAAAAAAAAAGTTAAGTTAAAGATGAATGCTAGTTACACGTTAGGGATGTCACTACATGATTCTATTTTCAAGCAAGAGAAAGACACATTTTGAAGGTGAAATTTGGTTATTATAGAGTCATAGGAAGGCAGTTGCACAAGCTAAGCTGACTGTTGCCATGGACTTAGAGCATACCTGGAAATAGAAAAATTCAAACTGTAGCTGTCCTTGGTTGGCCCACTGCCACATTTGCGGCTTACAAATTTTTAATTAAGTAACTGCAGTGAGCTCATCTCTACTGGATACTTCTTTTCCAGGGCAGGTCCAGGAACTGGGTCTGGATCCTTGAAAGCAGAAGAGAGACTACAGTAAACTAGAGGTAGGCAGAATCAGAAATGTGATCAGACAACACAACGAGATCTAGTAGCAAGGAGGTGGCTCCTACAGTCTCTAACTTAACATATTCTTAAGTGGAAAAAGGTTTTCTGAAATCACAAGTTATCTTGGAAACTATCAGTTAAGGCATTTTCTTAATCTATTCAGCTCTGGTTTGGTGGGGAAGTGACAAAGTCAAAGTAGCTTTTGTACAATCTTCAATGGTTCTAACAGCCTGTCTAGAAGTTCAAGTAACTATTAACAGAAAAACAGCTGTTTTCATTGATAAAACTGGAGTTATAAATTCTTCATTTCTAAGTTATTCTCTTTCTTTTCATTACCGTTTTTCCTACTAATTTTAAACTATTCTCCTAGTTTCCTATCATCAGCTCTCCGGGGTTTCTTAAGACGTGTTAGATACTTTCAGGCAATGAACTGAAATTCACATTCCACTATTTAAAAATACTTAGTAATTCTTAAAGAGGGCAGCAAAGAACAGATCATGTAATGTGCTTCTTAACCAAACTGGAAATTCTTTTTTTTATATTACCAAAATAGATTCAATAATTAAAAAAAAATTCTAGACTCATATAAAAACAGAAGTGAAAAACAAATAGGCAACTACAGAGGTTAAATAAATGGTAGGACAATTAAAAGTGGTTGACAATTATACTAATGAGTTTTCTAGGGACTAGGAATGAAGTCCTTACACTTGATACTCAGGAGGCTGTCACCTTTAGGAATTCTATAAGAAATGAATCCCATAGCAGAAGGATAAAATGAATTCTCTGCTCTATCGAACACGAGAATTGTAA
Organism: Eospalax fontanierii; assembly: GCA_035773235.1. Taxonomy (NCBI): domain Eukaryota; kingdom Metazoa; phylum Chordata; class Mammalia; order Rodentia; family Spalacidae; genus Eospalax; species Eospalax fontanierii. The sequence continues at coordinate 15,672,019 of CM069545.1, forward strand.
CAGATAAAATAAAATAATGAAGACAGGGATTCGAACAAGTCAACTCTCTGCATTTTTAGCAATTACCAATAAAACAAAACAAAAAGAATAAAAGTTTTTGTGAAAGACATAAACTTTCCATGTCATGTAATGGCATACTGTTGGGAAAAGAATTTTGGAAGACAGAGACTTAGGTTCAAATATCACTTCAAAGTGGCTTTGAATTTAAAACTACTTGCAGAAGTTTCCTTTCTTTTTATTAACTAGCAATAGCTCATTTTACGGGGCTGCCATGCAATTCAGCTAATACACACAAGACACCTAAGGTCTGGTGCACACTGAGTTTCCAATACATTTTTCTGCATTAGTAAAGAATAAAACACTCTTTTCTCTTTTACTTTATTTCTGCTTTGAGCATGTGAGTATATTTAAGTGTTCATTCTCATAAACACTAAAGCAACAGCTACAAATAAATTTTAAGATTAGTGATACTGCATCACATTCTAAAAGACTTCAGAAAAGCTACAAAGTGAATATATCAATTTAATTCCTACAGTTGAAGATAAACATAACAATTTATACTTAAGATACAAAAATAATTAGTAATAAACAAGAAGTCATAATCTTTTCTCCCTCCAAGTAAAACAGAAAATACTTGTGCCAACACATTTCTGTTAAAAGGTCATAGATCTGGAATACAGTGCTATGCAAAAAAAAAAAAATCAATTAATACATGATGTAACCTGATCTTCATGCATTTAAGGGCAAAGAAAAGCTTTATACTACATATGGGCAATAATTTTCCTCTTACTGATAGAACAGTGGGTTCCACAGAAAATTATTATTTACCAAATATGGCTGAAAGATCAGATTACACCTCCTTTGACATCTACCAAGTATAGAGCAAGCATCACAAGCCACAAGGAATTCAAGAAAAAAATTTTCCTTACAGTCACTCAAAATGTATTCATCACCAGAATTTTCTAAGTAGTTTTAAAGGTAACATGGAAATATCTTATTCAAAATGGACAGATAAGATTAAATTGGTATGTTCCTCAGGAAAAAATTTTAAAAAGATGAAGAGGGATTCCCTTTCACTAACCCATATGGATAAGCTTTCAGCTTAAAGACTATCAAGGAAGAAACACTACAATGTTATGCATTTACAATTTATAGCTAGACATCATATTGAAATCATATTACTTATAGTTGCATTTCAGTCTTTAAAAAACTTTCTCTGTATACACAATGTCAAATAATAGTAAATTTGTCCCCTCTTTTTCAATAATACCCACCCCCCAATTGCACTAGGTAGTATTTCCATGACAATGTTACACAGCAATAATGCTGGGATTTGGGAGGGGGGGGGTTCAGGTGAGTGGGGGAATAATAGAGAAGTTTGAGGGTCTCATTATACATCCAAGGCTGGCCTGGAACTTGTGATCCTTTCACCTTGGCCTCCTTGATCTGATTATAAGCAATACCATGCTAGGCTTTGATTTCTGACTTTTTAATAGGAATTTAGCATTTTATCAAATGCTAAAATAGTAATTCGATCAGCTTACCATTTCTAATAACAAAATGGTAGCTTCTGGTCTGAAATGTAAAATCTTAGGAAAATTTATTTTTGTTTTACTAAGAACTCTTGGTAGAAATGAATGTTCCTCTTCTTCTTTTAATACCAAAAATATCTCAAGATGTTCGTATCTATTTCCACCACTAATGTCGATTAATCTGATCTATCACTACATTCCTAGAATGAATTCCACTTGATCAAGGTATTATTTTAGTGATGCAATGCTGAATTCCATTTGATGATTTCATTAAGCATTTTTTAAAAAACTAACTCTGGTAAGGCTGGTCTGTGGTCTTTTATTCTAGTTTTGTAAAAAAAACAAAAAAACAAAAAACCTCAAAGGTTACCTTTTCTTCTCTGTGTTCTGAAACAGTTACCCAAGGCTTGGAGTTTTTAAAAGAATTCAATGTAAAGCCTCCAGGATCTGATTATTTTTGCAGGGAATGGTCACTTACTAGCATTTCCATGTGTAGGTCTAAATTCTGTTCTTTCACATTTGCTTAAGGAAACCAAGGCCCCTCACCCCCCCATTTTCCAATTTCTTCCTTCAACTTATGAACATGTAGTGTGAACATAAGGTGAGCCTTACTCACCTTAAAGACATAATAATATGTCTACACCAAAGTTGTCAGCTAAGTCTTAAAGTCATTCCGAAAGCATTTGTTCATGATCGACTTTGTAAGGAAAAATATGCTCTGCTAATTCTTGCTTATATTCCTGTCTTGCTGAACTTCCTTAGAAAGCACTATACAACATAGTCCACATTTTGTTTTAATCTACCTCCAGAGCCTTTCACCAGATAATATGTTCATTCAAATCTCCAAATTCAATACTCTTCAGTATCCTCACCTACCTTTTAGTAATCATTTCAGTTCACTAAATATTTTAAATTTTAATAGGTACTTCCTAATTCCGATCACTGGATCCTCATGAAAGGCAAGAGTTATGGTTTAAATCTGGAATGCCTTCCCTCACCCTCAGGAGCTCATGTTTTAAGTTCTTGGTCCCCAGCTGGAAGAATTGTTTGGTGTGCTGAACCTTGGGTAGTGGAGCCTAGCTGACAGTTCTGGCCACTAGGGGTGAACCTCTGAAGGTTTTAACTGCCTCCAATTATAGTTTAGTTCTTTGCTGTCTACAATGGAGGATTCTTCATGACATGTTCCTGCTACCATGCCTCCCCTGCTAGTCAAAAAATCCACTTTGGTAAGTGGATGGAAATCCCTCTGAGTCCAAGTAAATCTTCCTTTCTTAAGTTGCATATTTTCTGTCAGAGCAACAGATGAGAAAAGTAACAATACTGCCAGGTAATTAATTCCCACTTTGCAAGGTTCAGATAAATAACTAACTCTACTGATGACCCAAACTGTAACAAGCAGCATAGTGATGGATAGAAATGCATTTGTGATTTTTAACTCGCAGTCAGGGTTCCTCTTTACGTACCAGTTACCTTAACTGATAATTTTCTTCTTGTAAGCTTCTTGCCCAGATAGTAGTAGACTCTCTTACAGGTCCCTAGAATCCTTACTTCTATGACTCTCAGTGTTTGTCAAAAGGATAGAGGTACAAAGTCATGACATGCACTCTTTCATTTGTTCTTCTGGCATCTAAGCTGTACTTACAGAATAAACTAAGGAGACTGGCCTTTCAGCATCTTACTTAATGAAGCTTAAATATTCAGAGTAATAGAATTTGATGTTGAAAGACATTTATAGATTATCTAGTCTGACAATTTTAACATAAGATACAGAGTCCTGATTATACAAGTTAGCAGATACTGTTTTCTTTTAAAGACAGGGTCTCACTATGTAACCCTGGCTGTCCTGGATCTCCCTATATAGTCTAGGTTGATCTTAAACTCACAAAGATCCATTTGCCTCTGCCTCCCACAAACTGAATGCAGGAATTAAAGGTCTGTGCCACCACACCAGGCAAGACAAAATCTGGCTTACCTCTTAATTATAAAATAAATATATACATTTATATATAGTAAATATAACTAAAGTAATTAAATTTCAAGGGTAATTATCAAGTCTTGCTTCATTTTTATTAGATTTATCCCTATTTCTAAGAGATTTTAAATTATATGAAAATAGCAATGTCAAATATCCATTTATTTAAGTTCTTGTTTCTGAAGTGTGAATGTTAAAGTTAAGACCTTCTCAGTCTTCTTTATCCATGCAGTAATTGTCTATAGCCCAGATTGTGGAACTATGCTAAATACTTGCCAAAGAAACTGATACCCTAACCTAGTCTGCAAAGCAGAAACAGCAGGTCACAGCTGCTGAGATGAGTCTCTCTACATACATTTGTATTACTTCAAAAAATATTTATCTTTTACTTTCTCCATGAGTGTTTTGCCTGCATGTGTATACATGTACCATGTGCACGCAGTCAGTGCCTGAGGAGGCCAGAAGAGATTCCATCCCCTCGAACTGGAGTTACAGAAGGTTGTGAGCCACTATCCAAGTGCTGGGAACTGAACGTGGGTCCTACACAAGAGCAAGTGCTCTTAATGACTGAGCCATTATTCCAACCCATATGTTTACATTATTATGGACATGGTCACAGTAAGGATTTAACCATACAGGGTCGAATATTTTTAGTCTCTCTCCAGATTTTGTTTCAGTGAGGAGGATTTACAGACCTTTCCACAGACTCTGAATCCAGAAACACTAGATTCAGGCATGGAGTCTGTTAGGCAACTCACAGTATTCTAAAAATTAGCTGGTCCCTTTAAAAGGAAATTCTGCATTCTAATATTCCCAGGCTTTCAAACTACCCATGACACAAAATATATGAAAACAAGAAATTGTAATTCTGTTTAGCCGAAGTATTGTAGCTACTTTAACTCCTCTCTCTTGCCTTTCACTTTCCCCCAACGCCTTCAAAATCTCATCCATTTTATAATAAACATTCCTAACTTTCTTTCCAAATACTCTTCCATACAATAAAGCTCGACAGTCTCTCTTCTATGTAGCTTTTGAGATTCTACTCTATACTCACTATTACCACATAACCTGTAATCATCCAGCATCTAAATGTTCAGATCCACTACTTACTTCCTGGTCACCAAGGTCTTCTCCCCAACCTATTAAGTACAGTTTAACAGATTAAGAAATGTTCCTAAAACAACCACTTCAAATATTTCACTGTTGCACAGGAAGTTAAAAAACCAAAACAGATACATACTAAGAAGGTAACTGTAACTCTAAAGGATCTTATAGTTCTGAGTTAACAGTTCTTCCCTGTCTTTGACAAATTTTGAAACTTTAAACTTTTCTAAGTCCACATGCATTTATTCTGTGACTGAAACAACCTAACTAAATAAACAATACCCACTAGGCTTCTTTCCTGTTTCTCACTCTCACTAAGACTCATCAGGGTGGTTTGGGCCCACTATATCGGACGTCATGGGCCTTCATGGTAGTCTCAAGAAAGCTACAGGTTCTCTCTTGGGGTGGTTTTAAGTACATAAAATACTCATGATTATAAAGGTAGCCAATTTTCCTGAAACATGGTCACTTTTGAAAACCCAATTTATCAGATATAATGTGAGATTTCCAATCATGAATATATGCATTAAACTGGAACAGAGACTAGTGACTACCAGAGACTGGGAAGGACAGACAAGTAAGGGAATAGGGAGAGAATACTGAAATAAAAGATTCTGAAATAACTACCTTATTTGTTTTATAGATAATAGATATTTGTTATATATATAGTTGTTTTATGTCTTCTGCTAATACTGCTGTGATCTGCTACTTACAACAGTAACAGGGGAATGCTAAAGTTTTGTTACAGGTCAATAAAATTTTAACTTTTTTCTCATTCAGATGCATCCCTCCCGCAAATACTATCCTCAGATACCACCAGTTACATAACCTAGACTAAACCATGTCTATTAAATATACTTTTTTTTTTTTAAAGGCAGTGTCTCATATACTGCAAGGCTAGCCTCAAACTCCCTATGTTGCTGATCCTCTTGCTTCTACTCCCCAGTGCTAGGATTACAAGCGTGCACCATCACTCCTTGTTTATGTAGTGCTGGATAGTGAACCCAGGGCCTGGAGCATGCTAGGTAAGGATTCTATTTACTGAGCTACATTCCCAGCCCCTATTCTACCTACTTTAAATATACACTTCTATATGTGTATTCACTGTATATGGTACTATGTTATATAAGGACATTTTCATGCAAGTATATACTGAACATTGAGCATAATTCAAATATTAACCAGTAAGTAACACATCTTACACCTTCCCTGCTTTCACCTTTTCCCCTTCTGTTAGTCCTTTCGTTTCCCTGGACAGTTTCGTTTATATTTTTATGCCATATATAAGTATATGGTTTTATATATCTTTATCAAATCTAGGAACCACAAATGAGATATACATACAGTATGTCTTTCTGAGACTGGCTTAATTGACTTATGCTTATCTATAGTAAGTTACATCCATTTTCTTGCAAACCACATAACTTTGTTCTGTATGGTTTAAAAAAAATCCATTATTTATATATACCGTATCTTCTTCATCAATTCCTGTAGTGTATCTCTGTGACTGCTGATCCTAAGGAATGGCAAGGTTGGGTCATATAGTAGATCTCTTTTTAGATTTTTGAGAAACTGTCATATTGATTTTAATAGGTGTTGGACTATGTTTACTAAACTTACATCCCCATCAGCAGTATATACAGGATTTTTTTCACATCCTCACTAGAATTTACTCTTTTCTTAAAATCTACCTTTAAAAATTTCCCATCAGTCCTCACACACCCTGAAATCCAGCCAGGCTTTTTTGAACATGTTGAATTTCCCTTTCTTCCTTTAGTATCCAACAAGAGCACTTTTTCTACCTAGATACTTATTAAAACTGTAACTATCTCTTCAAAATCAACTGTAGTTTCACCTCCTTTGTGAATCCCCTTTCTTTTGGCTTAAGTCCACATGGGCTGTATATTGAGAACCACATATGTTCCTATGGTCAATAAACACCTTATGATTCAACATTAAATTTTCTCTTAATAGTTCCACTGTTTTGAAAACATGGACTATGTGTTTAAATATAGAACACAGCTTATACATACTATATGCACATAAAGTGGATACAGTAAGTACTCTCAATAAATCAAGTATTAGAAGATGATTTCTTTTTGTAACTTTAAATACCAGAAAGCATACTAAGAAGGCTGAAGTTTAACTATGCAGCTAAAACAGACATTAAAACAACTAGATAAGAACCTAGATACCACTGTGTATTAAAAATTCAGAAGTTTATTTACTGGGTAGTAATGAACTTCATAAATTATTAGCATCATTAAATTAGTAAAACAATACCAAAGAAGGCATAAACAACGATTCATTCTAAATACCTGTTAAGCATATACAGTATGTGTTCTAGAGTCCATGGACTGTTTTCACACAACTTGGGTGTCAGGCCTTATATTAGAATATGGGTTTCTGATTCATTCTGAAGCTGCAAAACAAAAGTTGTTTCTATCTTCTCCAAAATGCTTAGTATGCAAGATAAAGTGTGTGTAAGTGTATGTGTATACATACATGTGTTCAGAAGGCAGAGAAACATACAGACTTGGAGCTAAAAATATCTGTGTTATATATATGTTACATATCAGATCTAGATATTTAAAAAGTCCCCATGTAAAATCTATAAATGCAATATTTACTATTAATGATATGAGATGAACAATATGCTACTTACTGGTTAATATTTGAATTATAAATAAGTCATGTAATCGTGTTTTTCTTCAAAGAGTGCTAACAAGCTGCTTCACTTATTTAATTTAAAAATATAAAAACTTCTCTGTGTCCTGGAGGTGGGTGAGGTGACAACAGTAATGACAACAGTCTAAGTAATCTTTTTCATGGAGGGCAGGGAGAGGACCTAAAGAGGAGGCTAGGAATATGGGTAGGAAATAAGGAATTGCCCTCCACACATTACAAGTTCTCCTGTTGGTTATGACTAAAAAGAAATTACTTTTTCCTAAAGAGAAGTTCTTAGACTAATAGCAATGGAATTCGGACAGTGAAGGAGAAAGAAAGGGCGGGACTGGAACAAGTAAACTAACAGCCTGAAAGTCTCTCACCAACTTAAACTCCTTTTATACAAAACTCAACTCAGTACCTCTTACCCAAGAATGTATTTCTGTTATAATAAATAGCATAATTTGGAAGCCAGAGATTTCAGAGTTATGTCTCTAATATTTCCTTTCCACATATATCAATGGTGAAGTTTTACTATCACCCCTCAAAAGTTCCTCACATCCATCCCCTTCTCTTTAATTCCTATCTTAACACTCTTGTTTAGGTGTCTGCTACCTTGAAAATCACACCAACAACTTTTCATCAGACAGTTCCTTCTACTTAAAAAAAATATTTTATTTATTATTTTTATTTTATGTATGAGTGTATTGCCTGCATATATGTAAAGTCAGAAAAGTGCCGGATTCCCTGGAACTGGAGTTACCAGTGGTTGTGAGCCCCCATGTGGCTGCTGGGAATCAAACCCAGTTCCTCTACAAGAACAGCCAGTGCTCTTAGCTACTGAGCCATCTCTCCAGTCCCTCCTACTTTTAAGCTTTTCTAAGCTGTATTTTACAATGGCAACAGACCTACTAACTGCCTAAGATACAGGCTGGATGTCACAAACTCCCTAGGGGAAGTAAAAGATTTTTGTAGAGTTAGATGGTACTGGGGATTTAGGGTCCTTGACAATGACCTAGAAAACAATGGAAAAGAGGAAAATCAAGAGAGAAACTTAAAACTTAGTTACAAGAAAAACAGAAAAGAATTGATATCAAGTTGGTTATAGTGATTCATGCCTGTAATTTCAGCACTTGGGAGATCAAGGTCAGTTTAGACTGGAGTTGAGACCCTGTCACACACACACACGCACACACGCGCGCACACACACACACACAAAGTACTGGGAAGGTGAAGTGAAAAGAGAAATTTTAAAGCTCCTAATAATTTACTAAAGATAAGTTTTCAAGGAAACAACTTACATTTAGTAAGGTACTAGGTCAAATAAATTCTAATGTGCTTGCTCACTTAATATTCCAAATAATCATGTGAGAGAGGTATTAGACTCAGGTGAGAACTTGTTTCATAACACTAAAATGAAAAAGAACTCTTACGTACCTATTTTCTTTATTCAAAAATTTTTAAACATAGCACTAAACATTCTTACTATCTTGGTATCAAAAATATGAGGGAGTCATTATTCCTAAACATTATTAATCTGTTATGGATAGACACAATATTTATTTGCACATGTGTATAAAGATACATACACATCCATGTAGTCACACTATGCGTAAATAAAAATAATACTTTAGTGATGGGAGATAGCTCAGTTGGTAGGACCTGAGTTTGACAACACCCAGTATCACTGCTAAAAAAAAACAAAAACAAAAACCAGGCATGGCTGCCTGAGCTTGTACTCTCAGTGTTCAGAGGCAGGGAGAGATGGATTCCCTAGGGCTCCATAGCCACTGAGAGAGCCTCTCAAAAAATAAATAAATAAATAAATAAATAAATAAATAAATAAATAAATAAAAGAGGTGGCTGGCTCCTGAGGAATAACATCCAAGATTGTCTTCTGGAAGCTTAACTAGACTTATTTTCCTGCTATTTAAATTGACAACAGAATAGTAAAGGCTGTCTCATAAAGCTAAAAACTGAAAAAGTCTATGAAAATCTTTTGCAAGTGTAATAATGAACAACAATAAAAACCAGTTGGTCTTCATCTCTGCCATCTACCTGCAAATGGGAAGGACTAGACAGAAAGCACAGCAATGAACATTCTTTTATTTTAAAATGTCCACAGATTTCCTATGAGACAGTACTATGGGCTCAGTGAGCCCAGTCTACCATTTGTGATGTGTAATCTACTCAACAACACAAGTCTGGGTCAAAGAGCAGAAGGATCTGCAGAAATCCATTACCAATAGGGGAAAAATGATAGTTAAAGGCAAAAGGGATGATACTTCATTGACCTTGGGTGAGTGATGCTGTCATGGGTTCAATCTCTTGGAGTCAGATGCTTGTTTTCAAAACATCAAGGTACTACTCAGAAAAGATACTCAACCATAACTTGTAACCTGGAATCTTAAATTTATTAATTTTTAAGTACATGTTCTACCTTTTAAATTTTGTCAGGCTGTGTACATCATTTATTTATAAATATTTAATAACAGCTCAGATGCTAAGGCACTGTGTTATTGTGTTAAAGCACTACTGGAACAAGTAGCTCTGTTACTGCCATGTCTGCTAAACCTTGCAATTCACTCACTAAACATGCCTTTCCCCAAAAGAAAAGAACAGAACAGAAAGGGGAAGAGGGGAACCATTGCAAAATACTGGGGAAAAAAAAAAAAAGCTAAGTATAATATAACTTGGTACATCCTGCAAATAGGAGTAAATAAAGCAGTTCTAGCAATACCTAAATCACCAATAAGAAATATTAGAGTTGAACCGAGTAGCACTCAGGACCGGTCTCTTCATCCAGTCTCTATGACCGAGGTTCACTCTTTTCCTTCATCAATTTATTTCGGGCGCTGAGTCTCTTCATGTTGGTTATTTAAATTGTTGTTTTTGAGCTCTCTGGATGTTTTTATCTATAAGAAATGCTATCAGAGAATACCATCTGGGCACTATTAATAATAGTGTCAAACTCTTTTCACAATACTCATGGGCTATTTCAGTTTATAATGGTTTAGGACAAAGCTCTGAATATCAGTAAAATACTACTGGATGACCAATATCATAACATTCATGTACCAAGTAAGTATGATTTAAAGAGATAATACATATAATTTTCAAAGTATCTATCCCTAAAACTGTCTCTTAATCACATAATTTCTGGTGTCTTTAATATCAGATACAGAGTAGTCTGCTGATAAATAGAACCAATTCCCATTTTCACAAAGTTCTTCACTTTGCTAAGAAACTTGATGTGTACTAAACAAAAAGGAGTTATAGTTAATAACATTTCTATATTTTGATATCACTAAGTGACAAATATTTATTTCTAGACTGAATCTCTTACCTAAATTTCATTTAAATATTGAATGAACTGCTACTTGATATTACCAGTTTTATACAAGCTCCTGATTGCCTAGCCCAGCCTAAACTTGCCATTTCACCATTCCGACTCAGTCAACAGCAAATCCATGCTTCCAACTTTGGGTCAAAACCCTTGGGAGTCATTACTGAATTCTCTTTCATGCCTTACATACAATTCATCAGCAACTTCTGCCCACACACGGTTTGAAACACATCCAAACCTGACCTTTTCTCACCCTTCACTGTTACCACCCTAGTCCCAGCCACTACTGCTCTCATCTGGATCACTGCAATAATTTCCATTATAGCCTTTTTGCTTACATCTTTGTTCCATTCCTATGGTCTATTTCACACAAAGCAGAGCTAACAAAAAGTTTAAAAGAAGAAAGGCCATATAATCATATTCACTAATGTAAAAAGCATTGACAAATCCAAGACCTAGCTATGGCAAAAACTTAAAAGGACTAGAAAGGGAACTGATACACAGCACCTACAAAACCCCTATAGCCAACATATCCTTAATGGTGAAAGACCAAAATATTTACATAGACTGGAAAGGGATAAGGAATTAAAGTGGACTATACTCCTAAGCACATAGAAAATACACAGAATCTACTTAAAAACAAAATAATCTTGAAAAATCTCAGGATAATAATGTGCATCTACAGAAATCAATTATATTAATACATGTTAACGATGAACAGTTAGAAGTCAAATTAAAAACATAAAAGCCACTTACAATTGCTTACAAAAATCTGACAAAAATATACATATGATGTATGCTGAAAACTACAAAATCCTAATCAAAAAATTCAAAAGTTGGGTCTAGAGAGACATCTCAACAGTTAGGAGCACTGTTTACTTTAGAAGAGGACCAGGGTTGGTTCCTAGCACCATTGAAATTCTAGTTCCAGGGGATCTAACGCACTCTTCTGGGCTCCGTAGGCACTGCACAACATGGGTGCACTTGCATGCTGACAAACATTCATTCACATAAAATAAACAAATAAAAAGTCTAAATAAATAAACATACCATGTTCATGGATTGACAGTCAATAAAATAAAAATGTCAATTTTCTCTGAAACTAACCTATTGATTTAGTGTGATTCTTATCAAAATTCCAGTAGATTTTTACATGGAAACAGAATAGCCAAAATAATTTGAAAAAAAATCAAGTTAGGGAAATTTGACTATAATTTGAAGGCTAACTATGCTCTTATAACAATCAAGATAGTATAGTACTAGGGGCTAGAGAGATGGCTCAGTGGTTGGTGCTCTTACAGAGAACCCATATTTAGTTCTCAATACCCACACGGTGTAGAAAGCCTACCATGGTGTTTGTTCCCCAAAACTGACATCAGACCAGGAGACCCTCAGCATTGTGTACTCAAGAGCATTTTCACTGTCCTCCTGAGAGGAGAGAATTAATTGGAAGCTCAGCATTTGAAGTTCACACAAAGTTTATATATGATAAGTGTTCAAGCACTGCAAAACACATAGGAATTTTCCCATCATAATGGTGAGAAAGCAGCACAGTGTGCCCAAGGCTGTGGCAACTGGCCTAGTAACAGACCTCTTTTGATATATGCAGAAACATAAGGGGGGGGACTACACCTGCCTGGCATTCCAGGCACAGCTGTCAATTTGGTCTTCTTCCCAGCATCCTGGGAGCAGACTGCCCCCTCCTCAAGCCTCTACATCAACAAAGTTCAAAGAAGTCTGTTAACTCTTAGTGAGCCAAGGCTCTTAGGAGCCTGTTAACTATTAGTGAGCAGAGCACTATTGTTCTTAAGGGACAAGGTGGGGTTACTACAACATGGCAGCTCACAACTCCAGTTCCAAAGGATCTGACACCTTCTTCTGGCCTTGCAGACACAGCTCGCACATGGTACAAATATATACATGTAGGCAAACCCTGTATACACAAAAAATAAAAATAAATATTTTAATAAGATAGTATACTACTAGTGGGTCAAAGAGACCCATAGAACAATAAAAAGGAATAGAGAATCCAGAAATAGACCCTTGCAGTTAGTCATGACTTTTTTGACAAAGCTGAAAAAGCAATTCAATGAAAAGAGAATGAACTTTTGAACAAATAATGTTGGAATAACTATTCTACACCAAAAAACTCAAAGCATCAAATCTTATATAAAATGAACACAATTATTTATGAAATACCTAGACATAACCAAAATTAAAAAAATCATTAAGAGACTTGATCTAGATGGCATAAAGAAATAACTCAGAAAGAAGAAAATAATCCAATTAGAATATAGCCAAAAGATTTTAGATACTACAGTACAGAGGGTTTACAAACAGCAAAGAAGCACATGAAAACATGTTTAACATTATTAGATATTAGAAAAATACAAATTAATGTTACAATGAGATATTACCCATCAGAATAGCTAAAAAAAAACCCAAAAAACCAAAAAACCCTAACCACACTAATATTGGTGAAAACACAGAGAAACTAGATCTCTTATACACTTCAGATTGCAATGTAAAATGGTACAGCCACTTTGGAAAAATATGGCTGATTCTTATAATGTACATTTTCACATGAAAATCTGTACAAAACTATTCATAGATGCTTAATTTTATTATATATTTAAATCTTTATCTTTAGAAACTATACATTATACATGAATTGGAAAGGAGATTGCATCAAATTCTGGTCAAAGGAGAATCATTCATTCTCTATCTTTTCTTTCGTGTGGTCACTTAGAAACAGTTATCGGCTAGAATTGGTGTTGCTCGCCACCTTACATTATTATCCATGTATTATTCACCATAGTCTACTTTCCTGTCAACAGATATTTGAGACTCTGTTTTCACACACTGAGATGCCACACCTCTGAAGCTTGGCTGGAATACTGATGCTCTGGGTGATGATGTCTTTGTTGTTTGTTTTTGTTTTCCAAGACAGGGTCTTCCTGTAGCCCCAGCTGGCCTGGAACTTGCTTATATAGACCAGACTGGCCTGGACCTCAAGAGATCTACAGCCTCTGCATTTGAGTGGGAGGATTAAAGGTGTGTGCCACGGGGTCCAGTCCATGATGTCTTTTGACTGATATCCTCTATTTGGCATATTTTATTGTTCCTTGATTGTCACATCTCATTTGTTGTTAGAGAAAATACTGAGACTGGATTTATTTTATCATCTGTCTCATAACAAGGTCCTGATCCGCTTGCCCAAGTAACTGCACATAATTTAGCTACCTTTCAAGAACCAAACTGCTGACTATTTCAGACTCTTACAAACTGATGAAATACCTGTGATAAAGGTCTTTAAAACATGGCTTCAAAATTTCCAATCTTTAGTCTTTTCCACTGAAGTAGCAAGTTGGATTTTAAAGGGATAAGACAAAGCAATTTCTTAGTTATAATTGAAAACAGTTCTACAGTTTGACTGATGACTACATTAATTTATAATTAATAAACCATGTTCTAAGAAATATGAGGAAATGCAAATTAAGACAATTTAAAACCCTTGTTGGCCTCCTATCTTAAATGAAATCTATAGTCTGTATACAAACCTAAAATCCCTACATGAAAACTATGTACTTCTCATATTCCATTCTCTTGCTCCCTCACTCTAGTTCCAATCGTGTTGGCCTTTCAGCTAGTAGAAGACGGCAGACAGGCGCCCATATATAGGTCTCTGTATCTGCTACTTCTACTGTTTGAAAAGTACTTATCTTCATCATTTCATAATATTCAAACACCTGCTCAAATGTCACCTACACAGAAATCCTTCCCTGTAGGCAAGGATGTTTTCTTCTTTTTCTCTACATGGAACCTTAAAACTAATAAAACTCAAACAACTTTCACACCTGTTACTCCCTTGGTCCCAGGTCTATTGGTTAATGTCATCATGATTCACCTAGGAACAAGCCAGGCAGGTGTGACCCTTACCTTTACTTCACACTCAGTACCCTGTCCTCAAGTCCATTACCTTTTCTGCTCCTTAATTATCCCATTACTGCAGCCTGAATTTCGATCCTGCCAATACTCAAGAGCCTTAAGGCCTGTTTCTTTCTCTTAATCCAACTCTTTCTTAAAGTACTCTCTCCACTGATGCCAGTTTTTTTAGAATTCTAAATACTTGCCTCCTATTATTAATGAGATAAAGTTAAAACTTTGAGAGCAGATAAGGAAATTCCCGCTGTCTACTAATTTTCTCACTTTCTAACATACTATTAAAGCTTTCCCTTATGTAGAACTACTCATAATTTATAGCTCTTCCTACTTCCATGATTTAGGCATGGTGTTTCTTTGTTTGAAATGACATCGCTACCCTCAACCTGTCCATCACTTCTTTGTCTGACAGACACTGAGATATGAGCTTTCTTATAAAGACTTCTCTTTGTATTAAATCAGGTATTCCCTCCTGTAGATTCCTAAAATATTTTGTTTAACCTGGTATAGCATCTGTCATAATATATCACACTTATGTGTATATACCTCAAACACCAGCAATATATCTTTAAAACTTTTTTATTATTTTTATTTTATGTATATTAAGTACACTGCCTGCGAGCATGTAAGTGCACCCATGCTGTGCTGTGCAGGAGGAGGTCAGAAAGGTGTGTCAGATCACTTGGAACTGGAGTTAAGGGCAGTTGTTAGCCGCCATGTGGGTGCTGAGACTTGAACCTGGGTCTAGTGCTTTTAACCACTGGGCCATCTCTCCAGCCCCCAGAACCATATCTTAATATTGTCCACCCTCTTTACCTGGTGAGTATCTGGCTCAGAGCAGGAATCTAAAACTACTAAGTTGGAATAATAAAGACTATACAGCTACATGTAGTGAATCATGCTATAATCTCAGAACTGGAAAATGGAAGCAGGATGATGGCAAATTGGAGGCAAGCCTGGGTTGTATAGGGAGTTTTGGGCCAGCATGAGCAACATCCTGACAAAAAAAACAAAAAGAGTGCAGAGATTAAGACACCATGGAAAGATAAGACTTTGGTGAGTGGCTGTTCTGCACAAGTGTCACAATGGCCAATGAAACACTTTGTAGTTTTGTCCTGTTCTTTTAATCATGTGACATTCCATAAGTGCTGAAGTACTGATTAGCTCCATGGTTTGGCTATAATCCCCCGCTCAATTTTCCAATGAACCAGTTATCTTCCCCAAAAGGGTACTTCCTGTTCCACTTTCAGAACTGCAACAATGTCACTGGATAGTCATCCTTCCAATGTATGTCACTGTTCATGAGAGGAAAATCTCATGAAGAGAATGAGGATGCCTCACTTGAACCAACCAATCACCTTCAGCTAGAAAAATCTCAGAGCATGCAAGTCCAACCGGTATGTGTCAGTATACTTTTATGTGTAAAAAAGCGGAATCATCGTATGCGGAAGTGGGAATTTTCTTTTGAAATCCCCATTTCCATGTCTATTTTCCATTTTCTGGAAAATAATCATAAATACAGCAGAGCTGTACTTTATTCAAGTACAATTCTGCTACATGTTAATCACAATAAAGAGCGACAGTAACTCAGTGCAAATACAGAACACCTTTATTTCCAGAGACTTTGACTGTACATTGATCCCTATTTCCTCAAGCACATTTTCTCTTTGATTCCAGTACGGTTCAACATGACACATATATATCTGTTTAAGTTCTAAAATACAGATGTCCATGTTTATCAGGTCACTATCTTTTAAAAAAGCAACTGAATAGTCCCAGCACTTGGGAGGCAGAGGCAGGCAAATCACCAAGGTCACCCTGGTTTACATGGTGAATTCCAGGCCAGCTGGGGCTACAGAGAGACCCTGTCTCAAAAAGACCAAAAGGGGTGGGGAGATCAATGTTCTTCTTGTTTGTATTGCCAGCTTCTCTTTAACTACTGCTAACTACTGTTTAGGGATGATTGACACTAATAAAAACCTATAACCTATCAATGTTAGTATAAAGTATAAACAAAATCAAAAATAGTCTACAAAATGTCAAGAATATAGAAACAAACATATACAATAGTCTTTATATCATCTATCTGAATATTAGTTTTTAGAAGTACAAGATCTATTTTACATTTTGACTGCTACTGTTGATATCTACTGGGTTCCAGATAGATACAGTGTTAGGTAACATAATACAGAAAATATAGTTTAAATCACCACATAAATTAGCTAATATATAAAGGTGATTCTCTTAACAAAAGTCTTGGCTTAAATATTTTAAATGAGAGGCTAGAAAGATGGCTCCACGGTTAAGAGTGCTTGCTGCTTTTGCAGAGAACCAGAGTTTGATTCACCAGCCTCCATCTCTGGCAGCTTACAATCCCCTGTAACTCCAGCTCCAGGGGAGCCAATGCCTATTCTAGCATGCACGGGCACTGTACTCATGTGCACAAATCCACACACACATACATTAGGTATACACCTAAGTGAAAAATTAAATAAAATGTAGGGGCCAGAGAGATAGCTTAGTGATTAACAGCACTTGCTGCTCTTGCAGAGGACCCAGGTTTGGTTCCCAGCACCTACACGGCAGCTAACAACTCCAGTTCCAGAGGCTCTGACATCCTCTCTGGCATCCGAAGTCACTGCACAAACATAGTGCACTTGGATACATGCATACACACTTACACACATAAAATAAAAAGAAAAAATAAATCTAAAAAAAAAAAATTTGAATGACACATAAAAGAACATATAGCTAATTACAATAGAACTCCAATCTGAACTTGTATGTGGCTGAGTTTAAAGTCAGATCTTTTCTTAGTAAATCTTACTGAAACCTTCAGTACAGTAAAATTAAGATAATTAATTAATATGGTAGAGACTGACAATCTGACAAGTTAACTAGAACAATTCAAAAGTAGCTCTTTCCTCAGAGAATTAAAATCTAGTAAGCTTTCTACCTCTACAGTTCATTAGAATTAGGGACCTGGATTTCTCTCCCTAACTTCTACCACTCCTCCCCGAAACAAAACAAAACAAAACAAAGACTCTCCCTGGTTCTGCAATATTCTGCAAGATCAAATTGCTCAGGTGAAGATTTTGTTCATATCAGTTTTCTTTCTAGGATGAAGAATGTTGAACTGCCAGTGGTACAATACTGAAAGGACAAGCACAGTCAGGGCTGCCTGACTGAACAAACAGGAAGCCATCGAGATGTTCTCAATTCTGCTAGTACTATAAAGTTCAGTTAATGTATGAAAGGTCAAATGAAAATTTCCTTAAGGCAAATACATCTGAAGACTCTAACACTCAAAATTATTTATTGCTAAGTTATTTAATGACTCAGATCAAAGTCACTGAAAAACCAGTAAGCAAAAATTCTAATAAAAAATTATTTTTTACTGGATCCACGCTTTTGAACAAGTCTATTAATAATAACTAGCATTCATATGCTTCTATCAAAATTCTGCTAAAATTCATTTTACATTTTTTTTTGTATTTTATTCTCTTCCTTCTTTCTTTGCAAGACCTTCCCACCTCTACTTTATTATTTAATTTCTGTGACTTCTACAAGGATTAGCCCCATTTTGTCTTAAATAAAAATGTCACTTTTTAATAAGACAAATAAAACAGTATAAATTTTTACTTTATTCTGGCCTCTTCTGTTGTATCTGTGAACAAACCAGACATTCTGAAGTCACTCGATAAGCTGATAAGAAACAACAAAATCACAAATATTCACCTGATGTACTTCTCATTTTCCAAGTAATATTGCAGCATGCCAAATTTGAATATGTAATATCTTGTACATGTTCTGTGAGGATCTTTACAATCATTGTGTGTGTGTGTGTGTGTGTGTGTGTGTGTGGTGGGGGGAGGCATACATACAGAGGTCAGAGGAGAACAGTTCTCTCCTTCTACCATCTGGGTCCCATGGATCAAACTCAGGTTGTCAGGCTTGGTGGTAGGTGTTTTCAACCAGAGTCTTCTCTCTGGACCAGAGACTTTTTTGAGAAAAGGTCTCCCTATAGCCCCAGGTATCTGGAACTTGCTCTTTAGACCAGCCTGGCCTTCATTTTAGAAATCCCCCATCTCTGTTTCCCCAGTGCTGAGATTTAAGTCCTGCACCACCACACCAAGCTCAGATGACTTTTTTTTTTTTTTTAATTCCAAGAAATCTTTTGTGTAAATGACTAAAAGTTTTTGAGCTAGACAGGAGTTTTAAATTTTAGGAAAGCTAAAATTATTATTCATTAGGCAGAGGATAACTTGCATCAGAATAGGAAAAAGCAGACTGATGCTAACATTTAAATATCAAAAGAATGGTCACAGCTAAAGTAAGTGCTGGGATATTTTCCCCTTTCTGTGGAAACACTAGTATTCCCCACATCATAGGAATGGAAGTAAATGACTGAGCCATTTAATTCATAAGGCCAGAACAAATCTACAGTTACACTGAAATTGCTTTAAAGGAATAAAATAAACTTGACCTTTAAGTTAGTTAAGGTATATAATTATGCATGAATTATTTTTCTATTCTACCCTTAAGAACTTCTATATCCCACAGGGTGTGGTGGCACATGTCTGTTATCCCAGCTACTTGGGAGGCTGGGGCAGGAGTACAACATGTTGGAGGTCAGCCTAGACAATTTAGCCAGACTTTGTCTCAAAATAAAAAATAAAAGAGAGTTGAGGCTATCTCTTAGTGGCAGAATATGTGCTTAGCATGCACTAGGTTCAATCTTCAGTGGGGGAAAAGAGCGCTATAAGCCCCTCTTGTGTTTATGTCAAAATCATAGGAATAGGTTAATGAACACTCAACCTCCTCCTCTTTTCTATTTCTAGGATTTTTTTCCCTCAAAATTTGGTGAGATTTAAAAAACATGACTACTATAAGATTTTATGTAACAACTTGGTTTGTGCTTAAAACTAGAAACTCAAACCAGGTATGGTGGCTGACAAATAATCACAGAACTCAGAAGGCTGGTAGTGAGTTTTAGGACAGGCTGGGTTATAAAGCAAACCTCTACCTCAAAACCAAACCAAACCCTACAGAAAAACAAGTCCAGTGCTTAACCTTTCACACCCAAGACTTTACTACTGAAAAGAATTATGATGTAACAAAAGACTGTTACTTCAACCCATTCAATATATAACACACTGAGCTTCTAGGACAAGCACTAACAAGAGTTTGAAGACTGAAAGGCAAGGAAGGCTCTGTCTCTCTTTGGGAAGCTCAATTTAGTGTTCTTCCAGGGTAAAATAATTTGTAGAACGCTGGAGAGATGACTTAGCAGTTAAGAGCATTGGCTGCTCTTGCAGAGGATGAGGGTTTGATTCCCAGCACTCACATGGTGACTCTAACAGTCCCTAACTCCAGTTCCAGGAGATCTGTCGCCCTCTTCTGACCTCGGTGTGCAGTGCACGACACATGTGCACTTAAATACAAGCAGGCAATACACTCATACACATAAAATTAAAAAACGAGAAAAATTTTGAAATTTGAATGACTGTCTTACTGTTCCTCAAAAATCTCATTCATAATTTTCACTTTTCTTTTGTAAATGTTTTAGTACTTTGAAAAATCTTTGAAATACTCTTGTTTATACAATAAAGTAGAAAAACAGACAAGTGAAGAGTGACTGAATATTTACTATGTGTCACACACTATGAAAAATGTTTTGTGTCTGCATAAATCAAGTTTTACACAGTATTTGCTTTCCACCTGTGAAAGTGGTTAGATCCAGCTTATCAACCAGTATGACAAGTCCATAATGTTCCTTCACCAGAAAAAGCATGTAAGATTACTCCTGATAGTACACTAACTAAACAGGTATCAATGCTCCAGAATGTATTGATGACTGAGGTACTTTAATTAACTTTATATATCAGGCAAGGCTACTTTATGTAGTCAAATAAAATATATATTAAATGGTATCCACATAGTGCTTTTACAGCTTTCTACAGTAACCAACTCTAATCACACTTATTTTATAGAATTCTACAAAGACAATAGGTAAAAATGTTAGTTTACTGACATAATAATTTGCATAATCATGACAATCATAGACATTATAATTTATGAATTATAAAATAGGTTCAGAGAAGTTAAGAAATAGTAATTGGCCCCCAATCCAGTGGCAACCCAATTAGTGGCAAAAGGCAGGACACAAACAAGGATGGTAAATTCCAAAAATTTCTTCTGAGCGGTCTTCTAAAGCATTAACAATAGGAAATCCCTATTAGTCAAAACTCTGTTACTACTGATTATTCTGAAGCAAAAATATAACCTTGTTTCCAAGTTATGAAGTGGAGTCTTATTCCAAGAAGAAACTTGTACTGGGTAGTTTTGCTTTTTGAAACCAAGAGCATACTTGTTATGCAGTACTTTCCCTCCAGACACACTAGTTCACCATTTAGTATGTCTTCTACCACTAACATGTAACTACATGAGAATTGAAAATTCCATCTATTGTTCAGTACTACATTTCAGCATCCCAGACAATGGTAAGTGCTTAATAAATACTTGTGAAATGAATAAAAATTTGGTACAGAGTAAGAATTCAGTAATCATTTATTAGTACCATTCTCTTTACTAATACCATTTCTGTAGCATCAAATTCAGAATGGAATCAATAATTAGAAATACAAGAAAATGCCTTATTACAGTTTTGTCTTAAAAACAACCGAGGCAGGTATGTACTTATTATAAATAAAGCGCTAAGAAGTTGAGGCATGAGAATCTTGAATCTGATGCCAGCTTGGGCCCAAATCAAGACCATGTTTCAAACAAACTGAACAAGGCAAATAAAGGTTCTATTCAGCAAAGCATTATTTACCGACTTCATTGGAAGATTCATAAATAAACTGTTTTGAATTAATGCACTTTAAGTGACAAAATCTAAACATATCCCTTCAAGGCTTTTAAGCATCGACTTGCCAGCTAGCACTGCTCCCTGTGCTTGCTCCTTCTCTCAGGATTAGACAGAGCATGCATATTCTGTGAAAGGAGTCAAGAGAACCCAAGGGAAATGCGTAACTTCAACACATGAGTTTTTGTGACCATTATTTTTTGGTACCCTTTCCCCCAATACCTTCGTGTTTTTTTTTTTTTAAATAGAAGGCTGAATGTGGGCAAAGCACCACTCATAATAAACAAGCTGTTATAATGAATGAGGATACTAGAAAAAGAAGAAGACAGTATCTTCCCCTTAATCTTGCCCCCTAGTTAGCAAGAGCACAGATAAGTTTAGTGATTATCCAGATTTACAATAGTGTTTGGTACCTCCAAGAATACTTCCTTAGAAATTTTGGCCTTAAGCATGTATTATTGATATTTTTAGCATCAGAATAATTAGGACAAAAATGTTAAAATACTGATAGATATTTTGGAGATATAAGCTAGCAGTCAGAAATATGAACATGTATTTAATTTTCATGAAACTTCAGTATCTCCAAATTTCTTACCATCTGAATCTGTTTTAAGAGGGAGTGCAGAGCTTATGAGATTCCATCAGAAGATGAAGAGTAAAATCTCCTTAGTATTGTTCAGTAGTCTTTTTCTCCTGTACTTGGCAACTACCATGACCCACAGTTCCATATTCCTAGTTGCAACACTGTCCATCTGATCCTTCACAGCATCACTCCCTATCTCCTCCTCCTCATTTCTGTTTTGCACTAATCTTCACACTTATCTCTATTATCTCATAATCCTTGACTTTTAAAGATTCCCAGTTTAGGATTAAATAAAGATGGCCCAAGTAAAACAAAAGAAAGATACTACTGCTGTTCTCTGGGTCATGGGGATATGGTCAAGTAGCGATATAATGAAATCTAGATTTTAAATTTTGAATCTTGTACATCATCAGGAACTTAAAAAATCTGTAATAAGGCAAAAATTCTTTTCTAAAGTATGCCCATAATCATAAAAATAAACACTTATTTTATGTGTATACACACACACACACACAAAACTTTAGTTTTAGAAAATCCAGACATTCTATGAGGATTTTTCTGGCCTGTAACTACTAACATTTTTTCCAAAATGAAGTATGCTTACTGATACAGAATACTGCTTTACTGCTTTCTAAACAGTACTTTGGGGATTTTCCTTACAAAGCAAAGTGTAGAAGATTAACCAACCATGTTAAGCCATTTACCAAAGTGTAAATACTCAATTAGGAATCTAGGTAGTGCCTACCTAACTGTGCAGAATTTACTTCACTTCATTAGGTGTAATAACTCTATACATCTTACCACATCCTTAGCTGAAAGGCAAGTGCTTCTTTTCACTAGAATAGAAAACACAGGTATTGTTCCTTCAAATCTGTGTTAAAAATTACTTTTAGGGAAATGTATTATCTGCACCTGATAATCTCATCCACTTATTAATTTGTTATAACAGAAGTTTTACTATGAAATGTTGAAAAGAAGGTTTGAATAGTGAGTTTCATAAGTGCCCTTTGGAAAACACTTTTAACTCAAGATAATTTATTTCATGCAACCAAAAGAAAAATGGAGTATATTCAGAGGATAACATAATAATTAACATATTCAGCTTTCAGTTTGATTCTTTAAGATTGAAATCATAAAGTACTCTCTATTACAAATTGATCAGTCAGTGTGTGTGGAGGGGTGGCAAACAGAAGTTCTGAATCACTGGAATTTTTGTTCTATTTCCTGCTAACAGGCTGACAGTGCCATCATTCAACACAATCAATCTATGCACGTTCTTTAAAAGCTATATAATTTTTCTTCAAGTATCTGGCCACTAATTTAGTACACTGCTCATGAATCTGAAAATTCTTCCAAGGATTCAAAGTAGCCAATCAAGAGTACATAGTAAAATAAAAAGCAGGTCTTCCATTAATAGAAACTGCCATTTTCAAAATCTAGTTTCAAATTGCCAAGCTTAAAAATCAACCATGAATTCACTTTACAAAAAATTTAAAAGTATGTCTGAAAAGGTGTCAAAACTTTGCTACTGTACCCTGAGGGTGGTAAGCAGCCAGAGAAAACTGAAAGCAAATAAATAAATAGAAAAAAAGAATCTGAAACTGTATAATGAACAACATCTTCTTTTAGTATGCTAAGCAGAAATCACTTCCTCTTATATTTTTGTGAATCAATCTGACCCCCCCAAAGTTGGCACTTTACAAACTTACCTAAAGCTGACAAAATGGATGCGAAATTATACTGCCTTGCTGTTGCCTTGAGTACAACCTTAGCGGTCACAAACTTTCCAATGAATAAAGGCCCCCTGGACAGCTTCCCGTGCTTTGGGGAACCTGAATTTCACGAAGCACCCCGAGAGCCCAGGGAAGCTACAAATTCCCTCCACTCTCCTGGAAACCCCTCTTATCAGAAACATTTGAAGTATTCCTCCACAACAATTAAGCTGACTTGAATGGAAACTTAACATCTCAAATATACTATATATGGAATGAAAGAGGGCCAAACACGTAAATACAAACGCTCACGCTGACACTTCGGTATACAACTCGGCACGCACAATCCCACAGCATCAGCAACAGAAAGATCCACCTGTCACCTGTCAGCAACGCCAAGAGACCCTCGAAAGCCTCCCTGTTTCTACCCTATTGCTTGGTCGGGTGAACGGGTCAAGAAAACCAGAATAATCCAGTGGCCTCTAAGGGGGCCACCTACTCAGTGCCGGGCATGCTCCCCGTTTCGGGGAAGGCTGCAAAAAGGCAAAATCGGAAAGAAAGCGCTGTTCTTCCTCCCCGACCCACATCGAACTTCCCTGGCTCTCCCTAGACACCCCCAAGTCATCCTTAACCCAGACTGGGCGCCCTCCCCCCACTTCCAGACCGCAGCCCGGGGGCGGGCCGGGGGCAAGGCACCCCCAGGGTGCTCTCCACGGCCTCGGCTCCAGGGCAGGCCCGGTCCCCCTCCCCCCGACGCCCCGGAGCCCAGGCCAGGCCCGCGGCTCCCCGCCCCCACCCGCCCTGCAGGACTTGGGGGGCCTCGCCGTGCCTCGTCGCCGCCAGCCGGAGGGAGGACGAGGGCGAGGAGGGCGCGGACGCCCCACCAGGGCCTGGGGAGTCCCCAGGGCGACGGGAGGCGCGGGGCGCCGGGCAGGGGGCTCCCGCCGAGGCCCGGCAGCACTGTCCGCTTACCCTTCGTCGCTTCCCCCTCCTCCTCGTCGGCCGCCGCCGCCGCCGCCTCTCCCACTGCGGCAGCCGTCTCCCCCGTCGTCGCCGCCGCCGCCGCTCCCGCCTCCGCCACCACGGCTGCCGCCAGCGCCGAGTCCACCCGGCAGGGGGGACACCTCAGCCGGCCCTCCCTCCCCGCTCAGCCCCCTCCGATCGGCCGCCGCCGCCGCCAACTCCCTCCGGCCGCCGCCGCTGCTCGCGGCTGAGGGGGAGGGGCCGGGGCCGGCCTGGGGCGCCCCGCCGCCGGCGCCTGCCGCGGATCAAAGGCGATGGCCCGGCCGGCGTCGCCGCGGCCCGCTGCTCGGCTGCTCCGGCTCCGGCTCGCTCGGCCGCCCTGCCTCCCTGCCTCCCTCCGCCCCCACCCCCTGCCGCTCGCCTGCCCTCCCCCCACCCCCCCAGCTCTCGCTCGCTCTCGCCCCGGCTCCGCCAGCCCAGTCCGCATCAAAATACTGCCACACAATATGGCGGCGCGGCGGCCGGCAAACAACGCGAGATCTGCGGCGGCGGCCGAGACGAGGCCTCCCCCACCCCGAGCCGGGCGGCGGGGGCGCGGCGGTGGCCGTGGCAGGGATGCGGCGTCCCCGCCCCGCCTCCGACACTCTCGCGCCCCAAGCCCGAGTCGCCGAGGCTGAGGCGACACGCTGAGGGAGGGGCCCC
Organism: Eospalax fontanierii; assembly: GCA_035773235.1. NCBI lineage: Eukaryota > Metazoa > Chordata > Mammalia > Rodentia > Spalacidae > Eospalax > Eospalax fontanierii. The sequence continues at coordinate 15,697,410 of CM069545.1, forward strand.
GCCGAGGCGCGCGATCCCCAGACTCCGGCGGGCCGGGCTACTGGGAGAGAGGAACTCGGGCCCTGGAGCCCGGCGCACGTCAGCGAGGGGCTCGCTGGGTCCGGAAGCGGGTGGCGTGCTGCGCGGGACGGCCGGCGCCGCCGCCCGGGTGGGGACCGGCCGGACCCTGCAAGGCCGCGGCGGACCGGGGAGCAGGTGTACGCGGGCGGAGGCGGGCGCCGGGCCTGGGGGGTCTGCCGGGCCTGCGAGCGCGACACACCCCCTTGGAGCCGGCCGCGCAGAAGCCGCCGGCCCGTGCGGGACTGCGGGGACGGTCCCTGGGCGGTGCGGGGCAGGCTCCGAGCCGCGGGCCTCGGAGAGTGGGATCCGGCCCTTGGTGGTTCTTGAACAGCTGAGTGGCAAAAATAAAATGATGTAGATAGTGCAAGGGAGTGGATTTTATTTTAATTCCACGTTCCTAGAAGTCCCAGAAGCCAAGCCAAAGACACTTTAGCCTTGAGGGGAGCGGGGGAGACTTCAAGTTTCTATCTTTTTAAAGAAATATGTGTTTAATTTTCCCTCAAGGAAAAAAAGAAGTATTCAACGCTCAGACGTTTCTCACAGTGTAAAATATTTATTTAAAAATCCTGACGCTTACTTGTGTCCAAAAGACGACGGCATTTTTTGACCCTGTCCAAAGTGTCCATATCGCTGCCAGTTTCTTCCTTGAAATAATTCTTACTCCCGAGAAAAATCTCGAGGGACTATTTTTATTAGTCTATTTCCAGTATAAGCTCCGTAGGTACAGGAGAAGTTTACTTGTTTTAAATAAAACATCTTTTTAACATTTAAGTATAACCTTCCCACTTTCTTTTTTCTTACTCATCTTTTAAAAATATGAAATAATTGGGATATGGCTCCAATTCAAACCCTTTATCATTTCAAAAGTCAGAACTGCTAATGATCTACGGTTTTAGAATTTAACTTTTCTCTCCATTCGAGATACCATTAAGAGAAGTAAAAGTATATTCTTTTAAAAAATGTGTGTGTGAAGTAAAAGTAAATTGGGATTTAAAGAATGGAAAGATATTGTTTTCATTAATTCACAGTACTAAGTCGTTGAACCTTAATACTTTACAGTAGTTCTCTAATGATTTTTTTCCATATTTACTATAACTGTTGCAATAATTTTAGATAAATTGAATCAATTATTGACTACACTTGTCTTTTAAACCAAAGCACAAAGCCAACATATACTTTTGAAAAAATAGAATTTGGTGATTTAAGTAAAAACATTTTCTTTTAGAAACATAAACATTTTAATAAAAATATGTTTTATAAACTTAACAAATGTAATAGGGTATGGGTAGGTTCAGTCTAAGAACCAATGAAGGAAGAGAAGGTATAACAGTATATCTGGTTATTATATAGGTTATTGGAACTAGATCTGATCATGAGACAAAGGCCAGAAGAGGAAAATCCTGTAAAAGAACTAACCTATTTTAAAACCAGTGTCAGTATTAAGAGACGAAGATTGCAGTTAAAGGAAATCAAAAAGGATGTGATATCTAAATGCAACATGTGACCCTGAAGTTGATCCTTTACTGGAAGAGAAAATTACTTTTTAAAGAATATTAATGAGCTAATTGTTCAAGTTGGAAATGGACTACAGATTCAACGTATTATTATTATTAATCTTTCTGAATATGTTCTGTATGATAATCTTCATAAGGGAACACACTGAAATATTAATTGGATAAAATTTTCTCCCAAGTGGCCCAGAAAAATAAATAATAAATATCCTCTGTATGTATATATATGTATGTACATATATACATTTACATCTGCCATGTACATTCAGAAAGAAGGAGACTGATAAAATTTAAAACTTGGGCAATCAGAGATATTTTAAAATTTAAATTTGGTGAGTCTAGACGTTTGTACTATCTTGAAATTTTTATATAAGGGTGAAATTATTACAAAATAAATACTTTTGGAAACAGCTTGGGGCTGGATGTGTTGTTGCATGCCTTTAATCCCAGCACTAGGGAGGCAGAGGTAGGCAGATCTCTGTGAGTTCAAGACCACTGGGTCTACATAGTTCCAGGCCAGCTGGGACTTGAGGAAGACCCTGTCTCAAAAAAAGACCCCCAAAATAAAATAAAATAGATAACAGCATGGGCTAGAGTGATTAGTGGTAGAACACATGTGTAACTTGTGTGAGGCCTTGGATCTTATCCCCAGAACAGCAGTAGAAGAAAAAAATAATTTTGAACTAGGATTTCCTTTCAGCAAGGGAGGGGCTATTTTGAACTAAAGATGATACATTTTTTTATTTTCTCCCCACTAACAGACTGATTTTGAGGTCATCTAGGTATTTCTTCTTCCTTATTTAATCTACTTGATTTGGAGCAGAGTTAGCCAGGAACTCTTATTTATGTATTCTGTGAATGTGATCTCCAGGTTTATCAAGTCAATGACTATTCAGTGACTGCTATTCACAAGACTGTGGATAAAATGAACAGCCTGCTTTCCAGGTGCCTTCTGTAGTGGCTATAGGAACTCAAGTGTGCGTGTGTGTTTTCGTGTATGTGTCTGTGTGCATGCAAAATCCCATTCTGAATTCAAGAGCTTTTTAGTTTAGTACTGTGCTTTCTGATATAGTAACCCCTAGCTACCTGTGATTATTTAAATGTAAACAGAGTTAAAATTCATATCCTCATTTGCACTACCCACATTTCAAGTGCACTGTCAACCTTGTGTTCCATCTTCACAGAAATGCTCTTCACCAGTCCTGGTAGGAGAAGAGATTACTCTGTATAAATAGCGTCAGTGCAAGGTAGATGGTGATAATCACCATAGAAGCTCAGGAAAGGAGTCATTGCTTTGCAGGGCGTGGAAGTAGAAGTAGGGCAAGTTTCAGGAGTGGAACTGCATGAGTAGGCAGGCAGGGGTGAAGCAAGATGCTCCAGCCACGATAACTTGAACAGAGCAGGGGGGATGTGTGAATGGTGCTCTTAATTCTGTGTTCTGTAGCATAAGAGATGTCAGGGAAAGCAGGGCTGCATAAAACCACAAGTGTGAGCCTAGCCTATTCAAGCAATGAGAAGCTATGTGTCTTTGAGCAAGAAAAAAAGACATGATTCAATAAATAGTTCTTTAAGAATACTTTCAGACCTGTAGAGATACCTCGGTCGGTAAAGTGCTTGCCAGACAAACTTGAAGGCCTGAGTTTGATTCCCAGAACTCCCATAAGAAAGTGGGGTCAGGTGGCATGTGTCTGTAATCCTAAAGCAGAGTGAGGATTCCTCAGGTGACTGACCAGCCTGGCTAGCTGAATTCCAGATCAGGGAGAGACTCTGTCTCCAAAAAGTAAGGTGGAGAGTGTGATTTAGGAAGACACAGGATGCCGATCTCTGGCCTTTACACGCACACACATGTACATGAGTATGCATACACTGATTAGGAGTGAAGCATTGCTGTAACCCAAATGAGAGATGCTGAGAAGTTGATGTAGTCTGTCTACCAGTAAAGTTGTAGATTTGACATTTGACAAATCTTAATTTAAAATGGCTTAAATGATGGGTGGTACATACCTATAATCCTAGTACTTGGGAGGTACAGGTTGAAAGATCAGGGGTTCAAAAACATGTTCAGTTACATAGTGAGTTAGAGGACAGCCTAGCCTATTTAAATGATTATTGCACAATAAGGAAATTCCTTTATCACAGATTCAGAAGTTTCCAAATAGAGTAAACCTCAGTCTGAAAGAATCAGAAGCTCAATAATTTAAGCATGGACCAGGTTCCTCCTATTGCTGCTGCTCTGCTGTCTTGGGGTTTGGCATTAACAAAACGGATCTATTAGTTCTAGGTATCCTGAACTGTAATATTCAGTGGAAGAAGAAAGGCAAGGGAGAGAAGGAAACATGTTTTCAAAATGGAGATAGAAAGACCTATTTGAATATGGATGATGCCAGGCCATGGGCTGAGGTCTCAGACTTAATAAGAGAAAGTGATACCAGGACTGGTGGTGCATACTTTTAATGTCAACACTTGGGAGGCAGAGGCAGGCAGTCTGTTAGATTGAGACCAGCCTGATCTACATAGCAAGTTCCAGGCCAGTTGGGGCTACAGGGAAACCCTGTCTTAAAAAACAAAACAGCAGAAAACAAAACAAAACAAAAGAGTCACAGGGAACAAACTGGCACCAGCTTACCAGCTTTCTTTTTGCTTCCTACTATGGATGCCATATGACCAGATATGTCTTCAATAATGGATGGGATACCCTCAAGCTTGAAGTGGGAAAAAGGTCCTCCTTTAATTTGCTTTTGTCAGATATTTTGTCACAACAGAAGAAAAGTAACTAACACAACCCCCGACTTATTTGCCCTCCCTTCCCCTCTACCATGTTTGAATCACATACCAGTCTCTGCTCCACACGGTGGAACAAGTCTTAGAGAGTAAAGATGGAGAGCTATGATTCAAATGGCTGAGAAGTTTACAGTCAAAGACGATTCCTTGAGCCAAATGACTCAGGAACATAGAAAATGGAGCAGGTATTAGAAGAAACATAATGATTTGCTAACAGTCCTGATTTTGCGGGACCAGAGGTGACGAGTTGGAGATGGGGATGGGAAGGGAGGAGGATGAAGCGATGTCTTGAATTTCCAGGAGAAGCATGAGAATCACATTGAAGGCACAAAAGGAATGGTTGAATTTTAGGAGAAGGGAGAAATTTCTGAGATTAAAACCTAAGAAAGAAAATTGCAAAGCATGTGCGTGCATGGGTGTGCATGTACGCACATGTGCAAACTGAAAGCTGTTCCTAAGATTTATATATGGATCTGTGAAGGCCTAGCATAACCAAGATGATTTTGAAGAACAAAGCTGGAACATTCACTCTACCGAATTTCAAAGTTCATTATAAGGCTTAGTAATTGAGACAGTCTGGTATTGGCAGAAGGCTAGATGAATACACCGAAGTAACATAACAGAGAATCCAGAAATAGAACTCGGGAACTTGATTTACGACAAAGTCACTGCCGCAGTTCAGCGAGGAAAGGATAATATTTTGAACAAATGGTGCTGGAGCAATTGGCTACTCATCTGGAAAAAAAGGATATTTGACTCCTACCTCACTCCATACACAGTAATTAATTCAAGATGATCACAGACCTAAATGGGAAAATTTTGAATAATTCGTGTATTAGTCAAAACATACTATCAAGAGAGTGGGCAGAGAGAAGAGACTATATTTCAATGTATGCATGTGGATAATGGTCTCATACTCAGAATAGATATAGAAAATGTAAATCAGTATGAAAAGTCAAGCCGCTCAATTTTACTAAATGAGAAAGCTATTGTTGTTGAAGGTTTGAAATTTTTTTAGGCAGGACCTTATTGTAACTCAAGTTACCCTTGAACTCCTGCTCCTCCTGCATCCACTCTCCAGTACTAGAATTATGGGCATCACTAGGCCTGGCTAAGAAAGACTCTAGAACTAAAGTTCTCTACAAAGATGATTTCTAAATGGCTAACAAATACAGGGAAAAATGTTCAACATATTTCCTTATGAGAGAATGTAAAGCATGATAAAATGACACATTGTTATATACCTACCAGAATGGCTGAAGTTAAAAAGCCTGACAGTACCAAGTGTTGGCAATGAAAGATGTAGAGCAACATAATTTATTGCTTTTGTTTTCCCAAAAACTCTTAATACATTTATCTATCTGTCTATCTATCTATCATCTATCTATCTATCTATCTATCTATCTATCTGTCTATCTAATCTATCTATCTGTCTATCCACACACATTGGAATAAGAGCATGCGTCCATTAAAAACATATGCATGAATATTCATAATAGCCTAAACCCAAATGTTTATAGCATCCTTATTTTATTCTTTTTCCAAATTTTTATGTATTACTATTTAGTGTGTGTGTGTGTGTGTGTGTGTGTGTGTATGTATATGTGTGTGTATGCCTTGCCACTGTGAATATGTGGAGGTGTATGTGTGTATGATTTGTGGTGGGGGGGGGCATGTGTATGCCACAGCACACATGTGGCAGTCAGAGAACAACTTTGTAGAAGCAGTTCTATTTTGGCCTTTGTATGAATTCTTGGGATTGAACTCAGGTTGTCAGGCTTGCATAGCAAGCGCTTTACCCCTGCGGTCTTGCTGGCTCAGCACCCTTGTTCTTAATAGCCCTAAATTGGCAATGACCCAATACCTCTTAATATAAAGATGAATAACTTGCAATATGTTCACACAATGTAATATTAACAATCGAACAGAATGAACAAACCCTTTTATTGGTCATCAGTTGATTTTTCAAAAAGATTGCTAAGAAAATTTAAGGGACTCTTCTTCCTGTGCCTGCTTGAAGATGTGATCGCTAGGCGCTCGGCTCTGGCCACCTCTGCTCCTGCCTCCCCGTCTTTATGGACTCTAATCCCTCTGGAATTGTAAGCCAAATAAACTCTTCCTTTTATAAAGAAAGAAAAAAAAGAGAATTCAGGGGAGCAGAAAATAATTGTTTTTCAACAAATAGTGCTGGGACAACTGGCAAACAAATGAACCCGAATCTCTATACCACATAAAAAAATTAACTCAAAATTGACAACAGACGTCCATGTAAGAGATTAAAAATATAAAATTCTTATAAAAACATAGAAATGAATCTTTGTTACCTGGACTAATCAATGATTTCTTAGCTACGACATAAAAAACAAAAAAGAGAAAAATGGATAAGGTGGATTTTTATCAAAATTGAAAGACTTTAGGTAAGTAACCAAGGGAAATAAAAGTGTAGATCCACATAAAAAACTTGAATGCAAATGTTTATAGCAACTTTATTCATAATGCCAAGAAGTAGAAACAACTCCAAACAGACAAAAATAAAAATAAAAAACAGATTCAGATTAGTCGTCACCAGAAGTTAGAGAAAGAAAACGTAGTGATAACTAGTAATGACTGGATTTTATTTATTTTATTTTATATGTATGAATGGATTGCCTGCATATATATAAATGTACCCATGTTATGTACTGCCCACGGAGGTCAGAAGAGAACATTGGAAGAGAGCGTTGGTTCCCCTGGAACTGGACTTATAGACTGTTGTTAGCCACCATGTGGGTGCTGGGACTTGAACCTGGGTCCTCTGTAAGAGCAGGCAGTGCTCTTAACCTGTGAGCCATCTCTCCAGCCCCATATTGACTATCTGTTAGAGGGATGAAAATTATATATTGATAATGACTTTATAACTGTGATATACTAAAAATTGGGTACTTTAAAAAGATGGTTTTTATGGCACACGTATTACTTCTTGATCTGTTCCATATTAAAAATATACTCAACAAGATAAACAAATCTTTCAGACACTGTAAGAGGAGGGAGAAGAAGCAAGCCAGAACCAAACATGAATATATAGTATCTCATATGTATGATGTTCAAGAACAGACAAAATTAATAATGGTGATATGTCAGGGTAGTGGGCAACAGGGTGAGAAGTGTGGGTCTGGCGGTGTCAAGAGAGAGCCAACTTAGGTATCAGAACATTTGAACAGGTCTATCTGTGTTGGGCATAATGCAGGGTGGGCCTAGCTAGGCCACCTGCCAGGAGGAATGGAGGAATGGCTCTCATGGGTGTGGTGCTCCACACCAGTTGGTTGTGAAGCCAGTTTCTGCCCAGCACCTGGAGAGAACCTAATTCACCTGGGAACAAACTGCAATTGGCTGTAGTCAGGACCCCACCCCATAAGGCTATTGGCTAACAAGACTTCTAAGACACTCTGCTCTTTCTTGAATAAATGAGTTTGCAGCAGACCACCACTGCTGGCTTTCTGCTCAACTCCTGGAGTCTGTGTGTTGACTCTGCACCTACTTCCTCCCTCCCCCCCAGGCGGAGATCCTTTGGTCCCCCTCCGGTTGGCCCTGAGTGCTGGGACCCCCAACATATCTAACCAGTCATTTCGATTTACACATTGACAAAAATTTATTGAGCTATTCCCCATTTACTAAAGTTTTTTTTATTTCAGTAAGAATGAATATAAATGGCAACAGGATATTTTAGCTTAGGAAAGAGGGATGATGGTCTGGAGAGATGACTCATGGATTAAGAGCACTGGCTGCTCTTGCAGAGGTCCTTGGTTCAGTTCCCTGTATCCACATGGAGCCTAATAACCATCTGTAACTTCAGTACCAGGGTATCTGACACCTTCTTTTGACCTCTGTGGGCATTGTGTGACATGGGTGCACTTAGATACATGCAGGCAATGTATTCCTATACATAAAATAAAAACAATAAATAAAATATTAAAAAAAGAAAAAGAGGGATGATAAGGAATTTGGGGGGTGGGGCTTCACTTTTTTAGAAATGTGGAAACAAGGTCTTCTCCCTAGTCTTAGGAAATGGAATAGAAATCATGCAAAGGACACTGCAATTCGAAGGAAGAGACACACCCACTCAATCTTGTCTTATTTCTCTTTAGGATAGATAAGGTGACTTAAGTGCACATTGCCTCATGTGTATAAAATAGAGTATATTTGTGTTTTGTGATGTCACTGTGGGCATTCTGGACAACCAGAAGTTGAGCTGAATGAGTTAAGAAAAATAGCTCTCTTCACTTGCTGCACTGCCCTTTGACTCAAGACTAGACTTGAAGAAGAGTTCACATTAATGTGCCCATACCAAGTGATAATGCATGAGCCACTGGGGAGAAGTTCAGCTCTTCTGGGATTTCAGAAAGGAGCTGATGGCTTCTTAGAAATGATCCTTCAGATGAGTCTTGAAGAAGGGGTAAAATTTCAAAATCAGAGAACGAGAGCGCATTCGAGGTGAGCAGGAGGGCAGGAGAGAAGCCACAGAGTCAGAAAAGCATAGTACGCCTTGGGGACAGTGGATAGGCTGGTTTTGCTTCACTGTAGGAAAAAATGTAGGGTAGTGGTAGGAGGCAAGACCCTGGAAGGCAGCAGTGTGAACTGCACTCAGCAGGTAGTGGCCTTTGTTCTATGTATGTGACGATATAAATGAATTTACACTTTACCCATTAACAGAGGAGGAGTCACTTGTCTCTAGCTAAAAGATGGAGAAGGTGAATAAGAATGTGTTAATAAGAGTCACAAACAAGAGAAATTTCTGGATCTCTCTCGTTTTCTCTCCATCCCTGTCTCCTCCCTCTCTCCCTCCTAACCTTCCTCCCTCTTTTCTTTCTCTTAGAAAGCGGTGGGGAATGGAGAAAAAGTATCAAAAAGACTAAGGGATTTTTTTTCAAACCTTTTGTTGCTGTTGCTGGGTGTGGTGATACTTACCTGTAATCCTAGCACTTGGGAGGCTATTCCAATGGGAGGCTTTTTGTTTGTTTTTAAACTTTTTTATGTTTTGGCAGTGCTGGAGATTGGCCCCAGGGCTATGTGCCTGCTAGGAAAGGGCTCTACCACTGAGCTAGGCACCAACCCAAGATTGTGGGACTTTGATCCTGAATAACAGAGATTTGTTATCCTATCAACAGAAGCCAGCAAGCAAAGTGGGGGAATTGCTTTTGGTTGGAATAAAGAATGACATTTCTTCTGGGAATCAGTGATGACAGGGGTCCTCAGGACCTTCTGTCATTCTGTTGTGTAAGGATGAAAGGATGGACCTATGGAGAAAACAGGCAGCAAACGGGCAAAAGTTTCTAACTCATTGGCAAATACTTAAGTGCAAATTTTTTAAAAAAGTATTTTACAAATTGTCATGTGGTAAAAGATCTAAAAGACAAACTGACCAGAAATAAATGTAACAAAAATAATTTACAGGAAGAAAACTAAACCCTTTACTAAAGGACACAGATAAAACCGGGGAGAAAAAGTAGAAATATCCTTGAGTGAGATTTAATATTTAAAATGAAAATTGCCCCCTGAGTTTACATATATGTTTAACTCAATTGCAATAAAAAGTTGGCAAATTGCTTTTAAAGAGCATCTGGACGCACACACATACACACCACACACACCACACACACACAATGGAGTATGTGTGTGTGTGTATATGTGAGTGTGAGCATGCATGTGCCACAGTGAGTGTGTGGAGGTCAGAGAACAACTTTTGTCTCCAGGCAGAATCTCTCTTCTTTCTGACATGCTGCCTCCCCGCCCCGCCTTAAGAGCGTGGAGTTACAGATTCTCCCCACCATATCCAGTTTTTTATTCCAGTCTAGAGATCCAAATTCTGGTTGTTAGGCTTGTGTGGCAAGCACTTTACCCACAGAGCCATCTCCCTAGTCCTTAGCTTCTGGATATTTTATTAAGTGAAATAAACTGAGCAGGTTTCAGAACAGTATGTATTTCGTGCTGCGATTTGTATAAAAATTGGGAAATCACACACACAAAAGAAAAACAAGGACAACTGAAATAGAGGGATGAGAAGCATTTCCCATTTTGAAAATGTGAGCACACTGCCTGTGCAAATTAACAAAGTCAGGCAAGAGGGATGGCGAGGAGAGCTGTTTGTTGTTGGTATTATTTGGACTTTTTGTTGTGGTGGCACTGAGGTTTGAACTTAGGGCCTCATACATGTTAAATAAGCACTCTACCGCTGTTCCAGTAGGAACAGTGTTTTAAAGGAAGAATAATTGGGGCTCAGAGAGAGGTTAGGATGGGTGTGACATACTCTACCAGCAAAATGTTTTGCTAGAAGGATTAAATGAACGTAAGTGCAGACAGTCTGCAACAGTTTTGGCCTGTGAGGTATTATGTGAGTATCTGTTACTATTTTATAATCTTTATATTGGAGTTGCATGACCTGATATGCATAGAGGATTATATTGATAGATTTTTGAAAATATGTGATATTTAACATTTTGTAAGGGGGAATTTGTGGTATTTTTGTTTGGGAGTTTTTTTGTTTTTTTTTTTTTTTGTTTTTTTTTTTTTTTTTGTATTTGAGACAGGGTCCCTTTACCCAAGCTGGTCTGGAATTTACTATATAGCTCAGGTTGGCTCAAACTTGCAGCAGTCTTAGCTTTCCAAGGACTGAGATTACAGGCATGAGCCACCAGAACTGACTTTGTGTTGGGGAAACCTTTAAAAATATGCTGAGGGCTGGAAAGATGACTCAGCAGGAGAAGGTGCTGTCTACAGGACTCATGTAAAGGTGGAAGGGGAGAACTGTTTCCCAAAAATTGTCCTTTGACCTGTATACATGCTGCTGACCACATTATGATGGCAAGGTCAGTCATTCTATATTTTTGAGTATCTCCATAGTTTAAGCATTACTCTGGAGGCTGCCTGAACTGGGATAAAGAAGATGGCGTTTTGGGTCTTCATGGAATTTATATTCAACAGAGATTCCGTTAAATCCCAAATTATAAGAAGTTATTAGAATCATAAGAAAAAAAGACCTCATAGGCCAGCACAAAATGGACAAAAGAGGTTAAAAAAAATTGCCAATGGACAATAAACAGGAAAGTGAATCCAGTCTTAGAATTCACTTTTATTCAAACCAAGCTGAGGAGATTTGTTTGTTTATTAATGGTAAAGACAAATCTCATGCTGGCATGCTGGAAACACAGGCATTTTTACATCTTAGGAGTGGGAGTCTAATTGGTATGAGCTTCCTGAAAGGCAGTTTAACTACATGCATTGGAATTTTAAATATGCCAACTGTTTGACCTAGTAATTCTGCTCCTAGGAAGAAAGAAATAATTGTGTATATATTAGACGATTAAGACTCAATATTGCTTATAACTGTTGAAAAATAAGAAAGAAAATCATGGCTTTTATTAGGTAATGAGTTAAATTATGGTTCATTAATAGAATATGATACAGTGACTACAAAGGATAATATGGATTTATACATATTGAGGTAAAAAGATGACACAGTATTAAGTGGAAAAGCTAGTTAGATTTCACAATAGATGGTCAAAAACAATGCTCTGGTCCCCTTCAAAGATGTGACTCTATGTTTGAATGGAGGTGTGTGTGGAAAAATTCCAAAAAGACAGACTCCCTCAAACATAATAGAAAGCGTCTTTGAGTAGAGACACTTCAGGGGTAATCTTTCTTTTATTTTTATACATTTTTTGGTTACATTTTCTCAGTTTTTAATGATGAATATGGCCATGTGAATTAACAAAATAAAACATTCAAAAGTTGTTTCTTATTTCCCCCCTACCAAATCCTATGGGAGTGAATGACCTTTGCTTAACCAAAACAATGATAACTGAATTTTTCTTAGTAAGACTATTAGGTTTTGCACATTCATATTTTTTCTTGCCCTTAGTCAGTAGGGAAACCTTTGTAAATAATAAAATATTTCAAGAATTTGGAACAAAATGACAATCACAGAGTACTGACCTCATTTCCATGATGGTTAAAAGAGCTGAATGGAAAGAAACCCTGGCAGGACAGTGGACAAGAAATCTGAGCAGGGCTGGCTGCGGAGTTCCTCCTGGGAGGGGGTTGGGTCGATAAAGAGAATGGAGGCGTTTGTCACCGGCTTATTGTCCGCAGACCTCATCAATTTCTACATATACGAGGATTTAGGGTACATGAGAATAACTCCCCTCTTCCCAGTCACTTCCTCCCAGCCTTCTTGTATCCCATTTATTCTGTTATCTGTACATGAAGTGCTCGTGCAATCTCTACCTACTGTTGTGTTAAGATGGCAGAAAAATTATCCTAATTCAAATCCAGATTTTTTTTGTGTGTGGGACCCAGGGGCCTAAAGTATATCATATTTTAGACAGAATTGTTCTGTGATCCACAATGCTATTCATCCACAAATGGCAAGCAATTATCCCTCAGATCTGGGGGTTAGAGGAGGAGGTAGATTCTGGGGGCTGTAGGGTTATTGTAAAAGATTTATGATTTCATATAGGTCTCAGGCATGGTCTAAAAACGAAATAGACAAAGGTGCAATTATTGTCGTGTAAGGACCCACATCTTAAAACACTTGGATTAAAAGGGAGCTCTTATTCTCAAAAAGCTTACAAAATGAAGATAATAAACTTGTCGAGGGTTTTCGTGCCTGTGTGCATGACATTTTCTCTTCCCATCCCCACTGTCACTGGCCTGCCCTGGCAAACTCAGCAGTGTGTCTTCAACAAGACTGTTCAGTCCAAGTTTACAGACCTGTGGAATAGTCTTCTACTCTCAGCATATTTCTTTCTCTTTATTTCTCTTAGAATACATTTCCCATGGAAAGTTTAAAAGATGAAAGCAAGCTTTGCTGTGGTGTTTGGAGGTGGGTTAAGGAGAAGCACTAGATAATTTTCATGTTTCTAGACCTAATTATTGGTTTACTTACTAGAAAATTTTTCTAAACATCTTATTTTCCAAAATAAATGTTGAAATGTTTGCTATTGTAAAATGGAAAAGTTCATGAATTCTGAAGAATTTTATAATAATAAGTCTATGTATCTGAATTGGAGGAAAAATGACATGTTATGGAAGTGCTTATAGACTCCAGTTTCAGCTACTATTGCGTTTCTTCAAATAAAATTTCAAAGGGTGTCACCTCAGATTTATGAATAACTTCTCTGAGTAAGCTATACTCAGAGTCAGTCTTTCACTGAAGAACTTTGTGTTCTAGTGTTGTTATTGTTCTTTTTTCCTTTGAACTATCATTTTCACATGATAATGTCAGGGTTTTGATTTCTAACATCTCATCTATGAACAGCGAAGAACAGGCAAGATGTTTGAGATGAGGAGATGATTAGGAGGGGATTTTACATATTTAATGGTCTGAGTCCCAAGAGTCTTGTGAGATTAGATAGGGCCCCTGAAAACAAGGAAAAGTATTCAAAGTGACAAGTCATGGCAGTATTTGAATTTTAAGTCTGTAGTGAGCCAAGGAACATCATGAATTCATGTAGCAGCATCTGACAGTAGATTATGTCAATAATGAATACTCTTGTCCCAGGTCTGTTCTACTTACTTAATAATTAATATTTCATAAAGACATTTGAACTGGAAGAGGTCTTATTTTGTTACTTTTTAAATTTCTTTACTTGTGCGTGTGTGCATGTGCATGCATGTGCTCCAACATACATATGGAGGTCAGAGGACAACTTGCAGGAGTCAGTTCTCTCCTTCCACTATGTGGGTTCCTGGAGTCACATTTAGGTTGTCAGGCATGAATGCATGACCTTGACCTGTGGAGCCATCTCACAAGCCCCAAGACACCCTATTTTTGACAAAATAGTTTTCAACATTTTCCAAGCAATATTCCCAGACTTGCTAAGATTGCAATGCTAAGCCACTTTAAACAAGGAAGAGTAGGATCCTGATCACGCGCACATCTGTGCTGATTTCCATGGATAAATCATGTGTGTATTACATATTTATAAAATTAACTGCCTAAGAATGAAGCCAGACAGTGTCAGTATCTGCCTTTAGCTGTTAGGCTTGCCTTTTTTTTTTTTTTTTTTTTGTATTCTAAAATGTGATCTGTTTTATAATGTACCTTCCTCTGGTGAACCTGGACCTATCCCAATTCTGAAGTTCCAGAAAGCGAGATGATCCAACTAAAACAGGCTCCTCCTGATTGAACTTACAGACTTCTGTTACTGAAAGAACAGGAAACATTCATGAGAAACTCTGGGAAAACCCACCGTGATGATCAGTAAAAATGGAGATAAAAATCATCAGAAGGACCCAAACAATTTTTAACAGTCTTGCTTCTGAGGAAATCACGTCAGAGGGCCAGAAAACCAAGTGTGGAAACCTTAGATAATACTTCCTTGACTCAAGTTCAGGACCTGAGTGGACAGAAGACTATTACCAGGAGAAAGCTGGTAGATGGGAAAATGAGAATAGAAAGAGCCCTGATGAAAGTTACCTAACACTGATATATGGGAGAGAACAGAAGCAGAGCGCCTCAGACTCCTAAGCACTCTCAAAGTGAACTCCAAACTGCTAAGGTGTTTTGACAGATTTCTAAAGAAAAATACAATGACAACAGTTAACTTTTGTGGGCCTGCGTTCACTTCCCCAGTCCTCCATATAGATGCTTTCTTTTCATTTTGGACCTTTGAAGTGTTTACTTTGAGTCTCTCTCAGATCATTTAACTGAAGTCCCTCATCTCCATTTAGATCCCATGTTCTCGACTCCATGGATTCATTTTGACCTTTGCATCTACCGTGGTCTCTAGCCCAGTCTCCTGCTTATAATAAACATAGCAAGTGCTTCAGTGAAGAAATGAATGAATACATATATTTTTTTAAAGTTCAGCAAAATGCAAAATTAGGTGCAAATAATATGTCATGAGTTGGACTAAATTAGTAACATAAAAATTTGCTATTATGAGCCAGGTGTGGTGGTGTATGCCTTTAATCCCAGCACTCAGGAGGCAGAGGAAGGTGAATCTCTGTGAGTTCAAGACCAGTCTGGGCTACATAGTGAGCTCCAGGCCACCTGTGGCTACAGGAAGACCCTGTCTCAAAAAGACCAAAAAATTTGCTATTATTACTTTTTAACAATACATACTGTGATGGTTGGTTTTCATTGTCAACTTGATGCAATGTAGAATCTCCTTGGAAGAGAGCCTCAGGGAGAGATTACCCAAACGGGTTGGTCTATGGGCCTTTCTGTGGGGGATTATCTTGATTGCCTTAATTAATGTGGGAAGAGCTTTCCTAAAATGTGGGCATCACTTTCTGGTAGCAGTCTAGATAACAGGACATGGTAAAAGGAAAGCCTTTTTGTTCCCTTAGCCTTTCACTCTTGTTGGTCCATTCCTCTATTCTGTTGCTGCTGCTGCTAATTCCTCCATTAATATCAGAACAGAGCTTCTTTGGGCTTCTAACATGGATGGAGGATCAGTTGGCACTCTAGGAATTCTCTAGGTCTTGGTGTCAGATTAAGAGTCACCTAACCTTATTGACTGAGCAACTGGTGAGTGCTCAGCCTCTCTGGTGTGAGACAGCCATTGTTGGAGTATTTCCACCATACCAGGTAAGTCAACATAGTAAATCCCCATATATATATGTATATATATGCATATATGTATATATATGGGGGTATAGATATATTACGCATAATGAATATATATTAATTCTGTTGGTTCTCCTCCTCCAGAGAACCTTGACTAATACATGTTTATCATAGAAAGTTAAGAAAATATAGACCAGGCAAAAAACATCTATAATCACTATCCAAAGAAAGTCATCTTCCGTATTTTCTTCTATTTGTAAAAAACCACAAATGAATATATAAATGTATACATAGACATATTTATGTATATTGATATACACATATAATAATATATTCAAATACACATGTACTTTTCTTCCCCTCCCCAAACCCAAATATAATAATGTGCTATCCTGTTTTGTAGACTGTATTATTTCTGGTCCTTGAAAAGCAAACACCAGGACAGGATTATATGTACATAACAATAGAGAGAAGCTGGGAGGGGCATCAGGCCTTGATGACTTAGTCCAAGTGAGGCAGAAAGGGAGGGAGGGAGGGTGGATGGCCATATGCCAGCAGCCATGTATCCAGGGGCAAGTCCAGCAGGGCTATAGGGGAATTTCCCTGCAGAAGTCAGTCATCAGAGGAGTCCACGTTCCCCTGAAAGAGTCTACTAATGACTCTGTCAGGCTAATCTGTGGCCTTTGCATGGATACAGAAATGGGTTTTCAGAGAATGGTAAAAGGACCTTGGTCAATTTTACTCCTATTAGTTGGAAGTGAGCTGCCCAATAGCCGCCTTTTATTATAAACTTCTTTCCAAAATATAAAATGTGCTGTTATACTTTGTATCTACAGAAATTCACACTTAAATGTTACCCGTACTGTGGTGTTAAGAGGTGAGGCTCATTGGGTGTTGGGGTGAATGGGGTGAATACCCTTGTACAAATGGCTTCAGAGGGCTCCTTCACTCCTCCATCTCTTCTCCCATGGGAGGACACAGCATCCATCATATATACATAAGATATATGTATATATGTGTATATACATGTATCTTATGTATATGATATATGAAAAGAGAATCACTAAGAAAGCACCATTTTAGATGCAGAAAACAACCCTCACCAGACCCTGAGTCTGCCAACAACTGATTCTTAGTTTTCCTAGTCTTCAGAACAGTAGGAAATAAATCTCTGTAGTCTATTATATTAGACCTAGATTAATATAATTCAGCAAAAATGGACTATGATGGATATATGTTGTGATTTAATAAATATTTCTATTACACAAATAATGCATAACTATTTTAGAAAAGCTGGACCATGAGAGAGGATAAAACTCACTAATAATTGAAAGCCTGGAATTATTCACTGTTAATAGTTTTAATATATGCCTTTTCAAGTTAAGAAAAATATGCATATATGTATATATATGAATATGAAACATATTCTATGTAGTTACATAGGTATGGTCATAATTTTCTAGTACATGGGATAATGGCAATATCTGTTTCTTTTAAAAAAAACTATTTTACTTATTATTTTTATTTTATGTGTATGAGTGTATTGCCTACATGTACGTAAGTGCACCAGTTTCATGCAATGCCCACGGAGGTCAGAAGAGGGCATCAGATCCCCTGGAACTGGAGTTATGGAGGGTTTTTAGCTGCCATGTGGGTGCTGGGAACTGAATCTGGGTCCTCTGCGAGAACATCTGGTGCTCTTAACCTCTGAGCCAACCACTGTTGTTTGTTTTTTTGAGACAGGGTCTTCCTGTAGCCCCAGCTGGTCTGGAAGTAGATATATAGATCAAACTGGCCTTGATCTCTCAGAGATTCTTGTGTCTCTGCCTCCTAAGTACTGCCATAAAGGTGTATGCCACAAAGCTCAGCTAAAAACTTATCTTTTATTTTTTTGTATATGAGTGTTTTGCCTGTATGTATGTAAATGCAGGACAGCGGGTTCCCTTAACCACTGAGCCATCTCTCCAGCCCAGTTTCTGTTTCTTAATCTCCCTTACACATACTTTTGAATGATTATAAGAAACCCAAAAGCTGTAGGTTCATATATGACAGACTACATGAAATCCTGTGGGCAGGCTACGGGGAAATGCAGATCAAGGAGGGGCATTAAAAATGATTAAGATATATTGTATAAAATCCACAACAATTCACTAAAAAATGTACATTGGAAAAAAACCCTGTGTGTTCATGTAAGTTGACTGAGGAATTTGTAATGTATACAACTTTGGGACTTCTTACTAAAATAATTTTCTTCTTGAAGCTAAAACTAAGACTAATTTTATCTTTTAGTCAAAACTATTTGCAAATGGCCTATATGGTTTGATATTAACAAATAAAAGGTTGAAATAGGAAAATATGTCTTAATCCTTTGACATTTATTTATTTCTATTCCCCCAAAAGTGCCTTAGTCATGACTATGTCATTAGTCATGTACAGGTAAAGAGATTTTGAAGCATGTAACTTGTTTAGTAAATAGTCTTTGTTGGCTAGTGTTCCTTGAATATACACAGTACTCTCCTTATGTTCGTGAGTAAAGATGAAATGTTATATGGAAACTTTCAAATGAAGATACAGTCCTTATGATAC
Source organism: Eospalax fontanierii (assembly GCA_035773235.1). Classification (NCBI taxonomy): domain Eukaryota; kingdom Metazoa; phylum Chordata; class Mammalia; order Rodentia; family Spalacidae; genus Eospalax; species Eospalax fontanierii. The sequence goes on from CM069545.1 coordinate 15,715,896, forward strand.
CAAACTGTTTTCACATGAATGAAGCAAATTAATAAGTGAAAAGAGGGACTGAAGAAATGGCTCAGCAGTTAAGAGCACTGGCTGCTCTTCCAGAAGACCTGATGGTTGGATTCCCAGTACCCACACAGCAGCTAACAACTGTCCATAACTCCAGTTACAGGAATCCAATGCCTTCTTCTTGCCTTTGCAGACATTGCACGACACAGGTGCACTTAAATGCATGCAAGTAAAAGGCTCATACACATAAAATAAAAATAAATTATTAAAAAAGAATATTTTAAAAAACAAGTGAAAAGAACTTGAAAAACGTGTATTGCTGTTCTTTGAGTTAGAACCGACAGATATAAGTTCATATACTATGGAGTTGATTATGATTACTTGATGAGTGAATATGACAATGTGTAGAAATTACCTCTTCATTTTCTTATTAACTTTCTACTGACCTTCATTTTAAGAAAGCTTCATAGTTGAAAATGCGTTTACATATATAAAATGTATCAGACTTCTGCAATCTTAATGAGATTATACTTACCTTAGTAATCAAAATACAATGTCCTAAGACCCTATCTTTTGACCAGCTGGCTTTCTCATCTTTTTCTACCATTGATGTAGCTCCCCTTTGATTGCCTACCAGTGGAAAATAACTCACTTATCCCTTGAGGCTAAAGTTTTAAGTGATGATTTCTTGCCAAGTCTTCTGGTGTGGTTTGCCTAAAGTGTCAGAGATCTGCCATTGGTGAAGTTGTGTCCCAAGAGATGCTAAGAACCCTGACTCTCCTGGAGATGTGAGTTACACTAACCCCAGCATGAGTCCAGTCAATGATGATTCCATAGGTGAGGAGGAAGGTAAGCTCTTGTCATCACGTGTGTTCTACCCTGGAAATTCCAGAGCAAAACTCTCCAAGCCCAAACTGCTGGAAAACCTGAGACTATTTCACTTTACACATAGGTTCATTTTTGCCAGTTACCCAACATACTTGGGGAACTGAGTCAGGAGCCTGCCTTCCCATGCAACAGGATGCAGAGTCTGGAGCATTCTACTTCAATGACCTGGCCCTTGAAACTACAGATTTGGGGTATTGACTTACCCTGCTCTCTTCAAGCTTTTAGCTCATTTGACCTGCCATTGTCTACTTACTGTTAGCTCCCACCATCTAACATTGGGTCTGTCAATTAGCCATACCGGAATTGCGGGGACCAGAAAAAGATGGCTCTACTGTCATGCCTAACAAAAAACTGTTGTATAGAACAAAGCCAGTCTTAAGAATTAACATTCCATCAGAAAAAGGTTAAAGGAAAGAGAATGATCCCAATGACCCATTTTTAGGATTTTATTAAATTTTAAAACAACCCACAAAACTGGAGAATTTCACAGCTGGGAGCAGTGTGATATTAAAGACTATTTTATCTAGTTCCCTTGTTATACCCATGAGGAAACTAAAGTGATTTGCTCAGTGTCAGAGCTATCAGCAGACCCAGCTCTACAATCAAGACTGATTTCAGTGTTACCATCTTGCCCTGAAATGCCACAAAATGCCTTCTTGGTTTATTCTTTCTTTTATGTCAGGAAAATTGGACATTTTAGTCCCTAGAATTGCATATATGTTATATGGCATTAAAATCCACAAGAGTGACTAATAATAGTATGTAGACATTTTAGAATAGAGTCTTTACTTGGGTTTACCATATATAGAAACTCTATCTGCAGTTAAGCATCTTCCAGCTCTTATACTAGATTAGACTTCTATTTATCAATGCTTAGAGATATGATTTCTTCAGAAATAGTAGTTACAATCTTCTGTCTTCATTCAAAAGCTTCATTTTTATCTACTTTATCCACCTGGATACAGGATATAATAGTTACCTTAAGTTGTGCTACACAGTTAGGCTTACTGACTTTCTTTCTGCCGTGAATCATGTTACCAGCTGACCAGCAGACACTAACCTAATTGTTAGAGTCCCTTGCCTAACATCAAATATTTTAAACCAGTGTTAGATGCTCAGATGAAAATTTTCCACTAAAATCAGATTCTTAACATAGTTTTCTCTTCCAGTGTAATGCTTTTTATTTTCTGTTATGTATGAAATACATAAAAATGTTAAGAATTGTACAGTCAAGGAATAAAAATGAATCCCATAGTCATTTGACATGAGAAAGATTCTTTAATCAAATCCCCAGTGGAAAGTTATGATTGATAGTCATAATAGCAATGAGGTTTTTTTTCCTAAATGTAAAAACAGCATAGGCAGGAGGAATGCACTTAGGCAGTTAAGGAATTAATCCTTGTAGCTGGGATTATTTTCAAATTTCTTAAACAGGTTTTTTTCAGGTGGGAGAATATGATAATTTATGGTATTTGCTGCTAAAATAAGAAATTAGCATTTTGTGTTTGTGCCTTAGACTTTTTAAAATGTCTTCAATATTTTAATTATTTCTTATAATTTTTTTTTGTCTTTTTGAGATAGGGTCTCCCTTTATCCCCAGCTGTCCTGGAACTCAACTATGTAGACCAGGCTGACCTTGCCTCTCTGCCTCCTGAGTGCTGAGATTAAAGGTGTTCAACACCACACTGGACTATTATATTTGAAATATAAAATGATTTTGAAAATATTTTCACAATCCAATTATGTTGTTACATAAACCAAATCATTTAATAAATAGGAACATGCAGTATAGTAAGAAAATGTTGATAAAAATAAAAAATAAACTTAAAAAATGGCATACAATATGTTATGTTCTGTACAATCCCCCTCTACTAAATTTAAGTGGCTTAAAAAAATTAAAAATGTTATGTTCATTGAAAAGTATTTAAAATCTATACGATAGGGTATAAACTAAAAATGGTAAGTTCTTACTCAAATCATTATTAATGTGTGTGCATCTTATCAGATTCTTTTCTAATCATTCTTTGAAAAAAAAAAAAGAGGTCAGGGAGCTGGGGAGATGGCTCAGTGGGTAAAGGGCTTGTTGCATAAGCACGAAGGACCTGAGTGTAGGGTCCCAGGACCCGTGTGAAGCTGTGTGTCTATAATTGTCGTGCTCCTATAGTGAAATAGGAGAATCCTTGGAAACTCATGGGTGTAGGCAGCCTAGTGTCCGAAGCCACAAACAAGAGATCTCAAACAAGACAGATGACAAGGACTGACACCCAAGGTTGCTCTCTGACCTCACCCTGAGGTATGTATGTACACACATTTCTGTGCAGACACAGACACAGACACAGACACACACAGACACACACACACACACACACACACACACACACACACACACAGACAAAGAGAGACACAGGGAAAAATTAAAATAAAATAAAAATAAGAAGTCAAGGCTGAGGATGTAGCTCAGTGCTAGAGTGCTTGCCTAGCTTCAGCAAGGTCCTTGAGTTTGATTTCCAGCATAGCAAATTAAACAAATAAATAAATAAAGTAAAAATAAGAAGTTATATCCCTGGAAAATTAGATGAAACGGGCAAAAAATAAAGCAAAATAAAATTATGGCTACAGAGTCTTTTACTGGGACAACAGAGAATTTAAAATTGATTCTAGATTTAGTAAGGGCATTCTCACAGAGTCTATTTTCTCCCAAGTGATAGACTCTATTGTGGAGGTGAGAGGAGAATGCTTGGTTTGAGGAGGCCTGTGATGAAGTGTTAGGGTGTGTACCTAACTATTAAGTGGCAGGTAGGGAAGAGAGCGCAGAGAGCAGGGAGGGCACAGGGAGGGTGAAGGAGAGAGGGCGACTGGAAACTACGAACGATGCATCTGAAGCTAAATGCAGGAATTCAGAGGCTTATTGTATTATCCTGGCAACTTCTCTGACAGTTTGGAATTTTTCAAAATAAAAGAATATAGACTGAGAAAATGGAGACTGCAGCAATATACTGTAATGAAGGGAGATGCTGAAAATGCACTGTGTACTTGAGGAATTTTTTGATGAAGCTGCTTATTAAGTGTAATTAATATATGTTAATGAAACATTAAAAGGAATAGGTATTTGCTCATATTTCTGGTTAAGCAAGGAATGTCTGTACTCAATTCTGGGCTCTAGCAATTACTTAACAGTCAGATGACATTGGCCTGGCGACTTAATCTCATGGGGATCCGGTTGAATACCTTTAAAATACAGATATTGTCTACTTTGAACTGTTCTTCCCCACCCCCTATTTCATGTGTGTGAGTGGTGTGCATGTGCGTGTGGGTGTGCGTGCATGTTTGTGAGCACACATCTATGTGGGTGCACGTGCATGTGTATGTGTGTGCATGTTTGTGAGCACATATATTTGTGGATGCTTGTGCTTCTGGAGACCAGAGGTTGAAGTCAGTTCTCATCTTCCATCCCTCTTCTACCTTATTCAATGAGGCAAAGTCCCTCAATCAAACTCAGAGCTCATGATATGACTACTTTTGTTAGCTATCTTGCTCTGGGAAGCCTCTATCTCTGTCGTGTAGGTTTGGGATTTTAGGGGGCCTGTTACACCACCCACCTGGCATTTACATGGGTTCTGGGATCCCAACTCTGGTTCTCATGCTTGTCGGCAAACACTTAAGCCCTGAGCCATCTCCATAGCCCCATCCAAAGCACTCTTGTATTAATGATTCTATTTGACTGTTAGAAATTCTGAGGAAACTGAAGTTCAGAGAGGTATCATAAAGCCAGTAAAAGGGAGAAGCTGCACCAGGATTTAGATCTTCTGATTTCTCAAGTGCCTTTTCAATTTGTAGATATCTTTGCACAGCATCTACAGGACAATCCATACATTTGACAACATTATTTGTATGTTACTGGTTATGATGTGATATCAGTTAGGACTTAGACAAGGAGGAAGTTAGAACTTAATCTGAGCAGTTGCTTTACTTCACTTATCAAAGAACAGATATTCAAATATGCCAGCAGTCATTGACAGTGCTGGGGGTTAATGCTGAATAGCGTCCCCTCCTTAAATTCCTATGTTGGAGTCATAACCCTTAGTGTGTCAGAATGTGACTGTATTGGAGAAACGGTCTTATATTAATTTGTTTTCTTGTTACTGTGATAAAATACTCTGACAAAAACAACTCAAGAAAGAAAGGGTTTATTTTAATTCATAGTTCAACGATACAGTCCATCATGGCACAGAAGTCAAGGCAGCAGGACCTGGAAGCAGCCTCACATCCACAGTCAGGAAGCTGAGCAATGAATGTTTGTGCACACTTCCTCCTTTTATATGCAGTCCAGAATCCCAGCCCAGGGAATGATTCCACCCTTAGTGGGTGGGTCTTCCCACCGCAGTTAACCTATTCAAGATAATCTCTCACAGGCATGCCCAGAGACCCCTCTCCCAAGACACTCTAGGTCTCATCAGGTTGGCAATTATGATTAGCTATCATCTGTCTTTGAAGAGGAAAAGTTAAAATGAGGTCGTTAGGATGATCCTTCATCTCATATGATTGCTGTTGTTATAAGAAGAAGTGGGTTGGCCAGATGCTTCAGTGGGGTGAAGGTGCTTGATGTCATTCCTGAGGACCTGAGTTTAGTCCTCAGAATTCACATAGTGAAAGAGAAAACTGACCCCCCAAATGTTGTCCTCTGACCTCTACATGTGAGCTGTGGTATGTGGACTCCTCACATACACACAAATAAATCATTGTAAAATACTGTTTAAAAAAGAGAAATTTGCATATAAACAGATACAGAGGGAAGATCACACAGTATCAGGGAGAAGGCAGCCATCTGCTAGCCTAGGAGAGAAGCCTGGCACAGATAGATCCATCCCTTGCAGCTTTCAGAAGAAACCTGCTGTACAGACAACTCGATGTACAAATAACTTATCATTTCCAACACTTAAAGCAAATAAATATCTACAGTTTAAGCCAGCAGATGCTTCAACAGCTGTAGCAAGCTCATAGCTACGGACTAAAGAGAGTAAAGGCTATTACTTTTGAGTAAGAAGCTGGCATGATCAGATTCTGGGCTTGCACCACAAGTTCATGTACAGCTCATCACTTATGACTTTACATTTTTTTCTATTAGTATTTCTTTCCGGGGAAACTGGCTTTACTATTGAATGGTATTCTCTAGCCTGTCATTTTTATAACAATTGAGTTTTGTGTAACACTTCATTGAATTGTGGTTCTACAATAATTAAATTATTATGGTATGGCAGGGCAAACTCTCCTATGCTGACTATATGACTGTATCACTGTATCAGATGCTTCAAATGAAGTCACATGCTCTGTACAATGACCTGACATTTTAAAAGATATAAATTTCTCTTTAATACATATTCAACTTGTATTTAGGCAGTGGTAATTGTGAAGAGTTGGCAGGAATACTAATTTAGAAACTATTTGAAAAGCCATGTTTGCCCTCTTCTCTACCCAGTCTGGATGCACCTGAGACATCTGGTCTTTTATTCATTAAATCCAACATTCCAGTGGAAAATTTTATTGGAATGTGCAAAGACGCAAACAAGCCAGGACAGCTGCATCCGAGGCCACTTTTATTTTGAAACCAGAAAACCCTGCAAAAAAACAACAGCAACATGCAAAAGTGAATTAATGACAGGTTATTGGAGATGAGTCAAAAAGAAAAAAAAATAAGGGGTTAGGGAGATGACTCAGTCTGTAAAGTAGCTATGGTAAGCATGAGGACCTGCGTTTGAATCCCCAGCCCCGATGGTAAAGGCATGGCAGTGAGAGCCTGTAATGCTAACAAGGGGGAGGCAGAGACTGGAAGATCTCTGGGGTTTGCTGGCTGACTGGTCTGGCTTAATCTGTGAAATCCAATTCAGCGAGAGACTTTGTCTAAAAAGATAAGATGGAAAGTAAGGGACGAAAATTCCTGATGTCTGTCTCTGGCCTCCACATGCACCTGTACACAGGAATATGTACACATGCATACAACACACACACACACACACACTTTCACACACACACACTCTCTCTCTCTCACACACACTCTCACACACACTCACATACATAGTTGAATTGCTGTTTTGAACTTTCCATCTGGAATTAAAAAATGGTGGATCACTAATCATGCTGAATGGGATGATAGGTTTATAGAAAACCAGTTGTTCTATATTGCAGAGAAGAAAAACGTTCAAGACACTTTATATTCAATGATTTTACCCACTGAAAATCTAAATGAAAAGGAGAAATTCAGACTTCTTTAATGGTGTATTGCCATTATTGGAATGCCTGGCCAAAGGCATGTCATCAGGAAGCCTGGACTGAGAAGGTAATTTCTAGAGTTCACATGATTATTTTTAACAGCAGTGTAGCTCATGTGGAAGCACCAAACCTATCAACATTTCAGTCAGGGAGGATATGAAGATGTATATCTGGAAGAATAAGTTTATTCATTTCATCAAAAAATTAAATCAATCCTCATCTATTGAGTAACAATGAGCCCTTCTTAATTAGCTTGGGCTATATGTTTTTTTATTAAAGAAAAACAAAGGAATTTAATTAAGATTAAGAATGTTAAGGAAATATGGTTAGTTATGAGAAGACTCAGCTTTTGAATAAGCTCATTGTTGGTTTGTAGAAACTCTCCCAGTGCTTTTGTTTCCAAATAAAACGTAGGCTGAATTTCATAATAAATAACTTTTATGCTTCTTAACTTACTTATTGAAACACTGTCATCAACACAGTTCAGTATAATTTCAAAAGTAAACGTAATGATTGATTCTACCTCTATTAAAAATGTATGCAGTTTCCTGTACTCTCTTTTTCAAAATAAGCAAAAGTTCTAGAAATGCTTTCTGTCAATGTTTAAACTTGCCATTTTATAGCCAATCCCTTGTTTGCGGATTACTTTAATTACCTCAGTCACTCATTCTAAAATTGTGTTTTTTATGAAAGCTCGACTTGTACAGTTTGCGGGGGCTCTTGCTTATGAAAAGTTTTCAGATGTAAATACTGATTTGAGTTCAATCTATGGAAGCCAAGACAGTGGAAAATGAGATGAATCTGTCTGTCTTCCTGAAAAAGTACCTCTTTATAGAGCATTTCACTGATCAGAAATGTCATGCTTCTGTTGAGTGAATTAATATGCTTAACATTCCTACCCTAACATTTTGTAAAGTCCAAACTGAAAATCACTTCCTTCTAGAAGGATCTAAGATTACCTATTTATGTCTCTCATGTATGTCTTAATCTGAGCGTGCAATGGCATGATGCTTTATGATGTGTCTTCTGATTGGTTAGTTCTTAATCTATCTCTGAAAGTGAAGTGACCCCTCCAGGTTGGGCGCCATGTTTTCCACAGTTCACATGATCAGTTGTAAGGTCAGGGTTGACACTCGGTCACCTAAAAGGCTCAAAGAACGTTCATAATGATGATATCTGATGTTTTCTGAATAACAAAAGACATTTTGAACTGAGTTTCATGTTGAACTTGAGTTGTTGCATTTTGACAATCTTTAAGGGAGAAAGGTATGTCACTACTTTCAGGTCCCAGAGTGTGTCACTGGCAATCATTCTGAAATAAGTTTACTACAGTATTCTGCATCAGGAGAAGCTTAGGGATTATATCTAACTTTAACAAAATGGAGCTAAGCTCAAAATAGAAGAAACTCTTTTCAGTTTAGATCATGTTATTTTAGACTTGGTGATAAATTGTCAAACGAGGCTGAATGGGGTCTACCCCTCAAATTATTAATGCAAAGATGCTGAGGGAATTTTAACCCATTCAGTTACTTAACAGCTAGTTATTTAGCACGTACTAAAAACTACATGCTCTTTTAGGTTCTTGGGATATATAAGAAGGTAAAATAGACAAGGATTCTTGTCCTTGAGGAGTGGAGTAGGTCAGAAAACAATGAAAAAGCAACAAAGATGCTGATGGCATTATAGTTGGAATGTGTCCCCCCAAAATTCGGGTGTTGCCAATGTGATATATTAAGAGGTGATTATGCCATGAAAAATCTGAAAGGGAGTGTTCTTTTTGGATGGAAGGTGTTCTTTTTGCTTTCTTCCACTGCCACACGAGATCAGTTTCCGTACCTTCTTGAGACTGTGATGCACAAGGCGCCTGTTGGAAGTACTAAGTAGTCCACACCAGCCCTGGCACCTTGAATGTGGACTTCTTTCGGCTTCCAGACCAATGAGGCATAAACTTCTGAGTTCTTTATGAGTGGTTCAGTCTTTGGTATTTTGATACCACAGCACAAAACTGAGTAAGCCAGCTGTGATGACTGTTACAGAGAGAAATAAGCAAAGCGGACGACAGAGACTACAGAGGGCAAGGGATGCGGGGGGTAGGCAGGCAGGTGTGCTCTAAAAGGCTGGCATTTGAGCAGAGAACCAGAGTAGTAGGGGCTGAGACATGGGTCTAGGTAAAAGGGAGGCTGCTGGTGTGATAGCCCTGAGGTGAGTGGGAGCTTGTCTCAGCAAGAAGTCTGGTGGCTGGAGTGTACTGGGTGAGGACAGCCAGGAGAAACTAGGTCAGATTAGATAGGCATGAATGTTCTGTATATTTCCAAATAGGCAGAAAAGGGGATTTTTGAATGTCCTCCTCACAAAGAACTGATACATGCTTGAGGTGACGGATATGCTAATGATCCTGATTTGTTCCCTATACAAGATCACTGTGTACTCATAAATACACACAACTGATTATATGCACTAGTTTGCTTTGCTCTTGCTGTGATAAATTACCATGACCCAAATCAGCTCAAGGAAGTAGGAATTTATTTTGGCTTGTGGTTCCAGAGGGTAGAGTGTCCATCATGGTGGTGAAGTATGGTATGGTGGCAGGAACAGGAAGCTGGCAGCTGACATTTCATATGTACACAGAAGCAGAGAGAGGAGGAAGAGTGGCGAGGCTATAAGCCTTAAAGCCCAACCCCCGGGACACACCTCCTTCAGCAAGGCTCCACCTCCTAAAGATTCTACAGCTTCCCCAAACAGCACCACCAACCAGGGACAAGGTATTCAAATACAGGAGCCTATGCGACACTGTTCTCATTCAAAGGACCACAGTGTGAATTTTAAAAGCTTAGAAAAGGCAGTGCTATTTGTATACAGTCTTACAAAGAACTAATGCAAGTTCAAGTTGCTTCTTTCAGTTTAATCAACTACTGCTTAACACCACTATGTTTAAAATTCCTCCATGCACAATACAGTTGCATGCTTTAAAAGAATTCTAGGACTTGAACTTTTCCCCAATGGTTTCTCTTTTTCTATAGTTTGGGTTGGAGAGGTTTCTAGAGACACGGGGTTGCGGGGGCGGGAGAAGAAGGAGGAAGAGGAGGAGGAGGAGGAGGAGGAGGGGGGGGGAGGAGACACCTATTGTCATAGTCTTCTCCCTGCCATTTAGGGTTCAGGAGTGTGGCCAATGAGCAGGGTCGTTGGAAAGGGAGCTGAGAAGGAGGATGGGCCATGCAGGAGACTTCCAGACACCATCCTGAGGTGGGCAGAACCTGGGGTGGGCAGAGAAGCCTGCAGAAATCTGCATTTGTAATTAGAAAGGAGGAGGAGGGGCCACATGAACTTCTTTACAGCAGTGAGAAATGGGGGTTACACAGGAAGATCTATTGGGATATTTACCCTTCCAGCTGATTTGTTCATGATAGGACCACCTCATAAACTGATTTGAGGATTAAGGAGGAAATCTACATCAGATATTTAACAAAGTACCAGACACATAGTAAGGACATATTCTTTCTTTCTTTTTTTTTTTTTATGTATGTGTGTGTATGTGTGTGTGTGTGTGTGTGTGTATGTATATATATATATATGTGTGTGTGTGTAAACATTTAACCATAGCCACATAGATGTGTATATATGTATATAATTTTTATATGTGTTATTAAATATATTTAAGTATTTAACCATATCCATATAAATGTGTATATATGTATTATACAGTTTTTATTATTTATTATGTATATATATAATTGTTTTGATTTTATGAGGCAGGGTCTAGTGTAGCCCAGGCTCACCTTATATTCACTATGTAGCTGAGGATGACCTTGAATTTCTGGTCTTCTGTCTGTACCTTCCTAATGCTGATATTACAAGAGTACATCACTCTGTCCAGCTTTTTGTGGTGATGAGGGTTGAGTCCAGGACTTTGTGCATGCTGGGCAAGTACTCTATCAACTGAGCTACATCCCGATCTTGTTTTGTGAGAGTGGGTATTCCCATGTAGATAAATCTGGCCTTGAATTCACTATATAGCCCAGGCTGTCCTTTGGGTGATGATTCTCCTTTCAGTCCCACCAGTTCTGGAAATTATAGGCAACGTCATAGCCATAATTTTATTCTTTAACCTAGTGATAATTTTATGACTGAATTTAAACATGTTCCACATCTTTAGGAGAACATCAAAGATCTCTGTCAAATGCTTTACAGTGAAAAACAAATGGAGTTTTGTTATACTGAGATCACATCAGTGTTTAAGACCCCCGTGTAGATAGTACAGCCAATGCATATATGGTCCACATGTTTGGTCACTAGCCGCTTTAGAACTGTCCAGTACTAACCTGCCTTTTTTGTGAATTTCTCTTTACTGAATAGGGATTACAGGAGGGGGAAAATGTGTACAATGTCTTCATTTTTAACATACATAAAAACGAAAACTAGGCACAGTACCACATTATACACAAGTTCAAGAACGAACTGACTGCAAGTGGCTGTGAGCTTTGTCTGCTAGAAAGTTGGTGTATATGTCAGCAATTTGAAAAACATACCTTTGAATGACATTTAAAAAGCAGAATTATTGACCATTTGAAAAAACTCACAATTTCTTACTGTTCTTGAAACAAAACAAAACAAAGCAAAACAAATTGCCCAGGAAACAAATGTCTGTTACATTCCCTTATAACTGTCTGTATAAAGGAAGCTTATAATTTCTATCCATTTACTATTTTGGGGATTATTTCTAGCTTGGGTATACATTTACACATTTTAGAGTTTTCTTCAATTTCATTTATTTGTGAAACAGTGCTTTTTTGGTGCATGTGTGTGTGTTTGTGGTGAGACTATGTGTGTGTTTGTGTGTCTGGTCTATGCATATATAGACCTGTGCTAATGCCCATGAAGGTCAGAGGAGGACTCTGGGTATCCTTCTCCAACACTCTCTGCCTTATACCCTTGAGACAGGGTCTCACTGAGCCAGAAGTTTGCCATTTGGGTAGGTTGGCTAGCCAGCAAAATCCTGGTATCCCCTGTCTCCACTCTCTTCACCCCATCCCAGGGCTGGGGTCACAGGTGTACATGTTTCTATACCTAACTTTGACATGGGTGAGGGATTTGAACGCAGGTACTCATACTTGCATAGCAAGTTCTTTTTACCAAATAAGCCATTTCTGTAGCCCCTGTTTTTCTATTTTTAAGATAATGTATGCGTAGTGTAGGAAACCATAAAGAAAGCTTACCTATAATCCTGTCATCTGTTGATATCTCAACATTCTGAGCGTTTTCAATTTTGTAATACAACCTTTTTATGATTGCCAACTGAAGTTAAACACTATGTAAAAACATTTAATCTGAATTTTAACTTAGTATCAAATTTTAAGCACCCGGACCCCCATCTCTCTGTCTCTCCTTTCTTCAAGACACAGTCTCATGTAGTCCAGACTAACCTTATAGCCAAGGTTGGCTTTGAACGCCTGATTATTCTTACTCTGCGTCCTAAGTGCTGGTATTACAGATGTGTGCCACCATGCCTGGCTCTTTAGCATTTTCTTATGCTAAAGACTACTAATGTTCAGGGGAGTTATCAATCATAGGTTACTCAGATAATCCTCTGCTACAACAGTTGGTCTCCAGGTTTTGTTTTCATAATGCAACAATTAACATTTTTATGTATAAACTGCTGTGAGATTCTGTCCTTGGGACCTACATACTGGAAGGAAAGAACTCGTTCTAACGGGTTGTCTTCAGACTTCCACATGCATACTATGGCATGTGTGCTTTTGTGTGTGTGTGTGTGTGTGTGTGCACAAAAATAAATGAATAAAGATATAATGAAAACTTTTCAAAAGAATTGCATAGGGTTCCGCCATAACGGCGTTAATTCCTTCTGAGGTCAATGCCCCCCTTGACTCAGGCATCTTACACTAAGCTCCCTCCATGAAGGTTTCATCACTCCTAACACTACCACGCTGCTGACCAAACTTATACCATGTGAACTGCTATGGGAGTCATCCTCAGATATATCTAAAACATAATGTTCCATCCTTGGCCCCCAAAGTTAATTTTTTCCTCACATGTCACCCCCAGTAGTCCCTTAATTCATTTCAGCAACACTCAAAGCTCCAAGTCCAAAGTTTTATCTGAGATGCAATAAAAACTCCTAGTCAAAAAAGCCTGTAAACTAAACACTGGAAACAAACCCAGGTTAGCTCTTTCCCTCCAAGAGACAATGGCAGGACAGGGAGAGACTAAATATCCCCATTCTAAAGAGATAAAGAGAACCTGGCATGGAAGCACACACCTTTAACCTTAACACTCAGAAGGCAGAGGCAGGCAGAGCTCTGTGACTTTAAGCCAGCCTGGTCTATACAGTGAGGTGTATATATATATATATATACATATATATATATATATATATATATAAACTATATCAGTCTATATAGATATAATGAGGTCTATATAGTGAGACTCTGTCTCAAAACAAAACAAATAAAAAAATAAAAAACCAAAGAGATAAACGGAAGTAGAAATGAGAATCAGCTAAAAGCAAGACCAAAACACAGCATTAAATCTTTGTTTGAGATAGCATCCTCCCTTTGCAGTTCAGGCTAGTCTCAAAGCCATGATAATCTTTCTGCCTCAGTCCCTTGAGTGCTAGGATTACAGGTGTGAGCCACCACACTCAGCCTGACATTAAATCCTGAAAGTCCAAGTCCAGCATCCCGTGAACAGCTTGAAGCCTTAAACAGCTCTACTCCCAAGGTATTGCTGTTTGTAGCGCGAATGAACTCTCACAGGCAGCAGGCTGATATCTCCAGCTTGCCCACGAAGATATTGCATGCTGCCAATGGCTTTGTCTTCCCGAGGACTCAAGTGTGAATGACTACTCCCACAGAGTCAGGCCTGACTTACCACATTTTCCTTGGTCATCTAGGCAGTCTGTGTGCCCGCAGAGCCAGTGCTCTATGCATGTCACCGAGGTCTGCTGTTGGCCAAGCTATGTCTGTGTTAGCTTAAACTATGGCTGGAGGGGCCTTAGAGTGCTGCTTCCTGGGAAAAGCTGGGAATATAATCCTAAAACGACTCTGGGCAGTTAGCCTGTGGAAGGTGTAATGAGGACCCTTTCCTGAAAACATTCTGGAAGGCTTCTTACTCAGTGATGGGAGAGGCTTTGCTGTAGAGTTTTGAGATATCCTCAAGGCCTCCTTCCGATGATTCTGAAAGTTAGAAACTGGTTCTTTTTTATCCATGCTAATTTCTTTAGCAAATAATCATTTGACTGTATCTTGTTTTCTTCTTGAGAATATGCTTTTTTGCGGGGAGGGCAGGCTGCAAAATTTCCAAGTATTTCTGTTCTGCTTCCTCTTAACCTTCCCTCCCCTTGCTTGCCCGCCTCTTCCCACGGTGCTGAGAATTGGATTCAGATCTTCGTCCACACATACTAAGCACACACTACCACGGAACCACTTCTCTTTCATTTTTGTATGATTGGCCTTTGAGTGACACTGTTGCTCCCCAATCCCACTGTTTGCAGTAGATGGCAACAAGCGCCAGCTGGAATGCGTTTCTGTTCAGATACTTCATTTGCCAGTTTTAATAATTCTTAAATTCAGTTTTCCATAAAGCCCCGGGGCATGGTTACAGTTCAGCCAAGTTCTCAGCTGCCTCGTCACAAGGACAGCCTTTGCCCCAGTTTCCAAAAGGATCTTCATTTCCAACAGAGACTAGCCCCTAATGCTCTGTTTATACTATTCTAGGCTTTTCTAGTTTGCTTGTTGCATTCGTCCAACCTTTTACTATTATCTAGTTCTAAATCCACTTCTGTATCTTCAGAGATAGTTATAGAAACAACCTCACTCCTCAGTACTGATTTTCTAGTTTCAGTCCATTTTATGTGACTACAGCAAGATACTTTATGTTGAATATTTTATAAAGAAGAGAGGTTTGTTTGACTCTCAGCTTTGGAGATTGGATACCCTCCATCTGCTCAGCCTCTGGTGAAGGGCATCTTGGCTTCATCACCACATGGCAAAGGAGGAGAAACAGGTGCATGCAGAAGGGGGTCAAGTGTTTGCAGCTGACTTGCTTTTTAACAACTCACTCTCAAGAGAATTACATTATTTTTTCTGGGCTAGTGTTTCCTGCCACCTAATCACCTTCCACTAGCCCCACCTCTTAAAGATTCCACACTGGGACCAAGCATCCAACACAAGAATCTTTGAGGCACACACTCAAAAGGTAACTAAACCACAGCAGTTTCTTGACCTTGGCATAACTTGTACTTGGAGCTAGAAAATTCTTTGTGATGAAATGTATAGAATGTTTGGCGACATTCTAGGTCTCTGCCTACTAGATGCCAGTGGGACCTTCCCCAGCTCTGTTGAGACAACTGAAATGGTGTCAGACAAGACTATGTAAACTTGGGAGGAGAAATTTATCCCTGATTGGCTGAAACCACTGCCTGTGGGTAGTAACTGACCATTGTCGGAGGGAACACAAGTTGACTAACCCATAAAAGTTAGGCAAGACAAAAGCATCCAGTAGGCAATTAGAGTATGAGTGACCCTAGCAGAAGTTTAACTGGAGTGATATGGGCACAGCCAGACAGTATTGCTCTGAGAGAGCAAGAAATAGAAACCTGAAACAAGCAGTGCTTTGTTTGGAATGAATGGGGTTCTCGGCAAGCAGAAGGGTGTGCAGAATCCAGGGGAATTTACTTTCTTCATTTCTCAGATGCTCCTTCTAACAGTCTAGCTAGCATCCATCCTTTTTACTTTTCTTCCATCCTGCCTGTCTCCATGCTGCCTTTATTTCTTCTTTCAGCTAAAATAGGAGAGTTTTTAGGTCAGAAGGGATGGAGTGTATTACTCCGTCTTGCCTTTGCCATCATTTGTTTTATAGGCATGCCTGGCCCTGATGTCTCCTGGCTGGCTTATCAAAACCCATTCTTCAGAGACTATCTCATCTCATCTCATACATTTTTCATCAAGGCTTTCCCTGATTCCTTTCAACTGGATGAGAATCCTTCCTCCTCAGAATGACAGTTTGTCCCATTTCCCCCTCAGTATTCACACTATTATACGTATAGTCATATTTTTGCATACAGAGATGCTATACGATCCATTTTTATATTTTTCATTCTAGGGTTTTTAGCTTGTAGTATAATGATCCCACAATTTCTTTAAACTTTTTTGTGGTTGCTTTAAAAACATTTTTTTGATTCTTTGAGAATGTCATACAATGTATTTTGATCATATCCAGACCACTCTCCCATCTCTTCTCCCACCGTCCTATGCCCACCCCCCAACTTCATGTCTTCTATTAATCTGTGTTCTCCAAGTTCTCATGGGTGTGGGTCCATTCTTGCAAATCTGGTCAACTTACCAGGCTTCAGACCCTTAAAGAAAAATGGACTCTCCCTGTCCAGGAGCTTTCAGTCAGCCATAGATTTTCAGGTAGTGCTGGGACTTCTTCCTCATCCTCCTGACCCATGCTGGGGTTTTGTATGACTTGGGCTTGTATAGGTCTTGTGTATACTGTCCAAGCATGTTGCGTTCATATGTGTAACTGCCCTGTTGTTTTCAGACAACACAGTTTCCTTGTATTCGTCTAGCACCACCTCTGGCTCTTACAATCTTTCTCCCTGCTCTCGCACAATGATCTCTGAGCCCCGGGAGGAGAAGGTGTAATCTAGGTGTGCCATTTGGATCTGAACACCCTTCAGTCTCTTATTTTCTGCCTGTTGACCATTTGTGTTAACACCATCTGCTGCAAGAAGCTTCTTTGGTGAGAATTGAGAGATGCATCTCTCAATCTATGAATATAATCATAAGTCCTTAAGAGTCTGTTAATACTATATCTATTTAGCAGAGTACAATAGTAGGTTCTCCCCTACAGCCTGTGACCTGTGTAGCCTTGGGTTCTTGGCTCTTATAATAGTGCCAGGCATGGAATCCATCTTGTGAAGTGGGCTTCAAATTCAGTCAGATGGTGGCTGGTTACTCCTGTAACGTTTGCTTATCTTGCCAGTCCAGTCATTATTGCAGCTCACAGGAATCACAGCTGAGTAAAGTTGATGACTACTTTTCTCTTCTGGCAGCATGCATAGCACCTCCTAGCTGTATGAAAGTTAGCCAGGAGAGATGAAGCTTTGAGGTCAGTATTAGCTCGATTTCTCCTTGTTTGTTCTGTGTCACATATGTAGTGTCTTCAGCAATAGGGTCTTACCGTCGAGTTCTATCAGGTGACCAAGAGCAATGACAATAGCCAGTATTGTTTGAGGGTCTATGGGACACCCCTTCCCCCTGCCAGTCAACAACTCCTGAGAAGGAGCTGGCATTAGACTTTTTATTTGCTAGCCTGTGGTGTCTGGTAGGGTCATTGAACCCTTGTTATAGAGAAACTCTTTAAACTCTTTTTATATTGTGTGTGTGTGTGTGTGTGTGTGTGTATCTATTTATCTATCTTAATTATAGGCATCTTATGTGTATGAGCTTTTTGCCTGCTTGTATGTAAGTGTACTTATGGGGTGCTACAGAGGCTACAAGAGGGCTTCAGATCCTCTGAACTGGAGCTAAGGATAGTTATTAGCTGCAGTGTGGGTTCTGGAAACTGAGCCTTGCAATAATAGCCAGTGCTCTTAATTACTGTGCCATCTCTCCATTCCCAATATTTTTAAGAAGCTTCTATTAGTGGTAGGTTTCCATATGACTTTTTCAATAGATCTTTAGTGTTAGTTATCACCTGTCTGCCCTGTTCTTCATTCCTCATCCCATTTGACCCCTCTGATTGCATTCTTCCCCTTCCTCTTTTATCATCCCTCTGTTCTGTCTCTCCCCCAATGAACCCACCAACCCTTTACTAGCATTTTGACCTTTATGAATTTTCCAATTGAAACATACATGTCTGAAGATTCAAAGCTAGCATCCACTTATGAGAAAGAACATGTGACATTAGCCTTTCTGGGTCTAGGTTACCTCACTTGGGGTGATTCTTTCCAGTTCCATCCACTTACTTGAGAATTGTAAAATTTTGTTTAAATTTAAATGCAGTGTTGTTAAAGTGTAGAAGCTATTGCTCCCTTTTGTGTTACAATATTTGGGAAACTTCATGGAAGAAGAGTTTTGTTTATTTTTTCTCTTATGCACTGCATATATTTATCATGACAGTTACAAAATATGTTGGTTGGGATGATAATTATGGCATCCTAGCTATTGAATGTAAAGAAGAAATCTTACACATCACAAAAAGACAGTATAATGATTAGACAAGTATATGGTATGTCCCTACAGAAGACGAATTAGCCTTTTCTAATAAGAAATGATTTTGAAATTTCAAGTCCTATTATTGTATTAACTTACATTATTAATATGCATTTTGAAAAACATTGGGATTAGGACTAAATATATCAGAAATGTCTTTAAAACTACCTTCTCACCATTTCCATTTCACCATTTCCAAATAAAAACTAGGGCAAATGCTAGAATTGTGGCAGGCCTTTATTCTGGTGTTTTTATTCATTTCAAGGAAAGAGGAAGTCCAACAACAAATATATATGTATATATATATATATGCACATTAAATTGACCTGGGTCAGTGGGAATAAGTATAGGTGGGAAAGGGATCTAAATACCATCAAACTATATTGTATGAAAATTGTAAAAATTCAATAATAAATAAAATTAAAATTAAAAAAGGGATCTTTATTTGGCTAACTCAAAGGCTGTATAATACTTAGTTTCAATACTTACCCTCGCAATTCAATTCACCTTCCATATTCTAAATTATTAAATTTGTGTTGTGTACACAGAGACATATATTAAATGCATAAAATCTTAAGCCTAACAACCCCTTATTATACATTTAATCACTTTAAAATAAACAGATGTATCAGAGAGTTTTCTATAATCACAGTTGAACACAATATGCAAAAAATAGAACGCATTTGGATTCTAACACCTGGATGAAAATTCTGCAATACAGTGGTTTTCTGCAGTTCTTACAAGCTAAAGCTTACAGACTCATTTGATTTCTTGGGGAGATGTTGCGTTTATGCAGTAATTGACATAAAAAATCATACAAATGTATTCATGGGAAATTTCCTCCCCTCCCTCATTTGCTTGCCCCTGCTCTCTCTTCCCCAATTGGTAGTTACTGCTATTGTTTGGTTTACCTTTCCAAGTCTCTAAGGTATATCTACAAGCCCATTCCCACAGAATTTTTTCTATATATAATATGCCTGCTACTCTTAGTTTTTATTCCTTAACAATATATTTGGATTTTTCTACTGTGTTATAGAAAAAAAACCCTATTTTAAAGAGAGTGGCTACACAGTGCTCTGCTGTTGAACTGCATCTTGCTTTGATTAACCAGACTCTGTCTACTGGCACTTCCAATATTTTGTTATTACCGCTCCTTAATGAATACATTTGTATCCAGGGCACTTGTGTATATACGTAAGGACATATGCAGTATAAATTCCTAGAAATGAATTATTCAACCATAGAAATAATCATCTGAATTAAAAAGTAAATAAATAAATGCCCTCCATTGGGGTTTTAACAGTTTATACTCTCTGGGTTAATGAGATGGCTCAGTGCGTAAAAGTTCTTGCCACATAAGCCTGAGAGATAACCTGAATTTGATCTATGCATTTCACTGTGGAAGGAGATAACCAACTGAAAATTGTCTTCTTGTCTCTACATGCACGCCTTGGCATGCATGTGTTAACAGTTATAGACACACACACACACACACACACACACACAAAACAAAACAAAACAAAACAATTTCAGTCTCACTGGCTATGTATGAATTTTAAAAAATGATAAAAATTTTAGTTTGTTTTTAGTTTATGTCTTATTAGTGAGGTTAAATTTCAAAGTTTAAAAGTTGAGAATAAGTTATATATACACACACAAACACACACATACATACACATATATCTTGTTGACTTATTGAACCCCAAGAAACTACTTTGGTACTAGGAAGGAATTCACTAAAGGAAAACTTCAAAACATTTAAACATCCTTAACCATCAAATTTATGTTAAAATGAATAAACATGTTCAGAATCATTGAATATCACATCAAATCTATACCACCATTAATATTTCATGTTATATAAAATTTGAGGATCCAAACAGAGTAAAAACCAGTGTACAGATGCGTAAACCTTCTAATGTCTTGGATTAGTAAAGTATATTTGTTTCAAGTAATAAACCAGTGCTGATACATATTGTTAACTATCGTCTATGAAATCATATTTCTTTGTATTTGCAGATTATGGTTTCAGTATCCCTCCCAAATATTACAGCAGGCCTCCTAAATGTCCTCTGGGCTATGATAGTTTCTTGCTTTTAATGACCTGTAGAGTTCTGAGGAGTACTGATCAGCTATTTTGTATTTCTATTGGCATTCGTTTGACTTTTTTTTTTCATGATTAGGCTGTGGTTATGGGTTTTTCAGAGGAAAACTACAGCGTCAATGCGACATTATCATCTTGCCAGAGAAAGGGAATGCACTTCGAACTTGACTTTTCACTGATGATGCTGAGTTTGAACACCTGGCGGAACAGTGTTTGCCAACTTTCTAAAGGATGAAGTTGTCCTTTTCCCCTTTACCAATGTGCTCTTTGGAAGCATACTTTGTTCAGCCCACTTGTAAAGAATGGGAATTATGACCTCTCTCTGAAGAGGTAGAGAATCTATGTAAATTATTTATAATTCTTCACGAGCAACTTGTCTTCTCCCTTATATATCTGAATACAATGCATATTTGTAAATTTTTCTGTATCATTTGGGTTTATACTGAAGGTTCCAATGCTAATCCATTTCCATGTGGATCATACTTCCCTCAAGTGCAAGATTTTTAAAATAGAAAACAATCATTTTATTATTATAACTTCACAATTTAGGCTTCTATTAAAAACTGGGAATATACATAGGAATGAATATCAGTTTACGACTCAAGTTGTTTTCCTTTAAGTAAATATATCTAACTCTGATTACTCACCTCAGGAGATACAGTTCTCTTTCTGTCCTGGTTACCTCTGAGAGCCAAAGATCTTAGTCTATATGGTCTTTTCATGTCTTTGGGTGGAAAGAGGGTCCAGTCTGGGTTCATGCATGGTCAGGCCCTCTGCCATGTGGCACTTCCTAGGGCTTTTCATTAGCATTGCCCTAGTCCTTTTTCTGAAAACTTATCTGCCTCCCATTTTCCAACAAGGGTTCAAATCTCTTTCTTTACCATTCCCCGAAGGCCCTTTCCCTCCAGGATAATATAATCTAGTTCTTTAAAGAATTTAGAGAATTCCAGATTTCCAGGAGGCTCAGGGCCAGCTAGTCCTGTGCACAGTGGCGAACAACAAGAAGATGGAAGACAAGACTGACCCCTGAGGTTGTCTTCTGACCACCACGTGGTACCTGGGCACCTGGCTAACACACTTGAACATGTGTACATACACATCACACATGTGAATATGCACAACTTAAAAAAAAACGTTTTAGAAAGAATGAGATGATCTTGCAAGAATAAATGTGATTTTTGACCCAGCAGCTTTTTAGACATCCCGTTGTTTCATGGCGCACATATCTGGTTGCCTGCTTGAAGTGATACAGGGAAAACACAAGAGACGTCAAAGTCAAGCTAATGTTTCCACTGTAAATAATTGACTAGATGTGGATTTGAAAAGCCATAGTAATCGACTGCTTTCAGTCAGAGTTATGAGGTGAAAAAATATATTTTTTACTTCAAAGTTACAGCGTCTATAGAAAGCCAAGTGCTGGGTCATGTTGACATAACTTATCACTGTGGTCCTTTAACTAGGTCACTTGCTCCCATGAGTACACTACAGGTGCCTGAAGGAAGGAGGACTCATCCATACTAAATGTAATGTGCTGCTGCTTCTATGCAGGGAAAGCTATTGGCTCTGGACCCTAGGTGCCAAACTCCACCACACTTTTGAATTATTTATTTATTTATAATTTTTATGTGTATGTTTTGTCTGCATGTGTGGAAGGACACCTGTGCTGTGCAATCCCCACAGAGGTCAGAAGATGGCGTTGTATCCCCTGGAACTGGAATTAGGAACAGTTGTTAGCTGCCTTGTGGGTGTTGGGACTTGAACCTGGGTCTTCTGTAAGAGTCATCTCTTCAGCCCCTCCACCACACTTTTGAATCTTAGACTGAAGTCCTTATATGTATCTGATGATTAGTCAATGGAGTAATCATACTTTGAAAACTTAACTTGGTG
This sequence comes from Eospalax fontanierii, assembly GCA_035773235.1. NCBI lineage: Eukaryota > Metazoa > Chordata > Mammalia > Rodentia > Spalacidae > Eospalax > Eospalax fontanierii. The sequence goes on from CM069545.1 coordinate 15,738,273, forward strand.
AGATAGGAGAATAGAACTTTATTTTCTTCAAGTACTATTTTTTTCTTTTTTATTGAATTTCTGTGAATTTAATAGAATACATTTTGATCATATTTAGACCTGCTTCCCTATCTACACTCCCCTTATCACCCTTGCTCAATTTCATGCCTGTCATCTATCTATCTATCTATCTATCTATCTATCTATCTATCTATCTATCTATTTATCTATCTATCATCTATCTAATGTATATTTTAAAGCCTATTGAGTCAAACTTGTGTCTCCGAGTATCCTTCGGTGTTGGTCCAGCCATTGGAGACTGGTTAACCTACCCAAAGTCACACTCTTAAAGAAGACTGACTCTTCCCGTCCCCTGTAGTTGCTCAGCTAGGGTTGGGTCAAGCACTGTTTTTAGTGAATTCTTGTCTACTCTTCTTGTTTTGTCCCAAAGCAGCCGGTCTTTAAGACATCTTGGGCTGACCCTCTAACTTTCCAGTGTTAATCCACTGAAATTTGACCAGTTTAAATTTTAATCTCATGTCTCTTCAATATTTTCTGTTTTCCCAGCATTGCAGGCCAGACTTTTGACTTGACGGATGCTGAGCACAGAGTCATGTGTTTTTCCCCCCTTTCTTTGTTCAAATTTGAGGAATTAGAGACAAAGATACAAGATGGAAGCCAGTCATGGCTGTGCTGGCTGCTGGTGTTTCCTCTGCTGGGACCTATGGCTGAGGCTGCCTGATTATCCCAAGGACACGTGAATGTGCTCTCAGGAAGTCATGCAAAGCCTCCCACTGCACAACTCTGTTCTTGGATGGTCTGGCATTGGCTCAGTCTCTCCCAGCCTCCTCAGCACCTCCCCCAGCAGCATGCCCTGATGCTGAGTCCACCACTTGCCTGGAGACCTTCAGATTGTGATGCTGGCAGTTACCCATCCTTAAGAGCCACTGAGCTTACAGAAAACGCAAGGGTCTGTTCCATGCCAAGAACAGAAACTCATGCTTCTCTTTCCCTTAGTTTCCCTAAGCTAGTCTCATTTCCTTTTCTCCTGCTCAGGTAAGTGGAGAGAAAATCACCCATTTCACCACTTCTGGGTGTCACTGTTGCCTTCTGTATGTGCCTCCTCTAATCCTCACTTTTTTAGTTAGGCACGTGTCACTGGGGCTGGTCAAGTCTTTGTTGAGTGAAGCTGTCTGGTGCCCTATAGGAGTTTTAGCAACATCTTTACTCCCTAGAAGAAAATGATGACAGTCAAATTATGTTTTCATATGTTGCTAAAGATCTCCTGGTGATAGGGGACCAACTTTTCTGGTGTTGGGACTAAAAGTCCCAAGCCCTGTTATTGGAGGTAGAAGAACTTCTCCCCAAATTAGCCCACAAACAAATTCCGCTCCCCCACCCTCAAGCCTGTGAACATACAAAAAGAACTTTTTGGAGATGACCGACTATTTCAAGATGGGACCATCATCTTGAATGGTTTGGGTGTGCCCAGTGTAACCTCAAGGCTCCTTATAAGAGTGAGGCTTAAGAAAGACAGAATCAAAGAAGCAGCAAAGGTTGGAATGATGTGGTTACTCACTTTAAATGTGGGGCAAAACCATGAGCTGAGGAAGGAAGGCAGCTTCTAGAAGCCAGAAAAGGCAAGAAATGATTCTCCCCTGGAGCCTCTAGAAGGAACGTAATCCTGTCAACACTTTAGTTTTAGTTTAACGAGACTTCTGACCTCCAGAGAAGTAACGTAATAAGTCTGCATTGCCTTAAGCCACAAGGTTTGTGCTAATTTGTGATAGCAGCAGTTGAAAACGGAGGCATCCAGGAAATGCCTCATTTCAACAAACACCAGAACTGTTCATTCTACAAGGAGGAAAACTGCTCTTGCAAAAGAAACACCATCCTAAATTTGAGGAGTGCTTTTCCTGAGCCGTGCTCACTCGACCATAAGAAGGGACATGCCCTTTCCCTTCCCCTAGGATGAGGAAGGAATTAGCTCTTACCACAAAAAATTACATTCCTCACAAGGGCAATTACTTAATAACTTCCTTTTTATGTCTCCACTGACTCAATCTTTGGGAGATTTGAGGTAGGACTGAGTTTGTATGATATCAGTTCTATGGCAGTGTCTGATACAATTAATGTTCAGGCCTCTTCAGATTTCAGGTCTATAACATCATTTTATCCTCCTCAGGTTTAGCTATTCTAAAGCAGAGCACAATCTCATTCAACACTATTACCCTCAGGAGCAGCTGTGTGGAAGCCATTTATTTCGTGTAAGAGACAACCTCTGCTTTCTGGTTGTGTGTGGGAATAGGTGAAAAGATATGATTTTATTCCTTTTTTTTTTTGTATATTTAAGACAGGATTTTACCACCTAGTCTAGGCTAGCTTAGAACTTGTGATCCCTCTGCCTCAACCCTTTGAATGCTGGAATTATAGGTATGTTGCTATGCCTGGAAGATCAGATTTTAGTTATAATACCCCCATCCAGGATGGATTGCTATCTGTGTGTCAGTTTTTGGTGATTGGGTTTTAACAAAGTACATGACTGCCCAGCCAAAGAGTATACTTTCAAGCCTTTCTAGCAGCTGGCTATGAATATGTGACAAAAATTTGGCCAAAAGTACATTAATGACTACTTCTGGTTCATAAAAGGAACTGTCTTGTGTTTTACTTCCTTTTTCCCTTGGGTAGAAATGCAAATAAACTGATGGTGAATTAGCTCTAGCCAAGCAGATGAGGTTATTATTACAGAGGATGATAGAGCCACAAGATAGAAAGAACCTGGGTCCCTGGATGGCCCTATGGAGCTGGCTCTCTACCTTACTTGAGGTTAAGTAATGTATGTATGGGCACACTAATGACCTTATTCATACCTTTAAACAGAACCTTTGTCCATTACTTTATGTTCTGTACATAGGATTTCTGATCTGATTCACTTTAACTGTCAGCTTGACACAGTTGAAAGTCATCTGAGAAAAAAGTCTCAGTTGAGGGATTTTCCAGATCAGATTGACCTTTGGGGCATATCTATGGGGGATTGTCTTGATTATTAATTGATGTAGGAGTGTTCAGCCCACTGTGGGTGGCGTCATTCCATGGGCAGGTAGTCCTGGGTTATATAAGAAAGCTAGCTCCATACTACCTGTCTCCTGTGGTCCCTCATCTCTTGAGCTCCTTCTTTCCCTTTACCCCATAGTTCCTTGTATAACCCTCTCTCCCCCTCTCATTTAAATGCCCCCATTTTACTCATTTCTTCCTTAGTGGCACCTGTCTCCTATTGTTCTTCTTGCTCAGGTTCCTTCTTTCCCTTTCCTTTCTGGTTCCTTTCCATGTTCCTGGCTTCTGCAGTTATATCAGAATACTCACATATAAAGATGTTAGGATCCACAAATGAAAAAGAACATACATTGTTTGTTTTTCTGAGACTGTTACTTCATTTAGTATAACAGTTTCTAGTTCCAACCATTTACTTGCAGATTTAATGATTTTGTCTTTTTTACCACTGAGTAGAACTCTGTTGTGTAAATGTACCACATTTTCATTATCCATTCGTCAGCTGAGGGACACTTAGGTTGCTTCCATCCCTTATCTTTTGTGAAAACAGCAGCAACAAACATGGATATACGAGTATCTTTGCAGTAGGATGAGTTCTTTGGATATATGGCAAGGAGTGGTATAACTGGGTCATATGGGAGGTTCGTTTTTAGTTTTTTAAGAGTTCTCCACACTGCTTTCCATAAGAGTTGCATGAGTTTGCAACCCCACCAGCAGTGAATGAGCACCCCTTCCCTACATCCTCTCTAGCATTTGGTATCATTTGCTCTTTTGATCTTAGTCAATCTGATCTGAGTAAGATGAAATCTTAAAGTGGTTTTAATTTCCCTAATTACTAGTGGTGGTGAACACTTTAAAAATGTTTCTTTATCATTTTTCATTTTATGTGTATCAATGTATTACCTACATGCATGTAAGTGCACTTGTGTTGTGCAATGCCCAAGGAGGTCAGAAGAGGCTGTTGTAGTCACTATGTAGGTCTGGGATTTGAACCTGGGTCTTCTGCAAAAACAGTCAGTGCTCTTAACTGCTGAACCATGTCTCCAGCCCCTTTCAACACATTTTAAGATTTTTCTAGCCATCTTTATTTCTTCTTTTGAGAAGTCTCTGTTCAGATCCATAGCCCATCTTTTAATTGGGTCATTTGTTTTCTTTGTTCTTTGATTTTTGAGTTCTTTGTATATTCTAAATATTAAAACTCTGTCAGATGTGTCTCTGGTGAAGATTTTCTCCCACTCTGTGGGTTTTCTCTTTACTTCCTTGGTTGTTTCTTTTGTTGTATAGAAACTTTTTAGTTTAATGAGGTCTCACTTGTTGGTTGCTATCCTTAATTCCTGAACAACCAATGTCTGATTTAGAAAGTCCTTTCCTACACCCATATCTTGTAAGGTTCTGACTATGTTTTCTTTTATGTTTCAGAGTTTCAGGTTTCTCATTGAGATCTTTGTTTCATTTGGAATTGACTTTTTTGCAATGTAAAAAATGAGGCTCTAGTTTGATCCATCTAAAGGTGGAGATCCAACTTTGCCAGCACAGTTTGTTGAAGATCCTCTAGTGTGTGCTCTTGGCACCTTTGTCAAATATCAGGTGGCTGAAATTCCATGTATTCATGTTTGGGTCTTCCATTAAATTCCGTTGATGTATGTGTCTAGTATTATAAAGAGAGAAATAAGAATAATGGGGATACTTTAACTGGAGAGGGTGTGGAGGGAGAGATAGATAGATGGATAGATAGAATAAATAATACCTAGCTAGTGTAAAATACCAGAGGGAATCATATGAATCCAAAAACCTACTGAAAAAATACACATACAATATCTCTACATGAGTCCATGTGTATAACTGAAGGCTACATAACAAGAAACAGTGCCAGACATAAACCTCCCTTCAAGGTGTTGGTCAGGGTAGACCAAGAGACCCCCAAAATTACACAGGCTATTGCCACAGCCCTTTATTGCCTCTTAGAACTTGAAGGTAAGACCCTATTGCTGAAGACAGGACATACATTGGACATAGGATTTGGACTAATGGGGTTGGAATGGACCTGGAAGTCACTTCCCCTTAAGGTTAGCTCTCATAGCTTTGGAGAACACTTCAGAAGCTGCTCATCGAGAACATCAATCAATGATCCAACTCCAGATTCAAGGCCTAATAACCACATCAATAACTAGCACAGCAAATGACATTTGGTACAGTAATGGCACTTTCATCTTGGGCATAATTAACAGCTACCTAATTGAACTTAAAGCCCACTCAATGGGAGGAAACTCATGTGTTGTCTGTAAACATATACACATGCCGGAGAGGTCATAGATCTTAGAGAAAACCCCAAGGCTGTCACATCCCTAGATAAATGTATTCTTACTACTATGTGCTAAATATGGGTCCCTGTATTTATAGACAGGTATGCCAGTCACCACTCATCAAAGAAGCTTCTTTTGCAACAGACAGAGATTACTACAGAGTTCCAAAACTGGTCATACACAGAGATTAACTGTTAATTTCCCAATCCTAAGTGGCACATCTACAATGCAACCTCTACAGCTAAGGCTCACGGAATGTAGTGGAACAAGGGGTAACAAGAGCACTAATGCATCTCTGAACTCTCATCAGTGAAGCTCCCTCATGCAACAGAGGACCATGAACACAAAAGGACACAAATGGCCAAAGCATAATAAGAGTCTGCATGAAGCGCATGGGTTCTTGGATGGGACTCCTATATTAAACTCCATCCATCAAGGGCTCAGGGACCATTGTGGAAGAGGGGACAGAAAGATTGTAAGAGTCAGAGAGGAGGTTCATGACAATATGGAAAGAGAGTCCTACAGGCTCCTGGGATCTTGTTAATATGAACCTACAGCAATGCTGTCAGCTTGCGCAAGATCCATGCAATCTCAAGCAGACAAAAACCCAGCATAGAACTGTGAAAATGGGTAGCAGGCCCTAATCTTAGCTGAGGAACTATTGACAGCCTATTATTGCTGGGCAAAGAGCTGATCTTCTTAAAGGGAGGACTCTAGATAGGCTGACTAGAACTCAGTGGATGAATTTGCACTGAGGGATGTCTGTGGACACTAACTTGACTCGATAAGCCTTAACACAAATGACAGCATGCATGAATTCCAGTGAGGGCTATGGGAGGGTGATGATGGGAAGGGGGTATAAAGATGAACAAGATATTCTGTATGAAAGAAACAAAAATACAATAAAAAATGTACAAAAAAGAAAGCTAGCTAAGCCCGAGCCTGTGACTGAACCGGCAAACAGTATTCTTCCATGGATTCTGCTTCAGACTTTTGCTTGCGTTCCTGCCTTTGCTTCCCTTAATGATGGACCATAACCCATAAGGTGAAATAGCCCCTTTCCTTTCCTAAGTTGCTTTTGGTCATGGTATTTGTCACAAAAACAGAATGAAACTAGCGTAGTTCCTCCACACTGTCATGACACTGATGTTCTTGGGAATATTTTCCACTAAGCTGATATGAAAATAAGAACAGGGTACGGAGAGATAGACTGGCCATGCAGCATTTCAAGTCCCACACTGTCATTATTATGTCACCCATAATCCTTTGACCACCCAGTTCTTAGCAACTACAGATGATCAGTGTACCTCTCTTTCTCTGAGAGCCTGGCTAGCATATTCGCTGGGCCATCTTTACACAAGCCTGTCTGCAGAAGCACTTCCTCTGAAGTTGCATATGTACTTTCAGTGCTATGTGGTTCCTCTGGATCCAGAATGGGGAGGAAATTAAGAAGAACAGCTGAGAAAGTAATCACAGGTAGATGCCTGATTGGAGCTGCTTGCTCTAGGATCGGCAATGGCATGGGTCTGTAACAAGTTTCTAAGGTCTGGATTCCAGCTGTTTTGTAATGTGCTTATTTTTCAGATTAACAAACAAAATTGTATATATCTATGGCATAAAATTTGTATCTTGATATCTGAATATATTATAGATTGACTAAATCAGGTAAATTCATGTATCTATTATATCACATCCTTAGCACTTTTTTGTGTTTTTTTTGTGTGTGTACAGGCTTGTGTGTTTGTGTGTGTGTGTTGGGGGGTGAGGACTCTTAAAATAGCTGTAGTAGTAGTTTTTAAGTATACAGTGTATTGTTGTTTACTAAAGACACTATAAGTACACTAGATTTCTTCAACTGAAAAAGAAAGAATAATTTAACTAAGAAATTGAAGAGAAAAGTCACAGATTAGTACATGATACTTGTAGACTATCGATATGATGAAGGACTTGTATATAGAATAAAGAACTCTCCAAATTCAATAACAGAAAAGGCAGACAAGCACATTAAAAGATAGGCAGAAGAATTAAGCTGACGTGTCTGTCCTTATAGAGATACATGGATGGCAAAGAAGCTCATGAAAAAGATGTTTAATATCATTAACCATTAGGGGATTCCAAATCAAAATCACAAATATCATCAAGTGCTCTTTAGAACCTTTAAAGTAAACACCAATTGACATTGCCAAACATCAGCTGACATAGGGAGCAATTGTAACTCTCAGCTACAGCTGTGGGATCACAGGGCACAGCCCTTTGGAAGACAGTTAGGCAGCTTCTTGTAAAGTTAAATATACACTTACTTGTGACCTAGCAAGTCCTGTCCTAGGTTTTTATCCAAGTGAAATGAAAACCCATGTTCCAATAAAACCTATGTGTCAATGTTTATCAGCTTTATTAATGATCACTCCAAACTGGAAACAAAGCAAATCTCTTTCCACTGGGTATGGACAAAACGTGTTACGCCGATGTAGTATAATTTGGTTCAACAATAAAAGCAACAGATTATCTACAGATGCAGCAATAAGGCCAGATCCCAAATACACCATGCTCAGTGAAAGAAGGCAAAGGCTACGTGCTGTATGACTTCATTTTATGAAATGAATGACACAGGATCATCTTGCAAAAACAGAACTACTAGGACACAGAATTGATGAATGGGGACCAGAATCTGGTGAGAAATGCAAATCATAAAGGGACAAAATGTCTTTATTAGAGTGAACAGCATCTCTGATGACTTCGAGGTTCTTTCATTTGACGACTCTTGGGAACAACTGTGGCTTAATGTAATATTAATATGGCACCTTAAAATAAGAATTTGAGAGAGAACAGCTGTTGTGCAAATCATAGAAACTTTCTGCAGGCTCATTGCTATAGTTTGGATATGGATTGTGTCTCCCAAGGGTCCATGATAAGTAAAGGCTTGATTCCCAGGGTAACTGTGTTGGGAGGCTGGGAATGGGAGGTCTTTAGGCTATTGGAGGATGTGTCCCTCAAAGGCACTGTGGGACTGCAGTCTCCGTTCCTAGCCTGAGATGCAATCACTTGTTTGCTTTCACATGCATTGCTGCCACTGTCATTCACCAAGATGTGACACAGCTGAGAGCTGAGCCAGTGCCATGCCTTGAGCTAAGTCAACCTCTTCTCTTTGTAAACTTAGCTGCCTTGGGTATTTTGAAAGGACAATGACAAAGCAATGCCTAGCTGATGAATACCCTCACTGTGTGGGTGAATGACAATTACATTCACTAACCCATCCTAATTTTCTTCTGTAGTAAACAGAGGTCATCATTTTTAGATGGTTCAGGGACACTTGAAATAAATTTTCCACAGTTGTATGTGGATCACATGATTAAATGTCAGAGAAGGCAAAGTGAACAAGTACGGGGAAGTATCTTTCCTCTTCTTCCTGGGTGCCGTATATTATGGCAGGAGATGGAGAAGGCGCCATGGACTATGAATGGAGTTAGACAGTAGAGAACGGCAGTGAAGGAGCCTGGTTCTTCACAGCATGGAAAGCCTCATCAGCTCTGGACCAATGACCTAGTTCCTGTGAACAAGTACTTTCTTGTTTAAAATATGACTATTAGGGCTCAGTGGTTAAGACCACTGGCTGCTTTTGCAGAGGACCAGGGTTTGGTTCCAAACATCTACATGTCACCTAAGAATTATCTATAACTTCAGTTCCTGGGGATCTGACCCCGTCTTCTGACCTCTCTGGGCTTTGCATGACATGGGTGCACTTACATACATGCAGGCAGTATACGCATACACATAAAAATAAATAAAAAATGAAAAAATATGAATATTGTGATTTTTCTGGTACTTAGAGTCAAATCTAATCCACATTAATAAATTAATTATGTGGCATTTTGGAGAGTATATTTGCTTTTGCTTTTGCTTTTTACTCTTAGTTTTAAATGTGGACTCTTATTGAATTGTTATTGCTTTTAGATAATCTTCTGACATTAGTGAAATAATAGTGAACAGAACAAACTGCATATCTCCTTAGAGTTAATTTTGACATGGAGGAGAAAGGCAATGAACTAACATCTAAATATTACCATATAATGCTAGTTATAAAGCTATTTTCTTAGTTCCAAATCATCCTTTTTCCTCTGCTTCATGATGGTGGAGCAGGAACTCTGAAAACTATCTTTAGAGATCTCTGAACTCTATCTACGAGGATACCAGAAGGAGCCTGAACGGCAGGAGGAAGGAGCTGGGACGTGTGAACCCTGTGTTGGATGCCTTCCAGAGCCACCTGGATGCACTTCAGAAACGCTGGCATCACCGGCAGGCACTCCTTAGTTGTCTGCATTCCAGCTTTACAGGAATCCCCTCCTCCCACTCCCATCTTTTACATTTTAAGGATCCTCAGGCCCTTTCCTTTGCACTCCCAGTCCTAAGGGAAGGAACTATTTCTTTCAGTTGTCATACCCAAGAAACCATGCTGTTCCTGTTTGGGGTTTTGGTACTTCATTACCCAGATAACAGTTGTTTATTTTCAGTTCTGTCAGGATATTGAGTGTGGGGTCTCTTGCCTTACCTTACCCTGGCTGGTGCAAGGTGAGACTGGGTCACAGTTATGGAGAGAGTAGGGGAGCCCCCTCCCAACCCCCTAGCATTTGGGATGGCTTTCTAGATAGAGCTTTCCAGAATCATGTGTGCTCTGACTCTTAGCTTGTCAAGTTCACAAACTCAATTTGGTCAGAACGCCTGGGTTTGACCAGATTCTTGGCTACTGGTACAGGTAAAGCAAGCTCGTAGCAGTGCAGGTGTAAAGAATAAACCTGGTGATAATCCCATTCTGATGATCGGGGCTTTGGATGCTCAGGTCCCTAGAACCCTTTTTCTCCCTGTGCTCCAGCCTACTGAAGAAACCAGATACCACTGAAAGATCCTTAGAATGTATGAGAACCAAGCCAAAAGAAAGAGTAGGCAGTCTCAACAGCAAGGTATCGGGACTATAATATTGTGTTCATGTCCACTAAATGACAATTGGACCTGAATGTGGGGAGGTCCTCTCCACTGCAGTGATATAGACACACAGACAAAACACAGCTCCTTGAAATTCTTTTCTCTACATTTCATATAGGTTAATCCTTTAATTTATCTATTTATTTTGCTCAAATATCTCTTCACACATGGATCTGACTATTGCTTTCTTTTATATTCAACGAACACCAGAGGATGATTTCTATCCCTTTTATTCCCCACTTACCTTGTAAGATGGCTTTTACTGAAGGGTAACATTCCTTAACATACACTGTTTTTGACTGGGGTTGAAGCCTTATTTCTGATGCTTAGAGAGGCTATGTTATGGCAACACCCAGGAACTGGCTTCAGATCTTCAGAGGGAAGAACGTAGATAGCATTGTATGAAGTGGGACACTCAGGGAAGCAGGAGCAATGATGTCTTGCTCAGGAGGAACCTCCCAGTTGGCCTGAGAAGAGAACTTACATGGGACCTGTGGTAGGTGCCTGAGGAGGGCTGGTGTCAGCATATGGAACACTTTGAATTCCAGGCTCAGGAGTTTGTGCCTTATATAGGCATGAGGAACTATTGAAGGCTTTCATGTGTGGCTTCGGGGTTTAGCATTGAATCTCAGCCTTATGACTCTAAGTTCAGTGCTCTGCAACATGGCCTTCTATGCTCTCTTTATTCTATTCTTCATAAATCTTTACTTTTAGCATATATGTGCAGTATATAGTGGTGAGTGGTTGGGAGGGAGATGCTGGGGCTGAGGAAGCTTAAAGAAGCCGGAGCAAAAACACAAACACAAACCACAGAAGAGGAAAGTGAGCTATTGGTTATTATTTCCATTCCTGTGGATATGAAACACTATCCCGATTGTGGGAAGCCAAGAAAGGCCACAGCAAAATAAAAGAGAAGCAGTCACATTAGCAGTGATGCTCAGATGTTGGAAGAGACTAAGGTGTAGACTTACGTTATGGAAATATCCTCAACCTCAACCGAATTCCAAGGACATTGTAAAAGCGAACGCTGGTAAAGCTGGCTTTGCTTTGTGGGGTCTTCACCATTAGAGACCCACAAAATTGTAAACTTTGGAAACTGCTGTGCTTTAAAAAAAAAAAAAAGCTTCGGAACCCTTGTCATTTAAAATGCATTTTTCCAGCATCATTTCAAATGAGTCAATGCTCTCCTTCTCTCTCTTTTTCCCCCCTTAAAGCTCCAACTCACTCTTTGTCTAAATTAGATTTAGAAATGATACAGTTCTAAAGACAATTATGTCCTAAATTCCCAAATCAGTTCAGCTTGCAAGGATGAAAAAAAAATGTTCGAGCAATAACTGACCACAAGGAACCAAGTAGACTTCCTCAACTCTTCCCCGCGGACACCAGTTACTGTCTCTTCCTGCTGTGGCTCACATTTGCCCCTTGGTTGCTAATGTTCTCTGAAGTTGGACTCTCTGCTGATAGGATCCCCTCTGCTGTTTTCTGCTATGACCTGCTCTGTTGTGTCATGGGTTTCTGTGCTTGCTGTGTTAAAGTTATTCCTGTGATTGTCCCCACAGAGGCACCAGTGTTTCCTGATTCCCTTGTCTTCATTAGTAGCAGTAAGATCTTCCCTGCCATGGTTGAAGCTCTTTATCAAGGACCAGAAGGAAGGTTTACTTTCCTGTTAGGCACAAATATCAGACAATAATTATTAGCTATTTAAGGTCAGAGTTCTCATTTGACTTGGTCTTGAATGTTCCCAAACCACCTCTCTGTTGAGGTCCCTGCACACCGGAAAAGGGAAGGCATTGCCTCTTTGTAGTAGAGTCTCTGAACCAAGCAAGGACACTCAGTTCTGCCTCACTGTGAGATAAGGGGTTTCTAGGTTTTCAGGCCGGCTGTGGAGGTAAAGAGGTGGCCTTGGCCCTCTTCCTGGATTAAGAGACTCAGACCAGGTGCCAGCATTCTGTGGGGTATTCTGGCCAGGGAGTGTTCCCAAGCACTCTGCCTTTGTGTTCAGAGTCCTGCTGGGGAAAACAGGCATCTGTAGTATACCCTGAGAACTGTCCTCGTGAGACTCTGTTGAAGCTGGCAGCAAGCAGGCTGGGAGGATGCCCTGGAAAGAAGAGAACTACGCTGCCAGACTCTCCACTTTTCCAAGTTGAGAAGAGATCTGGTGCCCCAGAATGATGGCCTACCAACCAGCCCGCAGGGAGGGCTCCTCTTGGGAGGCGTGCCTGCTGTGGAGTTCTTGGGAGACTCCTGGATGCCAGCACTGGCGTGCCCCATCATACTTATTAGCCATTCCTTTTAGGGAATTGAGCACTTGGGTTATAGAAGCTAAGGAGCCTATTCAGTTACTCCATATTTTCCGGGCGGGGGATGGGGGCTGTTTTTCAACTGTTGGGGAAACTTTGTCCATGCCATTCATCTGGAATGTTCTGTTCATCCCTATCTGACGACATCCTAGCAGCCCTTTCTGGGCTGCTCGAGACATGGCACTTCTTCCTTGAAGCTTTTGCTGGGTTTCCTGGCTTACCTCTTTGCACATCCTTCATATTGGAAATTCTTTCAGGGTGGTGGCTGGTCAAGCTTGGCTTGTACCCAGTACCACCATAACATTTTGTGCAGAGTCGGCTGCCAAATTAAATTGAGGTTTCTGTGTCTGCATAGTAATGGGAATTTGTTAAATTCAGGTAAAAAAATTGTTTTGATATGGATAACTACTGATTTATTTTTGATGAAAACTATCTGTTTTTCTGTAGTAACCATAAAATGACTCATTGTTCCTAACAAGTAGCACTATTTTAACAGCTCTGAAAATGAGGCATCATTATCAAACCTTCTCAGCGTTTATACTTTGCCTAATTGAACCTAGGAGAAAAGGACATTATTAAAATGAGATCAGTTGAACATGCTTTCACAAAAAAACATTTAACTCTTAAAAGCACCAAAGAGGGGCCTGGAGAGATGGCTCAGCAGTTAGGCGCACTGACTTTCTCTTGCAGAGGACCTGGGTTCAGTTCTCAGCACCCACATGGCAGCTAACAACTGTTGTAACTCCAGTTCCAGAGAAAACTGACGCCTTCTTCTGACTTCCATGAACATTGTGCTACATGGGTGCACTTACATACATGTAGGCAATACACTCATACATATAAAATAAAAATAATTTAAAAAGTTGAAAATACTGAAGAGATTAACTTTTAAATATTAAATGTTTTTATCTATTTTATTTTATGTGTATGAGTGTATTGCCTGCATGTATGTAAGTGCACCCATGTCATGCAGTGCACCAATGTAGGTCAGAAGAGGGTGTCGGATGCCCTGGCACTGGAGTTAGGATGGTTGTTTGCCACCATGTGCTGGGATCTGAAACTAGTTCCTGTGTAAGAACAGCCCATGCTCTTAACAGCTGAGCCATCTCTCCAGCCCTTTACTTTTAAATATTAGATTCAATTTTTTTTTCTCGGACTTAATATTTGCAGATGGGGTGAGCTTGTGGTGGGAGGAGCTGTAGTTGATGAAATGAGGGGCAGTGAGTGAGACGGACTGGCTACTTGATCTGGTATCTATGCGTAGGGGTTTATGTAAACATATGTCTGTGTGGGTGCATGTGCTTGTGCCAGAGGAGGATGCTGGGCGCCTTGCTCTATCAATCTCTGCCTTATTCCTTTGAGACAGGGTCTCTCACGGACCTGGAGCTAGACTGGCAGTCAGCCCACCCCAGTGGTCCTCCTGTCTCTGCTCTCCACAGTGCCAGAGTTACAGGGCTGTGCAGGGCTTGTTTGGAGTGGGTACTGGGGATTTAAACTCAGGTTCTAACATTTGTGCAGCACATGGACTCATCTCTCCAGCCCCTGGATTTGCCACTTCTCAATGTCTGGTTGTTTTCCCTAAATGGCAAGGAGTTTTATTCAGCCAAAGAACACAATCTTCTCAAGGTCCCCTCCATTAGCTCTGGGATTTATTTTGCCAGGTGACAACTCAAGCATCTGGAATTTTTATGTAGAAAAGGAGATCTTGTCATTGCTGATTTTGATTATTTCCCATCAACAGCCTAATAATACTTGCTTATAACAACTGAAACTTCTCTGTTAAAACGCAGACTTCTGGCTTCCACCAGGCCTAGTGATCTTAGTTCACAATTTCTTGGTAAATAGGATGTTTTTCAAGGAATAGGGATTGTTGCTGAACTTCAACCAATACTACATTTATGGCCATTGACGGGCCAAGTTCTACCTTCTTGAGGACACAAATCCTGACCTGACCTGGGGTCTTCGGAATTTGGATCTGGATCTTCTTTTGGGGTCCTAAATTTATTTCCCATGGATAGATCAAGCAGCCCAGATTGTGCATGCAAGGAAGGGCTGGGCTTGGTTCATGGAGTTCATTGAAGTGGAGGCTACTGTGTGTCAACTAGGTCAGTTGAGCTGAGCTGTTCTCTGGAGGAGACATGATCCCTCCTTTTTCTTTTTCCTCTTTTCGTCAACAGTCAGACATGGGCTGTCATCCCCCCAGACATGAGTTAGCTATCATTAAATGTAATTTGGAGCTTTAACAATGCTGTCAATATGCCGTGGTATTCTTCCATCTCTTTGCCATTGGTTAAAATCTCTCTCACTTAGAGGGACTTTGCTCCCTTTCATCTTTGTGGTTGCCAGACTTGTAATTTGTTTTTCTGTTTAATAGAAACCTTAGAATCATTGGTATAAAATATGCTATGAAAAACACATGCTTTTTAAAATAGCTCTTTTCGTCTTTAAAAATGAAAGTACTGTGCTTTCATCTGCTCCCATACCAGTAAATGCATATTTTATAGCTTCTCCTCTACACTCTTGAACAAGATAATTAAATTTTTTTTCTTCGTCACTATCAACTCCCCAGACTACTTTTGTACGCCCTTTTCTTTTTCTTTATAAAGCAGTTATAGGACATGTTTGCATGGCAAAGAGGGCACTGGAAAGTTTCAAATGTCACTCAGGATTTTGAACTTCTGTTTGTTTGTTGGTTTGTTTGTTTTGAGACAGGATCTTGCTTTGTAGCCCTGGCTGGCCTGGAACCTTCTGGGTAGACAAGGCTGGCCTCAGACTCACAGAGATCTGCCTGCAGAGTGCTGGGATTTAATGTATGTACTACCAGACCTGGCAAGATTTTGAATTTCTGTGGATAAATATGTGGGAGGATCAAAATGTGGTGACTGTTTTTAAATTTTTTATTCTCACCTTACCTTTCCCCTCCTGAGAAAGTGAGTGAGACTGGGCATTGAACTTTTTAATTGGAAAGAAAAAGTCCAGATTCATAAACATGAAGGCTTGGGATGGAGCTGAAGCACAGAGCACTTGCATAGCATGTACAAGGCCCCGTGACTGATTCCCAGCACCACCAAAGAAAAGAAAAGAGAAAACGATGCCTGGTAGAGGAGTTGAATATAATTTTCAACTTTACTCAAATCAAATATACTATAGCTTATAATGTGTAATTTTTACAGACTTCATAACTGTAGTAATAGAAATACATTGTCCTTTACAAGGTTCTTTGAAAATTATGTGTTCCATTTGGGAAACAAAGGTTTTGTTGGGTGAGAAATAACATACTTAGTAAGTTCACAAGTCTTAAGCACAGGGCAATAAATGTCTTGTAAATGTTTACACCTGTGTAGCTACCATTCAGATTCAGAGAGCATACATTTCTTCTTCCCAGAGGGCTGCCCAGTCCTTTTCTCAGTCAGCATCCCTGCTCTTCTTTTTAAAAAAAATTAAAAATATATTTTATTTACATTTTATGTATATGAGTATATTGTTTAGATGTATGTAAGTGTACCCTTGTTGTGCAAGGCCCATGGAGATCAGAAAAGGGTATTGGATCCCCTTGGAACTGCAGTTACAGATGGTTGTTAGCTGCCGTATGGGTGCTGGGAATAGAATCTGTCTTCTGCAAGAGCAGCAGTGCCCTTAAACACTGAGCCATCTCTCTGGCCCCCTTTTTAAAATGTGTTTTCATTTTTCTTTTTATTATGTGAATGAATGTTGTGCTTGTATGCATGTGAGGGTATGCATGCAGTGCCCAAGGAGGACAGAAGTGGACGTTGGGTCCCCTGGAACTAGAGTTTTGAACAGTTGTTAACCACCATGAGGGTGCTGGGATTCAAATCCTGGTCTTTTGCAAGTATATCCAGTGCTCTTAACCACTGAACCATCTCTCCAGCTCTCCTGTTATTTTTAATTTAAAAAATTTTAAAAATTATGTGTCTGAGTGTTTTCCATGCATGTCTATGAATGTACCCCAACATGTGTATAACACCTGAGAGGCCAGAAAAGGGCATCCAGTTCCCTGGGACTGGAATTATGGATGGTTGTTAATCATTGTGTGGGTACTGGGAACCAAACCTGGGTCCTCTGCAAGACTAGCCAGTGCTCTTAACCACTGAGCCATCTCTCCAACCCCAGTATCCCTGTTCTTGATCTCCGTAAGCATGGTAATATTATAGGCACTATTTTGTATCTGGCTTCTTTCAGTCAACATAATATTTGTAGAAGGATTAGTCCATGAAGTGTGTAGCCAGTTCATTCTTTCTTCCCCTGTGGTTTTCCAAAACGAAAGTTTGTGCAACACATTTTCTCCTGAGAGGGGACAGGAGCAACTCACACAGGGAAAAAATCGCAAACAAAAATTGGTTTTACTTAAAAAAAATTTCTTGTGTGTGTGTTGTGTGTGTGGTGCAGATGTGTGTGGATGTGCATGCATATGGGTGTATGTATGTGTGGAGGCCAGATGTCAACCTTGGATGCTGTCTTTAGGCACCACCCACTTTGGTTTTCTGTTTTTTTAAAAAAATTATTTATTTTTTGTTTTATTTATTGTGTCTATACTACAAGTGTGTGGATGCCTGTGGAGGGCAGAAGAGGATGCTGAATCCCCTGGAGCTGGAGTTACAGGCAGTCGTGAGCTGCCTAAAGTGGTTACTGGGAACCCAAGTCAGATCCTCTGAATGATTGGAAAGTGCTCCTAACTGTTGAGCCATCTCTCCAGCCTCTACTTTGGTGGTTTTTTCCTGGTCTTTTTGAGACTGCATCTCCCTGTAGCCCCAGCTGGCCTAGTACTCACTGCATTGATCAGGTTGGCCTTGAATTCACAGAGATCTGCCTGCCTCTGACTACTGAGTGCTGGGATTAAAGGCGTGCGCCTCCACGTCCGGCCCTTTTTTTTTTTTTGAGTCAGTGTCTCTCATTGACCTAGAACATACCAAGTAGGCTAGGTTGGCTGGTCAGTGAGCCACGGGGATCCACCTGTCTCACCCTCCTCCTCCCCACCCGCCTCCTGCCCAGCACTGGGATTACAAGTACATGCAATTATGCTCAGTTATTCAGTGGGTTCTGCGGATTGAATTTAGGCTCTTGTGCTTTGCTTGCGTGGCAAACACTTTACCAGCTGAGCCATCTCCTTAGTCCCCAACTTTACATTTTTATGAGCTATCAAGTGCCAAGAAAGATGTCTTACCTTACATCCCAGCTGCAAAGCAGAGCTCCGGGAAGTCTGAGCTGCAGCATATGGCTGGTCAGGCTTCTAGCCCTCCTGTGTCTTCCCATTGCAAATCCATATCTTGGATTTTACATCACCTAGCCAGCTACATGGTACTGTTTTGTAGGACTTGGATGGGTCATAGGTCAGGTACCTTTCCCTTCGTGTGTAAATGGAAGCGCAGTAGAAGGTGACCTGGTCTGTTATTTGAAGATCCAGCAATACCTCTCCAGAACAAACACGACCCGCTCAGTGTTTTCATTTGAAGGCCTTCTTCATATTTCCTTTTGGGGAAGATGAAGAAGGAGGTAGATGAGTTTATGTGTTGTCTGTTGCCATAACAAATTGCTGAAGTGCACATATTTGTTTAGCTCATGGAGCTGGCGGGGGAGGATGTTCAAGAGCAGGGTGCTGGCACTTGCACCGTCACGGAGTGGGAGACGTCACATGGCCTGACGGGGCAAGCTGACCAGAGAGAGCACCTTCATGGTCCACAAATACATGTGGGTACTGACTACGCCACCCACCTTTCAGAGACCCCTTCTCAACTCTGGTGCAGTGGAAACCAGCTTCCAACACATGAAGTTTTGGAGAACACATTAAAAACACGGCAGGAGGTCAGGAGGCCAAACTGAAGGGGGAGGAGGTGTCAAGGTCCACCCAATCTTACACAACCCTGTAAAGTTCACATGAACTTTCCAAAGCTGCCAGTACCTATTCTTTGACCCCTGAATACAGAATTAAGTCTCTCCTTTCAAAAAATCTAGGTCATAGACTGTAGAGGGAAAACCAAGTGTGGATAGGAGGGGCCAGGTTAAAACGTCTTGGTTCTGATGCTAATGAGCGAAAAGGGTGGTTGGGGCAGCTCTTTTCTCTCTCTCTCCATCTGTAAAAGTACAAGTATAACTAATGAGCCTCCTAACAGCAGGGAGAAGATTTAAAGGCAGCAAATTACAGACTCCATGACACAGCTTATTTTATATCTCAAGGCTCTCCACACCCTTTCGTTAATAAGCGTTTGTAAGACAGGCTGGCTAATTCATCTTGAGATTTCTGAATATCCTGTTTTGCTTAGGTTGGGCCGTGCTAAGTGCCACTTCTGACTGTTGGCATTCGTATTACCCTCACGCTAAGCATCTTGTTTAAGGCATCCAGATGAGGTAATGTGGAGCTGAGATATTGAGATAAAGTGGCAGGCTTAAGCCTCCAGAGTCTAATACGTTCCTTAGAGAGTTGGACTGCTTCCTTAGGCTTAGCACAGCTATCGCCCATCCCGTGTGTGCATATATGTGCATGCATATCTGTATGTGCATACACAAATGAATGGTGAATGGCTATGTATTTGTATAAGTGGGGCAACATGCATGTATGTGCATGTTTGTGCGTGTATGAATGTATATATGTGTATACGTATATATGACTCTGTGTGTGTATGTGGTATTATGAATAGGCTTCTCCTGTTTGCCCTATAAGTAGTTGGGGTTAGCACTTTTAGGGCTATTTACGGCTTTTTAGTTACATACATGCTGTTTTCCTGAAACTGTATCAGTATCATATTGCTGCTGTCAAAATGACCACAAACTTAAAAGTACACAAACCTCCTACTCTACAATTCTGAAAGTCAGAGTCCAAAATAAAACTCCCTGGGCTGAGACCAGTGTGTCCGTGGGATTGTGTTTCTTTCTGGCCTGGGAGGGGAGTCTGTTGTCTTTTTTTCCCCAGCTTCTCGTGGCTGCCCTTGTTCTTTCCTCATGGCCATTGCTCCCATCTTGAAAACTGATAGTGAATCTTAAGTCACACCTTGGGGACATGTCTCCCTTGTCCACATTTCCTTAGATGTGACAAGACTGGTCCCATCCAGAAAAACCTCCTTATTTAAAGTCTAGTATGTAGTGTGGCTTTCATCTGTGACTTTAATTCCCATTTTCCATACCACATGATGCATTCGAGTTCTGGGAAGAGGGATTAGGATGTAGGCAGTTTTTGGGTGTATGTGGGATTGATCTCTTTATGCCCTAAATGGGCATATAGAAATTCATACTTCTGAGTAAATGCATGATTAATGAACAATAGTCACAAGTTCATTTATAGGACAGGAAGTTACCATTCTTTCCTCAGGACCATGTAAGAAGGACGAAATTATAAAAGAGTTATGTGCATTTACATGAAAAATGTGTGGTGGTGGGGGGGGTCTTTAGACAGTTAAATGCTGGAGCTGGCTCTCATTGGCTTGGGAGATTTTGTGCCTATATTTTCTTAAATTCACATTCAGTGACATCATGTTCGGTGGCTTCAATTTAGCCACAGTGGGAGTATTTACACCACAGATATTGGCAAGTGCTTATTATAAGCAGGGATTTATTTTCCCTGGAGAGAGCCTTGTTAAATGTTAGCTAGCACACCGCTTGGTAGAGACTCTTTGCTTTCACTCAATGTGCACAATGACAATATGTGACATTGTTGCACTTGCAGCTGGAGAAGGGGCAATCCCAAGACCTAGGCAGGACAAAGTAGCCCATAACGAGCATGGCAATCACTGTGTTGCAATGCTATATAGGCTGCTCTAGTAGTTAGAGCAATGTGGGCAGATCAGCTTTGTCTCCTATAGACTGTTTGAACTCTTCTGTTATTGTTTCCCAAGGCTGGAATCCACTTTCTGTCTTGGCTCCATCTGTTTGCATTTCTGTCTTTTCCCAGATTACTTTGCCCTTCTGGTAGCTCTGAGATCAGTCACTTCTACCCAAACTTTAGGGGGGTCATGGTGGGCTGCTAAAAAATGCATGTTCCAAGGCTCGGTTCCTCAGAGATTCCAACTGAGAAGGTTTGAGGTGAGCCCCAGGATCCGCATTATGACAACCATGCTATTAACATTATTTACATAATTGTCTTAGTTTCAACTGTCAACTGGACTCAGTCTGGAGTTACCTGAGAAGGAAGTCTCAACTGAGATCAGATTGGGCTATGGGTTTGTCTTGATAGTTTATTGAAGTAGGAGGACCTAGTCTGGGTGGCACCACGTCTAGGCTGGTGGTGCTGGGCTGTATAAGAAAGCTGGCAAAGCATGAGTCTGTGAGTCAGCCAGAAAACAGTGTTCCTCCATGATTTCTGTTTAAAGTTCCTGCCTTGCCTTCTCTCATTGATGGACTATGACCTATAAGCTAAAACGAACCCATTTCTGCCCTGAAGTTGCCTTTGCTCAGAGCATTTGATCACAGTAACAGAATGAAATTCTGTTAGGACATTCAATAATGAATTGGAATCTGATGTATCTCCCAAAAGGTTACATGTTGAAGCATCGTTTTCAGTGTTGTAGTGTTTAGATGTGGAACCTTTGGGTGGTGATTGGCTTATGAGGGTCCTGACCTCATCAATGGGTTAATTAATAGATGGATCCATACTTTAATGGGCTATTGAAAGGTGGGTAGAAACTTAGAATGGGAACTAGTTGAGGATGTAGGGTTGCTGGGATCATGCCCTTGAAGGGTATACTTTGTCTCCAGTCCTGCATCTTTTTCTGCTTCTGGATCATAATGAAATGATCAGCGTTGTTTTACCACATGCTCTGCTTGTCATCTTCTGCCTTAACCACAAGCAATAGCAACATGAAAAAAAAGTTGATTTCTTTCATGTATTTTGTCACAGCAACAGAAAGCTAACTAACACCACTCTTGTAAGCATTATCAACAAGATTCTGAGGTTGCAGGTTCATTAGTTACCCGACAGCCCAGCCTGCAAGCTTCGTGAAGGCCGAGCAGGAAAACCCTTTCTGCTGCATTCTGTCTACAGTCAGTGGATTTTCAGTCAGGAGAGAGTAGAGTCCCGTGATAGACATAGATCCTAGTCTCTAGTAGGATTTTCCCATTTCCATCTGACAACGTTCATGATGAGTTTGCACAGATTGGTGCAGAATACCAAGTTCCCAGGTTCCCAGAGAAGAGGACGCTTCTTTGTGAATGTTACCAGGGGGAAATGTGAAAGCTCACATGGGAACCTTGAGCACTTGAAACCGTCTGAAGGAATTCTTGAACTTTTCACTCTGAGGCCTTGCTTCCTGGTTGCTGCCCAGAGTTCAACCTCACAGCCACAGACAATATCTGCTGAGAGGAAGATTTGCTCTTTAACAAACCCAACCCAACTTGTTTTTTGCAAACCACTCGGACTGTGGCAATTTTCTTAGTAGGAAAAATTTTAGATGGTCATGTGGTTTCTACTTTTTTTTCTTTTTCATTTTATACAAAAAAAATTGGAATCAGATTGGTTTTCTTTAAAACTATGCTCCAAATTAATTTGTACTGACTTTATTCAAAGAAGATAGAAATTGCTACCTTTAAGAGATTTTGGCCTCAAATTCTCTGATATTTGAGACATACTCTTTTATTCCCTAGGATGTGATCCTGCAATATCATGGAGGTGAATTTTAAGTAAAGGAAAACAGAATGAAAAATCTAATATACAGGCTATAATTTTCTAAAGATGTCTGTTCCTTATTAAGGACAAGTGCCGATCATCTTATATTTTTGGAATGTCCTTGGGTTGTGGGAAGTATACCAGGTGCCTTCCCATGTGTGGGAACATTTTCCAGTGTAATCAATTTTTTTTCCAGCTCAATAAATATGTTATAAAGGAGGCAAATGAAAAACTTTCTGTTTCGATAACATAATTGAAACATCTGCTAATATATACTATTTTG
This sequence comes from Eospalax fontanierii, assembly GCA_035773235.1. Lineage (NCBI taxonomy): Eukaryota > Metazoa > Chordata > Mammalia > Rodentia > Spalacidae > Eospalax > Eospalax fontanierii. The sequence goes on from CM069545.1 coordinate 15,760,776, forward strand.
TTTTTTAAAAGATTCTTGACATAAGTAAGAGTTGGGTTTGAGTTCCAGCCCTGCCTGTCTGGTTCACTTCTTTGCATAAAGAGTGAGAAACGTTTATCTTTAGTACCATGTAAGTAGGCTATGAGATTCAAACACAATGGTAGATGAGAAAGAGTATTATACAAGAGTAAGAGCAAAATTAATACCATTTTCACTAACAATCGCATGCAGACTTTTGAATACAGTTTAACAAACTAAATTCTGAATACAAGCAGAACGTGTAGAACATTCCAGTCTTATAATTTCAATTTACGTTTGCTTACTCCAATTCCCCCAAGCAATACAGAGGAATGACTGCAGTAGCTCTTTGAGATGAAATCACTGTGTTATATTTGGAGATGAATTATGGTCTCATCATTTGGATATGAAGATTATGAAAATGTTTCCTCTCCTTTTGCAATTCATTTTCTTTTTGAAAATTACGATCTTCTCGGTGTTTCTAGAACCCTTGCAGCTTGATGTGGGTTTTTACAGACTTCCTGGTCAGAGTTAAAGGAACAGTTGGTGGCTCATTGCATGCCAGAGTAGGGGACGTTAGTCATACCGAGTCTTCAACTGCTACAGAATGGGACATCACAATACTCTTCTTTTTCTACCTTCTTTTCTCTTTTTGGAAGTGAACCTAGGTTTTTTTTGGGGGGCGGGGGGAACAAAAAGAAGCATGGTCCCAAGAGTCAATCTTCTCCCCTTTTCCAGATTTCAAATCTGACATGAATACAGGAAATCCTAAATATCAATAGGGCTTTTGGATTCTTTAGAACACCCACTTACCTTTTTTCTCTTTGTTTCTTGCTCATGTATACAGCAAACCTGTTCCAAAGTTTCATCTAAGTACTATCTCTAAATCAAACATCATAATGGTGCTCTGAAGATTGATCCTTGCAAATCTATAGTCAACATTCTCCTACCATCAGGTATTCTTCCATAGTAGAGTCTCTGGACGAGAGTAGGTATTGAATAAATATTTGATGAATTAATAAACTGTTTATTGGCTGTTTAATGTTTCACCATATGAAAATGCCCTAATTGAAGGAGAAATACCATGTGGGAAGTGGGAAGTTATTCACAGAAATGTGGGCACAGCAAGGAAGGAAGGAGAGGCCTGGAGGTAGGAAACCATGTGAGGCTCACTGTGGGGGAAGGCCAGGGAAATGAGTGTGGAACTTTGACCATGGCCATGATCTTTACATCTAAACTCTACATCAGGTCACTCAGAGGTTCACCCACAGCACCTGGAAGAACCTGAAGAGGGTCCTATGAGAGTTCAGAAGCGCTCATATGAGCCAGGCATGGTGGCACACACCTTTTGATTCCAGGCAGGAGATCTCTGTGAGATCAAGGCCAGCCTGGTCTGCGTAGCAAGTTTCAGGGCAGTTGGGGTTACAGAGAGACCTTGTCTTAAAATAAAGCAAAAACAAAAACAATGAAACGAACCCCACCAAAACCCAGAAACACTCATATGGTCCAGAGCAGTTAATGAGAACACCAGCCTGGAAAAGAGGCGTGCCAAGCCGTGTGAGTAAAAATTCCTAGGTTGCCATTCATGGTTGATTGATAATTCTGCCTGATTTTCCTGTGATGGCACAGCTTTGCACCCTACTGTGGACTGATTTTGTTCTCAGGGTTGCCACTCTGGAGGTCTTTGGGTAGCTTCCCAAAGTATTAGAGTTTAGTGTTTTCTTGGTCCCCCAAAAACAAGAAAGAGAATGAGATGGGACTTGGCATATCTCCTAAGAGAAATGAATGCTTTGTCTCAAAGTCTCCATCAAATCTCTTCTTTGTCTCGAAGTCCCCATTGGTACTAGACATTAGTATTCCCCAGCCAGTTATTTACAAGGGGAATGGCAATGAGATTACCACGATTATCTCACACTGGCCTAGCCGAGGTGAAAGAATTGTTAATACGTGTAATGCATTTCTAAGCACCAAGCAACCACAAAACCCCAACAATAGCATGGACTTAGCTCATAATCTGTGTCTCGGCTAGACAAGGCTTCACTGGGGCGTCTCTGCTCCATGTTCTCCACTGTTCTCCACAGGTTCTCTTCCTGGGACCAAAGGCCACGTCTTCTCACAGTCACAGTGACAGGGTCCAAGGACAAGTGGAAATATAGCAGGTCAATATGATGAGGCAGAGGGATAACATATCACGGCCCAACCATGTTCCATGAAAACCTTATAGTCAAGGGGAGGAGGAGAAACATGTTCTGTCTGTGTAGTGGCAAAACTTCGAAATTATATGGCTAAGATGCAGGTGATACTGAGATGGGAGTGCGAGGACTGAACAGGCCACCAGTGAAGCGTGAAGGAATGCCCAGGTATTTAGTCAAGATAAATACTAGTGAAATATTTTTAAAATTTATTGACTGATTGCAAGAATGATGTATGTGTGTGTGCGTGTATGTGTAAGTATATGTGTGCACGTGGCACAGCACACACACGGAGGTCAGAGGACAGCCTTAGAAGCCAATTTTCACCTTCTACCTTGCTTGAGACAGGGTCTTTGTTTTTGATGTTTGCTGCTGCAAAGGCCAAGTTAGGTGACCTCTGAGCTTCAGGAGAAGCTCTGGTCTCATGGGAGAAGCTCTGGTCTCATGGGAGAAGCTCTGGTCTCATGGGAGAAGCACTGGGGTCGCAGGTGTGCACTACTGTACCTGGTCTGACATGGGCTCGCGGGATTCAAACTCTCAAACTTAGTTCCTCACGCTTACAAAACAAGCGTTTTACTCACTGAGCCATCTTTTCATCCTTTAATGGAAGACTTTTAATGGTCAAAGTTAATGCAAGAATATTTGTGATGAGCAAAATAGCAAATAAAATATTTTGTGTGTATGCGTGTATTACATGCATGTATGCAAGTGAACCCATGTCATGCAATGCCTGTGGAGGATAGAAGGGAGGGTTATGGCTGGTGGTTAGCCGCCATGTAAGTGCTAGGATTCAAACCCAGGTGTTCTGCAAAAATAGCCAGTGCTCTTAACCGCTGAGCCATCTCTCCAGTTCCCCAAATATCAAACATGTTTAAAAAGACAAAATTAGTCTACTGCGGACAGCCTTCCTAGGACATGTCCTCTTCCTAGAACTGCCCTGCTCACATTAGGAGAAGCTCAAAGAATGCTATTCTCTTGAGTTTGCTGTTTGTGTCTTCCTTCATCTATAGCTTAAGTATCTGATTGTCCTGGAAGTTTCTAAAACATTTAATAGGAACAATCTCCTCAAATATCACTAAGAATTAAAATTTCCTTGAGCTATTTTCAGAAAAAGAAAGAAAGAAAAGCAGAAAGAAAGAAAGAAAATTGAGTTCCATTCAATGGTTAGCTCAAGAGGTACAATTTCCAGGAAAATTATAATTTGTAAGGCAGTACAATGTTTTCATAATACTGAGAGGCCACGTTTCATAAAGCTTTTAGATTTTAAAATCCAGTGCTTGTTTTGACAAAGTGCTGTGAAAAGCTTTTTGGAGCTGTCACAAGTTATGCCATGGGTGCTTAACTTTTTATAAATGAGATTGGCTTAGGAATTCAAGAGCATAGGTTCGTGTTGGGAGACCATTCTCCTGTCTTATTCGGTGAGTGATGTGCTAATCCCAGTTCTGAGGATGTTGGCGGCAAGAAGGACTTCGAAGTTCACTGGGCTCATGTGTGGAACTGCCCTGGGCTCATGGCTGCTGCAGAATTAGACCTGGAATGATTTTCAAGCAAACAAGGTGGGAAACTTTCCTGGATCTTAGATTCTGTTACTGTTTTATGCAGTGAGTAGATACCTTTTCTAGCTCTTTAAGTAGGACTTACAGTTGGTCACATGGGGTAAAAACTACTTCAGACATCCTTCCCTCAACCCCTGTACCCAGAGACTTGTGGAACAGAAGGATAGGGTGGTTAGTGGGCCCAAACCAAGCAGAAGCTAGTGTCTTATTACAGTGTGTGGTGAGATGTGACAATGCCCAGGGCACTGTTAGCTCCAGCGTGGTTCCCATAATGGTCTGCTGTGAAGTCTGCAGTGTTCTCACTTATGGTGATTTGTAGTTGAGTAAGGTGCTGCATCTCTATTTGGTGGTCATGGAAAGGTCAACATGCGAACAGGAAGAGTTAGCTTGGTGGGGTCTGACTCACAATGATGGACTCTGCATCCAGTGGGGCTAACATGGAAACAGAAAAAGGGAGTCTAAATGTTGGAAAAACTTTTGAGAACTTGAGAAGAACAAATGTTATTTGAATATTAGTTTTAGAGCATGTGAGTTTTCTTAGGAGTGTCAGAAACAAAACCAGCAGCTTCAGAGACGTCTGTGGAGATGTGTTAAGCCAGTATCATTGATATGAAGTGAATTCTGTAGTGTAGTGTGGTGGATTAGGTATTTTTCTTATTGTGTGACCAAATACTTGACAAGAAGCAGCTTAAAGGAGGATTCATTCTGGTTTGCAGTTTGAAGGTGCAGTCCGTCATGATGAGGGAGGGGTGGTGGAGGAGTGGATCCTACTGTGGCAGCAGGAGTGTGAGGCTGCTTACTCACATCCCAACTGGTCGGTAAGCAGAGAGCAGGGAATGCTGGCATCCACCTAGCGTTCCTTTTTCCTCCTTTATTCCACCCCTGCCCCCCGTCCTTCAGAGGGAACTACCATCACCAGAAGAGTGGGTCTTCTCAGTTAATTCTCATTGGAAATGGCCTTACAGACAACCCTGGAGGTATGTTGTCTATATATTTCCAAATAGCCAATGAAGATCAACCATCACAGGTGGGGAATATAATTTCATAAGAATAATCAAGACTGGAGCGAAAACTGCAAAAGTAGAGGTAAGCTGAGTCAAAGTCCATTGTACCCTTTAGAAACAGGAGGTGAGTATGACACTCTATTTCCTCACACATTTCCCCCTTGAAACCTGTTTTATGTAGTTTTGAGAGAAATTTCCTTGATTAAAAAAATTGGTGAATTCTTGCTGGTTACAAACAAAAGTTTAGACTTCCCATGAAAAAATGCTCTTTAAAATCTGCCTCTATCCTTCTTCAATCAATATTTCCTGAGGGCTTGGTTTCTGCTGTTTCTGAATCTGTCTACACTGGTGTGTATGGCCCACTCTCTATCCTGCATCCCGTACCATGAGTGCTCAGGTCCCTTTACTTACCTGCTGAGTCTTCTCATCAGCCCTTATTCTTTTTTAAATATTTTATTTATTATTTTTATTTTTATGTGTATGAGTGTATTGCCTGCATGTATGTAACTGCACCTGTGTCATGCAATGCTTGTGGAGATCAGAAGACACTGGATTCCCCTGGAACTGGAGTTATGGATGATTGTTAGCTGCCATGTGGATGCTGGGATTTGAACTCAGGTCTTCTGCAAGAGCAACCAGTGCTCTTAACCACCGAGCCACCTCTCCAGCCCCACCAGTTGCTCTTTGTTCTTCTTCTTCTTATCATTGTTGTTTATCTCTGTCTCTAGTGAAGTTGGTTTGTAACTGATGGAACGAGGGCCTGTGGCAGAGTAAGCACTTGCTGTCAGTAAATGAGAAGAGCAATAGGCATAGGAGACACACATGTGAGTACGATACACAGACCTGGAAATAGGTGAAAGTGGGTCAGGAAGCAAAGGGCAGGAGGGAGGCGCAGGCCCGCTGGGCTGTTCTGGAGACCGAATGCTGAAGCCAGGCACACAAGGATACACCAGAAGCCAAAGCCGAGCTATTAAGGGCAGCGCTGGGCTGGAATCAGTCTCATCTCTGGGCACTGAGCAAGGATTCTAGAAGGGTAGGTCTAGCTTTCTCTCTCTCTCTCTCTCTCTCTCTCTCTTTCTGTATATGTGTGGTGGGGACAAGTTATGAGTTTTGCTATATTTAATAATATAGCAAAATTTGAAACCGGATAAGCAGAAAAAAGTTAGAGAGGAAACAGGGGAGAAAAAAAACCCTCTCAAATACTGATATATTCACTGGGTTTTCCTGTGCTGACGGATTTAGAGTGCGTGCGTGCGTGTGTGCGTGCGTGCGTGTGTGTGTGTGTGTGTGTGTGTGTGTGTGTTTGGGGGAGGAGTGGGAAGAGGTTGCCACATGCTCTTCAACAGGCAGAGCTGTGGAGAAGGTGCACAGAGGTGACAGTGGCTGGGTTTGGGGGACAATGCTGCCCTACTGGACAGGGAGAGAAGATGGCAGAGACCCCCAGACACATCACAACACAGACACAAGGCTGAGGTGCAGCTGTGTGGGGGAGCTGGTCCAGCCAGGCCTCACCTGGTTGTCTCATGCTTTTTACAGCAGGTCTCCGACGTAGCTCACTGACAGTTTCATTTCTCAAGCATCGCGAAGGAGCTAGGGAAGCTGCAACCTTCGGTAAAGTTTAATGAGCAGGGTGGAATTTATGCCAGCACAGTGCTCCTTACGGGTACCTTGGGAGAAAGTGTGTGATGGCCGGTGAGGGAAACTCAGACAGACACAATTTTTATGAACTCTAAATCTGTGGAATGCTGGTTTCTTAAGTACAGGGAAAGGTAGACAGGGTTCCATGGTGCAGGATATCTGGGAAGGGAAAACCTTCAGAGGGCCTGGTGCCTTGCAACTGGAACTGGGGCTTTGTAAGTCCACCAGGTCTCACTGAGCATGGGTGGTCTCTTCCCATAGCCACCCTCTGACTGAAGAGCCCTACATCTGACAGGAAGTCATGGAACTGGTAAGAACTTATAGTCAAGATGAAGATGAAAGAGGAGCCTTGTGGAATTAAGAGTCACTTCAGAGAAGCCAACACCCAGAATGAGTTGGAGCTGTAAAAGCAGTCAAAGAGCACAGAGGAGATGTTTACGGTCCTATTAAATAGATCAAGGGTGCATGTTTGGGTGACCGGAGAGCCCAGGGGTTGAGAACATGGACTTTTGCTCTCAGCTTCCATATGCAGAAAAGTGCAACGTACTGGCTAGTGTTCTCTAGAGAATTAAAGTAATGTGTGCGAGTCACTTGACACAGCATCTGGGGAGTGTGTGATGTGCTCGCGTCCTGTTCAGGTCTAGGGAAATGATGGTGAAGCATGAAGCAAGTGCTGAAGATCCTTTCCCTCTGGGAGAAGTCAAGGGTGAGAGTGAGGAACCTTGTGATGTGGGGGAGGGGGACTGGAGAGACCAGAAGAGGGTCGGCGGGGAGGGGCAAAGGCGGAGCAAGAGGAGCCGGCTGTGACCACAGGGCCCGGCGAGTAACGCAGGAGTGTAGAGAAAGCAGAACTTCCGTGCTTTCTATGTCATTTGTAATCTTTGCTTGTCAGAGAATGCGAGACTGTAAAAATGTACACCCATTGGAAAAACAAAATCAGAAGAGCAACTAGCTCCTTCACAGCAGAGCTGGCCTCTCCACCTGAGCCACCAGAGCTGGGCTTCCTGGGGTTTGGTCAGTCCATACCAGCTGTCATCAATTAAAGACCCAGTCCAGGAGTATCTGCTGTGAACGTGGGATTGTGGGACAATTTAACTTTAATTTTTTAAAACATCATGGTCAAACAGAAGACACCAAGAGAAGATACAGTTAGGGGTTTTAGTAAAAGCTTTTGCAGGCTGTTGAGAGTTCTGTGGATAAAGGCAGCTGCAGCCTGAATCCAATCCCTGGAACTCATATGATGAAAGGAGAGAACCTATTCCTGTGGGCTGTCCTTTGATCTCCACACATGCTTGAGCACACACACACACACACACACAAATAAATAAATAAATGTAAAAAATTATTAGAGAAAAAACTTTTGCTTCAATGGTGCCAAGGGAGCAGTTTGAAGAAATCATTCAGGAAGATGGGCACCTCCATTAGCTATCAACTATTGCCACCTGCCCAAGAAGCACTGTCTTGTAAGAAGCAGACAATGAGACACGGCTGAAAACTGAGATCTGAACATCGGCTTTGAGGAACAAATTTTAGGACGCCCTAACAGGTAGGAGTAAGGCTTTGATAAAAGTAATCACTGCATGATTTCTGGAGCCTGCAGATCTGTAGCCTAAAGGACAGATGAGCAGTCAGTGATACTTACATTAGCGTGGCCTGGAGAGGCACAAAGCTGGTCATTCCTGTGTTAGTTACTTTTCTCATCTCTGTGATACAATGCCTGACAGAAACAGCTTATAGGAGGGAGGATTTATTTTAGTCTGTGGTTTCAGAGCTTTGTGTCTGTGGTTGTTTTGACCAATGCACTTAGGCAGAACAGTACAACAGTATGTGGCAGAGAGCTGCTTACATCATGACCAACCAGGAAAAGAGAGAGAGAGAGAGAGAGAGAGAGAGAGAGAGAGAGAGAGAGAGAGAGAGAGAGAGATATGCTGGGGCTTCTTAGCTTCCCTTCTACTCCTGTCCAGTTCTGTAGCACATGGGATGGTGCTACCTCTATACAGAACAGGCATCCCATGCTCAGTCAATCATGACAAATCCAGAGGTGTGCTTCACTAATCTCCCAGGTGATTCCACATGCAATCAAAGTGACAATAAAGACTGATTCATACTTCCAAACCACAGGGGAATTGTAGAGCACTGATGGCAAAGAATAATGTGTATGATGGTTGGTTTTAATGTCAGCTTGTCACTGATTAGAATCACCAGAGTCAGGAGCCTTAATTGAGGAATTTCCTTAATTGGGATAGGAAGACCCAACCTCCAGGAGCAGCCTGAAGACTAGTCACCTTTTGCTTGTTTGGCCTTTCCTCTCGCTCAATTAATTTATTCTCTCACTGCTGCTGCCCGCTCCTTCGATGATTTCAGAACCAGCCTTTCGAGGCATCTGTCATTAATTAAGGACCATCAGTTCTCCAGGGACCTCCAGGATTTTGGTACCAGACTGACTGCTGTGCCACCCAGCCTTGTGGACTGAGTAACTACTGGGTTCTCAGCTTCTCCGGTGTGATTCAGCTGTTGTTACAATTTGAAGTAAGTTGATTTAATCAGTTATATCTATCTATCTATTCATTCTATTCAATACATACATTCATTCTATAAGTTCAGTCCCTCCAGAGGACCCTAACTAATACACTGCATGACTATTAACAGAAGGACTCAGTAACTATCCACAGTGTAGTCCTGAGTGAACAAAGTAGGCTGTGGAATAACGCATGGACAAAACGTCATAATTTTTCCCATATGTAGCAACATCCCATCATATAAGCATCATTGACTGCTGCCTTCTTCAAGCTCCCTTGGGAGCAGGTGTCTCCTGGATGCATCCATTGTGCGATTCCCTTTATTTAGTGATCTCTATTCTCCTCCCACTCTTGGACTATGAGCAACTCAAGAGCCGGAATCGGATCTCCATCTGAGTTGCTGGCATTCGGTATCGTGCCCACACGTAGCAGCAGCACAACGGCTATAGAAGGGCTAGGAAGCAGGATGGGTGGGTGGGTAAATCTGCCCTCGAGATCCTCCCCCTTAGGCTATTTCTGAATACACTGGAAAGCCTCAGCATTTGTGTCTACCTATTAGTATACTGGTATACCTATTAGTTCCCACACCCTATTGATATGGGCTATCTCACCCTTCCTTAGACTGGGTGTGGTCCTTGACTTAGAGGCTCTCTAATTCAACCATCTGCCTTCAGAGTCTGAGCCTTATTTGTGGCCCCATTCTTTCTCCATTCTGCCAAGGTGAGTGAAAGAATATGGTAGAGAGGAAGTCTGATGGGGGCTTCTCTTAGGATAACCTGAAGACATTGACCAGAATGTCAAGAGATGTTTCCAGATTGCACAGTCTAATAAGTGAAGAGGAATCAGTGCCTTCAGTAAAGAAACTTCAGTCACCTCTACCCAGGTCCGCATTTCAAATTCATTTCTTTTAATCAGTTCATTCCTTTTGATGGTGGGTTGCAGTGAAAACTATTAAGCAAGGTGAAGTACTTAAAAGGGACTGGCTAAAGGGGCCCTGCTAAGAAGAGCCAACTTCAAAGACCAGCCTTCTACTCTAATGGGTTAATATTCTCAGTAATCAAAAAGCTGAAGAAAAGTCAGCAAGGAAGACAGCCTATCCATGTTTTATTTGAAGTTAAAGCATCGTCACATAATGAAAGGTTCAGATGAGGGGTCTCCTGCTTTTTAGGCTGTGGGCGCAGGGAAGGGTTGTACAAACTCATTTCCATTTCTCAGCACACAACCTAGATAGACTATCAGTGTGCTATAAATAAACGTCTCGTTGACATCCATCATTACTTCTGACTGACCTACTTGATCTGTGAAAATGAGATTAGTTGAAGACTTGTCTGAGATTTTCAAGCTGCTCAAGATATATTGATAATACAAATGTTTTTATGTCACTATATATCTTAATAAAATAACATTCATGTCTGGAGAGTATGAGGGCCTGGAAAATCTTCCTAAGGCCAGATCTATTTCCCTAAATCAAGAAGGCAATGTGGCCATGCCGGCAGTCCTGTGGCTTGTCATGCTGCCGTGGTTTGGGTGCACAGGGGCAGATTTCTGGAAGGAGGATATTAACGCCTGTAGTGACCTTATGAATCAGCACACAACTGTTTTAGATGCTGAGTTCAACACCAGGCCTAGACAGTTTCTTCTCTTTTTAGGTCTTGAACCTATGAGGAGATTCAAACTTTAGTTTCTGGGAATTCTAGTTTATAACAAAGTAATGGAAGGACTGGATTCCCAGAACCAACATATATGAAGCAACACCTGGCGAATGCTCTTGGTAGGTCTCCAGTGAGGATGAGATGCATGTGGCCTCCATCTTTGAATGATTTGTCCAGGAGCTGAGGACCATATAGATTTGAGAACGTCCTTGGGGACAAATCTAATTGCCCCATGGATGGGAGCTAGGTCATCCTTATTCCACCATTCATTCTCTCTCTCTCTCTCTCTCTCTCTCTCTCTCTCTCTCTCTCTCTCTCTCTTTCTCTCTCTCATTCTGTATGCAGGAGCAGGTGTATGTACATGTGTGTGGGTGTGCACTTGGAGGCCAGACATCAACTTAGATGTTATCCCTCAGGTGCTGTCCACTGTGTTTGTAAATTTTTCTTTACTTACCATTTTGTGTGTCTATGTGTATGTGAGGGCAGTTGTGCACGTGCCATGGCCTGTATGTAGAAGTCAAAGGGAAACTCTTAGGAGTTCATTCTTTCCTGGCAATTGGTTTTTTATGGTATCTGTGGATCTAATTCAGGTTGTCAGGCCTTTCTGAGCCATCTTGCCACATAGCCCCACTTTGTTTTTTGAGACATGGTCTCTCACTGGCCTGGAACTTGCCAACTAGACTAGGCTGGTTGCCAGAGAGCCCCAGGAATCTGCCTCTCTCTACTTCTCCAGTGCTTGGATTATAAATGTGCTTTCCCCTTCACCTAGATTATGAGGATTGAACTTGGGTCCTCATGCTTCGCAGCAAGGACTTTACTGACTCAACTATCTCCCAGCCTCATCACATCCCTTTCTTTACTGCAAAATAGCCTAGAACCAGGAGGTATCTTGGGTTCATAGGTTTGGAGGGTGCCAATGAGAAGAATTGCATTATTTGTCTCGTATTGGAGTTCTCAAGCCTTACATCTTGGAATACTTCATTTTGTTTTGCAGCTCAGATATATGGGAAAAGCTTCTTTGGGGGCATTGTGGACCAGTTATTAAATCTCAAGTTTCTTTTTATTTTGTGTTTTAACCAAAGACAACTTTATGTACTTTGCAATACTATGCACAAAAAATAAATAGAATAAGTTTATTTAGATTTCCAAGTGCTAAGAGGTTTTAATTTATATGTTAAAATTACTTTCTATTGACGTTAATATGTATTGATGTACCCCGAGTGATGACTTGAGTTTTCTCAAGGCTTAAGGGAATATTGAGATATTATATTACTGTGGAGAAAAAAATGAATCCAACATGATAAAAAATGCATTTTAGGTCTGAAACTAATACAAATGAAACCAATGAGCTCCACGAAGACCTGGCTTAAATACAAATATGTTTAATGGGCAGGAAAGAAAAAAAAAACATATAAGCAGTGATGTCCTTATCACACAGATCAATTTCTTAACAGAAAGCTGCAAAGCAGATGAAGTTTTCTAGGGAGACTGATTGAAGAAAGACCAGGAGCCTGCAGAAGACAGTAGACCATGTCAGTCTCTAGAGCCACTTTAGGGTCTCCAGGAGCAGTTGTTGCTGGGCAGGGGAGAGAGGACACATTAATCAGAAGCACAAGAGTGTAATCCAGATGAAGTATGCATCTTCTGCAGCTCTTCCTGGGAGAGCGTGTTCATGGAGGTCACCGTGCAGTCTGATTCAGTGGCATTTGGCTTGACCCATGAGAGAAATCACAATCTGTGGAATGAATTTCTGGTTATTTTTGTTTGGAGGATTCGTGTGTAGCCTTGAGGATTTGCAGTCAGCCCAGCTTTCCTTTTTTATTTAATCCCATTGTCATCATATTTCTACTCATGGTGTTGAAATAATGGTTGACAAATGGAATTAATTTACAAGCATATTTTGAAGAAGTCCATATTTAAACTAAAATACTTTAGTTGTTCTCCAACTTTTTTCAAACATTTATTGAACTGGTGTCTGACTGAAAGAAATAAGTGTTATAATAACTTGTAATAGCACTTTTAAAACATAAAAATCATTTTCAGGGGACTAGAGAGATAGTTCAACAATTAAGAGCACTGGTTGTTCTTGCAGAGGACCTAGGTTTGGTTCCTACCACCCACATGGAAGCTCATAGCAAATAACTCCAGTTCCATGGGATCCTATACCTTCTTCTGATCTCCTCAGGCATCTGCATGCACATGGGTACATACATATTTGCAGGCAGCTAACATTCATACACACATAATAATAAATTGACAAAAGGAAAATATTTAAAAATAGAGTATGCAAGATCAACATCCCAGGTGATTTTGAAAGTTTAGGCAAAAAAGCCACCATTAGAAAACAAAAAGGTGGAAAAGTAGTTTGTCTACATATGTTATCAAGTATCAATATTAAACATAGTCAAACATGAATTGCCTTAGTCTGCTTGGGTTGGTGCTAAAAGTAAAAATCATAAACTGGGTGGCTTAACAGCAGAAAACTATTTCTTACTATTGTTGGAATTTTCTCTGGGAGACATAAAAAAATGTCTGTTCATGTCAGGTAGGGCACTACAGCATATCAAAAAAATGATCTTACCCAAGTCTAGCTTGGTGAGCCACTGAAGTTACTGGAGTTACTTCCAGGAGCATGGCTGACTCAAACGCAACTGTATCACTGAAAAGCCCACCGTAGCATGGATAATAGTGACAAAAGCTACATCCCCTGGAGTTCCCTGAATATCTTGTAGGTGCTTGTATCAATGGTTCTGTGAAAAGAGCAATATTGGGTATAGTGGCATGTTAGGGTCACTACCCCACCCAGTCCTCTATAGTGCATGGTCGTTTTCCATGCCCTGTTTTGGGGTGCTGCTGCTGCCTTAGGACTGTGGCATGTCCTCTTAACCTCCAGTGTTTTGGCAGAACTGGCTTGTGCTTCTCATTTTGGTTCAGATCCAGGAGAAGGAGAGCCATGCTTTAGTCTGCCATGACCGCCACTGGAGCCAGCTCCCTGATCCTGACAGGCTGTGGGCCCACACAGCGGTTCTTGTTTTTCCATAGGCCATACCTGGTTACTGCAGGGACCTTGGGCTAAGTGAACCATCCTCAGTATGCTTCTTGCAGGGGAAAATTGTACGCCTCACACTTGGAAGTGATAACTCCCCATCCCTATGACAAAATTAATCTTTTTTCACCTGCACTGTTTTTAGCATTTATATCATCTTCGAACCATTTCCCAGCCTTTAAATCTCTTCAGAAGCTCACTACAGCATTTAGCTTTCTGTTCACTTTTTCTCTAGAACTCTGGCCTGACATATTTGCTCCAGAGTGCCTCGGTAGAGCCCTGGGCTTGCCTTGCCCTTCTCTCATACCGACTGAGGCTTTAGCATTTTGTGAACCTGATTTACAGGTCAGTCTAAACCATCCGGATCTGCTGGAGTCTCTCCTACCTTGTAAAGATCACATCCCATTATGGGGCTCAGAAGAGCCACTCAAGGCTAGGATCAGCCTTTGTCTTCAGGAAGGATGAGTCCTTATAGAACTTAGTTTATCTGGTTTTTTGGAACTCTGAGTGATCCCATCTGCTCTCATGGCCACAGCCTCACAAGCCACACCACGAGAGGCTCTTTCATTCCTTGTTTAAAAATTTTCCCAGCTGGACATGGAGGCATAAACCTTTAATCCCAGCACTTGGAAGGTGGAGATAGGAGGAACAAGAGTTGAAGGCCAGCCTCTGCTACATGAGACGCTCATGAAAAGTCAAAAGCCTAAAAGAAAAAAAGGAAGTTTCCCCATGTAAGCAAATCAGATGCAACGTGTTCACTGATTATCATGGTTTCCTGTACTGGGACATGATTAAGGCCCCTGTCTACATGCTGAATCATGGATTGTCCCTCCTTATTATTGAAGGTGGGACCCAAGACTATCTTCTATCAGGTCTATTTGATTTTCTCCCTCTTCATTGGCCCCTTATTTCTATAGATTCTAAGCTTTTGATTCCCAGGACTCTTTAGCTAAGATCTAATTTAGACTCTATTTCTCTTTCATCTTGCCAGCTGTAATAAAAGACAAGCCTTTGGGGCTTGGAGAGATGACTCAGTGGTTAAGAGCACTTGCTAGTCTTGCAGAGGACCCAGGTTAGGTTTCCAGCACCCATATCAGGCAGCTCATAGTTTCCTGTAACTCCTCCTCCAAGGATCTAGCAACTCATCCGGCTACTCAGTTACACACACATACCCGTATACACATACACATAATTATAAACTAAAATAAATCTTTAAAAAGAGAAAGAAAAGGCAAGCTGACACCTCCATCTCACCCCGCCCCCTTTTTGCACTTTAGCAGAAGGTTAATGTGGAAGATGGCTTCTGCTTGTCCTTTTCCCATTATAATTCTTCCTTTAAAGAGGCAAGTTGTTTCTGGGCCATCAGCTCAACTTCGGTTGCAAGCCTTGCTGCTCACAGCAAAGGCCACATAACTGATATCACAGCCTGCTTATGGATCCTCCCCTGTGAATGCTACTTTAAAGGGTTACACTATGTTCTTGACTCCACTCTCCATTTGGGTGGTGTGTCTATGCTTGTACAGCATATTCTATTCATCAGGTAGGTGTGCTATCTCATACCATTTAAAGGAAGACAGTCACTCTGGAATTCTGCCCACGGATGCTCCACTCTCAGACAGCTCAGCCTTGGCTGCATGCTTTATCACCCATCACAGGGAGCATGCAAGCACCACTAGGGCAAGGAGGTACATCATCCTGTACCACGTGGGGAAAGGGAGTCAGTCATATTGAGATTAACATTGCGGCTGCTCCCCCTCAGAGGGATTGGCTTTAGCTGACTGTCTCAGCATTCATCACAGAGGCCACTCCTCAATAGCTCATCTTTTGTTCTGTTACATGACCTTTCCTGGTGTGAGGTGAACAAACATATGTTCACTCCAATTAGAGCACTGATGGCAGATCAAAGATACAATCCCACCAGAGTCTAGCTTGGTGAACCAGTGAGTTTACCAGGGTTCCTTACAGAAGCAGGGGTGTCTCAAAAGTATCTGAATCACCAAAAAGCCCATCCTAGCGTGCGTGGAAACTCCCCAAATCTTCTTCTCTGAAGCCTCCTGCATGGTGTGCAGGCAGCTCAGTAGGCCAGAGTCTTCTTTCCCTAATAACTGCCATTGCTTACACAATCTTGGTGAGGGACCTTGTGCCTCTTGAGAGTGTGGTGAACTCTGTGAGTTTCATTTACTTCCCAAATCTTTAAAAATATTTTATTATTTTATCTTATGTATATGAGTGTATTGCCTGCACATATTTAAGTGCACCCATGTCGTGCAATGCCCAAGGAGGACAGAAGAGGGAGTCAGATCCTTTGGAACTGGAGGTAAGGATGGTTGTGAACCACCAAGGGGGTACTAGGAACTGAACCTGGGTCCTCTGCAAGAGCAGCAAGTGCTCTTAACCATGCCATCTCACCAGTCCAGGTTTCATTTTTTATTCTTTGCATGGCTCTGCTGAATTAGGTCTCAGCATTATGACCTCATGTAATCTTGATTATCTGTATAAAGGTCTTATTTATCAGTGGGGTTTCAATGTATGAATTTAAAGAGGAACTGCAATCTGCATTCCATGTGCTAATTAAATGTATAGACCTAAGTATAACAGCCGTAATATAACCATTTGTCTTTGCATTAGTTAAAAAGTAATGACCAAAAAAAAAAATAGACCTCACACTTGGAATTTATTTATTATGTGGTATACAAACAAAGACAATAAATGCAAAGATAGCAGAAAGAGTAGGAAGATAAAGGTAATGGTCCTGAGTTTTAAGTCACCAAGGCTGTGATGTTACTACGATCATTTTATAATTTTATAGCACTTTCGTCTACCTGACTGGGCTAGTTAGTTTTTATTGTTGACTTGACACAAGCCTAGAGTCACCTGGGAATAGGAAACCTCAAATGAGGAATTTCCAGATCAAATTGCTATGGACATGACCGTGGGACATTTTCTTGATTGATGATCCATGTAGGAGGGCCCAGCACACTGTGGGTCTGCTGTGGGCGGGGTCAGCCCGCCATTCTCAAGCTCCTGCCACTTCCTGCTGCCTTCAGTGCATGGATGTTTTAGAAGGCTGTCTGATCTGGTCACAGGGGCCCTTTTCCCATGGGGGTGGGGGCTGTTTCTGGTCTTATGGATGATGACTTGAACAGAACCTTGCCCCTGTGCACATGAACCCAGTTGATACCTGTTGGACATACTGTGACCTGGACTGCTTTCCCTGTGAGCACTGGAGTTACCTCTGCTATATTCAGTTCTGTGTTCACAGAGTCCAGTTCAGTGCCTGGCACATGAGGGGCAGAAAGTTTTCTGTGAGGACTAACACTTTGCAATACCAAGCCTTGAGGAGTGCTAAGTTCAGGAGGTAACCCACTCCTTGTTAACATTATTAGAAATAAATAAACACAGGAACAAAATAAAGCCATTTGCAGAAGCAGTTTAAAAAAAAATTTAATCTGAGCTTTCCTGTAGTTACCTAAGTTCACTGTACTGAAGTGAAAGCTCCTAACACCCTGTTGAAACATTTACCTGTATTTTCTAGTTGAGAGTTGGGAGCTGTGGCTGGGCCTTAGCATGTTCAGAGCACCACGGTTCTGGACTGACCATACATTGTTTTGATGGTGAGGTTGTGACTAAGGAATCTGTTAACTAGTTCAGCCTCTGTTTCCTGGTTCAGTTCTTGGTTCAGGTGACCTCCACACATAATCCCAGCAAGCTGTGACCATGGCACCTCCTCCAGGCAGGGGTGACAGTAATGGTCACCAAAAGACTGGTCCTGGAGTTAGCATGCACTTGTCTATCAAGAGATCATATGACAATTATGTTGATAACAGATATGCCGGCCTTGCTGGAAACATAAATGCCCAGCATGTGTGATGTCTGCAGTGATCCCTTCCTGAGAGGCACTTGAGTTGGAGACAAAGAGGTTCCTAGCTGGGTATCAGCTGGTGAGGCGCCAGCATTCCACAGCTGGTTGTGCTGATCTCTCATCAAGGTCCTGGACATATTTCCTCTGCTGCTGTCTTCTGTGTTGAACTGGTCATCTAAATATGAGAAATGGTTCATGCCAAGATTAGATATTCCTTCCATCCTGTCTCTGGCCAGTAGGGTGGCTTTCAACATGAACTTAAAAGAGTTAAAGGAAGGACTGGAGAGATGGCTCAGCAGATAACAGCATTGGTTGCTCTTGGATAGGACCTGGGGTTCAATTCCCAGCACCTACATGGTGGCTAGCACCCATCTGTAACTCTAGTCCAGGGGATCCGATGCCCTCTTCTGACCTCCTCAAGCAATGCATGATATGGGTGCACTTACACACATGCAGTCAATACACTCATACACATAAAATAAAAATAATAAATAAAATACATTAAAAAAAAAGAAGTAGAAGGATGTTTTGGCTGGGCCATCGAAGATGTTGTAGTCTCCGTGGGCGTGCAGAGGCGCTTCCTTGGAACAAGAGACCAGGCCGTGTTCCCATAGGCTAGGGAAGGTAGCAGAGGCCATCTGGGTTCTAAGAGGAAGTGGTATGGTGACACTCTGGGAGCTAGGGCCCAGAGTGATGGGTCTTTGCTCAGCCACTGTTCTTACTTAGCATTGATTGGGTCACCAGGCTGGGCCAGGCCAGTGAGTCTTAAGTTCATTAAATTTGAAGCCAGTTAGTGGTGCCTTGTGCAGACAGACCCAGATTTGGGATCCCAGACAGAAGAAACCATGCACATTTTGTGTCTCCCCGCTGACAAGAGAAAAGGAGAGCAGAGAGCCAGAGGTAAGAGAAACCAGCACACGCTTTTAGAGACACAAAGAAATCTTAGAAATTTCCCTGTTTCAATGTGGAGCTTCATGGTTGTTCAGTTTTGTCTTTGTTAGATCACTAAGTCACAATCCAAGCCAGGCAGAAGGACCAGCCAGAGCCTCTGGGAATGGGCGTCACTGCTCATCCCTGAGGCCACCAGTGGCCGGGACACCATGGTGCTCTTAGGGATTGATTGACGGTAGGTGTGGAGCACCAGCCTTTAAGGCAGTAACTGCAGTGGATGGCTAAGCCTTTGTGTTGCAGTGTGGTGCTCTGGAATCCATTGCAGGACGTGTGGACAGAAGGGCAGGACTGCCCACCTCCCACTCCAGAGGAGAATGGGTTCAGAGTCCTACCTTGGCAGCTCCATAGCTGGTTAGGGTGTCATTGGTCATCCCAGCATGGTGCTGCTGGGACAGATAGCAGTCCCTCTGGAGGGGGTTGAAGCTGAGGAAGAGGAAATGAACAATGCAGATCATGGTATCTTCAGGGACCAGTTCCGGAACAGCAGGCTATCCCCGCCCGCCCCCCTTCCCCGAATCCTTCACAAATTACCAAAGGACTTTGCAAAAAGTGAGATTGTACTGTTGTGCAACTAGCGATGAACAAAGTAGTGTATAGTAAAACTGCATATAAATTAACATGAAGCAAAAGGTCATGCTTTATAGATGATTTTATATCTGTTTCCTTAGTTTCAGGAGCACCTTATACATCTTACAGTCTTCTTATATATCTTATTATTCCTTGTTACATTCTGAGGAATTCTTTCTACTTAGAAATCTCACTTTGTAGCACCCAACGTAAGCCACAGGAGGGATCTCAGCGCAAGTAAATTAAAACATTTCACTGAGGTCAATTTAAAAAATAAAGGGAGTTGGGAAGATGAATTATTTGGCTCTTCAGTGGCCTGTTGGATCAAGTATAATATAGCAAAATATCAGTCTCATGAAAAAAGTCAAAAGAAAAGATTATGCTCAAGATTGCTCCTGGCTGACTGGCCTCTGGGTTATTAATTCAAATGTCCCTTCTATTGGTGTTGTTAATGGCTTCAAACAGCTCTTGTCTCCTCTTAGGCAAGGGGAACATTGGACCCATTCCAAACAAAACAGCAGTAGCAGAAGGAAGCCAACATTTGCGGTGCTGTTAGATAACGCCAACTATTAATTTTCCCCAACCGGGTCCCTTTGCATTTTCTAACCGATATTTTTATACTGCCTAAAACTACAAATTAGGCATTCCTAATGCTTAACAAGATTTCCAGATAAAAAAAGAACTTTCTCATTCAATTAGCATCATGTCTCTTTTTCTAGGCTATTTTCACCAACATAAGGCACTGAGTAAATGGTAGAAAACTCAGATGTATTGATTTCTAAAATATAATATTTTGTGAATTCTTGGAGAAAATTATACAATGTATTTTCATCCTATTCATTCCCCACTTACCCCAGATCCACCCCACATCCCTACCCCTCACAGTTTGTCTTCTCCTCCTCTGCCATCTACCATCTCTAACTTCACCCTACAGATCCAAGTTCTCACTGCTGTTCTATAAAGTGCATCTGACCACCTTTCAAAATGACCAATGAGGATTTTAAAGATTTCTATTGTGTTCTTCCTAAGATTTCTCTTCCTTAACTGAATATCATTTCCTTTGACACCTGCTCTCTACTCTGGCTTATGGAGCCATCACCATTCTGTTTCCCATGGCCTTGCGCCCAGTTCATCAAGGTTCCTCTTACTGTGTGGGATTGAAGCCATAATCTCCATGTTTGGAGATTTGACTAGTTCAAATTATGGTCAGATGTCTCCTGGCCTTGACCTGAACGCTCTATTTATATAACTGAAAACTGAACTTGCTTTCATGTCTACTAAGTCTGTGCTACACTTTTGACTCAGATTGAGTGACACATAGTGGGCACTTAAAAAGCTGGAGTTATTAATAATACACCTCCTGGATTTTTCAGAAGTGCTGAAGTCAGGCCATTCCATCTTGTAGCTTTACAATTGTTCTTACAAATCTTCAAAAGGCAATGAGCATTTATTCCTGTTAAGTGTTATGCCTTTTGTTTTCAATCTGTCCTTAGGCCACAGCAATTCAAAACACTGACATTTTTCAGTCTTAGTAGTTCTCGTTTTTAGTCATCTATTGATAAATGGAACCATGGGGTAGCTGGCTAATACTGCTCTACGGAATGCATATGTGATAGGCAGGGCGAATATCTGTAAAACGTTTTTCTATCTTTTTTTTCATACTGGATTTATTTCCTCCCAAACTAAATCTTAGGCAAACCCTCGATACATAAAGCAGTGGGTTGGTCTGGGTTGAGTAGGAGCATGGGTGGGCCACTGTCAGCCAGAGGCCTACTTTGCTTCCTGCTGACCCCAGTGTTTTTGGTGTGTGTGTGTGTGTGTGTGTGTGTGTGTGTGTGTGTGTGTTTAAAATCAATCTCTAGTCAGCATGTTCTTCTTCTGGAAGCTCTTAAGAAAAGGATGAACTCTAGGAGTCTCTGGTTTTAATATTATGATTTTAAAAATCCCCAAGAAGCAAGAATTTCCTTTATTGCTTCTTCAAGCCACAGATGTCAGCAGGGGAAGCCAAGGTTTTTTTTTTATTATTTTTTTTTATCAGATAGTCTGCTTTTAGTGGGTGTCTATTTTATCTCAAAGATGTTATTGAAAACCCATGTGAAAAGTTTCATGCTAGAAGCTGTTGTTGAATCACTGGTATCTTGTTCGACACATTTGTTAAAGACATAAATGAAGACATAAATGACAAGCATGAGTGATTGTACTAAAAGATAGAATAGAAATTATTAATAAATCAAAATGAGGACTGTTGGGATTTCACAAAGATGCATGCAAAGATGCCAAACATTTAACTTTTATAATGTTCAAAAGTGAATTACATAAGTATAGACTTGAAAGGTCTAACCAACATATTTTGGCTTTTGCCTTTTGGGAAGAGTTGTAGGGACAGGGTGCTGAAAACTTGTGTTACCCCTGTGGAAAGCCTGTAATGGATCAGTGTTTGGTGTGGATTAAGATTAGTTTCAAGTCTTGTGTTAGTCAGACTTCTGCCATTGCTCGAGATGAATCAACGTGAAGGAGAATGGACTTGTTTTGACTCACGGTTTCAGAAGTTTCAGTCTCTGCTTAGTTGGCTCTGTTGCTTTGATCCTTTGGTGAGCTACCTCTTCACTGTGGGGGTTGAGTAAAACTACTCACCCCATGGTGCCAGAGGGGCGAAAAGGGAGGAGAGGCAGGGTCTGAATATCCCTGTCAAGGATACACCTCCAATGGCCCAACTTCCTTCAACTTAGACCCTATCTCCTGAAGTTCCCTTATCTCCTAGTAGTGACACATGCTAGGATCCAAGTCTTCAAAAGATGGGCCTGTGTTGGAGGCACATTCAAGATCCAAAAATGTAGCAGTTCTTGAAAAACTGATCATAACCATATCATGGCAGATGAGAGGAAAACAAAGCACTAATCAACAGAGGGGATTCTCATTTGGAGAATTTCTGATCCGTGAGTCTTCGGGAGGATGATCAGGAGGGTTGTGTTGGTCTGTGGCACTGTGCTAGTGGTGCAGGGGTAGGATTCTAGTTCTGGTTCTCATGAGGCTCATTACATAACGGAGGAGTCAGACATATGACTGGACATGAATTGTATGTCCGGTGATAAGACTTAGAGATAGAGGCAGGTTTCTGGAATCCAGGAAGTGCTGTAGGCTAAGGTAGGAAGTCAGGCTTCTTCCTGGGGGTGGGACTTCTAGGCTTCCTTGACACATGGTGGCAGGTAGGGGGTCCAAACTTGGAGATACAGAGCAAGGGTGTTGAGAGGAACAAATTTCTGTGTGGATACTGAGACTCTGCACTTGTGTTAAGTGGCCCCAATTGTAACTTTGGCCTAGAAAAGCCTTCTTGCTACCCCTTTGCCAGGTAGTCACTGTCGTTTTTATTGCTTTATTGACCATTTTCTCTTATCATTTATCCTAGCTCATGCGCTCGTTCTACTAGCCCTCCTCTTGGGTTAATGGACTTCCATAACTTCCCTGGAGTGGGGTGTGTGGTTAGGTAAATGTGCTAACCATGTGTTATTAGGGTATGTGAAGGTGCTACCAAGCTGCTCCTGCATGTCAGCATAGGAGGACAATGCTGCTGTGGCTCCTGTAGCAGCATACTCTGGAGAGGACAAGATGTTAGACACATATTCTTGGACTTGTTCATCTCTGGTTCCCTTCTCAAGAAGCGATTCAGTTTAGAAACTAAAAGCAAGGGTTTTGGTTTCTGTGGTTATCGACCGAGGGCTCCTGGGCAAGGCCGAGTCTCCAAGCCTCGTTGCTCTCATCTGTAAAATAGAATTCTATGCTATCAGGTTAAAGGAAGTAATAGAGAACAACCCATACAGCATTTTCTACATAGCGGGTGCTAACGGAATCGAATTCTTCTTCTTCTTCATTGCATTCTGGTTCTATAAGACAAGTGCTCTGCGTCCTGTAGTCCGGTCAGGGACATTGTTCCCTATCTCCATGACTTGTGAGAGCATGACTTCTCCTTGCCTTGCACTACTGTGCTCCCAGGCTTTGAGTGTGTGGGGGCTGATGGTGCAGGGAGCTCAGTCTTGCACTCCTCCGTTCCTGTGGCTGTCTGCTGATGGTCAGAGCACACTTCCTGCCCCGTTCTTTTTCTCCAGCGTGCTTCTGGATCACCATTCTGCAACATTTGCAGTTGTGTTTGGGGAGTTTTCTGCCTCCCCCGAGCCTTGATGACTGATCCTCCAGGTTGTGTCTCTCTAACCCAATTGCCCCTGTTCTGTTGGGAACATTCAGAATATGGCAAGCTGTGTCCAGAAGCAACCACCTTGCTCCTTGACACCGTGTAAGAGTGAATTGTTCACCCTCCTCTCCTTCCGTTTCTTTCCCAAAGTTATGGAACTTCAATTGGAAGAAGAGATGTGACTGTCTCTCCCTTGCCAGCATAGCTGAGCTTCCTCTGGAGGACTGGAAATGCCTTTTCAACTTCTTCCCACTTGTTGATTTCCAAAAGAGAATTTCACACTCACTTAAAAATACTATACTATAGAAGCTCTAACTTAGCTTATTTAAATTTATTTTAAAATTTTTATTTTATGTGTTCATAAAATGTATATTGCCTGCATGTATGTAAGTGCATCCATGTCATGCAGTGCCCACAGAAGACAGAAGAAGGTGTCAGATCCCCTGGACCTGGAGTTATGGATGGTTGTTAGCTGCCATGTGGGTGTTTGGATTTGAAGCCAGGTCCTCTGCAAGAACAGCCAGTGCTCTTAACCACTGAGCTGTTTTTCCAGCCTCTTATTTAAAATCTTAATTGACTCATTTGTCTATTATGCATTATGTTGTAAGTGCTTTTTTCAGGCTGTCAATATTATAAAGAAAAGATATCTAAAACACAGGAAGCTTACTTTTACTATCCTCAAATCAAGTTGAAATTTAACTTGAAAGGAAATTAAAAGAAATATTAAACGAATGATTTACCTTCTTATACAGTTTACAAAATGCAGTTAAGCATCTGATTCCATAAACATGTAACTATAGATGCCGGCCTGTTTTCTTACTCCATTTTCCAACATTTTCTGTGAAATAGAAAATGAAGTCTTTGGCATTAGAAGAGTTACTATTCACGTTCGCAAAGTAGTTAATCATTGTCTCCACTGCCCTTTTCTCATGCAGTAAAAGGGAGTTATTGTCTACATCTCGTTTTCCCCTCTTAACGTTCCCCAAATACTAATGTAAAAGTTCAGAAACACAAGAACTGGGTTGTTAAGGCTTCAAGGTTCATGTGACAGCCTAGGCTATTATGGAAGTGTCCCAAAGGTTGAAACATTTGACTTCTGTTTCTTGGAGAAGGCTTTCCTTCCATGAGTGTCCAGTTGAAAGTGGACTGATATGCCCAGTGGGTGAGCTTGCCTGATTTCCTCCCACATCACCTCTCCTTTCTCTTGCAGCAAAAGGAAATGTGAATGCAGCGAAATAGCCTATTTTCAGTTCTCCGAAAATTCAGTTCTCCAGAATATCAATCTGACCATAGCAAATATTTAATGTAATTTCCTAACCTTTCTTGTGAATGCCAATGTGTCAACAGTGAGGCAGGACAAAAATAGACCTATTCACTTCGTCTCATCCTCATGGCCTTGTAGGGCAAAGAGCCTTCTATCGAAGCCATTCAGCTTACTGAGTTCCTGTGCTATATGGATTGCAGCTGGTTAGAACAATTGATTAGCTTATCATCCAGGAAATGGAGCCAACCACCACATGGATCAGTGAGCTTTGCTCCAGTTCCCAGCTACAGAGGTTGATACGTTTAATTTTAAAGCCTGTAGTCCTTGTCCCAGGCACTTCATCTAGCAGATGTCTATTGCTAATCTAAATTGAACTATAGACCAGTTCACTATTCCTTTTAAGGTATAGCATTTAAGCCCTGTGACAACTGGGGGAGCTGGAGACCAAGAGGCAGGGCCTCACAGTCTGGGAAGGAAAACACAGCTCTCAGATTTGTAGAGCTGCAGGGGTTTCTGTGGGCTGGTGCTTGTAAGATGGGGGCAGCAGGAAGTTCATTGCTTCTGATGGGGGAATCATCAGTCACTGAGTCATGACAGGCCTGGGGATGGGGCACATGTTATACACAGAAGTAGAAGAATCAATGAATTATGTGACTTTTCATGCAGGGTGGAACTACATGAGTTATCTATTTTTGTTGTTTAGCGTGTGTGTGTGTGTGTGTGTGTGTGTGTGTGTGTGTGTGCATATGGAGGCCATGGGATAATCTTAGGTGTTATCCTCAGGAATGTAGGAACATCATCCAACTCCTTTGAGACTCCCTCACTGGGACCTGGAGCTAGACTAGTTGCTAGTGAACCCCAGGGAGCCTCTTGTCTTTGCCTACCCAGCACTGAAATTACAAGTAAGTACTACCTTGGCTTTCTTACATAGGTTCTGGGGATCAAACTCAGGTCCTCACGCTTACAGGGCAAGTACTTCACCAACATAGCAGACTATAGAGCTCTTGCTTTGTTTAATTTCATCAGTCTCATCCAGGCTGTATTTGGCATGGAAGAGCAGAGAGGGAAGCTGGGACTTCATTATGTAAAGTCTACTCAGTCAAACTTGACCCTTTGGGCATTCAGCTGAACTTGGAGCCAGTCTTTTTTGGTTATTCTAACTTCTTATCCACTTCTTGGAGAGGTGTTTTCAGAACTTAAAACTAGCCAGTGTTCTGGGTGACTGTAATTAGAATTGGAGAAATTTAAAGCTTGGGTACAAATAAAAGAACAAATAAACCAACCCAATGGTACTCTGCTCTATGGCTTGAGAAAAATCTGGAAGGTGCTGTTGAAGTCTGGAGGAGCATCTTAAGCTCCCTGGGTTGGAAGTCTGAAACTTAGGATGAGAACTGGCGGGGATCGAGACCAGAGTCTTCCCAAGCAGGAAGCGTGTGGGAGAGGGTCTTCTGTGGCACATTTGACTGTCCACAGCTCACACCAAGCCCATGAATCTCTGTTCCTCCTGAGCCACCCACAGCCAGGCCTCCTCTCCGTGCCCTGCTGACACTGTGCAGGCTCCAGTTTCTCTCATGGAACAAAGCCATGTGGCATCGATGTGCCTCATGGAGTCCCCAGCAACCAAACAAAACCCCTGCTTGCGGGTGACAACCTCATTCTGTACAGGGTGGTTATGCAGATATCAGAGGGGAGAACTGCCCTGGTCAAGAGTAATGAAAGCTGCCACTGTTGCCAGCAAACCTCACTTCCCCCCTTTGAACACATACACACACACACACACACACACACACACACACACACACGCACACACACGAGTCCTTCTGTAAAGGTTTGCTGAGTTGTCTGTCTGAAGCACACGTTTTCCTTGTTAGCTGACACACATTGCCAGAGCAGGGTTTGCTCTGCACAGTTGACAGTTTCATCCTCATTCCTGTGTTTGGTTTCTGACACCATGTGTTTGCCTTCCCCCTTGGTTTTGGCATCTCGACTGTTTTCTTCTTTTTATCTGTCTCCCTGCTCTGCTCCTCATTCACAATCCCACCCTTAGGTTTCAGACAGCTGGTGTGGTGGCTTTCCCTGTGGATTTCCTTAAGGACACAAGCTTGGGTTTCATTTTTTTTAAGCTAACCTCTTAGCTCTTCTCTTATCAGATGCCCTTTACTGCCATTATTCTAAGTGCTTTCTCCCTGTCAGTCTCCCAAACAACAGAAGAATAGTTTTATCTGGGGGGGGAGGGGTCAATGTGCTCTTTCCCCTGGGGGCCTTTTATAGCATCTGCATTGATTTCCTGAACACAGGAGTGCAATGCATGAAACACACACACACACACACACACACATACACACACACACACACACAAGCACCCTCCTGCTTGACTAATTAGCCGTGGCTATCCTGGGGGTTTCTGTGGTTCTTAGAGGTTAGTACAATTAAATTGGCACTTAGGGACTCTTAAACTAAGCACATTTAAAAACCTGATTTAGAGAGAGCTTCAACAAAGACTCTTTTAATTATTTTTTTCCATTGGAAGTACTGGCTGCTGTGGCTGGACAGAGGCTGGTCCCTGAGTTGTTAGGGGGCCAAGCCATTAGACGTTCCTGCTTACTCTGCAAATATAACAGGCTTATCACATAGAACTCTGTCTCCAGCTGGTTTAAAATGTAGGTGGTGCCAGTGGGTAGCAGCTGTTCCAGGCTGGGGAGCCAGGAGCCAGGAGACTCAGGGACGTCTCTTAGTGTGAGGAGGTCAGAGCTGAACACCTCGGACCAGTACAGTGGTCCCTGCCATTCTTGCACTCTGGCAGCCTGAGGGGCAAACCGCCTCTCCAAGGTCCCCAGATGCCCACTCTCCCCTTGTCAGCTAGATTTCAGGCAAGCTCGGCACTGGCTTTCAATACATGGGGCCAAAATACTTAGTCACATTGTAAATAATGAATAATTCATACATTTGTAATTCAAATGTTCATGGTGATGCATAATTCAAGTGAAAAGTTGTTATTAGGAATGAGGGGCAAATGTATTCATTTCAGAGACTTTGTTTTAAATTTCCAATTATTATTTTCCTTGGGTTTCGAAGCTGGGGCCATTTCTATTTTTGCAGCTGTTTTATCTGAAATGGCACTGGTCTCAATGGCTTTGTGGTGTTGTTGATCAGATTGGGCAGGGCTGTGCTTGGAGTGGTTTGCTCAATAACAGACACTAATTTGCGTTTTCATTCTGAGAGGTGAGTTTAGCATGAGCATTCTATTTGTTCTCCCTCCAGGACTGGGAAGCTTCCTGCTCCAACTAGCTTAGCAGAATTTTTAAAATATTTTATTATGAAGCGTTTAAATCATACACCATCAGTAAAGAAACGAATTCAACGAATCTTTATGTACCAACACCCAGTAAGAACTTCCCAGGCATCCTCTCCTAGCCCATTGGTTACTTTAAATTCTACTTTAAAACAAAAATCACTTCATTTCATGCTAACAGCTCATCTTGACTTTTAGGAAGAATGGCTGTATCTTACCCAACGTCCAGAAAAGAGTCCTCCCTGGGGGTGTGAACCGGGGCAGTTGAAGCTCTGTGAGAAGGGAGGACAAATGTAAGATGGCCTCACTTCCAGTGACATCACATAAGAAACCAATCCCTTCAAGGAATGCCCTGAAGTGCCTCTGCTCCCCTCTGGCCCTTACCAGTGGCCTGGCATCACTGGAATGTGCTGTGTCTGTGAGTTGGAGGTAACACGATGCTCTTACTCCAGAAGCCTGTATCAAATGTTTTGGTCTCTCAGACTTGCCTAGGGCTGGAACAACAAGGACCCAGGCTTTGCACAAGCAAGCCCTGCTCTTCTTATTTTCAAAACATGGTAGAGCATGAGAGTTGGAGGGATCAAAGCTTCCTGAAGCAAAGAAAAAGATGTCATTTAAAAATAATGGCCCTGGACGGAACGCATCATCAGCACCCTATTTGACATTCGTAATCCTTAGTACCCGTAGAAAAAGCATAAAAGGATTTGTCATTTCTTTATTTTTATGATTCAAGAAAGAATCATAAGATATAGCAAGAAAAGCACATCTAATTCTCCTACTAAAGGTTGTCTGTAAAAGGGGAGCCTTGCTCTCCACAATGCCTACACTCCGCCCCCCCTTTTTTAATGGGAACATAAATAATTTCCTTTGAGTCTGCAATCCCCCAAGTGGAATTTGAAAGAAATTTGTTTGAAAAGTGGTGAGCCCTTTAAAGAATGAATAAATGCCCCCACTGCCCACTCATTATCCTTATATTTATTTATCTCTCCAGCGCTTTTGAGTTCTAAACACTGGGTTAATTTGTATGCTGTATAAATTTGGGGTTGGGTGCAGCTAGTATGGTCCATTCAGTCTTTTGCTTTCTGAAACAGTAGACTCAATGACTAAAATCAGTTACTCTGGTATAAAAGCACATCGATAGGAAAACTGAAGTGCTATACAATTGTTTTTACACTTAACATCAGAAAATGATGTTAAATAAGCAGACCTTGCTCTGCGACGGGATCAGAAGAAGGGTCTGGAGATCTTCCTGTCTTTGCCACTCTCTGCTTTCTGACTTTTTTTGAAAATAGTTCCACTATGATATAACAGTGTTTACCTGGGAAAGGTAGCAAATATTTTTATAGATTCTTATAGATTCCTATGAGATTCAGGCAGAAGTGTGTCAGTTCGTTTGTAACAGCCCAGGTCAAGGATCTGAGAAAGTGGGGACTGAGCGCAGCCTAGGGCTTGAGGATGGTTATGGATGCTGGTTACAAAGCTTATGTACAGATGCTGTCCTTTCACACACTCACAGAAGCACACTCACCAACACACATCCATACACTAACTCTCCCACACACTAACACTTTCACATTCATGCACACTCACCCCCTCCCCTCACAGAGGACTAAAAGGGCCACATTCTTTGGTGCCCTGAAGAATGGAACATAGATATCCTCACTCTCCTGTGCCTGTGTTTTGACTAACCAGAGCTATGGCTTAGGGAGAGCCATTTTCTGTGTCCTATAAAGGGCAAGCCCAGCTCCAAAGTCAGGACCCCACAGGACCCAGAATAAGAGTCATCATCCTGAAAGTAAGATTTTGTGATGCTCTCTTCCCTGTAACTGCATCCAAGCCCATTTTAATATTTATTTAGTGTGTGTGTGTGCTCACAGCGATACACACATATGTGAATGACATGGTACATGTGTGGAGATCAGAGGACAGCTTGTGGGAGTCAGTTCTCTCTTTTCACCATATGAGATCAAATTTAGGTCATCAGGCTTGGCCTCAAGTGCCTTTACCAGCCGAGCCATCTTGTCGGTTCCGAAGCCCCGTTTAATCAGAACCCCTGTACATTCCTGGCGGCTGCTGTTTTGTACTTTCAGTGACGGCTTTTGTGCTTTTTGGCAGCTTGCTCCCCTGTTCTGCTTTGGGATTTTGGGGAAAGGCCTCAAGAGAACTCAGGGCCATTCACTTCAGCAGTGCCCTGGGCCGGGTGCCTGAGCCTGTTCTCTGCTTGTCCTTCTTGAACTTTGAATGCTTTGATCTTGGGTTCTTAGCTGTTAAAATTGTGCTTCTCAAATTCTGCTTGTTTTTAGAATACTTGAACAAGCACGGTCTTTTTTCCCCTCAATTTTGAAGCCGTGGGGTTATCTAACAATACAACATAACTTTTATCTGTAGAGCCTAGGAGGAAAACTGATGGTATGGTGACTTTAATACTAGATGGGGTTTTGTTTAAAAGTTATGTCTCCTGCTGTTAGTTAGGACGGAAGTAAAATTCCTATTAGTATTCAAACAGGGTGATTAATATACAAGAGGTATAGAGACCCCAAGAGAGGCCCCCAAGGACCTTGTCTGTGTTGTCTGAGTGTCCCTGAGGACTGCAAGACATTTGCTCTGTTTCCGTCTTTGCTCAGTATCCCTTTGGGTCATGTCAAAGAACTCTGCACTTCGAATGGGAATGTGACAAATTCTGAATAATTTCCCTTCAATATTTAATGCTGTCTTCTTTTCATGAATGAATCCATATTCTTTCCCCTTCCAATTCTCTGATGTACAAATTGAATTTAGTTATGGTCAGACTTTGAAACACAGATGGCTGTGGATGGCCCCAAAACAACTTCTCAACTGGTATTTTTGAGTTTTCCAAAAGAAAGATTTGTGTTCCTCTTGCCTAATTTTTGAATAATTACAAATTCTCCATTTCCATTGTTTGGCATGTAAGCCCCAGAAAGGAGCAACAGTGAGTCTGCTGTACTGCTCTTCTATCTGGCTCTAATATACATAGCGACTTGCAGTACTAAGTCTATTTTAGCTGAAAATGTCCTCTTTAAAAACGGAATTACTAGAAATTAGCAGCTCTTGACTAAAATGAAAATTCCAGGAAGAGGCCAATTAACCCCAATGTCTTTATATACATAAAACTGAAAAATAGCCGAGCAACATAAGCTATCAATTACACTGACACAAGGGAAGAAAGTATGCATGTAGGAGAAAATACCTTAATTCCTCTGTCAGGTCTCCTCTTTCTTCTTCAAGAGTCTGCTTAACTCCCACGTAAATGTATCTAGGGCAGCACTAATCTATGCATCAACCTGTCCATGATTTAACAGGCAAAGCAAAGCATATTCTCATCCTGCCACTTTAGGACTGGTTTCTTCCTATTGCTCTTTTGTTCTTGAAGACGTTTGTGCTCTCTTACCTCTTGTGGCACTGTGGGCTGGCATGTGTCCCTGGATAGGCACCAGACTCTGACAGGATGAATGTTTCCTTCATGTAATCTGAGCAAGAATCACAGTAAGTGGGGCTGTAAGTTACCCTAAACCAGGGATTACCCGGAGCAAAAGGAAAACAGGATCCATCATTTCAAAGTTCAACCCAGGAGCCACGGCTACACATGCCAGCATTTGACAGAACAGATGTGAAAATTTATGGGAAAAATCCGTGCAATTTAACTTGATCTAGAAAATGGTTTTTGAACTTTCAGAGAGAAAAATTAATGAATCTTTGCTTTAAAAAAAAAGATTAGAATGTCTTTTCTAAAAAAGAGAGACTTTGGCTATCTTACAAAATGATTGGGTCACCATATTGTAAGATAATACTTAAATGCAATTAGTTCCTTGTACTATCCAAAGTGTGTGCCAGAAATACATGATTACATCTCATTCATTATCACCTTTCCCAGCTCATGGACTGCCATCAGCATCATCTTCTTCCAAGTTAGTTACTGTCTAGGTATATTTAACTTTGGGGATGTGTCCAACATGCTGCTGTAAAAGATGAGCGTATTGTTTTTCCTACTTCCCATATCTGAAAATGCTAGGCTTTGGCTGGTGTGCACTCTACGTATCTGGCTGCAAATAGATTTCCAGGAGCCAAGCAATGTAATGCCTAATTTCATCATTCACTTAAGTAAAATTATTTATGACCAGCTCTAGAGATTTTCTTTTCTTTTTAAAAAAATTAATATTTATTTTTATTAAGTGTATTAGTATTTTGCCTTCATGAATGTAACTGTACCATACATGTACAATACACATGGAGCCAGAGGAGGGCGTCAGATCCCCTGGAACTGGAGTTAGGCATGGTTGGTAGCTGCCATGTGAATGCTGGGAACTGAACCTAGATCTTCTGCAAGAGTAGCCAGTGCTCTTAACCACTGAGCCATCTCTCCAGCTCTTTTCTTTTTTTCTCTAAAAAAGGAGACATGTTATCTCAGCTCAGCTGAAGGAATATTTGCATCCAGCCTCAGATATAGATGCATTTAAAATATGGCTTTGATGGTTAAACTAGGTCCAGTGCATAAAAAATGGCCTAGTCTAGATTCATATCTTTCTGCCTGTAAATTAGTAGCTCTCAGACTTCACTACAGAGAAGTTTCTTTGTGTAGTGGGCGGTGGTGAATGCAGAAACTCACAATTGGTCAAAGTGCAGAGAATAAGTATCAGTGGAGTGTTCAGCTATTAATGGAACTTCTGTATCATTCCCCACAAGGCTCAGGGACCATCGAGGAAGAAGACGTGGAAAGACTGTAAGAGTTAGAGACTGGAGAAGACTAGAGCCAGACAGTGTCTTCAGACATGACAGGAGGGCTGCACTCACGAATGCACGGTAGCTGTGACTGTCTGCACGGGCTCTTCTTAGTATCAGGACAGTCAACATCTCAGCATGGAGTGGGAGGGGCCTCATATGTCCCTGCCTCTAACTGGGGAGCTATGGACACTTGATGGCTTCTGGGGGAGGAAGGGTCAGGTTTCTTTAAGGGTATGGCCCCTGGTAGGTCAACCGTGCTCAGTGGGTGGCCCTGTATTCAGGAATGTATGGGCATCACAAATTGGAATTGATGAGTTTTTTAAAAAAGTGGATATGAAGTTGGGGAGGGGGTTAAGGATGGATCTGGGAAGGATTTAGGTGGAGGAGTGGGGGTGATCAAAATACATTGCATGGATTTCTCAGAGTATTAATAACAATATGAAATATGGGCTAAATGGAAAATAGTCTTTGAAAACATCATCAAATCCTCAAGTGGTAATATTGCTTAATACTTTTTCACATCAGTGGTTGTCCTGGCTAGCTTTAACTGTCAACTTGGTATAGCCTAGAATCATCTAAGTGGAGAAACTCAACTGAAGAATTTCCTAGACCAGACTGGCCGGTGGAGAATTGTCTTGATTGTTAACTGATACAGAAGAGCCCAGCCCACTGTAGGCAATGTCATCTGTATACAGGTGGACCTGAACTGTATGTGAAAGCTAACTGAGGACTAGAGAGATGGCTTAGTGGTTAAGAGCACTTGTTACTCTTGAAATGGAACTGGGTTTGGTTCCCAGCACCAGCATGGTGGCTCACAGCTCTCTGTAACTCCAGTTTCAGGGGATTTATTGTCCCCTCCTGGCCTCTGCAAGCACCAGGCATGCACATGGTAAATATACATACATGCAGGCAAAACTTACACCTAAAAGAGAAATAATAGAAAAAGAAATCTAGCTGAGTATAAGCCTGCCTGTGAGCCAGCTAGTGAGCACTATCCTCCATGAACTCCGCTGTAATTCTCTGGCTGTGAAATGGGTTCCTTGGTCAAGATAATACTGTGTGGAGCAACCAGCAGACCTGCCTTCAAACGCTTGTCTTGACTTCCCTTGATGGTGGACTGTGAACTGAAACAAACCTTTTCCTCTCCTAAGTTGCTTTCACCAGGGTTTTTGTTACAGCAACAGAAATGAAACTGGAGAACAGAGACTGAAATCTCCATCCTCAGTGCTCCCTAAACTGATAGGGACAATCACCTGTATCAAACACTTAGCCACTTAAGCCACAGAGAATGTGGGGAGTGGGGATCTGAACTGAGCAAGCTGCCATTGCTACCGGTTCAGGTTTGTGTTCCAAATTGAGAGCGTTTTAATATGCAGTGCTTTTCCACTTAATGAAATGGCATGACAGTAAATGGACAGAAAGCACAAACTCCAATGTGGAAACACATGGGAGTTTGGTATGACAGAGCTGGAGTCTTAGAGATTAGCCATTTCAGTTCTGTAAACTCAGACAAATCAAAGGATGTGTAGAAAAAGACCGAGCTGCCATCCTCACTGACAGAAAGCCCTGAGAACAAAATTCCACAGTAGAAACTAAAAACAGACTCTGTTGTCTGTGACCAATAAGAGTGGATGAATCTTCATCTTACCCCTCACCCCAAAAGCATTTTTGTGAGGAAATATTCCTTTTGATATGAATAAGACATACATCATGTCATGTGCTTATTGCTACTCAACAAAAAGAAATTCTTTAAATATTTTAATTCCTTTTACTTTGTATGTGTATGTTGCCTGAATGTATATAAGTACACCACATGTGTTGAATGCCTGTGGAGTCAGAAGAGGACAGGGGATTCCCTGAAATTGGAGTTACAGATAGTTGTTAGTCGCTATGTGGGTGGTGGGAACTGAACCCAGGTCCTTTGCAAGAACAGCCAGTACTCTTAACTGCTGAGCCATCTCTCCAGCCCCCAAGAAATGATATGTTTATTAGACCTGATCTAGGTTTAGAAAATGAGTTTAAGGTAGGAAGAAATGACTAGAAGAGGGCAGTGCTTCCAATCCAGCAGAATGATGGGTTTTTAATAATCTTTTTATTAATTTTGATTATTAATTAGTAAATTCATGGTAGATGGCATGTAGAATACTTGGAAAAAAGCAAAATGACTTTTCTGATAGTACAGAAATCTGATTATATTCCACACATGTGTATGTACATGTAAATGTTGGGGCTGGTAAAGCAATATCTCATTGTAGTTTGTGACCAGGTATTATGATTTGCGTATGAAGTGTTTCTCCACCCCCAGGCTCTTGTGTTGAACATTGGGTCCCCAGATGTTGTTCTATTTTGGGGAATGGAGGAAACTTTAGAAGTTGGGCCTAACTGGAAGAAATAGGTCACCAAAGGTATGTCCTTGGGGGCTATGTATCTTATCCTGGTTCTTTCCTGTATCTCTTTTTCTGTTTCCTGTCTGTCATGAAATGAACAATCTCTGCCACATTCTCCTGTCACCATGATGCTCTATGAAGCACACTGGGCCAAGGAATCATGACCCAAACCCTCTGAAACTGAGTGCCAAAATAAATCTATTTTGATCACAGTGATGAAAGTCTGATTGATACTCTAGGCGTCAATGGTTCACTTGAATCATCCATGAGTACTGTAGAGGAGTAATACATTATCTACTGTATTAGTCAGAATGTTCTGGAGAAACAGAAGTAATAGATCTATTCATGTATCTATCTGTTTATCATCTATCTGTCTATATATCTACCATTTATCATCTATCTATTTAGGGATTTATTATGAGGGATTTGTTCATGTGATTATGGAGACTAAGGAATCCCATCATCTATAAGCTGAAGGGCATGAAAACCAATGGAGCAGCTGTAGTCCAGACTCAAAAGCCTGAAGCCAGGAGTATGGATTGTCCAAAGGCAAGAGCAGATGAATGTCCTAACCCCCGTAGAGAGAGTGAGCTCGCCTTTCTCTCGCCTTTGTATTACCTTAGGATCATTGGCCCTTCAACGGATTGACTTATGGCACTCCAGTGTGGAAAGTGATCCTCTTTGCTTACTGTATCAATCCACGTCTCAATCTCTCCTGGAAATGCTGTCACAGACATATTTAGGAGTAATGTTTTGCTGTATGGGCCTCCTTCAGCCCAGTTAGGTTAGCAAATGTAATTAATCATTGTGTATACATTTATGTGGTCACAAGGAGATGAGTAACTTTCCTGTAGTCTGGTGATGAAAGTAGAAATTAGGAATGAAATAGTGCCTTTCTTAAAGTCAGACCTGGGCTTAGATAATTAGGAACTCATTTCTTTCCTGCCTTCAGTCCAGGATTGATTTCTAGTACACTTACCGTACTTAGGCTTTATCAAAAAGGTCTGTGTCTTCTTAGAATAAATGGAGAGACTGCTGATAAAATTAAAAGCTTCAATTCCAGGGTGTATTAGTTATCCTGCTTGGGAGGGACAGGGACAGAAAAAGTCTGGCCTTTGAGAGTACTCTCTAGGTTGACTATGGAGGTGACTCTTGGGGTACTTGCAACCCTTGGAAGGGGACACTCATGAGGTCAAGATTATTTCATAGTAGCACTGAGGCTCTATTTGCCTTTTTCATTGGGTTGAACACTAATGACACTTCTGCCACGGAGGGAAAACTGACAGGACTGAGAACAAGTCACATTACAGTATGGTAGTATATAGCTAAAATTCCTTCAGGAAGGGTGTAACCAGTGCCTGCCCCCTCCTCCTAGGACAAACTGAGGCACAATTTTGCCAAATTACAGTCTGGGAAATCAGTGACTTTATTGGGCTTACAGAGCAGTGGGTGAGGTTTACTTATGTAGGTGCACCCCTCCTAAGGCCACATTGGAAGTCTCTGTCTATAAGCATGGATGGCAACTCCCCCACAACCACACACAGCTCAGCTTCCTCAATTTATATGCCTTAACCCCTCCCCTCATGCAGTGAGGGCAGACTGCTGGGGAGGTGTGGCCGATCCTCCTTGCCCTCCTTTTTTTGGGAGTATAACAGTCAACAAGCTTAGCTGTGATGATTCTAGGCAAGCAGGTACAACGAAGCTTGGGAAGATGGCCTCCATAGGTGGTCTGTCTGTCAGAGGACAGTGCTATGCAACATAGTGTTATTTAAGAGTGCACCCAGGAAACAGTATAAAATAGTTGCAGTAATCTTGATCCTCAGGTACAGGTCTTTGGGATATTTTGGTGGATAGGAAGTACCAAGTGGGCTCAGGAGGGCACTGTGCTGTTGCTGAGTCCCAAGCTTAGCTGGCTGCTTCTTCAGAAAACATCATTTTATTTGAACGAGTGACAAGTGAACTGTGGCTATTCAGACTTGGATATATGGCAGACATTTTTTTCTTGAAAACGAACAAAATGAACTTGGCATTTCAAGAGAAATAACTGACAGTATTTGTTGGTAATGATAAAACTTCGGCTTTCAAGTGAAAAGGAGATGTTAAAAAACTTGAATCTTCTCCTATGGACTTGACAGCTTCTCTAAGCTTCAGAACTTTCCTGATGAGGTTTTTAATGATATTAACAAATGTAATTTTGGGAGGATCTTATCTACTGAAATGTACCAATATCTGTAAAATTCAATTGACTAAAAGAACTTCCAATGTTTCATGTAAAACAGAATCATGTGTTCATAGTGAACTATGGTTGCTATAGTTTGAAGTCCGCTGAAGCTCATGTATTGGAAAGAGCTCTGGTGTAACAGTGTTGGGATGTGGGTCCTAATAAATCATGATTAAGAGTGTAATAAGAGGCAGAGCTTTCATGAATGAATTTGTGTCACAGCATAGGAATGGAAAGCTATCTCAAGAGAGGGTTGTTTTTTTTTTTTTTTTGAGAAAGGGTCTTGCAGAACACAAGTGGTCTCACCAAAGCTTAAGATGTCCTTTAACTCCTCATCCTTCTGCCTTCATCTCCTGAGTGCTGGTCTTATAGATGTGTGCCACAATGTCCACTTTACACAGTGCTGGGGATTGAACCTAGAGCCTTGCACTTGGTAAGCAAGCTGTCTGCCTACTGAACCACAACTCTCATCCACAAGAGCAGATTGTTATGAAAGCATTTCTTGCTCTCTCTCTCACTCTCTACCTCGTCCAACTTCTGCCATGATGCAACAACACAAAAGCCATCGCAAGAGGCTCCCACCTTGATATTGGACTTCTGAGCTTCCAGAACCAGCAGTCAAACTCTTGTTTATAAATTACCCCATCTCTGGTATGTTGTTACAGTATCACAAAAATAGACTATGACAATAGTCTACTGGAGTTTAAGGTAATAGGATATTAAAAATTCATTGGTAATGGATTCAGATTCCATTTGTAATCAGCCTTATTAAAATGAACTACTGCTTATTAAATGGGATATGGTAACAAGGAACATCCATAAATATCTGAAAAAGTTATGATGATATTTCTCATTTTTCCATTGGCAGATCCATATTAAATTGGATTTTCTGCACATATTTCCATCAGAACAACTCATCACAGCAGACTGAATACAAAAAGCATGGCAATCCAGCTGTCATCTGTTAAACCATCATGAAGGAGGTTTGTAGAAATGTGTATCTCTTATTGATTGAAGAAAACATGATTTACCTTTTATAAACATGTAACAGAGTTCATATCATTCAGAATGTGAAAAGGCCTTGAGATGGTAAAAACTGAGAACCACTCGCCTACAGGTTATGGTAAGGATGTCTTGAAAAACTATCAAAAAATCTGTGATGATCTGAGGAGTCAGGAGACATAGAAGAGTTTCTGGAAAGAAAGGTCAGCTGTTTTAGGACACTGCACCAATACATAAACTGCTGGGGGTAAGCACAAGCCACAAATGGAAAATAAAGGCAATAGAAAGCGGAGAGTGAATTTGAAAACCAAAGAATGCTGGGCAGGCTCCCTTTGCCTTCGTTGATCCTAAATGTATTTTCTGGCTCTCCATTCTTAAAAACGAGTGGTGAAGAATAGGATTTAAAAAAACAAACAACTGAAATCTCAACAAGGTTACTTTGTTAACTGTGTAAATTGGGCAAATTAGTATCTTAATGGTTATCTCAGTTTCCGTATCTATAAAATAATAGTTCATGGTGTTGTATGAAGTGTGGCAGTGTGTACTTATGTACTTGATGCAGTGCTTGGCATACAAGTGGAGGTGAGCAACTTAAACACACACACTTGTGTTTGACTATGGCAAATGGTATCCTTCCCTCCCCTAGAATAGAGTTTTTCTAACAGTGAAGTTTCTGAGTCTCTGGCTTCTGGTGACTTGTATTCTAGAAAGGGTTCTGTGTGGTCTCTTCGGTCTTCTGGCTATTCATGTTTCCCCACTCCAGTATTCCCCAGAGACAAGTGTGACCTGTAACTGAGTAGGTGACAACGAAAGAGGGTTCATAAAAGAAAGATGTAGATGAAAAAGAAAGTTCACAAGTTTCCTGGATGCACTCATTATTTTCTAAATCTGGGTTTTGCTGGCAAGATGCTAGCCATCTCTTTCCTCTGCAGTCAGGGATTTTAATGGCATTTTTAAAAGCCCTGGGTTTCCGTTCTTTGCTCATTAGTGTGCATTCCCCAGATCTCTCTACTGAGACGTCCACCAAGCAGACTCAGAACTCAAGCTCTGAGACCTTCTTGGCAAAGACATTGGCTGATTCCTGGCTCCCATGCATTTGTGGGTTTGCTGTAGAGGATCAGACTCTGTCTGGGCCATCTTCATCTAGAGAACATGAAGAGAATGCTCAACCTGATGGGGCTTAGGTCTGCTCTGAAGTGCAGCTAGGTAGCCCCTCTGAGACTTGTGTGTGGGAATGTGATGGCGTCTGTTCTTCATTCCACCACTGAGACCCATGTCAGAGACCGAGTTTGAAGCAGGATCAGGTCAAGGCTTGAACATCTTCTTCAAACTTAATGCCACTCTTTCTTTGCTTGCTTTTTAAAATCTTCTTTTAATCTTTAATCCACACTAACCTTTTTTCCTAAATAAGCATTTTAATAAATCTTTTTTCCCTTGAATGAGTATTTGTCTTTTTCCTGAATAAATATAAAACATGTGCAATGTTACTGTGGCCTTCTGAAAGAATAAATGGCTCCATGCTGCCCAAACCGAATTTAGCCAAGGGCCAAGCTTACCACAGAGAGTTTTTCTAGGTAGTGTCAGACAGAAGTCCTTGAGGCCATGATACATTCTTACTCTTCTCAATTGGTCTATTTAGCCTATTTGTTAGGACTAGTTTAATCACTGAGTATGGAAGAGCCCAAAGAAGCAACTTACCATGAAGCACACCGGGTTAGCATGCAGCTATGTAGATCAGGGATCTAGATTTCATTTGTCTTGTAAGTCTGCTAAAAATAACCTTCATTCTCAAAGCCACATCATGTTCTAAGATGAAGATGTTTCTCCCTCTTCCTCTTTTGTTCCTTGTTCTAGTTTGACTTCAATTGCTGTGTCAA
The DNA here is from genome assembly GCA_035773235.1 of Eospalax fontanierii. Classification (NCBI taxonomy): domain Eukaryota; kingdom Metazoa; phylum Chordata; class Mammalia; order Rodentia; family Spalacidae; genus Eospalax; species Eospalax fontanierii. The sequence goes on from CM069545.1 coordinate 15,800,729, forward strand.
ACCACTCGACCAATACCAACTTGGGGAGGAAAGGGTTTATTTAGCTTACATTTCCCAGGTCACAGTTTATCACTAAGGGAGTTCAAGGTAGGAACTCAGAGCAGGAACCTGGAGGCAGGAACTGAAGCACAGGTCATGGAGGAACGCTGCTTACTAGCTTGCTTCCCTGGTCCAGGCTCAGCCTTCTTTCTTATACAATACAGAACAATCTGCCCGGGGAGGCACCAACCACAGTGAGGCTGGGCCCCACATCACTAACAATCAAGAAAATACCCCACAGACATAGACTCAGCCAGTCCAATGGAGGCAATTCCCCAACTGAAGCTCGTTCAGCCCAGGTATGTCAAATTGACACTAAAGCTATCCAGCACACCCTGAACTTATACTTCGGGTTTTAGGAAGGAAGGCAAGAAAGCAGTTCTATAGGGATAATCTTTCCAGGAGATGCATAAACATTTCAATTACATCCCATTGGCCAAGTCTCAGTCACATGGAAGGGAGTCTGAGAACTTTAGCCTTTATTTCAGGCATGTTAAGAGTATAAAGGATTTGGTCATGGTATTGAAAGAAAATTGGTATTGGAAGACTATTAGTGGCCTCTGTCCCCACTGGAGGCCCTGTTTGGCAGGGGAGGAGAGGAACAACAGCCTAAACCAAAGGTTGTTAAGCTTTTCCTACAGAGGGTCACATAGTGAATATTCTAGGCATTGTGGCCATACTGTCTCTGCTGCAATGACTCAACTCTGCAGTTAAAATGAAAAGAGCCATAGAAGATATGTAAATGAATGTCTGTGGCTGGATTTAGCACTTAGGCTTTACTTAACCTATTCCTGGGCTAAATAGTAATATAAAATAAACAGTTATTCTTTTACTATCAAAGTACTAGGCACTGTGTTTAACATCTAAAACTTATACTATATATTACAATAGTAACTAGACCTTGCAAAAAAACTGTGAGGGATGTTCTCCTCCTTCTCTCCCCCCGACCCAGCCCCTTAGTTTTAGTTGTCAAGAAACTTTGGCTTGGAGAAATTCCATGTCTTTCTCAAGGTTACAAAGCTTGTAAGCAGGAGATGAATTCTGAATAGGTCACAGACTCTATACCCGTTTCTTACCTTGTTCCCCAAAGAAGTCTGGGTAGTCAAAGGCTGTGGAAGGGACTTGCTCTAAAGCAGTGAATTCAAAGGGTGCAAAAGACTTAAAGGATCAGTTTAAAAGCTTAGCACCTAGTTAGTAAGCATGACTGGTTAAAGTGGAAGAAATCATTATGCAGAGTGTTGGTGAGAAACCTTGCTGTGAGCCACATTAAGAACTGCGTGGTAGATATAAGAACTCTTTTAGTGCTCCCCTAAGTCCCTATTTTCTCTGGATCAGGAGAACTGGCTATAACTAACAGGGTTTTGGAGGAGGCCTGATTACAGGTGTGTGGGAACTAGCTTGAGCTGCTGTACATCCGCTTGTGAACATGAGAGCCTGTAGCCCCATAAGGCTAGGCAGGCACAGTCTACACCTCCGTGTGAGGGAATCCTGTGGTCGGAGAAGGCAGAAGACAGAACTGCAAAGGGCCTTGATGAGCCAGAGAGATGAGATAGCCTAAATCAGTGAAGATGGAAACCTGAGTGACCTTTGTTTTCAATGTGGACATTCGGGGTTGGGAGCAGAGAAAAAGGACAGAATGCTCTGGCTCATGTTGGAGCCAATGTTGGAGAAATGTTGAATCTTGCAGAAAAATGTTCTCTCCAGATGGCTGGCCGCTCTACTTTTTAGCCTCTTTCAGACTTGCATGGTATAGAAACAGATGTCCCTTGAATGTTGATCTCTTTTGCTTTGTTGCGCAGTGAGTGAGCACAGCTGGGTCTTAGGCTGGAGCACTGGCTTTGCCACTATGGACTCTAGAGTGTCTTTTAAGTTTTTATTAATCAGGTTTTTGTCATGCAAGCAAAAATCTATGAGAAAAATTCAAAGGTGGAAAGATTTGTTTGGGTTCAGTTTCAGATGAGAGTGAAGAGGGGGTGGGGAGCAGCAGCAACAGGAAGACGTGGGCAAGACACACCCCCTCTGACCTGCCTCCTCTAATCAGGCTTCAGCGTCCACAGCTCCACTGCCTTCTAACAGTCTTTCAAATTTTAACCCATCAATGGATTAATTAAACCTTCAGTTAGGTCAGAACCCTCAAGATCTGTCTCTGGAAACACATCACAACATACCCAAAAGTGTGCTTTATACTGTTTTCCTACGTGTCTTCCAGATCAATGAAGTTGACAATCAGGATTAAAGATCACATAGTCCTTTTGTGATCCCTGTATTCTTAAGGCAAGAATAGCTTATTTTTGAGGAAATATCAACGATCTGAACAAAGCACGTGGTTTACAGAGTAGTGCGTGTATATTATGTCATATGATCTTCATAGAAACTTTGATAAGAGTGGGTGAACAAGATGAAATTGCGCTCTCTGACTCTGGACCCTGTGTATGGCTGGCTGGATACTCTGATCCATACTAATTTAAAAGGGTCTTTCAGCCACTTTGGAGGCACACTGTTATTGTTCATCTGTTTACAGAAAGAATAGCGAATGCAAAGAAGTTAGAGTAATTTGCCTGAGACATGAGAACTACAACTGGTATGCAACAATGCCTGAACTTGGGCTCTGTCATTAGAAACTGATTTCTGTGCTTCTTTCATGACAGAAATGGTGGACACATGGGAATGGTGCACCAGGGTAAATCTGGCCAGGGAACTTCAGAGGGAGACAAGGTTCTCTTCAAATTTCAGATAACATGGAAAACAATAGTCAGGCATGGCGACATATGCCGGGAATCCTAGCACTAGGGAGGCTAAGGTAGGAGGACAGCAAGTTCAAGACCAATCTGGGCTACACTAATAAAATTGTAAAGAATGGCAGTCAGTTCTCAAGGAGAATGAACCTATGGAAGAAGACCCACTGGTTAACACACATGGAATAAATAGGTGTAGACCTAGCGTGGGTGTCAAATAGACTTAATAATAATACAGATCTGTGTTTATGACAGAACAATGAAATTAAGCAAGAAGCACTTGTTAATCTATTCATTCATGCATCAGACTGACCTTTATTGAAAGTCATGCTCTGCTGAGTCACTGGTATAAAGAAGACTAACATCCAATCACTACTATGTAAGGCTACACAAGTGCTTAAAGAGGCATCTGTTCTGATGGGTTAGAGTTCATGCCATACCTACTGCTAGATACAGCAATATGCTGTAAATCATTTCAATACCACTGCTAGATACAGCAATATGCCTTGTAGAGCTTATATTTTCATGTGAGGAATGCTCATTAAAAACTCAGCTAATGAGCTGGGTGTGGTGACACATGCCTTTAATCCTAGCACTGGGGAGGCAGAGGCAGTCGGAGCCTGGTCTACATAGCAAGTTCCAGGTCAACTAGGACTATAGGGAGACCTTGTCTCAAAAAGATCCTCCCCTCCCCAATCAGCTAATGAGCAAATCAGGCAGTACTAAACACCAACAAGCACATAAAACCAGGTGTTGTAGTGGAGTTCTTGGATGTGGTGGTCAGGAAGGCTTTTCTAAAGAAATGATAGCAAAGCTGGGCCTTAATGTCAGGCAGGAGACAATTCTGAGAACCATGTCCCATACTGTGAGAATAGCCTTGTTATTAAGGATCTGAGGTAGGCAAAGGCTGGTGTATTTGGGACATAGAGAGAAGTCCAATGTGGCTAGAAGACAGTGGGAGACAGAGACAGAGACGAGAGAGAGAGAGAGAGAGAGAGAGAGAGAGAGAGGATACACAGGGGACAAGAGGTCAGGGAGGGGGAAGGACACAACTGATTCACAGAGGGTTTTGAAATTGAAAACTGAACTTTCTTGTACATTTCTAGGAAGCCACTGGACTATTAAACAGAGAATAACATGATATGTTATGTCCATCAGTGAGTATTGGTTGTACAAAGAACATGGATTCTAAATTCTAAGGGTGTAAGCAGGATGCCAGGAGACCTGGTGAGTGGTTTGTCCTAGAATGGTAACGTGGACTGGAGGAAGAACCCTGGTGAGCAAAGGAAATGGATATATGCTCATTTCTAGCTCATCCTGACCTCAAAATTTCCTTCAAAGGAAAACCTCTCCACCTAAGGGTGGAGTTTGACTCTGAGTTGACTGAAGTGCAGAGATGTGATCTCTTCTACCGGAGGGGTAGCCTGATTCTGTCAGACACAGAGCTAATTCCGAGAGGAGAGTTCCTGATTGGCCCTTACTCTTCAGCTCCTCCCCACCAGCCTTTAGTCCCCTGTCACTTCTAGATCAGGCTTTTGGGTGTTTCCAGCTTGCAGCATTGAATTGCTTCCATGAGATACAAAAGAGCTCAGATTTGGACTTGTCTCCACTACATCACGACAGTGCTGGAGGGCTGTTAGCATTCTAAGTGCCCTTCAGAGAGAGATGTGAAACTCTTGTTTCTTCTGATAGATGCTGGTAGTCATCCAGAGGGAAGCTAAAGTTCCCATTGCTTTTTTCCAGAAAGAGTAATGGGGAGCCCTTGTGTTCCAGCCAACAATCTCTCTTCTCAGTAAAACAAATAGGTTCTAATGTTGGCAGCTTTCAGAGCTGTTGCTGAGAACATAAAGGCAGCTCTGTCTTTGTCCGTGGTAAATACCTAACAACATTTAACTCATTACTAGATAAATCATGCAGAGATGACTCCAAAGAGGATGTGTCCAATACTGGTTTTAAATTTTGTTTTTGACCGTGATTAATACGTTTCTCTTGCCTTGACTAATTCAGTCCCTAGGACACGAATACACATATTTAACAGCATTAATTTAAATAAAGTAATTAACTAGAGAAGTGAATTAAATGAGACACCTAATCCATATCAAGCATAAGATCAATGGAAACAAAACAAAACAAAACAACAACAAAACTCTTTACTGTGCAAAGCTACTGAGATTCCTGGGTTTTACGTTCTTTTAATATAATGTTTTGATCAGTTCTTTGAGAATTCCATACAATGTATGTTGATGATATTTATTCCTCCACTCCTTCTCCAAACTCCTAGATTCACCCACCTCCCCCTGACCCCCTCCAACTTCATGTCTTTAAAAAAGAAATCCATGGAGCTCAATTTGTGTTGCTCATACACTTCTGAGTGTGAGGCATCCACTGGAGTGTGGCCAACCTCCCAGGGGACAGACCCTTAAAGAAAATTGACTGTCCTTCTCCACAAAACCATCATTTGCTGATAACTCCTCAATTAGGGGTGAAGACCTGTGAGCCCCTCCCCATTCGTATATATTAAGGATCTGAGGTAGGCAAAGTATATATTGTATATATACAGTATATATTGACTGGCTTGAGCTTTTACAGGTCTTTTGCAGGCAAGTGGGGCTGCTGTGAGTTCATGAGAGACGTGATCCCATCATAGGCAGAAGATGCTGTTTTGCTCTAGTCCTCCCTGATCTCCAGCTCTTGTAATTGTCCCTGAGCCTCGGGGAATCTGATGTTCATGTTCCATTTGTGATGGGGACTCCACTGACACTTAATCTCTGCACTTTGACCAGTTGTGAATTTCTGCTTTAATCACTGCACTGCACTCATAAAAGATGAGATTTGAGAGCTGCATTAATCTATGGGCACAGAGATACAGATTTAGAGGACGGTTTGATACTATGTCTATTTATGGACTAGTAGTAGCAGGTTCACCTCTGGGGCCTGTGAGCTCCTCAACCGTGAGTTCTTGGCCAGATTCACAATACCAAGTAGGTATTTCCTCCTATGGAGAGGGCTTTAAATCTAATCGGAAAGCAGTTGGTCACCCTCATGACTGTCATGCCACTATCTGGACCTATCTGGTCATTATTGTAACTCACAGTGTTCACAGCTGGGTAAGACTTTTGATAACCTCTCTCCTTCTCAGCAGCCGCTATAGCACCTTCTAGTACTATGTTAATCCAAAGAGAGGAAGCCCTAGTACTATGTTAATCCAAAGAGAGGAAGCCTCCTGGTCAGTACCAACTTGATTTCTCCATGTCCTGTGCCCAAAGTGTATGATGTCTTCAGCAGTAGAATAAAATGGTTTTATTGTTGCTGTCAAAGATAATACAGAAATCAAATGATATCAACTTGCCAGAAAGAATAATGTGTTTAATAAACTCTTCAAGTTAGATGCATTACAGCGAGGCAGAAGAGTTTTCCATCTCAGAGCTGCCTAGACCTTAGCCATGACATGATAGTCTATATATCTGCAAAAATTTCCAGATCTCTTACACTTATTATTGTGGACCATGGGGTATTCTTTGAAGACTACAGTCTAGTGGTACTCAAAAGAATATGTATAAATTACTTATGTAAAAAACTTTCCAAAAACCAAACTAGTAAAAGGATAAATCTTAGTTATAGTTGCAATAGCTTTCCAAGTTCTATCACCTCATCTTTCTCTTCACTTATAGAGATCCTGTAGCCCCATTTCCAGTTGTTACTGAGAGGCCCTCAGCAAGAGACTGCTCATGAAGCAATGGGCAAGTTTGATTCTGATAGCTATTGTTATTTTTTTAATATGGTTTGTCTCCTCCAAAACTCCTGTTGGAATGTGACTGTTGCCGTGGTAGTGCTGTGGTAGAGGTTGGCCTCTAAGAGGTGATTAGATTGGTAGGAGAGATTAGGGCTTCTTGGGAATGAGTTCTGGTATTTGCTGAAATAGGGTTGTTATAAGCAAAGTCTCTTCTGTTTTGCCTCTTTTGCATGTTCTTGCTCTTCCAGCCCTGTTTCAGTTATTAGCTGAAGCAGCCTATGGGCCTCACCACATGTGGCCACCCAATCTAGGACTTTCTGACCTCCAGAACTGTGAGCCCAAATAAACCTATTTTTGTAATAAAGGACCCAGATTCAAATGTTTGGTATGGCAACAGAAAATGGATGGAGATGTTTGTCAGATGGCATGCCTCCTTTTTATCTTCCTCTGTGCCAGCTTCTCAGTTGTGTAGTACTATGTCAAGTATTCCTTCCTGTTTACCCTGGAGATTGTTGCTGTTGAGTGCAGCTGAGGCCATCAGTGGGCATTCAGAGTCAGCCATTACTGCTGTTTTTCCTGGGCCCAGCCAGTAGGTAATCCTAGTGAGAGCACAGTGTTGTATCAGAGTCACCTTCCCTGTCAGTGACCATGCTTGGGAGTTTGTCTCATTTTTTCAGTTCTTCCGTGTCACAAAGGAGACTTTGGTTGGGTCTGCTTTACCAGTTACCCCATATACCATGCCAGACACTTTGAATCTAGCAGTATTTTCAAGGCTAATGGTGAGCTCTCTGTGACTCTGATAATTCTTTCCTTTAAGCATTTTGTTAGCTTACTAAACTGCTCGGAAGATTCTAGCCATTTTTCTTACTCTCAGTCTTGCTCTTGTTCTTGCTCTCTTTCCCAAACCACTTACATCTGTCTACATGGTTCTGAGACGGATGGGATAACATGGAAATTAGGAAACAGATGTTGGGATGTCAGATCACTTTCCTGTACCCAAGAGCGTTCACAGTGGATAATGGCTTCCTATGGTCTACTCACCCCAAATACAGCCCCAGACTTAGTGGTACACCCTGAACCCCGAGTTATGTCTCCAAGACTCCCATCTTTTCCAATCCATCTCGATAAGTTATGCTTCACCTCAATCTTGTCCTATAACCATAGTTCGAAGTAAGAATGTTGAGAAGACTGTTGCTGCCTGGGATTATCTCCCTTTGTCCACTTTTGTCTTCAGCCATCTAAAACATTCAATGCAACAGGAACCAAACACTGTGGCTGCATTGAAAAGAAGGCGAGATGAAGAAGCAAGTCCCTGCTTTGGAAAACCTAACAAGGACTTCCTGTCATAAGATTTGTGTTCATGCACAAATCTGAAGAGGTGTATTTTCCTCATCAGCAATGGACATATTTCATAAGATACTCCTTTGTGAATTTTATCAGATTTTTTATATGTATTATCTCATTTTTTATGACAAATGTGTATGGATAACTGTTGCCATCTTCATTTGGCAGAAATGGAGATTGAAGTTCAGAGACTTGAAGTAAAGGGTCTGCAGTCACGAATGTAGTAGAAGACAGGCTGAGACGGAAACCCAGATGCCCCTTTGTCTACAGCCTTTGTACTTAACTGCCTTGCCTTTAACACCAAACCAAACCAAACCAAACCAAACCAAACCACCTCCAAAACAACCAACCAAAACCCCACCAAACTGTGTGGTGGAAGAAGTGGTCTTACAATCACTCCAGCACTATTTCCACATCCAGAGCAGTCTGGGCCCTCTCAGCTTGGGGCCTCTCATGGCCTCTGCTGATGCGGAGGAGAAGTTGGGCCTCTCATCCTTTCTGGTTTTAGGTACGAGAAATAGGAATGGAGATTTAAAAAATAATCCAGATCAAATGTGCTCAAAAGTGATAATCTTCAGAAGCATCCATATTCAGAAAGAGGTGTGTTTCCCACTTGAAAAGCACTCAGTGAGGATTTCCCCACCCACAGCTATTTAATTACCTGAGTATTTAGTTAATGAGCAGCGTCATTAGCTCCTTTATTCACGTGCCTGCTTTCAAATTCTCCTTGCTTTTAGGAATTCTACCTTCCCCTACCCTGCCCAATAAAAAGCTAAGAAGTAGGACTAATTAAAAAAATAAGCTTGCTTCTTTATTATACCAAGACCCAGTCAAATCTTTAAAATTATTGCCTAAAAAGTTCAAGAAATAAGAGACACAAGAGTTACAAAATTCAAAATACTACGGAGAGAAGTAGAAAGACTCCCACTCCTACTGCTCCAAGTCTGAGTCCAAAGAGATAACTGCTTTTATTTATTGATGCTTTTAATTCTCTTGGTAGCTACTTGCATTGTGCTGGAAATATGCTTTGGCCCCTTTTGGCTAATCAACCACGATGACATCTCTCTGCTTTCTACTAAGGGAGATGAAGGACTTTGCCTGCTCCCCGCACCCTCTTCTTGACGTTTGCTGGGAAGGGAAGGGGAACTGGTGTGTCTGCCATCCATCCCGTTAATGGTCCTTACAGTAGCTATCCTGATGTCCACCTCTAGCTCATTCCTGTGCTTTCCAGTCATTAATGCAGACCTTGGCATCTCTTGATGCTTCTATAAGTCAAGAGTCACATCAGGAAACCAGAGCCTATACCAGGTAGTTCAGCAGAGGGAATGTACTTAAGGGAGTTAATTATCGGGGCTTTAAAATGCTGACAGAGCAAACAGGATGACTGGGTGATCAGAGTTTAGACATCCCCCTCACCGCTGATCAAGTTCTCAGGGTTTCTAGAACTTGTAAGAGTACTTAAAACAACAACAATCGCACAGCAATAACAGAAACCTCTACCACAAAATGCCCGGTAGAAAATACCTGGGACTTGACCCACTGACACTGAAAAAAAGTAATTAGTAAAATAAGTAGTTATTTGACTTCAGACTGCTCAGGTTTAAAGCACACATGGAACCACACAACTTCTGAAGACCCTCCTGTCTTCTTATTGTAGGCAAGGAATCAGCTATTTAGTGATTGCCTCCACTAACCTTGTGTAATGGAGAGAAAATAAAAGCAGCCTTCTAATACATGATCTTCCCTCCAAGTGACTAAGCTTGAGGACTTAGAGAATATAAAATCATTATTTTGAATGGCATTCTTATAGGGACTGGTGGTGGTCAAGCGGTTTGAAGCCCTTCAATGGTTTTGACGACCTGAAAGTGAAGCTCTTCAGATTCATGTTTAGATCTGTTTCAAATTGTTTTTCTCCAGCTCCTCCCACAACAGTAAAATGATTTCCTTGGAAACCCATCTTGCAAAAGTTTCTTCTGATGATTTCCACCCATACCTCCCTCCCTCAGTGGGAGAAGGAGAAAAAAGGGTTGTGCTCTCAAGATTTTCTCAGCAGGACTGTTTGTACTGTGACCTGAGATAGCACTGATATATTTGCTCACTTTCCCGGCTGGCCCATGCAGGATGTATTGGCTTTGTGAGATGATCTTGCTCATTTCTAAGGTTTAACCAGACAACCTTTGCTGGACTTTATTTGAAGTTGTAATCTTTACAATACTTGCATGTTTTGCAGGAATAGGAACAATTGTCTGGCTTCTGCAGAGCCTGTATGTTAAAGCCAATAATACTTTGCAAATGAGAACTCTTAGCAAACTTTGCCTCTGGAAATCCCTAACTGGAAAGCTGGTTTCCTTGCTGTTAAGGACACTTTTGGGGTCCAGGGTGAGCAGAAGCTCAGCTTCCTGTGTGTTTTCTATGTGTTCTTACAGTTCCTCCACTTCTACTTTCCAGTTCTAGGTGTGTAGTGTAGGCTTCTAGCTGACTGGAGCATCAGTGTCCTCTGGAAGAGCTCTACGTTCACCCCAAGCCCAGTGCGCACACTATGGACAGTCACCTGGGCTCTAGTGCAAAGAGTGATGGGACTTTGATGTCAGATTCTTTCTGACTGAGCTCCAGACTCAGCTTCCCTGATACATTTTCATAGCCTACCATGACAAGATACTTACGGTAAAATACATAAACAGTATTTTAATTAGTTAAAAAATTAGCATACAAAGTGATGGGTTTTATTATGGCATTTCATACAGACTTTGTTCTTACTTGTTCTCCCCCCCAACCTCCTCTGTTCCTTAGCCCCCCCCACTTGTCCCCTTGCTTTTCTCAAAGTGCCTTCTGCTGTCATGTTACATGTACTGTTAGTGCTTCTGATGCCCTAGCACCCTCTTAAGTCCTTCTTTCCCTGTCACAGTCCCCTTTGTAGTTTCATGACCTATATACATACACAAATAAATAAGTGAATAAGTAAATAAATAAATGAATATAAAATCTAAGCTCTCCTTAGGAGGAAAGACAAGAAATATTTGTATTTGTGAGTCTGACTTATTTCATTTAGCATAATAATGCCCAGTTCAGTTCATTTTCTGCAAATGTCATGATTTTATTTTTTGTTTTGACTGAATAAACTTTCTTTGTGCCTATGTACCACATTTTCTTTATCCTTTCATCTACCGATGGGCGTCTAGCCTGGCACCACTTTTTAGCTATTGTGACTAGTGCAGAAATAATCATGGATCAGTAAGTATCTCTGTGATAGGACTTGGAGTCCTTTGGCTGTGCACTCAAGAGTAGTGGAGCTGGGTCACATGGCACCTAGTTTTAGGTTTCTGAGGAACATTCATACAGATTTCCATAGTCGATGCACCAGTTTATACTGAATCCTCTTTCTGCACGTCCTAACCATATTTGTTGTCATTTATCTTCTTGATGATAGCCATTCAACTGCGGCAATATAGAATCTCAAAGTAATTTTAACTGATGTTTCTGTAATGATACTGAATACTTTTTCAAATATTTATTGTCCATTTGTGTCTCTTCTTCTTGTCCATCTCTTCCTCCTTCTCCTTCTTCTTTTGGTCTTTTTGAGACATGTTCTACCTAGCCCTAGGTGGCCTAGAACTCGTTATATAGATCAAGCTGGCCTTGATTTTACAGAGCTACTTGCCTCTGCCTCCTGACTGCTGGGATTAAAGGTATGTACCACTCTTGTGTTTCCTCTTTCAAAAACTGATCACTTCACTGATGCATTTATTGATTAGAAGATCTTTTGTGAAGTATTTGATTTTTGCAGTTCTTTGTAGATTCTAGATATTAAGCTCCTATCTGAAATACAGTTGGCAAAGATTTTCTTCCACTCTATGGGCTGTCATTTTTCACTTTGCTGTGCAACTTCTTGGTTTCATGCAATCCCATTGGTCAAATCCTGGGGTTATTTCCTTAGCTATTGAAGTTCTTTTCAGAAGGTGATATGAACAATTTATCTGATCAAGTATTATCTGTTTTTCTTTCTGACTTCCGAGTTCACTGCTTACTTCCATTCAAGAAACTTATTTTCTGAACTCCATTCAACATTTTAGAGGCAGATTCCTTTGGGAGGCTCCTTTACCAGACATATCAGTTTTAAAGAGATTGAAAGCAGCCAAGGAATATTTGCAAAGAAGCATGCTAATAGGCAGGAACAGTGTTCTAGTTTGCTTCTCTATTGCTGTGATAAATACACTGACCAAAATCAACTTGGGAAGAAAGGGTTTATTTCATCTTACAACTCCAGGCTATAGTAAATCACTGAGGGAACTCAGGGCAGGAACCTGGAGCAGAAGCAAGAGCACAGGCCCTGGAGGAATGCTGTTTACTGGCTTGCTCCTCCAGCTCTTGCTCAACTTGCCTTTTCATACAACATTAAGACCACCTCTCCAGGAGGGCACCGCCCACAGTGGGCTGGGCCCTTCCACATCACTCAGCAGTCAGGAAGTGCCCCATAGATATGGCCACAGCCCAATCCAATGGAGGAAATTCCTCAATTGAAGTTCCCTCTATCCAGATGTGTCAAGTTGACAACTAAAGCTATCCTGCACAAACAATGCAGAGTGTAATATCAAGAGTTCTAGAGTTGGGTAGTCCTGGATGTAAGATCCATTTCTTAGGTGTTCCTACAAGAACAATTGTGGTGACTTAGGAAAGATTATGGACTGGATGTTTGTGTTGCCACCAAAGTCACATGAGGTCAATTGTGACTATATTTGGATTGAGAGCCTTAAGGAAGCAATTAAGACTAATTGAAGTTGGTCCCTGAAATGATAGGATTAGTGTCCTTCTAAGGATACACATCAGAGCATCCACACACAAAGGCCAGGCTACATGAGCCTCCAGCAAGAGGGCAGCCTACTACAAATTTACAGAAGAGGCCTCAGATTAAAACTGAGTTTTCTAGCACCTAGCACCTTGATATTCAGCATTTCAAACTTTGAAAAAAATAAATTTCTGTTGTTTAAGCCAACCAGCCGGTGACATTTTGTTATGGCAGCTGGAGCTGACCCATACAAAATCTGATTGAATACTGACATTCATAATCAGGCTCTCAAGTTATATGTAGGTTCATGAAGATTTTTAAAATCTAAGTTCAAATTGTTTTTAAAGGACAGGTGTCTATTTCTCTATTTCTTTCAAACAAAATTTGAATTTTTGTTGAAAGTTGCTGGGGTTCAGGGAGCAGGGAATGGGGATTAGGGGATAGTCTTCTTTCCCATTTAGCAGGCTTTTGGTCCTTCCTGCACCAAACACAGGAGAATGTGGATTTAGAAGCTGCACGACCAAGTTAACTAAGTCCTCATGAGAGTTATATAGCACAGGAAACTCACATTCTTTAAATACCACTCATGCTGTCTACACAGAAAGTTGCCTTGAATCCTAAACTGCTTTTCTTACCTGCTTGTTTCAGAGTATTTAAAAGCAAAATACCCAAACGAGCTAGTTCATATAGGAAAATGGCTCTGGAAGGCAAGCCGTTATCTACAGCAAAACATCCCAGGAAGCTAGCCTGTTATAGGTCAGACTTTCAGGAAGCCAGCCATCTATACATCAGACTTGGGAGAAGCTAGCCTGGTGTACATCAGACTTGTAGGAAGTCAACTTGCTATCTTTGGTAACAACCTAAAGCTAAACTACAACCTTGTTAACACTCAGCTCCAAATGAACAAGACTTGATTGATAAGAAGTAAATTCCCTAATCTTTCTTTCTGCTTACAGTGTGGGACCAATTAAAGAAAGCCAAATATGTACCCCTATCCAATAACAGAAGATGCAGACTTCTAGTTAGCCCAGCTTTCTCAAGTCAATAGCTTCCAATCAGGCACACCAGAAGCTTTCTGTTTTCCTCTGTAAAGTTTGCCTGTGCCTGTGCCTGCCTTTGAGTCTATCAAAATGTCAATGGTGGGTGGGTTCTCTCGGTCTACTTCAAGCTCTGAATACATAGTTTTGCATTTCTTTTTGGTTGACTTCCATTCATTCCTACACTGTCTTCACAGATGATTTAGAAGACCCCTTTTGTCCTTAATTGTGCTCTGAACTAATTTTATGTTATCTTTATGCTGAAACTAGCTTTCACCCATGACTGAGAAATCATTAAGAAGCACCTCATACATTGTGAAAAAAGTTCATGTTAAATTTGAATGAAGATCGAAACTAATCCTTAGCCCGACGAACCAGAGGACTCAGGCCTCAAAACAAGAAGAAACTCCCTTCTGGCAAATATGAACTTTGACTAGAGCACATAATCCCAGGTTCCAGGAGGGATTGTTCTAGGCGGGTGAAGTGCCTCCAGGACCCCTCCACCACCTGTTCCTAGTCTCTCTCACTCCATACCACATACCACTGTTAAGAGTATTTCTAGTGACTTAACCCCACGCTCCTGACTTCCTGGATGTGACCCCTGGTAGTCACAGCTCTGATTTCATGGTTGCCTGGCTTCCGAGTGTCTCCTTGGGGACTGGACACACAAGTCTAGGTGTGTGTTTTGCTCCAGTCGGTGGGGCAGGCACAAGGAACACTTCTAAGGGAGCTTTCACAGGACTGATCTTGGCAGGTCTGTTGTTTTGAAAGATAGCAGAGCAGTGGGAAGGAGGGGGATTTCATGTCTTTGGAGCTTCTCTGTTCAGCTTTGGAAACAAAAGTACCAAAGAATATTTGGGGGAGAATCATTTGAACCTGGTTCTTATATGTCTTTATATAGAACTTTATATACAAACAAAAACACTAACCAAGAGACTTTCTAATTCAGAGAGACTCAATCTTTATTTTTCATTAGTATGAAAAAAGCACTTCTTAAAGTTAGACGCTACTAGTAAATAAAAATCCATTTCAGTGAATTCAGAAATTCTGGGACTTCTTTAAAAAAACATTTTACTTCCTGTTTTCATTTTATGTGTATGAGTGCTTTTCCTGAATGTATATACATGTACCAAATGCCTGCAGAGGCCAGAAGGTGGTGTTGGATGCCCTGAAACTGGAGTTAGAGATAGTTGTTAGTTGCCATGTGGGTACTAGGAACCAAATTCTGGTCCTCTGTAAGAATAGCCAGTTGCTCCTAAGCTCTGGTCCCCAGTTGTGGGACTTAACTGTAACTCTATAATCTTCATCAATAAAGCAGTTTGACAGAAAATGTAGGTCCCAAGCTTCCATTTGTTGTTCAATAGGTTACTTTCTTTGATCGTAGATGGAGAGGTGGTCTACCAGGATTCAGTTCATGTGGAGAGTAGCATCCAACAAGCTGCAAAAAGCATTGTTTTGATTCCTTAGCAGCCTTCCAGAAGGACTAGCCAATGATTAAACCATTCAAAGTAATGGAGTCAGGACAGGAGAAGTCAACATAGGTATAGTCTACCATTCTAATTTTCCCTTATCTGTCTTTAGATATGTGTCAGATAGCTCTAGGAACTGGAGACTTTGAATCTAGTTTATCCGCAGTAAACTGGAAACTGTAGTCCTTTGCTTTGTGTCCTTGACTCAGAAGCACTGTTGAAGATTGCAGGAATGGAGCCTGGTGGCAGTGCACACCTTACTCCCGGCACTCAGGAGGAGGAGGCAGGTGGATCGTGTGAGACCAGAGCCAGCTTAGTCCACATAGTGAGTTCCAGGCCAACTGGGGCTACAGAAAGACCCTGTCTCAAACCAAAACCAAAACCAAAACCAAAACAAAACCCAGAAAATTCTAAGATTGCGTAGAGGACTGGAGAGGTGGCTCAGTGGTTAAGAATGCTGCTGCTCTTGCAAAGGACCTGGATTTGGTTCCCAGCACCCACATGGACGATAACATAACTCCAGTTCCAGGGGATCCAGTGCCCATCTCTGGCCTCTCCATTGTGCTTATATACACGCAGACAGAACATTCATACACATAAAATAAACATAAATAAAATATGTTTTAATGACTCATAGGTGTCTGCTGGATATAGGAAGGCTTTTAAGGAGCGGGTGTGAGAAAAGGTCAGTACGTGCAATTGAGAAAAATAAAGGGAATAACTTTTCAAAGTCCTCTCCCAACACTGCACCCAGGCTGTAGAAGGGAAGGAACAGAGTATACAGATACATACAGCGCATAGGAGAAATGTGTTAAGCAGGCTTTTCATTAGAATCACACATTCAGCTCTCAGCCCTGCCCCAGTTATTTCCCATCCAATGTCAAGTACCCTTGCTAATTTCCCAATGAACAGGCCTAGTAAGCCATTTTCTGGGTGTCCCTGTGGAACCCCATTTAGTCAGTCACCTTCTCTGACTTTTACCCTCCACCTCTACTTTTTTTACTTGACCCATTAGTCCTTCGACTGTCTTCTATGTCTGACAAGGACTCTGCTCTTCCTGATCAAACTTTAATCTGGCTCCTGAATCCTTTCTTAGACGAGGCCTGGTCCTTAACTCTAACTTTGATCTGCTAAGCCTAGTTTTAGCAGAAAATCTTGCTTAGTCAGTTTACACAGAATCCCCTAACCCTTGCTATCTAGTCAAGCTTTCTCATCAAGCCTTGATACCTAACAAATTCCTTTCAGTTATTTTCCATCCATTCATTCTTCCTGCCTCTTAGCTAGAAATGCCCACTCTCCCCCTGCGGTGTCTAGAATTGAGATCAAACTCTTTCCTCTACTGTAGTAGTCTTGAGTAAACCATTTCTTGCCACTTGAACATGAGTCCGCACAGTTTCTCATTAATACTTCCCCACCACGGAACATCTATCTACACATGAAATTGTCTTCCTTTAAGCTTTCCTTTCTCTTCTTAGGGTAATACTCACTGCTGGGTGCTGGAGACTTAGTCCTCAGGAATGTAAGAGCAGTGATTCCTTCTATCTTAGATGGTTTTTTTGTAGTCTCAATAACTATGCAGTGTTTAAATTCTCTGTCTCAGTATGTGATTTCCTTGAATCAAGATCCAAAAATGACACACATAACGTATGTGGTTGATATTTTTCTCAAGTTTGGTAATCTGTATTGTCCTTCCTTCCCCACGCCCTTTGTGTCATCTGTTTATTGAAGAAACCAAGTATAATAGAATTCCTACTGTCTGGCTTTGGCCAGGTGCATCATCGTGGTGCCACTTAACATAATGTCCATTCTCTGGTTTTCCTGTAACCCACAGGTAGACCTACATGCTCGATTACATTCAAGTGCATCTTTCTCAGCAGGAAAACTTCATGGGAAGAACTGGTATTTAGTACGACTCCCATCCATATGTAATATTCTCTCTTCCTTATCACCAGTTTACACTGATCAAAGAAGAGAGAGGGCAGGTTGATTTCAATTCAGGATAACGGTGCTCTGTGCATGTGACAGAAAGGATAGAAGTTTTGGAGTTGGACACATTTGCAGTAAGATATTGGACTGTGGGGGCTATGGATGAGGCATTGTTCCCCCCCCCCCCTCCTCCTCCTCTTCCTCCTTCTCCTCCTTCTTCTTCTTCTCCGAGATGGGGTCTCTTACTCCAAGGTGAATTTGAACTCACAATGTAGCTTTCATGACCTCAAAATTTTGATCCACCTGCCTCTACTTCCTGAGTGCTAGGATTACAGACACATACCCCAGGTCTAGTTCATGTGCTGGGAATCAAACCCAGGGTTCTCTGCAAGCTAGGCTTGTACTTTACTAACTATAAATACTCTTGAGCTTTGTTTTAGGGTGCAGTTAAATTACCTGTAAAGACTGACCCTTTGAATCTTGTTTTAAAGGTTGTTAGATGGGTTAAGAGCAACCGTGTCGGGCTGGTTTTGTGCTACTACAGAAGTGAGACCCTTTGATTTCTCTACCCAATGCAATGCCTGAATATGATGCAGATTTTCAGACTGGTTGGTGGTCCATGTCATTCTTTGGGGTGGTTCTTTCTCCGTTTTCAAGTGATTTTCCCATACATCTACATAGGTAGTTTCCTCTGCTGCATACCCAGAAGTCCGAGATCTTTGGACCTCTTTCTCTGTGAGGTGAAGTGCTTTCTTCTCTTGTATGCTACCTTTCAGACACTGAAGCCCACACTCATGGTTTAGCAACTGTCCCTTTTCCCCCCATGATAAAGTCTTACTGCAACTCTGGCTGGCCTGGAATTCACTATGTAGACAAGGCTAGCCTCAATTTCACAGGGATCCACCTGCCTCTGTGTCCTAAATTCTGGGATTAAAGGCATGTGTCACCACACCTGGCCCAGTAACTACCACTCTTGTCTCTCCAGCTGGACATTCTTCCTTCTAGGTAGAGACTGTAGGGACTGTTCTTAGGTTTTATTTGGAGCTGGAAGAGATAGGCAAGCTATGAATAGTTGCTGTCCTGTGCACTCTGAAAATGTGAAAACTTCTTTGGCTGATGACTCTGGTAGCAGGACTGTTCTGTGTTTGTGATTTATGCATCTTTGTTTGAGGCCCATGTGGGTACAAAACACTTAAAATGAGCACTCTTCAGATTGCTGCTAAACCTTTAGAACCAGGTATCTGATTGTGTTTTCACAATTAGCCATAGGATGCTGGATACACGTATCTTTTCAGTATAAGTAACGTGTGAAAACTCAGTACAGGAGAAGGACAGCTACCCTGTGTCTTCCATCCCTCATGCCCTGAGCTGGCAGGGCCCAGCCATGCTAGCCTGTGCTCCACTAAGCTTTGCCTCAGTGGGGTAGACTGGCTATGGTCCAGAACCACACTTCAGTTGGATTAATGTGGCTATTAGAGGCGCCAACTGAGAGTGTGTCTTTCCCCTGATATGCACAGAGCTGTCAGCGACACAACTGGCCTATTGCAAGGTGGCACCCAGAATATCTAGGCAGGCTCTCAACATGTAATTGCCAGGATTTAGAATTAGTATGTTGCTCTTGATTCAGCCTCATTGCTTTTCCTAGAAACAGCTATTTCTGGGCATCTCAGACCTGAAGAGATTTCTAGGTAATGTGATGTCTTTCTTTATCACCAGGGAAACTGGAACTGTTTTACCTTTTCTTTCTCAAGGACAATTCAGCCATCCCTTTTTAAAAAGTCTTTTATTTTTTGGCTCTTGGAGTTGTTATTGTGATAACAGTATCTACCTTAGCGATTTGCTATGGAGATGTTAAAAGGCATCAGCCTTGTTTAAATCTTGTTCTTCAATATGCACGTTTCAAGGTCTTTTAATTCACCTTGCTCTTCACAAATAGTTCATGCACATTCTTCGAGTTCTTTTATAAGATAATCGGAGGCAAAGCAACAAGGAAACATGTAAAAACCAACTGGGCTTCTTTCTTGGTAGAAGATCTAGACTTTGAGGAACCTAGTTCCCAGTTCTAAAGTCACAGATTGAATCTTCACTATGGCCTTCAAACCAAATCTGTGGCCTGACACTTTTGGAATGGAGTCCCACAGTCCCTGCCTTTACAACGATGTAAAGGCTGGTTGGCAAAGACCCAAGTGTGTGTACTTTTAACTTGGAAGTTTTAATTTCATTTTCAGAGCACATTATAATTTTCTTAAATTCCATTTTCTTTTATCACTTTGATATAGTTCTCTTAAAAAATCAAATGTCTACTATATCTTTCAGGAGGGCTCAAGCTTTCAGTAAATTACTTGCCCAGTTTTCATTTTGTCACTTTGTGCTAGATGCTGATAAAAGCTGAAATTTAAGATCTACCCAGGAATCAGTGCTAGACCAGGGCTGTTTCCAACAACTCACAAATGAGTCACGTGCAAGGTCTGTGCAGCTCCAAGTTCGTTAGTGCGGTGAATCCTGTGCTCTGGTAATGGTATAGACACGTAGTGAAATCACTGTGCATGTTTACAGGAGGGTACTGTTTCGCAAAGGGGATTATTACTATTAAAATTCTCGGGGATGCAGATGGAACCAATTGAGTACTTTATCATCTTAGCTCTGAAATGAAACCTCTTGGGGAGAAAAGGACTGAATCTTGGCAGGCAGCAAAATGGAGAAACCCGGCCCCTTGTCTGGCTCATGGGTGAGGAGATTTGCTGCTTATAGATAAGACTCAATCAACATGCTCTAGTGTAAATGCAATGTCCTTTTTAAACTTTCCCAGGGAAAAGTAACTTCAAGGTATCAACTTTCCTTTATCAGCTTACAGCATCCTCAGCATCTTTTCTCAAAAGGAGAGCTCAGACATTGGTATTTGAAGATCCCAATCACAGGGCAGACTTAGGAATGTCATGTACTGGAGAGTTTCATCATTTTTGGGTAGACATGTTTACAAGTGCATGTATTATTATATTTATTTCTTTATTGGTCTTTTTGAGGTAGGGTCTCCCTGTTTGAGATCGGGTTTCCCTGTAGCCCCAGCTGGCCTGTAACTTGCTATATAGACCAGGTTGACCTTGAACTCATAGAGATCTACCTGCCTTTGCCTTCTGAGTGCTAGGATTAAAGGTGTGGTGGCATCTACTATATTAAATGCAAATTACACAAACAGTATATGGGACATATAAGCATTTGTCACTTGATGGTTAGATTAGATTTCTTTCTGATGATTATTTATCCATTTCTATCATTCATTCAAGATCTGTGCATGCATTATAATGGATGCTGGAAGTACACCATGTAAAGTATAGATTGTCCGAGCCATTGCTGCAGCATGGAAAAGGCAAATGAACAGGTGCCTGTGACAGAGTGGGAAAGGAGGAAGGTGGAGAAAGAACGGAGGGTCAGCGTGGGGACAGGAAGTCTAGGAAGGGGAAAAAGTCCTGGGAGAATCACTTAATGTCTCCAGGGATAACCTAGATGGTTGTTGGGAACCACCACGAAATGACAAAAGGCAAAGTTCTGGGCCTGTGGCTGTATGAGAAAAGCAACCGAACAAGCCAGCAGAAGCAAGCCGGTAAGCAGCGTTCCTCCTTGGTCTCTGCTTCGGTTCCTTCCTCCAGGTTCCTGCCTTTACCTCCTGCTCCCGCTTCTCTTGATGATGTGCTTTAACCCATATGCCGAAATAAGTCCTTTCCTCCCCAAGTTGTGTTTGGTCAGCGATCTATCCCAGCAACAGAAGGCAAACGAGAATGGCAGGCAACCAAGTCCCTTGCAGCTTGGCTTCACCGCTTTATGTTCTGTTTTTATGCTGTTTTGGGGCAGTTTCACCCTCTGAGTCTTGTGCACTGGTAGGACTCAAAGGACCTCTTTGAGCTCCTGTTCTCCGTGGCTCCTTCCTTCTACATACTCTGGCAGAGTTGACTTAGACTCCCAAACTTTTGTGTTTCTCTCCACAACTCAGTGAGATTGTTGGGCTCTTGCCCTGAAGTCCAGAATGTTCCTCCAAAATGCTTGGCGACGACTGGGCTCTCCTCCATCTTTTCCCTTGTCTCAGGAAGAATGATCCAGCACAGCCTACTGTGCAGTATCTGAAAATGGTTATTTGCATGTTTGGTTTTGTTTTTCTGCTGCTTGTGACTTGAGGTGAGTTCTGGATTCTCTGTTCATTTCTTCCAAAGTGAAACATTTCCTCCTGGAGAGAAGAGAGAAGAGAGAAGAGAGAAGAGAGAAGAGAGAAGAGAGAGCCTCGAAAAACTTAAGAAGGTGATAAACCTTGCAAGACTCAGAAAGCTCAGAAAGTTCTAGGAGTCACAGGGCCCCTCCCCAAAGGTTATAAAAACAGTAAACAGTTGCTGGGGAGGAGGAGATGGGCAGGAGTGGCAGGGTTGCAGCTTTCCTGAGTCATCTCCCTAGCTGGGGTGGATTTTTCAGCGATGCTCCTGTGAGTAACCCTTCCTCTGTGCCTATGTAAATGACCCCAATAAAGCCACTAGTTCATTAAGGTTGGCTTGGATGGGGCTGAGTGTGGTGCTGCACACCTTTAATTGCAAGACTTGGGAGGCAGAGGCTGGTGGATCTCTGTGAAATTGAGGCCAGTTTGTCTACATAGTGAGTACCAGGCCAGCCAGGGCTACATAGTCAGACTTGTCAAAAAAAAAAAAAAAAAAAAGAGGGGAGCTCCCTTTCCTGACAGTCTGCCATCTTAGCCCCTAGTCTTCCTCAGGTCATGAAGAGCCTTTCTCATTCTGAGTACGTGTACCTCTTCAGACTTGGCAAGATTTGTGTGGCCCTCCAGTGTTAGCAGGTGAGTCCCCTCTGCTGTCTTGGTGCTCAGGCCAGCTTGGGTCGCTGGGATCCTCCTCCACCTCAGACTTGCAGTCCTAAGCTCCTGTTCCCGAGATCTCCCGCTACACCGCCATCTCAGCTCTGTGTGCCCTGGACATGTGAGCTCTCAGCCTAACCTATCAGCCAGCTTTTTGACCTAGTAACCCCTATAACACCCTGCTGACCCAGAACTCTGTGGAGTCAATCCTGGAATCTCAACTTAAAAATTGCAACTATCTCTAGCTGAACTGAGACTGTTTCTTTCATCCCATTTGCACATCAACATAAATTGGTCCCCAAATTGAACACCAAGTATTACTCAACTGGGCCATAACCTGACAAGTTGAGGAAACAATAAACAAAGATACAAGTATTCAACAAAGATGTGGTATCACTGGCCCATGCTGAGATATACCACTACACAAGTCCAGATGCGTAGATCTCATCAAAAGACCACAAACAACATGAATAACTAAGATAATATATATATTCTACAGAAATGAACAACTCAACCATAATGTTTTCTGAGAATGACAACTTAGTGGATGCACAGGACAATGATTTCAAAATAGTATTATAAATATGTTTGAGGAACTCAAAGAGGATATGAATAAAAGAGTGAATGAAGACTGTGAAAACACAGTTGAATGAAAGAACTAAAGAAATTCAAAAGATGAAATTAGAATTGAATAAAGAGAGGGAATCTCTGAAGAAAAGAAACTGAAATAAAACTTGAAATGAAAAACTCAGAAACTTAAAAAAAAATAAAAGACCTGGATGGAATTGTTTCTTTGGTCCACTGTATATTATGGATAGACATTTATTCATTCAGGAAAAAGTTACATACCTCCCAATACAGCTTTTATGTTATTATTTTTGCTGTGAATACTAAATATCGTTTTGTTTATAATCGAATTTTTGTTTTGATATGAATTGATTTTCATAAACAAGATCACAATTGTACTAAATATAAGTCCTGAAGTTTTATGCTCTAAAACACACAACTATTTAGTGACTACCACCACTCTCAGATACTCTATAATCTGCATTTTCACAGAAATAAATATAATTTCAACTTTAATATGGACCAAGCATTTGGCCTGATATTTGTCTAAGAAATCCAAAGCTCACTTGAAAATGAGACAGGTTTTAATCATAATTAGAAATGAAACTAAGGAAGTGGACATTTCTGGTCTATTTTTGCTTCTGCATACCTGGTTTGCTTTCAATGACATCTACATGAATAGTCTCTACCAAAGAATGAAGGGGTCTATATCCTGACCATGAATAGATGCTCACCCATCCAAGAGCTAAAAATAAACTATGATGTAGTTGAAGAAATTGGGCAGAGAGACTAAATAGTGAGAAACATTCTGGTGGTACTGAGTTTATAGTCAGTCATGTCTTGGGTAGGAAGTGGCCTATCAGACTTCCGGAATATGCAAGACTCGTGGTTTCCACTTTAGAGCACCGGGAATGGCCCACTAGGAGAGGCTTCTCTAAGATGTAGAATCACTTGCCATGAATCTTTAGAGCAAGAAGGGATTTTATAATCAATGGCTTCATTCATTCACTGTAGAGTTAGTAGCCTTGTTTTGATGTTTGGGTAACTGTGTTGCTTTCTGGCTAGAGTACATTTCTGGAAGATACATTCCTGCTATACTCAAAACCATGGTGCACTTTTCACAAAAAATCACTCACAGACAAGAGTGAGGCATAGTCACAAACAACTTGCCCTGTTCTAGTTTTCACATATTAGAGGGTGACTTAGCTTTGGGCTTGGATGGGGAACTTGGTTTCTGAGACAATATGAGTCCAAGCTTGGTGAGGGCTGAGGTCCTTGTTATCCCCCAGTTCATTAGAAGAGTACTGTGGTTACTGTTATGAGGTCGCAGGATGTACAGGAAAGCCAGCATCAGAGGCAAGCTGAACCATCAAAGCCTGAAAGCATTTCCTAATGATCTGACCACTGGGAAATGAGTACATATGACCATAGTGCAAACCAAACACAAATGTGAAGTGAATATTCTCATTGTCATATATTTTGTTTGAAAAGCAATGTGCCCCTCAAAGAAAAGAAACTTTCAAGCAACTTATCTTTTTGAAAGCCAAGAAGTCATCATTGTAAGTTAGCTTGTCTTTTGCTAAAAGATAAAGTGAATTTATCTTTTATATTTAAGACAAGGTTCCTAATATAAAATACATAAAATATTTTTATATTTAGTGTAATTTTGCCATTTAAAGGATTTGCTGAGATGTTTATTGGCTCATAAGTAAAAATTGTATGTATTTATGGTACATAAAATGATGTTTTTGGTACTGGGATACACTGTAGAACAGCAACTCCAACTATGTCAAAAATATTTTATTTTTAAATATTTTATTTGTTATTTTTACCTTATGTGATGAGTGCATTACCTGCATGTATGAAAGTGCACTGATGTCATGTAATACCTGTGGAAGTCAGAAGAGGGTGTCAGATCCCTGGAACTGGAGTTACAGACAGTTGTTAGCCACCACGTGGGTGCTGGGAATTGAACCTGGGTCCTTTACAAGAGCAGCCAGAGCTCTTAATCACTAAGCTATCTCTCTAGCCCCGTAGCTTCAACTATTAAACAGATATATCATTGTACATATTTTTGGTGGAGAAAACAATGAAGTGTATTATCTCAGCAATAGTCAAGTATGCTGCATTAATTACTTTTCTCATCACTGTGACCAAATGCCCGGCAGAAAGTATGTTAAGGGAGAAAGGGGTTATTTTGGTTCACCGTTTAAGAGCAGATGCATCCTGCATGGAGGAAAAGCATGCAGGTGGGAGCCTGAGGCCGCTGGTCACTCTGCATCCATAGCCTGGAAGCAGAAAGAGGAATGCTCTTGCTTGTCGGGCCGTCCTTTGATTATTCTCCTTGTATTCCTTCAGAGTACTCAGCCCACAAGCAGGGTAGGTCTTCCCTGCTTCATTGAACCTCTCAGGAAAAGCCCCCCAGACATATAAGGGTGGATCTAAGTGCTTCTACACCGGGGGAAGTTGATAATGAAGATTAACCATCACCTATGCAATACCTTGTTATACTTTGACCCTTAATCAGTTGTGTTGTTCTGAGAGCTGAGTGCCCCGCGGCTCCACTCCAGTGACTACCCCTTAATTCCAGAACACGTCTGCAGCCTGTCAGGTTCGCCCATACTGGTTGGGAACTGTGATATTCACTTGCTAAAAGCTGTTAAATCTGCCTTCTACGTCTTGTGACTTGTGACTTTTTTTTCTTTTTCTTTTTTGCTTTTACTTTTGGCTCCAGCTCAGTGCCTGGCACATAATAGGCATTCAGGGAATATTTGTTGAGTTAAAAAATAAAAATGAATGTCTTGACCTGATTGGATGGAGAACTCTGCTCTCAAGGCAAGAAACAGGAGGTTGGGGGTGGGGCGGGGCGGGGAGTGGTGAGGTTTGGCATGCTGTAGGTAAATATGAGTGTTGGAAGTGGTGAAGGTTGATTTCATAGATGAATTAAAGCATTTGATAACCCTGTAAATAGACTACTGTGTATTTATATAAATGGCACACTTAGCTTGTAGTTAGAAGGACCTAAAATAACTGTGTGAAAAGTGAAAGAGCCCATCAGTCAAATACTTGTTTTGCCTACGTGAAAGTCAAACAACCAATGGGGCTGATTTTTTCTGTCCTCTGAATTGACCCTTTGTTTCATGACCCAACACTGCAGTGTAAGCTGACAACTTAAGGCACTGTTGACTGTTCCATGGTTATAATGTTCTGGAGGCTCCTTGGAAGGGTGTGTGTGTGTAGTGTGTGTGTGTGTGCGTGTGTGTGTATGTGTGTGTGTCTGTGTGTGCCTGTGTGTGTAGCAAAGCATGTTTGCTAAGCCATGCTGCTGGCTCAATAAAGATCTGTAAAAGTGACTCGTTGGGACTTAGTCAACAAGACTATCAGCTTAGTATATCTTCTTCCTGGCTATTACATAAGGAAAAATAAGTTGTGTAAATGTGGAAAATAAGTTCCATGTTTTATTTCTCTATGACTTTTGGTTAATTTAATGTTTTTATCTTTTATTTATTTTTCTTTTATGTGTGTTAGTGTTTTACCTGCATGTACATAAGTGCCCCTGTCTTGTGCAGTGCCTTTGGAGGCCAGAAGATGACATCTATTCCCTGGAACTGGGGTTATAGATGGTTGTTAGTCGTCCATTTGGGTGCTGGGAATCAAACCTGGGTCCGCTGAAAGAGCAGTAAGTGCTCTTAGCCACTGAGCCATCTCTCCAACCCCTTGTTTATTTTAAAACAGGAGCAGAGGAGTATTGTCTAACCTGGAGTTTACCTCAAACTTGATTGGTAGCTGAGCATGACCTTGAACTCATGATCCATCTGCCTCTAGCTCCCAAATTCTGGGATTAAAGGCAATGTGCCACCATGCCCAGGTTTCATGTTATTATTTCTCTAACTTAATGAAAATTCTAGTTTCTTTAGTTGTACATGTGTACATATCTTTGTAAATATGAACTACTTCAATATTCTGGAAAGTTAGAGTCCTCTTCTACAACTCTTCCCTCCTCTGCCCAAAGATGGCCAGGTTCAAAGGAAGGCAGTTGTGAATACACTGTTATACATGAAGTGGGAATTCTGCTTCTAGTCAGCTTTCTATTGCTGTGAGAAACACGCATCAAAAGAAGAAAGAATTTATTTGGTTTACAGCTCACAGTCCATTATCAAGGGAAGCTGAAGCAGGAACTGAAGTAGAGACCCTGGAGGAGGAACATTGCTTACTAACTTTCTTCCCTGGCCTGTGCGCAGCCTGATTTCTTATATAACCTAGGACCACCTGCCTAGGGGTGGCAGCACCCAAAGCCCTCCCTCATCAACCTGCAATTAAGAAAATGCCTCACAGTCACGGTCGGTCACAGGCCTATCCAATGGAGATACTGACCTCAGGTGAGGTTCCCTCTGAACAGGTGTGTCAAGTTGACAACCCACGTGGCTCACTGTGATCCCACAGCCCTTGTAAGAGGAAGGCAGAGGGTGTGGGAGCAGAAGCAGGGGTTGGAGTCGTAGAGAATGATTTGGAAATGCCATGTTGTTGGCTTCTAAGATGGAGGAGGAGGTCACGTAGTGGGGAATGTCGATGGATTCTAGACTCCGGAAAAGGCAAAGGAACGGTCCTCTTCCTAGACCGCCATGAGAAACAACCCTGCGAACACCTGGGACTAAGCAGTCAAGGACCCTTGTGATGCTTTGAGGTAACTTATCACAGCGGCAGTAGGAAACTAATACAAAATTGCTTAGCAGAGAATTCTCTAAATTTGATGGATGAATATTTCTAATAGGCATATAGTTATTTTAGTTTTAAATATTGCTAAAAAGACAACAGCAACACCCCCCCCCCACCCTGCCAAACTTCTTCAATTATAATTCTCTTGGGAAAATATTATTGGGAGGGCAGTTTGGACAGATTTTAGCTTAAGAAGAGTTTAAATAATGGGTGGATGAGGTAGCTTGGTTCTTTCCCTTTGCTGTTGACTTTGTTTAGCATGAGTTATTGCCCAGCCCCCATCTTTGCAACAGACATCTATTGTCTGTTTTGACAGGGCTTGTTTAGTTAAGCACTGTAATTCATAAATATGTTTTACTGGACACAAGGAAAGCGTGAATATCTGGGTGTGTTATGATTGAGGTTGGAGGCTGCTCTCCAACCTTCCCTCAGGCCCCGCTGGGGAAACCCCTGCCCTGGTCAGCAGAGAGGTGGAGTGGTATAAATTTAATAGAAAGTTTTATAATTTAAAATCTCAAAACTGACCCGTAGACACCCAAAGAGCAGACTGGCTTCTGATGTAATAGTATTCCAAACAAACACAAAGCCTTTTCATGAGGAAAGCTCCTAGGAACATGTATCAAAACCAATTCCAAGCTCTTGTCAGAATCTCCATTTCTGCTTGTGTGATGAGGAAGAAATTTCAGTTACTTGCTAGCTAGACAAAGATGTGGAAGAGTACCTTAAAGTAGAACAGAGTCCTTTTCACTGAATGACGGTATGAGGAGGAGGAGGAACATAATCGCATAGAACAACTTCATGGACTGGCAACTGTAGAGTAACAGGATTACCACTGATTTGGAGGCCCCCAAAGCTTGATTATCGGTTCTTCCCAGCAAAGTGGGAGCTCGATGGGAACTCAGTGCAGCTTAGAAGCAGAGTCTAAGATGGTGTTGCTTGTGGCAGGTTCCAGGCTATTGTGTTTGCTGTCCTCGCTGCTGTCTTCCGTTCCCTGGCGGAAGTTCAGTTCCCTCAGTTTCCTCCAGGTGACCTCTAACTTTCCAGCCCCTCCAGGACTTGGTTTACCTCTTTTTTCCATTGATTCTCTCCTGAAAACACTAGCACCAGAAGGTAGGGGCAGAGCCCCTTCTAGCTGCAAGGATTATACTTACATTTCCTTTATCACTAACCGCTGTTAGTGATCTAGCCATCCTCTCAATCAGATGATAACTTGCTTAATGGGATTGTGTCCTGCCCACCTCGTGTTCTCTGTGTCTGAGCAACACATGGCATCTGGAATTCAGTAAATCTTGGTTGAGTGAATGTTCATGCTTGAGAAGCATGAACGTTGTATTCTTATTTTTTTATTTTGGGGTTTAAAATATTTTATTGAATCATTTGTGTTTCATACAGAACATCTCAATCAATTTTAATCATCTTTACATCTCTTTCCCCACTGATATTCCCTGGAATCTGTACATTCTTTCATCTGTGTTAAGGTCTATTGTGTCAAGTTAGTGTCCCAAGTGACCTCAGTGCAGGTTCATCCTCTGAGGTCCAGTCAGCCTACCCAGAGTTCTTTGCTTTATGACTCATCCTTACCTAACAGTAATCAGTTGCCAATATTTCTTCAGCAAAGACTGAGGTCTGCTACCCATTTCTCCATTTCTAGGAGCTGGGTTTCTGTCTGTTTGAGTTTGCATGGGTCTTGAGCATGCCAAGATCATTGCTGTAGGTTCATATGCGTAGGGTCCCAGGAGGGTCTTTCTGTAGTAGCTCTGAAACTCACTATGTAGACCAGGATGTCCTCTGTGTAACAGAGAGCCTCCTGCCTCTGCTTCCTGAGTGCTGGGATCAAGAGTATATACCACCACCATGCCTGGCAACATTGTTTGTATAGATTTGGTGCAGGGACATCTTTTTTTCTTTTTCTCCTCCTTCTCTCTCCTTCATCCCCTCTCTCCCCGGTCCCACCTAGCTTCTCTTCACCACCTTCCCCTTGTTCCTTTGATAGTCACAAGTCCTGTCTCAACTTTCTCTGATCCCTTCCTCTACTCCTGCTCCAATGGCAGCTTGTTTCCAATTTGACTTCTCTTTTCATACATTTTAAAATTTATTTTTATGGGCTTGAGAGATGGCTCAGAGGTTAAGAGCACTGATTGCTCTTACAGAAGGCCTGGGTTCAGTTCCCAGCACCCACACGGAGACTGAGAACTGTCCTTAGCTCTACTTCTAGGGGAATCTGCCTGTAGGCCAGTACACACGGGTGTACTCACGTACATGCAGACACTCATACACAGAAAATAGAAAAAATAAAATATTTTAAACCTTTAATTTTTATTTATATATATGTGTGTCTGCCTGCTTGTCTGTTGTGTACACTATATACATGCACGTACCTATGAGACCAGGCATCAGATCCCCTGGAACTAGAGGTATAGGCATCTTGAGCCACCTGATGTGGGCAGTAGGAATCAAGTCTGGTCCTTTGCAAGAGCATCGAGTGCTCTTCTGATCCATCTCTCCAGCACTCCCCCAGTTTGACTTTTCTAAGCCTAATTCTACCTGATACCTGATGCCATCATGCATAGACATATTTTTATCGTGTTTCTTAGTTTCCATGCTGTTTTGGAGCAAATGTTTCTGTCTCCCCTAAACATGTAGGTTGAAGCCCTAGTTGCTAGTGTGAAATAATGGGGACAGAAATGACTTTGAGAAGTGACTAGGTTTATGTATGCGTGTGCTGGTCTTCATGTGCATGATGTGTGCAAGTACATGTGAAAGCCCTAGGTTGGTGCTAGGTATCTTCCTTGATCTCTCTCCACTTTTATTTTTTGAGATGGGGTCTCTCACTGAACCTGAAGCTCATCAATTTAGCTAGGATGACTGGCCAGTAAGTTTCAGGAATCTGTCTTTTTCCCCCCAAAGCTGGGATTATAAGCACATACCGCCATACCTGACTTTTTATGTGGGTTCTGGGATCCTGCTAGCATAGCTGGCACTTTACTGAGTCATTCCCATCCAGGAAATGAACAGTTTAAATGTGGTCATGAGGCCCCCTGATAGGACTGATTAGTGCCCTGGGAGGATTGGAGAGACCAGAGCATGTGTCTCTCTCCCTCTCCCTTTCCCCTGTCCTCCATGTTAGGACACACCGAAAAGGTTGCAGTCCCCCACAAGCTGGAAGGAAGGCCTTAACAAAGACCTGAATCAGATGGTACTTGATCTTAGACTTCAGTCTCCAGGCCATGAGAAATAATGTTTGCTATTTAAGCCCCTCACTCAGCATTTGTTATAACAGCTTGAGCTAAGGCACATGCCTAAGTAGAAACTCCAAGTAGCTTGGGCCCTTTTGTCTGAGGCAGGCTCTGGGACAGGCCTGTGCAGCTGTATGGTAGTGTCTCCTGTTCCCAGGGTTGGGAACGTATGTGTGCTTGTTACATTTTAATAGGACGGGTACTCTAACCTAAAGGACCCTCTCCATTCAAAATGGGAGCACTTGCAGCTTAACCTGCAGGCTGTTGAGACACCCCGAGTTTTCTTGAAAATGTAGCTCCCAGGCTGCTCTGGGTCTCCTGGGAGAATACAGAACTCAGGGAAGGGTTCATCATCTTATAGGTAGCCACTGCGATCATGATGCCTCTGCTGAGGTAGTGAGGAGGCCATGCTTCTGGCACCGCAGCTGCAGGGTGAGGGCATTTGTGGAGAGAGTCTTAACACTGCGCATACTCGGCCCTGTCCCCACACCTGAAAGCTAGGAGGGCAGCTGTTCCTCATTTGCTCATTTAAAGCTGCGAGGCCCATATCGCTTCATAGCGAGCAGAAGCAACCCAGAGGACTCAGATCTCCTTTGTCGAGCCTGTTCCAACTCAGAGCAGCCCCTGCTCAGGCACAAAGAAGCCTCTCTGCTCACGTAACTGATGTAAGTACCACCCAGCCCTACTTTCAAGTCTGGCAATGAAACAAAAATCTTTTTTCACTGTTTCACAGAGTGAGTCTCCTTGGCATATTTCAAATTGGCACCATTAGCAGAACCCTCTAGCATTTCTGGATCTTGAAATGCCAGAGGTAATTTGGCATCTTGCTTACTTTCCTTGGATCATAGCTGCTTCAATGTCTCTTGTTGCACAGGAAAGCTTGCTTACAATTAAATTGGACATGGAAATTCAAGTTACACATTTGAGATAATATTGACAACACTATAGCACATGGATGTATAAGGTTTTTAAAGTTATTGATGGGAAAGAACTTGTTTGCTCAACTCTTTTAATCAGTCTATTTTTAAATAGTCTATTTATTGTTTATATTTTATGTGTATGAGTGTATTGTCTGCATGTATGTAAGTGCACCCAGGTCAGAAATGCCCATGGAAATGAAAAGAGAGCATTAGATTCCCCTGAAACTGGAGTTACAGATGGATATCAGCCACCATGTGGGCACTGGGAATCGAACCCAGGTCCTCTGCAAGAGCAGTCAGTGCTCTTAAGTCAGTGCTCTCTATCCCCTAATCTGTCCATTAAAAAAAACTATTTGCTACAGAGTTTACAAATGTTGTGGGTTCCAAAATAAGCAGAATGAAGAGTTTTGTGTGTGTGTCTGTGTGCATGTGTATGCAGACATGCCACAGCATGCATGTGGAGCTGAAAGGACAGCTTGTGAGAGTCTGTTCTGTCCTTTTGCCATGTGGGTGCTGGGGATCAAATCCAGGCTGGGAGGCTTGAATGCAAGCACTCTCACCTGCTGAACCATCTTGCAGGTCCAAGCATAGGCTAATTCATGAAAGTGCATATGGACCTCAGAAGGCAGGCAAGGAGGTGAGAAGAGTAACAGTCGGATCTCAGCCATTATATCACCGAGTACCAGGGTTTCAACCATCAGATCATCTCCCAAGATGGCTCTGTTGAGTCTTCTGAGACAGAAGTGCCACTGTTTACGCCCTAGGAATTCATAGTATAACTAGGAGATAAGGCATAACTTAGGGAAAATTCTAGCAGTTCCCCTTTTCCTGGGGCGCAATCTAAGATTCCCAGGGAAGCTGTGTGAAACCACAGACAGAACTGCATTAGTTCTGCTATCAATGAATCCTCTGTGTACTAGTCAGATTTTTTTTGATCCTGCAACAAAAACTTAGGAAGGTCTATTTACTTTGGCTGGCAGTTTCGAAGGTGTCCATTCATAGTTGACTGACTCCATTAGTCCTGGCTGGTGATGAGGCAGAGCGCCATGGCAGAAAGGTATGGTAGAGCAAAGTTATTTACTTCATGGCAGCTAGGAAGCAGATGATGTGAGTTATGTACACCCCTCTCCAAGAACACTCTCTCATGACCTTTCTCCAAATATACCCCCTGCTCTACCATCTGTCAATAAGCCATCCAATATGGACCCAGCTAGGGGTATATCCACTGATGAAGACAGAACCCTTGTAGTCCAGCCACATCTCAACAACTGGGCGCCAAGCCTTCAACACATGAATCTTCTGGAGGGACAGTTCCTATCCAAACCATAGCATCTATATATAGACTGTGTTATTTTTTTCTTACACATATAGACTAATACCAAATTTAATTAATAAATTATGCACAGTAAGATATTAACAATAACTAATAATGAGTATAAAAACTGTAACAAAAGTTATATGAATGAGGTCTTTCAGAATACCTTGTGCTACACTCCTTCACCTTTGGTGATGTGAGATGGTGCAGTAGCTACCTGAGTAGACGATGAGAGTTGAACAACCTGGGCCTTGTGATGCAGAATGAGGCTAATATGTAGGTCTCTTGAACATAAGCACTGTGGTACTTTATTCTTCTATCTGATTACCAACATTACTCTACCAAATGACATTAATAAGCAGGTAGCTTGTACAGCATGGATTTGCAAGGCAAAGGAATGAGCCATGGCCTAGGCAGGACTAAATAGGGTCATGGCTTTCATGCTGTTTAGGATGGTGTGCATCTTAAAGGATATTAGCTATTTCTGGAATTTCCCATTCAGTATTTTTAGTCCACGGTTGACCGTGGATAACTGAAACCATGGAAAAGAAAACTGAAGAGAAAGGAGGTGGGCTATAATAAATAACATTGATGGTGATTATTAATTAATTAATTATTTTTAGATAGGGTCTCATGTAACCTAAGCTGGACTTGAACTTGCTACATAACCAAGTCTAACCTTGAACTCCTGATCCTTCTGCCTCTGCCTCTCAAGTGCTGAAATTATAGGAGTATACTACCATGTTAGGTTTTAAATGGTGTTTTAAAAGAGAGCAATAGAGAAGCTGTTTTGTAGTAACCCCTATCAAGAATAATTGCTCTGCAGTGAACAGGGGGGAGCAGTTGCTTCAGGCTGTGTTAGTCAGACAAATAGGATTTAATTAGGGAGCTAAGTAGGACGTTGACAGGGGACAGGAAGAGAGGTCTTTCCAGATAGAGGGTAAAGGGAAAACTGGTATATTTAGGATGATCAGTCCAGGGATCTTAAATTAAATATCAGACATTTGTTTTTCATATTTTACAAATACTTTTGAGAGAAGTAATAGTTTAAAAGTCTGTTCTTGCTGGGGCTACAGGGAGTCAGACCCTGGATCAAACCAAAAAACAAACAAACAGGCAAGAAAGAGTCTGTTCTTAGAGCTGGAAAGATGGTTCGTGGTTAAGAACACTGAATGACCTTGCAGAGGACCTGGGTTTGGTTTCTTGCACTCATAAGGGAGCTAACAACCATCTCCAACCCCAGTTGCAGAGGATTCAACACCCGTTTGGTGCACCTACATACATGGAGGCAAAACATGTAAAATCAAAATAAATAAGTAAATAAATATTTTTTGGGTGTCTGTTCTTCACAGCCTGGGCTTTGTAACAACTGCTGACAATCTGGGCTCATTTACTGCAGAATTCAAATGCATGTTTTATTGGAAGACTTCAAGCATAATATTGTTTGCAGCTAGAATGAGATAAAAACTATAAAAGTTAGAATTTTAAAGAGCGATTCTTACATAATTTCTCCGATAGGACTTTTTATCATATATATTTTTTTAGGTCATAGAAGGAAATACTGCTTTGTTCCAAGTGACTTGAAACATCTCACATGGAAATATTTCTCGGTGAGAGAACAATGATGTGATTATACTCACATGTCCTTTATTCCTGTACTCATTGATTTAGTAGAGACTTCTTCAAACCTCCCCAGTCCTAAGACAGGACTTGAGAATGTTGCCTTCAGGTAAGAAAGCTGGTGGTTCTGGATCAAAGGCATTTTGTTTGCTTATGAGCTATCAGTGGGAACGAAGCAGAGCTAGGCTCCTTCAGTTGTGTGTCACTGGCTTCTAGACCTTACACAGGTCCCGAATCTATGAAGCCTGCTTGTCATCCAGGTCTTAAGTTACTGTGCGCCTTAGTAACTTGCCAACAGTTCCTACACAGTTTGCTAATCCCAGAAAGTGGTACCTCGGAGGTAGTTGTAACTGCACTCATGATGTTTCTAGAACCTTCTACCCATGGTAGTACAGCACAGAGATGACTCAGTGGGGTCCATACTCAGAAGGCATTTAGGCAGTTTTTCCCCAAAGCTGGGCCTGGTTAACTTCAGCAGACTGCCCTGACCCTGACCTTTTAGGAGGGCACAGGTCACTGAGTTACAAAGCCTATTGAAATGTACCCAGAGCTTCATTTTTCACGACTGAATATGCTCATTGTGCATCTGTGTATGTCTGTGCTGCTCTGGGGTATGCTGTAAAAGGCCTGTTTATGTATGCTAACTGAAAGGATCAAGTGAGTGTGGTAGAATTCCTGGTTCTGGGGAAGCAAGGAGTAAGAAGCCAAGTTTTCCAGAGCCAACCAAAAGAACCTGGAGACTTGTCAACCAGGTGTGTATGGGAGAAACTGGGAAAAGGTGAGCAGCAGTAGCAGACTGGTCCTGAGGAAGGAGCACCGGGTGGGGGGACATCAGTGCTCAGGCCCCTGTGGAGGTGGGACTGATGAGGGCAGGGAGGTGCTTTGTGGAGATGGCGTTTCCCAGGTACCATCTGGACTCCTCCCTCCCCTCTCACCATGCTCAAGTGTTCTGTGCTTCAGTGTAGTGACCGTGTCTTTCATTTTCTGTGTTCTGATACTTTGACCGCTGGGGCTTTGCAGATTCTAGAAAGACCCCTTCTCCCAGGGTTAGCTAATTTCTAATAGGAAAGTACTCACCCTGGAGCATAGTTCACCAATCCAAAGGAACCATCCCAGAGCCCACACTCTAGAAACCTCCTGTATCAGGCTATTGTTAACCACCAAGAACCAGGATGTAGACCTGGGGACAGGCTTTCTACCCCGGAACACACTGTAATGATGCAGACTTGTCCATCCAAGCTGGTATGCCTACCTCTTCAGCTTCTTGCCACCAAAAACCACCAAAACAACTTCTATTCATGGCCACTTCCTTCCCATCCACCTCAAGACTGGCCTTGGCACTTGTCCAAGCAGCCTCAGAGCATGGGTGCTCCACCTCCTGGGAACCCAGAGGCTCTGAGGCACAAAATATCTTTTCATACTCACGATCCGTTGGCCACATCATACCTACATAACAATAAAACCTATTAATTCATCAAGTTCCTTCCAAAATTTCATGAGTCAGTACCCTACCCAAGGCAGGGCCCCATCTCCCTAGGTCCTCTAGCTCTCTCCTTGAGCTAACCTTTAGAGACTTCTGTTGGTAAGTTAGTTAGATGAAATTCAATTGTAGGTTAAAGAGTAGCTAAGAGTTAACAGGTAGCCGACATTGCATGCATATTTAAGGATAAAGTGAGTCCCGTAAATCTATTTTCTTAAACATCCAATATTTGGGTAAGAAGTACAACATCAGTGAAATTAAGTAGATTTGAGATTTTTTTGGCCTAGAAAACTACAGGCCACAAATGGGTTGGACTTGAGTGTCAGTCCCAAAAGATGACAGGAGTTTAAAGTGTTCCAAGTGGATGCCATATCCAGGACAGTTCCAAGTTCCAAGGGTTTTATTAACCAATCCCCCAACAAAGTCATGAAGAAAATACTCTCATTTCCATTTTAAAGACAGGAAGACTGAGGCACACAGATCATGAGGAATTTATGTATGGCCTATTAGTAGACTTGTAGATACAGGACTCAGAGCTTGTGCTCACCCACTTGGCTATCACATACAGTAGTGTGGGTCCACTCTTGAGTTCTTCTCTGTCAGTTACTATCTGTGTGACTTTGATTTGGTAACTTGATCATGCATGAGATAAGGGTTCCTTTGTCTTGATTATGGTAACATTTATCACTTCATCTGGCTCTAATGTAAACAGGACAGTATGCATCCATTAGGGCTTTTTGAGAGTTAAGACAATGCCTATGAAAATACTGAGTACTGTGCCTGGTAAATAAACGAGTCATAGATAAATATTAGTGTTCCTTTTTATTATTCCTAAGTAAGACATAACAGGCCATGGCACTGTTACACAGCTCTTGAGTTCCCATAGCTGCCCCCTTGAGTTATTCTATATGGGTAAAGCCAAGAAACTGGAGAATGTGTCACTAGCAAAATCTTACTTTTGAGTAGGGTTGCAGTTCAAAAGAATTGACATTAAGTCAATATCGGTCCATTTTGTGTTACTGTAATAAAATATTCCAGACTGCATACTTCATGAAGAAAAGAAGTTTCCTTTGGGGACAAGCCACATCCAGATGACTGCAGTCCCTGTGCTCTCATGAACTCTTCAGCTATAGAAACAGGGAAGAATGTCTGCCTAGGTTGGCAGTTGGACATTCCCAGCCTCCTCCAGTGAGTGGCCGGCCCCTTGACCCTGCAAGCACACGGTTTTATGTGCAGGACACCGGGCACGCAGGTCAGGCCTTCAAGGCACTGCTCCAGGACTGTGATTGGTGTGCACACTGGTTGCTTATGCCTGTACTGTTCTTGTTAAGCATCCATAATCTGACCATTGTGGGGCAAAATCAGAAGAGGGGCTATGCCGTGGGTTTCTGCTGAGGATGCCAGGCATTGGGTGAGGGCCAGTAAAAACAGGAAGCCTGTGCCAGGCATTCTGTCAGCTTTTCAACTGCTTGGGAGGGGGACTGTCCCTCTTCCTGGTCTGTCATCTATCTTCCTGTCCCCTCCCCTCCCTTCCCTCCCTTCCTTTTGTCTCCCCTTGTTTTCTCTTCCTTCTCTCCCTCTCCCTCCTCTCCTGTCTTCATCAGGGCCTCCTAAGAGAGAGGGAAACATT
The DNA here is from genome assembly GCA_035773235.1 of Eospalax fontanierii. Lineage (NCBI taxonomy): Eukaryota > Metazoa > Chordata > Mammalia > Rodentia > Spalacidae > Eospalax > Eospalax fontanierii. The sequence goes on from CM069545.1 coordinate 15,838,128, forward strand.
TTCTAGACCCTTAGCAAAAATAAAAATACAAGTTTATGAAAATATTATTCCAAATGGATCACCTTTCTCTGGGCTTAAGTCAAATCGCCTGTGTACTCTGAACTGTGTCTGCTGGCAGTGATAAAGGCTCTTCTTGAGAACACAAAACCACAACTTCCGTCTGGCATGGGGCCACTCAGCCTCCTTCACACCGACTGTCAGGATAGAGACTATATTGGCTTTGATTTGGTCTTTTGAAAACATGGCTGCAGTTTCCTGATAGCATGGCCACGAAGCTGGGAGGCATTTGAATGATCATTTGAGCTGACGCCGTGGAGCGTGGCAGGTTGTTTTGGAGGTCACACCAACTTTCATCCACTTTGCCATGGGCACTTGGGAGTCTTCTGGCAGGTTCAGCTGAAGCCTGCCATATTTCCGAGCCATATTTATCTCTTCTAGAGAGAAACACCAAATGCTATCTCCTTTTCCACGGAACAACTGCACATCTGGGCAAGTCATTCCCTATGTATAAGCTTCTATTTCTTGAATATTCTGTAATAAACCCCACTTTACAGATGGAGAAGATGAGGTTTATAGGTACCAGTTTCCTTACTTGTGGATGAACCGTAAAGATTCTTTCTGAGTGATGGTCTGTCTTTAACCCAACTTTTTTGAACTGACAAATCATGACCAAGTAAGTTCATAGTTCCAAGGAAGTAGAACTTCTTTTAAATTATTTTAGCCATTTCAAAAGGAAGGTTGTTTAACCTTGTCATATCCCCAAACTTGAAAAGCTAAGAATTAGAATGAGGAAAGGGGCTGGGGAGAGGGCTTGGTCTTTAAAGCTCTTGCTACAGTGCCAGTGGAGGACTGGATTTGGATCCTCAGAATTAACGTAAATGACAGGTAGGCGTGGCAGGTCCATGTGGCAAGCCTACAGGAGATGGGATCCTTGAGCAAGCTGGCTTCTGAGACTAGCTATCCACGAGCTCTGTGCTGATATGAGAGAGTCTGCCTCAATGAATCGGAGTGATCAAGTAAGATTCCAGATGCCAGACTTGGGCCTTCACACAGAGACACACACATGCCCACGTACATGCACGCATACCACACACAGAGATACATATGAAAGAGAGAAAAAACAATCGCACTTAGCAATTGGATCATTTTTCCAAAGTGTCTGTCTTGTGATGATGATAGCTATTAGTTACTAAAAGAATTTCATCAGCGCTCAGGAGGCAGGATGATTGCGAATTTGAGGCCATCCTGAGCCATATATTAAGATCCTGTTTTTGAAAATTTTTCCATGATCAAATAAAGCTCAGAACAGATTTAGGTTGCTAAGCAGGTGTGTTTACTGCAGGATTATCAAGGGTTTTAACAGTGTGTTGTTAAATGTTTAACTACCAGGTCTCTGGAGGAAAACTCTGCCTTGCACTATCAGCTGATTTCTGTGGTGTAAATATTCTCATCATGGCCAATTGCCAGCTTCCAACATGGCACCAATAGTCATGAGATAGGTAGATCTTCTGTGATAGATACAACAGACATCATAGATGGAAATACAAGAGCATGTGTGTATTAGTTTTCTGTTACTGTAATAAAATGCTGGATAGAGCAAGAGTCTAATTTTAGCTCACTGTTTTGAAGGTTTTAGTCCATTGGTAGATGAGTCTCATTGTGTTTGGGCTTGTGGTAGGAGAAGTTTGTTCACCTTATGGCTAAGAACAAAACTAAAGAAAACAAACACAACAGAGGAAGAAACTAGGGCCCTACTTTTGAGGACATGTCCTCACTGACCTAAGGCATCCGCCTAGGTGCCATCTATTAATTAAAGGGTCTTCCTCCTTCTAACAGCACAGAACTGGGGACCAGGCCTTTACTGGATAGGCCAGGGATGCCCACCCCTTTGACACTGCAGTACAGCATTGTCATCTACGGAGTTCATACTTGAGAACAGGGCGATTGAATTACCAAAAACAGTTGCAAAAAATTCCCATAACATTTTAAGTTTATGATTTTGTGTTGGTAAGCATTCATAGATGTCCTCAGTCACATGCATAGGCCTCCAGGGGGCCCTTCAGACCCAACCTATGGCAACTTGTTGAGAGCAAATGGTAGGAAATTGGTTAGTTGTTTTCAGTAATGACCATATTAATTTATTTAATGTAAGTCTATGTAATTTAATATTCATAATGACTGTGTTTAACAGTTGGCCCACAAAATTCCTTAAAATTTAACAACTGACTTTTGCAGGCTGGGAAAAACCTGGTCCAGCACACCAACTGCTTATGATTCCCAAGAGGGTAAGTGGTGTGCTACAAAACTCCTAGAGCCGGGACTTTTCTTCAGGTAGCATTTGATAGGATTTATCCTCTACAGAGAACACGTCAGAAACTGCCGATCTATCCAGTGTGGTCGTTTCTTCTCCTTTGTTTTTTCTTCATGGTCAAAGCTCCTGTGGTTTCTCTGACTACTCACAGGCAGCACAAAATAGCACACTTCTACCTTCTACCCACTTCAACTCCATAAATATTTATTGGGCTCCTGCTATATAGAGAATGTTACACCATACTACAGAGAATTCAAGATGACTGAGATTCAGCTCCTGCCCTTGGAGGACAAATACACAAAGAACTACAGTGGGAAGGGGCCTCGGTTAGTGAACAGGAGAAGTATGGGCCATAATTTTTCAAGTTCAAAAGAAACCAAAGAGTTACATATAGCTGTGGATGTTATGGAGATAATCTAGTCCACAGAGGACGTGGGAGTCAGCCGTGCCTCCTGCCTGGAACTGGAAGAGGTACAGCAGAGCGAGGGAGGGAGGCCAGTGTGTGCCTGTGGTTCAAAGGTGACTGTGCAAGCAGTCCTCAGTTCATTCAGTAGACACAGATTGGGAGGTTCCAGTAAAATCCACCTTTTCCAAACTCATATGATTTTATTACCAGCTAGACATAGCTCAAATACTGTTCAGATATAATCATTCAGGCAATATTGTTCAGACATTAGTTAGCTATGTGGATTTACTCTGTGAGTCACCTATTGATTATTCTTTACTGACTTTTCTATAGGATTTCTTTCTTTTTTGTTTTTTGCCTCTCGTTAATTTGTAGGGAGTTCTGGTGTATTATGTTCCACAAGCTGCTGCAAGCTAGCCCTTTCTCCCAGACCACCACCGTCTGTTTAATTTGTCCATGTTACTTTCCAAAGGCCATGTAGTATAGTGGTGAACCGTGAGGGCCCTTAACTCCTACACTTCTAATGTGGCCTTGGACAAGATAGTCAGTCTGTGCTGATTCCTCATTTTTGAAATAGGATAGCTCCAGTGTCTACATTTCAGAGGCATTAGATTGGATAGATGAGCACACACTAAAAACTTCTTAATAAATATTAGACTCTGTCAGTTGGTCTGAAATCTAATTTTTATTTCATCAAATCCATTGACTAGATTTTATAGTTTATATTTTAGAAAGATTTTTTTCCAGAAAATCCCCAGCTTATATTAATTTTATATTTTTATTTTCACATTCAATGGAATGAAGAAGGTTTCTGATTTTGCTCTTCTCTGTATCATGAGCCAACACCATTTCTAAAGGGATCCATCTTTTTTTCTAAGAAATAAGTCTTATGATTTCTTTTAATTTAAATTCTGTTCTCTATAACACTAGTATTAGCATAAATTGAATATACTATGTGTAAATATTAAAACTGCTACCTAAAAAATCTGTTATCTTATCTTTAGCTTATATTTGCTTTTTTCTTATGTATTATTTATTATTTTATGTGTATGAGTGTATTGCCTGTATGTTGTGTGAGTGCACCTGTCATGCAATGACCTAGAAAGCGGCATCAGATTCCCCTGGAACTGGAGTTACAGGTGGTTGTTAGCCACGATGTGGGTGCTGGGAATTGTACCTGTGTCCTCTGCAAGAGCAGACAGTGCTCTTAATGGCTGAACCATCTCTCTAGCTCCTGTTTGGTCTATATTTGATGATGTCGTTTGAATCACCTTAGTTTCTACCTTTTTATACTCTGTGGGTAGGAGAGGGACCAGCTGGGAAGAAGAGAGTTATTGGGAGGGGGAGGGGAGTTAGAAGGACAGCAGGGGAACGAATGTGATCACAGTGTATTGTATACAAGTGAGAGATTGTCAACAAAAACAATGAACCACAATAAATAATATTAGCAAGGGTGCCAGTGATTTTTATCTGTTTACTTTCATTGACATTCTTATGATAATGATATGTCTAAGATGCGGTATTATATAATAATCACACCAGAATGTGTGATAAAATCTCTGGCAGCCGATTGCATGTTTTCCAACCCCTGCTTTCATTTTCTTCTTTCTTGTTTCCCACTGGTTGTGTGAATTTTCGTTTTGTTTATATAAAACTTGTGCTTTCTATTTTTGTTTTTTATGTTAGGCTGCCCTTAGCTCACTAGTCTATTTCAGGGTGTTATCAAAATCCCCCTGACACTGGGCATGTGGCACACGTCTTTAACCCCGGCACACGGAAGGCAGAGGTAGGTGGCTCTCTGTGAAACTGAGACCAGGACGGTCAGCATAGGAGTTCCAGGCCAGTTAGGGCTACAGAGAGTCCCTTTTTCAACCCCCCCCCCCACCAAATTCCTTCTGACATAAATTCTCAGACTTTACTGAAAATACAGCTTTGTTTAGTTTCTCTCACAATCCAATTCTACATATTGATGTTGAAACCACACTCAAATGTTATGTTTTAACCTAAGAAAATTGGTAAATTGAGAAGTTTGATAATACCCAAACTTGGCGCTTGGAAACAAGCACCTTTGACAGGGGTCCAAATCGGTGCAAATATTTTTGGGGACATTTTGAGAAATATCTATCAGAATTTTGAATGTTCCTACTTTTTGATCCATAATTCCTACTTCTGGGAATGTATGCAATGAATAAGAGTTTTTATTATACACTATTTTCCATGATAAAAATATGTTATTGTCTACCTTCTGTAATATTTTAATGTCTAACTCTAAGCACTAAGCATAGTATATTAAGATGCACTTTATATACTATGTATGTATAACATACACACAGAGGCACATAGCACAGACACACACACACACACACATGCATGCACACATGCATACAGACACACATACATAGAAAGGAAATGTGAAGATGCCCCAAAGCTAAGTCTAATTCCTAATATCAAAAGTTTGGGAATCTCTGATCAAATGTGTTATCTTGTTTTCTAAATAATCTTGTATTTCAATAAAGTAAAACTGGATCTTTATGTACTTTATCTTTCATCTGAGTACTTAAAACTCCATGGTAGTTTTCTTAATTTTCGCAGATGGGTTATCTAAGCTAGACAGAAGTTAAAAATAGCTCAACTAAATTCCCATTATGAGTTAAGGCAACTGAAATACAGCCTAGAGCCCAAGTCGACCCCTGCTGTCTTTGGGAGGTGCATTTATTTACAAGAGGCACAATAGGGGTAGTAATGGGTCATTAGTCATTACTTGGTTCTTTCATTTCTGACTCAAGAGTAATAAACCTTATCAAAGGTCATGAGGAATTGTTCACTCGGGAGTCAGTCCACTTTTATGGATTGCCTTAGTCTATTTTATGCTGTTATAACAAAATACTTAATGTCACATATTTTTTTAAGTATTTTATTATTTTTTATTTTGTGTATGAGTGTATTGCCTGCATGTGTGTTAAGTGCATCCGTTCCATGCAATGCCCTCAAAGGTCAGAAGAGGGTGCTGGATCCCCTGGAACTAGAGTTATTGACAGTTGTTTGCCTCCATGTGGGTGCTGGGAATCAAACCTGGATCCTCTGCAAGAGCATTCAGTGCTCTTAACCGCTGAGCCATCTCTCTAGCCCCAATGCCACATAACTTTTATAAAGCAGAAATTTACTTCTCATGGCTCTGGGGACTGGAAAGTACAAGACGGAAGCGTTTGTAAGGATGTATGTCTGGGGAAGCCTGCTCTGTCTCCATGATGGCCCCCGTTACTGCATCTCCCAGAGCGGGAATGTTGTGGCTTTCTATGCAAATAGGACAGGAGGAAAGGAAGAGAGAACTCATTTTAACTTATAAATTTGCTAATCTGGCTCATGAGAGCAGATTTCTTACAACCTAACCTAACCTTCCAGAGGCTGCATCTCTTCATACAGTGGGAACTAAATTTTTACATGAGTTTTGGAGAAGACACAAATATTAAAATCATAGACTGGGAAAGCTCAGTTGGTAGAGTGATTGCCTAGCATGCATGAGGCCGGGGTTTGATACCCAGCATGGTGTAAACCAGGCATTATGGTTCATGCTTGTAATCTCAGCACTGCGGAGATGAAGGCAGGAAGATAAGAAGCTCAAAGTTATCCTCAGCTACACAATGACTCAACAACAATACAAACAACAAAAACAACCAAGGAATGAGTCACTCAAACTATAACTATTGGTCAGTCATCTACATGACTTGGTAATTGGTGAAAAATGGATAATTTCAGTGGGCTTCTATTAGAATTGCATAATGTTCCATGAAATCATAATTTTGCATTGCATTCTTGAAGCAGGCCTGAAAACCACAGAATGAAAGCAAAGGGAAGCGTGGTTTTGGAATAGACGGACCTGCTGAAGCCATGTTCCTGAGGTCTGGAAGCGCGGGCTTGGCAGTGGTATTCGCAGGCCCCAGATAGCCTCACAACAGGAGCTCTGGCAGCCCCCATTTGATTCGTGTTATGTTCAAACAAACGATCTAGCTTCCTGAGGGTTGCTTTGGCTAAATTTCACCTCAGTAGCAATCCTTAGGCCTAAGTGCTCAGGAAGAATTTGCTCAGTGGTCAAACAGCCCTGAAGGTCTAGTGTTACACAATATTCTCCAGCTAAGACAGTTGTCTGCAGACAATACAGGAAAGAAGAAACTGAATAAATGCGCCAGATGAAGCCAGGGTCAGCTTATCCATTTCACAGCTGGTCTTCTGGTGAGACTGAACCATGGTTAGTTCTCAGTTTTTTGAAAATATATTATGTAGAAGCTTCTTATGCCATCAAAGCACTTTGTTCATGCTTTCACCAATGTATTATCTACTTTGTGTAGATTTATTTATGTACCTTTGACAATAGACTTTAAATTCCTTGGGGCTTGAGATCATTTCTTCATCTTTGTATTTTCAAAGCCAAGTATAATACCTGTCTATACTATGGTTATCTGTTGACTAAAGAAGAAAGGTATAAGCCAGTGCCTGAAGTCTACTCATCTTCTGATCATTCAGCATACCTTGAAGGCTAGGGATGTAACTCTGTTGGTAGAGTGCTTGCCCAACATGCATGAAACCCGGGTTCCATCCCTAGAAACGCACATATCAGTTCTGGTGGCACATCTATTATCTCAGCACTTGGGAGAGAGACAGGAGGATCTGAGCATCACAGGTCAGATTAAATTCTTTTTGGTCCCATACCTTCCTATGTAGGAGGAAAGCATTTAAAATTCTTATACTCTTTGAACCATTAACCCCAGTAACATTTAAAAAAAATCATCATACTTTTAATTTGTTTAGTGTGGGGGTGGGCATGTATACACACAACACATGTGTAGACACCAGAGAACAGCCTGAGGGAGTTGGTTCTCTCTTTCTATGTGGGTCCAGATAAACTCAGGTTACCAGGCAAGGTAGCGAGTGCCTTTACCCACTGAGCCATCTCGGTAGCTCTCACCTCAGCAACTTAGTAAGTCTGCTGAATCTATGCTTCTTGCTTCAAGTTACTTCAGTGAACAAAACTGACAGTATCAGTTAGAATCCCTAAATTTCAACTGAGAAATGAGAGATCTTTTTTCAAGCCTCTAAAGATAACCAATTGAAAGGTGAGATTTTTAGGACTGGCTCTTCAGCCGTTGGTATTGCCAGATACTAATTTTTAGAGCTGGAAATAATTGGCAGGACTGATAGTTTTCTTTAGTCTGAGATGCAATATCAACATTTCACTATTTACCTATTAAGGAGATGGGTAAGTAGGGATAGAATAACAAAAATGAAAAATGCATACCATCATTGTCATGGTTAATACTATCAACTTGACGGATCTAGAATTCCCCAGGAGACAAGCCTCTGGGCACATCTATGAGGGATCTTCTGGACTGGGTTCGTTAGGAACCCACCCTGAGTGGAAGCCACATGTTTCATGGGCTGGGATCCTGGACTGTATAGAAAGCAAAGGTAGCTCAGTATCAATATTCATCACTCTTTGCTTCCTGACTGGGGGCTTAATGTGACTGGCTACCTCAAGCTCCTGCTCCTATGACTTTTCTGCCATGATGGACTGTGAACCATGAGCCAAAATAAACCCTTCTTTCCTTAAGTTGTTTTTGTCAGGGACTTTTTCACAGTAATGAAAAAGTATCCAGTACAATCATTGAATTGCAAAAGACCAATGACTCCAACCCACAGAAGATGATTTCTTGGGTGCCAGGCACTTTGATACTATATAATTCCATTTTGTTAAGAAGCTAGGGCAGGGCTGGAGAGATAGCATAGCAATTAGGAGTGCTGACTGTTCTTGCAGAGGACCGGGGTTTGATTCCTGGCACTCACATAGTAGCTAACAACTTGTAACTCCAGTTCTAGGGGATTCGACATCCTTTTCTGACCACCCCAAGCACTGCGCAACTCGGTGTACCTACCTACATGTAGGCAATATACTCATACACATAAAATAAAAGTAATAAAATATTAAATAAATAAGAACTCATTCATTACTGTTCAAATTGTAAAAAAAAAAAAGAAAGAAAATAATAAAAAGAAGGTGCTAGGGCAGGAGAGATGACCCAGTTGGTATAGTGCTTACTATGCAAGCATGAGGACCAGATTTGGATCCTGGGCATCCATGCAAAACACTGAGTGTGGTGCAACACATCTTTAATCCTAGTGCCAGGGAGACAGACTGGCCAGCTAGTCTAGCCAAATCTGTGAGCTCCAAGCTCAGCAAGAGCAATGGAGGAGAACACCCAACATCCACCTCAACCTCCATATGCACGCACACATGAATATACACATCCACACATTTTTTAAAATTAAAAATAAAGAATCTGATGATCTTCTGCATAGGAACATCAAGCTCCTTGTTTTTCTAGATCTTGCTTGCTGAACCACTGTTATCCCATGAACAAGATTAGGTTCCCCACCTAGGGGACCTTCAGTATCTAGACTGGAGTTGCACGTGGCAGATGAGCTTCCAGAACTGTTTGTAGGTAGGGACCAGGGAAAAGTGCATCTTTATTGTAGTCACACGAGGACCTCAAATACAGCAACTTGGATGAGTTGCTTACAACTGAAGAAGTCTAGCCAGAGCATACATTTTTGTGTGTGGCACAGCTTCTGGTACCCAAATGAGCGATGTGGAGAGAACCAAATGAACTCTCATTGACCTACCTGAGCTACTTCTGCCTGGTTTTTTCAAACATACAGAACCTATGAGAGACCGTTGCTTCTGCTGTTAATGATAGCAAAAACGCTTTAACTAAACAGTGTTTTAAAGTTTGAGTTCTTTATTTCATAACAACTGCCATGCAGGAAGTAGGTAGCTATGGCTGTATATTCCAGCTGAGGCTGCCTTCAAGATTTTCAGAGGTTATCTAGGCATCTGCATTTCACTGAATGCAAATCCATTCCCTGCTGTGCTTCAAAGGTCATAATGAAATTCAGGGGAGGACTTTAAATAAAAGCCTGCTCAACAGGAGGAATCTGTGCATGGTACTGTAAATATAGATAAGTACACATGTTTGGAGAGGTCATAGACTCTAGAGAAAAACCTACTACCGCCACTTTCCCAGACAACATAATTTTCTATTCTATTCTCAAAGCATATCTTTACATTTACAGGCAAGGGTAGCTCTGACCATTCAACTAAGAAGCTGCCTTTTGCAGTACATAGAGACTTACAAAATTCCACAACTGGTTACAAGGCAGAGAATAAGTGATTGTGGGCTGTCCAGCCTTAATTGTTACAGTTATAATGCAACTTCTATACCTAAGGCTCAGGGAACATTGCAGAAAAGGGGGTGGAAAAATTGTAAGAGCCAGAGGGACAAGAAGCCTGTTGCTAGTTGATGCATTCTAGACACGACAGGGAAGCTGCACCCATGAAATCTCCACAGAGTGGCAGTCTAACCAGAGCTGCGTAATGACAAAACCAGCTGACATGCCGTTGTGGATGGGAGAAATGTCATGGAGTCTCACATTTAGATGAAGAGCTAGGCAATCAATAGATGCCAAAGGAGAGAGAAACAGTTTTTTCCAGGGAGCCCTGATAGGTTATCTAATCCCAAGTGCTGTGTATTTTTTAAATGTATGGATATATTATAATCATAACCAAAGAAGAGGACAAGAAATTAAGAGAGGGTGGGAGACATGAAGAGTTGTTAGAGGGGAAACTGGGGTGGTGATGATGCAAGCACTGTACTTATAGATGAAATTCAAAAAAAGAAAATTTGTTTTTATTCTATACAACCTTTACTCTCCTAGTCTTTCTTCCTCCTTCCCTCCCTCCCTCCCTCCCTTCCTCCTTCCCTCCCTCCCCCCTCTTCCTTCCTTCCTTCCTTCCTTCCTTCCTTCCTTCCTTCCTTCCTTTCTTCCTTCCTTCCTTCCTTCCTTTCTTTCTTTCTTTCTTTCTTTCTTTCTTTCTTTCTTTCTTTCTTTCTTTCTTCTTTCTTTCGAGACAAGGTCTCCCTCTATCCAAGCTTAACTTACTACTACTGGCTATGTAACTGAGGTTGGGCTCGAACTTATGACAGTCCTCCTAGTTCAGCCTCCAGAGTGCTGGGATTACAGGCATGTACCACTGCATCTGGCTTCAAATTTTCTGATTATGATCATTCAAATGAACATACATCTAAAATAGCATTTTAGGTCTCTTCTCAAAATCGGTTCTCTTAGGATTGGTTTTAGCCCAGAACAGTCTAGACCTTAATATGCATCTGCATCTTTTGAGACAGAGCTGGCCCCAACTGTTGGTTGGATGCAGAATATTAGGATTATTTTTAAGTGTGTGCAGCCATACAGATTAAAAGGCCTAGTCAGAGCTGTCAGGCTGGAATGCTCTATACTTATTCCAGAGACTTTGCTCTCATTCTAATCCCCATTGGAATTCCTGTCCTAGACCAAGGCATGTGGTTTTGAAGGATTTATGGTGGCAAACTTTGGTTTTGTGAGAAGATCTGCTATTTAGAAAATGCAAAAGGCAGTTGGAGCCCAGCCTGGTAAATAAATTGAGTAATCTCACTTTTTAATCTTATTCATATGTGATCAGAACTGAAAAGATTAATTTTCTGATATATTTCATCAACCATATTTGAAAGCAATTTCAAAACAGGATTCCACAGCTGTTTTGAAGAATGGCAGTACCAGGGGAGTCAGCATATAATCAAAAAAGCAACCACCTTAAAGGGAACTTTGAAAAGAAGCTTTTTCTTAAGTCACGAGGGCTGGTTGTATAGCTCGGTTGATAGAATACCTGCCTTCATGAGTCCCTAAGTTCAGTCCCCAGCACTACAAAAACTGGGTGTGCTAGCACACATTTATAATCCTAGCACTCAGCAGGATCAGGAGTTCAAAGTCATCCTTGGGGAGTTTGAGACCCATTTGGGATACACAATACCCTGTTTCAAAAAAAAATCAACAAATCTTATAGGCAGAGGCAGGTGGATCTCTGTGAGACTGAGTTCAGCCTGGTCTATATCAAGAGTTCAGGGCACCAAGGGCTACAGTGAGATCCTGTCTCAAAAAAAGAAAAACAAAACATATAAAGTTTTGTTTCTATAAAACTCCAAATGGCGTTAGTACCTTGATTTCACTCACCAGTTACATTCGGACTGGAACTTGGTAATGAGTCTCTGTGCCCTCTACTAACTTCCTACATGCTGAGATGAGAACTGCTTGAAGCTGGGCAAAAATGCTGATATATTTAAAAGAAAGAACCCAAGGAGCCGTGTAAACAAACCTCAGGGTATTTTAACCAAGAAATTATGGCCAAAAAAGTCTTGCAGCCAGCCAAATACCGAATATTTTATTGTAAAATGGAACTATATTTTTAGACTGCCATGCTTGTCGGCACGCTATTATGATAATAAGTTTAACCATTCATCTAAAAAGAAGGAAAATGAAAAAGAAGATAGAAGGGACCATTTCCACAAGCCCAGTCAACATCCATGGAGACAGACACGGATAACAGATAATTGATAGTCATAAATGTTAGGACAAGTTCATTAGCAGAAATAAGAAATATCCACTGTTGGAAGCAGTGAGATGGGTCAGTGGATAAAAGTGTCGGCTGCCAAGCCTGATGATCTGAGTTCAATCCCTGAGACCCACATGGGAGAACGAGAGCTGACTGCTACAAGTTGTCTTCTGATCTCCACATGCACCCCAGTATGCACACCCACACACATACATATGCACGCATACATGCATTTACACATAAAAGCCTAAATAACCAATAAAAAGAGAAATACATACTGTCAGTTGACAGTTCTATGAAAAGTATTGGCTTCTGTGATGTGTTTTCCAGAACAACATAAGGATAGTTGGAAAATAAATGAATGTTAATTTTGGCTGTGTTTCATGGCTTCTCAGCCATCTTCTTTCCAATCAGTTCATTGAGCCCACTGTTGTGAGGTAGAAGGCCAAAGCAACTAATCAGAGACTTCATTATTTGAATTTGGACATATTTTTGTTACTCAAACAATATATATAGCCATCTTTGACTATTTGGAAAAATTAACTGTCAAAAAGAAAATAAAATTACCCATATGCCCCCCCCATTCAGAAATAAGCACTGTTAAAATTTTGATGTATTTCTTTCTCATTTAAATAGGCAAACATTTTAGTATAAAATTGGAACATATGTATCATTTCATATTTTGATTTTTAATTCACATATTATGTTAGTAGTTGTTGAAAATATTTTTATGAGTTTACTTGATAATCAGCTATATGCATATAATATAAATTTGCCATTGAAATTTTTTATATATATTATTTTTATGTGTTTGAGTGTTTTCCCTGCATGTATGTAAATGTACCCATCCATGTAATACCTGCAGAGATCAGAAGAGGGCGTCAGATATCCTGGAACTGGAGTTATGAATGGTTGTTAGCCACCATGTGAGTGCTGGGAATTGAACTCAGGTTCTCTGCAAGAACAGCCAGTGCTTTTAACCACTGAGTCATTTCTTCAGGTCCCTGTAATTCTTATTGATGGATATGTAACCTTCCCCCAGTTATATATATCTACAATGAAAAGCTTTCTGAGTAATGTTTTATGCACTGTTATTATTTACTTTGTATGCATTCTGAGAAGTGGAATTCTTAGGTCAAAGTTCTTCATCAACAGATCTAGATCCTAATGCAAAACTTTTCTCTCCTCCCCCCTCCCCTCTTTACTCTTTTCTATCTTCTATCTTGTGAGAGAGAGAGAAAGAGAGAGAGAGAGACTCATTATGTAGCTCTGGCAAGCCAAAGACTTACTGTGTAACTCAAGCTGACGTCAGTCCTGTTGCCTGCGATTCCTGAGTGTTGCTACTACAGGATGAACAGCTATGCTGAGCCACATCATTTTAAGTAATATATTTTTGTTTAAAAATAAATGATGGCTCTATTAATATCTTGAAAGTCCTGTAATAATAATCTCTTCTCCACTTCCTTTTCTTTCAAAACAAACACCATACACTCGAACCTTTTAGATCATTGGTCTCCTCTGTTGGGCACATCCATAGAAAAACAAACAGGCTGCATAAGTTCACAGGGATGGGTATTTTGTCCCTCACCTCTTGATATGCCACATGGAATGGGTGGAATTTGTTAAAAGATTCTAATATATATGTAGTAAATACGTTTGGGATGCATGATACGGCCCACTGTCATTCTTTCAAATGTCTTCCTAGACCTTGCTGTAGAGCAAGACTGAGTACCTCCTTTTATAACAAGGAGTTCAGGCACATAAGATTCAACCTGAATTCCTGTGTCTAGAGTGTCCTCCTGCAGGTAAATCATATTGGTCAGACCACATGCTGACAAGTACTCAGATAGAAACCACAAACATTCAACCTGAGGGTTGGTCATATGGATCAGTGGTAGAGTGCTTGCCTAGCACACACCAGCTCTGGGTTCAGTCCCCAGCGCTGTAAAGGAAAGAAGTTGACTTCAGAGGTAAGGAAGCTAAGTTATTCCACAGAGGCGCTTTTAGCTAGGACCCTGGCTGTGGTAGCCTTCCTGGCCCACAAGGACTGGGAAGTCAGAGAACCTAAAAGAAAAGCCAGAGGTGGGAGCAAAGGTACAGAGATGAAGGACTTGGGGTGGCCTGGGAAAGGCAGAGGGAAAAGAGACAGAGTGATCAAGTGTTCAGTGGTCATCACATTTGGATCTTCTGTGTGCACGTTTCAAGTTTCATCAACTGCTCCTGCTTGCTTGCATTGTTTCCTTTCGCTTGAGCTGACTTAAATGAGCTTCTCTTTCTCATGAGTAAATTACCCTGATTGGAACAACAGAATTAGTGATCGGTCTCCATACCATAGTAAAGCTCTTTGGCTTATAAGACTGTGTATTGGTTGATAGATACATCTCTGTATGTTTTTAGAACAAATATTGTTGGTATAACTGTGTATGATGTGTGTATATACTAGTATGCACAGCACACATATGGAGACTGGAGACCAGAGGACAACTTTATGGAGTCAGTTCTTTCTTTCTACCTTTATGTAGCTTCCGGAAATTGCACTCAAGTTGCGAGGCTTACTCAGCAAGCGCCTTTACCCATTGAGTCATCTTGCTTGCCAGTCCGCAATACATTTTTTTTTTAAACAAGGAAAAATTAAAATAAGAACATATGGCTACTGAATGTACCTCATTTGAAAATATTGTGGAATTTTTCCCTCCGATAGATAGATCATATTGGTCAGACCACATGCTGACATATGAATTTGTTCCCACCAAATGAGTCAGTTGAGATTTCAAAATACCAAAAACAACAACAAAAAATGCCCAAATATCCTCAATTGTTCTGGAAGATTTTAAAAAAGAGCTAGTTGGTCTTCTTGGCTTATGCGAACAAAAATAACCAAGAAAACCTGGCTCTGCTCTATTTAAAAGAATAATATTAGCTGTTTCCACTACCCCGGTGGGAATAGAGTTGTAATAAACTATATACTGGATTGGCATGCTTTCAATTTGGGGGCTGTGTGGAAAACATTTGTTATGTAATCCAAGTTAAATGGCGAGAGCAAATTCTTTGTTATTCTGTCTTCCTAATAAGGTGTCTGTCCATGGAGAAGAATGCATCTGCATGGGATGTTTAAGAGACACTTTGCAGTGATGCCAGCCCCTGATCATCACCACCTAGATTAGTGTGTAAGCAATTCAGGTAAGACTCTGGGGATGTGAGAATGTAAACTGGAATGTCCACTGGTTTTTACTTTCATCATAGTGCCCTCTTTTCTGTGGTTTCATTGTCTATAGTTTTAGTTACTCAGTGTTCTCAGAATATTCCATAAAGAATGCCCAAGTTTAAAAAATTTTTTTTCTTAAAATGTTTATTTATTTATTTATTTTTATTCTATGTGTATGAGTGTTATGCTTGCATGTGGGTGAGTGCACCCATGTCATACAGTGCCCACAGAGGAGAGAAGAGGGTGTCAGATCCCCTGGAACTGAAGTTAATAGACTTTTGTTAGCCACTATGTGAGTTCTAGGATTCGAACTCAGACCTTCTGCAAGAACAGCCAATGCTGAACCATTGCTCCAGCTGGTTTATTCCTTTTTTGAGAAAGGGTCATGCAATTCAAATTGACCTCAAAATTTCCATATAGCTGAGGATGACCTTGAACTGCTCATCTTCCTGCCTCTACCCCAAGTACTAGGATTGGAGGCACACACCACCATTCACAGCTGCTCTTGGTTTGTGAGGCATACAGCATTTGGATAACTGTGTTACATTTCTTGCAGAGGGTCATCTCTAAGCTGCCATCTCAGTTGTACCCACAAACAGATGTTTGCACAACTTTATCCAGCTGGAAAGTTCTTGGTGATGGTAGGACCAGTGAATCCCATGGTCTTGTACCTACTGCTCTACTTCTCTTGCTGTACAGCGAGACCCTTGTCTGGGATGATGTTAAGTGAGATCCCAAGGCAATTGTTATCATTCTGGAGAAGATTTCATACTTGTCTGGCTGAGGGTTGGCAGGCACAAAAACAAACTTAATTTAGAATATATCTTTCTTTCAGTCACTCCATCCTAGTTGGAAGTGGTTCAATGTAGTCAACTTGTCAGCAAGTAGGTTTTCCTGGAGAGACGATGCCGAACTTGGAACTCAGTCTTGACTGTTCTGAAGGGCTACCTGTGGCAGTAGCCAGAACAATCTTGTGTATGGGTGGCTGTATTACTCGACCCTTGTGAAACCTCCATGACTGATGTTCTTGACCCTATTGTGCCAATACCAGGGAGGAAAAGGCAGCTGGCTTTTGTCAATGGGTCCAGTGGTTCTATCTCTTTGTTATTTAGAGGGCCTTCGGTAGTAGATGTTCTTGTGTGGGTATTAGCATAACAAACTTAGTCTTTCACACTTAAGTGCATACACCGGCATATGTCCAACTACATGCCTCTTCCTGAGACTCCCTTATCTCTGACTTCTTCATCTCTGCCATTTTCTCTTGTATGTGATACTATTTACGTACTATCTTGGAAAGGAGTAGAGGCACTTACAGAGCTATCAGCTCTTTTTTCAGTATGAAGTTCTTCCTGTACACTCCAAAGACTAATGTGGGTGTTCTGCATACCCAGGGTGCCCCTTTCAATGATATACTTAGGGGTGCAGGAAATGGCCACCAAGTCTATGGATCATTTACTATGAGCTGCAGCTGGGTCAGGACATTATATGACCTGGTTCCCACATCCTTACGCTAATAAGAAGCAGTCATGGCACTTCAGGCTTTAGTAATGAATGTCAGGTCAGACCCTGCATTAAAGAAAGCTTTCAGGATGTCTAAGTGAGCTGGGCACAGTGACACACTTCTGTAGTTCCAAACAACTGGAGAAGCTGAAGGAGGAAAATTTCTTGAGATGTTCAAGTACCTTTTTCCCCATGATATCCTCACTTAAATAAAAGCCCTTTGGAAATTCACCACAATGACTTGCATGGTGCTGTGGGATCCTTCTTCCCAAGGATCCAGTCTTTTTTCTAGTAAGTGGGTCTGTGTCAAACAGGCTCAGGTCTAGACTGGATATGAGGTTTTTTCATTAGAGTGACAGCCCGCTGTTATCCATGCATTGTAGACTTTGAGCTGCTCCTCAAGCAACAGTCTTATGAGCTACCCATCTACCAGGGAGGCCATATTCCTTGGCCTTCGTAGAGCCTCTACACCAGCCAGGTCCCCTCACCATCACCAGAACCTCTTCACATTAGGCCTTCCTGGATATTCATACCAATAATGGCATCTACCTTCCTCACGCATCACCACCCAGACTCTGTCATTTCTGAATGCAATTAACCCCTTGCTACGAGAAGCCTGATGTAGTAGCTCTTCCAAATACCAACTCTGGTCCGCAGAGGACATGGAGCTCTGGCAGAGGCTGTTCCTGTCTGCCTGCCTGCCTGTCCTCACTGTTTTGGTAAACGGGCTTCTCCACTGTGTATGCCATACATTCTCACATGCTCCCTTCTCCCAGCCTTCAGCTTCCTCACCTTTGTCTCAGAAGCTCCAGCCTTTTCTCTTATTCCTGTTGTAACACTCACATTTCCAAGTGGCTCAGAGCTACCCCAGCCATACATCAGCAGTCTTCCGTAGCCTTTGCAAAGGTGTTGAAGTTTGAATGGCAAGAAGTACTTCTCATGTCAACAGAACCTCTTCCCTGTCCAAGTTGATGTTCCTCCATCCATCTATCACCTCAGGGTTCAATCATAGGCATGCCCTCCTGACTTCTGCTAGCACTGGGTAGCCAGGTCCTATAGGACCTTTAGCACAGAGACTGTTCCTTGGCCTAGAAGGCTCCCATCTTCCCTCTATGCTTGAGTGGCTTGATCTTAGCTATTGGTGTGATGTGCAGGAAGATAGATGTGGGTAGTTTATAATTTAGAAGATTCTGTAATGTCTCCGAACAAGGGTATAAGCAATGTTGGACATGGTGGAGGGCAGCCTCAATGAGCAGACTGCGTCTGTGCTCCCTAGCCTCCAGAGACTCTGGTCTTAAGGTTTTGAGTGCACTGAGCCAGGTGTCCCTATTCCAAGTCTCAGAGAACCACACATGTGCTCGAGTTTTCATAAATAGAATTCTGTGCTATTTTTTTTTCTGTTCTGAATTTCCTTTTTTTCACTCAAAAATAAACCTAGGACCTTTTCCTATATGGACAATATAAATTTATATTAGATGGTATCACATAAAATTACTGTTATTCAAATGTTCTGAATCTATAAAAATAGCATTATAGATTGATTTAATAAGTACTCCTCTTCTTGTAGAATTCACCTTTATTCAGTGGCTCTTCCGTTGTTCCAGTTGCTTAGACAAAAAACCTTGGAAGCATTTTCTCTTTCCTTTTGTTTCCCCTTCTTTCCCATATCCAAAATGCCAGCAAAGTCCACCCACTCTTTCTTCAAACTGTGTGGAGGCTCCTGTTGTTCTGTGTCATCTCCATCACTACCACTCTGAGCCACGCTGTCTCACCAGGGTTGTCATAGCCTCCTAATTGGTTTCCTGTTCTGATTACCTTCCACCCAGTAACAAAGGATCCTATAAAACATGAATGAAATCATGTCTCTCCTCTGCTCAAAATCTCCCAGAGGCCTCTGTGATTTTTGTTTTAAATGTCAGCTTGCCACAACCTAGAATTATTTGGGAAGAGAGTTTTGTGGGGAGTTAGCTAGATCAGGTTGGCCTGTGGACATGTCTGTGGAGGATGGTCTTGTTAATTGATGCAGGGAAGACCCAGCCCATGGTGGACCACATTATTCCTTGGGCAGAGGGTTCTGAACAATATGAGACAGGAGAAAGCTAGATAGGATGATAGACAGCAAGAAAGCAGGTGGCGGGGAGCCGTTTGTTCCTCTGCTCTTGACTGTGATGCGATGTGAGCAGCAGTCTCAGCCTCCTGTCGCTGTGACTTCCTCATATGACTGTAACCTGGACTTTTAAACCAAATAAACCCTTTCTTCCCCTAAATTGCTTTTGGTCAGGGTGTTTTCTCACAGCAACAGAAAAGAAACTAGAACAGCCTCCTGCATCATTTAGAACGAGAGCCAGAGTTTTCCATCAGGCCTTTCATGATGGCGTCTCTGGCCCATTCTTCCTTCTAGATTACTCTTCTGACCTTCATTCTCTTTTCTCACACCCACAGATTCCTTTGTGTTCATTGGACACATCTGAAGGGATTGGGAAATTTGGCCTAGTGGCATAGTGCTGGCCTAGCAGGTGCAAGGCCCTGAACTGAAGGGGCTTCTGTTGCAGAGCCTTTGTGCCTGCACTCTACCCCAGTGTCCACGTGGTCTCCCTGACCTCCTCTAGATGCCCCCTTCTTTCATCGAGGTGTCCCCAGCCTCCTCCTTCCTGTCTGTACTCACGTGAGGTGCTGTGCCACATCTGAGTGTTCCCTCACTGGCGGTTTATCTCTCACCCCTCCAGAATGTCAGCTCAAGGAAAGCAGAGACTCTTACCAGCTTTGTTTGCTCCTGAAGAGACTGAAATAGACTGTGATGCCCAGGAGGACACAGAGGGTAGTTTATAAATGGGAGGATTCTTTCCGAAGTGTGCAGCCAAGGATAGCCGTGAATGTGGCCCAATATAGAATCATAAACTTACTTAAAACATGAGATTTTTTTTTTTTTTGCGTTTGTTTTGTAAGCTTATTGGGAAATTCTTGAGCATGGCCTTTGTGGAAGGCAACGTGGTGTTGCAGTGTTAAAAGGTTGGGTGTCAGTCAGTGTATTGTCAGTAAGGCAGCTAAGCAAAGTTGGACTTATTCTGCTGCTTTGCATTCTCAGAAATATTTGTTGGCTGATAAAGGACTGGATCATTTTCAATGGCTTTGCCATCATTTTAGATCCTGTGAGCCATGGCCCTCAAGGATGGTCACTGGCTTTGATCTATGCCCATTACGAATGATACATCCTCAGACATCCTTAAGATAACACCATAAAAGTGAATCTTCTAATCGTAATGAAACTCACATTTCTCAAAAGACAAAGTGAGTTTAATAATTTCGGCCATACTAACAAACAACTTCATTGCATTAACTACCTCAGGGCTGCAGAGTTTGCAACAAATACATAAATAGCGGGAAAATATGTTAACTGAAGAAACACAGATGAATTTCTTTGCAGCCAGATGTAGTGATGCATGCCTGAAGTCTTAGCACTTGGGAGGCAGAGGTAGAAAGATCAGGAGTTCAAGGCCAACCTTGGCTACATAGCAAGTTTGAGGCCAGCCTGAACTCTGTCTCAAAAAAGAAGAATGAGGAAATAGATTAATTAGTTTTTTCACAACATGTTGAGTTTTGTGGGACGGTGTATTGAAGTAGTTGAAGAAATTAATTAAGGAAAATGAATCTCTTATCTTTCTCCAGTGTACAATCTGTCTTTCTTCCTGTCCTTTATTTACTGTCTAGGCAATGACTGGGAACTTCTCATTTAACTCTGACTCCTCTGTCTGTCATCTCATCATCCCCCACCACGTCACAAATAGTCGGCAAGTAGTGTGCATTTGTATCATTTCCTCTATTTTAAAATTCTATTTCTTTTCTAATCCCTGCCCTAGTTAAGCCTCATCTTGGCCAGCTCCTTCAACAACTAAAAAGATAATCTTAAAAGAATCATTTCCCCAAACTCTAAACCTGGAGGGAGACTGGCTTTTTACAGCGTGACATCTATGTCAAGCTGGGATCTCCAGCCAGTCACGTAGCTTAAACTAATGATGTCTTAGCTGCATGCCAAAATTTGTTTATGGAAGCATGTGAGTTATTTATGCCTCTTTCAAACAATGTTAAGATGGAACTTAGAGATTCCCATATCTTGGATTGACAAGTTGGGACACTAAGTGCTTACATTTAGTCTATTGCTATTGTAATAACAGCACCTGTGTTCCCACTCATGAAGTCTGCACTAGATAGACAGTGTCAGTGACGTTTTGTCTATCTTAAGCTAGGACTAAAGGACACTGGAGTACTTTTTATTTACAAGTCCCACTTGTCAGAAACAATTGGAAACTTACTCATAGCTTCAAGATGTTTACAAGTTTTTTAGTTTTTTTCCTTTTTAATTTTAGATACTTCATATTCTAAGAATAATTTTTCTCTCTCATCTCCCAGCCAAGTGCCCGATGCTTTTCTGACTTTATGTCTCAGATCATTAATTCTCCCCTCTGGGTCAGTCTTGTGTATGTAAATGATTATAGAAATGATAAAACAGATGACAAAGTGAAATGCTACAGATTGCAGAGTTTCACAAATGAAAAGACATAAAAGTGTCGCAATCTGGGTGGAGCAGAAAATTGGAGGGGAGGACGGCTATGCAGAAAAATGTCGTGAAAATATTTCAGCTCATGATTGGGTAAACAGACAGGGCCCGGGGTTAACCCAGGCCTCTGTTGGTTGGCCTGTGGCTCAAATAATGTCATTCAGGTGATAGTGGCAGATCCAATGGCAAGATCTCTAAGTGGACTCTACTGTGGTTGTTATGATCAATCAAAGGTACTTTCCTGGTCTTCAATGGCCAAGTTTACCGACCTGAGATTAAATATTCATGTTGTTACTACATAAGGCATATATTTGTAGGGACTGCATGAATCTAGTCAGCCTTGTCGTTATAACACTTTGGATATGCTTTTTTCTGATTTTAAGTCACATGGCATGAAAAGAATTAGTTTTACTAGATTTTAAAGTCTTATTAGTTGATTCAATACTGGGTAAGGGTGTACCTCTTATATTTGTTGAATATACCTGGCAGGCATTTGAAGTACTTAAGCAGCTCAGATGTGGTGAACAAACAAGATTTACAAACTTAATTTCAGCATTGGTAATTGATACTCTTAGTTTATAACATTCATGAACTGAGTGCTAAATTTAAGCCTTGTTACAGTCACAGTAAGCCTTTCTTTCTAGATACAAGGACTGACAGAACTTTAAAAACTCAATCATGTCCTCAGAGCACTTGGTGCTCTCAGGGGCAGAAAGAAAAGCTTTGGGAAAGCCTTGGATCATTTGTTGACTGTTAAAACTTCTCCACTAGTTATCCTCTTTAGCATGGTCTTTGTGGACTTCACAAGGAAGTATGCCTGCGCTCACCTTTGCCCCTTCTCTTTAGAAAATGACAGGGAGGACAGATTTACCCCCACCCCCCACCCCAGCTTCCTAGAGAGGAGTTCACTGTGAGCATCTCTAACTCCTGTCTAACTATTTCATCTCTTTTATTTACATTCGAACCTTCCTCCTAACTATTCCTAGAAGGAAATTCAGTTGTACAGAACAGATCACAATTCACAAAAATGTATCCAGGGCATGGGAAAATGACTCAAGAGCATGAATGAGGACCTGAGTTCAGATTCTCAGAATCCATGTAAAACTAGACACACTAGAGCATGGTTATCACCCCACAGCTCCTCTGCAAAGTGAGAGGCAGAGACAGAGGCTCATCAGAAGCTCAGGACCAGCTAGCCTGGTGGGCAACAGAAAAGCAACAAAGAGACCCTGTCTCAAACACAGTGGGAGGTGAGGACTGGTACCCAAGGTTGTCCTCTGACCTCCACCTCCATACCATGGCGAACATGCATGTCCTATAAGCATTATATGTCTCTCTCTGTGTCTCTGTTTCTGTCTCTCTCTCTCTCTCTCTCTCTCTCACACACACACACACACACACACACACACACACACACACACACACACACACCAAAGATTATAAAAATTAAGTGTATCCAGAAGTTAATTAGTGTCTACCAGGAAAACAATTCTGGGGAAAGTTATTATGCTTTTCCTAACAAGGCATGCTGTTCTTTGTGTCTACCCTTGTTTCTCCAGAATCTCACTTTGTCTTATGAATTCTCTTCTTACAGTGAGACCCAGCATTGGCATTCAGCCCTACCGCCTAGGTTTGAACTGATTGAGTGAACGGAGAATGTTGTCCAATTAGAGAAATCAGTTTATTTGGGGTTACTTACAAAGAATTCATCCCCAGGAAGTGAGACAAAAATTTTGTATGGGGGAGCCAGCATTTTGATCAGAAGTCCATGGACCTCCAGCACACACACCCAAGATGGAGACCAGCTCCAGTGTCTCCTACCCAGCTTTCATGGCTTTCCCGCTAGACCTTCCCCCTCAAATCACTGATTGATTGGAAAGTAGTTGACTCTATTGGCTTTATCTCTGTCAATCACATTCTTGGAGGCATGTTCTCTTGAAGCAGAGAGAAACTCTGTAAATTTACCCCTACACACTGCCCCAGGATTGCTCAGATGTGTATTTCAGTGATTAATCTTTCTCCTCTGACAGTATTATTGAGGCTCATTCAAATCACTATAGATGGTAGCTGTTTGGTGTTCTGACTTTAACAGGTGCTGCTCAAGGTTGTACTGATTTCTACTCTACCACCAAAATAGGCATCCTGCTGCTCTCTGATCATATGAAGACTTGACATGGCCAAAAGTTTTAATAATTTCTAGGCACGTGAGCTTGAAGTCATGTATCTTTGGGGTTTTAATCTGCATTTCTCTGATTATAAGTGAGTTGAGCATCTTTAAATGCTTATTGATATTTCACTTTCCTCTTTTGTGGAATATTCATGCTTTTCTCATTTTTCCTATTGTGTTATATATTTAAAAATTTTAGTAAATCTTGGCACATAGGAAGGTGTTTATATATCACACATATATTATTGATTCATAACCCTTTTTTCAAGATTTAGTTTTATTTTATGTGTATAAGTATTTGCCTGAATGTGTGTGTGTGTGTCCACAGGGGACAGAAGAGGGCATTGGATCTCCTGGAATTGGAATTTCAAGGAATTGTGAACTGTCATGTGGGTGTTGGGAACTGAGCCCAGGTCTTTTGCAAGAGCAACCATCCTCTTAACTACTGCACCATCTCTCCAGTATCTGATTCATAGACATTTTGAGTACCTTTGCCATCCTTAAAAAATGTTTTATTTATTATTTTTATGTCATGTGTATGAGTGTGTTGTCTGTATGTGTGCAAGTACACCCATGTCATGCAATGCCCGAAGAGATCAGAGAGGTATAGGATCCCCTGGAATTGGAGTTACATATGGTTGTTAACTGCCATATGCATGCTGGGAATTGAACCTGGATCCTCTGCGAGAGCAGCCAGTGCTCTTAATTGCTGAGCCTTCTCTCCAGCCCTACCTTTGTCACCTGAAACCTTCATCAGATTTGTGTTCAGCAGGTTTCTTCTCCCACACAGGAACTAATATGTTTGCAAAATTGAACTTTCTGACCTATGAATCAATGAAGTTGATATGTCCCTCCATTTATTTAGGTTTTTAAATCCCCCCTGCGTGCGTGCGTGAGTGTGTGCGTGTGCGTGTGCGTGTGTGTGTGTGTGTGTGTGGTGTGATGTGTTTATGTGTGAGCATGGGCCTGCATGTGCCACAGCACACATGTGGCTCAGGGGACAACACTGGGTGTCAGTTCTCACCTTCTACCTTGTTTTGCCGTCCATCACTGCCTGCCGTGGCTCGCTGGCCTCGCAGCTACCAGGGATTCCCCAGTCTCTGCTTCCCATCTTGCTGTGGGAGCCCTGGGATAATAGATGGCACAACTGTGCTGAGCTTCACTTGGGTTCTGGGGTTCTAAACTCAGGTCTTCACATTTGCATGGCAAATACTTTAACTCACTGAGTCATCTCCCCAGCCCTGCTGGTATTTTTTAATGATCCCTTTCATCAAATTAAGTTATCTTACCCTACTGTATTGGATTTCATTGAACGCTTTTTCTGAATCTGTTAAGATAGTCAATTCTTTAATGTGTTATACTAACTATATCAATCGATTTTCTGAGCTCAAATTAATCTTGTATCTTAAGACAATTCCAACTTGATTATGATATATTACATAGGATCATATTAGATAGAATTCAGTTTGCTAATATTTTTATTTTGTTTTATTTTCATTTTTTCTAGTTTAAAAAATTATAATAATTTGGTAAATATATTGAGGTAATATTTGCTGTTTGCTTCCTTGAAGAGTTTGTTGAGACTAAAGCCTCTGTTTCTGAATCTGAAGAGAACAAACATGCAGGACTGTCCAAGCTTACTGTGGGAAGGCTTTAAATTAGTGATGCAGTTTAGTGACAATTACCAGATCATTCATATTTTGTTATTGTTACTTGAAGCATTAAGATTTTATTTATTTACTAATATTTATTTTTTCTGTGTTTTGTGTGCATGTACTTTACATGCACTATGTGCTGGCAATGCCTGTGGAGGTCAGAAAAGGACATCAGAGCCTTTGAAACTGGAATTCCAGTGTTGTCAGCTGCCATGTATGTGTTGGGACCCAAACCCAGGTCCTTGGCAAGAGCAGTCAGGGCTAATAACCATTCAAGTCCCACTTGAATCATTTTTTATAATTTATATTTTTTCTAAGGATTAGTCCTTTTCCTTTACATTTTCAAGTGTACTCTTTTAAATCTGTTCATAATATCTTTATTATTTACTATATAGATGATTTTATTTTTTCATACCTAAAATTTTTCTTATATCTCTTTTTTTCTTGATTTTTTTTCAAGAGTTTATCTGTTTATTAGTTTTTAAAAGATAAACTGTTTAGGGGCTGGAGAGATGGTTCAGTGGTTAAGAGCACTGGCTGCTCTTGCAGGGAACCCAGGTTCAATTCCCAACCCACATAGTGGCTAACAACCATCTGTAACCCCAGTTTCAGGGGAATTTGACCTTCATGGCATTGCACAACACAAGTACACTTACATACATGCAGACAATATACTTATATGCATAAAATAAAATATTTAAACAAGGATAGACTCTTCAGCATCTTGAATCTCTTTATAGTTTTTAATTAGCTTCTTAATTTCTTCTTATTATTACTTTTTTCTACTTTCCTTGGGTTGCTTGTTTTGCTTTTCAAAACTCTTAAGTTGGACTTTGAATTTTTTTAATTAATATGAGCAATATTATATACGTTTCCCCTTTTGTGAGCATGGAATTTATGTACTCTGTCTCTAGCTTCTTAGTGTTTCCCTAGAAATCTTAACATGCATATTTCATTAGCAGAATTTAATCAAGCTGCATCTTTTTGAGTAATCCCATCATGCTTATCTGCTTTATCTTGCTTCCTCTCAATGGATTTACGTGCTGTTACTGTCAGGTATTTAAATCTCTCTTATTTTAAGTTTGAGTTTCCACAGTTTGTCTGT
This sequence comes from Eospalax fontanierii, assembly GCA_035773235.1. Lineage (NCBI taxonomy): Eukaryota > Metazoa > Chordata > Mammalia > Rodentia > Spalacidae > Eospalax > Eospalax fontanierii. Next base: position 15,864,510 of record CM069545.1, read on the forward strand.
CAAATTATTTTCTCTAATCAACAAGTCACCCCCACTTTGGATTTCGATCTATTCTTTCTAAGTGCAAAGAATGTGACTTATCTCAGCTTTCACAGCCCTCTAGAACCTGGACTTTCAGTCCGACCTGGCTAGGAGAACATCAAAACTTTCCGGACACATTCGAGAAACTCTTGGTCTTTCTGAGAACTGTTTGCCTCAGATGAATTTCCCCTTGCTCGAGATGATCAAGCAACGACCACTGGCTAACCCTTTCCTGTTTTCGAGCCCTGATGCATATGGCTTTCTCTCTAATGAGACAACTCTAGGGGAATTTTCTAGTACTCCTGAAAACCTGCTTTTAAAAGCAAAGGTCATGAAATAAGTCCTCTCTTACTGGATTCTGCCACTTTCTATTGGTTCTCCTTTCCTGTCCCTGAAATCTTGAGGTTTTGTCGACAAGTTAACTCCTTGTGAGGCATGAGATACATGATATGTGAAACCGAGAGCCCTGGTCAAGGGGGAAGCTGGGCCTAACTTGCCAAAATGCATGCCCTGTGCGTTTGGAGGAAACAAATCAGAAAAGTCTTTTAAGGCAGTAGGCTCCAATCTGGCCAGCACAGCACAGAAATAGCTGAAGGGAATAGAAAAATATGACTAGTCACTCAAAAGAGAGACAGCTGTTCCGGAAACAGCCACTGTGAGTTCAAAGCAATTGAATTGCCATTGCTGTCCTGCTAGAAGTGAACTATCTGGTCCTGACTCAGGAGAAACTCAGCTTTAAACTCAGACAGACCTTTAAGTCCATGCTGACGTAAAAGACCCACTCGCTTCGTGTGTGCCCTTTCGATTTCAAAGTCACTCAAAGCTTATTACATACCAAATTCATAAAGGAGGGGGCTGGTGAAGTGGGGGATACCCTGTGACTACATGAAGACACAGTCTAAATCTTCCCTGGCTAGGACATGATTACATAACAACCAGGCCTCAGTATAGGGGCAGTGGAGGCGGTACCCGCAGGTCTTTGACGATGTGTCTACGATGTAGAGTGGGCCGTGGAGAGAACGGAAGTGCGGAAAGTTACTGTGTGGACAGGGAAAATTCTGCGTGCCAAAATCTGTGCGCTAAATGATGGTTTTGGTTTTTCAGAATCAATGAAATGGGCTTTTCTAAGATAGGCAGTCATCTCTTGGTTTGATACTGGGGAAATTCCTTCCATAAATATGCAAAAATGAAGGCTTCTTTTTTCTGTTTGAGAGCTTGTTTGTTTCTTTACATCTCAGCCTCTGACCAGGAGCAGTGTTGTGCGATTGCTTCCTAACTGTATATTTTAAGTTTCACTTTCTTTTCTCTTTAAAAAGACTGTATTTTGAATTTCAGTTATGTGCGTATGTATTTGTGTGTCTCTGTGGGTATGTGCACACGAGGGCAGTGTCTGCAGAGGCCAGAAGAGGGTACTGGAGACCCAGGAGCTGGAGCTGCAGGTTGGTTGTGGGCTACCAATTGTGGTGCTGGGAACTGATCCCAGGTCCTCTGCAAGAGCAGTGGGTGCTCTCAACCACATCCATGTCTCTACCAGGTTTCACTTTTCATTCTCTGCATGGGACCCACTCTATCTACACTTCTGGAGGAATCTTGTCAATATTAGTGATATTTGCAGTTGTTAATGTGGTATCTGTCAAATGGTGTTTGGGGTATATCTTTTGTAAACCTTCTCACAATCTATTTGGTCTCTCTCTCTCTCTCTCTCTCTCTCTCTCTCTCTCTCTCTCTCATCATTATATAGCCCAGGCTGGCCTCAAACCCACAATCCTGCCTCAGCTTCCCAGAGACTGAGATTACAGATATGTGTCACCATTCCGACTTACCTTTTCTTAAGATTGAAATCTCTTGTGTTTTTAAATTCCTGTTTTCAACACAAGGCTGTGTTTCATTCATATTATATTCATTTGGATGATTATAGGTCCTCTTTTTGAGAGAGGTTTTCTTCCTTGCTAATAAATATTTCAAACATATTAAAGTATTTTGTGAGATTATGTTTTTAAAGTTTGTATGTAGATATGCTTTAAGTTCTTTGTTTTATTTGTCCAGTGGCAATAACAGGCTATGTATTATTTTTCATATATGTTAGTTTATTGGAGTCTCACAAAAGTCCTATATGTATGTGTTGTTAGTGGTTCCACATTTTATGTGAAGAGCATACGCACAGAGGGGTTAGGTTATTTTATCACACTGCTCACTAGGCACAAGCCCAAACATCCTGGCTGGCCACACACCCTGGCCTCCCTCTGCTGCTGTCACTTTCCACACAGATGTGCTGAGAATTTAACCTGTTCCTCAAGTTCATTCACATGTAGAAGTTGCATTGATGTATAAAAGCCAATATGATATTGTACAGTATCAAACATGCCAGACACAAAAAGACAGATATTGTATAATTCCACCTTTGTGAGGTAGTTACAGGAGTCAAGTGCACAGACAGGAAATAAAATGGTGGTCACCGGTGGCTGAGAGAAGAGAGTTGAGGAGTTGTTAACAGGCGTTCAGAGTTCCAATTTGAGAAGATGGAAAGAATCTTGAGGATGATGGTGGCAAGGGCCACCCAGCACATGGTTGTGCTTAATACCACTGAATTGTGTACCTAAAAGTGGTTAAAATGGTAAATTTTATCTTACGTATATTTGGTAAATGGAAAAATCAGGAGGCGTCTCTTCTGTGGGCCCATAATTCAGTGACCGCTGAGCATCTACTTGTCACTAGGAGTTTCTAGTCAGTGGAAAAGTTGTATTCAGCTGCTACTCCAAACTCTCAGAAGCTTATAGAAGCTGACCAGAGGCAAGGTGTTCATGAACTGCAAGAGCCTGTACAGATCAAATTCTTTCCTTTATGCTTGATGTGTTGGCTGGAGGTAGTGCGTATTGGTGGAAAAAAGAAACCCGCCTCGGGTCTGACTGGGTGGCCAGGATTACTGCAGGTGCCACTTATGCTCCAGCACAGGGAGGGTAGAACTCTGCTGTCCAGTTGGTGGTCCCCTGGCTGGGCTCTGGGAGGCTGCGCTTGCTCAGGGTCCCAGCTCTTGGGTATACTTACTCCTGAGCCACTGATCATGGGAGGCGGTCTCCTGGTGTGTCAGTACTATCTCCCTGTAGGGCTTCAGGCATGGTCTCCCGCACAGGAACAACTGCAGCTGTTTTATCAGGCACCGTGGTCCCTACACTGACCAGCTTCATCTTCACAGCAGGCCCACTAGCTTGGTGCTAATACTCTTTATTAACAGAAGAGTCCACTCCCTCCACTTAAATTCTCAGATGTGCTGAGAATTTAACCTATTCCTCAAGTTCATTCACATGTAGAAGTTGCATTGATAAAATGTATAAAAGCCATTATGATATTGTACAGAATCAAACATGCCAGACACAAAAAGACAGATATTCAACAAGGGTCCCCCAGAGCTCTCATAGTACCTGGGAATCCATCCCTGCCTTTTCCTCCGTGAAGTGACCAGATGGATAAGATGCTTGCTTTCTTCTTTCCTTCCTTCCTTTTCTTTCTCTCTCTCTCTCTCTCTCTCTCTCTCTCTCTCTCTCTCTCTCTCTCTCTCTCTCTCTTCTTTCCTTCTGCTGGAGAATAGACCCCAAGACTTTGGGTGGGGTGCCAAATTGGGGTTGCCAGGAAACCTGCCAAGGTCATAAGACACAAGAGAACATGGTTTTGCTGGGCTTAATTAAAATTCATTCGTTCAGATTATGTCCTTTTATAAAAGTCATTCCCACAGGAGTGCTTTATTACAGCAACAGAAACGTAACGTAGAGAAGCTCCACTGTGTATCTTTCCCCTTGGGAAAACTCTTCTAAACCCCAGGCCTCTGGATGCCACATGCCAGCCATGCATTAAAGGTACTTTAATTATTCTGTCATTAAGTCTTAGTCCTTGGAGACAGGATGGTTAAATGGAGCATTCGTGTACTTTCAGACAGTTTGGCAGGATATCTTGCACAAATCAGCTGCTCCTAGAATCTTCCTCATTCTTCTATGATATGAAAGACTATTGCACTTTGTTGGCTAGTAAATTCTCCCATAGTTACTTGGCTCAACAGATAACATTATGTGGTACAATAAATCCAAGGCACTCATTTAAAAGTATTAGTTTCCAGCAAGATGGCTCGATGGATAAAAGTGCTTGCCACCAAGTCTGAGGACCTGAGTTTGATCTCCAGACCTCACATGGCAAAAGAAGAGAACTGATTCCCACAAGTCATCTTCTGACCTCCATACATCACTGTGGTGTGCACCCCACCCAAGCACAGACATACACATAAATAGTATTTTTAAAGAGTAAGCATTATAAGAATAAAATGCTGGACAACTCCTTTCTCAGGCTGGTTGACAGGAGTAGCCCTTCCCTGGGCTGGACGTGGGGGGGAGGATTTCCTGAGATCAGCTGAGTAAGGCTCTCAGAAAAGGACCAGTTTATGGGATTGTGTTCTTGATGGGTAGAAGGAAGAAACAGAGCTGGGTGAAATAAAAAGTGCAAACATTCTAGAAAAAAATTCAAGAGGAAAGGAGACAGAATTAAAGAAATTAAAGTTTTAGAAACGAATTTCTCTTAGTTAAAAATTGTTGCTTTGGCTTGACATGTATATTAAGACAAACTGATCTAAGTTTGTGCAAGTTAAGGTAGTGCATACCTGTAATCTCAGCATTTGGTAGGTGGTGACAAGAAGATTATGAGTTCAAGGGCCTTGTTTATATAGGCGCTTGAGGGCTAGCCTGGGTTATATGAGTTCCTGTAACGAAAACTGAAAGGAAAAGAAGATGAGGAGAATAAAAAGGAGGAGGAGGTTGCTCTTATGCAAAAGTATTTCTGCCACATTTTCCATGTTTGCTAAGCTATGCTTTTTTTCTCATTAGTGCAGTTGAGTGCTTTTTGCTTCCATAGCCACCGTTTTTAAACGAGGCTTCCCCAGGAATGGCTATCTCCTTCCTATAAGCTATTGTGAGTTATAAGCTCTTAAGGGGGAAAAGCCTGCCGAAGTGAAAAAAAAATTATTATTGCTACTTTATTGCTTTTGAGACATCTTACACGCATTGCTTTGATCTCTGCATTATTTATTTCCTTATCAGCATGAGTGTTTTTCCCGGGGAATCTCCAGTTTCTGGCTCTGGGTTTCTTTGGCAGGCAGATGTAGCTGTGTCAAACACAGTGGACCCTGGGATTCACCATTCTAAGTGAACATGCTGACTTAACTCTGAAGGCTAAGAAACCATCCAAGTGGAGGGTGGGCAGGGAGAAAAGAGGTATTTTTTTTCTACATCCCTGTCCAATTACATAATAAAGATTTATCATGCCTTTGTCTGAGGTGCTCTGTGACCTGAGGTTGCTCCTTAACTGCATTGGGCTATCACAACCCATTTTTCTGCATTCAGCTTCCCTAATGAAACCCACATGTCTTAAATCAATAAAGCTATTGTTTAGCTTTCTTCTCTTTTTCTGTAGTGCCTTTTGCCTGATCTTTTTTGATTGCATACTTGTTTGTAGGAAATATGGCTCTTATCTAGAATCTTCCCTTAACTCTTCCTCCTTCTTATCGTTTTTTAACCATCATCAGTTTGTTGGTAGGAAGCTATTAAGTGCTCTGTAATGAACTAGTCTAAAGGGACTTTTGTTTATGCAGATTTTCCTTATCATTAATGGCTCGTTTTAGATAGGTTAAGAAATTAAGAATGGAACATTCAATGTTTTTGTTCAATCTTTATAGATACATGCAGGATCTAAAAAGTACCCCTTGTAAACTTCAGAAACTTGCATTTTATTGCCTGTCTCCAGACCCCCCAGTCTGTCCCACCATTCAGCATGATTGAAGCCCTGAAAATACAGGAAGACCCTCTTTGATGACTTTCTGCTCTGGCTGAACCAACAGCCCTTGGAAGGTTGCCTGACATTCTTGCAAGGAGTGTTTACTCATCTCAAAATCCAGGGCTTCCAGACAGAGCCCACCAAAGCTCCAGAGACGGCACAAAGGGTGTCATCTTCTTGAGTGGGCCTCTCTGGGTCTCCCTGAAAACTGTCGGGGCTCATGCAGCTTTTTCAAGTGGCCGAGGCAGGACATACATGCTCATTCCTTTGCCCTGGCTGCTGCTTGCTCCCGGGAAGGATGGGTATGTGGCCGCATGGGCAGGTCTGAGTTGGGATCTTGACCTTCGGCAGCGTGTCTGTTGAGCTTTGTAGCTCTCCCTCCTGTCACTGACTCTCCAGAGGAGACGACGACAAGTGTGGTAGCATCTCCTATGATTCTGCAAGGAATCTTCCTCCCTTTCCTGAGTTATCATGGGAGAACTGGTGGGCTGTGTTAGTGAGGAGGAGCTTGCCCATGGGTGATGCTGATGGAATACTGGGTTCTATGTATGATCTAAAATATTAGTATCGGTCATCTCATTCACCAAATTCCCTTGGGACATAGAGACAGAAGAACAAAGTGAGTGGCTGATCCTAATGCTCATCTTTCCTCACCATCTTGTTCCTCCATCATCCCCCTTGACCATCTTGTGACCTCTTCCCGTGGCCTTTTTTTTCCATTTAAGCATCTTGCAAAAGTCCTAGCTACTGCTTCCATCCCGCTCAGCTTCTTTTTCTGCACTTACTAAAATCACATCCCAAAGTTCTGTGAAAAGTGCTTTGTTATCATTCTGGACCTTGTGTGAGAAGAAGGTGAACTTGAATTCAATCCCACTGGTAGTATATAGAGCTCAGCAGACTTAAAGTCTGCAGGAAGTCGAAACCCCAAGTCAGACCTGCCCACGCTGCCACACGCCCATCCTTCCTGAGAGGAAACAGCAGCAGCGAGGGCAAAGGAGTGAACACATACGTCCTGCCTTGACCACTTCGAAAGCAGCATGAGCCCCGGACACCTCAGTTATGTTCCTGGAAGACACCGAAGAGCCCTGCTCGGGTGTCTACGTCATGCTGAGTTTTCCCTGTCCCATATTCTCTCCCTTGGACTCTCATCTGGACAGCACTTCCCTGTATGGAATGACTTCTCTCCCACTTCTGTAAACGTCTACAGTAATTCCACATCCTTCTGAGGTTCACGTGTTTCCTGCGGCTGGCCCTTCTAGGCCCTCCACTCCTTTGCTTTCTTCAAGTGAGTGAGAAGAGAACAGAAGATGAGGCCGGGAAGTCATGTGGTTCTTGGTGCAAATGTCCTGTAAGAGGAGAATTTTGTGCTTGAAAGTTGAGAGGGTTCCCTGGAGGAGGTTCCAGACAATATCCCAGTGGCTGGAGACAAAGTCTCCAGGCTAGTTTGGGGATTTGGAAAACTTTCTCAGATACGGCACCAGCGCACCAGACTCAGTCTCAGATGGAGATCAACACTACTATTTGAATTCAGGATGTCTCCATGTGTGTTTGTACACATGTTTGTACATGCGAGCATGTATGTAGAGACCAGAGGTTGATGTTGATGTATCTCAGTCACTCTCCACATTATGTTTTGAAAAAGAATCTCTTACTGAACCTGGAGCTCACCGAGTTCAGCAAGACCAGTTGACATGCAAATCCCAGGGTCCTCATGTTTATGCAGCAAGCACTTTACCAACTAAACCATCTCCCCAGCTCTGGAGATGAGGATTTACCAACTGATCCATTTCCCTGGCTCCAGAGACCAGACTTTACCAACTGATCCATTTCCCCGGCTCCAGAGACGAAGCTTTCTGCATTCTGTCTTATTTTAGTAGATGCCTCACAATCTGTCATTAACTAAGGCAGGCGGGAAAATGGGGTTCTCTGAATGTTGTCAGGAGTACACTGGGGACTGAAGAAGTGGACAGAGAAACTGGGGTGACCAGTGGTCACACCTTCGTCATCAGAATTTAAATGACTGGAGAGCTCTTCTCAGCTATAAATGGGGCTCAGCTGTCTTCATAGAAAATAGGACTTTCATTTCTTTAGTGAAAAGTGAAATGCTTCCCCTTGACGGCCCGCCCCACCGTCAGCAGGACTGTCCGACCTTCCAGCTTCTCCATGCCATACAGTCATCTACAAAGTTCGTATTCCAAGCCTCGCTGTTGAGTTATCAAAAATTGAAATTAAAAATAAATCTTGTAATGTTTTAAGTGCGTTTATGATCTTGGGTTGTGTTTCATTCATAGTGGCCCCAGGCTGCATGTAACGCACAGGCTACAGGTTGAGCTACTTACAGCACTGTGTTAACATAGGTGCTGAGGCCTTGTGATAAGCAAGAAGGCAAGGGAGAGAGGAATGGTAATGAGACTTTGTGTCTTAGAACTCCTGGAACCCGAAGAGGAGGTGGTAGTTGCCTTTGAAAAGGAAAGGAATTAGTCCTCCCGCTTCCTAGTGTGTGGATCTAAGCCTCTCACCCCTGCCCATCTTTTCTAGGGCTCTTTTTGGCCCCTCCCAATCTTGACATACCTAATCTTATCCAACAAGCTCACTGGCAAAAAGGAGTGGAGAAGAGAGCAAGGGAGGACTGACTCAAGAGGAAAAGAGGGAGCTCAGCAGGAGGGGTGCTCAGACCCTCTCTCTCTAACTTAGAATGACTCCCCACCTCCTGTGACAGTTCCTCAAGCAGGCATCACAAGTAAAAAAGGCTTGTGGGTGCATTAAATGTGCTAACACAGAAAAAGCCCTTTGAATATTATCCTGATTCCTTACCTGGCAGCTGATGTCTTTAAAATTTTTTTTTAATGTATATGAGGGTTATGCCCACCTGCATGTAAGTGCACCCATGTTGTGCAAAGCCTGCAGAGGTCAGGAGAGGATGTCAGATTCACCCTTCACTGGGCCTGGAGTTATGGTTGTTAACTGTCATGTGGGTGCTGGGAATCGAACCCTGGTCTTCTGCAAGAACAGCCAGTGTTCGTAACTGCTGAGCTCTCTCTCAAGATCCAGCTATTGTCTTTAAATTATGTACAACGTCTCTTTCCACTCTTCTGTGGTGGCTCAGAGTCATGTATCCGTAAGGATTCCAAGTTGTCCTTAACTACGTGAGAACTACTCTTCCTTTTTGGGATGCTGCCTTTTTTTTTTTTTTTAAGATAGAATGTGGAACTAATGAGTTAGCAGTGGCCCCACAAGATCTCAGCACAAAATAAATCACAAAGGAATCTTGACAGTCTTCTAGTTTCTACACTGGAGTCATAGCAGAGAAGCAGAGAAAGGCAGGAGAGGAAGCCTGGTGTTCCTCTATGGTGGGTGCGTAGAAACCATGCCTGCTATAGCTGTCAGCTTATAGCATCAGTCTAGGTGCATCAACAGATGAATGGATAAAGCAAACGAACATACGCACGCACACATACACACACACACACATATACACACATACACATACACACATACACACATATAAATACACACACATACACATAAACACATACACACACATACACACACAAACACATATACACATACACACATACACACACACACACACACATACACACACAAACACACATACACGCTCATTCACCAGAGTACTATTAAGCCAATAAGAACAAAATTATGCCATTTCAAGGAAAACGGTAGAAATGGAGATTACCAATGTTAGTGAAATCAGCCAGTTCCACAAAGACAAGGATATCATGTTTTACCTCATACATAAGATGTCAGAAAAAGAAAATGACATGAGAGTAACGTGGAGGAGGGAGAAGGGAGAAGGGGAAAGAAAGGGAAATAGAGGGTGAATATGGTCCGATACATTACATTCGTGTACAGGCGGAACGAAATCCTGTAATTGATTACATGGTATAATAGGAAAGAAACAAAAGGAAAGATCCAGATAAGACCATGAGGAATATGCCCTCTGACCTCCCTAACTGCCTTTCTTCTAGGTCTCAGTCCCCTTGGGTTGTACCCAGGAAAGTTCCAGGCCTTTCCCCCCAAGGTCACGAGCCTCTCCTTCCCAGGACATGCATGGGCTGGGGTCTGAGAGGTTATCTGATTCTGGTAGGAATGGCTGGGGTATGGGATGACTTGGCGGTGTTTACATTGCAACAGAGAAGAGCATTAACTGAGATTATGGGAGAATGTGATACATATTTTCACTTGCAGGCTTTTCCATTCTCTGCTAGTATTTCAGAGAACCAGGAACTAGAAAATAGATAATGGCTGATTCAGAGAGAGCCCTTACCTCCTCCCTTCATGTTGTGATTTTAAACAGAGACAACCAGAGAAAGTCGTTGCACTCTTCCCACACAGCCCTGGCTGGTCAATAATCCTCACGGTTCTCTCATATCTGAGCTAAATCCTGTGTGTGCAGCTCGACCCGTTATCTTTCCTCCTGCCCTGCGCTCCGTGGAAACAGAAACAGCTAGCAGCTGCTCCTGGCATAGAGCAAAGGACTCCACAGAAAGGTAGCTCACTGGAACAGCCACCCCCACTCCCTGACACAGTTCTGGGGCCCTCCTTTGGTGTTTGGATAGGGTCTTACATTTCAGAGAAGCCAGAGGACCGGTTTTATGTCACTGCTGCATGTGTGACAAATCCTGTGTTTTACTTGGGCAAGCATCAGAAGGTTCTGGCAGCATCACATTCTAGCCTGCCACAGAACTCTGCTACGCTCTCACAGCCTTTCACAGTGTCCGTGGACTCACCAAAGTAGCCGCCGTGGAGGACAAGAACATCCCTCGGGTCAAGACCTACTATATATTCACTTATTTACAGGAACAGTTGTTCTCATGGACAGTGTTAATACCATGAACTTCAGGATCCAAACTCTTCTTAGTCTCATTTATATTATTCAGTGTTTCAGGGAGCATGAATCCCTCCTCAGATTCATAAAAATAGAGAGATGGGCTTAATTTTAGCATGGATTCTAGACTACCTCTTTATAGTGGGTTAGAGTATATACTGATGTTGTTGCCAATACAACGAAAATATATTACGATACCTCTGACTGTCTTCAGAGTGGGATAATTTTCTACTTTTTCTTGTTTACCCAAAACAAGTTTATCTCTACCACATCACCACTGCTTTTCAACTAGGGCCTATGGTGTGCAGAATACTCAAAATAACTTATTGCAATTAAACTAACGTTCTGGGATAGAGAGATGGTTCAGCGGTTAAGAGCAATAGCTGCTCTTGCAGAGGACCAGGGTTCAGTTCCCAGCACCCATAGAGTGGCTAACAACCAACTGTAACTCCAGTTCCAGAGGATTTGATGCCATCTTCTGGCCTTTGTGCACACTACACGACACAGGTGCAGTTACATGCAGGCAAAATATATATACACATAAAATGAAAATAAATAACAAAACAAGAAAGAACCTAACATTTTTTTGAGCACACACACCAAAGATTTGATGCATATTGACTTCCAAGGGTGCCCTGTGGTAGCCATTGCTGATATGTCCATTGTGTATGTAAAGAAATGAAGGCATAGAAAGACTAGAGTCAGGCAGGCCCCATGGTCCGTTTCTTTTGACTATGAACATCCAGTTGTTCCAACAGCATTTATTGCAAACAGCCATCATTACCCCATAGAACTACAGTTCATTATTGTCTAATCCAGTTGGTATATTTGTATGAGTTTGCCTCTGAGTTTTCTGTTCGATCCATTGATCTCTGCCAATGCCATGGTCCTGAGAATTATTAGATAGCATTACTTGTTTCATAAGGAACAAGCAGGCTAGGGATATTGCTTGGTGGCAGAATGTTTGCCTAGCATGCATGAGGTCTTGGGTAAGACCACCAGCACAGCATTAAATTGGCCATGGAGCTACACACCTCTAATCCCAGTACTTGGGAAGTCGAGACAGGAGGATCAAAAGTTCAAAGTCATCCTACATAAAGAACTAGAACTTATCGTATAATTAGTCTCAAAATCAGGTAGTGAATCTATACACTTTCTTCTTCTTTTTTATTTTTAAGCTATTCCAGTTCCTCCTCCTTTCCATACATATTTCAGAAAAATGTTTTGTCTAGATCTACAAAACTCTTTCTGAGATGTTAGAGGTTGCATCAAACCTATATATCAATTCAGACAGAATTGGCACCTTTATGAGGTGAGTCTTCCAATCTGTGAACATTTGTTTTCTCTCAGTCTAGATCCACTTTGATTTCTCTCATCAGGATTGTGGACCTTTCAGTGTATAGATTCTATATATTATTTGCTAGGTTCATATCTAAGTACTTCTTTTAAATTATTTTTATTTATAATTGTTTTTGTGTGTATGTGAGTGTGTGTAGGCACACATGCTGCTTACACATCTGGGGGTCAGAGGACAATATGTAGGAGTCAGTTCTTTCCTTCTACCATATAGGCCCTGGGATTGAACTCAGGTCCTCAGGCTTGACCACAAACACTTTTACCTGCGGAGCCATCTTACCAGCCCCGAGTGCTTCATTTTTAGTCATTGTAAATAACAGATATGTTTCAGTTTCTTTTTAAAAATAAATTTGTGAAGTGTAGGTGAGGTTTTCAACACAATGGGGTGTTCCTTTACTCGTTCATTCATTAACAGATATTTGGCTTGTTTCAATATATTAGCTATTGCGAATGAAGCTGAAATGAGAGCAGGAATGTGGATATCGTTATGGGGTGGTGACTCATTTATGTTGAATGTACACCCAGGAAAGGGACTTCTGGGTAATATGGTAGTTCTATTTTTAACTCCTTTAGAAATTGCTGGCATGTTTTTAATGATCGCTGTGCCAATCTACATTTCTACCAGTGGTAGGCAGGGGTTCCTTTTCCTTTGCACCCTTGCTCCGTTGTTGTTTTGCCATTTTGGATAATAGCCACTCTAACCAGTGTGACCTGATAACTCACACTGGTTTTAATTTACATTGTACCTTTATTTCCTGTGCTTATATGTTTATTGCTAACAGACAGAAATATAATTGGCTCGAGTATGCTTGTTTTGTACCTGTGGCTGCTGAACTCACTTAATCAACCTGAGAGTTACAGGGCTATTCTTTGTGAGATCTCCAATGTGGGCATTCATGCCATCTACAGATAGGGATGAGCTTTGTTTCTTCCTTTGTAATCTGTGGGTCTTGTCCTTCTTTTCTTTCTTTCTTTCTTTCCTCTTCTTTTTTCTTGCATTATTGTGCTGGATAGCACTTGCAGCACTACGTTGAATTACAGTTGTGGGGTTGGGTGTTGTTTTCTTGCTCTAGTATGAGATGAATAGCATTCAGTGCTTACATATGGTTTAAATGTGCCAATCAAAAGGGAGACTGGGGACTGGAGAGATGTCTCAGTGGTTGAGACACTCTTGGAGAGCTGGGGTCTCTTGGAGAGCACCCAGCACCCATGTGGCAGCTAACAATCACCCCTATCTCCAATTCCAAGGGATCCAATGTCCCCTTCTGGTCTCCATGGGCATTGCACACACTGGTGCACTTACATGCAGGCAAAACACTCAAACACATAACTTTAAAAAAATTAAAAGACAGGGGTTAGAAAAATGAATGAAAATATATGACCCGATTATTTGTTTCTAGCAGAAATTCTCTTCAAATATTATGATATTTGAATGGGAAATAAAAAGATAGAACAATATATATCATGAAACCAATAATCAGAGGAAAATAAAAGTAGCTGAAAAACTGTCAGATCAAGTAAACTTCTAAGGAAAGAGAAGTAGTCAGAGATGGCTAAGAACATTACTATGATGATCAGACGGCCAATACATTCAGTTCTTTTAAATTCATCAGGTTTTGATGGTGTGTGTGTGTGTGTGTGTGTGTGTGTGTGTGTGTGTGTGTATCCTAGGATGCATGCAGTCTATCTTGTTAGATGCTGTGTGAGAGCTTGTCAAGAATGAGCATACTGTTGCTTTTGGGTGGTTGGGTGGTACTGTTGCTGCCCAGGAAGTCCTGGCTTCTATTCAGTTTTGTTTACTTCACAAACCCAGTGTGGGGTGGAGTGGGCAGAGAGGGGTGGGGTGCCAATGTGAAGTGAAGATGAAAGCCTTTTCTGACACAGGGAGCCATGCTGTTTTCTGCTAAGTTTGACTGGATAGAGGAGACGGTGTTTAAAGCAATCAGTTTTACTAGGCTGCCCATTTCCAGCTCCTCTGGATCAGAGGTGGCAGGATCTTAATGGAAATTTCCTCTGTGCCCATTGGACTTCCTGTTGCTTGTTTCTTCATCTTTACATTCTAGAGATGAGGGTCAGAGGCCAGGGAAACCAGTGTCACTCTTTGAATCTCAGCTTTCTGGCTGATTTTCTCTACTTTCTCTGCCTTTCAGAGTTTTCTTAAATGGCTTTCTAGTCATGCTGAACAGCAGGAACAGAGACAAGCCCATTGTGCTCATCTTCTAGAAGTGCAAGTCATTTCTTTCTTTTCTTTTCAGATAGGGTCTCCCTATAGTTCGGTATGTAAACTGGGCTGGCCTTGATCTCACAGAGATACACTTGTCTTTGCCTGCCAGGTGCTAGGATTACAGGTATGTGTGGCCATGCTTGGCTTCTTTTGGTTTCAATAAACATGTTAACATGAAAAGACAGTGGATGGGACTGGAGAGTTGACTCAGCAGTTAAGCGTGCTTACTGCTCTTGCAGAGGACCTGGATTTGGTTCTCAGAGCCCACATCTGGTGGCTCACAACTGCCTTGTCACTCCAGCTCCAGGGAGTTCAAGAGTCTGGCCTCTGCAGGAGATGCACATCATCTCAGGCAGGCACACACATACACGTACATAAAAATAATAAATGGATTTTTTTTCATAAGAAGAGGCACGGGGTGCCCGAGATCATGTCCGCTCACTTCTTTCTTCATTTTTACTTTTTATGTTTTGAGACAGGGTCTCTCTGTAGCCCCAGCTGACCTGGAATGTGCTTTGGAGACCAAGTTGTCCTCAGTCTCATAGAGATCCATCCATCACTTGCCTCCCAAGTGCTGGGATTAAAGTAGTCTGCTGCCACACCTAGTGTTTTCTTCTCTCTAAAGCCCCCAAATCAGGCAGAACAATGGCACCCCTTGGAGAAAACGAGGCTGTGATGTCACTTGTGGGTTTGTTAAACTTCTTCTTTTCCACTTCCAGAAAGCGAGATTTAGCCTGCCTGTGTTTATTAAAGTGGTTTGTGTTTAGAGTGTGACCTGGGTCCAGGATGCCAAATACCTCTGGGCACTAAGGTCTCAATGCAGACTAAGGATCAAGTTCAGGTCGCTTGGGTGAATTGTCCCAGCTGGCAGGAATCAGGACTTGGGAAGTTAGTGGCTTCCACCGGAACAGCTCTCGTTCATTTGCTGTGGCTACCATCACAAAGTGCCACACACAGGGTCGCTTAGGCAACAAACGGTATTTTCCCATAGTTGTGGAGACTGTCGGTCTTGGATCAAGATGGTGGCAGGCTCAGTCTCTTCTGAGACCTGTCTCCTTGGCTTGGAGATGGCCCTGTCTCTCTGGTGTCTTTGTGTCGTCTCCTTGCACACATTGGTGCCTTAATCTCGTCTTCTTATAAGGAAGGTTGATTAAGCTTTACCCTCTTCAAAGACCCTATCTCCAAATAAATTCATATTCTGGGATACTAGTTACTAGGATTTCGACATATGAATTTTAAGGTGATACAATTTGGCCTATGACACTCCACAAACAGAAGGTGGAAGCAATGCTGAGACTTCAGGAGGAACCAAGGTAGCAGAGGAAATACCATGATGAACTATGTAGATCAGGCTGGCCTCAGTCTCAGAGATCTGCCTGCCTCTTCCTCCCAAGTGTTCAGAATAAAGGAATGTACACCACATCCAACTTCTGATGTGATTTTGCATCCTTGCTTCTCTCCCTGGGTATCCCGGATCACTAGGGAGATTTTCCTAGGCACTAAATGTATGTCAAATCTATTTTTCTTTTTAAGAAAATATAATGTGCATAAAACTCAAGTGTGCTATCCAATCTTTTAACATGTGTAGGACCAAGACATTGCATGTCTAGCTCTCCAGAAATTACATTATGATCTTTCCAGTCAATCCACGTCTCTTTATCTGGAAGTAAAGACTTTAGGCTCCTGTTATTGACCTTCGTGTTAAAGAAACTAGTCACAAGTATTCTTTTGGGTCTGGTTTCTATTGCTCAGGCATGTGTGTAAGATTCGGTCATGTTACAGAGAATGTTCACGTGTGCTCTAGTGGTGTGCTGCCTCTATTTCCAAGTAGTATACCATTGCATGGATACGCACACAGTATCCATCCTCTTTACTCTCAGACATGTGAGGTATGTTCAACTTGAGGCTATTATGGGTAAACCTGCCGTGAACTTTCTCAAATGTGTCCTTTGGCAAATCTATGGACAAACTACTCTGTGTATATAAACAGGAGTAGGATTGCTTCTTTAAACCAAAGGTACTAATTAAATTAAAGTTGATAAACAGCTATAAGCAAGTTTAAGCTGCTTCTTTCTTTTGTCAGATTATTTTTAACATTGGTTCTACGAACTTCAGTTGTGGATATTATATATCTTCAGTATCTAATTATATCATGAAATTATTGGAAGGTGCACTCAGTTGTGAAAAACACACATACCTAAAAACGAGTGGGTTCATAGTTTACATTAGATGTGAGATGTAGTACAGTGGAAGTTATTCAAAACAAAATTCACTGAAGCAGCAGCTGTCCTTTGACATCCTGACCTGCTCCCAGGTGACGGGAGATATGCTTTTTTTCTTTTCTCTTTTCCGCCCCGTTCCACTTTTGACGGGGGTATTTAAGGAATTTGGAATAATTTAGAACTTTCAGGAACCCAGAGAGAGTGACTAGAAAGACTGTAGGGGATTTGAAACTGACCAGACTCTTACTTGACCATATAATCCCACTCAGCCACACCTCCTCCATTATCTGTAGTTTCACTTGATTCAATTTCAGTTACCTGCAGTCAATCAGAGTCTGAAAGTATGAGGTGGAAATTTCCAGAAACAAAATGGTTTCAAGTTGTGCGTCATTCTGAGTAGTATGATGAAATTTGGGGCCATCCTCCTCTGTCTCAGTAATCATCCCTTTGTCTAGTGTATCCACGCTGTATAAGCTACTCTTCCACTAGCTACTTTCTGGCCTTCTCAGTTAGCAGTAATGGTACAACAGTGCTTGTGTTCAAGAAACCCTTATTTTAATAATAATAGCCTCAAAGGGCAAGCAGAGTGATGCTGACAATCTTATTCCAATGTATTGCTATAACTGCTCAATTTTATTACTGTTGCCATTGAACCTCTACTGTGCCTAACACAAACTTTTTTATAAAGATGTGCAGAAAGACAAAAGTTCATATGTGTAGGGTTCAGTGCTATCTAAGATTTCAGGCATCCAGTTGGGATGTCCAGCCCACGAAGAAGTGGGGACTACTGTATAGATTTGTTGCTTACCTTTTCTGAACCCGTGTCCTTTTCTAACCAAGCCAAGTAAGAACACTGAGTTCTTATGAGATTTCAAAAAGAAAGTGTGTACAATGCATCCTGGATGTCATAAGCTTTGAATAAAGTCCTATTCTCAAGTTTCAGCTTCTTTGTGCTGTAAGGACAAAGGGTATTAGAGCTTTACATAAGGTCCTCTAAATTGAGGGTCATGGAGTGTTAACCCAAGACTAAGATGCTGAGTCCTCAGAAAGTAGAGCAGTTTCCCCAGAAAGCTTCAGGGTGGCTCCAAAGCAGCTTTATCTAGTGTAACAAAGGGACCAGGTCAGCCAGAGGGACACAGTCAACAGCCCTCAGCCTGCCGAGAAGCTGAATGCCCCCATGGAGGACGGTGAGTAATAACCTCAAGGCCTGAGGCAACATTAATGCCCTTCCAGGAAAAGAAGCGATTGACTTCTTGAAAGAACTGGGTTGCCTGCCGCTCGGTCATCCACACTAGCAACTGCAGCCAAGGACAATTAAACTTCCCGACTGGCTGAAGCCATTGTGTGCTCTGGTTTTCTACTAGCTGGAGCCCAACATAAATCCTGACTGACCCAAGATAGTAAAGGAAGTCTTAGACGCAGAGGAACAAAAGTCACCGCAGAGGCTGCAGTGCTAGGAATGAGCATGGGGTTGGCACAGCACAACACACTGCGTTTTTATTTCAGAGGGAGACAGCTTTGAGGGGACATCCAGAACACATCTGCTGAAGTGTCTGGGTATTTCAGGGAGGAGGAGAGGGACTCACAAGCAGTGTGAACAACGAGGCAGTTCTACTCCAAATGAATTAACACATTGAACTAATCAGACCCTTGATAATGAATTTAATTTGCCTGAATTATCACCCAGGCTTCATCACAATTGGAAACTCATAATATTGCCATTTTCCTAATACAATCTAATTCAAAGCATATGACTGTAATATTCTAAATAGAGCAATGTGCTATACACACACACACACACACACACACACACACACACACAGACACACTATGCAGAGGCCGTGGAAGAACATCCACAACATCCTGGATAGCCTGCATTAACCCTCCTGCAAACAAGCCCCAGCAAAGCAATAGAAAAACCAAGGCTCCAAGCCACACCCACATGCTTAACTCACCTCCTTGCTGAGCAATATGGGACTTTGGCCGCAGAACATTTGAACTCTGGATTTCCTATTCATCCACAGATAGCGGTGACCACATCTTTTTAGACTGTCACAAGACATGCTAGTAATCGCATAGTCCAGTGCCCACGGCCATGCTGTGAACAAAGAGCCAGTGTACAGTGCCCATTCTGCCCTGCCAAACACCTTTTGCTCCCCTAGCTGTTCAGGCCAAACTGACTTTGCATGCTACTTGCTCTGATATCAAATCAAGAATCACCCACTTTGAAAGTCTTTTATATGTTGCTTTTGGCTGCGTCGGCAACTGAAGTCACTGTTTCTTGCATCTAGTGACTAAGCAAGGCACCTTTCTCTGTTTCCTGAGTTCCCCCAGCCTTTGCTGATCTAGTCAGCAGCTAGTGATGGCTATAAGTTAGCATCTCGTGTGTGTGTGTGTGTGTGTGTGTGTGTGTTTACATGAGTGTGCAGAGGGTGCGCTCATGAGCCTGTGCAGAGGCCAGAGAAAGACGTCAGAAAGCTCTTGCTGTTGGACTGACTGGCAAGTTCTTGAGGATTCTCCTCTACCTGCTCCCCAATGCTAGGCACACCCAGCTTTCTGTGTGTGTGCTGGGGATTCGAACTCAGGTCCTCATGCTTGTACAACATGTGCTCTTATGCACCGAGCCATCTCCCTGACCCCTGTCCTCATATTCTGAGAGGCCCTGGGGTTAGGAACCTGCTATGTTTACCATTCTGTCTTCAAGCCCTCGAGCAGTTCTTGGTGTGTAAACCTCGACTATTGTGGAATGAAAATTCCTGATCTCCCTAGTTTTTGGTGACTCTCTGTGACTGCTGTCAACTCTTATCACTGTTCTCTCTTCAGTGTTTGGTAACCAGGGCAGCACAGAGAGCCTGTGAAGTATCCAGCCCAGGGCTTTGCTCTACAATAGCTCAGTCTTTTACAAGCCATCTTTCCTACCTGTGTGTGAGGAAAATGATGACCCTTATCAAAGTATTCCTGGTTTATCTCTGAAAGGAACAGTTTACCCAGGTACATCATGTTGAGCACAGCTCGCATCACAATTTCACTTTGCAACCACCCTTCTTTTTCTTTGTCTACACTGCTGGAGATTGAACCCAGAGCCTTGGGCTTGCTGGTTAAGTGCTGTACCACTGAGCTAAAACCTCAACCCCCTTTCTCAGTTTTTTTTCCAGTATTGAGACAGGGTCTTTCTAGGTAACTCAGGCTGGCCGCAAACTCACAGTGTGTGAATTATGGTCATGCACCACTATACTCAGCTAGTTCTCCCTGCTTTGAGTTTTTTAAATTCAATTTTCTGAATATGCAGTTTTACCCACTTCACTTTCCTTACTCTCATTAAGATGATCAAAGATGATAACAAAGCAAAGCCCTGCCCTGGCTAGCCTAATCCTATTATGGCCCTAGTCAATATTTTTCCATTGTATTTATGAGCCTGACCTCTGGTCCCCTTTTTTGCCTGTTTCACAGAACACATCTTTTTGCAGAGAAATTAACCATGCCAGTCCACCTGGAGCTCCCAGAGCTGTGCCAGGCAGGAGTGAACACAGCCACACCATAGTAACCAGCCGTCATCCTGTCTGTCTGCTGCCCAAGAGGGATCTGAAAATAGTTCACATTCACCTTTAAAATCCATTGCTCTGTGAAGGGCTTGTAACACTTGGCAGTCCTGGAAGACTGCCGGAGAAACGGGGCTGTGATTTAGACTACTGGTGTCCAGCTGTAAGACTCCTCGGAGGGGAACAAGCCATCCATTCATGAGGTTGTTGTGAAATTTCCTTCCCAGCAGCTGTTGCAGCTGACAGGGCATATACCTGGAGGAATGGCACTTGGGATTCTTGTTCTTCTTAATGTGCCACTCCGTCATTTGTTTTTGAAATTACTTCCTCTTTCTCTTGCTTAACCCTCTCTGCTTCAACTCTCCAGCCTGGGGACTTGACTTTCTCGTCTTCTAGTTGTTCTTCCTTTAGCCCTAAGGTTAGATGAGTGAACATGAGTCAGGGTTTATAATCTGGAATTTTGAAATCAATTAGTAGAGGAAATCATATATAATTTGTTACTCAAACCAGGGCATGTTGGAGGATGGAAAGAAATACCAGTAATAATTAAAGTAGATATGATAGGGACAGAGTGGGTCTTCACATAGAAGAGGGCTGGCTCCACCAAATGGTGTTAAAAGTGCCAGAAAGTTCAGCTTTCTGTGGTGCAGGCCACAGCATCACCAAGGTCTAGAGTTGGCTGTAGTGCTTAATTTCTTTCTTGACCTTGACCTGAACACAGTCAGTGGAGATTAAAACAGGATTGAGGCTGGTTGTTTCTTGGTTTTCTTATTTCATCTTTAACCTGTGATTCATTTTTGGTTCTATTTCTGTAATTTAAAAATGTCATATTCCATGTCAGGTGTCTCAGCCTCTCTGAATTTGAAACTTATATTGTAAGATTTAAATCTCCGATGTGTGATTCTTGGGTTCTCGTTTAAACTCTGAAACCTAGCTTGTAAGAAACGCACTTTCCAGGTGTTCTTTGCAGATGAGGCTATCAGATCACAAATGTCTCATGACAAGAGTTCTCATGCAGACATTTTCATTTGCTACCTACACCAACGCTATGAGAAACAGCAGAGTTGAATCTCTTTAAAGAATGGAGATGCCACTTTGAGCTGGAGTCAAATTAGGGTAGCCAGGGGCAAAGGGATGTGAACACTCAATGCTAGGAGAGTCCAACGTCAGTCATACTTTTGGTTGAAGCATGAGCATTTAGCTACAGCATTCTCTAACCTACCAGTGCTCCATGCTTTGCTCAGAGTGCATAGAATGCAGTTGTGATTGGAAGCAACAACCGTCACTCCCACCCTTCCTCTAAAGCCTTGCCAGCATGCTCCACTCTTCTTAGTACTGAATACATGGGCTTGCCCAGCTCTGCTACGGCCATTGGCACCTCATTAAATCCCAGTAAATTAAACCAGAACTTCTCCTCTGGACCTTCTGAAAAAATTTTCATCTTTAATAAAAAAGCTATATAAGGGAAGATTCATGTCTCTCCCTTCCAAGTCAGAGGGACAATCCATTCACAACTATGATGGGATGAACATTTCACCATGAAGGCCACTGAGCGTAAAGATACAGGTCACCTGCTCGCTTTCCGTCCTACTAGGAACTTAAACCAACACTGGAATCACTTATTTTGGGTTTCTTGGAATATGAACAAAAAAGCAAACTTTTTTTTTTTTTTTTTTGATACAGAGACAGACTGTATATCCCAGTCTGGCCTGGAACTCCTTATGTATGTAGACCAGGCTGGCCTTGAACTCACAGAGCTCCACCTGCCTCTGCCTCCCAAGTGCTGGGACTAAAGGTGTGTACTATATCTGGCATATAAATGCATTTTTAATTTAATTTAATTTTGTTTTTATTGAGAAAGGTTGTCACATTCACTGTACCCCAGACTGTACTGGAACTCACTATGTAACCATGCAGACCTTGAATGTGTGTGATTCTCTTGTCTCAGCCTTCCAAAGGCTGGGAATGGCTTTATTATTTTTTAAATCAAATTTAGCATGTAGTTACTTTCAGGTAAAAAAACTCTTCAGTGACTCTCCATGTAAATGATATTACCATTGTTTATTGTCAGCCCACACATTTTGTAGTATTTTTTCTAGTCTCTTGAAATTAAGTATCGAGCTAATACAGTTTAAACACAATCTGAAAACTGAAATTTCAAATTTCAGCAGAATATTTTTATATAGTAATATAAGTGAGAGACATTAAGAGATAGACCTAAAGGGAATCTACGTTTATGTGTGTAAGTGCTTGGGCTATGCTGTTCTAGGGGATGATGAGTTAGTCAGAGCTCGCATATCTGTACAGAACTGTTGGTGTATAATAGCTCTCACGTGCAGTCTGTACAGCTCTGCTTCCTTTGACTCAAATCCCTTCAGAGGTACAGACACTGGTATTGTGATTTTTCAAAGGGTGAACAACTCCTGGTGGAGTTCCAAGTCGAGCAAAGAACACTCTTACGTGGACTTGTGGAAGCCTCATTCTTGGAAAAACTCAGTGTACATTTAATGTCGTGCAAAAAATTACTTTGCCATGTTATGAAATACAAAGTCAGAGCCTGAGACTACAGAATTACAAGGGCGTCTTCACCAACATGAATATCTGATAGTACAATTGGAGGTCCCAAGAGACTTTAGACAATTCTTTCATTCACATAGCACACTAATGTTAACCCTTAATGATGATGACTGTCAAAAAACTTCCCTATGCATTTAAAAACATCCCCCAGGGTTGGTCCTGCAACCCTCACGGTAGCAGAAAATAGCATATTCGGTCTGTTTGGGTTCTGGGAGCCTGCCTCATTGCTAACTGCATGCTGTGGGCATGTTCCCAGTCCCTAGGGCAAGGACGAACAGGTGCAGAGAAAGCATAGAAGCCAGGAGAGTGTTGCCTCAGGCTGCATTCTCATCGAGTCTTAACCTTGACGCTTTCTCAGTGTATATGCATTTTTTCATGAACTATTAGAGTAGACGTGGTATCATGCAGATAGAGAAACTAAGATTTTCTTCTTGCCCTCAGGAAGGTAGAAGTCTAAAATAGAGATGGAAAATGTGTAGAACTGAAATAGAACAGAGATTCTTAACCTGAAGTCTCTGTAATGTGCTTCATTGCAACCTCAGCCTCTAGGAGCCATTGCAGTGTTTCCCAGAGACACATTGCCTGTTAGTCTCTGGCTTGCGGTGAACCCATGGCTCTGTTTGTGGGTTTTAATTTTATTTTTAACTTAATGATTTTTTTAAAAAGAATTTCAGTTTTAGGAAGGTAGAAAAGTGCTTTTCATTTTTCTTTTCACTTTCAATATAGTCAATGAATTTCACAAGACATTCAATACTTTGTCATAAAATAGCCCAGAGAGATGACTCAGTGGTTAAGAGCACTGGCTGCTCTTGCAGAGGACCAGGGTTTGAATCCTGACACCCACAGGAAGGCTAACAATTGTCAAAAGCTCCAGTTCCAGGGGATCTGATGCCCTCTTCTGACCTCTATGGGCATTGCATGACACAGGTGCACTTACATACATGCAATTATAACACATATGCATAAAATGAAAATAAACAAAACATTATAGCCCTTTACGTTAGATAATTTTGTTCCATTACAGGCTAATGTAAGAATTATGAGAATTGTTAAGCTAAGCTATGATATTCAGGGAATTAGGTAGAACAAACACATTTGTAGGTTAGGGTGTTTTAAAATGGTGAGTTTATCAGGATGTAAGTTTAAGAGCATCTATCTGTGGTGTGTGTATGTGTGTGTGTGTGTATGTGTATGTGTCTGCACATGTATGTGTAGTACACACAACTTTCCTCTGATAAGGGGGATACAAATTTAATTATATGCTCAGACAACTGTAAGACATAATCAAGGTCACAGATTATCACCTGGGCAGGCTGAATTGTAAGTGGTAGACTCTGATGGATTTTCAGAAATTGCTCTCTGCTCCAACCATCTTGTTTGGACCAGCAATTCAACAGTGAACAGAACAAAACTCACTACCAGGTGGCACTCTGGAGTGTGAGAGATATAGAGGGGCAGATGATGCCCAGGACCTTCGGGAGCACAGAGGACTGATCTGCTCCACTCCAGGACAGAAGAGAACTTTTCAGGAGGAGGCAACAAGCCTTCCTGGGCAGCAGTGATGTGGCTGTATGCATTGGCTAGTTGTCCTGTGTGAACAGAGGGTCCTGGTGAGTGCAGACACTGCCTGGGGCCTGCTGTGGTGAGAGGTGCTGCTGAGGCTTGGATAGAAAGCCTCAGTTGCTTCCCAGTCCTGCTGGGTCAGCTTCTTGGTAAGCAGGCGGCCTTGTGGGATGGCTCTGTTTGCATGACTTGCATTTGGGTGAGTATTCAGAACTCCAGTTTCCATGGGCTATCGTTACTTGTTGAGAGACTGTTTGGAAAGTAGACTGCAGAATATCTGGGTTGGAGGATGAGGGGGGGGTGGTTTCTAACTGGGAAACTATGTGCTGACTATAACCACGTTGAAAAGCAGTGTGGTTTCCACAGGGTGCATTCCGGAATGAGCATATTTCAGTTTCCCCCTGGAACAAGGCCTTTGCTGAAAAAGAAAACATACCTTAGCCATGAAAATGCAGAAACACTCTCCCTCTGCAGTTCCAAGCAGCTTTCTACACAGAGGGTTAATCTGTCCTGAAGCCATCTTGTCTCTGGAAACCCCAAGGATCTTTCCCTGACTTTTCTCCGCCTTTCCACAGATGTTTATGAAGAAAAAACTGGAGTAACTGCCAATTCAGTAGGCTCCTTGCTCTTTTGTGCATTTTAAAGGCATTTGCTGTTTGGGATTTGGAAGAAAATCATGAGAAATGAGAATCTCTCTCTGTCTTGGCTGGAAGTTGGCTCATTGTTTGCAGGGAGAACTGGTTTCCATGGTTTTGGACTACAGACAGCTGCATTTTCTTAAATAGTAGTTTTTACTTGCAACTGGATCTATGAAATAGCCAAAGTGGCCAGTTCCCAACAGCAAAAGCTCTGTGAGTTATCTGAAAATACCCTGAAATGTTATCATTCACAACCAACCGTACATGGTTTTTAGTTACTAAATTCTCCCAGGATAGACCCAATTTGGTCCAAATTCTGCTATATAGAAGGCAGTCAACCATGTTTCAGGCTTATTGTTCTACTCTTAGAAGTGAAAATACTCTTCTCCTTCACGTCACAGAAGATTTGGGGTTGTCAGGGGAGGAAAGTGTAGTGGGGATCTGTAGGATCCAAGGCCTGAGCAAGAGGTACTAGAAGAGTTCATGCCGTTGAGACTGCCACAGGCTTAAGGAGGCCACTCACTGCTACTGAGTCTGTCCTTACAAGAGGCAAATGGCAGACTGTTGAAGAGCCCTCAAGTGGAAGCTGGCTATGGTACTTCAGCCCATTAAACAGGATATAGTTTTTCATATAAATGACAGAACCAATGAGATAGCTAAAAGTGCTTTCTCTACAAGCCTGATAAGCTGAGTTCAATCCCTGGTGCTACAATTAGAATGACAGAACCAATTTCCAAAGGTTGTCCTCTGACTGCCACATCTGTGCTGTGGTACACACACCTCCCCCAGTAATAATAATAATAAATTAAATTAAGTGTAAAGATATCAAACATACTAAAGTGGAAAATAAAGTGTATTTTGTTGTTATTTGTTTTGTTTTTCTTACGGAGCCACTGGTTTGGAATGGAGGAGGATCAGACAGTGAATTGAAGCATTTCCACGGTGAACAGGAATTCTAAGACAAAGTTTAGTATCCTCTGCATCTTTAGAAGCAACGAGAGTGCCTTAGCAGATGGAAAGGTACAAACACATAGCTTTTGCCACCTTGTCAATAAAACTTGTAGCCCTTACGATCCATGCACAACATTTCTGTACTCTTTTTAAATAAGGTTGCACCGTGTGGCTATATAAAGTGAGGATATTACCACAGCATTTTTTAATGCCTTTCTCCCTCTGTGGAATTTAGGGCTGATGCTTCAGAGAGCACCCTGATTCATTTTCTTTATATTGGCTTTACTGTTAGTTGATCTTTCCATTTGTTGGGACATCATAGGTCTGTACCTTTGGGTCAGATCCTGTAGCCCGAGTCAGGCTATGCCTCCCTGCAGCTTTCTCTGAGACAGAGAATTAAGAAGCAGTCTATGCTGTGACCGAATAGCAGCCCTAGATTTAGCATTCTAGGCAGTACCTGGCTCCCCCATGCTCTTTGTCATGTAGGTTATGTTGAACTAAATCGTGTGATTTGAAACTTCCCATTGCCCCTAAGAGGTCTGAAAAAGTCAGATTTCTTCTTTGCTCTGAGGATTGGCCTGAGACTCCTCAGGGGTCTACTTGAGAAAGTTCCCTGAAGACTGCTCTTCAGAGAGTCTCTTCTGGCACTCACAGCCCCTTATCCCTGTAATCCCCTTCATGTGGCTTTCTCTCTCTTCTCTTTTTCTCCTTATCTCTCCTCTTCTTACTCTTTTAAAAAATATTTTATTTATTAGCTTTATTTCATGTGTATGAGTGTATTGCCTGCATGTATGTAAGTGCACTCATGTCATATAATGCCCATGGAGGTCAGAAGGCAGGGTCAGATCCCTGAAACTGGAGTCCGGGATGATTGTGAGCCACCATGTGGGCGCTGGGAACTGTACCTGGGTCCTCTGCAAGAGCAGCCAGTGCTCTTAACCACTGAGCCATCTCTCCAGCTCCTTCTTCTTACTCTTAATGGAACTCTTATCTAGGTTTTACAGGGAGACCTCCCCTTCCCAGACCTTCATATATTGTGCTGTTTCTGTCTAGTGTTCTCCCTCCCACTGAAGACCCAGTCATGGCCCCAAGGCCTTTTCATTCTAACAAACCTCCTTTCTGAAGGGGATATGAGTTATGTGTTGGCTTCCTTTCTGGACTGACTGTTGCTATCTGCTGTCTCCTCTGTTTTGTTCTTGCCTTCTCTACTACATTATTAGCTCTTTAGGACCAGAGGTTATTAAATCTTTAAAAAATTATCATTTTTGTTTTATGTATATTAGTGTATCGTGTGTACCACATATGTGTAAGTGCACCCATGTCGTGCAATGCCCATGGAGGTCAGAAGAGGGCATTAGAGTCCCTGAAACTGGAGTTACGGACAGTTGTTAGCTGACGTGTAGGTGCTAGGAATCAAATCCTGGTCCCTTGCAAGAGCAGCCAGTACTCTTAACCCCTGAGCCATCTCTAGCCTTCGATCTTTTACTTTTGTCATGTATTGTGCTTCTCCTCTGCTATGGCTTGAATTCTGTCCCTCAAATTTTATGTGTTGGAAACTTGGTCCCCAATGCAGCCTGAGCTGAGAGGTGGGACCTTTAGGAGGTGACTGGGTTAGTAATGATCTCTCCTTAGGAATGGTTCAATCACTTTACATTTACATTTTACATTTACATTAATGAGTTATTGGGGTAATGTTTTTGTTATAAGAGTGAACGCTCTGGAAAACTTGACATGTCCTACCATGAGATGGCTTTTGCCATGTCCCAATGAATCAAGAATCGCTCTGCAGATGCTCCACTCTGAACTTCCAAGATCTAAGGTCTAACACCTACTCTTTGTAACTTACTTGGTATTTCATTAACTTAGAGGTACAGATGTGAACAGATGTCTATCTACTCTCCATAGGGCACCAATGACAGACTGAAGTGAGCATTTCACCCAAGTCCAACTTGGTGAACCCACGACTTTGTTGGGCTTCCTCACAGAGCGTGGGTGAAAGGTTAGTCACAGGAGTGTGGATGGCCCCCACACAGTTGTATCACTACAGAGTCCTGCCTTAGCATGGATGGTAAACTCATGGCTAGTTGCATCAGGGAGTCCCACTTCCAGCTAACCTTCTACCTCATATATGCTCTAGCATCTCCTGCGATCCCTAGCAGCGGAGGAAAAGCAGGAAGGAAAAATGACTGGAATCTGAGATGAGTGTCCTGTGACTCTTCCCCTTCCTTCTTCCACAGAGCGTTGACAGCTCCATTATCAGGATCACAGACCTAGCTATCTCTGTATTGTTCTACTTATTTGTTGCTATGACTACTGGGCCAAAGCAATCTCTATTCCAAAATGGAATGAGGTGATCATTCTATGCTGGAGAAAAAAAACATACTATGACATCTGGCTTCAGGTATTTTATCACATCAAGAGAAAATTGATTAATGCACCCACCTAAGGTGGATTTGTGGTCCTCATACAAGAGACCAATCAGGCCCACATCAGACCTTCTTTTAGTGACATTTTTGTCAAGTAGACCTACAGAACATTTTTTGCATGTTCACCACTCTAATCTCTAATCATGGTTGCTGTGGCCACGTGGTTTCGATCATTTAAACACAAATTTATTAATCATCAAATTATAAAATGCAAAACAGGACCCATTCATTGACTAGATGAACTAAAATTGGCTAAAGGTGACAGCAGTTTGGGAAGTCAAGAAAAGGATTATATTTTAATCTGTAGTATAAGCATTGCAATTTTTTTTTTTTTTTTTTTGCCACTGTCTTCTTGACAAGAGCAATTTTTCTCTCTTGAGAAGCTTGAGCTGTGTTACTCTCAATGGAAGACATGTTTGACTCAAGAACCCTGACTCCCTTCCTGGGCACAAATTAGAAAAAATACTACCACTAGTGAAAAGCATTTTGAGATAGGCAAGCACAGAACAGTCCAGAGACCTTGGTCAAATTTCCTCGGAGGAACCTTGCTTGCACCTTCCTGGTTGGCCAATGCCTACCACTTCCGCTCTCGTTTTAGTTTTGTTTCTGCAGCTGTGACGAAAAGCAACTCAGGGAAGAAAGGGTCTGTTTTACCTCACAATTCCTGGTTATACTGTGTCATGTGGGTAAGTCAAGGCAGCAGGAACTTAAAATAGCTAGTCTCATCATAGCTACAGTCCAAAGCCAAGAGATATGAACACAGGCAAGCTCGCTTGCCTATGTTCAGCTTGATTTCTCTGCTCTCAAACAGTTCAGAACTCCTTCCTTAGAGAATGGTGCATCCTCCAGTAAGCTGGGTTTTCCGACATCTATCTACTTAATTAATGCAACTCCTACAGACGTGCCCATAGGCCAGTGGTCTCCGCCTATAGTGCGCTGATGTGTGTAAAGAGAAAAGCACAGATGGAGAAGGGGGCAGGGTAAGAAAGAAGGGAGTGACTGAACAGAAGAGGAAGAAACAAACGGCAAAGGGAAAAGGAGAGACTGTGAATAAACAGTTGACACATGCGAAGCAACCTCAGGAGCATTGCCCCTAGTGCAATGTACAAGATCCCTCCCTGGGGCTTTCTTCCTAGGCAATTCTGGGTTGTGCCAAGTTGGCATTTACAGCTAACCATCACACCTCCTGTGAGTAATTTGGGGTCAGGCACTTCCTGGTAGAAAAACTGATAAACAAGGCCAACTTAAAGCAGTATTGGGCACAAGCTCAGTGAGAGAGAATCTGTCCTTGAATTACCTGTCAGGGAAAACCCTCAGTTTACTATCTCATGTATCCATATACATGATGAGGACACTTAGGCCTAAAATTATGGGATATAGAACACACTCAGATCGCCCAAATTTATATAAGAGTGTCATTCAGAGAAAGTTCTGCCCCAATCCCCAGCCCTGGAGAATGACCTCTCTGCCTAAATTCATAAAAAGAACCTCCCCTAAAAAGTACTCCAGGCTCTTGAGGCTGGGGGACATGGTTCAGTAGTTAAGAGTTCTAGATGCTCTTGTAGAGAACCAGAGTTTGATTCCCAGCAGTCCCACATGGCAGCTAACAACCATGTGTAACTCCAGTTCCAGGGGATCCAATGCCTGTGATTTCCAACACACAGATGGTGGCTAACAACGATCCATAGCTCCAGTTCTGGGGATCTGACACCCTCTTCTGACCTCCATGGCATTGCACAACACAACTGCACTTATAGACATGGAGGCAATGCACTCATACACATAAAATAAATAAACTATAAGTATACATATATACATACATATATACATATATTCATACACTCCAGGCTCTTGAGTCATGTGCTTCCATTCTGTGGAGTGTTTTCTGTGCTTTCACTCTCATTTTAAAAATTACACTTATTTATTTATTTATTTATTTATTTATATGTAAGTGAGGGCACATATAGCATGTACGTGGAGGTTAAAGGACAATTTGCTGGAGCTCGTTCTTTCTTTCTACTATGTGAGTTCTGGTGATCGAACTCAGGATGTTAGACTTGGTGGCACACACTTTTACCTGCTGAGCCGTCTCACTGGCCCACTCTCACTTTTAATAAATCTTTATATTCAGTTCCTCGTTTGAGACCCAAACAAGCTGGAAATCATGCTGCAGGATATCTTCGGTCCCCCTCTGTTAAACAGAAGTCAAACAGCCCACAGTAGTGGGTCAGCAGAGGAAGCTGACACATAATTCCCTTCAGTGAAGTTTATTATAAGAAGAGGGCCCCTCCTTACAACAGCTGATCAGGCCTCAAGATGGCAGAGAAAGCATTAGACAGAAACAATACAGTACATGGAGATCTGAACATGATATAGTCTTAAAAAGGAGAGGCTTTCCTTTAAAGCTGGGAATGGCAAGGGTATTGGGCATCTTCAGAGAACAGCCTTCATCTCTGAACTGAATCTCCTACCAGTCTTTCTGAAGAGTCTCAGATCAATTCCTTGAACTTTTTTTTTTATTATTTTATTTTTTTCTTTATTGTTTTTAATTTTTGTGTAATCGCCTGCATGATTGTAAGTGAACCCCTATGGTACAGTGCTTGCAGAGGTCAGAAAAAAGTGTCAGATCCCCTGGAACTGGAGTTCCAGATGGTTGTTAGCCACCATGTGGGTGCTGGGATTCAAACCCAGGTCTTCTGTAAGAGTAGCCAGTGCTCTTAACTGATGAGCCATGTCTCCAGCCCCTAGAATTCTTTTTAAAAATATTTATTATTTTTAATTTATGTGTGTGAATGTATTGCTTCCATGTATGTAAGTGTGCTCATATGTTATATAATGCCCACAGAGGTCAGAAGAAGGCGTTGGATTCCCTGGAACTAGAGTTACAGATGGTTGTTAGCTGCCATGTGGGCACTGTGAATCAAACCCTGATCCTCTGCAAGAGCAGCCAATGCTCTTAACCATTGAGTCATCTCTCTAGCCCCATCCCTCAGAATTAAGTGAGGGAGAAATGCAGGGATGTGACTGCAGAGATCCCCAAACTGAAGTTCATCTTTTCAGCCCCCAACATCTATGACTCGGTTGACAAATGTGAGCTAACCTCAGGAATATTGTTCCCGGTCCAATTCTATCTCATAAAATTCTATGATAGTTACTTTCTCAAGTGAGGTTCTAGTTAGACAGTAATTTTTTAAAAAACAAATTACTACAATTACAGGAACAGGATTTTTCAAAGAATTTCTTTAAATATCATTCATGCTGGGCAGGGTGGGAGGAACGTGGGTGACAGACTAGAAGAGGAAACAGCAAAAGGAAAGGAAGACACGGTGAAGAAGAGCAGGAGACTCAGTGAAAAGCAGCTTCCTTAAACAATGCGCATGGAACCGGAGAACTGAATTTAGTCAACAACTTGATTCTTATAATCCTCTTTATTCTAATATTTGCACTTAAAGATGTTTAGTTAGAAGGACTTATGGAGAGTGGGGTTTAAAATAGAATATCTGGACCTGAATCACAATGCTGATTTTTTTCTAAGTAGTGTGAGTTGAGGGAACTTCACCCTTCCCACAAGGGTGCAGATCGTGCCAGCACCCTGCCACCATTGTGAAATACTAGTTATTATCAAATCTAGACACAGAACACTGAAGAGTCCTGCTTTGCAAGCAGTTACCACATGTAAACCCCCCAAATCTCTGACACAAAGTAGGTTCCTTTCAATGTGATGGACTAGTCATTAAAACCTCTACATCTTGAAACGATTAAATAAAGTAAATGAGGATGAAATCACAGTTTGAAAATTTTTCATGTGATTGTTTTCTGTAGAAAAACACTTACTCAGTTAATATACATTTAAAAATATTTCCTAATGTGAGACACTGAGTACTCCCTGGGACAAGTAACAAGGGAAAGACCTTATGACCCTTTAGTAAAAACATATACTCTCTTTAAAAACAAGGGTAAGCTATGTGATTAGTATAAGCTTAGGGTAGTTGGTGGTAGGGTGGACATACATGAGGAGACTCAAAATAATGTCCATAGAGCCGAGTCTGAAGCTACTGGGATTGGCAAATAGATAGTTATCCAGACTGCTTCTTTCCTCAATCACTTCGGATCAGTGGGAGTCTGTTATCTTTAACCCTGAGGAAGAAGACACTGGTGGTGAAGATCGTCAGTCAAACAGCATGTAGCTGAGCATACAGCATCAGAAACCCTAAGACTTCCACTGTGCGTCTGCTTGGTTCCTGCCATCTAAATACTTAGTGCTTCTTCAGGGGCTGAGGTTTTTCTCTTTCCACGCTTTGGCTGATAAGGGTTGACACAGTAGAAGAAAGATCAAAGAAGCAGTGCCCCCAATGAATCTTTCTCTTGCCTATGTCTTCATACAACTAGAGAGTTGAATGTACCTTGGGTGTCCCTCTTCCCTTAAAGAGCACCCTTACTTAAGCATGGAGGGGAAAAAAAAATCACACAGTTCCATCCCAGTGTGCTTGAGTCTCTTCAACACTGAAAGTCCCGTTTCTACTCAAGTACCAACCAGGATGATCTTGAGTTGTACAGTCAGCCGTTGACACCTGATGTCTACCATTGTTAATGACACCAGGCTTGCTCGGTAGGAACCCTTTATCAGCCCATGTGTGTTTCTGTACGGGTGATTGGTTACTTACCATTGCTCCAAGGTGGTACATAAAGTTTCAGAACAATTCTCTACTTCTTATGGCTTAAAAATTCGAATAATTTCCACTGAAGTGTGACCTCAACCTAAGTCACAGTGCTTTCCTGTGTGGTCTTCTCTACCTGATGACTGTCCTGCCACACATTGCTAATATGTGGGTTCATTTGCCTTCTTTGACTCCAATTCTTCTGCAACTAATTGGGGTATAGCCTGCTTGGCATTGGTAGAATTACTGTTCAACCTCTTAGCAATTGACCTTGACAAATGAAACCCCAAAGAACATTTAAGTTCTTGCTTGAGGATGTCTTTCTGCTGTGTTAATTTAAAAATATAATAAAAATTATATAATTTACACATACACAACAACAAAATTGCTATTGAGTAACTAAATTTGTTATTATTCAAATAGGGGAAAGAAGTAACACTGGTCCCTTTTCAAGCTGAGAATTAAGCTTCCTGAGTTCTGGGTGGTGTTAGAGTTTGTTTCAGACCACTTAATCTGGGGTCCCCTGGCTGTTCTATCCTGGGGTGTTGACCTCTTTCCCGGAGGCTTTTTGGCCTCTGTGGAAGCTGTGCTGTTTAGTTATAGAATTTATGGTTCACTTACCACCTCTATGTTCCACTCACCATTTTTCTCTCTATATAAATCTGAGATAATGTTTCTAAGAAGACTTGCTACCTTCTAGCCAATTTAACCACTCCAATTTCAGTTAGTCTTTGCTTTTGCAGGCTATCTCAGCTTACCACTTCAGTAGCAAGCATGTATCTTAGGTCTATCCAAATTTCTGATGAAGTCACTTATTAACAATTAGATGGGTTATCCAGAGCTTACTCAGCTCTAATACTATTGAAAGAGAACTTTTAACTCACATGTGACTGTGTTGCACTTCAGGATCTTGAAAAAAGCTCTAAGGCCCTTCCTTTCCTGTCTTCCTTTCTTGTTTAACTGAATTATCTAAGAGGTGTGTCAGGCTTGCTGCTAGTGGTTTTATGACAAATGTCATGTGCAGACTCCACCTCTCTGTAGGTTGAAGGTTAGTCATTCTTTTCCTCAGACCTCCCCTGGGCTCCAGGGTACTTTCTTTGAAGTGAAACTGTCAGGGTTTCACTTGGTTTTTTCACACCTCTCACTCTCTTCATCCACCCCACAAGTCCAAGTTCAAGGCTATGACTTACAGGACCTTTGGCTGGCAATGACACACAGCTGTGGGTGGGGGAACCTCTAATGCAGATAGGTAGACCGACTACAAAGCTGCTGCTGCAAGACCAATGAGCAGACATGATAGACAAGAGTAGAGCACCAGACAATCCAGGAAGCCGGGAACGGACTAAGGTGAGAGCAGGGCGGACATATCCTTCCCCTTTGAAGAACACCTCTGGATTAGGTGCCTTTTAGCGCCCTCCATAGAGACTCATAAGAACTCAGTCCCAGCTGCACTTGAGACCTGGGATGTCACTCAACACCCTGACTTGGCTGCTTAGATCTGGCTTCCTTCTTGAGGCAGATACAATCTATGTCCACTAACTTAAAAACCTGCTACCCACCTTCTCCCTCGTGTTTTGGAATGTTACCAAAAACTGGAAAAGAAACCCCTATAAATCTCTGCTCATCCAGATCTGTCTTGTTTTGTAAAGGGCCCCAGCCCAGTTCCCCAACTCCTCCAGCCCACACTGAGTTCTCCCAGTGAGCCCTGAAGACTGCAGGCCTAAATCATGAAATTCACCCATTAATCATGCTCCACCCCAGAGGGTGTGTGGGGCCAGAACCCTCATAGCACTCGGAGGCCTGAGAGCTGGGCCCTGGGCCAGCCCTGCTCCTCTGCATGCTGGTTGGGTTACAAAGTCTCCATTTCCTCATTAGCATCATTATAGGTGCAGGCTAAACGTGCAGGAGGACTCGCTCTACAACTTCAAGCCTGTGCATTTCCTGTATTAAGGTTGCTTGTTTTAAGCCACAGGAGCAGAAATGGTATTTTATACTTTTCTCTCCCCTGGCACAAGGAACCAATGATTGACCCATTCATTCATTTAACAAGCATTCATCAAGCCTTTGCTATCCACCAGGGTCTATTCCAGACAGTTTATAGCTAGTGGCCAAGCAAATATGCTGCCTGTCCCTTGAAGATTCACCAATCTTGTACTTCAGCTGCACCGGAATCTCCAGGAGGCTTGGGTTAAAACTCAGGTTGCTGGGTTGCTTTCCAGAGTATCTGACTCAGTGGTTCTGTGACCCCTACACTTGTATTTCTAACAAGTTGTCAGGTGCTGCTGCTACTGACATGTGGGGATGTATGTTTTGAGATGCACTGGCTCGCTCGCATCGCAGTTGGTGACGATTCTGTTGTATCTAGGTACTATCGTCTTACTAGCTGGCATCTAAGCTCTGCTTGAGGAGGTATCTGCTATTGTTTGGGGAAGGGGGATACATGGTAAAGCTCACTTGGTCTGGGTGACATCTTTGGATGCCAGCCAGCAGAAGAGACCAGGAGCTCCACAGGGGACAGTGGGAAGGGTGAGAGGGGTTTGTACCCAGAGAAGGGGAAACAAATCAGAAGGGTGAGAAGGCAGGCAGGCATAAAGGACCAGGTGAGATGGGCCAGTTGACCATCTGAAGCTAGGATGGGGTCTGCTGCTGAGCTGTCTTTGTCTCTCTCTGACCCACTCCTCAGCCTTCAACACAGAGGAGCAGGACCCCAGGGATAAGAGGCCAAGGAGGATAACACCAGAACCCAAGGGCAGGGAGGCCCCACAGGCTACCGACCTGGATTTGTGGGGGCCACTGGAGTCTCAGTTGCCTGGTTTTCTGAAGGACCAGGGACCTTCCAAGGTTTAGGGGTTATCAAGGCTGAAAGCCAAGCTATCTGTGAGTTTCAAAGACCCGGACAAAACTGAACGTTCATACTTGCACAACTTTAGCTGGGTATGGTGATGCATACCTTTAATTCCAGCACTCAGTAGGCAGTGGAAGGTGGATTGCTGTGAGACTGAGGCCAGGCCTGGTCCATGTAGTGAGTTCCAGGTCAGCTAGGTCTACAGGGAGACCCTGTCTTAAAAACAAACAAACGAACAGAATACCTGGAGAAGGATTCATTTTATTTAGAGTTTTTATTTTAACTTCAGACCTTTAAAGAGAGCACAAACTGAAATTATTGCAATTAAAATTATACCATATTGTGCTAGAGCTATATACTTTTTTCAAATTTATAGATTTTTTTTTTTGATCTTTGGCAACGTTTTGTCAGAGGGAAAGGATTAGAATTTCTCATGATTCATAATGGGAAACTGAGACACAAATAAATGAATTATAAGCCCACACACTCTAGGTCTCCTGACAGTCCAATCAATGTGTGTAAGAGTCCCCCAAGGGAGACCTTTTGTTCTTAGGGCTCCATTTTCCTTTTAAGTGAGATAGATTCAGAGTTCAAGTCTAATTCTGAGCAAACTGACATTTGGAGTAGTGTTTCTAAGATCCTAGGGAGAAGACTAAAATCATTCTGTCCCTGGTGAGCATCTGCCTCTCAAGCCTTTCCTTTAAGATCTGTACATTATTTGCCTGCAGGAGGGAGGTGGCAGGACTGTGATCATGCCTAGCTCTCCTTACATTTCACAGCCACATGTTCCACTCTGACATAAATCTTGTAACTAAAAAGGTCTACACAAGAGAAGGTTGTGGCCAAATCCTCTGTCTTTGTGGCAACACTTACCCGTCTGTCTTTCTGGCAGACAAACAGATCAATTTGATTTTAAATCAAAATGACGAGTTTCCTGGCAGTGTCATAGGTCTTTCAGCCTTGTCCCGGGTGAATTCTGGAATGAGCAGGACCCAGGGGCCCTCTCTCACTTAACCTGTCTCTAGTCAGGTGATACCAGGTTTACGTGACACTTGAAGACAAGATCATGCAACACTAGACCTG
This sequence comes from Eospalax fontanierii, assembly GCA_035773235.1. Taxonomy (NCBI): domain Eukaryota; kingdom Metazoa; phylum Chordata; class Mammalia; order Rodentia; family Spalacidae; genus Eospalax; species Eospalax fontanierii. The sequence goes on from CM069545.1 coordinate 15,901,273, forward strand.
ACGGTGTTTGTAGTTGAAACAACAGGCAGCCTTCTTGTGGGAGGTAAGAGTGCTGAAGCAACCTGTCCTGTCCTCAGTACCATCAGCCCCACCCCCACGAACACCCTTGAACTTGAGTGAATGACACTCCCATAATGAAAGGACTCCTGTTCGCTAAGCCCTAGAGTGCCTGAATTGTTTCCTTCTCACAATTACCCTTCAAGTAAGCCCCACGGAAGGGAGAGCTAAATCTCCTGAACTTGAAGGAACCTGCCCTGGTTAACAGGTGGTGGAGCTGGTATTAGAACTTGTGTTTCCACAAATCCCTTATTCTTTACTGTGCCATCCACCAGTTCATTAATGCTGAACTGCTTTTGGAGAAGACAAAAAACTTGTGACTTTGCCCACAAATGTGAATTCATCTTTTTTTATTTCGGGGGAGGGGGATGGATTATACTTAGTTTGGATATTAAATGGTTCATTCTTTTTTCAAAATGATGGAGATGGCAGCTTGTGGTTCTTTTTACCTCCTCTTCCTCATCCTGCCTTCCTCCCTCTCTTCTCTAGTCCTGCCCTCTTCTTTTTACTTGACTAGAGTTGGAAAAGCAAAAGATTCTACTTTGCTTCCATGGTTTTCATTGAATTTATTATAATATTGAATTATATATACAGAAACACATGTATATATATAATGTACTTTGAGCATATCCCCGTTCACCTCCTTTTTAATTTTTTTGGTTCACATGACCCAGAGTCTGGAGCCTCTGCTTTCTATAAAATATATATCATCATAGTTTAAGGATAGCATAGCTCTGAACTCTGTGCCATAAGTAACATGCTGAAAATTTGACTTAGAATTCATGACTCGATATCCCATATTTGATTCCAGTTTGATGATAAAGGTTAGGTAATGGAGACTGTGTAGTCATGGCATTTCTTCCTACCCTAAAGATTCTTATCCATTTAACTTCCCGCCTGAATGTGCTGTAGGTCCAAGCTGAGTTCTGGATCTTGAATTGAAAGAATGTGCCAATCAGTTAGTATTCTTCTGGAACCATGTTTATCTACTTTATCTGCGTTGATTTTCTTTGTATGGTGAAGCCCAACTGTATCTGTTCTATTTTTAGTGTTGTGCTGATTTCTAGAGAGGACTTTGTAGTCATCTGATGAAGTATTTCAGCCTTCCAAAACCCAAGGGAAGGGATGCAAAAGGTAGAAAGCAACAATTGGATAGCTGCCTCCCCCTTGATAATGACATTCCATTGTGTCAACCAAAGGGTACCTGATGATGATTTCTTAATTCTTCAGAGCACTGTCAATGGACTCTCATGGGCCCAGGGCATCGGTGAGCTCTCAGCTCCCCCAGACCTCCACATCCAAACAGCCTTGCATGTGCACCATGTGGCTTTGGGGCCTCCACAGTGCCTCTCAGCTCAGGTCCTTCAGTGTCCTTTATGGAGGCAGGAAATCATCCCACACACCTCAGAGCAGAGGGTCATCTGATTCACGAGACCTCCCTGCTTGATTCTTTTAGAGGACAGTTCCCATGATACATGCTTTTCACTCTTCACATTTTTTTCTTCAGATATTTTAAAGATGTTTAAATAAAATGTTCAGGGAGTGTCTCTTAAAAGCCAAAGAGCAGAATTCCAGTCCTGCTAATGATGGTTTTCCAGAGCCGGCCAGTTACTCTGCATATGTGTGCAGGTGCATACCTGTGTGTGGATGTGTGCTCACATGCATGTGAGTATGTATGGAAGCCAGAAAAAATCTTGGACATTGTTTCTCAGGTGCTGTCCACAATTTTTTAATTTAAATTTGTATTATTGTGTGTAGCTGTGTGTGTGTGTGTGTGTGTGTGTGTATGTGTGTAGCTGTATGAGATTCGTGTGTGTGTGTATGTGTATGTAGGCATGCCACCATGTACCTGTATAGGTCAGAGGACAACCTTCGGGACTCTGTTCTCTCTTTCAATTGGAGTGGTCAGGTTTGGCGGCAGTTGCCTTTGCCCTGCCTCCTCTTTTCTTTGGAGATAGGGTCTCTCACTGGCCCGGAGCTCACCAAGTGGCTAGACTGGCCAGCAGGCCCCAAAGATCTGCCTGTCTCTAGCTCTCTAGTGTTGGGATAATAATTGCTTGCCATGGTCCCCCGGGCTTTTTTACCTGGGTTCTTGGGATTGAACTTGGGTCCGCAAGCTTTCCAGGCAGTGATGTCACTGACTCAGCCACCTCCCGGATCCCGCTGACTCCCGTTTCTTTTGAGCATCTTTTTCTCGCTCTCTGCTGTCCACTTCTCCATTTACTCATTCCTTCTGAGTGCTGGTAGGGCCTTTAAGAAAGAGGAGCTGCCCTCCCAGAGGGATTTAATGGCAAGGTAAGGGCCAAATGCCAACTGGGTGTTTGCTATGGTGGGTTCCACAGGAAGACACATCCAGAGGCCTCTGTTAAGTTGAGGCTGGCTCCAGGACTGAGTCAGAAATCAGACGGGTAGTATAATATGTGGCCCTCTGGAATTGTCTGATTTTTTATTTGTTGAGTTTAAGTTAGTTATCTGACTATGGTAGGAAACTTGATAGAGATGTGACAGGTAGAGGAAAACCATCAGAGCAGAAGCTAAGAAACAATCCCTTAAAGCTGTCTGCACCCCTGTTCTAACTCCTGTTTAATATAGTCCAAAAAGCCCAAACACAAATGGTACTGTGTGTTTTGTTGTGTGTCTCATAGATGTGTGTGGCTCAGTCATTTATTGTTTTCATAAGTATTTAATCCAATTTCCATCCAAACAAGTGAACTCACCTTGAGCATTCGAAACATCATCTGACTAGGTTTTCCCAAGCCAAAACAAAGTGCTAGATTAAGAATTTAAAATTTTACGATTTTTATTTTATTTTATTTTTGGTTTCTAAATCAAGATCAACCATATCTCTTATCCTTTTTTCTTTTCTCTGAAGGAGAACACTATTTTGATTTTTTTTTCCTATGTAAGTGTTGAGAAACTTCTAGAAGTCACCATTCATCTTTGGTATGAATGGTGAGCCAAGCTTGCTTTGGTTTTTGAGGATTTCATTCTTTGTATCTGTTTTCAGACTCCAGGAATAGGTGGTCTCCTGAAATAGGTAGAGACTTAGCCGTGACCAGCACTCTGGGTCTGACATTATCCAAGTGCAAGCTCCTTGCACCTGTGCATTCATTATCCTCGGAGGGAGGCAGACTGGATGCAGAACAGTACTTGGAACCCTGTCTTCCTAACTGCTGACTCAGAAAGAAGCTGCATATCTCTCAGTAGCTGTGCTGATTGTTAATACAGAGACCATAAAATTCTGTCAGGAGTATTTGTTTAGCTCAGTCTCCAAAACGAAGAAGAGAATGGAGACCTCTTGCTTTGGTTAAATCATGAAAATCCACGTAGAGGCTTTTATTATACTATTTTTTAATATAACATTTTAAGGGAGAGCTGGGGAGATGGCCCAGTAGGTAAGTGCTTACTGAGCAAACATGAGGACTGGAGTTCGAATTCCCCAGAATCCACATAAATGTTGCACAAGCATGGCGACCTGCCTGCAATCCCCTCACTCAGGTAGGTGGCAACGGAGACTCCTCAGAGCAAGCTGGCAGCTAGATGAGGCAAACTGGTGAGCTCTGAGTTCAAGTGAGAGACCCTGATGCAATATACAGGGTAGAGAGTGACAGAGAAACACACAGCTGTCAACCTGTGATCTCCACAGGCATACTCACACACATGCATGGTATCACACACATGCGAACATATGTCCATGTACCATACACACAAAATGTACTGTATTTTATTTATTATTATTGAGTGTCTACATGTGTGTGTGGTGGTCAGAGGACAACTTTTAGGAATTGGTTTTCTCCCTCCTCGTTGTGGGTACTGGAGATTGAATTCAGGTCACCAGGCTTGACAGCAAATGCCTTTGTCTACTGAGCCATCCTGCAGGCCCAAATTATCTTTTTTAATGAAATAAACTGATGATTGAAAATCAAAATGTGAGCCAGTTCACATTTATTCATTATATATTTATTCATTCATTATATATTTATTCATTATATGTTTAGTGGAGCCCAAAGTAATTTTAGCAACATGGTCTTATCTGATATTAGGTTATTTTCTTAGGAAAAACTCAGATCATCTTACCAACTTCAGAAATATTTTAACAAGTCAAAGAGGAGTTGGTGAAACTGTACCCTCCAAAAAATGAGAAACTGGGGCTGACAGGGGTCTCAAAATTAGGATGGAGTTAAAAGAAGTTAGCCTATAACATCCCCATTTGATTTGTTCTTGTTTGGCCTGCTTGCCTTCTGGGTAACAAAGAACCCATTCTATCTATCTATCATGTATCTATCTATCTGTCTGTCTGTCTATCTATCTATCCACCTATCTATCTGAAATATATCATGGTATATATGATATACAGCAACACACACATATTACTCATCAATGTGTTATAAACTGAAGTTCTCTGAAAAAAAAGCAACCCTCACCTCTGTTAAAGATTCTGTAAGGCTGTTTGGCTGATTAGAACTTCATAGAACATTGAAAATTCAGGGTCAAACTATCTTGAGCCATTTATTGCCCACTTCTGTGTCTATGTCTTTTCAACTATCAGATAAAACCTTTATAATGCAATAACTTACGACTAGCTTCCACCAATCCAAAAGCTGAAATATAGTCAGATAGCACCTAGAACCACTGAGTTTCTTCCACATTGCTGTAATTTGCTACTTGATGTTGCCATCAATGTGTTTGAAAAAGACCTTCATTTATGACTGTGACTGTGGAAGATCATGTAAAAACTTCTACATTGGAACATAGTATTCAGGGCAACCTACATCTGTTCCCAGGTGATGGTCAGTTATATTTGGCTCTGATTACAAAATTGTATCTTATTCCCCTTGAGGTGAGAGCTGTGCTTTGCATGGAAAATATTTTCTAAATTCTCCTTCACCTGATCTGAATGGAAACACAGAACACCTGAGTGTGAGTTTGAACCTGAGAAGAATAAGGATTCTATAACTGAGAAATTTCTGAGTCATTTTTTGAGGCAAATGACCATGAACAATATGGAGAATGGACTGAAATGAATGGGGACATTTCAAATGGCAGATGAGTAGACATGAAAGCAGGCCAGGAAGAGCTCTGGTGACTTGAGAATGCCCCATGAAAGTAGCAGCCTGGGTTGTTCACTGTCAGCCTGGGCTCTGGGCTCACACAGAAGGCCATCTGAGGCTGGTGTGAATCCAGCTCATTGTTCTCTGTGAAAAGCTGTCCCAGCATAATACTGAAATGGACTTGGAAGATAGTGGTTAAGAATAAAGTATGTGCCTGGGGTCCAGGGAGTGAGACTTCTGTGAGGTTGGGAGAGGCAAGCTACACAAGGTAGAGAGGAAAGGTGGTTGCTATGGAATGATTCAGCCAGAGCAGACCAATAGGGCTCAGAAGCGAACACTCATGGAAGATGTGGATTGTTCATCATGGACAGGAAGCTTGAGTAATTGTTGGTTTATTAGTTAAGTTTATATGGCAGAACCTGATAGTCTATCAGGAAAAATCCATGGCTGGCTCTGAATGGCTTGCCTAGAAGTCACTGCTCCAAGCTCTGCCAGAGCCCAATATTCCTGGTGACTCTGGCAGTGACTAGATTTAGGCTAACCTGCTTTGATCAGTTCTAGCCAGGCCTCAGAGTCAACATCCAGATCTAAACCTAGCCTCTCAGCTCTAGTATTTGGTCTCCTAATGTCTTCTCAAAGTCCCACTGGCTCATCTACTTTCCCTGCTCCATTGGATAGCCTCCTCCAACTGTGAACTCCCACAATTCATTTAAAAAAGCTGTTTTAACTTTTTACCAGTTAGTCATCATCAGAGGTTAAGAGAGCTTTGTGTGATGGGAGGCTGGCACCAGTGAGATTCTCCCACAAGTGAAGGTCCGGCTTGAGCATTTGTGGTTTAGATTCACACGTTTACAAGTTACAGTTGCCTGTGTCATGAGTTTTACATCACTTGTGACTAGCTGAGCATATTAAATATGGAGCACCTGCAAATAAATGCATTCACAGGCGCTTTATGTGAAAGTGTTTTAGAACTTGAATGGCAAAGCTCTTGCCCCTTTTCTTTGGTAACACTTTGAGACTATGATGAAGATGTGAATCCTTTCCCAAGAGAAATTACATCAATCTGCTTATACTTATGGGACTTGGAATTCAAGAAGTACACATATCTTCTGATGTGTCATAGGTCCCCTAAGCAAATAGGATTTGTGAATACAAAAGGATATTAGGCATACATTTTAAAATATATTGAATTACACGTTTACCGCAATCTCAATGATAAGTGGAAAATGATATAGAAAAGACAGGCAGAAGGATTGACACTAAAATGTGAATAATGCTTGGATAATGTGGTGGGATTGCGGATAATTTTATCTGTTGTCTTCATTTAATGGTGATACTTGTAGTAGTGAACCCCACTGAAGTAGTTGGACTTATGTTAGATTTTCAGAATAGAGGACAGAGTTTTCAAAAGCAAATTTAAAGAGAATCTCATGACTGCTGGGGAACTGCTGTGTGTGCAGAACTTACCAGTTTGTAGGAACACATGATTCATGGGAATTCTCCTCTTGGTCTTCTGATTGGTTCAGAGATGAAGGCCTAACTCCAGCTAAACCAACCAGTATCTCTTCCCAAGATCATGTGAACTGGACCTAGCAAGGAGCCAGGTCCTCTTCCGTGACAGAATGAGAGCTTTTGGAGTTCTCAGAGACATTTTCTGCTTGCCTACGTGCAGACGGCTTTGGAGTCCCCAGCTGCAGCTGTCTTGAAGTCCAGCTGTGCCCCAATCCTTCCTGCATTTTGACTCTTCATTTCTTTTCCTGGTTTTATAGATAGCCTTCTGCTCTTCCAGCAAAGTTCCTTTATGTCTGAACTAGTTATAGTTGGCTTTCTGGCTTCTGGAACCAAGGGCACATTTAACAAAAGTCAAGAATGAAATATAATTCTAGTTTTGAAGTATATAAAATCACCAGTACTTCCTGTCACCAAAAGTAGCTGGCTGTGTGTCTGGCCCTGAGCAGCATGGAGGGAAGGACACGAACACAGATAAGTTGGATGACTGCCTCGGATCTAGAGATCATCCTGGCTGTTAGGGAGGCTGAATGGGTCTTGGCTCTGTGAAGAAACAGACAATACCAGGGTTGTTCAAACTTAGGTTATAACCATAAAAATTATGATCTTGCCTCTCATTTTATGAATGCGATTCATGGGCTAACAAATTTACAAGGTTATGAAAGATACGTATATTTTCTAACTCAATGAGCTAGAAAAAAATTTCCTATATTAATTGGACAACTGAAGGCATCTGAGCTCTGCTAAAATCTCAGTAAATGGGAAGATACAGAGATTGCAAGAATAGCTATTGTGCTCTTCATAGTAAGGCACTGGGACGTGGCTTTATTATGCTAGGAATATTTGACATAATGAAACTCTAGAATCTCTCTCTGTCTCTCTTTCTCTGTCTCTTTTTCTCTTTCTGTGTGTGCAAGTTCATATATGTAAGCATGCATGTTGCACGTGGAAGTCAGAGGACAATGTCAAGTATCATTCCTCAAGTGGTGCCCACATTGTTTGAGACAGAGTCTCTCACTGGCCTGGGACTTGCCAAGTCATCTAGGTCAGCTGGCTACAGAATCCCAGGATTCTATCTGTCTCTACCTGCCCCCAGTACATCATCACAGCTTTATTTTTATTTTATTTTTCTGATGTGATGAACTTATTAAAAGGAAAGGGGTCAAACTCAGGTTTTGCAAGGAACACACTTTACCAACTGAGATAACATCTCAGTCCCAGAACGACCTTCATTGAAATATAATTCATTCCATTGAAAATCTGCACCTTCAGATCCAGTTCTATCTGGATCCACACTGAAAACAAGGAAAGTTAAACTGCCTAGATGTGTTTTCACTGAGTTTAGAATAGCCTGCCCAACCTGACATATGAGGCAGTCCATTTCCCCCTTTCGGGGCTGGTTAGGGGCACACAGTGAAAAGCAAAGAATGTTGAGGTTTAGCTAGACAGGATATCAGATAATCAGGCCAGCTTGAATGTTTTCATTAAGCACCACACTCTCCCCTACATTGTTCCAATTCACTAAAAGCTGAGTTCACATGTCTTCGACGTTGATATTGTTATTATAGTAGACTGAGACTGAGTCCTTTGCTCTGGTGTGCCTGATGATATTTTTGGATGGTGCTAGAGTTTGGATCTGAAGGCAGGGCCATGCAATCCGCAGTTTCCACGGTACTTTCAAACTGGATAGAATCTTGGTGTTTATTGTGAGTTTTCATATAAACTGTCAAATTCCTTTTCAGAACCTTACAAGTGTTACTGTATCAGCAGAGTAAGAGTTATTTCTCTACACTCTCTTCTTGGTCCACTTAATGCATTTAAATATGCTCACCCTGAAGTGTCAATGGCAGTCTCCTTGCTTCAGTCCCCAGTGTCTTGGGCTATGGATGAGGAGGAACAGGTTTTCTTTTTGTTTCTTAGCATTCTGTCTATATAAGTAAAGTTGGAGAATCAAGATGTCCTTTGTACATCTTTTACTTTTAGTTGCTTTATGTCAATTCTTTACAGGTTAGTAATTGTGATCCTCTGTGTGTGAGAGTGTGTATGTATGTATGGTATATGTATGTGGTATATGCTCATGTGTGTGCTGGTGTGTGTCTATGATTTGAATGTGGAGGCCAGAGCATATCAGGTGTCCTGCCCTACCACTCTACCTTAGTCCCTTGAAACAGGGCCTCTCACTGAAGCTGGAGCTAGGCTGACAGCCAGGAAACCTCAGCAATCTCCTGTCTCCACCCGCCTCTGGCACTGGATTATGAGAACGCAGGCAACCTTGCCCACCTTTTTACATGAGTGCTGGGATCCAAATTCAGTGCTATTATCTGCTGAACCAGCTTTCCAGCCCCAATTTAGTCCTTTAATCTGCCATATTTAAAACAAATACAGATATTCCTTATTTGTTGTTTACTTTCAAGGTTTTACTACTTTTTTTTTTTGTGATCTTGGTCTTCATGCCTGTGTTTAAGCACCGCCCTCCCTCAAACCAGAGTTATTTGATTAGTGTTCACTTGTGTGATACAAACAAGTACTGTGAATACACTGGGGAAGAGAGATGTATTTGAGTCAATTAAATGGAATCATCCAAGATTTGAAGAATATTTTTTATTTATGCATTTTTCTATGCTATTTTAAAAGCAAGAAAAGAGAGCATATTCCCTGCCAGTCAGGAGTGTTAGTGGGATCTAAGGCTCTGTGTGGAGGGAGAAGCCAGTGAGACTTGCCCTGCCCCTATGGATCTGCGATTTGGGGGAGTGTTCTGACCAGTCAGGGAAAGAGCCAGCAGTCCGGATTAGCCAGCAACCCTGAGCAAGTTACAGCTAAGCGCACACTGTTGTCTTTTCACCTGACCAGCACAGGAAGGACACGCAAATCCAGCAGTGAACTGAATGTTACTGACAAGGAGGAGGTAGGTAGGATAGAAGTTGGCTCTATCTTTCCAGCCCACCCTCCCACCAGGTGAGACACTGATTTGCAAGGACCAGGGGAAGGGGCCACTTTTCTTACTTCCACTCAACGAACCTTTCCTCTTAATGCAGAATCGCTGCTGCTTTCTTTTATTTCCTTGAGACTAAGATTTGTGCTAAAATGATACGTAGAACGTGGGAAAGGTCATGACAGGTGAAACATTGGCCTTAATCCAGGAGAGTCTTGAAAGGTTAGGTTTGTCTGCAGTTAAACATGTATAAAAATGCCCAAATGAGGATTTGTTTTGTTTCTGGGCTGAGGATTGAATCCAGGGCCAAGAGTTCAAATGCTGCACTCCCATCAGCTTGTTGGGGAAACCCTGAAGTTATATTCCAATGACTGAAGAAAAATCAAAATAGTTTCCTATACATTGGCTTACAACAACATAATTTAGACAAAAGATGTCAGGGGGTTCTAGAATCAAGTCTACTACCAACTATGTGACCAAATAAATCTGTCTGCCTCTTTGAGCCTTTGTTTCCCAATCCATAAAACTGTCTACATATGAGTTTGAGAAAGCATTAATGACATTTTAAAACGTGATATGATACTATACAAATGTACAGCATGGTTATGTCTGACTGAAATAAAATATTACCTCTGTTTTGCAAGCTCTCCAGTTCAATAAACTATCGTATTTTTAACTTGTGGATTACAGAACATTAATCTAAAACTATTTAAAATTTACCGTGTCTCAATGCCACATTTGTGGTAATTTGAATGAGAAATGTTCCTTATGGGCCCGAGTTCTTGAACACTTGATCAGCAGTTGGTGGAGCTGTCTGGGAGGTGACTGAATCTTTAGGAGGTGGAGCCTTGCTGGAGGAAGTATGTCAGTGAAGGTGGGCTTTGAGAGTTTATTATCTTGCCCCATTTTCAGATGGTTCTCTGCTTTGTGTTTGGAACGGAAGACATGAGTTTCCAGCTTTTGGCTCCAGCTGCCAAGCCTGCTGCTTGCTGGCCGTCCTTCCCTTGCCATGATGGACTCTTATTCCTCTGGAACTGTGAGTCAAAATAATCTCCTATAAGTTACCTTAGGCGATAGTGTTCTATTATAGCAACTGAAAGGTAGCTTATGGAGCTTATCAGCTAGAACACCCTTTGTGTGAATAGATGTCAAGTGCAGACATTGCTGTTGATATCAGGGTTTAACTGGCTAATAATACATTTCTAACTCTGGAAGCCTCTTACCTTCTAATCACTTCAGCAAGTGGAAGGGAAGATTTTAGGTGTACAAGTTATTTATGAGGATGGTAAGAAATGTCTGATGCCTGCTTTTCTTAGGATGTAATTCTGTGTGTGTGTTGAGGTTGGCCTTTGGGATCCTTAAGTCACATGTGTGAACAAAAGTTCCCCGGGGTGGGGGGGGTGGGGAGGCTGATAAACTAGAGTTTAGAGTTTGGAATGTTGTGGGTCCAGAGCCTATTTACTATTTATCTTGGGCCACCTTTAGGCCCGAAATAGCCATTTTTGTCTACTTCTGTGTCTAATCTAAAATCCTGTGACTAACAGATAAAAACCTTTTGAAATGTATTAATTCAGCAGACCACCAGCTTCCACCAACGCAAGGGCTAGGAGGCCTATCAGAGAGCATCAAAGGCTAATAGCAGAATTCTCCCTGCCTTTGTATAGCCCACCTATCAAATGCACCCATCAGTGTAATTGAAAAGTGTGTTGATTTGTGACTTTCTTTGTTCTGTTACTATAAAAAAAAGCTCATGCCATTGCTACCTGACTGGAATATGGAATTCGGAGTGACCTAAATCTGTGTTCCTGGGCCATGGACCCTCATATTTGCCTCCAGAATAAGCTATCTCTTATCCCCTTTGAGGTGATAGCTATGCTTATTTTAGGTCAGTTCCACCTACACTGGTCTGTAGTCCTGTGAGAGGATCTGGCTTCTGACCCATCATCCTTGCCAGAGCAATTAAATAAGTCACTTTTGTTTTTGATGAATCAGTGCTCTGCTGTCTGGACATGCTTGCCTGAAGTCAAGTAATAATAAGTGTAAAAGAAAAGAAATTAGATGGCCAGGAAAGACATGTGTTAAGAAAAAAAAATTCAAAACAAAAGAACTCTGTGCATTTTGAGTAGAGAAAATTAGATCCAAGCTTCCTCACTTTTTTTTTCCATGTCATGGTACATGTTCAAAATAATTGGATTTGTATAGTCCTCAGTGGTTGACTGGAGAATCGAGCCCCAGCGATAGTTGCTTATGGCTACACAGAGGTTTATGTTGGGTCACTGGGAACCCTGCCTCTGAGGACAATAAAACAGAAGCTATCACATAAGCTCAACTCCTCTGCACACCCTCGAATGAGCCCCTCTGCCCACACTGGTCTTTCTCATTCAGTCCTTGTGCATTACCATCAGGCTGGAGAAAGTAAGTAATAATAATAAGTAAGTTAATACTACCTACCCCATTCATTTCAGTAAGTAAGCAAGGACACGTCCCCACAGATGGAAGTCAGTCCCACAGCATCATCAGCTTCTGGCTCCTGACTTTCCTCAGTCCCGTTGGCAGCACCCTATTTTATGCCCCAGGGAGCAAGTGCAGCCCATGAGTTTGCCTTGTACTCACTCACCTTTAGGCCAGCTAGAAGCACAGTTCCCCCCAAATGCTCTCATTTTCTGAGGGGCAACCATTGGGCAAACCCAACTGAGAGGCTGGGAGGAGCCCAAGGAGCATGATCCTGGGGACTCAGCCTCTCAGAACCAATAATAATAATAATAATAATATTAATAATAATGAATAATAGCAATCAGTTAGTGAGGTTAGAACCCCCTGACCAAAACAGTTGATTCCACTTATGTATAGGACAAAACTAAGCAGCTAATCATTGATGTCAGAAGTTAGGGGAGGAATGAATTTTGAGGGTGGTGTTTAGAAGGAGCACCAGAGGATTGTGGGCAGTGTTTGTTCTCTTGAGCTTAAGGGTGTTTATGTGTGTGTTCAGCTTGTGGAAATGTATGCAGCTGCACACTTAAAATATATATTGTTTTGAACAGGTATATCAAACATCAAGAAAAAGTTTTCTGGAAAAAAACCCAAAACCAAACAATACAACAAAAGCAGGCCACATGCTTAGGATAGCTAGTAACCTGCTGACTAACGGAGGGTGCGTCTACTGTGTTTTAAGCACACTGACCATGAGTTCTTTCTGGGCCACACAGCTTTGACACAGTGAAAGGAAGTAAGTCCACAGGGGAGAATAGGCTTAAAAAGACCTTGGACTCTGGAGTGTATTGTTGTGGATACGGCTCCCCCTAGTGTAGTGAACGCCACAGGTTCCCTGCACAGTGGCCCGTCACCAACCTGATTTGAACCATTGGAGATCTCTGACCTTCTTTCTCTTGCCTAACCAACCACACAGGTCAGGGAAGAGAGGGAGACAGATGCCCTACATCCCAGTGGATTTGAGCTCTGATTGTTATGGATGTCATGAATCTACTTGAAGTATACAAATAATATAAACATAGTAAATATTAAATTTTTACTTGATTATTATTTATTTTTGGGATACTGGATCTCTTTGTAGCCCCAGCTAGCCTGGAACTTGCTATGTAGATTAGGCTGACTTCAGTTTCACAGAGATCTGCCTGCCTCCCTCCAAGTGCTGGGTTAAAGGCATGTGCCACCATACTCATCTAAATTTTACTTTAAAAAGTTTCTACTTTTTTTTTTTTCCTGATACAGGAGAATATATTTAAGAAGACTAAGCAAAATTAAAAGGTGATTCTGAGTTACTTTATCAAAAGGTGTTTATCCTTATCCTGTATTTATCAAAAATATTTATCACCTGCAAATATGTTTTCCTCAAGCAGGATACACAGAATCATCTGAAAACAGAAGGAAACAACTCTTTTTGGGGAAGAGGGAGAGAGGTGATAAGAAATGCAATTCCATGTTTTACCGTGACAGGAAGCTTCTCAGAGCATTGTCTCTAGAACATAAATCCCACAGAGTATTGCCAGACCTTCTGCAGAAGGGGTTCCATGTCAGACAACTTTGAAATATTTGGAATTTGGCAAAGATAATTTCTTAAGAAACTACAATATAGGGCTGGAGAGGTGGCTCAGTAGTTAGGAGAACTGGCTGCTCTTATAGAGGACCTGGGTTTGGTTCCCAGTACCCACTTGGTGGCTAATAACCATCCTTAACTCCAGTTCCAGGGGGATCCAGGGCCCTCTTCTGACCTCTTCAGGCACTGCACGACAAGGGTGCACTTACATATATGCAAGGCAACACACCCATACACATAAAATAAAAATAACTTAATTAATTAAAAAAAAGAAATTGCAATATGCCTCAGAGCCTTCTTGATAGTTACTACACCACTATGCGACAGGACACATTTCCCAAGTTAAGGAACACAATGTTTTTTCATGTTTATTTAACAAGCTCGGTTTATGAATTGCCCTTTGCAGATACGTACTGGAATTGAATTTCAGTGTCTTTCAATCAAAGACAGAGAACAAATGGGAAAGTGTGATGAATGAAAAAGAAACTTGATTTGAAAGAAATAGGGTGGCTCTGAGGGAGGTGGTGGTGAGAGTCATAGCTCTCTTCCATGTGGGAAACATTGATACTGCAGCATATAAAAGTTTTAACCCCTGGCAGCCCTAGAGAGAAACTGGCAGGATCAGCCATGCTGAAAGTGGCAGCAGTCCACAATGTCACTACTGCAGTTCTCTTACATCGCAGCCGTGATGTAATTTCTGAGACTGAGAAACAAGGTTTCAAAAGAACATGTGCTGGATAGCTTAGTTGTCAACCTGACACACCTCGGTTGAGGGACCCTCAACTGGGGAGCTGCCTCCATTGGACTGACCAGTGGCCATGTCAGTGGGGTATTTTCTTGACTGCTGAGTGATGAGGGAGGGCCCAGCCCACTGTGGGCGGTACCACCCTTGGGCAGATGGTTCTGTATTGTATGAAAAAGCAGGCTGAGCAGGGGCCAGAGGAGCAAGATGAGAGACAGCATTCCTCCACGGTCTTCAGCTCCTGTCTCCAGGTTCCTGCCCTGAGTTCTTACGTGGGGCTCCCTCAGTGATAAACTATGATTCAGGAAATGTAAGTCAAATGAACCCTTTCCTCCCCAAGTTAGGACTGGTCAGAGTGTTTTGCCACAGCAATTGAAAGCAAACTAGGACAGTACAGGAATCTGTATTGCCATATTTTCAATTTTTTTAAATCAGAAGTTTTTCTCGTGACAGACCTGGTGGTACAAGCCTGGAATCCAGCTCTCAGGGTGCTGAGACAGGAGAGTCATGGGTTCGAGGAAAGACTCTGTCCCAAAAACCTGAAAATTAAAAACAAAATCAAAGCCTTTTTCTTGTAACAACCTCTGCTAATTCACATGGATGTTGTATATTATTGTTGTTGTTACCAGGTTCCTAAATACACAGGGAGCTTTAGAGAGCCTAGGGGAAACATGCACTTGGTGAAAGCTGTACACTAGAGCCAGTGAGATGGCCCAAAGGGCTAAGGCACCTGCTGCCAAGCCTGTTGGCCTGAGTTTGATCCCCGATGGAAGGAGAGGATTGACTTCTGAAAGTTATCCTCTGACATGTGAGCTTGTGGCACTTACATCCTCACACACATTTACACTTACACAATAAATATATGCTATAACTCATAGCTGGGCAAATTCCTCCCAAAGGCTTTGAGAAAAATCGAAATTGACACCATGTTTTGTTCTGGATAAAGCACAGAGAATAAACCTGCAAGAGGTGTTTGGGGATCTGGTGGGTGACCAGCCAGTTCTTCAGGGAAATCCTTGCTCCATCTCTAGCTATGGATTCAATCCCACTTTAGAAGTACTGCTTTCTATAGAGGACTCAGCACATTGGCCACCAGCTCGGCAGACACGAGGGACCAGGCATCAACGGACCTGATCTTACTGTAATTCTGCGTTCTCTAGCTCTGCAGTGAGAGCAGATCCCTCACCAGTTTGGGAAGGACTGCAGCTCTTGTCTCTTAGCATTTAAGGATAGAGGATGGCAAAAACTTACTGCAGAAGCAGCTGTTAGATATCACTAGATCTACTATTTTCTAGGGCTTTACAGCTGGGTTGATTTCAAGCACAGGGAGTTCAAGCAATTTGCTCCGATGCCTGGTGCGAAAAGACCAGGTGGGATTTGAATCGGGCACTTTTCTGGCTCTCATCAGACAATCATTCTGTGTCCTGATTTGCACAGCCAGTCCAGGCTCCACCTCCCAGCCAGCATGCTGTGTCTGGCAGACCATCCTCCAGGCTGCCTCTGCTCATGACTAGAATCAAAGGCATGTTACAGGTCAGGGCTAAATGTTCTGGCAGCCCTGCCAAGGGCAGACAGCTCCATGCCTGCTCAAAACATACAGTGTCTGGTGAAAGCCAGATTGGAGATAGCTAAATTCACCCGCCAAGATTCCAAAAGGAAAAAGTTAGCTCACATTTTCCTTTTCATAGTGATTTTTCTTCTCTTCCTTTTTCCTTTTTTCTTTCTTCTTCTTTTTTTTTTTTTTTAAAGGGAATCCCCATGTTTACAAGTTGAAATCCAAAATGCACAAGTGGTCAGTTCATGATTCTGTGACCGATGAACATCTGTGGGTCTGGGTGTTCCCTGGGAATCAGCAGCCACACTGGGAACAGTGAGCCAAGCCTGCCCTAGGCAGAAAGGAATTCTGCAGTCAGTGAAACCATACAGAGCTCTGGGCCTAGCCTCCAGTTCTGCCTTGAGACATGTCTGCCCTGGGCTTCTACCAGTTTTATGAGCTGGAATTTTGTTCTGTTTTGTGAAGTGAGTTTATTTGAAACTCCTTTCAGGAAGGAGGACAGGAATCTGCATTTTGTACTTAAAAGAAATAAAAGTGAGATAGCCAAATAGGACTCACATCTGTTTCCTGAAAAATAGGAACATGGGCTGGGGAGATAGCTTGGTGAATAAAGATCCTGCTGTGCCACCGTGAGGTCCTAAGTTTGAATCCCTAGCACTCACTTAAAAACAAAGCCTGATGACTGTTATCTGTAACTCCAACAATGAAGAGGCAGAGGCCAATAGATCTCTAGTCAGCCAGTCTAGTAGAAGCAGTGAGCTCTGGTTTGGTGAGAGACCCTGTCTCAAAAAAAAAAAAAAAAAACAAGTTGGAGGGCTGGCGAGATGGCTCAGCAGGTGAGGGCACCTGCTGCAGAGTCTGATGACCTGAGTTCCATCCCTGGGATCTATGAGGTAGAGGGAGGGAACCATCACCTTCATTCAAATTGTCCTCTGATCTCCAGAGGCACATATATACCATGAATAAATACCTAAAAATGTAATTATCTTTTAAGAAGAGGGTGAGCAATGAAAGACCTTGCCTCTAGGCTTCACAGGCATGCACAGGTAAGTGCACACATATACACTATACATATAGAGAAAAAGAAACAAGAATTCCCTTGTATGCTTTAAATACGGAGAATTCTACAGTAAAACATTTATTGTAAATCTGACTTGCTGGATTTGACTGAGAACTAATTAGGCCTTCCTTGAAGAAGAGAAGGGTGGATCATCATCTCGTACTCCTAGGAGAGAGTCTTCAGAGAGCTAGAGTTCATAAAATTTCAGTATAGCAGGGCCTGGAAGGGCTGGCTATGGTTTGTCATTTCTATTCTGCCTTCTAGGTAAGTAGTTAAGTGAGGAACTGGGGAGATAGCTCAGTCAGCAAAGTGCTTGCCCGGCAATCCTAAGTACCTGAGTTTATCCCCAGAACCAAAGAAGAAGAAAAGCTGAACATGATGGTGTGTGCTTGTGACTCAGCAGTGAGGGGCAAAGACAGGTGATGACTGAAGCTTGCTGGCCGGTCAGTCTAGCCTAGTAGAGGAGTTCCAGGCCAGTGAGAGACCTTGTCTCCAAAGGGAGGGTAGGCCTGAGTGTGGTAAGGCTCACCTTGAATCCCAGCACTCAAGAGGCAGAGGCAGGAGGATCTCTGTGAGATCGAGGCCAGCCTAGTTTACACAGTGAGTTCCAGGCCTGCTGGGGCTACAGGGAGACCCCCTCTCAAGCATAAAACAAAACAAAATAAAACAATCAAAAGTCCAACCAAACAACCAAACACAAAAAAAGGAGGATGTGGCCTGGTGAGATGGCTAAGCCTAATGAGCTGAATTCGATTCCTGAACCTATGTAAAGGTAAAAGGAGAGAACTAACTCCACAAAGTCCTTTGACCCCCACACATGCATGTATTTGCCCCTCTGTCCCAATAATTATAGAAAATTTTTAAAATGAAGGTGGATGAAAGCTGAAGGTTGAGGAAGGACACTTGAAGATGTCCTCTGACCTTCATATGTTCTCCCACATACTTGCATGCATACTACATACATGCAACCCCATGAACAGGAACACAAACACACAGAGGGAGTGAGGCCTTAATAGAAAGCATTAGTATGTCATGTATTTGCTGCTCTCTGCTGGGTCTTGGATTTCTTGTGCACAAAATGAGGAGATGCCTAGATGGCCCCGCTGAGCTCCACTGTGACTCTGTGTGTCACCTGGGGGGGGGGGGGGTCCCTTTTCTCCTGCTTGGAGCTCACTTCTTCTGCTCTGGCTTTTCTGATGGAATCTGGGAATCATGAGGTGAATTGGGTTCCTTCAAAATGCACATGCTGGTCTCAGCAGGCATGTGATTAGGCCTAGCAGAGGGCCCTTAAAGAGATTAGGAGCTAAAAGGAGGCCATTAAGGTGGGCCTTAGTCTTTATAAGGAGAGAAACTTTGGTTGCAGATGGGCTAACACTGAGGGAAGACCTTGTGAAGGCAATCAAGCAGACGTCATCACCAGCTAACACCTTCACCTGAGCCTCCAGAATGGCGGTAATAGTCTCCGTGCTGAAGACCCCAGGAGAAGGTACTTTATTATGACAGGCTGAGGTAATATACTGAGCTCTGTGAAAGTAACTTTTAGGGCTTTGAAAGGAATTGTATGTATTTTTCCTTAACAGATCTGATTTTAGCCTAAAACTGGCTTTTCTGTAGCAGGATATTCAAGTATTTTGTTTACTTTTTGCACATTTATCTTCAGGATTCTTTATCATAAGTCATTTTAGCAAACTTAATTTATATTTTCCTGAAGGTAATTTCAAAAGTTTGACCTTCTAGGTTATTTTTATAAGGGTTACAGATCATCATTCTGCCTTTAAGGAAATACTGCCTGTGATGGTTAACCTTTATTATCAACTTGACTGACTCTGGAATCACCTAGAAGACACACCCAGAAGTATGTGTGTGGGGCGGAGGCGAGGGGTGGGGAGGGGGCTCCAGGGTGGTTTAACTGAGGAGGGACCTTGAATGTGAGCAGTATCATCCCATGGCCTGGGGTTCTAGACTGAATATAAATGACAAAGATGGAGAAGGCAGCTGAACATTCATCTCTTTCTGGTTTCTGAACACAGAAGAAATGTGACCAGCTTCTTCATATCCTGTCACCATGCCTTCCCTGCCATGAGGGACTGTGTCCCCTCAAATCACAGCCCCCAAATACCCTGCTTTAAGTTACTTTTCTCAGGCATTTTGTCAGAGAGAGAAAAGGAACGAATACATGGTGTTTATAAAATCCATTTAAAGCTTCATAGCTCATTAGATTAACCCGTGGCTACAAATGCATTTGTAAAGAACTTTAGGCCAAACAAGTAGCACCAGATGTGGTCCAACCTTCCCCACTTACCACATAAGGAGAAACTCAAGATTTTTGAAATAGTGTAATTGTCAAAATGGACTTTTCTTTTACTTTAATACCCAGATTCGGATTCTTTTCTTTGCCCAGTAGTCACCTATAATTAGAATATGGTATCTAAATTTAGAAAACACGGGGTTCATATCTCTCTCTCTCTCTCTCTCTCTCTCTCTAGTTCTACTGGACCAGAGCAGTAAAGTTCTACAGTGGTATTTCTGTCACAAGACCACTCACTGGCAAGGTAAGAATCATCAGCTTTTGAGGCTCTGCATGTCTGTGAATGCAATCAGCTTGCACAGTGAGCAATGTGGTGTGTGCTCTCCTACCTTGCTGTAGACACTCAGATTCTGTCGTAGCAGTTGGATACTAAACCAGTCAGTGTAAATAGCAGTTCTTCAGTATTCTAAATACACAACTAGATGAGTGAATGATCAGATCAATGTTTTTAACCAGACTACTTTTTTTAGGGTTATATACTTGGTTATATAAATAGGATGGAAGTTGATAGATGGACAGGTCTTTGAAAAATCATATCTGTGGCAAAAGGGAGTCTGTGAGGTTTCTTATTTCCAGCTATCAGAACCAAAGAAAAAAAGGGTCAACTTATTTATATTCATTTATTTATATGGAGAATGAATAAGTTAAGGAACACGTCACCTCAACACAGATCACTTTTATTTTAGCTAAGCTAATGCCTTAGTTCCATATATATTTGTGAATTTCCATCAATGTCAAACACCATTTTTAAATTCTTCTTTAAAAAAAAAAAAGATTTACAAGCACTTTTACAGCACTCCAGGAAAGTCAGTTGAGCACTCATAAGAATAATTTTCCTTTTAAAAAACATCCATCCGACCAAAATAAAATCATTTTAATTAACTCCTTCCTGAGTAACTAAAACCTTGGAATGTGCTGAAAGGTTATAATAAATAAGGCAGTCAAAGATCAACTAGCTTAAAATGTATTTTCTTTTTAAATTAAACTATGTAAAATGTACAATATATTTCATGAAGTACAAACTGTGTTGGGACCCAGGGCCAAAGAAATGTTGTCCAATCATCTGATTAAGTGCCTTGACTTTTAGGACCCAGGCTGTTTGTTGGGACAAAAGAACAAGACAGACCTGCAAGTACATCAGCCACCATCTTCTCCTGTAAGTAGTAATGATCACTGACAAAGCAAAACCAAAACCAAACCACCTTTGAACATACCAGAAGTCTCCTGTGGACTTCTAGAAAGAGGGTGAACTTTCTGAGTGACTGCTTGTTCTGATGTTTTAACAACAGCAGAGAAAACTTAGCCAATGCCACTTTATTTTCTGGTTGTGAGACTGCATGCAGTGTAAATGAACCAGTTTTCTTTAATGTGAATTACATAGAAACAACTCACAAGGAACCACGTAGCTATTTCCTACGATGTTCTTCAAAGTATGCTTAATGGAAGGGTCCTGGTCCTTTTGAACAGCACAAAGAAGATTTTCTCTTCTGTCTATATTTCCTTTATTCATTTTCTGTCCCAGTTCCCCGAGGCAGAAAGGAGTCCCACAAGTGTCCAGTGCTGGGCTTAGTGTCCCTGTGGTTTCTGCCTTCACTGGATGCCCTGGGCTGGAACCTTCTTAATGTACCTCATGATAAAGTACCTTCAGTGTGCACTGACCAGGTTTCAAACAACTGGCTTGATATATTTCTTGGCTAGTGTCCAGTTTTAGTGAAGGAAGCAAAAAAATTCTAGAGAGGCTTGGCTTCTGAAAAGTAGAAAACATGTATGTTGTGTAAATTAGTCATAGCGACGTTTAGGTACTTCCAGTTCACTTTGCCAGCGCCCTTCATGGGCTGGCTCTGGGGGTAAACATGCAACAGACAGACGTTGCCACGACTGCACCCCAGCTTCTCAGCTAGCTGTGCAACATCCATGCAGGAGAACACGAATCTTTCAGGATCCTTTTCAAAGGTGGATACAACTGAGAATCTAAAGGAACAGGTTTCTAATGAATGAACCAAGGTATCACTGATATAATAGAACTGCCCCATGTCTAGTCAGGTTAGTCAGGGCACCAAACTTCTCTAAAGCTGGCCAAGCAGCGTCCTCCCAGATATCTTGCTGATTCTGTCTTTTATGTCTCCGATAAGGGTTGTCAGGAGCAAGCAGGTTCCATAAGAAATGATTCTACTGTAACCTGCCTGGGACTCGGGCCTGCTTATTACTAAACACAGCTTTCAGAGGACTAGAAGGTATGAGAGACACCAAGTTCAGGAGGACTCAACTTGCCCATGACTGTGCTTGAGAGACTGCATGGTCTGCAGACAGGCTTAGAATTCCTGCCACAGGGATCACTGCCAGAGCTAAATCAGTTCCAGGGACTTCCATTTACAGCCATGCTGGGGGCAGAGGCGTTTCAGATGACCAAACCCTTCATCTGATGCCACGGGGCCCTCGGATTTGATCTGGCCTGCCAACATTCTTCTGTGTGCTGCAAACAAAAGCCCTTTTCCTTGCTATGCTACTTTGATGTCTGTCAAAGTGATGCTTGGAAATGGAGTGTCTCAGTGGAGCTTACCATGCACTTTGACCTTGGTAATTATCCAAGTTCTGATTGGCTGGGAGGTGGATGTCAGAAGCCAACTCATTCTCTCAAAGATAAGTATTCTGTTCTTGGTGATTTGTCCCCTGAGATAGGCGAGAGGCAGAATTCCACGCATGTGGGTGGAAATTACTTAACCAGGGGAATCTTCCTTTTTATGTTCCTAGCTGTCTTCCTTCTCCTAGATCTTTCTAGAACAGATTTCCTCCTCTTTGAAGTGGTTTTGTGTTTCTACAGAAAGGTACAAATCTGCATATCTTTACCACTGAGGTAACATTTTTTTTATGAGACAATTTACAAATGATAAGCAACTGAGTTACAGGACATAGTTCTCCCTCTTTCCCCATCATAAGGGTTGGGTAAGGGATGCACAAGGCTATTTTATGAAGTGGTACTTTGTGATGGAGCCATCTAGTGTACCCGGGAAAGACTTGAGGAGCCAAGAAAAAACACAGAATAAAATTAAACACATAAAACCCGCAAAACCGGGCATCTCCCAATGACCCCAACATGTGGGAATGTTTTGTTCTTTTTAATGCACCCAAGCATTAACATAAGTCCCTTCAAAATTTTTCTTCCCCAAAAAATTTTCTGGAAAAGGGGGATGAGGCCGCGGAGGCCACCTGGTGCTGGTATCACCTCTTATAGATATCTTCCAGCCACTTTTCATCATCTTGTTCCTCATCATCGATTGGCTCCTCAGTCTCCAGTGGGGTGGGAATGAAGAACTGTGGTTGCAGAAGAGGCCTGCTTGTGCGAGACTTGAGTCCAAACTTGCGCTTCAGCAGGTGGAACTGCTCTTTGACGTAGTGGTAAAATTCATACTCGTATCTCATTCGCTGGTAGAGAATCTGCACAGCCTCAGGAGAAGGGACAGTCTTCTTCACGGTCACAGTCATGTTTCCAAGTTTCCTATGCTCTAGAAAAGAAACAGGGCACACATGAGCAGCTGTCCACAGAGCCTCAGAAGGAGAAACCAAGGTATGTACCTGTCTTGACACTGGATATCCAACAAAGAGAAGAAAACATTCCCATGGTCTATGGAATTATTTCTTGTTTCCAGGCCAGAGAAAAACAATTCACTGGTTTAGAGTCTCCTACAATCTGCTCTTCTTTGAGCACTCAAAACTAGGAAAGGGCCTAGCTACGTGGGCAGGTTAGGGTAGGAGGGTCACGTGGGCCCAGGAGTTGGAGGTTTGCTGGGCGACAGAGTGAGACTCTGTGTCAATGAATGAATAAATAGATATTGTGGGGTTTTTGTTTTGAGATAAGGTCTCACTGTGTCGACCAGGCTGGCCTTGAACTCTCAGAGCTCGGCCTGACTCTTCCTCCTGAGTGCTGAGATTAAAGGTGTGTACCACCATGCCCAGCACAGTGCTTTTCTTCATACCAAAAGAAAAAAATAAGATTCCTGTGATACTGTTAAATTATTTGAGCCAAACTGATCTAAATTGAATCTGAATGTTTATGCTGCCACTAATTACTGCGTGAAATAGGCCAAGAGAGGAAGACAAAAAGGAGAACGTGGGACAGGGCTCTATGCCTCTGCTCCTCGCCCATCTTTCAGATGGGTACGCAAAGTACACTGTATAGTATAGTACACTATACACATGGTTGCATATCTATGCATTTGGGGAAGGAGGTTAAGAGTTCCTCTCTGGGCCAGCACATCATCATGCAAGTTGTACTGTCAGTCTAGCTTCACTGGCAGAACTAACATTTGGACCTTCATCTGTCCATCTTCCACTCTATTTCTCAATTAATTTAGAACCCAGGAAGGGGAAATAGTGTTATTTATAGCCCCTAAATCCCAAAGGTAAGTGACACAAAACATATTCTCTGTTGCCCTAATGAATTCTGTAGGAGGTAGGTCACTAGTCAGGCTCTGAATGTTCTAGCAGTTGAGAAAGAATTTAACACATTACCGGACTCTTAAAATAATAGTCACAACTATTCTTAGGTATGAAACCACTGGGAAATGTTTTCCATTAAGTCTCTTAACAAAAGGCTGCAGTGGAATTAGCAACATTTTAACAACATTCACGGAAGTCCCATATACCAAGGTTGTTCCCAGGCAGCACAGGCTCCACATTTTATAAAGTAATGAGGTCTGTGATAAGATTCCAAGAGTCCTTTCCAAAGAGTCACTCCATTATCCGGATCCAAAGTGTACTGACTACTGGGGAGTACTGGCCAGAACTAAAACCAAGCAGCTAAGTTTGCTGTTTGCTAGAAAACTCAACACACCAGGCAGACTTTTAAGCTAAGAGGAAGTAAAGAGGAACGTTCCATTTCTAGCTATAAGAGTTTTGAATGGTCCTTTGTGGACAGCCACGGATTGCCAAGAGTATTTCAGTCTTCTTCTTTTTACTAAGGCCCTCTTTAAGCATATCAGTTACAAAGGGTTCAGATAGGAATGCCTGGTTTTTGCTAAATTCCAGTTTTGTATTAATATCTAATTCTTTTTTAAAAATTTTATTTTATGTATGAGTGTATTATCTGCATGTGTGTAAATGTACCTGTGTTGTCCAGTGCCCATGGAGTCATAAAGAGGGTGTTGGTTCCCCAGGAACTGGAGTTACGGAAGGTTGTTAACTGCCATGTGGGTGCTGGGAATCCAACCTGGGTCTTCTGCAAGAGCTCCTAACCTCTGAGCCATCTCTCTGGCCCCTTAATATTCAATTCTCGATTCACCTCTACGCAGTGTTCTCTCTCCTGGCTCATTCCCACCAAAATTCATTGGATTGGGTGTTGGACCAGCATCTTAGGTATCTCAGGCTGACTTTGAACTTGCTAGCTATAACTAAGGAGGACCTTGAATTTCTGATCCTCCTGCCTCTACCTCCCCACTGTTGAGATTATAGCTATGCAACACCACTCCACACTCAGTTTATAAGGTGCTGGGGAAGCACTCATCTCCTAAGCTACATCCTCAGCCTTCACTTGAATTTCTTAAAGAAACCCTTCCCTCCCTCTTCTTGTCCTCATCACTCAGCCCCAATTCTCATTCAAATGACTCTTGGTTCCTTGTTGGGCCCTCCACAGGTCTTCCCATGGCTCTCAGCCGGACCTTGCTTCGCTGTTTGAGGGCCCTTGAGGCCCTCAGTCCCTCGGTATCTCTTACAAATTTCCCTGGGTTGTCCTTGCCTCTCGGGCTCCCTTCTCATTCTTCCTATCCTTCTTCCCCAGCCTGTTATTTAAAAGTCAACGTTTCCTGAGGCTCTTCCCTAACCTTCGAGTACCTGGTCCATCAACAGATTTTTTTTTTTTCCAGGATTTCACCATGTAGCCCTGGCTGGCCCAGAACGCTGTAGCTCAAGGTGACCTCACACTCTCAGAGACTCATCTGCCTCTGCCTCCCAAGTGGCAGGACTAAAGGTATGTGCTACCATTCCTGACTCAATAGAGAGTTTTAAAAGTCACGTTTCCAAGGCGCTTGTTCACGTATCATGCTGTACAGTAATTGATGCTATCGGAAAGTCCTCCCCATCTTTTAAAATACCAGGTTTTCTCTCCAAAGAAGACAAAGCCACACGAGCTAGGAATGAGCCTTTCTCCGGATCACCACAAAAGCAGTTCTACAGTACACTGGTAAGCAGTTTTTCATTTTTAAGAGTGTCATTATTTCAACCACAAAGCAATTATGCTTTAAAAATCAACACTGAGCTTGCAAGATGACATGATGATCTGAGTTCAAGCCCCACAACCCACAGTGGAAGGAGAGAACCAACTCCTGAAAGGTCCTGAAAGGTGTCCTCTGGCCTCCTCAGTGGCATGTATGTGCCTACACATACACACTGACAATAAGTAAAATTGAAATTGACACTATAATTCTTTGGGACACTCAAGCCCTCATTAGGCAGGTATAGACTGCAGCACGTGACACTAGGAAGTGACGCCCTCACTCACGGGTGCCTCTGATAACTTCCAGGGGCACACACCTTTCATACTCAGGAATATATGCAAAGCAAGAGTCAAACCCAGAGCTCTTTTCATGAGGCAGGGGCAGCCCAAGGTCATCCTGGCTGGAGTATTTGTTTAGAAATCGACTTAGTTATGACTTGGTCTATTTCACATGGAAATCTGGCTTTTCTCAGAGGAAGGTGTCAGAGCTTAGTGTAACTAACCCCTTGAGAGATGCTGATGCACTCTGAATGCCAGCTCATTCTTTCGTGTCACCTGCCTTGTTGCTATAGGAATTTTGTAATGCTGGGGCTTCAAAACTCTGGGTTTCATAAACCTAGGTAGCTTCATGTTAAAATCAAGGCTCCAACCAGGCCTCCTCGCTGTCCACTGCCCCCTTCCTCCCCTTCTCTGCAAATATTTATTGAACAGCAGTTCAGCACCAGGTGCAGAGGTTGTAAGCAGTGACTGGGACATTGTTACTGCCACCAACATCAGATATTCTAACAGCTTGCTCTGTGCCGAGCACTGTAACATGTGTATACATACATTTGATTCTTATGAGACTCCCAATGCTCCTGGGTTTTTAAATCACCACCATTTACAGACGTGACCCTGGAATTTAGTGCCCTGCTCAAGTTCATAGAGCCAGGAAGTACAGAAGCCGGAAGTTGGGTCTTGGAAGTCTCACAACAAACCAAGTTCTTAACCCTTTTCCTTGCTAAGGTAAAGTAGAGCTCATGGTTTGAGAGGAAACACTCCCTCTCACATAGAACTAGCGGTTCAGGGGTCAATCCAGTATTACAGATAGATTTCAAATCATCAAACACTTATAGAGGTTGTTATATGCACTCAGCCATCTCGCCATGCCCACTCAGTCACTCAGGGCTTTGTGGGGGACAGACTTTTCTAGATGATGAAGAGGGGTGGCAGAATTCCCATACAATAGTTACAGCCCTGTATGGGGACTATTTTAAATCACTGACTCCCAATAACATAAATAAACAAATGCTGGTAGAAAGAACACAAGACTAGAACAAGAACAGTAGAGACCTCTTTATCATCATGTTTTAGAGTAGGGTCTCATGGAGCTGGCCTTGAGCTTCTAATTCTCCTGCTTCCTCCTCCCAAGTGCTGAGATCACAGATATGTGCCACCATGCTTGGCTTTGTTTCTTCCTACTGTCTATTTGCATAGGGCTCCTGGACTGACTTTTTTCAAGCCCTATCTACCTCACAGTCTGGTCAGGGAAGTTCACCTGCAGGGACCAAGGGACTGTCTCAAGGTGGTAAACCCAGATCATGAGTCCTGAAGACTGGAACACAGGTTTTCTGATTCATGTCTAGCACCTCCTGGCTATCACAGGCTGTTAATTTCCAAATTGAGTGGAAATCTATAACTACCCACTTCTCTTGGCCCAGTGTGTACTCTGGCATTAAGGGGTGAACTGTGGGGAGTTGAGGATCTGCTGAAAAACTGGCCAGCCAGCAAAAATGTTTTCAGAATGAAAGGGGCTCTGTCTTTCTTGGTGTTAGCTCCCCAGTGTCTACCTCCATTCCTGGTGTATAACCACTCTCCATAAGCGTTTGTTGATTTGAAACCTGCATTTGAAATCCATGGGTAAGGCTGGATTAACCCAAAGGGCAACGTGGGGTGTTGACTTTACACAGGCTGTTTCTTGCTAAGTTATTTTCTCACTTGAGGGTTCTCCCTGAATAAACCTTCCATTTCTAGAGATCAGATTTCTTGAGGGTGGGCTGATAGGGAGGCTCTGAGGTACAGGCTACTCTGGTTACAGCCGAGCTAGCTTTTCTTATCCTGTTGAAGAATACCACATTATGATGACAGATCACTTTCACATATTTCACAAAGCTTGCAGAAACCCACAAAAGCCTGGAGAGATGGTACAGTGGTTAAGAGCACTGACTGCTCTTCTAGAGAACATGAGTTGGTTCCCAGGACCCACAAGGCAACTAACAACCACTGGAAACTCCAGTTCCAGGTAATCTGATGCCTTTAGGCCTCTGTGGGCATTGCATGCATGGGTGCACTTACATATATGCAGGACAAACACCCCTTAAGAGAAATACCATGAAAAGGGACAGTTTACCACAAACATAAATGCCTATCTAGACCTGTGTCTGTGCCACCTTAGAGCTAATGAATTTGTGCTAGATGTATTATTACTGTAGGTAATAAGAAAGCTGAGCACTGTTGGTCAAGATGACACCACTGTGACTTTTTTATATCTGTGGTGTTCAATGGTTCAATCATTTTGGTATGTTTTTCAAGCTATTTCTTCATTACCAAAAGATAAATGTTCTTAAAAGTGAAACTTTCAGGGGTTGGGGAGATGTCTCAATGAGTAAAGCTCACTTGTGAGAACTGAGTTCAGATTCCCAGCACTCTGAGTGGTGGTAATAGTCCACCAGTAGTCCCAGTGCTCAGGAGGATAAGACAGGGACTGTCCAGAGTAAGGTGGGCAGCTAGACGAGCAGAATTATCAGATCAGGTTTAGTGAGATCCTGCCTCAATAAATAAGTGGATAGCAATTGAGGAAGAGATGGATGTCAACTCCTGACCTACACACACACATGCACACCACACATATACAAAAGAAAAAAAGGAAACATTCCTTCAGATCATATTCATTTGCTCAGGGCTTTTCTGTGGATATAATTTAAACGGCATCTCTTTGCTCAACCTTGAATACTTCACGGGAAAATGTTAGGCTACTGGGAGGGTCCTCAGGCACTCTTGGGAAGGACTGCCCTACTCCATTCCTACAGGGCTCTAGGAAACCCACCATGCCAGTACAAAGTGTGCAGAACCTGTTTGCCAATGCCTGGCTCTTCCCAGTGCTCTACCCCACTGACACTGGTATTCAACTTTCAAGTGTTATAATAAATATCACTCACCAATAACCTAGCTTGTGTGTAAGACCGTGTGGTGACAGGCATGATGTGCTGAACTCCAGCTGTGAATGGGCTTTCCTGCCCCAGATCTGAACATTTGCAAAAGCCTCAGCTCCTTCCACCTCTGCTGCATGGACATGATGTTTAGACTGGTTCATAATCTTTAGAACTCTAAAAAGTTCCTCTGATGTAAATAAAAAAGAAATCACAAACCTGCTCCTTAGAGCCTGCCCTCCCACCTCTGTTCATCTGCCAAACATGTATAATGGAAAAACGTTGTTGCCTTGACTCTGGGCCAGAATAAACAATCAGGAAATACTGTGTAAACCCAGCTGCAGCTGAGGACCGGGCCTTGCTTTATGACCTTCGAGATGGTTAACCATGTGCAATCGAACCAAACCTCATTACTGACTTGAACTGTATTGTGATGCTGGACAGGCGTCAGTGTTCCTTTTCTCTAAATAAATGCACGCTCCACTGTGACCAGAGAACCTCCCAGACCCCTAACAATCTGGACATGTCCAGCAGAGGTCACGTACAAAAAACAGACATATGACTTTTTTAAGCCTACTGCAGAAATTTCCTAAAATATATACATATACAACAAGAGTTTAAACAAGTTACTGTATAACAGCCAGGAGCAGTGCACTTACCAGGTACCATAGGCCACTGCCAGGAATAGTCTAACTCTTTTGGAGTTATTGTACCAAGATGGATCCCGTAGATGCTCAAACATTACTGGTTAGTGTCATTGCTTTTGATTGCCTTCCAGAACTTGATGGTACAACACTGTATACTTGAGTCAAAGAACATGGCGGAATCAAACTGGTACTGATCTGGAAGCTTCATCCTTCCTGCATAACTTTAATCATAGTGATAAAAAGTACTGTGCAGGCTACTGGATAATCATCAGCCTTGCCCAGTTGTGAATCCTGTAAGCTACAATAATGACTGGCTTGACAAGACCTGCCCAATGGTGTAATAGTGGCATGGATATTACTGGAGTAAACACTTTCTGATTGGATGTAAGGCCTACTCCACAAGATGGAACCCATGCCCAACACCATTATCAGGGCCAAAAACCTGTGGCTAAATAGGCACAGTACTAAACCCACTTCTAATGACTTACTTGGTATACCTATAGATTAGTGCTTGTCTCAACTCTCATCAGAGAAGCTTCTTTTTGTAGCAAATGGCAATTAACACAGAGACCCACAACATGCAGACAATGAGACCTTGGAGGGCTCAGCCCTAAATAGGACATCTATATCCTGCTCAGGGATCGCTGCAGAAAAGGGGCTGGAAAGATTGTAAGAGCCAGAGGCACTGGATGACTACAATACAATGTTTTCTAGACACAACAGGAAAGTTCTGCCACATGAACTGACAGCAGCTGTGATGCATGCACAAGACCTGTGAAAGCTCAAGTCAGACAAAATCTCAGCATGGAGCGGGGGTAGGAGGTGGGCATGAAGCCCCACCCCTAGCTGAGGAGCTGTTGGTAACAGCATCTGGGAGAGGGAGAGTCGGTTTTCTTTAAGAGAGTGACTTCATGTGGGTTGAGTGGACTCTAGAGGATAGACCTATACTGTAGAGTACTTGGCCAATACAAGATAGACTTGATGGAGTTAACAAAAAGAGAGAAAGGGACATGAAACTAGAGGGGGGGTAGGGAGATGGAGGAAGAGGGTGAATATGATCAGTATACATTTTATGAAGTTCTCAAAAAATTAATAACATATGATTAAAAACAAATATATATGAATTTTGTAACAACCAAGTAGGGTCAAATTTTACAGTGCAGGGCAGCTGAGCAGTGATTAACAGAGGCCCTGCTGTCTTAAAAAGCATTCTGTCCTAGAAACCTGGGTTTTACTCTTCCCGGGTTGGATGACACCCAGGAGTTCCAGCACACCCAGACAGGCACACTTTTCTCAGGCCACAGGTGTGATAAAAGCTGTGGTCCGATCAGGCAGATCGAGAGCTCCATGAGGCGGGAGAGAGCAAGGTTGCATGCACACTGGGGCTGCAGCTTCAAATGCTCTGCACTGTGCGGGCCGCTGCAGACACCGTGTGAACACGATGTGTGTCACAGATAGAGTAAACTCATTTCCTGAACTGGGCAGGGCGGCCACACAGCTCAAACCCATGAAATACAGCAGCCGGGCAGCCCGGCCGCACATAGCGGATATGAATGTGTGCCGCTGAGCCTCGCAGTGATGGGCGGGGCTGGCGGGGGCTTTGATGTGCCACTCACATGATTGATGGCATGTGAAGATCAGCTTCTTGGAGGTATGGCAATTAAGGGAGAAAAGAAAAAGAGCACTATGGCTGCTTTCAAACTTTGGGTTGGTAAAGTAAACAGAGAGACTTTTTTTTTTCAGTCTTTTCAGATCTGGAAGTATAAATAACTAAAAAATAAGTTGAGATCACTTTGAATTTCAGAGAACCTTTGCTGTGTCTAGACAAGTGCAAGTTACACGGTTTTCTCACTTGCCTTATTTTTTTTTTAAATGTCTGAAGCTGCTAGGCCTCTTTGATGAGAGAAAACCAAGGCTTTTTACCACTCACTCTCTGCTCTGATATTTAGAAACAGGAGCTCAGTAAAAAGCAAGAGGCAAAAGCACCTTGCCTGTATGTATTAGGTCACCAAGAGTCCCTGGAGACCAGAGCATTGTCTGCTATGGGATCTAGACTAGCTGTTCAGCAGTCTGCAATGTGGCATGTCTGTTTAGAAATGTCACTTGGGTGGGTCCTAACTTTATCCAATCGAGAGATGAGAGTGGTCTGCTGGAGGGGCTCCTAGATGGGAGACTCAATTCCGAACCAGTTATCTTGGGATCTGGGTGTGAGAAGGGGGTGGGGAGGGCCAGTGGTGTTGGTCCTTAGTTACTCAAACTTGCCTGGACTCTGTCCACAAATTCACTGACGCTCCACTGTGCACCTACTGAGTTAGATCCAATGTATGACTGCAAAGAATACAAGAACCTGTGAAGCCTGAAAACACAGATTTGTCGCTTGAGAAGCAGTACATAATAAACAGAGAAATAAATGCACAATTTTCCTACAACCCCTTGGAATTCCTGCTTCTTGGGGATCTACTCTTTCCTCTCAGAATATCAGAGATGGGTTAGAAGGGAGACCACAAGCCTTGATCTTTGTTCTAATACACAACTGTCTATCTTCTGTACCGTCGGATGACTACTTTTACAGGACAGCAGACCACTTAGGACACCTGATACCTACAAGAGGCTGTTCCAGGGGCTTATGGATCTGGGGTTGATACAGGAGATTTGAACCACATACCCTAAACAATAAACCACATATCCTAAAGCTTATCAGAGCTGGAGGAAGCAACCAAACCCTGTTCTTCCGGTCCCATTCATGTCCTGAGAGGGATCTGCATGGGGTCACATTAGTGCCCACCAAGCTCAGGACTCTAGCTGCTGTCTTTCCCTGGTACCTGGGTTTGCTAGACAGTCAGTAAGCTGCTCTCCTGTCTCTTCTCCCCAAGTCTTCCCCAAATCATCCAAAAAGCTAACAATTTCTCTGAAAGTATCTACTATCCAAGACACACATACATGCTTCTCAAAGTAGTGTTTTGCCACTAGATAATAGCTCAGATATGGGAATGGCAATTCAAGAAGTGATTCTTTGCACAGTAACAATGGAATGAAATGTCTACTAAAAAAACTATGTCTTAAAAAATCCCTTACTGTGGCTTTACCTATAAAGTGGACTTTCTTTGTAGGAAATACATTTTTTATTTGAAATCATTACCAACTAAAGGAGAAATACTATGGAGGCCCAGGTCAATGACTAATGGGGACAGCTGATGAAAGGATGGCTTTTTGGAATGAAGGGTCCAACAAAGCAGGACAGCTTGCTATAATCTCAACACCCAGAGACTGAGGTAAGAGGTTCCTATATTCAAGGCTAGCCTGGGATACACAGTAGAACAGTGTCTTTAAATAAACAAGAACAATGGGATTGGAGAGATGGCTTCAGTGGTTAGGAGCAATGGCTGCTCTTTCAGAGGACCAGGGTTCAGTTCCCAGCACCCACATGGTGGCTAACAACCGTCTGTAATTCCAGTTCCAGCGGATCTGACACATTCTTCTGGCCCCTTCATCACACGGGTGCCCTCGCATACATACAGGCAAAACACTCATGCACATAAAATAAAAAGTAAATAAATAAGAACAAGTTCCCTTGCTCTAGAGAATTTAAATTTCTCCCTTTTAAGAACATTATCTGGACGCATGCCTTTGATCCCAGTGCTTCGGAGGCTGAGGAAGGCGGATCTCTGTGAGACTGAGGCCAGCCTGGTCTATATAGTTCCACACCAGCCAGGGCTAGAGGGAAACCCTGTCTCAAAAACCAAAACAAGGGGCTGAGAGATGGCTCAGCACTTAAGAGCACTGACTGCTCTTGTGGAGAACCCAGGTTCAATTCCCAGCACCCACAAGGAGACTAACAACCATCCTGCAGTCCAGGGGAATCTGACGCCCTGTTATGACCTCTGAGGGCACTGCATGACACTGGTGAATTTATATACATGCAGGCAATACACTCATACACATCAAAAAATAAAAATAATATATTTTTTAAAAATCAAGGACAGAGACGATCAGGAGAAATGTCAGCCTTGCAGTTTCTCAGTTTCTTTGGCCTTTGAGGGTTCTGTGTTTGATTGTAGTTGGTACAAGATTCTTCCGCGTTTCGCCCTTCACATGGTACTAACAGGCCTAGTCTTATTTATCTTACACAATGTCCCTTACCCTCCTGCCCTCACTCACACGCCACCTCCCATGCATCCACATATGAAACAGGCTCTCTCCCGGAGAAAGCTTTCTCTTTCATTGTGTCACTGCTGAAATCTGACCCTGATTAAGTTAAGCCAATTGCTGACACCCAGAGATGGTGACAGAGTCACACAATTGCTGACACCCAGAGATGGTGACAGTCACAGAAAAGTTCACCATGTCACCTTTTACAGCACTGTATTAGTTTTTCTCAAAGGTTTCACACAGATCAAGTTACCTATCCTGTTACACACAGGGTTAGCATAGAGCCCTAGGGAAGCTTATCAACTTTTTAGCTTGAAACCTTATGTCTTAAGAGTACTTTGTAGTTTACAATTTAAAAATTCATGTATGTCCATATGCATATATACTTACATATGTGTACGAACACACATAAACAGATGCATAGACGGGTAAGTTTTAGGAAAACTTAGGAAAAAGATTAAGAAAATAAAATGACTTATAATCAAGCCACGATTGTTACTACAGTAATATAATTCCTTCCATTGTTTTTATTTATGCATATGAATTATAAAATAAATCTATTATGGAGCTAGAGAAACGGCTCAGTGGTTAAGAGCATTGGCTGTTCTTCCAGAGGACCTGGATTCAGCTCCCAGAACCCACATGGTGGCTAACACCTATCCATAACTCCAGTTCCAGGTGATTCAGTATCTTCTTCTGGTCTCTGCCAGCATTATACAACACAAGTGAACTTATATACATGCAGGCAAAACACTCATACACATAAAATAAAAATAACAAATAAAATATTAAAGATATATCTATCACATTTTATTTGGTCTTATAGTCTTTTTATTTATTTTTGGTCTTTCTGAGACAGGCTCTCTCCTGTAGCCCCAACTCACCTGGAATTTGCTATGTAAACCAGGCTGGCCTTGAACTCACAGAGTTCTGACTGCCTCTGCCTCTCAAGCGCCGGGACTAAAGGTGTGCACCACCATGTGCCTTTATTGTCCAAATTTAGGTCATCACATGCATTTTCTTGTATCATTACTTATTCTGGAGTCCCCCCTCCTCTTTGAGACAGGGTCTCACTCTGTAGCCCAGGCTTCTCCAGAACTCATGGAAGTCCTCCTGCCTCAGCCTTCTAAGTGTTGGTATTACAGGCATAAGCCACTGCACTTAACTTTCCAAGTCCTAGTTTGCAGTGTGTGTTAGTATGGAATGTCTGAAAACCATGTAAACAGACTATTAGCACTACCACTCTGAGGGCTTTTTTCCTGTTTCGACAAGATAGACACCCCTGTTCACAAATGATCATGGCCCTCTTTGCTAATTTCTCTAAGACAAGTACAAGCTCAGACACTAAGGGGTCACTTTCCAAGGTCTTAAACTCATAGAGCCTGCTCTATGGCTCTATGGTACGGCTTCTCTTCTTTTGTCCTAGAGCCTAAAATGTATATAAAACAATTTTCCTAAATTTTAGCACATTTATTTTAACGCTGCATGAAGTCAATTTATCACTTAGCTCACTAAAGTTTTAAGATGTTCAGGGCTTTCTGAAAACCCTCTATGAACTAACTGAGAACAGAAAAAACCACAGCAATATGAATGACACTGGAGTACGGCTGCTTATGAAACACAGAACACACGAGAAATTCTTAGCAAATCATACTGCGCAATGGCTACAGTCACAGATGTGAAATATTTCATTGTGGAGTCTATGAGCCAGGTATGCATACAGGGCTATCACAAAACTGAGTTTCGTTTTCTTTCTTATAGGTAATCCTAAACATAGTTCAATAAAATACAGCCCATTGTGATTTGTCCCACATTACACCTACTGTAGCCATCGGTCTTGATGAGTGACCCGGTCATGAGTCCCAGCAACCTGGATGTTCTCTGTGGAATGCTAACCATGGTGAAATTTTGATAAACCCTTCGAGGGTTGTGAATGATGGGAGTTGTTTGTGGAGGAGGAACATGTAGATAAGTGAGATATTTAATCTCCTGCCCAGACGTTAAGAAGTTAAATCAATGAGAGGTGCTACTTAAAATAACCATTCCCAAGTCAGAGAGTGTGAAGGGAGGTTCCCAGGATGCTGTCGGTTCTCCCAGAGAATGTGCAGTGCTCCCTCCCAATTAGATCAACTTGATCTTAGCCCGGGTGGCATCAGATTTTGGAGAAGAGTAAAGAAGCAGCCCTATCTCCCTGACCGTCCTCTCGTAACTATAAGATCCACACTGCATGTACTATACGACACGGTGCATAGTTACAAGCGCATCCAAAGCTGTGGTTTACACAAAGCCCCAAGGAAGAATGTGATGAGTATGTTATTTCCTTTTCTAGGGGAGGCCCATTTGTTTATTTAAACTAAGTTTGAAATCTCCAACTGAATGGCAGAAATCCCAGGACCATCTGAGGGAACAAGGCCACGGTGAAAGTCACAGGTCTTTAAAACATAGTGATCATTGTTTGATATTAACATTTACATCCTGTCCCAATGTTATTGACACAGTAAACTTGCTCAGGCCATCAGGGAAGAAAAAAATACCTTAAAAATTTACCATACAGTTCTGAATGGCTTTGTTACATTTCTATTTGTACTTGGGACTTAATTCTATTGAGAAAAAGTACGCTCTTTGATTCTTCTGCTGTGTGGAAGAACAAAGACAAACACTGAATGTGTCAGGCATCAGCTCTTGATCTGGCTATAAATGGCAGGGGAGGGCTACCTGAGCAGAGCTTTCACGGCCAAGTTAAGAGAAGCTGCAGACACCTGTGCTACTACTGAAAGGGAGAGGACAGACTGCCAGGATAGACCTGACACAATGTATGTTTGAAACTGGTAATGCTACCAGCCCCAAGCCTTCCCTGTCCTTCCTTTCCTCTTTCTCCCTCCCTCCCTTCCTCCCTCCCTACCTCTCTC
Source organism: Eospalax fontanierii (assembly GCA_035773235.1). NCBI lineage: Eukaryota > Metazoa > Chordata > Mammalia > Rodentia > Spalacidae > Eospalax > Eospalax fontanierii. The sequence continues at coordinate 15,937,642 of CM069545.1, forward strand.
TTTTCTCTCTTCTCTCCACTCCTTCCACCCTCCTTCCTTCCTTTCTTCCTGCCTCCCTCTCCCCTTCCCTCTCTCCTTCTCTCCCTCTTTTCTTTCTTTTTTAATATTTTATTTTTATGAGTATGAATGTATGTATGTGTGCCCGTGTCATGCAATGTCTGCAGAGGTCAGAAGAGGGCATCGGATTCCCTGGAGCTGGAGTTACAGGCAGTACTCTTAACCACTAATCCATCTCTCCAGCATCCCCCCCCCCCCCCGCTGGGATTGAACCAAGGACTTTGTGCATTGGAGGCAAGGGCTGTACCTCTTAGCTTATACTCCATAGCCTTAGCCACCGTCATAGACGACTGCAAAGGGGGATAAAAAGAAACACCCTATTCATGGTTAAAAGACTATGCTATAGATTGGAAGAAGCCAGGAAAGAGGCACTGATATTTTTTGAAAATGCTCCTGGGTACCATTAAGTCCCATCAGGACTGGTTCACTCTAGAATGGTTTGAAGACAGTTGGAGAAGGATGGGAGAAAAGCATAATTCAAATGACATTCCAGGCAGCCTTCAAGAATGTGTTCAAAGGATGGAAAAGCAAAGATGTCTGAGATAGAAAATTCACCAACTGGAAAAGCTGTTACCCATTATGCTTTAGTGTGACTGGGGCATGAAATGAAATTTCATGATGTTCTAAAAACAATGTAACTGCTTAAAACTGAATAAGAGAATTGGCATTAAACCATTCCATTTTGATATGAGTGGAAACTGGTTTGTAAGGGTACAGTCTTCATTTCCAAATCATGCAGTTAAAGAAATACTTAAAAGAAAAACTATTTCTAATTGCTGCTTCCTTCGAGCAAAACCATACATAGACATGTTGGTTGATTTATGACTTTCAGTACGCTTTCCTCTTAAAGGCCTGTTACCCAGTGATTGACTTACTGGTCTCTGTGGGCCTGACCTTCTGCCAGCCTGTCTGTAATACTTACAGACCAAAGTATAAGGACCTGGATGTCCTCACAAACACACCTCTTGAGTTCCATGAGACTGTGGGTTCTCAGGCAGAAATACTGGGGGTTGTGGGCTTGATTTTAAAATGACTGTTCTTCCTGTCATTTCTTTTTGGCCCAAAGAGAAACTTAGTGACAATTTCTGGCCCGGGGAATATTGTGACCAAGTTTCAGGGCTGTGGCAGTTCCAGGATGTGGCTTCTCCTGCCTTGGGCCCTCACTGCCCACTTTGCTCTCTTAGATTAAAAAAATTAATCTATTACATGTCACATTTTAAAATTGATCTCTTTTTAAAAAATTACACTTGCATGTTCACATAAATGAATGGTGATTAGAAGGCAGTTCTCTCCTTCTACCATGTTGGTCCTAGAGACTGAACTCAGGTCATCAGGCTTGGCAGCAAGCCCCTTTACCCATCGAGCCATTTTGCCAGCCCAAATAGAGTTCCTTATAAGACCTATATGAAGTCAGTTGTTTTCCCAGTAAGTACGAGTGTCTCCTGTGGCCCCGCATGTAAGATGTGCACAGTACTGGAATCCCATGAGACAGTCAATGACAGTAGCGTGTGTGATCTCTAGTAATGAACTTATGGTGATGTCACTGATCATTAAATGCTGTGGACCATGCTACCAGGAAGGAGCATGTCCTCACTGCAAATTTTCACACCATTCAGTCCAAAAGGACTAAATTCCAAGTTAATGCTACTAATTTATCACTTCTTGGGCTTTACACATGATAATAAGATGAAGGCCTGAATGCTTGGCTAGAAGTGTAAGGGAATCATAGCTCTTTGGCTCTTCTTTGAGTGGATTTAATACCCTCTTCCATCTCTGAACATTTGCAAAAAGGACTAGAACACAAGAAACTCCTGTCTCTCCCCTCCCAACCCTGTCAAGTCCAAAGCAGCAGGGATGGAGTTTCTGGGCACTGGAGCTGGGGATGCGGCAAAAGCAAAAAAAGAAAAATTGATCTTGCTCTGCAATTTTGCTGGTCCCCTGGTCAGACGTGACGGGATGACATGAAAGCCATGGCTCCTGTTGTTATCAAGCCCACGGTGGGTGTCTTTTAGAGGTCATGGCGAAGCCTATCCTTTTCATCCTTATGCTAATGTTTTTGGTTACCAGGACTAACTATCCAGAATGGTACTGAAGATGAGCTCTAAGCCTTGTCTTTTTGGCCAAGAGAATGCCTTGAAGACATTTAGACCATCATGGTGGTCTCTGAGGTGTTTAGATTCCATATGTTAATGGCTTTGACCCAATTCTTTGTATCTATTTGGAATGTTTAAGAGGGAATTATTTTTTCAGTTCTATATAATACAATTAGTTCATCTCCTGGCTGGATAAATATAGGGATAATTACTTTTTCCCTAATGTATAACAGATAGAGCTGAAGTAGGTTGGCATTCAAGTTTATACTTTACAGCGGCAGATAATGACCAAGCCATTTCCATAACTATCATGTTAAAACCAGATGAACTTGGTTGACAGACATAAAGATGGGGATATAAAGCATGCTAGAACTTTAAGGGGGAATACATGACACTGAATATTATTAGCATGAACTGTTTTCAGTGGTATTTATGGGCTTTTATTATACATGTCAATGATATTCATGAGTAATTAAAGGCTTTTGCAAAATATTTGAAGCCCAATGATTATTTTTGATAGACTAACAGGACTCAATTACAATGGAAGCTGATTTTTGCTAGTGGGTAAATATAATGATTTCTTGTAGGCTATATATTTCAAGATACAATTTTAAAAATAAATGTTATGGGGCTGGAGAGATGACTCAGAGGTTAAGAGCAACTGAATGCTCTTGCAGAGGACCCAGGTTTGATTCCCAGCACCCACATGGCAACTAACAACTGTCCCAACTCCAGTTCCAGGGGATCTGAAGCCCTCTTGTGACTGCTGCAGGCACTGCACAATACAGGTACACTTCTACACATGTAGGCAATACACTCACACATATAAAATAAAAACAAAATAAAAAAGTCATCAAATGTCAATTCACTTTGAATTTACAGTGGATACATAATAGAATATTTTTCTATTGATGAAATTAGAATACTTAGTATACAAAAAAGATGTCAAAGTTGTTCATCAATCATAGTTTTTTGATGTAAGTTATGTACTTTAAGAAATCTGGGGACTCTAATAGGCATTCCAGCAATGAAATGAAAGGGTCTTCATTTCTGCTTTGCTATTTTAGAAAAATAAGCAGCTTTGCCTGGATTGTTTGTTTTCTGAAATTCCATTCCTTGATTCATTAAAAACCCGTGTGAAGGACAAAGTTGTTGATATAACAGAAACAAATGAATTTGCTGTCGATCAGGATAAGCCTCTGAAAGTGCTTTATTAAAGTGGTCATTTCGGTAATTCCAACTATTGAAGCCTTTCTTTTACAAAAAGGGGCAAGAGTGAAAACATCAAGAATGTTTTCAGGGTCACCATGCCTTCTAGAAACACCGCCTTCTGAGGGTCTCAGCAGAAGAAAATTTCCTAGGATTCTACTTCTCAGGTAACTACCATGGCTCCCCTGACCTTTCGTGTTTCTACCGTGCTCTCTGCTTGGAGAGGGAGTGGAATGCTGAGGAGGGAGGAGGTGCTGGAAGCCAACCAGGCCTGGGTCTAAGTGTTGCCTCTACCAACAGCCAGTTCAGTGACTGAGGAAGGCTAGGGGTTCTCTCCAAGTTGGTAGTTTCTACATCTGTAAAATGAGCAATGGTCACAGGGTGACTATTAGGACCAAATAAAATATACATCAAAGGGTTTAACTACAGGTTCTGCAAAACAACAAGTTCCTAAAGTCAGTGAAAACTGCCGTCAAAATGGACAATGTGTGTTGACTCTAACCAGAAACAAAAATTAACAGTAATTAATTCAGAGGTTATAAAGGAAGGGTTCTCATGTACAGGTATGATTGCCTGACTGTTTCCATCATAAAAGATTTTGTCACAACAACTCTGCACAAAAGTTCCTGCAGCAAACAAACTAAACGCTCCTGTAAGTTCATCTGCCCAGTACCATTATTGCCATGGATCTTGTGGCCAAAGACTATTGTTTCAAAACATCTTAACTAATGCTCTTCACTTTGGCTTTAACACTTCCCCCTGCTTCAGTGTTTTGAATATGCTTTAGCTTATTACAGTATGCGCATTCTCATGTCAGTCTTCTGTTGTTCTCAATAAATAACATTAATCCTTGGAGACTCTCTCTTGGTATTTGGATTGGCAGTACAACAAGCAGCATGATCATCCTCCTTTACAGGATGTTCCCTTGAAACATCAGGATTCTGTATCTAAACCAGAAAAATGCCAATCTTCCCAATCTAAACCAGAGAAAGGCTAATCTTCCTAACTGCAACTAAGAATTCAAGTTTAAACCGAATTAGGATAGGTAGATATTATTGACTCTGTGGAACTCTGTCATCAAGTTTTCTAGATGTGTTGCTTCATCACAATGTTCAGAACCACATTTCAGTAACAGTAGATTCATCACCTATATTGCATTCATGGACACTGGCAGGACTCCCTCCATCTATGTGTTCATCAGCTTTATAAAAGCCTCAAGGTTGTTTTCTCTTACAGATACAACACAACCTATAACTGGCTGTTATCTTTAACAATATAGTTTGGGTGTTTTGTGTATATTTCTTTCTCGAGTCTCATCTGGGGACTCCTTTCTGTACATTTTAGTTTTTTCTTTTTTTAAAGTTTTCATTTTATTTACTATTAATATGTATGTGTAGATGTGTGAGTCTGTGTATGTGGATGGTGTGTGTGTATGTATGCATGTGTGTGTGAGAGAGAAAGAGAGAGAGAGAGTGTGCAGGCACATGTGTGCCACAATGTGTATATGGAGGTCAGAGGACAATTTTAAAAGTCACTGGGGGTACAATGCCTTAAATCTCAGCACTCAGGAGGCAGGGCAAGGCAGGATCTTTGGGAATTTGAGGCCAGCATGGTCTACATAGCAAGTTTCAGTCCAGCCTGGGCTACATGGTGAGATACTGTTTAAAATAAATAAGAGTCAGTTTTCTCCCTTCTACAGTGGGTTCTAGGGATTCAACTCAGATTGTCAGCCTTGCATGGCAAGCGCTTTGTCTACTGAGCCATCTTGCTTAGCCTCCATTCTATTTTCTACCATGTCTCGTGCTGGTCAACAAACTTGCAAAACAAGTTGTTTTATAAGATCCCACAATGTTCATGAGTATAACAGCTGTATATTTAAGGGCAACGACGGGTGTAATGCAACTAGAGAGACACAAAGAGCACACAATGGCCCTGCTGACCTCAGGAACAGTACCATTTACTCTTTTGCCTGGTTTTCTGAATTGTGTAATTTGGATCGACAGTTCATTCTTGTTTTCTTATGAGATGACATTTAACTAATGGAAAACACAGAAGCTCATTTTGAGATTAAGCTGGAGTTTGGATCAAAGGTTCCAAAGATACTCATAAACCAGTATTAGAAAAATCAGGTCTGTTCATTTCATAGGCACTCCACTTTTAGGTGTTGGCCTTTTCATTTTTTTCCAGAATGCTCACCACTATCGGTGGAATCTGCAGAACCTTCTACATCTCTTCTAATCAGTTGCATGAATGTAGGCCGTTTTAGAGTTCTCTAACCTCAGACATGAAGGTTTCCTCATGGACTTATAGCTGTGCCAGACTTATAGCCCCATATGATACTAAGAATTCACTGATGATTAAAGGAAAAGTTCTCTGGATGCCTAATCCCGTCCTGTGGAATCCTTGTCTCACCATGATGGTTGGCCTGTGATCCCCACTCTTCCCCCCAACCCTGGATCCCTTCATCTTTCCCTGAGATGCTTAAACCATCTGTCTTAGCTGCCTCCCACCTGGCTGAAACCCCCTGCCTAACTATTGCTCTGTCTCTGGCTCCTCAAGCAGTCTAGGCATATGGGCCTTTACGAACACTGTGAATCTGGAGTGAAGAATTGGAGAGGATGTTCAATCAGTCACATTCTAAATCAGAAGGGGAAAAGTCACACCAACTCACCTTAGCATTTTGTTTTTCTCATCTCTCTCAATTTCCAACATTTTTGAAGAATTAGTCATTTGTTTTATAAAAACTTGAAATCATTATTTGCATTTGCCAGGTGTATGATGGCTGTGGCTAATCCCCGTCTAAAGAAAATTTCATGGTTTTTAAGTTTATCACTTCATTTTGATGGAGTTCTGAAAATATACTTTATGGAAAGATACCCACAAAGCCTAACTTCACTCCTGGGTGTTTTCCTCCCAGCATGAGTCCTCATCAGTCACCAGGAAGAGTCAATAGGCAAATGTCATTCTAGAATTCCTACAGGACTGTGCTATGGAATGTAAGTAGAAGTTGGACTGTCCACACCTACCAAGCCTAATAAATCAATGCCCTCTGGATATCACGGCATGAAGACTTTATTAGGTGCCATCTGTAATCACTCAATTAAAAACAAATAAAGAATGCATATTTAAACCTTGGTCCCTGACACTGAAAATAGCTGCACTGTTCACATCTGGTTTGGCTATAGCCTGATCCTAGTATTTAACCTTACAGTGGGAAGGTGAGTGTGTCAGCTGCGGTAGAGTTCAGGCATTTTTTTTTTTCTCCAATTAAGGACAGTTATGCACCAGTGGAAAAGATCTGTGAGCTCCCTCAGGTACTGAAATAAACTTATGTACCTGCAATGGTCACCCCAAATGGTCAAACATTCAGACTTTATGCTTAGTCTTTATGGTTGGTGTTCACAGTCAGATAAAAATGTCAAGATTATTAAACGAGTTTAGTAGAGTCACAAAATTTTAGTATTCAGTATACAAAAAACTACACGTATTTTGTAACTCCTGTATATATCCAGAAAGTCCTCCCCCCGCCCCCCATCTCTGTCTTCCCCACCACCGAGTTGACAAGGTATGGATTTGGGATGACCGATCTTGGTTGTTAACTTGATTGGATCTGGAATTAAAGGAACTTTCTTGATTAGATTATTTGAAGTCAGAAGACCTGTCCTCAGTGTGGATGGTGGCAGCCCATATAAAAGGACATGGCAGGAAGGAGCATGGTTGCCTTCATTCTCACTGGCAAGTTTATCTATCTTGCTGCTGTGGTATTCATTTGCTAATATCAGAACCAACTTCTCTGAGTTCCACAGTAGACCAAGACCAGAAATCCTTCAGGCCTTTAGTAGGATGTGAGAACTGTGGAGACATTCAGCCTTGTGGAATGAACAACTACTGAATGAATTCGCAGCCTCTTCAGTGTGGCACAGTCACTGTCAGACTACTCAGACTGTACAGTAAACCAATCTAATAAATTTCCTCACACACACACACACACAAACACACACACCATGAAATATTCATTTCATTGGTTCTGTTTCTTTAGAGAACCCTGACTAATAACAACCACTGACTAGATCTTGGCAGGAAAACTGCTGTACTCAGAAGAGAAGTTGTTGAAACCAGGTTAGAACTTTCTAGAGATAGGATCTGGCAACATAACAACCCACAAGTCAAAACTCAGAACCATGTCTGTGTGACTCTGTGCTGTTCCTCAGAGATCTTTATTTGCCTTTCCTGGTCAGTGTTGCCTACTATGTAGGGTCTTACAGGGAACAGAGAAGGGACAGAAGTTTTGTGTGATCCTAGCAGTGCCCAAATGATCCAGGGCACTCTTTGTCTGTTTCCATGAAATTTTCATCACACAATTCAGTCTTTTTCCTAAGCTTAATACCCTTTCCCTAAATTTAACATTCCATTATGCTTACTATATAATAGGCTGGGAAAAAAAAACATTGTCAATTCCATCAGACAGATACATGACTAATACCATGAATATCCTGAGGTATTTCAACTTAACCATTTTCTTGTGCTTACACCGTTTTTCAAACACAGTTGCTGCCATATGGTAAGTCCTATTTGCTGTTGCTTCCTCTCTCTGCAGTGCCTGGAGAGGCCACAAGAGGGTGCTGGATCTCCCTGGAGCTGGAGTTACAGGACGTTGTGAGTCATGTGACTAGAGTGATGGGAACCAAACTTGGGTCCTTTGGAAACGCAGCTAGTGCTCTTAACACTGAACTATCTCTCTAGCTTCCATCTGCTTACTTCCAAATACTTAAGTCTGTTTTCACTTTGCAATCATAAACTATAATGAGAGTGTGTTGTTAGGATAGTTTCTATGCACCTGTCATATTTTTTTCCTATGATTTGAATGGCTCATGGTCTACAGTTCTTGTTTTCCTCTTCAAGAAACTGAAGAAATTAAAAGTGTGTATAGTTGGGCATAGTGGTGCATGCCTTTAGTCTTAGCACTGGGGAGGCCAAGGCAGGTGGATCTCTGTGAGATTGAGACCAGTCTGGTCTACATAGGAGAGTTCCAGGACAGCTGGGTCTATTGGGAGACCCTGTCTCAAAAAAAAAAAAAAAAAAAAAAAAAAGCCAAAAGTGTGTGTAAGAAGCACATCCACTTAAAGTATACAAATTGACATGATTTCATGGCTATATATCCCTCTGCAAGGCCACAAGCAAGATCCAGAATTTTCCCAGCAGTCCCTCAGCTATTGACAGTTTGAAGGCTCATAATATGTAATATTAAATTACTGGTGGTGGTGTATGCCTGTAATTCAGCACTTGGGGGTAGAGGCAGGAGGATCAGCCATTTAACACCAGTCTTGGCTAAACAGTGAGTTTGAGACCAGTCAAGGCTGCATGAAATCCTATCTTAAAAATCCAAAATAATATTAATAATAAAATATTTTTAATATATATAATGAAATAACTTCCCAGGTTGCACCAGTGGGCTCCTACTGTGGCATTTCTCTGCACCCTCCTTCAGGGGCTTCCACACTGCTTATTGGTTACGCATACATCAACTTAATGGAAAATGAACTCTCATTTTTAATGTGCATTTCTGCTAGGATTTGGGCTTTGAAGGTCTCCCAAATAGCCTGTGCCACTGGGAAGTGGTAGAAAGCTTAAGGAGGGCTGAGTGGGAGGTCTTTGGGGAGTGCCCTCAGGGAGACTGCTGACGCTGGTCTTTTCTTGTCTCTTTCACCTTGCTATGAGGTGAGCCAGTCTTTCCCTGCTGGAATTCTCACCACGATGCACTGCATTCCCGCCCTCAGCACTCCTAGTTTGATGCCTAAAAGCAAGGGCTATGTCTGGTCATGGACCGAAATCTCTAGAACCAAAATAAACATCTCCACTTTCTAGGTTAAATTATCTTGTAATTTTTAGAGCAAAATGAAGCTGACTAACATAACTTCCTAGATTATTACAGGGGTTGGGCTTATTTTTAAATGTATTTCTTGGTTACTGGTATTTCCTTTTCTCCATTTTCTCTTCTGTGAGTGCCCGTATGACAGACTCAGAAAAACCTTTCAAAGTATATAACAGAATACCAATACAATGCAATGTGTCATTGCTGAAAATAAACTGCCAACTAGGTCTATTTAAACATGCTTAAAGTTTGAGTTAAATATAGCTATTTACTCTTTTGTATATGTAGATGTGTTGTTGTTTTTTTCTTATTTAAAAATTACATTTTATTTATTTTGTGTGTGCATGTGCCTGTGTGTATGCACAGGTGCATGCTGAGGGGAGGCAGGGCACGCCTCTAGAGGACACAGGATAACTTGGTTTTCCGCTTCCTATATGAGTCCTGAGGATTGAACTCAGGTGTCAGGCTTGGGGGCAGGCACTCAAACTCACTGAGCCATCTCACCATCTCCTTTTCTTGCTTTTATGCTTGGTAAATACTTAGCAAACCTCCAGTATCATAAAAACATTCGCCATTCGCTTATACGTTTGTCTACTTTATGTTTTTATTATAGGTATCTAATTCTGGACCATCTGGAATCGGTTAAGGCAGGAGACTTTTCTTTCTCTGCATGATGAGCTAATTTTTTCCTCTTTATTTACTCATTCTTAAGGATCTTCTCTGCGTTGTGTACACCTTTACAGGGCCATCTGCTGCTCAGCTGGCTAGCTGAGCCTGCTCCTCCACTGTTACTTCAAAACAGGAACTTTCTAGCACTTTAGAATCTTCTAGGGTTGTTTTTTTTTTTTTAAGATCATTGGCCATCTAACACAGTTATTTTTCCAGATGACCTTGAGAATCACTTTAAGTTAAAAAAATAAAAAATACATGCTAATATGAGAAAAATGTCATTTTTGCAACACCCCCTTTCTTTACACACAAATATGTACCTTCCTTTTGGTTTGTGTTTCTGTGGTGGTTGATGTTGCTCTCCAAGTAAAGTTTGGTGCCCACATTTCAGATGGAAATCTGGGGCTAGAATTTCTCTCAAGGGTTATGAAGGAGAAATTCTGAGGTAATTTAAAGCATGCTACTCTAAACTGGCCGAGGGGCCGGAGAGCACAAAAGATTAGATTTCAAAAAACCAGAAGGACTTTTAATCTTTAAAATGCTCCATAAATGATTATGAAAACATGTTTCTCTGTCTCTCACCAATGTATTTTTGTGTTAGAAATCCTAGGTGTAGAGCATTAAAAAGACGGGGAGCTCACACAGCACCATTCCCCAAGTCAATGTTAATCTGGCATCAGCAGTGACGAGTAAAACATGCTTAAGTATTAGGCATCATTTCTACCCTACTGGCTCACTTGCTTCATTTCACAGAAGCGCAGAAACAATGTCTGGCTTCAATTTGCGTCTGAAATGGGGTGTGCATGTATTTTTACTCTTGGTTTATTTTTAAAATAAATAAGAGCAGATGCGAATGTGCCATAGGATGTGGTCAGTCAACTTCATGTGACCTCAACATCTGTATTAGAAAACAACGCTAGTTACGGTTTTAAAGGTGATTTTCACAACAGTGCAGAAGGAAAAGATTTGTTTTACCATCTCTAAATAGACATCCAAGGAGCCAAGCTGCTCAAATTGGGAGATACTGAATGGGCAATTCCACCAGCACCAAAGAAGATGGAGCCGGAAGGACCTCATGTCATACACCACAGCAATCATGCTGGGCATACTGGAACTTACACTTTGACAAATAGACTCTGTAACAGTTGTGTTGGTCTATCCTTTGAAGCTCAAATACTGGACTCACTTAAGCCCTTGTTGAAACCTTGCACTGTCAGAGCCTGAACAAAAAGATCAAATGGAGTGATTCTGAGAGTATCTTGAAACCAAATTTGGGGGTTCACACCTATAATCCCATCACTGGTGAGACAGGAGGATCATGTTCAAGATCAGCTATATAATCATGTTCAAGATCAGCCACATAATGACTCTGAGGCCAGACAGGACTACATGACCCTATCATGAAACAAAACAAAATAGAAAACAAAAACAACACACAGCTCTCCCCCCAAGAAAGTATCTTGTACAAAAGCATAAGTACAAAAAAGTATCTTGAAAAGCATATATTCATGTAAGTTTATTATCTCTGCTAGTCCTTAGGACATCTCTGTGAGGTTATGCAATCTTTTTCTTTTTTTTCCAGACAAGGAAACCAAAGCTCAGCGAGGCTAAGGAACTCACCCAAGGTTAAACAGATGTTAAGAATTAGAGCTGGGGGCTCGGGGGCAGGCAAAGGCCCTTGTTGCCAAGCCTGATGATCTGAGTTTGATTCCTGGGAACCACATGGTGGAAGGAGAGAACAAATTCTGTTTTACAGACACACACACATTTTTAAAAAAGAATTAGGGATGGGGAGATGATTCAGCTGTGAAGGGCGCTGGTTGCTCTTGCAAAAGATCTGGGTTCAGTTCCCAGCATTCACATAGTGGCTAACAACTGTCAATAACTCTACTTCCAGGGAATGTGATGCTCTCTTCTGGCCTCCCTGGACATCGCATGACATGGGCACACTTACAAATGCAGACAAAACACTCACACATATAAACTAAAAACTTAAAAAAAAAAGAATTAGAAGTGGGATCAAGGGGCTGGAGAGAAGGCTCAGTGGTTAAGAGCACTGAGCACTGGCTGCTCTTGTAGAGGACCTGGGTTCAACCCAGCACCCACATGGTGGCTAACAACCACCCATAACTGCAGTTCCATGGGATCTGGCACCCTCTTCTGACCGCCTCAGGCACTGTATGACATAGGTGTACATGCACTCAAGCACAGAAAATAAAAATAATAAACAAAATATTAATAAAAAGAAGTGCGATCATATCTAAGTACATTGGCTCCAAAGCCTGTGGCTGGCCTTTGTAGACACTGTTTACCTACCCAAGATTGGAGAAGAGATCTACAATAACAGAAGAAGCACTTTGTGAAAGGAAGCCTTTAAACTCCTAACAGACTTTCAAAGACAAGGTAAAGTGAAGCAGGCTCCCAGAGGATCAGCTATACATTTGGTCTTGTTATATGCTGTATGATGGTTAACCTTGACTGGCTTGAGCAACATCTAGGAGATTAGTAAAAGCACACTTCTGGGTAAGTCTGTGAAGGCATTCCCAGAGACTAATTAATTAAAGGGAATGTGGGAAGAATAAAAGGGGAGGAAGGGGGATGACCCTATGCATAGGCACATTCCTCTCTGCTTCCTGACTCACCATGGGGTAAGCAGCCTCCTGTACCATGAACTACAAGTTTCATAATGTACTTTCACACCACACCTCGGAAACAACTAAGTCAGCTGACCACAGATCAAGACCTCTGAAGCCGTGAGCCAAAATAATTCCTTGCTCTCTTAAATTGTTTTCTCAAGTATTTACTACAGTAACAAGAAGCTGACTGAAAGACTTGCTTTGAGATAATTTAACCCTGCACTGTCCCAACTGAAAGGGGCCTCTCAGTTGACTTATATTAAATTTCCAGCTGAAGACTGAAGCCATTCTTGATTACAGGTAGATTCTGCTCACCCCTCCCCAAATAGGACTCCACGCTCCATAAATAGTGTTGTAATGATATAGTCCAGGCACAACTGTGTTATAAGTACATTAAAGCTGTGTATGACTTGAGAGAAAACTCTCTTTCCAATTCTCTATCACATAATTCTTGACTATGGCCCGCAGGAAATGAGAGTTGTTGACAGACACGTGTCTGGCATTCAGCAGTCTGGCATCTGTGCTTTCTATGGTGAGCTGGGAAAGTTTCCAGAATACTCTCAAGCATATTTTCTAGAGGATAGGTTTTTCTCTTTAGGTGTAATTTTGAAAAGATTTGAAGCTTCCAAACTTGTGTGACAGGAAAAGGGTAGAGCTGAGGGGGAATCTGTATGTCTTTAGACGAAGCAAACAAAAAATTCAAAATAGGCGATTAAAGAGAAGAACAATCTAGAATGCAGTTCCTTTAGTCCGGATACTCCACTCCTTTCTCTCAGGGATTATTTGCTGGCTTTAAGCTCAGGCTTTCAACCCCAGGAGGGGCTATCTCAGTGTCTGAGATGGTGACTCTGAAGCAGAGTTCTGTGGGGCTTCCTGCTACCACCTCACCCCTAATAGGGAAGACAGGACAATGGGCCAGGTTCCTCCAAGTACCCACAAAGGCCAGGGTAAGGGCTTTCTCCTTTTGCTCTTCTTGTGTTTGGCAATGTTGGGCACATCATCCTGCTCAGAAACAATTTGCTCTATAAAGCTGAGTTTTTGGTCCACACAAAGTCCCTCCTTATTTCTCAATACCTCTGCCTCTTAAGAGAAAAGGAAATTATCACCTCCCTGACACATACAAAATCATGATGTAGGGCATAATGCAAGGTGGGCCTTAGCCAGGCCACCTGCTATGAAGAATAGAGGAATGGCTCCCATGGACATGGCGCTCTGCTCTGGCTAGTCGTGAGACCAGCTTCTGCCCAGCATCTGGAAAGAACCTGCCTCCCTGGGGACAGACTACTATTGGCTGCATTTGGGACCCCATCCCATAAGGCCATTGGCTAACCAGACCTATAAGACCCTTTGCACTTCCTTGATTAAACGGTGCTTGCAGCAGCTTGCCACTGTCTGCTTCCCACTCAGGCCTTGGAATCTGTGTTTTGATTCCACACCCCGCCCCCCCCCGCCCCGGGGGAGACACTTGGGAGCCAGACCCTTGGACTGGCTCCGAGCACAGGGACCCTCGATATCATGAAGGAACTTATGGGAAAACAAGAAATATAGTGGCATCTTCACAAACAAATTGATTTCATAAGAAATGAAATAGGTTTCTGAGCCCAAACAGCTGAATCTCTCCCACAAGATCCAGGAAAGTCAGTTCCTACTCTGAAGGTCTTAAGTCCTGAGACTTGGCTTCAGGAGTCCTAACTCTTTCTGAAGATGAAAACAGCACAACATTATGAAAACAATGAGGAAAGTTGCATTCGTAATAAAAATAAAGGTACTTATCAGCTTACAAACTTTGGCACACAGTTGAGATATTCATTACGTTAGCAATGTGCACTCACTATGGGGTAAGACACTTCTCAATTTTTAGAACAAAACATTGAGCCTTTGATGTTTGCACATTGGCTTCTTTCTTTTGAGTGGTTTTCTTTTTCTTTTCTTTTTGCAAGTGTTTCCTGCCCCAGCGTAATCTGATAGCCAAAGCACGTGTTACTGGAAGAGATTTTGGTTATTTGTGCCCAAAACATTTGACTACTGAGTACATTATTAAGCTAACTTGAAAATGACTTAGGCTTTTTTTTTTTTTTTTTTTTTTTTTTTTTTAAGGAACACTCCAGATGCATTTCTCTCTAGCGAGGCTAGCATTCCTCTCTCTGGTGGCATATTATGCTGAAGCCACAGGCATGCAGAAGTTGCTGATTCAAGAATAAATACCATGGTTGGACAAGACATGGATGGCATTGACCACATTTAATATTAAGCTTGGCCTGTGCATGTGAGTGTCCACTGACCCTTATCACTTTTGAAAAGCAAAATATCAGAAAGGGAGGAGGCTACAGATGCGGAAACCATTAGTACCGATCCAGCGGCTCACATCATTTGAACCAAGAAAGAAGATGGTAAGAAAGCATGGGGCCCAGAACCCACCTTGTCACGACAGCCACCAGAATACTGCTGTGTGTCCACAGAAGTCAGGTACTCATATGACAATTGAGCAACACTGATGGCATTTAAAAGAATATGCTAATATTCTTGAGGATTAAGAACTAGTAGACATCTTAGGCTGAACAGAGGGAACTGTTTAGCAGACCCTTCATGAAACTGATTTACATTTTATGAGGAATTAAGTTACAGCTTTTGACTCTGGACCGTTAAAACCAACCATTTAGCCAAAAATGTATTTGGGATTTAACATTTTCTTTTGGAAAAACATTTTTAAAAGTGACGTACTCCAGTCACTAAAAGGCTGTGAAATTCTGTTTTACAATATGATGGGGCCTACTTTCAACCAAAGTAAAGTTAATAATAATATACTCTCAGATCAAGGCTAATAACACATGTGGTTCAGTATCTACTTATAGACACTCGGGGAGTTGTGTGGTCCTTGGTGATAACCATTGGGGCTGACTCTGAGTTGCTAAGAGTAAACTAATCTTCCATGGTCGATGCCAGGAACTAACTCACATGCCCTATTATACTTAGGCAAACAATATCCTATGCTATAATGTGGAAATGTTCAAGTGTGGCAGGGCCAAAAATCACCCTGAACAAACACAAGACTTCATCACCACTCGGAGTGTCAGCACTATATTCTGACTCTAAGAAGATGGCCAGCCTGTCTACCAGAACCAGTTATTTGACTGAAAGTCAGTCCAAGATTCCTGATGCATGTTGTTTGTTAGAACATGACTGGTGTGTCATACCATGGGAGCTTACCCATCTGCAGTAGGGCTCACTGTCAGCTGGATGAGCAAGTTGTCAGTGAGTGGGCTTCTCTCGGGGACCAGTCCTCTGCAAGGGAGGGCAGGCAGTGAGTGAGCAAGCAGCCTTGTAGGCCTGTAGAGTGATAAATCAGAGGTGGTGGTGGTGGGGGGGCTGGTGTAGTAACTGAGCCTAGCTCAGAAACCTGGTGCCATGTAGTAGTTTGAAAGAGAAATGTCCCCCACAGGTTCGTGTATTTGGTCACTTGGCCTCAGTTAGTGGCACTATTTGCAGAGGTATGGCCTAGCTGGAGGTGGGCTTTGAGAGTTCATAACCTTGCCCCAGTTCTCGTCTGTCTTTTCTGCTTCCTGTGAGTGGCTGAAGGTGTGACTGCTCAGCTTTCTGCTCTGGCTGCCCCTGCATGTCTCATTCACCATTTGAGTTCCATAAGTCAAAAATCACATCTTCCTTCCATAAGTTGCCTTCGTCATGCAACCAAAACGTAACTAATACAGTGACCTATGACAACCAGCTGAAGGCCCTAGATATAACCATTACCCAAGGCTGCCAAGACGTCACCCTCTGCCCTTATGCGACCATGATAAATGGAAGGGAGCACCACAGATGGACAATGATAAATCTGCTTAACAGAGAATAGAATTTCACATCATCCTCTCCAGTATCTTTAGTGTGCCAACTTCAGACAAAGTAGCATTCTTCCTCCTAAAAAGAATCTTGCCATAGAATAACTATGTGCTACATATTTCCCTTTAAACTTCAGGTTCCTCATCTGCAGAATAAGAATAACAAAAGTATTTACGTCATTGTGTTGTTCTGAAGATTAAAGAGTCCACATAAGATGCTTATCACATTACATATAATCAATTCAACAAACTTTCCTTCCCTTATACACTTACATTGCATAAATGATGCTTTAGTGTTACTATTACCATTGCAGCAATAATAATTCTTAGGAATTCCTTCACAGCAGAATAAACTGTGGGACTGTTACCTGTGAATACCTTTATTGTGCTAGAGTGATCTTCTGGGTTCTTAATGGAAAGGTGACCCAGGACAGTAGACTTCTGGTGGAGGGTGGTTCTGGTACCAGCGTGAGGAGGGAATGTTGGTGAGGGATATGTTAAGTCTAGAGGTGGGCACAGGTTGGAGAAATCACAGCATGATGGAGTAGGAGATGCAGAAGGCAAATTTCATTCTCTGACAATGAGGAGGGTTGATCTGGTTGTGTTCTCCAGTTGTGTGGGAAAGCACGAATAATGAACAGGTGTTCACATTACAATTCATGCCATGACCAAAGATCAGCAGCAGCATTCTCCTCCACAGCAGTTTCCACACCTATTCTGAATGCCTCATGTTCTCACCTCAGGACAGAGGACACCCTCCAGGAGACCAGGGAGCACAGAAAATGGGGCAAAGGACAGGGCACCCCAGCTCCAAGTCCTGTCCCAGACTATGAACTTTGGAGACCAGTGGAAGCTTGTCAGCCAGGCTGCTGTCCTGTCACCCAGCCATGACTCACTGTGTTGGAGATCAAAGAGGAAGCTTTCCTTGACCACATTCCGCCATCTGGCTGGGGAGTTGGTGCCAAGAGGAGTGGTCAGCAAGGGGCCTCAGGCAGAAGAAATTAGTTACAGAGATGGGTTTGTGGCTATTAAACAGGTCAGTATCCAGAACACCTAACACTCAGGGTTTGTTAAGGATGTGCCCAGTGTCTTCTTTCCTAACAAATTTCCTTTCTCCAGGCTTTGCTTCTGTTTCATCAAAGAAGGTGATATTTCCATATACCAAATACACCTGCCTCTTGAAGGTTCTTAAGTGGGTAGGTGGGGTTAATGTCATGAGACCATATTTCAGGTCAAGGAGAGGCTCCCTAGCTTTTCTGTAAGCCAAAGAACGTCTCTCTGAAAGCAGTTTAGTGAAATGGCTTGAAAAATGCCCTGAAATCATGTAAACATTTTGGTCAGGAGAATCCCCAAGAGACTTTACTAGTAGGGTGTCTGGGCACTAAAAACTTATGGCATAGAGAAAGTCCCCAGAGAAGTAGCTCTAGTCCAACACAGACCAAAGACTGGGCAGAATCAAACACTATCACTGGCTGTAACACACAAAAGGATTTTATTTTTACAATGTTTATCTGCTACTATCGGCAGATATTGTGAAGGAAAAATGTAAATAATTTCAATTCAGGGCAGGTGAAATACTAGAAACTGAAAATCAGAAAAGCAAGAGTTAAAATTTTATGGTGAAATCATATACTATACTAATAGGTTAAAATTAGTTTTAGTACCTGTGTGTGTGTGTGTGGTCTCTGTGGGGCTACGTGGGCACATGTACATGTGGAGGCCAGATTCAACTCTAGATGTCCTTCCCGAGGACCTTTCTTAGACAGGGTTTTAACTCATTGATCATGAGAGGCTGGCTTGCTGGTGAGCCCCGGGATCTGCCTGTGTTCACCTCCCTAGTGCTGGGATTACAGGCACATGCTAGTACATCCAGTTTTCTGCACATGGGTTCTGGGATTGAATGCAGGTCTTCATGTTTATCTGGCAAACATTTTACTGATTGAATTATCTTCCCAGCCTATAAAATGGGATTTTCTTTTGGGGGAGGATGCTGTGCTGAGAATTGAAGCTAGGGCCTCAGGGTGAGAAGGATTTCTTTTTTATTTCTTTTAAATTTTTTATTACATTTTATTTATTTATTGTATGTGAACGTATATATGCACCAAAGCACATGTGTGGAGGTCGGAGTACAATTTGCAAGATGTGGTTCTGGGGTTTGAACTTAGGTCATCCGGCTAGGAGGCAAACACCTTTATCTGATGAGCCATGCCCCCGATCCCTTTTAAAATATTTTTGTTAATTCTTTGAGAACTTCATACAATATATTTTGATCATATTCACCATATTCAACCCTGTCCTTCCTCCTAACTCCTCCCAGATCCACCCCCACCTCGCCACTCTCCCCCACTTTCTGTCCTCTTTTTAAAGTTTTCTTTTCTTTAAAAAAAAAAATAATCCATGTGGTTGGAGAGATGGCTCAGAGTTTAAAAGCACTAGCTGCTCTTGCAGAAGACCAGAGTTCGATTCCCAGCACCCACATGGCAGATAATAACCATCTACAATACCAGTTCTAGGGGATCTGATGACCTCTTCTGACCTCCGTGGATATTGCACGACATGGGTGCACTTACATGCAGGCAATCCACTCACACACATAACATAAAAATAATAAATAAAATATAAAAAAATAACCCAAGGACTCTAATTTGTGCTGTTCAAATATGCCTTCCTAAGTATGAGGCCATCTCCTGGAGCACTGTCAACCTACCAGAAGCCACACCCTTAAAGAAAATTGACTCACCCTCCCTTAGAAGCCATCAGAGGTCGATAGTTGTGAGGTGGCTTAGTCTTCTAGGACTGTCCTAACATACCAGACCCCCAGCAGGTGGTGTAGAACAACAGATACCTGGTTCTCAAGTGCTGGAGACTGGAAGTCCAGAATCAATGTGCCAGCAGCTTTTTGCTCCCCTCAAGGGAAGAATCTGTCACATCTCTTTTAGCTTCTAGTGGCTGCTGACCACCCCTAGTGATTCTTGGCTGTGGCACAAGATTCTACTCTCTGCTTCCACCTTCACTGGATCTTTTCTGTGTCTCTCAATTTTTCTGTCTTTATAAGGACCAATCCTCTAGTCCATCCTAATCAATTATGACTGAATCTTAACTTGATACATCTACAAATACCTTTATTTCCAAAATAAAGTCATGTTCACCCATATAGCAAATTAAGACTTCAATATGTTTGTAGGAGGACACATCCAACTAATACTACCTAATAGAGTTGTAAAGAAAGGGACCACTGAGTCTAAGGTACTCTGCTAATGAGGAGGTGCGGTTCGAGTGGGAATGGACATTTTTGAAGAGTTTAGATCAGAAAGTAACTGATTTTAGGAAAACATTCCATTTTCTTCATTGTTGGTGTCTAGTCATTGTGATGGGGTGACAGGCATTTGAACTTCCCAACTAAATCACATGGGTGAATCATGTTACCTCATAAACCCCACACCTGAAATGTGATCTGGCAAATTAGTTGGGATTGGGAAGCCTGAGCCAGTAGGATCATCTCTATCAGTGACTTCTCCAACAAGCTCCGAATCCTCCCACTTCCAGTCACTTCCGATAGACACTTTTGTAAACAACAATAAAAATAACTTGTTAGAAAAATGAGCATGGTTTTGTCAAGACACCATATAGTTTCCAAATGCTTTCAATTTCTCAGTTTCAAACGTTCTCCGTTTCTGTTCTTATCTCGTCATGGGCTGGTGGCTAGCAGCTTGTGAACTAGCGCCAGTCTCTGGTCTACGCTTTGGGTCGCAGTGCTAAGCCGTGGCCAGGGTCACTGAAGAAGCAGAGGCCCTACTGGGACATGCTCCCAGATCCCAGACAAGAACACTAATCCTTCCATGACTCCTAGGAGGGTGACAGTTGCCCAGCTTCATCAGGGACGGGCCTAGCCGAGACACTGTCATCTCTCTTCCACTGCGCCTCTGGGTTTTCTTTGAGCTCCTTTTCCTCTGACTTACTTTCCTTTCAGCCAGGAGCTGTAAAACGAACTTTCTGAGCTCGGTCAGGAGACACCACTGCGCATATGGAATGTATTTAGTGACGGGGAAAACTCCACTGCTTACATGATTCTGAACTGGCTTGGACATGGTGTGGCTGGAATTTCAGTGCTGGCTTTTGTTTGAGTTCGTCATGACACATTTGTTATATGAGCCACGGCTACTGCTACTCAAACAGCTGCAGCCCAGACTCTGCAATGGCTTCTTTCTCTCTCCCATTAGCTGACTGACAGTGCTCACCCAGCAAGGGCCTTGTCTCTCCTCTAGGAAGCCTTTGCCACTGTCTCAGCTTCCCCACAGAGGAATACTGCCAGCCCAGGAAACACAGATCTTTTCTCATCAAGTTCAGCTAGAATGGTATTCCGAATGCTCACGAGCTCAGCCTATGTCTGAGGAGTATCTTTGATCAGTTCTTATCCCTTAAATCCTTTCCTATAAGAGACCTCGAATACGGCACTGATACATCTTCTAGCAATTCAAAAGCAGTGACTGGAGTCCATGTTTAAGTACTTTACACATCTCTGTGACCAAACCACCACACAGAACCAACTTAAGAGAAGGAAGATTTATTTTGGCTGATGGTCTCAGAAGGTTTCAGTAGATCATAACAGGACAAGCATGGTGGGGTTCATGACAGCAGGAGCATGTAGAAGAGACTCTTCACATCACAGTGGATTGAGACAGGAACCAGTTTGTGCTATGACTGTCAGGTGTCTACCTATAGTGACCTCTTCTGCCAGCTGGCCTCCTCCTGAAGGTTTCACAGCTTTCCCAAATAGCAGCCACCAGCTGGAGACCAAGGGCCCAAACATGACTCTCTCGGGGGCCTGTCAGATTCTACCCATATCAGAGCTCCATCATAGCAACAACTGGAATATGGGTTCTGCTGATGAATTCCAAGAAAAGATTCTGATTTTGCTCTCAGAATTTGACTACCATCTTAAGTTGATGGAAACACTCTGATAAATATGTTTATATCGTGGCCAGGCAGATACTGTATGAGAAATGTATGCAACAAACAGAGTCCAGAGGTATATGCAGAAAGGTGGCAACGGAACCTTCACATGAAGAGAATCATGATATTCCCAGTTAAGTACCATGGCTCATTACAAGCCTCCAGCTTCTCGTCTATGAAAAAGTCACTCACATGACAGGAAAGTAATTCTAATTTTATAAAAAAGTTAGCTGGAGAAAGATGCTTATGTCAGACAGACCTTCACCAGTTTTTGGAAGATAAAAAGCGGTAGAGCAGATGAAGAACTTCCGAAGGGTGGGAGGGGAAGAGGACATTGATCCCGAGTGCCAGCTGACCTAGCTCAATGTCTGAAAGACAAAGAAAATGACAGAATCAGGTGTCCCCTGTGGGAGGGCCAGGCTTGAGGCTGGCAGTCTGGGTATGAAACAAGTTCTCTCCTGGGCCGTGTGTGGCCATGTGTCTGGCAATGCTTCTCCTGTTCTTGAAGGGAGCATCCTCCATTGCCTGGAGGCAGCACTCTTAGTGTATCTCCAGAGAATTGGAGCTGAAGTCCCAAGGGACCCGCTAAGCCAGAGGGGAGTGATGTGTGCATCCTACGTGGACCTGCAGCTCTGTTGCCATAGCAACAACCAGATGTATGCTCCATTTCCCTTCCCTTCGTCCCCGCTCATCCCCAAGGCAGATGCTTGGATGATTTTCCAGTGCAAAAATGTCAGAAAAAAATGAGACCTTTGACCATTAACAAAAGTTTTTCCAGCGAACTATCTACTACCTCTTGATCATCAGACACTAAATTATGTCCAGGAACCGAAGAGCTTCTCCATCACATGGTACTTTAAACTAGCTCTTTACTGCCATAATCTTAAGCCTGAAGATGGATCCAGGTCATCAAGGGAAAGCTTTCAGACTGAAAAGGAGATGCCCAAATTGCAGAAAGAAGCCTGCAGAAAACTGGAGTTAAGGAAGACAGTTAAGGAGCAGCTGAGAACATTTAAAAATCGACTCTATAGTTTTCAGAGCTTTAAGGTGGAATTGCAGCTGCAAAGTAAGAACAATATGTTAGGTAACAGGAAAGAAGGATTCCATTCTTAGAAAAAAGAAAATTCAATGGAATGACTAGAATACAGAATGAATGTTTTTTCTAGAGGTAAAAAGTCAAGGAGAGAAAACTGAGAGGGAAAATGCACGTAGAAAAGATGTGCCTAGGGGTTCAGGCACCTGATGAGAACATGCTGCTGATAAAATCGTCCAAGAAACAAGACAAAGGAAATTCCCAGATATGGTAGATGAGATGGGACTGGAGAGAGGAGGGAGAAATCGAAGGAGAAATGGAATGTACATGTGAAGAAATCCACACAAGCCGGAATAGGAATCAAGGAGACAGAAGAGCATCAAACTTTTCAAGCAAAACAGTTCCGGCTAAGGTTTGCTGGTTCTTCCAAGGTGCGCACTGAAATGCTCTGCCTTTTTAACAGCATTGAGAGGCAGAATCTTAACAAGTAATTAGATCAGGAGGGCAGACTAATGTCACTATTTAGGGAGTATTTAGATAACTTTGGCAGACCGCCCCCAATAAATCAGAGGGTGTCAGCCCACTTCCTCCCCTTCCTATGCCCTTGCCATCTGATCCCTTCTGCCATGCAGTGATGCAGCAAGATAGCCCTCAGCAGACAGTATCCTGCTACTCAGACTTCCAGGCATCCGAAACCCTGAGTTCAACAAACCTGTAATGTTTATAATTTACCCAGTCTGTAGTATTCCATTATAGTAGTAAAGAATGACAGTAAGAAGCCTTCTACCTGATGCTCCTTACATTAGGAAGTAATCTGGGAACACGCGGAAGCAAAGTGAGATACAAAGTCAAAAACAAGGTCTATGAGATTCAGGAAACCAAGGCTCCAGCACTGAAACAGAATAAAGAGAAACTTCAGTAGAGAAATGTTGGGCCTTCATAAGTAACAAGCTCAAACTGCAGCATGACGGTAGGAGCTCTGAGGGGGAAGGGGAGTCCTGGCGATGGCAGAGTGGACATCTGATAATACAGAAATAACAAAAAATAAAATTTGATAGGCACAGGTAAATCTACGCATGTTTTTAAAAAGTAAAGTATCAATTAATTCCAGGAAAAAAACAACATCTTGTGTAAGAGTTCAAATACAACCATAAAACCATGGAGTCCTACATACATGGACCACCATGTAAACCTACTAGAGTAACACAGATGGAACTGTGCAGCTAAAATGGCAGTGGTATTAGGAGGATGAAGGGGAAGTAGAGGAAAGGGTGACAGATAAGGAAACTAAAGACTGTCTCAGTGGTAGCCTGTGTGTACTAGGGAGAAGCATCGAGATGGTCAGATGGCACGTGATCGCGCTGAAAGTGACAGGCAGGCAAAGCAGACCTCGCAGGGGGCTGGAAGAGGAAAGGATGCTTTCTATTACACATCACTTGGTATTATTTAATCTTAGTTATACACACACATACTTTAATAAATAGTTAAAAAATGACAAGGCAAAATCCTAGGAACGCATGCTTTGAAACCCAGTTCGAACAGTGTCTGACTGGCTAAGCCAAAGGACAAGGGGGAGAATGAGGGTGGTGAGACCTACACATGTGGACATCAGCCAGCCAGCTGTTCTCTTCCTATCAGCGGAGCTGGGCTGGGTTTCGCTGTAGGTTTGTGGGGATGAGATAAATGACACCGCACAGCAGACAGCAAGGGCAGTGTCTAGCTCTCCATTCTTTCCACAATTCAGCACTCTCTGCAAGACTGGAAAATCTAGGACATTGTAGGTTGAGAAAAATGTCTTTAAAAAAAAAAATCAAACCGAGAAATGATATGTCTACTTGAAAAAGATTTGGCTGCATAAAAATAGAATGTTCTGCTGTAAAGTGTGGAGTCATGCAAAACGGGTCAGGCCTGGACTCCTCTTCAGCTGGGGTAATTTAAAAATATTTATTATTTTCATTTTATGTGTATGAGTGTACTGCCTGCATGTATGTAAGTGCACCTATGTCATGAACTGCCCACGGAAGTCAGAAGAAGGTGTTGGATCCCCTGGAACTAGAGTTATGGATGTGCCATGTGGATGCTTGGAACTGAGCCTGGGCCCTTTGCAGGAGCAGTCAGTGCTCTTAACTGCTGAGCCATCTTTCCAGCCCTGGGGTATGTTTCATAAGCAAGTATTTTGAGGCAGGCAAAGCCATGAGCCAAGCGCACAAGGACTGTTCTCAAGTCCGCTGTCAAAGACCTTTCTGCATCACTGGGTGGATAGAGGCCTTGGTGGTGTAGGCTCCATGAGGAAGAATACCACTTAGCTATGAAGGCTTTTATAAAACCAACTGCCCACCTCCAGGGTCAGGGCTCTCATCTTTGAGCTTTGTACAGTAAGCAGGAAAGTCCAAAATTTGAAATTTGTGATGAACAGTTCCAGTCACACGCTCACTCAATGCAAAGCATATTGCTGTCTGCCCAACAGAAAATGGCTCAAGGTCAGTGACGAAATTCTAAAGTGGAGGAAGTTCACTTCTGAACACTGACTGCTGTTGTATCTTTCCACACCCCTAGACCGCATCAGACAGCTATCTTCTGGGGTGTGAATCATAAGAGGGGAAACTCTATCTCCCTCTCCGGTCTGGTCACACTATGTACCTGGGAGACATGGAGTTGTGTGCAGCTGGAGTTCTCCAGCATAGAAAAGCTCAAGGCACACAGGATGGAGGTAGAGCTGGAAGAAATCAGTTCCGGAGGAGGATCCCAGGGTTCTGTTAAACACAGGGAGAAAGACAGCTCAGGCCTGCACCAGGCAGGGACAGGGACAGGGACAGATAGGAATCCACACTGGTGGGGATGGGAAATCCTGGAGATCAGGCAGGGCAGAGGCTCGCATCTGGAGAAGTGATAGGGAACCACAGTGGCTAGTGAAAGGCACAAGGACCAGTGGAAGCTCATGGGTGCA
This sequence comes from Eospalax fontanierii, assembly GCA_035773235.1. Taxonomy (NCBI): domain Eukaryota; kingdom Metazoa; phylum Chordata; class Mammalia; order Rodentia; family Spalacidae; genus Eospalax; species Eospalax fontanierii. Next base: position 15,962,947 of record CM069545.1, read on the forward strand.
GAGCCTAGGCGTGTGTGTATGTGTGTGTGGGAGAGAGAGAGAGAGAGAGAGAGAGAGAGAGAGAGAGAGAGAGAGAGACAGAGAGAGACAGAGACAGAGAGAGAGAGACAGAGAGAGAGATGTTTCTATCTAACTTTCCCTAATGTAAACATGTTTGGGGGCTGTACCCTTGAAAGAAGATGATGGTTCTAGAGGCTGAATTGGGCTGTTGGTCTGTGGTTACCAAGTTCTCTTCAGGAAAATGTTCTCTAAAACACCCCAAGTTCTTAAAAGTTAAGGCAAAGATATACGTGCATTCTGTGTTAACTCTTCACAGTGCCCAGTGGCCACAGTGGGTCACTTATATGCTGCCGCGTTTAAGTGTTTAGGTACCATTAAGGGTCTACAACTACTGCTTCCTGTCTCCCCACTCTGCCTCAGAAATATATCAAATTTTCAAAATTACTGTTTCCAGTGTGGGTTACTTCACACTGGCTTAAGATAGCAGTCTAGTCACCTGTGCTGATTTCATTTTTTTCTCTTCTCCTCTCTTCCCTCCTTTCTCCTGGTTTTGGGAATCGAACTCAAGGCCTCACACTTTCAAAGTACTCCACTCCTGAGCCATACCCTCAGTCCCTATGATTATTTCTAAACTTCTGTTTTTATTAGACCTCATTTTGAACAAAAACCATCTATAGATTTTATCTTTAAGCTTTCACCTTCAATGGAGATACACTACGAACACTTAGAACTATAAGCCTGTGAATTAGTGATTTAGAAGGACACAACTTTATGGCATTTTGTGGTGGTTCTGGGCGCAGAACTTGGATGTCCCTTCTATCACTTGGGACATGCTAACTCTGGAAAGTTGTCCAGCCTCTTTGAAGTGTGGCTTCCTTGAGTAGAAATGAGAAGAATATTTGCTTCCCAACTTCAGAGGACTTGCTTAAGAATCAAAAGAGGCCATCTAGATGGAAGTGCAAGCTGCAGATCGCTAAGCAGACAGCCTCCCTTACACACTGTCACTGGACTTGTGATCCAGGACTGTTACTTGAATATGACTGCTAAATAGTAAGGAGTTTGGTGGCTTGGACATGGATAGATGTACACACACCTCCTTGTGCACACACACATGTGCACACACATGTTCTAGTGCTAACATTATTGGAATCTGAGCTCAGGATATGGCTGATGAAAATAATATGGAGAATAAGGGTTGAAGGTGGTCATATGAGCAATGATAATCGAGTTACTTCCACAACCTTACTGATTTCTGAAGACAGCCAGTGGGAATTTCTCCTGGCCATTATTAAACTATTCTGAGGTTCTAGGATATCTTCATTTTAGTCCAAAAGCAACAGGGATGAGGAACTGAAAATGGAAATAAAAGTTGAAATACAGTAACTGTCTAATTCAGGGTTTTTAGAATTATAGGTATATGTCTAGAGTTAACATATACATAAATATGTGTACATACTACACACACATATACACATGTGTGTGCTCGCAATAAACTTACTTGATTGTGAAGCTCCAGTTCTATCCCTTCCACATCAGTGGCTTGTAAAATACAATTTTAGTTTACTAAAATCAATGAAATTTCAGATGGTTTCAAAACTAAAGATCCTCACCAGGCCCCTAACCAGGCATGATTATTCATGTGTGTTCAACTATTAATAGTAGTCCTCTACAGAGGCTACTAGGTTGTTAGGAAACCATGGTTACTCTCTGAGGAAGATGGAGAGATGCTGCCACCTGCTGGACGCAGGTTAGCAACTCATTACTAACAATATGAAGGATGCTAATTTAAATGAAAAGGATGTTAATATTAAAGGGGGAAGACAAACTTTTGCAAGAGCTGAATCTCGGGCACACATCCTTTATCAAGTAGCAGACAGTCTACAAGATCCAATATTCAGCACCAGTTAAGGGTAAATGGCCCCAATCAAATTTCAATGGTGGGCTTCATTTTAATATCTTAAGTCCCTGATATTTCTGGTAAAAACTCACGCATAAAAAGACAGTTTAAACAAACCCTCAGTGACTTGGATGATAAGTGGTTTTATCTCCTTAGTTTGTCAAAGTAGCAATAATTCCAGTGAACTTCCTTCAGGAACATGAAATTGACCAGAATAGAATGGTTCACCTTCTCCTAAGTCAGAAATGCAGAAATGGAGTGTCTAACGGTGGAAGGTTCCACGCTCCCAGCTCAGCTGTAATTGGTGATCAAATCAAGGTTCTTATCCCCTTCTTTCTTTCCTTTCTGCTTTCTTATCTGCCTCCTTCCTTCAGGCTCATCCTCTCCCCTCCTTTTTTCTTCTCCCCTTTCCTGGCTTATAGAGGTTGCAAAGAAAGCCCGAAGTCCTGCAGTTCTGCCTCCCTCTCCCCTGTGATGTGGTGAGCAGGCTAAGAGTCATTACTGAATACTCTCTGCATGTTAAGGTTAGGTCAAGGATTATAGATGTTGCCAGCTAAGACTTACAACAGCCCTTTGAAGTAGACACTCTTATACATATTATACAGATGGGGAAACCGAGGGTTAAAGGGGCTGTAGCTTTCCTTGGCTCTACAGTTAATAAATGTGGGAGCAGCTCTGAAGCCCAGTCTGTTTTCCTCACAGCCTCTGGTGCATTACTATGGCCCAATCTCCTCTTGATGAAGAAGAAGGCATGGAGAGAAAAGAGTGCGGCTCAGGAACAGAGTGACTTGAGATTTTTCTCTTGATCACTCTGATATCAACAGCCGCAGAGAAGGCATTTTCAACAGTCAACCTCGCTAGACTTCTGTCCTCTAGGTGGCGGCGTGGGCTACTTAGGGCTGTGAGAAGGTGGGACACCACAGCTATAAAGCACACTGTATGAGACAAAGGGTCACAATATTATAAAGCTTAAAGGTCACCCAGTGAAAATGTCTCTGCTCCAGTCATACGATCAGAACCCTGGTAGAAACCAGACCAAAAGATCGTCTTTAATTAAGCACTCCTTCTCTAAAGAATGACCATCCTCTAGTATAGAGGTCAAACATTCATCATCTAACTGTCAATTTTTATTGACAGATGGGCATAAGCTTGAATTTTCCCTATAATATACCATTTAAAGTTTTTCTTCTCTATATCTGTTATTTCCAGCACATTTCCTCAGAGTTGAACACTGCAGTACAAACGAACTGACACAGCGGCAGGACCACTAACGGGAGGTCTAGCAGTTACCACTCACACCAAACAAGCAAACACACAAAACAGCGTAGTATTTGTTTTATACAGCCATTATCTGTAAAACACAGTAACTGTATTTTTAAAGCACTTCTTTATAAACGAGTTTAGTTTTCAAAGTCAATATTTAAGTTATCAGTTTGGAACACGTTCTGAGAGTTGGCAACCACGTTCTTAAGGCAGCATATGAATGCCTGGCGAATTACTCACCCTTGCTCCAAGGTTTACATTTGCAAGGGTGACACATAGATGAAGAGCAATAATGCAGCACTAGAAAGCATTTAAAATTTTTTATTGAATTATAATTTGATGGTATTTAGATCCCCTCCCCTACGTGCAACCACCGTTACTGCCCCAACCAATTCATTGTACTCACACACACACACACACACACACACACACACACACACACACCCTAACCCCCAGGATAAAGCTTAAAGGAAGAAAGAACACTGTCCTTTAAAGATTCTAAATCAGGACAAGACCTCTCCTGCACAAAGCTCAAGGCTCACAATGTCCTGTAGAACAATAATCAGATACAACAGAACTCTTGACATCCTCTAAATTTAAATAATGGAAACTCTTTAATGTGCTTGCCATTGAAAGGGCAGAAGTTCTAGTTTCAAAACCCAACGGCCTGCCGCGTATGCGTCCTACTATTCAAACCAGGTTTCTGGTGAGGAGACTCACCCTCAGGGCTCACCTTGAGATTTTTCTGTTATGTTCCTCCATGCAGGTAAATCAGATTTTGTCTCTAAATAAGAGGTGGGAGACTTAGGTAGCACCTGCCAGCCATCTGTCACTTCCAGCAAATGGCAAGGCCCCAGTGTGACAGTAAGGGCTCTTCTAGGCAAAGACGTTTGTCTGGGCCTTGGTACCTTCCCCTAGTACAAATACGGCTCACAGACTGAACAGTCTGCTGCCTTTGGGAGCGTTACCTCTGCTTTTTGTTTTGACCAGGCCAGGTGGCATTTCCCATTTCAGGACAACAGAATAAAGCCACAAACAGACTGTGAATAAGTATGCATGGCTTGCTCTGAGGCAGTAGATTCAAGAGCATAGGAAAGAAAGAAGCAAAACGGTACATTTCTCTCTCAAGCTAAATAATAATGAGGAAAAATAATAAACAATGAATTTCTGAAAGCAATTATATTCGTGATGATACGGCGTCTACCCCTGTAATTCCTTTGCCACCTTCTTTCTTGCTTCTATTTGGAGGGCACTTGGCTTGTGAGAATGCAACCTTAATTGCATTTTCAATTTGCCACCCTATTTAATCTATTGCACAGATTTCGCACGCTAGAGTTGCTTTTGTCAAATGGCAGTTGGGCCCGAGCTGCTTCATCACAAGTAGCTCCTTCCCACTCATGCATGCTTCCACGCATGAACTCCAGGTGTGCTCATGTGGATCCTTTTGTTCACCCTAGCAACAGCCTCAAGACAAAACTGATGGGGAATGTTGTGAATTTCAGTTTCTAAACAGTGGGGTTTGAGCCATCGGGATGCTAACATATTATGAATCCATGTTTCACTCTAAAGCTCGAGAGCTTGGAATGGACAGCTCATGGGTCTTACCTGCGTTTGCAAGCCAGGGGAGCACAAGACATCATGCCATTTCCCCATTTCCCACGTCCTTGTCAAGGTGAAAGAGCCTTGGAACAGAGACAGACTTCTGGGGAAGGGCTTACATATGAATGGAGTTACCTGGGTCCTTGTAGATGTTGAGCACACCCTTGAAGTAATGAGGTAAAAATCTTTCCAGTAAAAGCAGCACGTCTTCCAACTCCTCAAGGATCCCCACGAGTAGGAAGTTTTCATTCACGTTCAGCTTGGCGCGCTCAAGCGCCCACTCACCAGGCTCCCTTGACAGACAGAAAAGTCACTTTATATCAAAGACTTCTTGAAACGCAGCAACAATCTAAGGAACATTTATCTCTTCTGGTCTCCCATCACCATGTGTCAATCCTAATCCAAATTCCTTCCAGGACTAGCCTGGATGTAGCTTGCTCTTGAACCTTCCCTGGTTTCTCTGGCTGAAGTATTTTCACATGTGCACAAGGACTAGGGTCTTGAGATGAATAAGCCTAGCTAAGTATTTGTTGAAAGACAGATAAAGACAGGCAGGGGCACCTAGGTCCTTACAGACTCCAATCAGATGGTTAGAATGGATTTTTTTAATAGAACCAAACTGAACCAATTCAATGATGTTAGAGTCACAGACAGTATTTTTATAGACATCAAAACTAGTGTCCAACAATTGCCTGCTAGTCACCTTATCCTTTTAAAGAAAGCATTGAAAGGTTTTTTTTTTTTCTTTGCCAATTACAAAAGGAAAGAGCCTAATTTCATTTGTAGGCCAGATTTCCAAGCCACCATTTATGTAAGAGAAGCCCAGGATCATTTAGTATTTGGGTGAATTTGGGCAAGCCAAAGCTTCTTTTGAAAAAACAATAATAATAACCTTTATTTGCCAAAAAGAACTGTTGTAAAGCTTCAGCAAGGTGACACTGGAAAGAGTTCTGAGAATCATCACATGTATACTGCCCAGGATTAGGAAACATGCTTTTGAGGCCTAGTATAAGGGGCTAGAATCATGTTTCTTAGAATAAATACCTTTCTTGTGATCAGAAAGTAAGTCATTTGGCCCTGTATTCTGTCTGTAGCTAAGCACTGTGCATGATACCAGAAGGTGCCCATTGTCAGGGTAACTCCTGGAGAAAGGCTGCCTGAACACAAGATGTTCTTATTGCCTGGAATTTTCATCATGAATAAACTTTTGTATTACAGCAAGCTGAGCAAAAGAGTATCGACAAGGGGCCTCATAACTAAACAGAAATGAAAGCATAAACAACAAGTGCTAAGACTGTGTTACAATGTAGACCCAGGTGTTCCCTGGTGACCTCCAGGAGCACAAGGACCCCACTCTACTCAGTGTCCCATTTGCAAACAAGCTCTGATTCCACCAAGCAAAGACAATGATTCCTCATGCTACAATTTCTCCAGGCTACAGATATGTACCTTGTAAAGTGGATTTGATTCAACCATAGCTACTCCAGTCCACCTGAAAAATTAATTAGGAATGCCCGTGCCTGCTCTCGGGGAGGGTTTTCTAAACCCCAGACATGCTGCTTACATGACCAAGTCACTGTCTTAACAAGATCTATGTTCAAGACGGGCTGGTGTGATCACTGGAAAGCACTCTCCTCTCTTTCTACAGGTTGTTATCTCATTAAAAACACCATCAGCACCAGAGTGCTTTCCATGAAGCGTGCCAAGAACAGAGATGGCTATGGGCTACAAACTGTCACTGTGGAGGGACAGGTTAGCTACCTGACCTTGGCCTCCACTGTCTTGTAGGCTGGTGGAGACAGCTGTGTTTTGGGTATAAAAAAGGGTTTGATGAGTATTCCTGTTACACAGCTGCATGTGGTGGTCTCCTGAAGCCTGTGTCAAGGAGGCCACTTTCATTACTCATAAGATACTCAGAATGGCAAATGATGTCCTTGAAGAACAATAGTATATATGAACAGAATTCCAAAAGGTTGAGGGACTTCCAGACAAGATTGTCACAGAGCACCAGTGTGGCCGGGATCCTGCCCTGGGGTACATTAGCGTGTGGTGAGCCGGAAGCAGCATTTACCTGCATCTGGGATGCTGTCCACAGAAATATGGAATGATGTAAAACAACCTGGGGTTGGAACACTCAGGGTAGTTTTCCAGAATGCACTCATTGATGTCCTAGGAGAGAAAACACAGCAGTGAGAAATCTTGTAGTCTCTGCAGGGCTTTCTTGAACACCAGATGACTTAAGAAACATTAATACAGGTTGTACTGGCAAGCCTTAAGCATACAGAGGGAATTCATAAAATTTCTAAGGAAACTTTCTTGTTATCTTCTTATATCTGGTTGTACTTGCAAGATTCCCGCATGGCCAGGGCAGTTCAGAGAGTGCCCGCTTGGTTGGGTACCATATTCATGGGTGATTGAAATGCCTTAGCTGGGTCACACACATGGTAAGGACAGTCCTATTCATGTGTCCACTGGGACACAGTAGGCATTTAATTAATGCATGTGAAATGAATTCAATGAGGCTTAACTTTTAATGAATTATGAACTAATCACCTATCACTATGGCCAACCTTGTATAAATGAGTTTTCTTATGTATACATACATCTAATCAACAATTATGATGTCTCTACAATAGTCTCATAAACAGTTTCTAAATATTTTTAAATTAATTTGTATATGTATGAGTGTTCTGCCTGAATGTAAGTGTATCATGTGCATGCAATGCCTGTGGAGGCCAGAAGAGGGTGTGCGATCCTGTGGAATTTGGGTTATGGACAGTTGTGAACCACCATGTGGGTTCTGGAAAGGAAACCTGGGTCCTCTGCAAGAGCAGCCATTGTCCTTAATTGCTGAGCCACCTTTCCAGCCCCTCATAAGGAGTTTCTAAATTCAGAAGTGCTGTGAAATAATCTCTACAATTATACATTAGACAACAACAGGATTTGTGTATATAAACATCATTTTGCTTTCAAAGGTACCAGTATGATCCTCAGATTTTGTTATATAAGGCTATACATGGTATCTGTTAGCTTTGTAAGTTTGGAATGGCCAGGGATAGGGGCAGAAATTAAGTAGATGGCCTTACAATTTTCCAGAGGCAGATGGCATTGGCTATCCTAGATGTAGCATGCATAGTTCTTAGGTACCGTTAAGCAGAAAAGCTAACTCAATTTACAAATAAACCAGCCTTGGGAAGTTTTCCCAGGGAAACGATTAACAAGATAGATCAAGGGTGGCCGGAACTCCCTCCAGGTTTGATGGAGTTTGAGAGAGGAAGAGTCACTGGGTCTGATATGGATGGGGTAAGTGGTAGCTATTAATTTTTTTCCAGTTGGAATTGGGAATGAGAAGAATATTACAAACTTATTTCTTTTTTAGCACACTTTCATTCCTGTTTTAGGTTTATAATGAAATGATACAATTTCAAATTCTGTTGTAATGAACAGAACTGGCAGCAAACACCTTTGAATCTACTAAAGTGCTTGAGTCTACCACAGCAATCCGCGTTGTGCTAAACTTCGAAGGACAGAGCGAGAGAGCGGAGACACACAGCCCCAGGAGCAAACAAGGAAGCTTGAGCCACTTCTGCTTGCTGAGCTGGCCTTGTTCTGTTTCTGTAGTAGGAGTTTGGGGGAGCAGGCACAGGAAGTTGACTGCTTGATGAAAGGGGAGTGGGATGGGGGGGCTAGCAGGCAGTGGGGTGTCAGAAGGCCATTTCCCTACAGGAGTCCACAAATAACCCTGTAATGTCAACTTGTGGGAAGACATAAATTCCTAGTTTAGAAAGCACAGTTAACCAGCCTTTTCTTAGATCAAGGCACATCCTGGGGGATTTCAGGGAGTTCCATTTGAGCCCATTGGTCTGATAGATGGCATTCATCACAGCCCTGCTAAGAAATGCTAGGGGGAAGTAAATAAAAGATGTCTCTGGCAGAAGGTCAAGGGGAGGTGGCCAGGGGTTCCCATAGCTACTGATTCTTATATTTGGTGGAAGATTTTATTATGATCATCTTTTTATGCTAAACTTCTCTTAGCACATATATATATTATATATTTATTTTAGAATTATTCAATTTCATCTCTTTTTTTCCTTTTATTTTTTGATGATTTAAGCAAAATGGTTTACTTTCATTCTATCAATGTTTTTATTTGGTGGGTAAAATAATGGGTTTTGTGATGAGATTTTTACGCACATGTATCAATGCATCTTACTCTTACGTGCTGTTCACTTCCCTCCCTTGCCTTCTGCTCCTTTCTGGTCTCCTCCCTTCCCACAAATAACCATCCTTTGTGCGCTCTCTCTCTCTCTCTCTCTCTCTCTCTCTCTCTCTCTCTCTGTCTCTGTCTCTCTCTGTCTCTCTCTCTCTCTCTCATACATATACCTATGTATGTATAGCAATCTAGATTCTGTGTGTGAAGGAAAACATGAAATAATTAGTCATTCTTGCCTTGATCCCCCTTCTCTTTAGAGCTCTTTGTCCCCACACACAACCCTCCTTTTATATCCATTGTACAGACATACATGCATGCATGTATGTATAGTATTTTCAAATACATATTTAAATCTTGACTTCACATAGAAGAGAAAGTGACATGAGATCTTTGATCTTTGTCTTTCTGAATCTGGTTTACTTAACCTAACATGAGGATTTCCAGTTCTATTCATTTCCTGACATTATTTCATTCTTCTTAATAGTAGAATAAAATTCCTGTGTGTGTGAGAGAGAAAGAGAGAGAGAGAAAGAGATTTTTTTTCTTTTAAAAATATTTTGTTTATTATTTATGTTTTATGTATTTGGTTGTATGTATGTGTATATATATATATTTGGTTGCCTGCATGTATATAAGATAAGTGCATCCATGCTGTGCAATGCCTGTAGAGTCAAAAGAGGGCACTGGATCCCCTGGGACTGGAGTTATGGGCAGTTGTTAGCCACCATGTAAATGCTGAGAATTGAACCTGAGTCCTCTGCAAGAGCAGCCAGTGCTCTTAACCTGTGAGCCATCTCTCCAGCCCCAAGATCACGTTTTCTTATCCTGTTCATCGTTGCTCAACTCTAAACTGGTTCCATATCTTGGTTAGGATAAAAGATGTAGCAATGAACTTGGTTCCGCAAGTAGCTGTCGTATGCTGGTTGAGATTCCTCTGAATATACAGGAGTGATGTAGATGTGCCATGGGGTGGTTCTGATTTTAGTTTTCTGATGCATCCATCTCCACACTGACCTCTACAGCGGCCACACCAGTTTACATTCCCATCAGAGTGTGTAAGCATTCTTCTTTCCCACATTCTCATCAGTATTTGTTGTTTCTCTTTATTATGAGAGTCATTTTGACTAGGGAAATTTTCTTTTTCTTTGTATTCAATGCTTCTAGGGTAAGATTGCTTTAAAAATTCTTAATATTTACTTTAATTTTTCTTTAAAGTTTTCATCAAAGTAATGACTTTAACTAGGTCAACCTGTTTCTCTGGCTCTTTAGTCTTGGCACATGCGCCATGCTCTTCTGCAATGTCCTTTGCTGTGGAAGCCTAGCCCTCTTTTATAATTAGGTCTTAGTTGGGGCTGGAAAGATGGCTCAACATTTAAGAGCACTGGCTACTCTTGCAGAAGACCCAAGTTTGATTCTTAGGACCTACATGATGGCTAACAACTATCCATTATTATCGTTCCAGGGGAGTCCTATGCCCTCTTCTGACCTCCTTGGCACTGTATGACACGGGTGTTCTTACATACATGCTGGAAATACATTCATACACATAAAATAAAAATAACAAAATATTTTTAAAAAACCAATTAGGTCTTAGCCAGAGGATCCCAGTCCACTCACCTCATTAGGGGGAAAGAGATCACACCTCTAAGTGAGCACCACATATAACTATGATAATTGTTCAGCAGACAAAACTGTAAAAAAATTAGCCCACTTGGAATTTAGCCTAAACTTTACAAGCTTTAAAAGGAAATCTGGGTTCTGTCTCAGGCCTGCAGGGTCCCAATAAGCTGAGTGTCCTTCGCTCAATGACGATATCGCTGAGCCTCAATCTCCTCATCTGCATGCCCTAGGCCTGAGCTCCATTACCATTTTATGAAATGGTAGACAGGCATGTCTCATTCCTTAATTAACCAACTTTTTGGATGGGTTTATGTGCTAAGGCTCTAGAAAAGGTGGCAATTTCTTTGGTTTCAAAACTTACAAGTTAATAAATGGCCCTCACTCATTTATGCTTTCTACTGCCCACAGAAGAACATCATGGAACAGTGCTGAGGTTAGACCTCACTGCTGCTCTCAGAGGTACCATGTACTAGCTGGATAGTCTTTGGCAAGTGTCTACTTCTTATAGGCTCCTCTGTAAAACGGGGACAATATCTGCCCCTCAGACCCTTTAGTAAGGTTAGAAGTCATATAGCTGTTTTTCTCCTATTCAGGACTTAAGATCAGGGCATCTTATTTCCCATTCAGCATCTTAATTTCTTTCTCCTTTGTCTTATAGATAGGTTATTTATAGTTTTAAAACAATGACCTGCCAACTCACAGAGAAAATAGGAATAAAAATACGGAAACGGAAAATATGCGTCTTGTTATGTCAAACCCCAAAACTTGTCAGAAACAAGAAAACAGCATTTAGTACAAGTGGCCCAGATTCACCCCCCTGGAGCTTTTGACTTATGCTAAGCTCAACTTACTTTACGTGAACCATATAACACTGTAGAAAAAGAAATTCTTTTCCAGCATGGATTTAAAATAGATTTGGGAGCAAATCTTCCCACTCTAACATACAAGAAAAAGGTTGAACAGTAAAGGACAAATGGAAGGACACTTCCTTACGCTGCTGTGATAGCCATGTTAGGAATGAGGAGAGAGAAATTACTGAGGGCCATTCACCATGGAGACAGTAAAGAATCCTTGACCTACAGGTGGGCTGTGGTAGTCAGAGTACAAATTGAATGGGTTAGTCAATTTAGATAAGTGGAATGGATGTGGTCTAAGCTAACTTTAACTGTATAACACTCTCATAAGTCATTTTTCAAGCATTGTAAAAAAAAAAATTGAACCAGAACTGGAAGAGTCAAGCAAGACTTTTCAATAAGGCTTAATGGACTTCAAGTGGCATGTGGCCAGATGCTCCCATTCCCCGCTCTATGCTCTTGTCAGGCCTGAATCACTGGTGACAGATTCTATGTGGAAGAGATGGGAAGTGCCCTTCACAGTTCAGTCTCCACAAAGCCCTCCAGAACCAATTGCCATTGTTCTTCTATTGCAAGCCCCACTGGGATCCTGGATGGTTAACCTCTGTGATATCTACCTTTGTTGTCCTTTATACCACCTCTGAGTTCATGGCTATCTGTCTGGGTCCTATGGCAGGATGGAAAAGATTTTTTGAGGTAAGCGAGACACTGGTCTACCCATATTAGGGTCAATATTTGCATTCACTGGGAGACCTAGTCCAATGAGTTCTTAAGCCCTGTTCTAGTTTGGTTTCTATTGCTGTGATAAAATACTCTGATCAAAAGCAACTTGGAAGGAAGGGGTTTATTTGGATTACATTTCCAGGTCACAATCTATTGCTGAGGGAAGTCAGGGAAGGAACTCAAGGCAGGAACCTGGAGGTAGGTAGCATGAGGAATGTTGCTTGCTGGTTCACTCTCTGGCTCACTTACTCTTAGCTAGCTTCCTGAAAGAGCCCAGGATCACTGCCTAGGAAACAGTGCTGCCCACAGTGGGCTGGGCCCTTCTATACCAACTAGGACAATAAAGACAAGCCTTCACAGATATACTAACATATCACCCTGATAAAGAGAAATCACTCAGTTAAGACTCCTCTACAGGTATTCTAGGCGGTGTCCAGTTGACAGTTAATGCTAATTAGAACAAATCTGGAAATTGAAACACAGAAACAAGGGAGCAAAGTCTTTGAAACATGGTTTCAAAGTCTGTTGTTTGCACGATAAGATTTAAATTTAAAGTTTCTACTGCATTCAATGAAAGAAAAAGAAGTAGCCAAAGTCTTATTCCGAAATGTTACACAGACGGGACACATTAAAGTGTTATTCACTTTAGTTTTTACTGGATTTCGGTGGGCCCTTTTCAATTAGTTACAATAAAATTTACCGAGCATCTAAGATGACTGTGCACAGGATTTTGGGCGAGATGTAAATGTAACTGCTGTTCTTCAGAAACATGTTTACACTGCTTTTTAAATAGTGTTGGTCAAATAAGAAACCATCATATTTAGGGTCAAGGGGTTCTAGTATATTTCAGGAATATGGAGTCCTCACTGACTAATGACTTCATAGAGAGCCTAGAAAAGGTGGAGACCTCAGTCAACTTAAAATAAGAATATGTAGACAGAATTTAGTTGGCTCACAGATAAGGGTTACTTCTGCTTTTACAGAAAACATTTGTTGTATATTCTTTATGGATCAAACAATTATAAAATAAATCAGCTAAAGAGGTTAGGGAGCTGCCATCTATCTGATTATAAGTAATTCCCATCATTTAAAATGTTTACAAAGAAAATGAGAAAACCAGGATAAAATCATATATAATGGGTATAGTGCTATTTAAAAATCATTTTTAAGAAAAGACTGGAAGAAAATAGAACTTTCTTTTTTTCAATGGATATATTTAAGATGGTTGGATAATATACCCTACACTTTCTACAGTCGCAAATCTTTTTTAAATGTACATGTGTTACTGGAAAACAATTTAAAAAATTTGACAAAGTAATATATGAAGGAAGGCACCAAGGTCCCCAAATACTCTTTAAAGACATACCCCTAATGACCTACTTCCTGCAACAAGGCTCCATCTCTTAACATTTCCCAGAAGTACCTCCAGTTGGGAGGCAAGCTTGGTCAAGTAGGTACTTCTGAGAGTCATGTTAGATCCTACCATAGTGATCAGTTATCAACATTCCATTCTCTCTCTGATGTACTTGCTCAAGGGTTTTATCTTTCTTTCTCTACACTATTATCCCTGATCATTTATGGTTCCTTTAGTATCTAAATGGGATCTTGAAAAAGAATTAAGCATTGTGGTTCACTCGCCTTTTTAAACTAAAAATGGTTCAACAAGGGCAACTTTCCTACATTCCTGCTGTTTAAATGTTTAGGTGACTGAAATAAAAGGAATGCTAAAGAACACTCAGAGGAGCAGGGTGGCACAGGCTGGAATCCCAGCCCCCAGGAAACCAAGGTAGGAGGATGGTAAATTTGAGGCCAGCCTGGGCTACCAAGGGGAACCTGACTCAAAAAGCCAAATAACAACAACAACAAATCATCAATTCCTAACACCTCAAATTAGTTTTAAGTTCTTGTTACTTTAAGGTAGTATCACCCACTTTAATCCAAACCATAATGCAGCATTTTTACATGCTAAAATATCTATAAATATTAAACTTGCTTTAGTTTTTGAACATACATTCTTGTCTTTGTGGGCGATTGCTCTTTTTCTTCCTCAAGCCTATGGCAGATGAACAGGAAAATTCCCCCTTACTAAATCAGTCAGGTCATCAGCTGCCCAGTACGGCAGCCTCACCAGCAGGTCTCAGCTGCGATAGGGTTCATGTCTCAGAGAAGTGAGAAAGTTTGCTGAGACAGAAGTTCGTGGGTGAGGTGATGTGGGAACACAGTACACAGACTCAGTGAATGACTCTGAGCCCTGGCTGCACTACAAAGGGAAATAAAATTTAAAAAACACAGGAAACAGTGGGGAGTGAGTGCTCCACCTTATACACATATACACAATAACGATAAAGTTTAAAAAACTAACAAATTTAAGTGATTGTAACGTTGATCTGTAATGTTACTGTAACCCTTGTCATTATCTACTGTGAAGGAACAGAGGCCCTTTGAGTCTATAAAAAGCTAAAGACCTCATTCTGGCTTTCAGGGAGGCACACTGCCCACAGGTGGGGTTCAGGGCTGGCTTCCTTAACATAGCTCTCTGAACCTGCTAGAAATCAAACCTGCTGGACCCAACACTGCTCCAGGCTCTAGGGCAGGAAGGGCGGCTAGGTATGCAGAATTTTGCCAGCCAATGTGGTTGTTTTAGTAGGCAAATAAATGTCTACAGATTCTAGTCTAAACCCACAGGGCCCAACCCAGTTTTGTACAAACATTTTTCAAGGTAAAAGTGGAATACTTTGTCGGTTGCTAGTTCTTATCATTAAAACTGTTTTTGGCTAACCATCATTTTCCTCCTGCATATATCTCACACATTAGCACAAAGAATGTCTTTAAACAGAGGTCAGCCCTAGTGGGAGTTACCTACAAAACCATTGGTACTCTGTACCAAGGTGAGACACCGAGATGAAGGACCTTCATAAGACAGGAACCATCTTGGCAAAAACATTTGGGGCATAAATTTTACAGAATCATCAACTGGAATAGCTGAGTTCAGGAATTAGTTGAAAACTAGTGAGGAAAAAGTGGTTTAAACTGGGCCTGGGGCAAAGGCCTGTAATCTCAGCTACTTGGGAGGTGGAGGAGGCACTACTGCAGGGTCAAAGCTTGCTTGCGCTACAGAGTGAGTCCAAGACCAGCCTGGGTAACCTAGTAAGACCTTATCTCAAAAGGTGAAAAGAAGGCTGATACAGCTCAGTAGAAGAGCCACTTGCGAGCACGTGTTGAGGCCCTAGGTTCAATGTCTGGGACTGAAAAAGAAAAAAAGGAGATAGAAGGGCTGCTGTTTCTTTAATGCTGTTACTTATAAATAAACAAGGTAAACTTCATCCAGGATCCTAGGTGTTTTCAACTAGAATTTTTCAATACAGTTCACATCTACGATTCTTTGATGTTACAATATAATCTAATCCAGTTTTATTTCAGAGATTCTTAATTGCTTTACATTTATTTTTTACATTTATTTATGGAGGGTGGGTGCTGGGAAGCATAGACATGCCATGACACACATATGGGAGGTAGGCCAAATGATAACTTATAGAAGTCGGCTCTCTCCTTTTGTCATGTGAGTCCTGATGAACTACGGTCATCAGGTTTGGTGGCAAGCTGAGCCATCCTGGCCCTTTTAAAACATTTTTACATTTATATTTCAGAAATTCTAGATGAGTTAACTCAAAATAATTTGTTTATTTTGTCAAACAATTCAGAGTGAAATCTCCAACAAACCGGTGCTGAGATTCTTTAACTATATTATGAATTGAGACATCTATAGAAGGTAAGGCAACATGTGAAACACCCTGGCCTCCAGTAGCTTAAATAAGTAACAGTGTTTGTGTTTTTTCACCTGTAGCTCATAATAAGTAACTGTATTAAAATTTAAATAGAGCAACTTCTTGGCAGTTAGTTTCCTTTGTTTGTATATAGTATCTTTATCTATTAAGGTTTTTGCCTTATATTAAAATATACCTCATTAATAGTACTATATTAATTCTATTTTAGTTTTTTTGTTTGTTTTGTGGTCCTGAGAACTGAACTCAGGGAATCACATAGGCTTTACCCCTAAGCATCTCCAGCCCTTTTCAGTTCTTAAATTATGAAATTTTCCTATTCTGTTATTTCTAGCCTACTTTCAATGAATGGACCTCCATATTTTTAGTAAGTGAATTTAGTCACTGTGCTGTGAGTTTTGAAATACTTGGATTTATGTCTGTATCTAACTGTGTTTTGATTACTGTTTTTCTCCATGTCTTTTTCTCTCTCAATACCTTCTATTGGTTTAATAAAGTTTTTAGTAACACCCATGCCCTCTTCTTTTTAATTAGAAAAATTATTTTTATCTTATGTACTTGTTATGCTGCAAGTATGAAAGTGCACTCATGAAGTGCAATGTTCATGGAGTACAGAAGATGGCATTAGAACCTCTGGAACTGGAGTTACTGATGGTTTTTAGCCACCATGTGGGTGCTGGGATTTGAACCCAGGTCTTCTGCAAGAACAGCCAGTGCTCTTAACTGCTGAGCCATCTCTCCAACTCCTGCTTTCCTTTTTTTAAAAAGAAAGATTACATTTTTATTCTCTTCATGATTACCATCACATTTTCCAACATTCTAAAGATGTTAAACTATATGATTCTGAGAGCATTAAAAGAATAGAGCTTAAAATACTTTCATGGGACTGGAAAGATGGCTCAGAGGTTAAAAGCACTGATTCCTCTTGCAGAGGACATGGGTTCGATCACACAGCAGCTAACAACTATCCTTAACTCCAGGTCCAGGGGATCTGATGACCTCCTCTGACTTCAGTGGGCACTGCATGACACAGGTACACTTACACGTATGCAGGCAATACACTCATACACATAAAATAAAAATAATAAATAAAATGTTAAAAAATACTTTCATTACTGGGAGATTTGGACAAAGGGTACAGAATTTTAAAACTCAGTTCATAAAGAGATGATTGGAAAGAAGAATATATGAAAAACTTGTTTAAAAATATTAACGTTAAATTTAAAAGATTCGACACAATTTGTATGTTCCATATCTTTCAAATCTGAAATTTTAGCACCTTTGTTTTCTAACCATCACCCACTCCATCTTATTACTACTAATTTTAATCCTTTTAAAACACACAACTTTTAAAACTCAATATCTATTAGTGTGTTTATTTTTGCTTCTTGTACCCTGTACTTCCCCCTATAATTCATCTTCCAATAATACTTTTGGTGTAGTCAGTAAGTGGTAATTTCTTACTTTTCTCTGTCTAAAAAAAAGTCTACAGGGTGATTATTATCTAGGTATAAAACTATTAACTTCGAAGGAATGAGTGCCTCTCACCACTTTGAAGATGGTATTCAGCTATTACCTGGTGTCTATTGTGACTTAATCTAGTGAATCTGTCTTAACACTATGGCTCTCCCTGTCATTGGCATTCCCCTTTCCCTTGATATCCTGAAGTTTCATGCTGAAGTACTTAGATGTCTATTTAATTTTATTCTTTTGGTACACTTAGTTGAAAGAACCATATCATCAGTTTTATGGCTATGGTTAATGGCTTCAAATACAGCTTTCCTACCTTTTCTCTACTTTTAAATCTCCTATTGAATGAGTCCTGAACCTTACCTCTCTTTCCTTATCTCTTAATTGCTTGCTCTATCATCTTTCTACTTATCATCTATTAATTATCTATCATCATCTATTAATCATCTACCATGTATTTACGTATCATCTATCTATCAATTACCTATCATCTATTTATGTCTATCTATCATCTCTGTATCTATCAATCATCTATCTATTTATCAATCTATCTATTTATATATTATCTATCATTTTTCTTTGTCTTTCTGAATTACCTTTCTAGTGAATTCTCTAAATCTACTTTCTAATTCACAAATGCTATCTTTCAAAATTTTTTTCTTTATTACTTATTTGTATGAGTGCATTGTTTTATTGTATGTGAGTGCACATATGGTGTGCAATGCCCTTGGAGTGTTGAAGAGGACATTGGATCCCCTGGAACTGGAATTATGTATGGTTGTTAGCTGCCATGTGGGTGCTAGGAATTGTACCTGGGTCCTCTGCCAGAGCAGCCAGTGCTCTTAACCACTGAGCCATCTCTCTAGTCCCACAAATAATAATCCTACTCAGTTTAGAGTTCATTCCATTTAAATTTTTACTTCAATGATCACCTTTTCTATTACAAAAGATTTCTAATTCTTCTTGGAAATAACTATAATTTTCTGTTAATTTGCCATTTCTGGATTTTTTAAAATGAAATTTATTTATTCTTTTATCTTTTCAAACATCCCAGGCTCCCTTCCCATTCCCTTCTTCCTTCCTTCCTATTTATCTATCTGGCACCACTATCTATCTATCATCTATCTATCTATCTATCTATCTATCTATCTATCTATCTATCTATCTGGCATTGCTATGTAGCCCAAGGTGGGCTTGAACTCACTATGTAGCCCAGGCTGGCCTCCAACTCATGGTGATCCTCTTGCCTCAGCCTTGTAAATGCTACGATTATAGGTGTGAGCCACCCCACTCAGCTCCAGGCAGTAGAATATAGAGACTTTGTCATATGATTTCTTTATGTCGTCTGGAGTACATTTGTATTTGGGTCAGTTTCCTGCCTCTCTCCTTTAGGTATTTGATTTTTCATGCTTTACCTGCTTGCCTGTAAGCTCATTCTGAGTGGGAGGGAGATGCTCTCTTGTTCTCACCCACTTCTTTCTTTCCCCTCACTTCTCTCTTTCCCTTGCTTCTCTCCCTCCCTCTGCCCCTCCTTAGTGGTTCCATGGTTCCTACTGTCTGGACTCCTCGACCCTTAGTCCAGAACCAGGTGTTATTTGTACGTCTCATCCCATGGGCCAGGGGGAAGACTGCAGACCTGTGTCACAAGGCAGCTGTGAGGCTGTGGTTTTGCTTTTCACTCTCATTCTCTCATGAACCCACAGTCCCAGGCAGGGAGGGGGTGAGCTGCTCTATTCTCCTTCCTTTGCCTGAGGGTGAGGGGAAGTGCAGTTCCTCACCAGGGTTTGGTCTGGCCTCCACCTTGGCAGGGACAGATAGTCCCTTTACCCTCTACCTATAAACCCAGTTCCTGGCAGCTGCAGTCTGAGTGTAGACCACAACCCGGCTGGCTGTGTCCTTACCACTGCTGACCAAGCGGCTTTTGCTCCAGGCCTTCAGGCAACCTGTGTTTTTACTCCTTTGGCTTTCCTCTGCTTCTTACTGTGACGCATTTGCGACTGAGGGAAGACAGAGTCTCAGCACCAAAGGCAGCCTGTCTGGGCCATGCATGCCTCTGGCTGCAGTGAGGTCTGTAGAGGAGCCCTTGTTGAGTGCAGAGGCATTGGTGGCCTGGGTGTCTACAGAGCACAACTTGCAAAGTCAGAGGAAAGATGCTCCATAACATGTCCAGTCTGTGCCAAAGCCACACATATATTGATTATGAAATGGGATCAGTTTTTGCTTCGCATATCAGAGAACTTAGCCAGACATCAGCGTGACTCTGGGCTTTCTTCTTCCAGGTGCTGTGGAACACTGTCATATCAAGGTAACGACTGTCATGTGGTGATGCTTCTAATTTTATGGTCACTTCTACTGTTCTATGAAAAGTTTCGGTATTTGAAATATGCTGTGAAGACAAAAGTTTCATCTGTGCTCTAAGTACTCAGTTATATCGTCTAAGTTTCTGGACAATTCTCTCTGTGTCATATTATTTACCCCTGCGCCAGACAAGTACTCTATAAAAGTAGCCTTTGAAGATGATGAAATTTTTATTTGAATTGGGCTGTGCTTTAGGAAATCACCATGGGAATTTGGATGTCTGATAAAAGCTTTTAGATGACGGTACTGTTCTTCCATAAACAACATCATAAAAAATTCACCACCACAGTGAAGTTTGGAGTACAAGTTCTATATAGTTTAAAGCCAACTCTCCCGCAAAACAAAGCAAACATAAACGAATCAACCAAAGAAACAAGAGATCAACACAGCAAACTTCAATGACAGGACAAGTACAGGTTTATCTTTTAGAGGGCGTTTGCAGAACTGCAACGGCATTAACTGACCCCCACCGCACCCCCACCGCACCCCCACCAGGGAAGACACGTCCCAGATGCAGGCTCCCTTTGGAAGAATCATACCTGGAATTTTGCATCTTGGTTATCTATGACTTAAGTCCAGAGAAATCCCAGGAACTGTCAAGTGGCTGAACCTCTGCCTCCAGCAGTCTGCTGTGAATTTCTTTAAATGCTTCCTAGGCATGTACCAGGCCCTGGGCTCTAGTGTCCCAGTGCATAGGGATTCAGACCAGCAGGGGCTGGAAGATACTTCTGCCTGCAGAGGGTAGCAGTGATTGCACTTGGAAACAGAGTCCTGAAGAGAATCTGTCCTAATATTGATAATATTGAGACGCTAATAAATTCCTTAAAATAAACAGGGGGTCAGGTTTATGATTCTGTTTTCCTACCTCTTTATCTAGTCATACAGAAAATGGACTACTGTGGGTCTTCATGCAGGGGTGAAACCATGCTCTCCTTTGAATGCACTGTCTCCAGATCCTATGTATGTTATTATTAGATGGAGAATTTTCCGTTATTCATTTTTCTAAATAGCTGTAGAAATATATTTTAGGGGTCGGGGAGATGGCACAGTGGGGAAAGTGCTTGCTGCATAAGTGCAAGGACCTGCATTTGGCTTCCTAACACCCATATAAACAGCTGGATGCAAAGGCACATGCCTGTAACCCTAGTTCTGAGAGGCAGAGGCAGGGAGATCCCACTGGCTTGCTGGCCAGCCAGTTCAGTGGAAACAGCGAGTTCCAGTTCAGTGAGAGATTCAAAGAGGTAAAGAGCAACAAAAGAAAACACCTGACATCTACCTCTGGGCTCAACATGCATGTGGATGAGCATACACACTTGTACACATCACACACACACACACACACACACACACACACACACACAAAGAAAAAGAGGAGACGAGAAGGAGGAGGAGGAAGAAGAAATAATAAGTTTTAACTTTTGATTATTCTCTCTGAACAAGAAGAAGAAGGAGAAGGATGATGATGAGGAGGAGGAGGAAGAGGAGGAGGAGGAGAAGAATGGAGGAGGAGGGAGAAATAACAATACATATTTACTTTTGACTCTCCTTTCTGTAAAATTTAGGCAAGTGATCAGAAGGACAACTTCAGGATTGACTTAACAGTTCAGTTATGAAGTGGAAAGCAAACAATCTTTCAGCTCTAATCATGTTACCTGTTAAAAGAGGCCCAGAGGGTAGGCAAGTTTCAGCATAGGGTGGGATTTCTGGAGACTGTCCTCACAAGGGAAAACAAGCTCAAGCAGGTCCTCCCATCCAGCAGGGAATTTTTTGTGTGTAAGAATGGCTGGAATTCCTGGGGGAATCAAGTATGTTCTTTAAGGGTTTTACACCATAAAAGTTATTTAGGACCCCTTTGGGCCACACAGGTTTCTGAAAACCATAGAAACTGTCTTAGCCTCATAGAATTTTGATGATTTTGCCTTCCCAGCTGAAGAAGTTCACAATTTCTTTTTTTTTCTTTCACATCCAGTAATCTAATAGTTTTGGCTGAAGAATACAAAATAAACCACAAAAGTCACACTTTCAACTTCTGGTTGTCCAGAAAATAAACAGCATGTTTGTGGATATTTTCAAGGCCACAGCATCTCAACTCAGAGGGTCATTATGGGCCCATAATAGTTAATGAAGAGATGTTGAAAGCAAGTACAATTATAACTAAATTAACTGGGAATCTCCAAGATTTTAGTATCATGAATGATGAAGAATTATCTATGAGATGGAATTTCAACTAAGTGTTCTATGAACAGTTGAAAATTTACATAGTGTATATCAAGAAGCAAGCAAAAAAGTCCCATGAAATTACTTAGTGTAGTGAGTGCAGTCATAATTCTTACATTCTCACTCCTAGTTCTTTTGTTCACTGGTTCATTGATGCTTTGATTTTTCCTCTCCTTCCTCTTCCTCCTCCCATGCTGGAGATCTAAACTAGAGAATTGCTGGAGTGGGCAGGCGTCCTATCATGGAGCCATAGTTCAGCCCCACCCGCCTCCTTAAATTTCCTCTTAAAGTCCTTAGACTGTGTTCTTGTTGGAGGACACGTCTGTGAATCCTCAGTCTTTCACCTTTATAATTTCCCATCCTCAGGCTACTTAGAGACTTGGTTTCTGACCCTGTCATTGGCCCTGAGTTCTCTCTGTTCTAAGATGAAAAAGGACTACATTTGATATTAGGGGGAACATTTACAAAATCAAGTCATTCTACTTTATTTTAACCTCTGTGTGAGCTTTGTCTCAGCTTCCTTATCAGAAGTTCCTTGATGTTTTTTTCAATGCAGTGATATTTCAGGACACAGGCATTTACAAAGCCAATGCAAATGCACATGCTTATCCTTCAGAGGCTAGATATGATATCTTTTTGCTTTCTTATTTCTTTCTCTGTCTTATTAATTAATGCTCCTCTTTCTTTTGGATTTACTGACCATGAATCAGACAAATCTGTACAAATAAGGAAAAAAAAATCAAGTCACTATGGTGATTTCTACAGCATCTAATAAAAGAGGTGTTTCCTAGGTCTTCTTCCTTCTAAAATTTCTTAAATTGATAATTAAAGGAAAGCAAATCTTTTATAAACAGTTTAAATATGTAAGAGTTGTGTGATGATGGAGAATTCAGTCCTTAAAGTCCATGGCTCTTTTATTATTTAGATGCAAATGCAAGAATACTCAGGAGGACGCTGGAGAGATGGCTCAATTGTTAAGAGCACTTTCTGTTATTTCAGAGAACGCAGGTTCAGTTCCCAGCACCCACATGATGGCTAACAACTATCCATAACTCCAGTTCCAGAGGAACTGATGCCTTCTTCTGGCCTCTGTGGGCATTGCATGCACACAGTGCCCTTATATACATGCAGGCAAAACACTCTGTTGCATGGACTTGTCCTCTGCCTGGTAAGCTGGATTAGCAAGCTATGGACAAAGCATTTGTCCCAAGCCTGGGAGGACCTGCTTACTCAGAATTGTAAACCTGTTGACCTTCCTCAAGAAAAGGAGGAACTGGGAGCGTCATCTTCCTCTCCCAAACAACCACTGACCTGAGTCGTATGTGGGGAAGGGACTATGTATGAGCAGAGAAAGCTGGAGAGAGGCTGGATGCTGCTTTGCCTTCTTAGGCAGCTGCCTGGAGGTCGGAGGGTCCCCACCAGGATGTAGAATTCATGGTACGCCTCAGTAGCGTCCTCCCCATTCCTGTAAGTAATCCCACCTCTTGCTCTGTAAGCCAAATAAACTCTCATTTCCCAAACTGTAGTTTGGTGAAATTATATCTCACTTTGTCATTAGGAACCTAGAGAGGAGGCCTGGGCTTATGTTTTACGTGTTTGTTCTCTAGTTGGTGGTGCTATTTTAGAAGGTTCTGGAAATGTTAGGAGCTGGGGCTTACTGGAAAGAAGTAGGTCACTGGGAACATGTCCTTGACCTTTTACTATCTGTGTTCTAGCCTGCTGAAATGTAAACTGTTCTGCTCTGCCTTCTGCCATGTTGGGCTGAACCCCCAAAACTGTGAGCTAAAATACTCTTTCCTCTGTTAAGTTGTCTATATATCAGACAATTTGGCCACTGAGATGAAAAAACAGCTTAAATAGGTTTCCCTTAGGAAAATACAAGATTTATAATTTGCTTTATGTTTCTGACAAGAATAAAGCTGGTAAGAAAAATGACGGGGTGTGCTGAGACTAGAACACATGAGAGAAATGGGGCAAGACAGAAAATTCTGGATTTGTCACTGGATGATCTGACTGAGGCTGTCAGAATTCTTTGTAACTGGCAGGGCTCAGGGGTGGCATGCCCCCCCCACCTTTCTGAGCATGTCTCTTATTTCTATGATCCTCTTTCACAGGACGGTCATGGGGATTAAAGAACCAGCACCTGAAATGCTTTAGGGACTCTAGAGAACTCTGAACAGAGGCAGTAGTGGACAGATACTTTGAGACTTGAGTCCAATGATTAAGGGCCATGAAGGATTCAGCAAGACTGAATAAAGCAGTACAGGAAATCAATGCAAGGCTTAGCTTGGAGGAAGACTGCAGTGAGGGGGAGAGGAAGGCAAGGCAAAAGGTGGAGTCTGGCCTGGCTCAGTTACACAGGGAGTTCACTCAACCTACACAAGACCTGTCTCCCCAAACGAGAGCCAGAAAAAGCGAAGCCAGGCAGACAGGGAGGACAGCGGTGGGTTTTTAGGGAGCTGGGTTTTCTTCATGAAATGAACTCACTGGGCCTGAAAAGACCACAGTGACACTTGTATAACACAGTGGGGAATATCCTCTGGTAAGATTATTTGTGGCAAGTTTAAAGACACAGGTTGACTTTCTATTCTCAGAAGATTTTCAAACCACTAAGTTACCTCTCCACCCTTAAGTGAAAGAATAAGAATTCATTTCAGTACAGTCCATGAAAAACGCTGGTGGCGCTTACGATGCAAGAATAGTTTGGTA
Organism: Eospalax fontanierii; assembly: GCA_035773235.1. NCBI lineage: Eukaryota > Metazoa > Chordata > Mammalia > Rodentia > Spalacidae > Eospalax > Eospalax fontanierii. The sequence goes on from CM069545.1 coordinate 15,987,652, forward strand.
ATTCCAAAATTATAGACGATTTTTGCATTATTGCTACGTTCATTTATGGGCAGCAACATTCTTTATCAAACCGATAAACTGTCTTTCTGCAATGTGGGAACCTTTCCCTGGGACAGAACATTTTACTACAGAGTTGCTATTGTTTTTTTTCTTTAGGAAGCCACACAACTGTAAATTGTTGGCTTCTTAGCTTTCAGTCCTAAGGGTTCAATCAATTCTCAACCTACAGTAAGCCTAAGGATGCTGGTTTGATTCAAGGAACAGAAAAATAAGGTAGTTTTTGATGTAACACGGTATTTTAAAAAGAGTAATCAAAATTTTAGAGCTGCAGTGAAGGATTCTCAAGTCTTAGACTACTAGATCTTCTAGCGTGTGACCTGGGGCATTTTCTTTTAGGAAGATTCTTAAAAATTTTATTTATTTTTATTTTATGTGTGTGAGTGTATTGTCTGCATGTGTGTTAGTGGACCCATGTTGTGCAATGCCTGCAGAAGTCAGAAGAGGGCATTGGATTCCCTGAAACTAGAGTTATGGACGGTTGTTAGCTGCCATGTAGGTGATGGAAAATGAACCCAGGTCTTCTGCAAAAGCAGTCAGTGCTCTTAATTGCTGAGCCATTTCTCTGGCACAGAAGATTATTTTTTATTTTATTTTATTTTTATTTACTTATTCTTTTGGTCGTTTTTTGTGACAAGGTCTCCCTGTAGCTCCAGCAGGCCTGGAACTCGCTATGTAGACCAGGCTGGCCTTGAACTCACAGAGATCTGCCTAACTCTGCCTCCTGAGTGCTGGGACTAAAGGTATGTGCCACCATGCCTGGCTTGGAAGATTCTTTTTTAAAAAATATTTAATTTATTATTTTTATTTTGTGTGTATGAGTGTATTGCCTGCATGTGTGTAAGTGTACCAGTACATACAATGCATATAAAGGCCAGAAGAGGGTGTCAGGTCTCCTGGAACTGGCATTAGAGATGGTTGTTAGCTGACATGTAGGTGCTAAGAACCCAACTCAGATCATCTATAAGAATAGCTCGTGTTCTTAAACACTGAGCCATCTTTCCAGTCCACCTTTCGGAAGATTCTATAGCAGTCAGGATTCTATATATAGTCAGCACTATATATGTGGCTCGGACTTAAAGCAGGTGAAGAAACATGTTTCTCTTCCACTCTCTAGCTTTGACTTGTTAGGTCTAGATATCTGACATTCAGAATTTGAGGGTTTAAGATGTTAACTGACCTGAAAACAAATGTCAACTAGCCTTGGTGACGCAGGCCTGCAATCTCAGCTATTTGGAGTCTGAGGCAGGGGGATAAAATTCTAGGCCTTGCCTGGGCAACTCAGTCAGATCTAGTCTCAAAAACAGAAAGTAAAAAGAGAGCAAAAGAGCTGAGAATATATGTCAGTGTTAGAGCGTTTAATCAGGACTCTCCATTAAAAACAGCTGTCACCTTCCTTAGTGTTTCTCTTTACCAATGGCGACAAGGGGACGCAGAATCTTATTAGTGTACGAGCCCCTCAAAGGAGCCTGTGGATAGAACTATATTTCAATACAATGTGTTTTCAGTGCAATCCTAGGCATTTTATTATATGCAGAATAAAGCATTATTCCAAGACAAAGTCTGTAGGCATCTTGAGAGGCTGACACATTTGTGACATAAGAGAGACTAAGACTTTTGGTACTGGATACGTTTTCTTGAGCAGGATGATATATGTCTGCATTATACAGTGCATTTCATGTCTACAATATTGAATGCATTTCATGCTGTGCCACCTTTGGACCACCAAAAACGTCAACACATTATTAATGACTGAGATTCTAAATAGTAATGACTGTTCTAAAAAGCTTGGGCAAAATGTCTATTTCAGCAAGTTGGACAGCACACTACACCAACAACTCACAGACATTTTTTATGACAATTAAACAATAAACTTTGGGAGTTTAAATGCCTAAAGGAATTCCTACATTTGCTACTTACTCTATTCTTGGAGGGTGGTCTGCTGAACCATGAAAGGACCCCAATGACCCCTCACAAGTCAAACCATAGGCATGAGAATACCAAGGCAACTTCTGCCCTTTTGATGATGGTGACCTTTGCTGATGGAGTGGAGCTATAGTGTTAACACACCTGGTCCATGAGCATAAAGTAAGACAGGGCCATAGCTACCAGAGTTATGGTATTCTTTATAATCCCACTTGCAACAATAAAAATAGACTGGATTCCCTAAAAGTCATTAAATGTACTACATCTTAAGCCACAAATACATATCTTCTTAATACTCTGTGAAGAGATGTGGGAGGTTTGCATGAAGTGTTGCTTTTGCCTCTTGGCAGTTTGATACAGTCTAAGAACTTAGTTCTTGGACCAAGGTGTTTGTAAAACATATGTAAAAAAAGCATAAAGAGTTAGAAAGAAAACCAAGATACAGTGAGCTACTTATCAAAATAGTAAAAACTGTGTATATGCCGATTTAATGTATGGAGTAATAATATTTTTCAGTGCCTTTAATGTTTGCCATGATATCAACATGAAGATGGTGAGTGTGAAAGATTATTTTGAGATATCTCAAATAGTCGTGATGCTGCAAGCACAGCAAATGCTGTAGTTTGTCGTCTACATTCCAAAGTGAAGAAAATACTAAGTTGGCAAAACTGTGATGAACTGCTTTCTCTTGAAATACACTCTGAATTTTCCCATTTATCTTTTGGGGGATCTGTGAGCCCCATGTTAAGAATACGAGCCTTAGAACAGTCTTCTGAGTCTTAATATAAATAACATCCACAGTTTTTCCTTGTCTTATTTAGCCTTGTACTTGGATTTTTATCACCATTGGACAGTCTGTAGGATCTGTCTATGTGTTGACTATTTGTTTCAGTGCACAGGATGACTATTTGTTTCAGTTCCAGAATGGGGTTGAGTCCTTGCTCGGGGCACATGATTGTCAGCTCATAGAAGATGCTCAGTTAACAGTCCTCAATTGAATGACTAGACGTCATTGGCCACCATGTCCTACTGAGTCTATAGGGAATCCAGAACCCTCTCTCAGCTTTCTGTATACAGTGAATGCTTTTAATGTCATATTTATGCTTCATACATGTTGTAGCTTGCAGTTACTCTCATTATTTAATCTCAGTTGTCTCAGGGGGAAGTTGATGCATTAAAAGAACTCAACCAGCGCCAGCAAGATGGCTCATTTTGTATAGGCACTGTGACCAAGCATAGTGATCTGGGTTTGGTTCATGGAACCCACAGGGTAGGAGGAGAGAACCACCTCCCACAAGTTGTCCTCTGACCTCCACACATGTATTGTGGCAGGAATGCATACAGAATCTATCAATAAATAGGAACTCAATCAATTAATACAGAGTTTCTTAGCACTATTTCTGAGAGGCTTGGAGAATGGTCACTCTTTTCTACTGTTTCCTGTTGTCTTCCATAGAGAAAAGGTCAATGACCAATGCAAAACCCAGAGTTGCCTGTAGAATGAGCTTCTGAAGTGGGCTATGATGGAAAATGTGAATCCAAACCTCTGAATATCTGGGATTGTAATTTTACCCACAAAAACACCCTGGTGTCCGGTGAAAGAGATCAAAGAACTAAATGGAAGCCTACCAGTCAGTTAGCCTATCAGTGAACATTTTCTTTGGCGTTTCGGTCTTAATACACTGATGTGCTTGATGATTCTCATTTAAAAGCCAGAAAAACTCTTTGGCATCAAGTGTTAGTTTTCTTTCTGTTCAAATAATTTCATTACAAAGGCAGTTCATGCTTATTACAGAAAATAGTGAAGCAAGAAGAAGAAAATTAGGAGCAACCATAAATCCACCAAACAGAATAAATATTTTCAAGTAAAAGACAAGAATTTAAAAATAGAGCAGCTACAAGAACACAGAGGTGTACAGCCCCTTTCTAAATCTGTTAGTAGAATGTCCTGTTTTTCTTACTGTGGGTTTTCTTGACTATCCAAAAAGAAAAAAAAGCATAAGAACAAAGAAGGCAAAAGTCTTTGAAGTTTGTTACTGGGCACGCTTCACTTTTCTTGTACGTCAATGTGAGATTTCATCAAAAGATGCCAATATTATTTTCTGTGTTTTAAACAAACTTTTTTTGCTTCATTGTTATTAGTTAGATTTGTTCTTAGACAATTTCACACATGTACACAGTGCATACTGACCACTCTTGCCTTGACCGTGTCCATCGCCAAAGCTACCACCAATCTACACTCCCTCTTCTTCCTCCTCCTCACACATCTCAATGTTATTTTAAGTTGGAATTTCACTGACAGACATTTTTCCATCTAAATGGTAAATGAAGAATTATGGAATTAGCAAAGTAAAATGCACTGAGATCCTAAAAGGTTCAGAAAAGCTTTTTATTTACCATACAAACTGACCAGTTTTCACGAATCTTACTCAAAGGCAAGGCAGAGGACTCAAAAGCGTCGGATTAGGCAATCCTTATCCGCTCTGTAGAAGGGGCTATGGCTCTGAATTGGCTCTGGCTATTCATTTGATAGACTCCCATTATGAAAGACTGATAGAACTGCCTAGAATGAACAAGGTCTCTGACCAGGAAGGACACATGAGGACACATGATATAGCTGAGGACCACTCTGTCTCCTCTTACATCTCTGCTGTCTGTGGTACAGATACATCTGTGTGGTCCAGGTTGATTTCAGTTCATCTGGACTTGGACAAAGGCCAATCACTTATTTTCCCTTTATCTTTTATTCTGTTTATTTGGTTTATATATTTTTTTTCTTCTTGTATTGCTTTGTTTTTGAAGCAGGGTCTCATGTAGCCCTGGCAGGCCTCAAACTTGCTTTGAAGTCAAGAATGATCCTTAACTTTTGATCTCCCTTGTCTCCATCTCCCAACTGTTGGGATTATAAGCATGCAGTACTTTTTACATGACTCTGGAATGGAATCCAGGGCCTTGGACAGACTAGGTAGTAAGCACTCTGAGAACTAAGCTACATTCCCAGGTATTTCTTTATTCTGCTAATAGTTTCACGAGCCATTTCTTCTTCAGTATTCTACTGCACTTCTTAAAAAAGTTTTTATTTCATGCCCTATAGCTCAAGGCCTGCTCAGCTGGCTGAATACACATTTGATGAATAGACACAGCAACCATTCTCCAAGAACATAAATCTAAAATGTAAGTGTTAGCCTCAGCAATTCTTCTAATCAATTATGCCTTCCAAATGCTGGGACAAGTGTCCGTCACATGGTAAGCACTCAAAAAAATTTTTTTTTAATTAATGAGTAAGGAAGAAATACTTGGTGGAGTGGTGTAAAGGTGGGAGTTTTTAGTTTCTTCTGCTGTGCCACAAACTTTTGAAGGGCTGTGGTAAGTATGCTTTCGATGGATCACCCCTAGCCTCACCCCATGGGGGTGTGTGTGTATTGAGATGACATTGCTATGCAGCCCAGGCTGGCTTCAAGCTTGCAGCCCTTCTTGAGACTCCCAGAGCAGGCATTAAAGGGTAGTACCACCATGCCTAGCTCTTGGCACTTTTTCGTCTACAAGCAGGCTTTCTTCCACAGCCTGACCGTGTCCAATAGGAATACTCTTACCAGTATACAGAGGACACAATTTAAAGACAACATAAGACCAAAAGAGTCTTTTATGTGTGTGTATGTGTGGTGTTAGTGTATGCATGTATGTGCACATGTGTGTGTCCACATTTGGATGGGAACATGTGGAGGCCAGAGGTCAACATCAGATGTCATCCTCTATCTGCTTTATTTTTTGAAACAGTGTCTCTCACTGAACCTAGAACTCACTGTTTGGACTAGTAACTGGTCAGAACCGCCCCCCTCCGCCACCCGCCCCAGCCTCTGGGCTTCTCCAGGTGCCTGCCAGTGTGTCTGGCTTTTTGTGTGGGTGCTGGGGATACAGAGCCAGGTCCTCACACTTAGAATTTTCTCCATGAGCTATCTCCCCAGCCCCAAGACCAGAGTCCTCTGACATCTTAGGTCCCCAGGAGCATGCCATTTTGTCCACTGGCTGTGGTCCTTTTTGGCAGCATCTTTTCATCCTTGTCCTCCCTGGGTTGCTCTCTGCAGAGCTGACTCTCTAGCTCTGGGGCTCGGGATACTCATGAGAGTAGTCTGGGTTCTGGAAGCCCCAGCACACCTCCTAGCTTCCAGGCTTTGTGTTCATTCTTCAAGCCAGAGTGCAGAGCTAGCAGAATAAACAACCTCTAATAAACTGCTCGAGAAGGGAAGCAGGTAATGAATGTCTGTATCTCCTGGTTTGGGGCAGGAGTAGGCAGGAAGTAGATCCAATGTATCACTGGCTATCATAGAGCTACAGTTTTCTCACAAGGTGGTCTGGAAGTTGAAACATATTTCCAGATAGTTTCTGTTCAATAAATGTAAGATTCAAAAACAGACATAGCTGTATCAAGCATGTTCATTGTTATTTTTCTGGATGCCCTTACTTCTTGATCATCAGTGGGGTACATGCTTACACACATCAGCAGCAGCACTAATATTTATTGAGTAGCCTGGGATGCCAGGCCCTGGGAAGACAGGAAGTATAAGATGACTGCTCTCCCTCTTGAGAAACTCTCCCTCTAAGTGGGAGACAGAAGGGTGACGGCAGTGGAAGAAACCAGGGCACAGCTTCCTCTGTTGCAGGGACTCAGAGGATGGGCCTGCAGAAGGGATTTTTTTGCATTACAGGATCATAAAGCGAACTGCATTTGCATAGGGGTTGGAGGGGTGGCTGGCGTCAGTGGAATCCCAATAATGTGTACCACTGCCTTATCTGAACAAGCGCATACACAACACAATGCTCCGGTTTATAGCTCTGCAGTTTCCCATGGCATAAATACTCCTGACAGGGCCAAACTCCAGTTACCCTTGTCATGTCAACTGCTGAAGTTTAATACGATTTGCTATTTGCCAATGTAATGACATTGAAAGGTAGTGGTTATGAGGGCTCCATTTTACTGAAGGGACTAATGCCATCCTCATTAAGACCAGGCTAGTTCATAAAAGGATGTGATGTTATAAAGCATATCAGACTCTCTGTACCCCTGCTTTAAAAATACTTATTATTTTTATTTTATATGTATGAGTGTATTGCCTGCATACAAGTGCATCTGCAGAGGGGGAAGAGGGCGTTGATGCTTTGGGAGTGGAGTTAAGGATGGTTGTTACCCACAACGTGAGTGCTGGGAACCTAACCTGGATCCTCTGCAAGAGGAGCCAGTGCTCTTAACCACTGAGCCATCTCTTCAGCCATCACTCCCTTCCTTCCCAACTTCCACTATGTTATAAAGCATCAATACAGTTCCCTGAGCTCAGCCTCTAAACCCATAGATCCAATATAGTTCTTTTCTTTATAAAGTTTTCAGCCTCAGGTATTCTCACATTGCAACAGACAATGTACTAAAATATTAACCGACTAGGACAATTCCCAAACATTTAAATAATGGCTCAGAACCAATCAGAAGCAGCTCTAGCACACTATTGGCTGAAGTTCAGGGTTTGCTATTTCCTAGTTAGAACACCTCTGTACTTAACCTCAACAGCAGTCCTAGGAGACTGGCAAGGCCCTCACACCTCTCTTTCTCTGTTCTATGTATATACGAGAGGGTGTTTCCAAAGAAGGTTAGTTGAGACAGGAGGATTTGCACTGAATGTGAGCACCACTCTTCCATGGCTGGGGCCTGGACAGAATTAAAAGGACAAAGGAGAATGTGAGTTGAGCACCAGTATTTCCCCATCCAACATGATGTCACGATGTGAACAGAGCCACTCTGCCATGCCTTACCCTCCATAATGGACTGAAACTTCTGAAACTGTGAGCCAAAGCAAATCCTTGCTCCCCAAGTAGTTTCTCTCAGGTATTTTGTCATAGCAACAAATTAAAAAATATGACATATATGGCACCCATTAATCTGCCCTGCTGCAGGGGAAGTGATCACTGGTTCCGAGCTGCTCTTCTCTGAGTACAAGCACATGTGGATCAAGCCATGTGTCCCAGGTGCTGCTATAAGACAGTGACCAAGTCTGGCCAAGAGTGCCAGGGAGGCCCATTCTTGGGGACACAGGACTTCTCCGATGAGTGACTTGGGCCTGAAGACCCCCCGTCATTTGTCTGGGTCTCTGAGAACTGTGCTGCCGTCTGAGGATCTGTCTACCTAACTTTTTCTTGTCCCTTTCCATAAGAATCATGTGTACAATGGTCCAGTGTCTCTTCTCACTTCCTTTTCAAAGTCATCTTCCCCTAACAGAACTCCTGGGTTTCCAGTTTCATCTTGGGACCTGTTTCTCAAAGACCTCAGCATGTGGATAATATTGGATTATATATACAGTAAGTGCTCAATACATTTAAAAATATTATTTATTTTTGTTTTATGTATATGAATGTTTTGCCTGCACGAATGTAAGTGTGCTATATGTGTGCAATGTCCGCAGAGGCCAGAAGAGGGCATCAGATTCCCTGGAACTGGAGTTACAGATGGTTGCTAATTACCATGTGGGTGCTGAGAACTGAACTTGGGTCCTCTGCAAGAGCAGCCAGTGCTCTTAACCACTGAGCCTTTTCTTCAGCCCCAATACAAATTTTTTCATAAGGAAAGTTATGTGGAATTCCCTGGCCTTTGAGTAGAGAGAATCCTCGACTATCATACTGAGAGAGAACACTGGATGTGCTCACTACCCAAGCACCCCAGTGGTGTAGACTTGACTTCCCTCCCACCCTCTTCATTTTCCCACATCTTTCTTGCCTGCTGCTTATATTGATCTGGTTTTTGTTCATATTACCGAGTGGAAACTGATCTTAACCCAAAACACTTGCTCTCACTATGTAGTAAATCTATTGGTTATACTTTCTATTCTTCATTTGTATGTTCCTTCTAGAAGCTCCTGGCAATGATGAGCAAAGATTTCTGCAAATCTTTTCCATTGATCTGACACCTCATGCACATACTTGTTGTCTTTTGGAGACTTAGACTTAGTTGACTCCTCAGTGAGTACTGAAAATGGCCAGCTTAGCACCTCACTGCCTATTTTGTCTTTCTCCTCAATAAGTGCCTCATGGTTTTAACTGAACAACTTTAGCAAATAATTGCTGAGTGCCTACATCCCTACTCCGAAGTAACCTCCATCAAATGTCTGCAGCCAGAAACCTGGACTCATTCTAACGCCTCTTCCTCCTTTAGTTCCATATCATGAAGCAGTTGCTAATTTTCCCCTAGTGATATGCCTTTACTATGCTTCTTCGTCTCCTCTACCATCATAACTCTATTTCAGAGCGAACTGGCTAGTTTTCATCAACTTGACACCAACCAATCACTTGGGAAGAAAGAACTTCTTGTGGGCAGTGCCATCCCTAGGCAGGTGGGCCTGGGCTGTATAAGCAAAGTTGCTTAGCAAGCCAAGGGGGCCAGTCAGTAAACAGCCTCCTCCATGGTTTCTGCTTCAAGCTCCTGACTTGAGTTCTTGCCTTGGTTTTCCAAAACAATGGACTATATAACCTGTAAGTGAAATAAATCTTTTCTTTCCCCAAGCTGGTCTTTGTCAGAGTTTTATCAGCAACAAAAAAGCAAAGTAGAACACAGAATATCTCAAAAATAATATTTGTTGTTCTCGTCCATACATCTCCTTGTTTCAGTTTTGTTTTGTGTTTGCGAGTAGGTAGGCTGGGAAACCTGAAAATGATTACAGAGACAAAGCTGGTCTTGACGTTGTGATAGTCCTCCTCCACCTCCACCTGTACCTCCTGAGTGTAGGGATTACAGGCATGAATCACTGTACCAAGCCTTGCTCAAGATTTAAAACGCAAATCCTGTCCTGTCACACACCCTGCCAACCCCCACCCAGTAACCACAATTCATTGTTTAGAACTGTTCAGTGTCTTCTAAGATTCTCACAGTAGCTGGGACACTTGACTTAGGTAAATTCTGTTCCCACAGCCCATTCACCTCTCCCATTTATTTTTTAATGTCTGCTTCCAAATAAGTAATACACTGTGGGGCTGGAACCACATCTATGCTTTTCACTAATGCAACCTCAGCATTTCTCAAAGGGCTGGATACTGGGAAGGTGTTTCACATTGGCTGAATGAGTAAACAGAACATACGAGAATACAGAGTGTGAACATTCTTGCCCACGACATGTATAACTATCTATAGAAGGGCAAGTTCTTTAAAAGGGACTGATGATAGGATGCCAGGTCTACAAGACCTACTTATATTTACCAGAAAGAACCTAAGAGGAGTTTAACTTTAAAAAAAAAAGCACCCTTTAATTGCAGAGACAGCTAGCACGTGTTGGTGACGGCAGCATTGATTCTAGGATCTATTTATGGCATTATGGTCACCTGGAAATACCTTTTACTGAACAGGCATGAGACTGAACTAGGCTATCTTGGAAGAAGGTTGGTGAACAACAGACTGGAAATATTTGGTTAAGAGTTATCATTTCTGAAATTTTCAGAATTTAATATATTGCCCTTTTCAGGGCAATTTCTTGCCTTCATTAATTTGTTCCTGACATTTTATTTCCTATATTTACTTTCTTTGATAAACATGCAATTTGACTTAGCCTTTGTGACCTGACAGAAACTACTTAAGAGAGGAAAGATTTGTTACCTCTCTGTCTTCACAAGTCCACTCCTAGTTACATACGTCTACTAGCTTGTCTCTTCTTCCTGAAGATTCCACAGCCTCCCAAACTAACACCACAGCTGGGGTCCAAGCATTCAAGGTACAATCCCATGGGAGATACTTAATGTTGAAACCCTAACAGTCAGCAGCATTGTAAAGAGGTTGATGCCATGTGTGTTTCTGTACTAACCACACAAACTGATGTCAGCCTTTTGTTTCTCTGGCTTACCAACCACCTGGGACCCTGGCTAAAAGGGCCCCAAGATAAATCCTGTCCTCACAGTAGGTTTCCTGCTTTTGATCATTTCATTCCTGCCTTGCTTAGAGCCTTCTCTAATTCTCCTCTAATCTACCAGGGATAGTCTGCTGCTCCTAAGCCAAGAGTCTGCCCCAGTAGGACTACATTCTGACGGACACTGCTAAAGATATTTAATTGCTTCTTGCCACAGCTTTTTTTTTTTTTTTTTTTCAAACTTGGCCTAATAAGGCCATCTTGGAGAAAGGCACATGTTTGGAGGATGGCAGACTTAATGAGGTACTTTGAATTTCTTGAAAGAAGAGGCCTTTGAAAACTTGGTGATAATTTGCTCCCTTGATGTAAAGTCATTATTTTGACTAAACCTTAACATTCTCAATGCTAAATGTGGTTTGGCAAATAAATTAATTACAAATTGTGTTCTGCAGATACCTGACTCTCACTAATAACACTGAGAGAAAATTAGGTGAGTTTTTTTTTTTTATCTCGAACATTAAAAATTAACAGTGGGTGAAATGGGGAGACCAAAGTAGTTTTATTTACAGAATGTGAAACAAATAATGCTTTACCCCACCATAGAAATGTGTCTCTACAAGAAACATTTTTGAAAATTCAACTTTGAAGATTTGTTGAATTAATGATATTTTACTTATTTATTAAGATTGATACCTAAAAGCAAGTGCTTATAGACATCAACCTTAAAAGTACCATATCTTAAGAGTGCTAAACATAACCGAAGCATCTCTTGTTTTAATAATTAAATGTCACTGTAATTAAATTATCAAAACTGAATTTCATTAGTTGTAAGACATAAACACTGAGACCCACCATGCGCTGGATAGAACATTTAAGATTGACGGCTAACATCAGTTAACTTTGCTGAGGATAACTAAGCATCCTTCTGTAGACATGTCCTCTTCACATGGTCAACGTGACAGTACTGAGAGGCGGGGTTTTAAGAGGAGAGAGGATCAGGTGTGGTGGCGTATGCCTTTGATCCCTGCACTCTGGAGGCAGAAGCAGGCGGATCTCTGTGAGCTCTAGGCCAGTCTGGATTGCATAGCGAGTTCCAGGCCAGCTGGGGCTACAGGGAGACCCAGTCTCAAAAGGGCCAAAAAAACCAAAAACGGTGGGGGTGGGTAATGGAGACATGAATCTCCCCCTTCTCCTCCTGCTTTCTGTCATGGACAAGACACAGCACTCCTTGACTCGGGCAGAATCATGGACCAGCTCTCCCCAGATGACTCACATATTCACCTAGTTATCTACTCAATAATTATCTTTGAACAGTTTTTCAGGTGCTGAAGAAATGCAAGTAAGTATGACAGACAAGTCCCCTGCCCAAGTACAAGGCATTCCAACACCTCCCTATGCTGAGATCCAGGAAGGCAACGTGAGCGTGCATAAAAGCTGTGAAGACGGTGTCTGCCTTCAGGAGCTGACAGTCATGCTAGGAAGAACCAAGGGATTATAGAAACCCATCGGCAAAAAGAAGCAGGTCTGCACAGTGGTTCAGAGCATGGTTTCTGAAGTCTGTCCACCAAACTTTGTCTCTTTGCACTACCGCTAATTTGATGCAGCTCAGCTCTGGGCAATTGCTTAACTTCTCTGAGTATCAGGTTTCTCTGTCTCTGTCTCTGGTATACTGCTGAGCAGGTGGGTGTCCTCACCTGTGTGGACATGTATAGAGACCAGAGGTTGATATGGGAACGTCATTTTCAATCACTTCCCACCTTATTTTTTGAGACTGTATCTCTCACTGAACCTGCAGCTCACTGTTTGAGCTAAGGCAGATGGACAGCAAGCCTGCAGGATCTGCCTACCTCTGCCCCTAGCACCTGGGTTACAGGTGTACCCTGCCATACCTGGCTTTTTACTTGAGTACTGGGAATCAAAAATGCTTACATAGCAAGTGCTTTACCCACTGAGCCATCTCTCCAGCCCCAGGCTTCTCATTCTAAGGTAGGATCATACTAACACCTTTCTCTAGGATGGTTGGGAGGATCAAATTATGTACCCAAGTACTCAACAGTACCTGAAACACAACATGAACTCAAGACAGAACAGAGCCCAAGAGTCATAGGAATTCTGGAAAGGGAGGTATCAAAAGCTAGAATCCAGGGAGAGACCAGAGATAAGAATTCAGAAGCTAGGGGCTGGAGAGATGGTTCAGCTATTAAGAGCACTGGCTGTTCCTACAGAGGATCCAGGTTTGATTCCTAGCACCTGCATGGCAGCTAACAGCCATCCATAACTCCAGTTCCAGGAGAGTCCTGATGCTTTCTTCTGACCTCTGCAAACACTGCATGACATGGGTATCCAGAAGGCAAAGAGGAAACAGCCTGAGAGAGGAAAGAGGTGCAGGCATTTCCACCTGGGTGAACTGCACAAGGCAAAGAATGAAAACAGAAATACGCTTTTCTCCCAAGAGGAAAGGAGAAGGGGGGGAGGCTTGATTTGCATTTAATTGGGAAAGCAGTAAGCCAGGGCTGGCAGGACAGGTCCAGATTAGTAAGAGCCTTAATGGCCAGAGGAAGGACTTTAGAATTCATCACAGAAGGCAGGAGTCGGAGCTTCTCCTGCAGGGAATTAAATGGTAGGTTGCACGGGAAAATGAACCTGGCAGAATACTGCCAGGCGAGGAGAGTCATGGAGTCTGAGGTGAGTCAGGGCTGCTACATGCCTGAAAGAAGCTGAAGACAGTGATAGGGGCAGAACCAACCAGAGACCAAGGAAATCTGACTGTGTTTAGAGGGAAAATTAAGGTTTGACTGAATGGACAAAAAGGAGAACTTCATTTAAACATCAAGATAACTGTAACTAGGTGTTGACTATATATTAGTCAAAAGTTTTAAGTAAGGGATGTTTTGATGGGGAAAGGCCACTTGCATGAAGCTGCAAGTTATACAACTCTTACAGGATACCACAAGTGATAATCAATGAAAATAAGGGTTTAAAGTATTCATGGAAGGAAAGATGGTGAGGCAGAAGGACCAGTCTGCCACCGGTCAAACTAAGGAAAGAATCACCCAGGATTTAACAGCAGGAGTTTGCACATAAATGTAAAGTCCTAAGCTAATTAATGCTATGAATCCTCTACATTCAACCAGGAGAACAGTGGGAAATGATGAGGCTGAAATATCAGGGGCAAATCAAAGCAATTCAAGAGAGGGGTTTTATTTAGTATCCCCAAGTAAAGGGAAGACGTAGCTTTGACTCGTGGACCACAGAGTGCTCAGAGGGGATGTGGCTGGAAATGGAGTGTCACTGAGATGTTCTCCTAGGGGAGAAACAGCAGAGTCCCAAACAGCAGAGAAACCCCAGACGCTAGCATTCCCTCTTTGAATCAGCTGATCTACTTCCCTACCTCTAGGCACATGGATGCACTGAACACCACTCACACACATGGGCCAACTCAAGGTTTCCTCACTTTCCCAGTTTCAAGTTTGTTCAGGGTTATTTCAAAGACCTTTCCAGCCCTTGTAGTTGGTCCATTTGGAAGGCAAAGACAGGCAAGACATGGTGACACCCATAAAGGAGAACTCGGGAGGCTGAGGCAGGAGGAGATGGGGTTAGTGTGGGAGTGTATAGCACCCCCCAAAACACCCAAACCGAAACCCAAAACACTCCCCCACCCCAAATTTAAGTCAAAAGAAGGCTTTATAATAGATGAGAGATATGAGCTCTCGGGCCAGATCTAGGCCAAGATGACAGAGATGAACCATTCATTTTTCCATTTGCTCTACAATTTAAACCCAAGCAAGGACGACCCCAAGGTCAGCTTCAGCCTGCAGTTGTTTTTCATCTTTCCTTCGTATTGCAAAGATTGTGGATCAATCTATTCTGCACTTATTACAATTTATTAAATGTGGTCGGGAGGCACTGACTGCCAGGAACACCACACCCATGGGAAAAGAAATAAACTACAAAACCTCAGAGCCCACAGGGATGGACAGCAGCATTGAATTCACTCTGGCCACGCAAAGGCTGTTGAGAAGACAGCCACCGTGGAAGGGGGAAGGGGGCAGGGTTCGGAATATCAAAAGTAACAGCTGCATTATAGGCAGGGGTACTGCGCCTGTGTGCATGTGAGTGCATGTGTGTGTGTGTGTGTGTATGTGTGTGTGTGTGTGTGTGTGAGTGTGCGTGTGCTCACGCATAGGAAGAAACATTTTTTTTTTCCTTTTCTTTAAGGTTTTCTGTTTCTAGATATTTGGATTTATCCTGTTCATAGTCCTAATAAAAAGAAATTCCTAAAGACCTGGATCCTGAACACTTTGTCTCGTACAAGAGCTGTGAAAATGAACAAAAGTTGACAAGTAGCAATGTAATCTTTACTGTCCGACTTCTGTAAGAAACCCATTCCTGCCACAATTATACTTAACATTAACCTACAGATCAATGAAGACAGATGAACGAAAGTTGTAAAACTGGACAAAAGAGGAAATTGTTTTGTAAATATTTTATTATTTTTATGTGTATAAGCCTGCATGCATGAACACCACCTCTGTGCAACACCAGCAGAAGCCAGAGACGGGTGTCAGATGCCCTGGAACTGGAATTACAGAGGGGTGTTAGCTTCCAGATGGGTGTTGAGAACTGAACCCAGGTCCTCTGGAAGAACAGCCAGTGCTCTTAACTGCTGAGTCATCTCTCCAGTCCCATAAGAAAATTATTATTATTATTAGCTGAGGTTATGTTTATCTACAAACAGAAAAGAATTCACTGCCAATCTATGATAAAGAATGAGTTGGCTGAGTTAAAAATAATTGAGAAATTAACAGCAATAACAACACAAAACCATAGCAATAACACGAAATAAGATTAAATATCAGGAATCGGCTGAATTAGAACTGTGCAAGAGCTACAGGAAGAAAACTTGAAAACTTTCCTGAGGGATTTCACACAAGCTCTGAGCAAAGGGGAAAAAATCATTATCAAACAATGAACCTCCCCATAGAGATGCCAATTCTGCCTTTGTTAATCTAAAGTATAACCCCAAACGAGAAATGATAACAAAATGTCATGAGTGTTTATAGGAAGTTAGGTGGCTGAAAGAGCTGACTCAAAAATTCCTTAGTAAAAATGAATTGACAGCTTAAAAAAAAAGCTCGAGCAAGAAGAAAATGGACTCTTAACAGACAGTCATTGTGCATTATATAATGGTTACTGCACATCATCCAATTTTATTATGTATCATATAACAAAATGCGTATCATATGGTTATACAGTAGTTCACACATGTGCATGTACATGTACATACATAAAATATATAGAATAGTGGTCTCCTATATCCAAAGATGCAGATCAAGTGATCAAAATGAAACACAAAAATCTGGTCTGTAAAACGAAGAAATTGCTTTACAACAAAGATAAAATTTTAGTCTCACTATTCTGTAAGTGCTATTGAGTTAATTTGCTAGCCATCTGGAGAAAAGAAATACTGGATCCTATGTTATACCTGACACCAGTATTAATTTCAGATGGATTCAAGATTTAAATTTAACATGAGCCACAAGTAAAAAACCCTGGTAGGAATCAGGAAGACTATGCTCCATGGTTTCAGAGTTAAGAGAGTGAAACACAAGACTAGAAGCTTTAATACAGAAAATGGCAACTAAAGATGACTACAAAGAAACTATGCATTAAAGTACAAAGCTAAGGGATCATAAACCAGGAAAAATCATTTTTGCAGTTCATGTCTCAAATAACAGATGAAATCCTATAATATTCTAGAGTTCTGAGAAATCATGCTGTTAGCAGAATAAGGAAGGCTGCGATGAAAAGGGGAGAAACCAGTGTGTCCAACACATCAGAAGATGCTTAACTGTAGTCAAAAAGATAGAAACCAAGAATTCCCACGAGACATCATCTCTAAGGCTGACAAAGATTAAAAGTCTGCACAGATCAGGCAGGGCTGGGAAACTAACACTGAGCCTTCACATCCCTAGAATCTGGCCACCTGCATGGACATGACTCTTCCGATGCGCTGAGTAGAGCAGATGTACAGGAGCAGGCTCTTAACAGAAGAGACAAGCCTGTATCGCCCATCTCTGCTCCACCTGGTAATGAATGCAATGTTAGCAACATGAAGCCACTGTAGGAATAGTATTTAACCACAGAAATTGGAACGTTACACACTCAGTCCACTCCCCCAGCCAGGTGAGTGTTATGGGTACACCAGTATTCAAAAGTTAGGAGATCTTGGTTGGGAGGGGTGGTGTGCATGCCTCTAATTCCAGTACTCAATAGGAAATTCAGCGTGTATAATATTTTTCTCTCCCTACTTGTCTCTTGATCTCTGATTTTAATTTTTTTAACAAGGAGAACAGTCAACATACTAGCATGGAGATGGAACCGTAACAACACAGAGCAATCAGAAACACACATTAGCAGTCAAAGGGTTAGAGTTGCATACAAATAAAGTTTTTCTTCTCCGTGGTCTTGGCAACAGTCACCCAGATAGAAAATCGTCCTCTGTAGCAGCTGGAATGTTAACTAAGGAGTGCTCACCAGCGGTTGAAGAACAGTTATAAAGACACAGGAGAATGAATTTCGCTTTGGTTACTATAGAACAAAATGTCTAGAATGGGACTGAAAACTCAGTTTAGTAATAAAAAGCAAACTCTAGACCTTGATGATACTTCCCAAAGTGCTCGCTGAAGTTGTATTACATACTAGTCTAAGTGACAAAAAGGTGACAAGTGAAACTATTTACAGATATCACAGCTGTATTGTACAGTACTTTTTAAGTCTGCAATTTCAGTTTCAGGTTTTCCATCAGAGGATTAACTGCACTGAAATTCTATAATTTTTCTTTGAGATAGAGTCTTTTGCTATGTAGCCCAGGCTAGCCTCAAACTTGAGTTCCTCCTGCCTCAACCTCCCAAATATTAGGATTATAAGTGTGTGATGCTTAGTGTTAACTGTCAGTCTGACATGATTTAGAATCACCTGGGAGATGGGCTACTGGCAACGCCTGTGGGGGATTACCTCCATACGTTACTTGAGGTGGAAAGCCCTGCCCAAGGTGGGTGTTGTCATTCCCTATGTGGGAGCCAGCCTAGACTGTATGAATGGAGAAAAGGAACTCAGCAGCACCATGAATTCATGACACGATGTGACCAACTGCTTCAAGTTCCTTGACTTCTCCCTCATGATAGATTGCATCTGTGATCATGAACCAAGTTACTTTTTCATAGTATTTTATCACAACAGAAAAAAAACTAAGACGAAGTGTAGGCCATCATGTCCAGGGATAAGGCCAGGTTCTATGCAATGTGGTCAGGAAGAGCAAAGGCTTTTCCACACTTCCTCCACATCTGGCCACTTACTTTGCTCCCGCTGATCTCTACAATGTGTACAGACCCTAAGTATGACAACTGGTCACCCATTCCCTCCCCCTCATTTCTATGCTCCTTGCAGTCAAGTATGTAGCCTTGCCCTTCATTTTCCAGCCATTAGAGGGCAAGGCTGCCGCAGCTAACAGATTCTGCGACTTGTTTTGAGAGCCTGAGTGAAGCGAGTGTTTTTCCAATTACACACTATCTAATTCAATTTACATTTATTAGAAGAACTGCCAGCTATTTCATGTTAATATTGACATTTTCATAAGTGTTTGCAATTAGAATTCAAACTGAGATTCCAATAAATCTCTTAGATGTGTTACCCTTTTCTTGTCTTCAGACTGCAAGATATTTTTAAGAGCACGTTTGGAGGTCAGGCAGCCTTTGGGGGAATTTGTACTGGGTATGTAAAACAGCTGGGCAGTGAAGAAATAGCGTGGTAAAGCAAATCGGGGAGAACTGCAGCAGTGCGCCAACTTCTGAGAAACAAGTGTAGGGTGTGAAATTCAAATTTTTAAACAGATCAATGGAGCCATTGGCTTTTCACTTTCTGTAGAACTTCACCCCAATGCTTCCAACAGCAGGCTCTCTGCCTGCATTGAAAGAAAACACAGTTCTATTAGCCCACGTCGTTTCAATGGGCATGTCTTTGTATGAGTATGTTTATATTTAAAGAATCTTACATATCCCCCTGAAAAAAGAGCAACGAATTCTAAGTGTCCCTGGCAACAACAACAACAAACCCAGGATGTCCACATGTTGAAGCACTTAATCCTTCAAAATGCTCATTCTGTTTTATTGCCTGAAGCACAGGTTTCTGAAGCAAGATCTTAAATGCACAGTGTGACACACTCTTTGGCTTTTAGGTTAATAAATACTACCCACTTCAGTTTTACCAGAACACCTAACTGAAGACACACATAGGATTTTCATACATACAACTACACTACACATTGCACTACAACATTGGAGTCCTTTGTGTGTGTATGTGTGTGTGTGTGTGTGTGTGTGTGTGTGTGTGTGTTCGTGTTTATGTGCATGAGTGCAGGCACACACATGCCGTGGTCCAGCAGTAAAGGTGAGAGGTTCTCACCTACTACCTTGTAGGATCTAGGAATCAATCTCAGGTTATCGGGCCTGCACGTAAGTGCCTCTACCTTCACAGTCATCTCACTCACCTGACACCCAGCTTTTTAATATGCATTCTAGGGGAGAGGTGTTGAGCTCAGGTCCTTATATGCTTGTTTGGAAAACACTTTACCAACTGAGCCATTTCCCCAGGCACTGGACTTCTTTAAGACTTTTATATTTGGGGACTAGAGAGACAGCTTAGCAATTAAGAACACTGGCTACTCTTACAGAGGACTTGGGTTTAGTTCCCAGCACCCATATGATAGCTAACAACCATTCGTAACTCTAGTTCCAAGGGATCTGATGCCTCTTCTGGCTTCCGCAGGCATTGTATGCATGTGGTGCACTTACATGCATGCAGGTAAAATGCTCATACACATAAAAATAAAATTTTTAAAAAGACATTTTTGCATGTCAGTTAAAAGCCTAACAAATAGAAACATTTTGAGCATAGGAAAATATAACGTTGTTATGGGCAGAAGAAAAGGGATGCCCTTCTGTCAGTGAAAACAGCTCCTAAAATTTCAGCCAGGAGTGGATGCATGATTAACTCACCAGGAATTTGCAGCCATAGCTGCACTGGTCATCTTGCAAGCCCCCAGGTGAGCCCCAGGAGTGCCAAGCCTGAGCCCACTGCTTTAGAAGTAAACAGAATCCACTGGCCCAGGAGGGGCACAGTGCTGGCCCAGGCAGCTGGGATTCGCTGCCTCACAGTAAGTGGGGTAGGAGCACAGCACAGAGACGCTCAGCTGACAGGTGGCCCGTGGCTGCACCTGGCTGTGCTCTGGGGCTCCTTGGGGTTGGTTGTGCACATGGACAAAGCCGGTCAGGGGAACGGCCCTAAGGGGACATCTGGAGAATCACTTGCTTCACTGGCCCCAGCGACTCCCTCCTCCCCCAAGTGGGTTGCAGTCAAATGTGTGGTTCACCACAGAGTAAGCTTGTTCTCAGGCGTGTGCACATTTTCTAGAGTGTTCCTTCTTCTGCAGCAGTTTTCCCCTCTGGTTTTTACTCTTGCTGGACCTGAACGACTCGGCGGCTTCTCTCCTGGCAATCTGCCCGGGGCCCCCAACTTTCCCAGATTCCCTTTACTTCCTTTCTTGGTGTCTGTATTTTTCTTTTCCTGATTAAACAAGTGCCAGTCAGTGTCAGCAATGCATGGCATGTGTACACACTAATTTCTTTCTCTCTCTCTCACATCTCTCATCTCTCTGACTCTAGGCAGCAGTGACTACAAGGACTTGTAAATGCTCTCCCAGTATCACCCTGCCCCACCCAGAGCTGCTCCTTGCCCTAGGTTGATGGTCTGGAGACCCTGGTCCTTGCTTAATCTCACACTTGGATCACTGCAGTGGCCACAGATGAACTGGTCTTTCCGCATCTACCTGGAGTTCTTCCACCCTGTATGCTGCAGCCAAAGCGATGTGTAGTGGCCAGCTGGCTCTACCTCTACACAGCCTCTAGTTTCCCACCACATAGTTCAGCTGCACCGTGGCAGACACCCTTCCTGTGTGTCCTGGCTCCACCTGGCACTTCCTAGCCCTTGCTGGCAGTTGGGTTTCTTTTGTCCTCACAGCCACACACATCCTTATACCGAGTTTCACATTTCTCCCTCTCCTGGCCTTGCTCCCTAAGGCAACTGAGTGACTGATGTAGTTCTATGCGTCTTCTCTTCCTGATTGTCCCCATTTGATCCCTGAGCCCTCTGCACTGCTGTACAGAAGTAGGGTGGAGGGAAGGCCAGAGCTACACCCAGCATGCCACGTGGGTGGATGCGCTCAGATGAAGGGAGCACCCTAACCTGCTACCCTGTGCACAGCCTGCGCTCTCCTTGGTGGCAGCTCAGGACTTGGCTTTGAGTGGCATTCCATCCTCCTGCCCACAGGGCTTCAAGCTCTGCTTCTCCTTCGCTCCTCAAATCCTTCATGGTTCTCTGTTCTCCTCTCCCCTCTCCCCGCTCCACTCATCTCCCTCTCTGTTTGCTAAAGCCCCCGGGATACAGAACACTGGCCTTTGGGTCTAAAAACACCTGTGACAAGATTTCAAACACAGTCTCTGAAGCAGGGACTCAGTCCAAAGTCCTGCCATCTCCACTGCAAAACATTTGGGATCCAGGATGGGTATCTCCTCTAACCCTCAGACGTGGTAGGGGGTTGCCTGTATGACTACAACCCAGGGCCTACACAAGCTCCAAGAAAATAAACACAGGACACATGTCTGCCAGCAGGCTGGAATCACAATGCATCTCCAGCTGTTGGGAACACAGAAGTTTCCTTAGAAACATCTTCCCCAGGGATAGGGTCTTGTGAGGCCATCCGAGACCTTAGCAGGGTAGACCAGATAACTCAGGGACCAGCCCTGCATGTCAGATGCCCCCCTAAAATGGCAACTCCTATGGGCTTCCTGAGCAGAGAATCTCCAGTCTGAAGAAAAAAAGGCCCCCTTTTACTAGAATGCTACGAGTCACAATCATCTCTTGACACTGAGCAAGGGGACCACTAACATAACCAACGGTACAGGAGCATCAGTACTGAGATGTGTTCTCAGAAGCCTCAGTATTGAATTGTGTTCTCAGAGGTTTTTAGGTCCTAAAGCACTCCTGTATACATGTTTCAACTGGTTTTCCAAGCAACTCCATGATGAAGGCCAGAAAGGTAACAGGGCCTCACTACACAGATCAAACAAGTGAGGCCCACAGAGGTCAATGACAGGTTGAGTCACTAGCTAGGGCAGCTGAAAAGGAAGCAGAAATACAGTGAGGCCTCGGCCCCCACCTGCAATCAGAGCCCAAATCTGAGTAACTGCAGATGAAGTGGCTCCTTTCCCACCTCCAAACATTCTGAAAATACACTTAAAAGTAAGACAATCCAACCTCCTCAGTGGTTTTCTTTCTTAAAGAAAATGACGCTTAAAGAATGAAGGCAAAGCCTGGGGTTTTGGTCACAGGATGACCTCAGCTGGCGATGAGGAGTGCAAATTCCCACACACTTGCATTTCACACATAAAGCTTTGGAGCTAAAGGGTGTCCAGAGTCTAGAATGTTCAGGCAGAAGGGGGACATCTGAGGGGAGGAAGGGACGAGAGAAAGGATGAACAGAGGGACAGCAAAAGTAATGGGGTTGTCAGCAAAGTACCATGATAAGCATGCATGAAAATGTCATAAGGAAACCTACTACTTTCTATGTTGACTAAAATATTAATAATTACAGGAAAAATAAACTGCATAGCTTTCTGAAAACCTTTGCTGATTTTGTCCAACTGTCAGGCTTCCACAGACTCCGGTGGGGCTAACATGATTCATTGAATTCTTCATGAATTAAGAAGCTATAAATTACACATCTTTTCTTTGAAGCGTGCATCATCCTGCCCTTCAATGAGAGGATGGCCTGTGGGGTCAGCAGGGACAGCAGAGGAAGATGTTCAACTTCGGAGTTGGAAACTGGAGAGTTCAACTTCAGAGGAACCTCGGAGTTGGAAAATGCAAAGAGGTATGTGCAAAATACTTTACTGTGGAAGTGTTGATAGCCAGGTTTCAGTTGACCAGCAAGGAGCGTTACACATGCACAGCTGGCAGAGTGAAAAAGACAGCTCGAGAAATCTAGTCTCACAGAAGCTCAGAGTTTGGAAAGGGAGAGCCTGGCAGGAACAGCTTGTCTTTTGATTTCCTTTTGAAATCGCAATAGTTGCTTCTAGTTTATTATCTCACTGTAGACGTTCTGGGTTCTAGGAATTCACCCTTCTGCTGTCCTCTTTAGGGCTGAAGATCTGGCTCTGGGCAAAATTAATCAAGCCTGGGACTGCTCTTTCCCCTAGGATGATGCTCCCAGTCATCTATGTTTCTGTGTTACCATTAATTTATCTAAACACCATTCTCTAGGAAATGCTAATGAAGAATTGTTTGGAAAGAAATAGCAAATTTGACAAAAAAACTAGCTGTTTCCAGAAAACATGGGGAAAACCGAATGATGCTTAAATATTTTAAGGACAAGGTCTTATGTACCCCAGACTGGCTTCAAGTTCCTTACGTAGCTGAGGGTAACCTTGAACCTCCCACCTCTACCTGCCAACTGCTGGAATTACAGGCATGTGCCATGGTGCCCAGTTTATGTGGGCTCCATGCACGTTAGGTAAGCACTGTGCTAACTGAGCTACAGCCCTATCTCAAACAAATGGTTTTAACAGTGATGTCTCTACAAAGACATTCAGATGATGTTCATGAAATGATTCTGCTTAGAAGGCAAGGCACTTGGCCAGCTCCTTCTTCCCTTATCATTCAGA
Organism: Eospalax fontanierii; assembly: GCA_035773235.1. Classification (NCBI taxonomy): domain Eukaryota; kingdom Metazoa; phylum Chordata; class Mammalia; order Rodentia; family Spalacidae; genus Eospalax; species Eospalax fontanierii. The sequence continues at coordinate 16,011,287 of CM069545.1, forward strand.
TGGTGAATCTAAAGATCTGGGGGGTGCCTAGCACAGAATGTGGGGGCTTGGCTTCTATTTCTATGGGCTCCCGACTCACACCTCCAATACCACACCTGTGAAGAGGAAGTTTCCTCATTATTTCCAGGAGTCACACAAAGCCCAGCATCCTTCCCATCTTCTTCCAAACCAGCCAGCACCACAAGGCACCACTGCTCTCCAGCCCCTCCAGCTGGAGGCCTGCTCAGCTGTATGCTAAACAGCTCCAGAAGGCTTTGGGCCAAGAGCACAGTGAAAATTTTGGCAATGAGATAAAGCAAGAGGCTTCAGGATGGGGAGTCTGGAATAGCGCCCCAATTCAGGTCAGCACTAAGCCTGTGGGCACTGGGTGGGCGGGGAGTGGCCTGGTGCACCGTCCCCAAGGCGGTGACCTGCACAGTCCAGCCGGGTCGTCACCCTCTCAGCTTTGCTGAGGAAACAGTGTCTTCTCACAGCTGCCTATGCCCTACAGAGATACAAACAACATCCTCCTTTGAGTCACACAACTGACGGTCCAGGCTTGCCAAACTGAAGATGGGTCTGACTGGTACAGTTTTATTTCATGGAACCAAGGAGATGGAATAAAACATTTTGATTATTAAAAAAGAAAAAGGCAACAGGCCATCTTCCAAACAAACAAACTAGTCTCTGAAGAACAAAACAGCCTTCTAATAGGGTCAGACCAGGGCAGGTGGGATCACTTGGCCCTCTTCTCCACGCCAGCCCCCCCCAGTTTTCCCTCTGCCACATTGGGGAGCCCAGTGCCTCCCTGCAGGAGCCTGGCCAAGAAGCAATCTGGTGAGCTCAGCTGAGACAGACATGCCTAAGGCACAGTGTTCTTCCTTGGAAAGGAGCCCCTTCAAGTTGCTGAGGGTAGAATTCTAGCAGGGAATGTCCTAGAACCTCAAGTCACAGAATCCATCCAGGCAATAACCAGTGCTTCATGAGCTTTTACAAAGTAATCTAGGACTGGGGATGAAGTTTCATGATGGGGCACTTTACCATGCGTGAAGCTCTGAGTTTGATCCTCAGCACTGAAAAAACAAAGTAAAAAAAAAAAAAAAAAGACCTACATTAACTGTTTTTTTCCTAGTCTGCAGTTTCTCCTTTTTATGCCTACAGTTTATGACTAATGCAAAGGCAAGAAGGTTATGATCCATGGAATGTTTTATAGAATGACACAGAAGTTTGACAGAGTAGAAGAACCCAGAGAATTCCCCTCAACTCCCACAGACCATTTGAACACCAGAACTTATAAGACCCGTTTCCATATCTTTGGCTTCTCTTTGGCAGTATTTTCTGTTACCAATTGGTTCTAACCTTCTTAGTAACAGGATTGAGTCTGACCTTCAAAATATCATCTTAATTACATGGAATGTACTCTGTTTTTAAAAGAACATGAACATGTTTTAAGAGTCAATAAAAACAAGGAAGGTGATCTGAGAAGGCATTATTCCTTTAGTACATGATTCTATGTTTTCATAGGATAAAAATATATCAATATCATACTCCTAATTGGAGATTTAAAGACAAAGATTAGAGCATTGGAGACATACACACAAACACAATTTCATACGTTTAGGGGTTTGGGAATGTTATTGTGACATGTCATGGACATAGACCTAATTGGTTAGTTCTTATTATGAACTTATGAGGTCCTAGAGTCACCTGGGAAGGTGGGACCTCAGTAGAGGGACTTCCTCTATCAGAACGGCCTGTGGGCATGTGTGTGTGTGGCACTGTCTTGATAGATGATAGATGTGACAAGGCCCAGCCCACTGTGAGGATGCTGCCATCCCCAGCCAGGCAAGCCTGTGTTGTATAAGGTAGCTGAGCACCCAGAGGGGACAAGCTAGCAAGCAGCATTCCCCCTTGGTCTCTGCTTCAGTTCCTGCTGCAGACTTCTGCTCTGTTCTCCCTTGATGGTGGACTGTGTAATCTGTAAACAGAAATAAACCCTTTCCTTCCCAAGTTGCTTTTGATCATGGTAGTTATCACAGAAATAGAGAAACAAACTAGAACAGGGTCCAAATACAAACATGAAATTGGTGCATGTTCCACAGTCATACCACCTGAAGGTCATTTTATATAGTGTTTTTAGGGAGCAGACATTTTGACTGAGATCTGTCACATGAGGTCAGGTGAGGTATGTCAGTGCTTCCGAGTGTCCGATTTGGGGGCATATCAGATTTTCTGATTAAGGAAAATGATGCTCAGTGTGTACTGATGAGGAGTGAAGAGCTTTGAGTATGGTCCTGGATCATTTACCCGTGGATGCATAGGATTGGATGAGATGCTTAACTTTTCCTCTGTATCTCTAATCACAGATCATTAGACACGAAAGTGACATTAATGTCTCAGCCCTAAACATCTGCTTTTATTATGATTTTTAGGAATCAAAAGAGGTTTGGGCATTGTGCTGGTACTATGAGTAACCCTGCTGGTAACAAGGTTGGAGCTGAGGACCCCTGCAGATGCTGTGTATAATAAGGCAGCATCTGCACAGATGATCCCTCAGGACTTCCTGTCCTGCTGGTGTCCAATAGCCCAAGATGGCCTAAGACTCTACCAAGCTCTCACAATACAGAGGCCACGTTGCTACCTACTTAGCATGGGGCTCTCAGATACTCAGTAAGCTTTTGTCCTCACAGGTCACAAAGCGATAAGACATGTGCCTTTCATTCTAGTACTGGAAAAAAAGAGAGCTCTGCCTTCCATTTCTGTGAATAATTCCTGTGCTTGGTTAACAACAACTGAGGTCAACAATAACATCCTTAATGGAGGTTCATAAAAGTAAACAAGGCTCAGAACTCAAATCCATAGCCAGCAAGGGAGGGATGCTAGAGTTGAAGTGGGAGAGCTAGGAAACAATCAGACAAGCAATTGAGAGGCTCCCCTTAGGGGAACGGGCCTTTTGTATGTCCTGGGTTCTTTTGGAATCTCAAGGACCTCAAGTGAAAACCCATTCCCTCAAGAGGTTGCCATGGGAACTAAATACGATGGGAAATAAGATCAAACTTAGTAAACTCTCTTGAGAGAGCCCCAAACACATCTGTTCTTAACGATGGGAGTGGCTGGCTAGGGCACTGAAGGAATGACCTAAAACCTCGCAATCAAGTCAAAAGCTTCCACAGTGGGGGGAGTGCACTTACCAGGTAGCGCTCCTCCTGCCTCATGCTGGGGGTGCGGATCATGTGATTCTGTTCCCCTCTCCAGTCTCCAAAGCGGCGGAAAAAGTAGTTAGATAAAAACCGACTGACAGGGTCTCTAATGATGTTGATGTAGACAGGCTGGTCTCCTCCAAACCTAACACACGGGGCACAAAAATAGGGAGCTTGTTACAAACCATCGCTCCAGAAGGACAATAAGGCCTACCAGGACAAGGACTTCCCTCTAGGTTAACTTAACCCAACCATTACCCCATCTGCTAAGGTGTCCTCTAGCACTTCAATAAGTAACTGTAAACTGACAGGCATTTTCTTACCACGTAAGGAAGTAGAAATGATGACACCTGAGCCAGGTGCCCAGTGAGATGCTGGGAAGACAGCTCACAATACAGCACTGCACAAATCATGCCACTTGACAGTGCCAAGGTACAAATGTCTGGTTTTCTCAGTAGGCATAGGATGGTTGAGAGCAGAGCCATAGTGTACTTGACTTTGTCTTCCCTGGGGCTGATGCAGGACCCTCGGTGGCTTCCAGTGATTGATTATTTCAGTCAACAGCTTGATCTGATTGTCTCCATGGGTGTCACACTATTTTTAATACTGTAATTTACATAGTCCAGCAAATCGCTCTGAGGTGAGCAGACTGGCAATAGCCAGTCTTCACTGAACACTCCCTATTCATCTTGTCTTTAATCCTTTACATGGCCAACTTAAGGAAGGCCTCCAGTACTGTCTGGAATAGAAACTGTCATTATTCTGACTTGCATCTGGGGAAACCAAGGCCAGAAAAGGCTAAGTAATCTGTGGCTGGGCCAGGAGATGAACTCAAGTGGTCTAGCTCCAGAATCTACACTTAAAAAGTATTTATTATCTTTCTTTTATGTGTATGAATATATTGCCTACATGTATACAAGCGCACCCATGTCATGCAATACCCCATGGATGTCAGAAGAGAGCATCAGATCCCCTGGAACTGGAGTTATGGATGGTTGTTAGCCACCAATGTGGGTTCTAGGAACTGAACCTGGATCCTCTGTAAGAGCAGCCAGTGCTCTTTACCTCTGAGTCATCTCTCCAGCCCCCAGAATCTGCACTCTTAATCATTTTAATCATAGAAAGAAAATCCCAAAGTTGAGAAAAGTTATCATTCAAGAGATATCAAGAAGAAACCAAAATCAAGATAATTATCTCCAAGTGACAAAACATGACTTTTGATTTTGGAGAAAAGTATATACTCACCTATAATCTCAGCACTGAGGTGACTGAGGCAAGAGAATCATGAGTTTGAGGACAGCCTAAGCTATACAGTGAGACCCTAACTAAAAAACACAAAACCTCCTCCAAACTCACTAAAGTATATAACTATCAGGCATGTCAAACCTTTGACATTGTAAAAGATTTCATCTATAAAGCTCACACTTGGAAACTGTGCACCTGAGTCACAAAAAAGTCATGTTTTCAGTAAGCTTCCAGTTTTGTGCTGGGTTGCATTCATAGCTATCCCGGGGTGCGTTTGGCCTCATAGGCCACAGTTTGGACATGTCTGAAGGCTGTTCCAGTTTCATTCCTTCCACAAAGGGATTAATAACTACATTATAGTGCAAGCACAACACTTCCTAAGGCAAGACTGGGAGCCTGAAACTCCCTTCAGGGCTTCTTCTCCATCTCTTTGAACTGCTTAAAAGCATTGACTCCGAAGAGACTTGTGGAAAGACCTTGGGCTCTGGGCAGAGACTATGTTCTTGTGACCCACTGAAAGACCCTACGACCCTGTGACTATCTGATAAGAGTGTCTGACATTCTGTCAGGGGATGGAAAGTTCTCCTTTGTAAAGGATAGACAGGATCAGGCCCTTAACTCTCTAGCTAGAAGACTGTGATCACAATTCAAATTCCAGTGTGAGTCATAGTCACATCTTCAGCAATTGTTTTGTTTATTTTTATGTATTTACTTTTATTTTTGAGATAGGATCTAATGTAGCTCAGGCTAACCTCAGATTCATTCTATAATAAAGACTGGCCTTGAACTCCTGCTCTTCTAGCCTCTCCCTCTCAAGTTGGCAGTGTGTCAGGTTCTATGTATCTTCAGCAATTAACCTTAGCATACTCTCCACCTGAATGTTGTCTTCCATTCTGTGTTGATATATCTGTCTTTCTCATCAGACTGTGAGTCTCCTTAAACCACAGACTGTCACTTAGTAGTGCGTAGCACACAGTAGGTGCTCAGCAGATGGGTGAGTGAATATAGAAATGACAGCCTTCATCTATGCTTCCCAGTTGTTAGGCTTCTGTCAGTACAAGGGTTATGCTCTACAGAGGAAAGTATAGGTAACAAGTCACCAGAGCGTTTCTGTGCTTTAATTCATACAATGTTGAACCCAGTATATTTGAGTTTTAAATATCTTCAATGAGAAGACTCTAGGGGCTGGGGAGATAGCTCAGTCAGTAAAAGTAAAGCATCTGCTCTGCAAGCATGAGGGACTGAGTTGGACTCCCTGAAGGCATGTAAAAAAGGCTGGAGGCACAGGTTTGTAATCCCAGCAGTGGTGAGATGGAAGGTAAAGACAAGACGACCCTGGAGCTTGTTGCTAGTTAGGCTGGCTTACTTGGTGAAGATCCAGGCCAATGGGAGACTCTGTCTCAAACAAAACGTGGAAGGCACCTAGGGAATAATGCTTGAGGTTGTCCTCTGATTTATACACACAAAAAAGAAAAAGAAAGAAAATGCCAGCCAGTAAGCAAGAAGACTCTAAGGGAGCACACGGGAAGGGCTCTCCAGCAGTGGGACCTCGGGCACAGGCATGATAGTCTGAAGCCCCTAAGTAGGAAGACATGATGCTCCTAAGTAAGTTCAACCTTGCTGACATGAATCACATCTGTTACTAGACACATGCAAGGTGACATCTGTGTTACTAGAGGAACAGCTAATTATTCCTGTAAGAGTTAGCCAGGAATCCAGATGCATGCAGGATTTATCATTCTCTTTTAATTAAACTGAGTCTGGATGGATGAGAAACAGAAACTATAGTATTAATGCTAGAGAAGAGGAAGATAAAACATGCACAGGAAATTCAAGTTCAGTCAAACCCTCAAAAACGCATCCTGTGCTTACAAACCTCAACCATGTTTCCTGGTGTTAAGAACTTCCACCAATGCTGACCAGTAGAACTTGCCAGTTGTGTAAATCACTACACAGCCTCCCACTATGAGATGGCTCTTGCCTGACTACTTGCCAGGACACGAAGCTATAAACAAAGTCTGACAAGACTGTGCACACTGACTTGTTCCTGTTCATGCCATGCAACTCCATGCAAGAGTTTCCAGATGAATTTTCCAGTATGGAAGCCACAGATGGCTTACAGGCTTATTGTCAAGCATTAGATAATAACAGTCTCTTTTAAGAAATTTCTGACTATGAGGTGGTGGCACATGCCTTTGATCTCAGCACTTGGTAGGGAGAGGCAAGGGGAGCTCTGAGAGTTCTGGGCAAGCCTGGTGAGTTCCAGACCACTCAAGGCTACATAGTGAGACCCTGTCTGAAAAAAAAAGAAATTTCTAAAGATGACTGAAATGTCTTTATATATACGTGTGTGCAACACACACACACACACACACACACACACACACACACAAAACTTTCCAAAGAGTGACAGATACAATCCTTTCAGATTACCTGGTCCTTTTGATACACACAGCATTCTTCCAAATTAATAAAATCTAGCTGGCATGCCAATTGTGCAAAATAGGCCAGAATACTACCAGGACTCCAAGAATACACTGTTATTACCACCATTCACCTCTAGAACTTTTCATCACCTCAAACTGAAACTCAGAACCATTAAACAATATATACATCATTTTCGCTCCCCTGAGAAGCATTATTCTATTGAAAGTACATATTTTTGGCCTCTAGCCTGGAAGTACAGGTTATCTTTATGAAAAGTACCATAGGTTGGAGGCTCAGGGCTTTGAATCTTGCCAGGGAGGGAGGAAGACATGAAGTGAAAGGCCGTTGTGGAGGTGGGCATCATTGTTTGGGGCTGGGGTAAGGAACTGCTTGAAGGAAAGGGTAGAGATAGATGATAATGGTCCTTTCCAGGACCACAACCTCAGTAACAAGGGCTGTGTGTTGCCACTAAACACCACCTTGGAGCTAGGCATGGCAGAGGGTCATACCTGTCCTCAGATCCTAAGTAGCCAGTGCTTCAGTCCTTAAATGACAAGGACCTCCCATCACCAGACTTGAGTTGAACTCTGCTCTCTGGAATGCACTGAGGGGAGAGAGATGAAGCAGTTGCCATAGAAAGCTGAGGCAAATGGTATAAGGGAAGGGGTTGCTGGACCTCTGGATTCAGGGTTCTTGCTCAGAGATGAAGATGAAGCGATACAGCAAGAAATAAAAACAAATCTATGAGGCGGGCCACGCGAAAATCCAGACTATGCTTGTCCTTCTAATACTGATGGCCACAAAGACCAGCTCTCTGTAGCAGAGAGCAGAGAGCTGAGAAAGGGAAAGTCATTTGAGCAAGCCGAGTCCCGCAGGTCTCCTGCAGGAAGAACAGGAATAAAGCTCTCAACTTGAAACCCAACTCTTGGCACTGTGTAAGTGGTGAAGACAGTACCAAACAGTCACTAATACCAATTTTTTATTTTGTTATTCTAAGTTTGAAGCTTCTGGATCCACTATGAAGGATTTGAAAGACACAGAATCAAAGGGATCCTATTGCTAGTGAGAATAAAAGCAAAGTTGTTATTTAGAAATAAGATAATAGAAACTAAACTGATTATGGAAGTGAGATCTTGATTGTTTTGTTAAATAATGTCTTCACGGCGCGGCTCTGTTGATACAGTAATTAAGAATTCACTTGAGAAGAGAGTATTGAATGTCCCCTTCATGTCCCAAGCTTCCCTCAGGTCGGCAGAGCTTTAATTTCTTTTCTTTTTCCTTTTCTGTGCTTTTCATCCCAATTAATGTCCTTTTCTTTTCCTTTTTTGTCCTTTTCTCCCTTTCTGTCCTTCTCTTCCCTCCCCTCCCTTCCAACCTCCTTCCTTTCTTTGTTTACTTACTTCCCAAGTTAGTATTGACTTTGTGGCTTGTATATGAGGGGAAGAAACAAAAGAAATAGGCGGGGGTTCTTTCCACGAAGGAAAGAATGACAAGAGAAAGGTTAAGAGAAGAGAGTTTGAAATTTATTAGCATGAGAGTTCCTACAATTCCCTTGGAATACTTTGATAACCTCAGGTTGTAATATAAAATTTCATAAAGTTGTCTCAGCAAGAACCCAACTGAACGATGAAGAGAATTCTAGACTGGAAAGAAAATTACCTTCTGATCCCCACAAAAGCTTAGAAAACAAATAACAATGGGAGGTGAGTAGTCAGGAGGAGACAAGCTGAACTGAGTTTGTCATGGTCTTTCCAGAATGCTAATCTGAGACACACTTGCAGAGAGGCTGCTGATGCTGAAAGGAGGAGGTTTTCAGAAGCATATCCTAAAGTTGCTCTGGGCACACAAACATAAAAGGTGGGGCTGACTTCAACATCTCAACACAGAATGGCATCTTCTAGGCCAAGTTGGTTTGGACACAATTCTCCATTCATCCAGAGGAAAATAAATTTGTCTGGCCCAAATTTCCATGGAGTTCAAAATTAATGTGAAAGAAGAGCCCAGTGAAAACCCTATAGACTCAGGTTGAAGCCTGAGATTTCTGCTGAGCCGGCTGGGCTATCATCTCTGGCAGGAAGTCCTTCCCTGGACAACTGCAGAAACACCTGAGTAGACATTAGCTTTCTCTGTGGTTAGATGAACAGAACTGCATAACTGCATATGGCCAAATGGTTCTTTCTAATTCAGAGGAAAAAGAAGGAAGAGAGCAAGGAGTTGAGATGCCAAGCTCAAGAAATTACGCAGCCAGTGAACAGCCAAGAGCTCATGGGACAGCATTTTATATCACTGTGCATGTTTACACATCAAGTAAGAACGAATTTTTAGTAAAGAAAGAGAAATCGAGGGCAAACAATTTTGGTATAATGTCAGGTTCTTTTAAGAGTTCACAACATGGGAACTGGAGAAATGGCTCAGTGGTTCAGAGAGCGTGTACTGCTCTTGCAGAGGACCAGAGAATTCTTAGCACCCACGTCAGGCTCTCACAAATGCCCGTAACTCCTACTCCAAGGAATCTGATGCCCTCTTCTGGCTTCTGAGGGCATCTGCACTCACACATTCACAAACTCTCACACAGATAGTCTTGCACACATAATTAAAAAGGGAAATCTTTAAAAAAGAGAATTTCCAAGATGTATATGAGAAAGAAGGTGTGGAGATCAGGGGGAGCCTGATTCTGACAGTCTGCTAGATGGCAAGGATCTTACTGCATTTTGACAATATATAGATCAAAAATATCAACAAAGAACCACACGGCGCAGTATCACTTCTTCTTTTGGACTGGTTTCTTCAAATGAGAAGTAGACAGTACTTATAAGGGAAGGTTCTTTATTAATTTTATTTTATGTGTATGGGTATATTACGTGCACATATGTAAGTACACCAGTGTCATATAATACCTGCAGAGGTCAGAAGAGGGCATCAGATCCCCTGGAATTGGAATTACAGACAGTTATTAGCCTCCATGTGGGTGCTGGGAACTGAACCTGGATCCTCTGCAAGAGCAACCAGTGCTCTTAACCACTGAGCCATCTCTCCAGCCCCAAGGTCAAGTTCTTAAGAGCAGCTTATTATCTTCAAGTCTTAGAATACAAACCATAGAACTCATGTTCTAAAGTAGGTTAAAGTCCTCTTAACAATTCCCAACTTAATTGTTATCCTTTTCACTTTTGTATTTGGATAGAGGGGCTTTCTCTGAATTGCTACAGCTTGCTATTTTTACACTGAAGAAATTTCCGTAAACCAAGATATTCCCATGAAAAAGAAGGATAAAAGTTGATTTACAACGCCCCAGTTTCTATGAGCAAAACAGTGATCTCACCAACTATTCAGGTTCCTCTTACAATTCTACTCATTTTTACAGAAGTCTTCCCTGGGCTCTGGGAAGGGAAGAAAGTGGGTGTTGGTTCCCACAGAGGCAGCCTCAGCTGACCATACACAGCTCTACTTCCTTCTAGCTGGGCTTCTCCTTTAGGCTGTGCTTACTACATTTCCTTCAGCTCCTCTGACTCTTGCTCTTCCAGTACTGGAATGCCCTTTCCCTCCACTGGGCTAAAGTTGACCAGTTCCTCAAATAACGAAGGAAACCATCTTCCTCGGAAGCTGCCTGCTCCCTCCCACCTCCCCTGGGGGAAGCTCTGTGACTCCCCTCCCTCCATCTATCACATTTGATTGAACTTCTACAGTGGACAAAGAATTCAAAGACTCCAAAGGCAAGGAAAAAAAACAACATTTACAGTTCATTGATAAAAGCCCAACTCTACTTTGGCACAGAAAAGACAGAGGATGGAGGGAGGGCGAGGAGGGAGGAGAAACCCTGCTCTGCCTATGCGGCTGATCCTGCTGGGACATCACTGTGGACTAACCAGCTCCAGGTTGCCACAGAAGCCACTGTGAATTCCTATACCGCCTTTCTCTCAGAGGGCATTTCCTCATGGTCAAGCACCAGTATCAGATGATGGGAAGGAGCTGGCTCTGTTTTAAAGATGGGGAAACAGACAGCCTTTCCAAGATGCTGAATGACCTGTCCTCATCCTGGAGAGGAGGAAGGCAAGCTCTAACACCCAGGGTCCTGACAGCCAGGGCTCCACTGTTTCCTGCTGATATGAATTCTTCTAAAAGGCACGTATGAAGGCTTTTTTCTTCCAAAATTAAAGCAATCAAGATTTCATTCCTGTATTTGATGGCAGAGGTCAGGATAAAATACAGTCACCATGCTGGGCTCTGCTGATCCAATTAAGATACTAGTGTGGGCTTCTCATTACAGTTTTGAACTGTCCTGAGATCATTATTAAAATTTGTTGTATTGCTATTTGTTTGGATGTGAAGATCTAACCTAGGAGGGAAGAAGAGTTACTGACTCAAGTTTGAAGGGAGAGAGAAGGGAGCTCACTAGGATAGCAAGAACCAGAGAAACCTCTCTCTTTAGCAGTCATAAAACATGGGGTATGAAAGCTCTAACAGGTCCCAGTCGTCTCATTATGCTTAATGACATGGCTTCTGGAGGAAGCAAGGTGTTCACACCAGCCAACCCAGTAATGAGCCACGTTGAAACACAGTGGCCTGGGCCAGCACCTGGCCAGAGCTCAGTGCTGACCAGTTGTAAATCAGTTCGCTGTCCCAGGGCTAATCAGGCAGGCCTGGGAAACTTCAGGCCTGGGAGGCTCACTTTTAAAGATAAGGTGGCAACTTCTCTTCTCTGCTTAATAATGCACCTCACTGAATCTCATTCTTCCTTTATACTTAATTAGCACAGGGCCTGCTGAGCAGCAGGGAAGTCCTTTGAAGGCTAAAAACCTGTTCCCAGCCCAGTGGGTTGTCAGGCATGGGGCAGGGCAGTAGGTAATGCTCAGGCAGAGCCCAATTTTCCACAGCTAGCCTTCTAAGGGGTAACTGGGTGAGCACCAGTCAGCAGGTCGCACTCACTGGGAGTGAGTAGAGCACTCTGATAAGCTCTTAGGACCCCTGAGGTACCGTTATCCCCAAGTCATGAGAGAAATGCTATCAGCCTGCTGTCTAGGGTCTCAGGAGCTCTGTGCTAGTCAGCAGATATGCCCCTAGATCCAGTGATCTGTTGGCTGACAGATGTCAGCTGTGAGCATATGTCAGGGCCAGTGGGACAGAGCATGGACCTAAGGGCCATCCATATAAGGAACAGCAGCTGATGCTAATGGATCCCTGAGAAAAAGCACACACAGAACCTGAAGTAGCAATTTAACCAAGAGAAGGCCTCAGACCTTGAGTTTCAAAATCTCCATTATTATCAGAAGGGCCAAAGAAGGTTAAAAAAAACACACCAGACTTGAATGATCAGAGCATTAGAAAACTAGATGAAACAGTAAGCACGAGCACTTTGCAGCATAAGAAACATGCATTGCTCCGTGGCTAAGTTCTTCCCAGAGTCCTGTGCAGACTCACATTGTAGAAAAAATGTATGACAAAACAATGTTAAAATTCTCATTTCTTGCCTCTTTGTTTCTATTTTAAAAACAGACTTTTTTCCTGTTAAAGATCTGTCATGTCAGATGTCTTCTCATTAAAAATTATGTCACGTTCTAATAATGTTTACATGGAGAAATGGCTCAGTGGTTAAGAGCACTGGCTGTTCTTTGGAGGACCTGGATTCAGTTCCCAGTACTGGCGAACAGCTCAGTAACTCCAGTTCCAGGGAATCAGATGCCCTCTTCTCTGTGGGCACTGAATTTAATGGCACTTACATGCAGGCAAAAAACTCACACACATACAATAAAAATGTAAAAAATGGTATTTTAGGTGGTGTTCTCAGAAGAAATGAAGTTTCTATCAAAATATCTCAAGTATTGATTCCCTTGCAGCAAAATTAAGTCTATTAAAAATGTTTTTCCAAGGGCAGGGGCTTTAAAGCAGGTTTCTAAAGCAGTTGTCCATTAGATGGACCCAAGGGTTAAAAAAGAAGTGTCTGGACGTGTCTTACCTGGAGAAGTTGAGGAAGTGAACGTGTCGTGTGAATAGGTAGGGCTGCTCTGCTGTGCTTATGTTCTTAATCAGTTCCATCTATCGAGAGAGAGGACAGAATTAGCTAGCATACCCAGGAGCGCACTTCCCAAGTCACGTTACGCTGAAGGCCATCTATCCACCTTCTCTTATTTCATCCCTCTTACTGCTTCTGAATCAGGGTCAAAAAGCTGGACTTGTTGCAATATTTTTGAATTGTTTTCATAAGTAAGGTTCTTCATGAAAAAGAATCTCCAAATTGATAGTCCTACCTAACTTAGTTGACTTTTATGAGGAAAATAATAGGACAGATTAAGCATTTTTTTAAACTTAAAAAAATTTGGTGGTTTTGGTGGTGGTGGTGATGGTGGAGGTGGTGTGTGTGTGTGTTTATACATTCATGCGCATATATCATGTGAATGATGGCAGGTGCAGGTCTGAGGTATTAGGACTTATCTTCTATCTACTGTGAGACAGGGTCTCTGTTTTTCCTCTGTGTACGACAAGCTTGCTGACCTGGGAGCTTCCTGGGATTCTTCTGCCTCCACCTCCCACCTTCCTGTAGGAGCACTGGAGTTGTGGGTACTTGTGCTATATGCCCAGCTTTTAAGTTAATTCCAGAGATTTGAACTCAGTTCCTTATGTTTGAATGGCAAGTACTTTTATCCACAGAGTCATCTAGCCAGCCCCAGCTTAGTAATTTCAACTGGAGAAATAAGCATGAGGCTGTATTGAAATGCAAGTAGGACAATACTTTTCATCACCTTAAAATCAAACCAAACAAGGAGTTAATCCTTTTCTTATATTTCTATGACTTGATTGAGATTACAGACATATTTCAAACAGTGTTACAGAATTTAAAGGTAGGAATAAAGTAAGGCACCCATTATTAGTTTTCTCTCTGATTATAAGAATGTATAAGGAACATACTTCATAGGAACACACAGGCCTTAAAAGTCTGGATTTCTTTTGGTGGGTGGCCATCTGAGTTATTTTTTTCGCATTTATCGAAAAGCATTTTTGGTTCATATAAATGAACTTTTGCAGTCTTTGAAACATAATAATACAGAAATTTAGTGAAATCTGCTAAAATTCCAAGCAGTCTTTGGACTCCCTCACATCCTGAATTCTTTCTCCAGAATTTCTAACTGGCTCCATCCACTTGACACAGTGATTTATTTTATCTTATTTAAATAGCACATTGAAGATAGCTCCTCTGGATGAATGTCAATGTTCATATTTCATGAACTAGTGCAAGGTGAAAACTGCAAACAAAAGCAGCCATTCACGTGTTTAGCACAGTAGCAATGAGAACGGGATAAGGAGAGTCTAGATCTCCAGGCCTGTCCCGGATCGAACAGAAACCTGAGGCTAGCTCATTCCCTAAAGTCTAACACAGGAACTCATTTAAACACATGTGCATGATCAGCACTTATCTGATGAATTAACTCAACCAAGTACATGCTATTTCATAGACCTGGAAGATCAGTGCCTAAACCCTCTAGTTATTCATGTTCACAATTACAGAAGAAATCAAGTTGAATTTTACAGTTAAATGACCTACAGTTCCTAAGCTTGGGACTTCTGTTATTCAGGGGGCAGCTGGGGAAGGTGAGTTATAGTAATGGCCGGCCCTTCCTCAGGCTTCGGTGCAGAGGGAGATTGGATCCTGCCTCTCCAGCTCCTGTTTTCCTTCTAACCACCCCCTACATGCTCTTGTTTATGTTAGTAGAGCTTCCTGCTTGGGCATATTGTTAATTCTGAGTTTTGATGGACTGCCCAACAGAATTACTGTCCTGAAAGCTTAAGTGTAGGTAGTTTGTCTCTGAGGATGTCTGCTTAGTAAAAGAACTCTTGCCTACGTGTATGCTTAAGATAAAGATAATTCATGTTTTTATCTCTAGATGGTTATTTATTCAGATAGTTCTCTGCATCCTAAAAGTCATATAAGAAAGTGTCCCCCCTCACTGGATTGCACCAGAAAACTGGAAGAGACACTGGTTCTTTCACGTACTCAACATTCTATCACATTCTCTAAACACATGCCAATGTGTTAAATTTAATGAAAGAACAGTAATGGTTAGATGTTTGAGAACAGTGTCATAATAGTCATAAAGCTGTCTATTTCTCCAGGAAAAATGGATTAGCAATGACAGTGAAGAGCTCTTTCTAGACATATCTTTAAACACAGACTCAAGATGCTGGCGCTCATGTGTATTATTGCATTAGTGGAACAAGGGCAGAGTGTACTTGTCCCGCACGCGGTTTGCCACTGTTCTCCGAACAGTAAAACCACTTCTAATATGTCGAACACACAGGGTAAATGCCCCTTGTTCAAAACATTGATTGACCTTCACAAATGCTAACACTTGACCCATTTCTAGTGACAAGCCGAAGCCTGAACAACCTGTTGCCCATCATTCCCTCCCTCTCTCCCTCCTTCTTTTCAGCTAAAACATCTCTCTCCTCAAGCTAGACTTTCTGAATCTCACTTCCACTCACCCTCCATGATCGCCAACTCACTGTCAGGCAATGCACTGCATGGTAACTGTGGCTGCGAAGAGAAAATATTGAGTCCTTGCCCCCAGGAAACTTATTGTTGGCAGTGAGGGAGGTCAGAGAGAAGATGTAATCTATGGAGAAGAAGACATATGGCATGTCCAGACTACCTGCGGATGGAAATGGGATGCTTCCCTGAGGCAGTGTCCTCTACAGCATGGAAGGATTCATAGTGAAGAAGGGACCCAAGGTTTTGTGGGCACAGACTGCAAAGCAGATGTAAGGGACAAGCACAAAACGGCACATGTGTAAGGAGCTGTGGAAGTTCCCCATATAGATGTTGGGTGTCACAGTGAACTTCACCTACTTGACAGCCTAGAGGCATCCAAGAAGAAAGCCTTGTTTAAGAATTGCCTAAATCAGTTTGACCTGTGGGTATGTTTGTTGGAAACTGTCTTTATTATTAATTGATGCAAGAAGGCCACTGTCCACTGTGGGCAGTGTTATCCCTAAGCAGATGGTCCTGGGCTGTGTATGAAAGTTAACGAAGCATAAGCCTATGAGTGAGTCAGAGAGTGAGCCAGCAAGCAGTGTTCCTCCAGGGAGTCAGCATCAGTTTTCTGCCTTGAGTTCCTGTCTTTGTCTTCTCTTAATGATGGGTTAGGACCTAGAAGTGTGAGCCAAATAAACCCTTTTCTCCCCAAGTTGCTTTTGGTCAGAGTGTTTTATCATAGCAACAGGAAATTAGAAAATCAGGCACAGGATCAGTAAGGTACTAAGTAACCAGAGTTAGGTAGAGCCACATAACAGAAGGCACTGTGAGCCAAGTGAGGGATCTGACATTAACCTTGAGGGAAACTCATAGTGAGAAAATATTTATTTTAAATTTTTTGAGTTCTGAGATCAGGGTGAAGAATCTGAAGGAGGATAATTAGAGACAGAGGCCAGGTTGCTCAGTGGTAGAGCACTCGCCCAGCACTGCTGATGTGAGGCCCCCAGTTCCATCCATCCAGCAGGAAAAGATTAGAGCAGGAATCTGAGCCGGGAAGATGGTGCAGGTGTCAGTGACAGGAGCAGCATGTGAACCCTGCTTATTCAGAAGGGGCTCTGGTGCCGGGTCCTGGAAACTCTGTCCTGAGTGGCAGATGCTGAGGCAAGGTGGTGTGAGCTCAGCTGCTGGAAGTGAAGAAGGGAGAAGAGATGGAGGATGGAGTGGCAGAGAGGAAAGCAGGAGCTTCGTGATCACCCAGCGCTGAGACATGAGGGAAAAAGTCCGGATAGCATCCCTCGTGCATGCTTAGGATAACGAATGCAGAGCGGCAGTCATCTGTGGAGGTGGAGGATCTGGGGGGGAACAAATTTGGCTGCAGAAGTCAGGAACGGGATGCCTTTGAAGATCTCTTTCTAGAAATGAGGCACACTTCTTTGACACCCCTCTGCTTTTAATGTGATGCTTGATTTGATGCTTCACTGGAGCTGTGTGAGAGAGTGTGTGTGTGTGTGTGTGTGTGTGTGTTATTCTGTGAGAGCTGGGGTCAGACTTATCTGCTCCTTTGGCTGAGTATCTGCACAGATTTATGTTCTATGAATGTTTATGGGATGAAAATTCCCCTTTAGAAATACTGTTTGGAGTTGAAAAACCTACCATGAACTGCAGACTAACTGCCCATCACTCCTGCAAGGAATTCAGCTCCTCCTAGCGTCGCCCAGAACCTTTACCATCCTTCACTGCGTGAGGCTCATTTACAGCGTTATATCCAAGATGTAACACTGCCAAGAAAACTGTTATTTCCTGAGTGTCTGGATCCCCTGGAACTGGAGTTACAGACAGTTGTTAGCCACCACCACCACACACACACACACACACACACACACACACACACACACACACACAGATTAAAACACCAGAGATATTTCATAAAAGTTCCAGGATGGGAAAATGATGCTCTAACAAGAACAGGAATGGATATTAAATGCTCACAAGCCAATGTATGTGTCCTGAAATTTATCTAGGAAGAAGTTAAATCCACGTGAATGGACTCAAATGGAATTGAGGTTAAGAAAGGAAAAGAAAAAGGCAAGAATCAAACAAGCTTATCACACAGAGGTTGTGCTAGAAGTCATTTCTAATGGTTTGCTTTCTACTTCACGGCAGGGGTGGTCGAACACAAAACCTTTACCTGTAGCTGCGCAAACACTGACTCTGCTGCTGCTGTCTCGAAGGAAAGGCTCAGCTTGTCAACAGGGTATTCAACCCTACTTTGGTCTGAATTCTGTGTCACTCATGAACAACTAGACGCCCTATAATTTTGCAAAATATCTTGAATCAAAGAAAGAATGTGTGCTTATTAACACATCAAAGCAAAAGAAAACATAGCCTAGAGCAGAACTGGAGGTCCTCTTCTAAGCACAGAGGTTGGAGGAAGACAGAAGCTCGGTTGCCTCTCTTTTCCAGGGTGCTGGGAAGCTCCCAGTAGAGTCAGTCCCCTCCCTATCTTTTGCTTAGGGTTGCAATAACAAGAGAAACACAGGCCTGCAATGAAGAAGAAGTCCACCAGGGGGAGCAGTAACAAGAGCCTGGAAAGAGTCTGGGTCTGAACTGGAACTGGACATGGAAAATTAACAAATTCAATTGAAAGGAGAAGAAAGACAGTTAAAATTTCCAGGTTATATTGCTGCTATCTCCTTTTTCCTCTTCTCTTTCCTCCAGGTTTGTGTTAGAGGACTCAGCTGATTTTTTTTTCTTCTTCTGTCTAAGGACTCTTAGGCAAGGCACAACTGAGTGAACCTACTCCTTTGGCTCAGCTATGGGTAAGGTTTATTTTTTGATTCCAAGATCAGGTTGAAACCCCTCTCATGCCAGTGGACACTGACTTCTTGCAAAAACAGGAAGCCTGAGAGTTATCCCTACAGGCTTTTCCAAACTGCGTTCAACAAGGGTACGGTTTCTGGAGGAACAGGCTCTTGAGGAGCCAGAACCTAAGAAAGCTTCAGGGAAAAGCTGGGGTAGTGCATGCTGCAATCTCAGCTTCTCAGGGGGGTCACAGGTTCAAGGCCAGTCAGGGCTACACGGTGAGGAGAACCTACTTCAAGACAAAACAAAAGGAAACACCCCCAAACTTCAGAGAGACAAAGTCTCTTGAGAGATCTGAGAGATGACCAAGAATTTTCTCACTATTAAAAAAGATAGGCTTTTAGTAACCATCACAGCCCTTCAAGCTGGGCCTTCTCCCTAGAGTTAGTGCGTGTGGCCACCCTGGGACGTTTTCCCACAGAGATACTATCTGTATTTCTTTGGTACTCCCTTACAAATCTACCTCTGCATTTCTGTGGTAACATCTGGGAATCTGTGTCGTGAAAACATTCCCTATCAGATTTTGATGCCTGTCATGTTAAGAATCCATCTTTAGGGGCTGCAGAGATGGCTCAGGAATTAAGAACACTGGCTCCTCTTGCAGAGGGTCTCAATTTGGTTCCAAGCATCCCTTTAATGGCTAACAACCACCTATAACTCCAGTTCCAGGGGAATCTGACATCCTCTTTTGACCTCCATGGACACTGTATGACATGGGTACACTTACATACAGACAGACAATATCCTCATACACATAAAATAAAAATAATAAATATTTTGTTAAAAAAAGAATCAGCTTTTAATGGCTCGCCACTAACTACTGAATAAAGTTCAAACTCTCAAGTTATCATTCAAATGTACGCAGGATTTGATGCCATCTCTTTTAAGTCTAACCCTTCCATGTTCCTCTTGGTGTGTGTATGTTTCAGTCAGTCTTTCCTGTGCACATTTATTTCTTCTTAAAAATTTGGGTGATAAAACTTTCCTACTGATAAAGCTTCAAGGATCAGAAATCAGGTACATGAACAACCAACAATGCATCTGATTCTCCTTCTCCATCATTAGCAGCGCACCCTTAATGAATATCCATTAAAACGAGTGGGCAGACCATGAAGGAACCAGCTTCAAAAGTGAGAGTGTTTTCCTATGAAGTAGAAGTCAGAGACCGGCCCTGGGGAAGCCTCCAAGGCATCTTTAAGTAACTTTTTGATTTTTAAAAGTCTTTTTATGATCAGAATTCAGACTTGAGGCTTTTAGGGTGTGAGAGCAGTGACAGGGAAGTAACTTTGAAACACTAAGAATACCACGCTGTACTGCTCTGGAGTAACTGGTTAATGTTGTCTGCAGCACATGGGCATAGGATTGCAAATTCTCCCAGCCTTTGATCTCGTATTTTTCCAAGCTAAGATAATTTGAATGGCAGTTGAAGAGAGCCAATGTGAGATTTATAGTTTAATAGCAGCCTTTTCTTGGTTTGATGGATGGAGGGCTAGCATTTCCCAAACTGTGAAGTGTAAATTTTGGGGGGATCCAAGGTGAGTCACAAACACTCATAAAAATCCCTTAACTAAGATTGGGAAAGTCTAGGTGAAACCTGGTCTTTAAAATATCATGCAAACACACACACTTGGAAGATGGCTTAGCCAGTAAAGCACCTGATATCCAAGTGTACCAGAGTATGGATTCCCAGCATCTTTGTAAATGCTGGGCAAGCATGGCAACCTGCCTGCAATCTCAGCCTCTAGGAGGCAGAGACATAGATGCCCAGGACAAACTGGCTGGCCAGACTAGTCAAACAGGTAAACTCTTGGTTTAGTGAGAGCCCCTTCTTCAGTAAGTAAAGTGAGAAACCATCAAGGAAGACAACTGATGTCAAACTCTGGCTGCCACAAACACACGTGTACACATATGCATGGTACCCCCTACTCCACCAAGTGAGCGCACATACATATAAACACACACACACACACACACACACACACACACACACACACACACACAGAGTCAGAGTCTTTAAAATGTGATTCTCAAAATGATTCTGTAAAATGGTCACTGGGATTCTTCTAGATAGACACAAGGCACACAACAGCCCCCAAACTCAGTGAGCCTGGCCGGCCTTTTCCTTTCCTCTCTGACTGAGGAAACTAGGATTCACATGCTAACACATGCTGGGAGTGCTGACAGGAGCTTTTTGACAGGGCTTGCTCAGCCTCACTGCTGTGTCATAGAGCAGCCTGTACCACTTCTTTTTTTGAAAAAGAAGTTTTTGGACTCCATCCCAGAATCTCCAGCAGAAGGGCACCGAAACTCTAGGTTTCCAAAAGCTTTGCTGGAGATTCTACTGTACAGTCAGGGCAGACAGCCACTGCATTATGTGAAGGGCTTTGGGATTTGGGAGTGCCCAGGACCAAGCCCAGCTGCCATGCCCAGTCACTATATTATTTTTGGAGAGTGACTTGAATTATCTTAATTTTCCCAAACAGGGAAGGACACTCACTGGGATGTTTTTGGTCCCAAACTGTTAAATGAAATAATCAAGTGAAACAATTCACACATAGGCATTGCTTCCATTCTGTATTATAAATCCTCAGGAACTTCAATAGAAATATGAATAGTCAAGTTATTGGTTTTTGCAAATATCTGAGGCTCATAGGCCTATAATTTTTATCCTTTTCCAACAAGAATAACTGTGGATTCCTTTCCCCACGGTGTTTTGACCTTCTCTATACTCAGAGCAAAGTTCTGAAAGACAGTGGAAGACCATTTGCAAACATGCTTATGAGTATTTTTAGCAATAACACTCCATATTGTTTTAGGGAAACAGTTCTCTTTCCCTCAAACTGGAAAGAATCTCCACTTTGCAACTGAAATCTGTATAAATGAAATGACGTCATCACAGGCCTGGGTTACACAGTTGCACACCTGCAGCCCCAGCAGCAGTTGCAAACTCTTCTGTTGAGGAGGAGTTATTCAAAGTACCAACTTCAAAGGTGGATCTGTTTCTAGGAGAGCGGATGTAATGGGATTTTTATAGGTATTCTACCATTTGGTGTCTTCACGCTTCCTTTCCTCCTTAATAATCCCTTAGCCTATACATTTTTAACATTGAACTGTGAGTGTGCATATGTGTGTGTGCAAGTATGTGAGCTGACAGGTACCATTTAGGGAGAAATGTACATTTGATTCTGGTTCAGAGTAACGCCTTGTGGTTGAATGACCCGGTACAGATAATTCCAGTTTTATAAATGGGTACTATTCCAAAGTTCATTTGTTAAGTCAGTAGTTTGGAACATGGAATTCATTTTTTCATAAAAGAAATGTTCTTCATGGTAAATAGAGTCCTGCTCAAAAGAACAAGAATCTGTTTAACTCCTACTATACCTGGAGCAAAATTTTGTTACTTTTATTTTTAAGAGAATACTGTTTCCATGGGAACGAATTTTCAGAATTCTACTGCTTGAGGGTAAGAACTACTGCCTATAAAACTTTAACTAGTCTCCTAAATCACATTGCCCTTATTCCTTTAATAAATTACCACAAAGAGAAGTTATTAATACTACAAATTATTTCCTGGATATATTAAGTTAAAATAATATTTTTCTCTGCTTTTTTATGGACTTTGAAACTTCAGTAAAAATTCAGTAAATCTTCAGATTTAGCTTCTTGGTTCTGCTTCCTGGCTGCTCTCCTTGTTGCAAGAGCCAGAGGAAACAGCTCCAGAGATGCAACAGGCACTGTCCTCATCTTTGTTTTTACATCAAAGTTGTGTATTTGTTTTTCCTTTCAAACACTTACTTTCGCTTTAGTTTTTCAAGAACTTGCCTTATAATTGGAATCTGCAGTTACTAATGAAATACAGTCTAGGTTACACTGACCACAGGAATCAGAAATGTTTCAACTATATAATTCATAGAAGTTGTACAAATATATCACAGAATCACTGTGCTGGAAAGAGCCTGAAAAAATTCTCTGGCCTATTCCCCAGCTTCCAGACAAGCCAACCATTCCAAACCCATATTTTAGAGGGGAAGGATGATGCTCTCTTTAACCCTTTCTGATCTCCACACTATTTGTATATTGTCGTTAACTTTTTGTTTAAATTATTTTACTCATAATTACAACTGTACTTTAATTTCTGATATTTAAAATAAGGAGCAAAGCCATCTTGATTTATTCAAAAATCCCCACCATAAATTAAACATAAGATTTTTGTGTCCTCCTCTCTAAGACATCATGGACATCCCAGTATTTGATCTTTGGGTACTCTCTGTGTTACCTGGGTTATTTGAATTCTTTCAACCATGGGGACTAAAATTTAGACCGTGAGTCTTATAAGGCATCTGACAGTTATGTGTGACATCCACACATATAAACGTTTACGTGTAATCTGGTAAGTGGGCCCTAAGACTTAGATCCAAAGAAAAACCATATCTAATAATCATAACAAAATTATAAGAATTATGGTTATATTCTTTGATTTAGTAAAAAGACTACAGCCAGCTTCAGTATATTAGCTCTTCAGTTGAGTAAGGACATCAGAGAAAATCTACCTCTATTAAACAAAGTTACAAACAAAATGTATCTTTAGATGCCATGAAATATATTTTCCCTTTATTTGTGTGTCTGTGTGTGATATATATGCATGTGCTGTGCTTGTATGTGTGGGCATGTATATGCGTGTGCATATGGAGGCCAGAGGTTGACACTGGTAGCTCACCTGGTCACTTTTCACCATATTATTTTTTAGATAAATTATTCTGTGTGTGTGCATACAATGTGTATGTATGTGTGTGCACATATGTGAATACAGGTGTGTGTGCCACAGCATGCATTTGAAATCAGAGAACTCTTCACTCTCCAACTTGCTTGGAGACAGAGTTTCTGATACTTTTTGCTGCATATGACAGATTTGCCGGCCATCAAGCTTCCAAGAATTCTGTCTCTGTCTCCCTTCTCACTGTTGGGAGTGTTGGCATCGCAGATACTCGTGGTATATACCGGCTTTTACATGGATTCTGGGGGCTTTGCATAAAAGCAGGAACTTTAACCCACTGAGCTACTTGCTCATCCTCACTTTATTTTGAGATGTTAATAAACCTGGGACTCCAAGATTTGACCTGGACTGGTTAGCTAGCTCCAGGGTTCTTCCTGCCTCTGGCCACCCAGTGCTGTGATTACAGTGTACCATCTCACTCAGTTTTTTATGTGAGTGCTGGGGATCTTAAGTGAGTCATCTCCTCAATCCAAATATCTCTTTTTCTACAGAGACTCTCTTATAAGGAATAGCCTCAAAGTAATTTTTAAGACTAGTAAACAGGAGTGCCATCCCTCTGCCTGTAAGGTTATGCTTGCCTTAAAGGGGGATAAGGTGGGCGATGTCTGAAGAGAGGACAGGGGTGGAGACTTTCAAATTATGATCTCAACTTGATGGTAGGAACCACTCCCTGGGTACCGTAAGTTTCTAAGGGGATAGAAGCAGCTTTTTGAGACCTGGTTGCTGCAGTATGAATAAGAAATGTCACCAGCATCTCATCTGTTTGAACACTTGGTTCTCAGCTGGTGATGCTGTTAGGGGAGGTCATGTAATCTTCAGGACATAGAGTCTTATTGGAGGAAGTACATCACTGGGGGTGGGCTTTGAGGTTCTATAGCCTGGCCCCACTTCCTGTTCTCACTCGCTGCTTCTGACTGCCAAAGCAACCGATCAGTGTTAAAGCCAGCCTCACTTGTTACCAGGCTTTCCCTGCCATGATGAGCTGTATCCTCTCTGGAAACAGCCAAGATAAACCCTTCCTCCTTCAAGTGCCATCACAGCAATAGAAACTCAGTTAACACACTGGTTGAGAAACTATTACAGAAAGACTACCGAGAACACAGCACCCAACTTTTCTACATTAGCAAAGCAGATCCACGGAGACAATTGCCCTTATCTCTGTATAAGTTCACAACACAGAACAAACCTTCAGAGCTTCCTGGCCGACCACAGTGCTGTTGCTCTGCCATTGGCAGAGGCATCTGTATGTGTGGCTATTCCTGTAAAAGATCCTGAGAAGTAGAAGGATTCTTTGCTAACACTGAATATACCAAATGTTCCTTTAGAAACCCAAGATCCTCTGGCTTACTACAACAGAAAGTTTGTTCTACCTCAACCAGCCTGATTCCTCGCACAAAGATGGTTTTCTCTTTATTATAAAACCTTAGGATAGCAATGAGAACAAGTAAAGGAAAAATGCTGAAGAGAAAAAGTTCTCATTTGGCTGCAGAGCTGCCAGCAATATTTATACTTCAGTGGTTTAACTATTTTGAAATTATGTGTTGCTAATTTATTTTAGCAAAACAGACAATGACCAATGTACATGGTCCATCAGACCTAACAGAAGTATCCAATTACGGAGGCTTCTTGGGTTTTGGATTTCCTGCACAAATTTAAAATTACTTTTGCACTCTGACAAAAATACAGCATGAAATTGAAACTCTGGTGTGAAGGATATCCTGTAAGGTACCCACTAATTATGCAGTTTAACAATGGGAAAAATCAACTTACTTGTTCATTTTTAGTAAGCCTGGTTTTGTTGTGAATATCTGATGTGACCAAATTGAATCCATGCTTCTCTGACAAGATTCTCAGAAGCAAGACCACAGTGCGGCTCCCACACTTGCCTACTCTGTTGTACACCACCTGGCTGGGGAAAGGAAGGACCTGTAAGCAGAACAAGAGAACAAGCATGAAACATTGGGATTAAAACACAAGTCTCCCCTCAGTCTGAGAACAAAGAATGTTGGCTACGTGCAAACAAGAAGGATCTACAGCAAATGAACGAGGCGCAGAAGCACTGTGCTGGTGTGCACAGGTAGACTTCCTCACAGGGTTTCTAGAGAGACTTGCTCTACCTGCACTTGATAGTCATGCTTAACACTGGTCAGATTTCATGAAGTCTATTACAAAGACTGATGGTGAAGTTTCCTTTGTTTTGTCAAAAGAACAGCATGGAAGTACGTGCTTTAACAAAAATGGCTTTTTTGAAAGCTATATTCTGTTAGAATGACTTAATTTGTAGAATGATCAAGAAAAAATATAGTCATATTAAAACTGATGTAAAACTCAGATTCCATAAAATCCAGCCTTATAAGTGGAACCATTTAAGGGATTTCTTTTTTAGTATGTCCACTAAATTACGGCAGCATCAACACCATCTGAGCCCAGAAATTGACTTCGCCACTAAAAAACCCGTATACCTGTTAGCAATCATTGTCCATTCCCAGGCTCCTGGAACCATTTATCTACTTAATGTCTCATGTTTTTGCTTAGAGTATTCTGGAAAATCATGTAAATGAAATAAAACATGTGTCTTTTGTGCCTGACTCTTATTTAGTAGACTGTTTCTAGTTTTAGGCATGATGCAGATTGACTCAATACTTCCTCCTCTCACATGGCTGAAGACTAGTACATTGTATGAATGTACTGTATTTTGTTTATCCATTGATCAGGTGATAGGCACATGGGCCATCTCCAGTATGGGGCACAGTGAGTGAAACTGCTGTGGACATCTGTGTTCAAGTTTTCGTGGGGAATGTGTGCTTTCAGTTCTCTTCTATACATATTTATAAGTGGAGTTGCTGCATCGATGGTAACTTAATGTGTAATTTTTTGTGCAACTGCCAAACTGTTTTCAATACAACCGCACCACTTTATAATCCCATCGGCAATCTGAGAGTTCCAATTTCTCCATATCCTTGCCAGCCCTTGTTACTGCCTGTTTTTTTGTTTTTATTTTTTATTATAAACATCCCAGTGTGTGTGAAGTGGGATCTCACTGTGGTTTTAATTTGTATTTCCCCAATGACTAATAATGTTGAACATCTGCGTGCCTGTGCGCGCACGCGTGTGTCTGTGTGTGACTTTCTATTTTCTTTGAAGGGATGTGTATTTAAGCTTTCACCAATTGTCAGGGTTAGTTGTCTTTTTACTGATGCATTTTAGGAGTTCTGCGTTCGTGCATATTCTTTATTGTAGAGAAATGGTTTGCAAATGCTTTCTCCCTCTTTCTGGGTTGTGTTTTTCACTTTCATGATAGTGTCTTTAGAAGTGGAAAAGTTTGGAAAATTTAACAGGCCCAACTTTACTATATACGGTTGGTTGTGCTTTTGTAACATATCTAAGAAAACTCCTAATTCAAAAATATAAGCCTATATTTTCTTTTAAGATCATTATACTTTTAGTTCTAACAATTTATGTCTTTGATCCATTTTGAGCTTTTTCTTTGCATGGTATGAGAAGATGACCTAACTTCACAGTTTTGCATATGGGTACCCAGTGATTCCAGCCACACTTCACGAAAGGATTTTTCTTTCTTTCTTTGTCAGCCTTATCAATAACCTTAAATTTGTAGCTTTCTTTCTAGACTCTCAATTCTGTTCTATTAATCTACATTTATCCTGTGCTAACCTCACAGTCAGTTTTCATTAGGATAACTTTGTACATCTCCTCAGGAAAAGTTCTCACAACAAAAGGAAAATGTAACATCTATGCTGTGACTCTATTTCCATTTCTTTAAATATTAGTCTGCAGCCACAGGATGTCAACACAGAGATGGGAATGTCACTTCACATAATGCCTCTTAATCAGATGGTGACTACTTTTCTCAATTTTTTCTCCCTTTTTAAAATTTTATGTGCATGTATGTAAGTACACCCATGTCATGCAGTGCCTGTGGAAGACAGAAGAGGGCTTCGGATCCCCTGGAACTGGAGATATGGATGGTACCATGTGGGTGCTGGGATTTGAACCTGAGTCTTCTGCAAGAACAGCCAGTGCTGTTAATCGCCGAGCCATCTATCTCTCCAGTCCCAGACTGTGACTTTTAGAGACACACTATGATGCATCATTATACACAAACCTCTCAAATTTAAGTCATTTTCCAAAACAATCTAGGAAATACACTGAAGATGGGTAGATAGGCAGCTTAAAGCAACATGATGAAAGTGAACAGGATGAAGTTGATTTATCCCTGCCCTGCTCATGGAAGAAATACTGGTTTTCTTCTGAAGGTCTGCTTTCAAACTCACTATCACTGTTTATTTGAAGTGACTACTGCCCACTGTTATTCAATCTGTTTGATTTGGTTCGAACCCTCCATTCTAGTTCATTTCATGCTCTTTAAATCCCTGTGAAATGATAGTGTGATTATATTTAAATGAGTAAACTGAAGCCGAGAGAGACCATTTGTCATTTTCAAGGTCGCAAAGCTCAAAGTTAGTATGAAACAACTGAAGCTCAGCTCTCAGCCCCTGCCTCTTTAGGATCACACTATTTACCACTTGATCAAATCAAAAGGTAAAAAGGACTTTCTGTTTGACTTTTGCGATAGAAACTCTCCTTTTCAGCAGGAGACAACACTGAACTGTGCTTGTCATCTGGTGGTAGTTACTTCTGCACTCGGAATTTGGAAAGACTTCTCTTTATTTGGCATGTTCCACACAGGCTTGTCAGGCTCTGCGGGGCTGAAGCATCTTCACAACAGTCAAGGCAGGCAGCATTAAAATGTATATAATTCATAGAGGGAAATATTTTAGAGGCCCTTTCACTTTTATAAATTGGCCATAAAATAGAAAGCACAGACATAACTTTCATATGTGCATACTTGCAAAAACTGAAGGATCATTTGGGGTGGGGCTGATGAACGCTCTTGGTGGTGACTTCTCCACAGGACATTGAAGAGAAAGAGTATGAATCCAGAATATGTTAATATTTATATTTTGTATATGAGTGTCCTGCCTGCATGTGTGTAAGTGCATCTGTGTCATGCAGTACCTGTGGAGGTCAGAGGAGGGTATCAGATCACCTGGAACTGGAGTTAACCATGATGTAGATGCTGGGAACCGAACCCAGGTCCTCTGCAAGAGCAACCCATGCTCTAACTGCTGAGCTATCTCTTCAGCCCTTGAATTCAAAATTTGTGAACATAAATTAATAGGCTCCTTCATGTAAAGAATGTGGCCCCCTGTGACTTTCCACAATGAATAACACTGCACTTGGTGACTTCCCAGCATTTCCATTCCAGGTTTAATCATACCCAAGTAGGAACAGCCACAGCCAGGGCTCTGCCAGCCTGAATTCAGTCCTGCTATTCATAGTCCACAGGATTTTGAGAGCAGTTCAAATCCAATCATCTAATACTCATTATAAACTTTCCCATAATACAGTAGTGCCAGGGACTACATACCTTTAAAGCTCAGTTTCTTTACTTTTCAAAGGGGAGGGTTGAATTAAAACCTAGTATATGTTCTCTTCTAAAGCCAATACATTATAAATTTAAAAAAATTTCACTGAATGTGGTGGTGCATACCTTTAGTCCCAGTACTGGAGAGGGAGAGGCAGGCAGGTCTCTGTGAGATCGAGGTCAGCCTGGTCTACATAGCAAGTTCCAGGTCAGCTGGACTTACAGGGAGACCCTGTCTCAAAAAACTTTTCAGAATTATTTAATTTTAATTTATATATATGAGTATTATGCCTACATGTTTCTAAGTGCACCACATGCATGCAGTGCCCACAGACACAGGAAGAGGGCATCAGATCCCCTGGAACTGGGGTTATAGATGGTTGTTAGCCACCATGGGGTGCTGGGAATCAAACATGGGTCCTGTGGAAGAGCAGCCAGTGCTCTTAACTACTGAGCCATCATCTCTCTAGCCCCAAATTATGAATTTTAATCTGTAATTTTTTATCACCCCACAAGCTAGAAATGCTTTTTTTTAAAAAAAAAAAAATCACAGCTAGATTTTGCCATGTTTCCTTGTGAAATATATTCATGATAGAAATACATATATATATATATATACATATATATGCATATATATATATATATATATATATATATAAAATCTCCAAAATAGAAAAAGAATCTCCAAAAGCTCAAGTAATTTTACTGATAACATGAGTTCTGGCTTCACAGGTGTGCACAGTTCTATTGAAACCATAGGCGATTTGGAACTCTCCTGTTCTTGTTTGGGCTTGTCATGAAATGCATCTCCTTCAGCCTCTTTCTGCTTTTTAAGATCACCAAAGCCTTCTAGAACTCACAAAAGAGACTCAAGGCTCCTGCCCCTCAGTGAGCCTATGCCTGTCCTCTGCCTCATGTATCTTTGTTTATTTTATCACCAGCACCATGCCTATTCTCTGGATGCCTTTCCTCCATTCTAAGGGAGGAAATACTCAGGACCCACTTAAGAATCCTACTTGACCTTCCTTGCATGACCCTTGGGTAGAAAGCTTTTCCCAGTCACATGTCTGAAATGTATTCTTGCACTTTTCTAAGTATTCACAACCTACTTTCTTCCAGGCACTGTACCAAATCCAAACCTCTTGCTTCTCCCTTTTCTCTGCCTCCACTTAAAACAGCTCTTTGTCTAATGTTATCTGTTGAAAGACAAATAGAGCCATAGATCCTATACAAGTCCAGCTGGGTCTGTCTGAAATGTACAGTATAGATAATTGATAAAGTGTCTGTGAATAGATTTAGAATAAAAATAGTAAGTATATTTATCATTATAAAGCATCCTCTTTGGGTTGTTTTCTAAAACTAGAAGGAACTCTGTCAATTTTTTTCTTAACACTTACTATGGATGAAATTCTAATTCTAATTAAACAGAGCTGTCCAACTCTTGTGGGTTTTTCCATATAGTGTTGATTTTAAAAGTCACAGACGGGGGTTGAAAGGCCCTGAAGAGAGTGGAAAGAGACTGCCAGGTCCAAGTGCAGCAGGGGTCCCAGATATATGCAGAAGCAAGTCTAAGTCCCCCAGAAGCACTGGGACTTTTTCTTCCCAAATGGTTTGGCATCTCGGATGTCTTTAATTAAGCTCTGTTTAACTCAAATCCTAATTTGTTTTCTTATATAATAAAAGTGTGCTAAAGAACAAAGTTCCCTGGATGACTGAAGTCAGGAAAGCATCCTCTCTGGTTTTATCACTCTAAAGAGTTGAGTGAAGTTGAACCAGTTCTGTGGTGCAAAGTTTCCTCAAGTGTAAGATGGCAGAAGTGAACCTGAGAACTCTAAAGTCTCCTTCCTGTTTACACCCCATGGTGTGAAGGGAGGGTTAGATTCTATGCACAGATAGTCAGGGCCTTGTCTGAATGGCATCTCGTACTTCTAAATATTCACTGCATTCTGATCTAGCTCATGTCCTCATCTCCATAATTTACAGCATCATTCCTATACCAGGATCATCAAACAAAAAAGTCAGTTTCACAAGGAGCCAGAAGGAATTTGGGGATGTGATGATTAAGCTCTCACCACAGGAGCTCTGAAGTAATTTTGGAGGAGCAGGGCTTCAGTTTAATGAAGAACTCACATTTCAGGTGACATTCAGTGAATGCTGCCAATGTGATAGATAAGAAGACAAGGATTTGCAAAGTTCAAATTGACAAAGGTAGAAAATATGCACACTAGGAAGGGGAAGGTTCACTTTGAATTCCGAACAGCTCTAGGTTCATCTCTTTGGTTAGTACATAAATTACAGACAAAAAGAAATTCATAAATTGAGTATCTCATTATCAAAAACGTTGTAGTTTCTAAATCTCAGATACCAGCTCAGACTGACGAACTGCATCCATGCAGTGCTCAGAACACTGGAAGCCACACAGCATACCAACAAGGCCCAGGGCCCAGGAAAGAGTACACATCTAAGATGTCAAACCATTTGGAAGGAAAAAGTCCCAGTGCTTCTGGGGGGCTTAGACTTGCTTCTGCATACATCTGGGGCCCCGGCTGCACTTGGACCTGGCAGTCTCTCTCCACTCTTTTCAGGGGCTTTCAAGCCCTGTCTGTGACTTTTAAAATCAACACTACATGGAAAAACCTACAAGAGTTGGGCAGCTCTGTTTAATTACATCTTCCTGTGTTCATGTGGTACGTGCGTGTGCCTTGGATATGTCGAAGAGCTCAAAGTCATGTGACACTAATGCAATAAACCTGAGTTCTAGTCATTTTTGACTCTTTTTAAAAAATTTTATTTATTTTTAAAAATTTTATGTGTTATGTCTTCATGTATGTAAGTGTACTCATGCTGTGCAATGTCCACTGAGGGCAGAAGAGGGCACTGGATTCCCTGGAACTGGAGTTAAGGACGGTTGTCAGCTGCCATGTATGTGCTGGGATTTGAACCTAGGTCCTCTACAAGAGCAGTCAGAGCTGTTAACCACTGAGCCATTTCTCCAGCCCTGACACTTTCTTGTATGTGACACATTCAGTCATCCAAAAGTTCTTTTTAAACAAAACTCTGGGCATGAGCACTGCAGGTTTCCTAGTAAGGATGAGGAAGGCAAGGTTCTTATTTGGAGTTTACCATTCTTAGTATTAATCAATTCAATTGACTTTTAAAATTAACTTTTTGATCAGAATATGAGATTATGAAAATGCATCTAGTCAGATAATCTTTCTATTAAACCCATACACTTAGGGCTTGATTATATTGATCTGTTACACATCTCTTACACAAATCTTCAAATAAAACTTGCCTAAAAAATGCTTTAATTCATAAGGGCTTCTACAATTTGAGCCTACTTTTAAAACTTTGTTTCTATTGGTCTTATTTTTATGATGCTACAGATTTCTACTTTGAGCCCAATGCAAAAACTCACTTACTATAATGAAATGGAGAAGTGTTGATTATTGATTGGTTTCATAATTTATAGCACGTATTGTTGGCATAGAACAATCATTCAATTCAGTATGGTTTTTTCTGGATGTTAGAGGAGAAAAAGTCAATTATTCTCATTACAAAGAAAAGACTGCACTCATTGTTAACAGTATGAAGCTGGAGGACCAACCACACTTGGCCATCAATATTCTTCTCTCTCCTGAAAGCATATTGTAAAGATTATAAGACCCAAAGCTCAGATACACTGTTCACTGTGAACCACACCATTATTTTCCATGAAAAGCTCTCAATCAAATGTTAGTTTCTTGAATGTGAATTTGTAGCTAGAAACTCATTCTTGGACTCAGCTGATCATATTTTAAATTCCTTAGCTGACCTTAAAGTTATTCTAACATAACCAATAATTTAAAATGGTGTGGGAGATCGGTGGAGGAATGGCTTCTTGCCAATCATGCTTCCGTAGAGTCACATGCAGCACCTCCTCCTCCTTCTAGGCTGGCCATTCAACTCACTTTGGCCAAGCAGGTTATTAATGAGTACACTGGAAACAGAAGCTTTAAAAGTGCCTGCATGCTGAGGCTTGACTTCTGCTATTTCTAGGAACCATAAGAAGTTGGGCCAGACTCTAGGACAATAAGAAACCATGCGAAATACTAAGAATTCTGTCATCACACTCAATAAGCAGATATTGAGCTCTTATGGAATGCCAGTCACTTGGTTAGTGGCAAGTAGTTAGCTGAGTATTGTGATTGCTTCATTGTCTATCTCTGGCTTGATTCTAGATTGCATGACTGCATATCTGTTATTTCTTCCACTTGTATTTTCCACAGTCAGTGCAACAGCTAGCACTCAATAGTTGGTGAATGAGTAGATCCAGGGTTACAAGAAGTCTCCTGTCCTACATAAAGTCACAATCCAGCCAAAGAAGCAAACGCTGACACTCAAATCCCTCACTCTGACACCCTGTGGTCAGTGTCCCCCTAGACATGTGAATATAGGAATTAGAAGAGGAAGAGTGATGAACTTGGCCTTTGGGAACTCAGGGGAGGCTTCACAGAGAATATGATCCATGAACTAAACCTTGATATTGTACTAGGGACTTACAAGGGGCTTTTGCTAAAAAGCACCAAGACTTGATTTGGACATGTAGATGAATGCTGGTTAACCAAAGCAAGGCCAAAAGCTTTCTGATTGATAATGTATGCTTTCTTATTTATTTATTTATTTTTATTTTATGTGTATGAGTGCTTCACCCACAGGTATGTAAGTACACCCAGGTCATGCAATGCCTGCGGAGGTCAGAAGAAGGCATCAGATCTCCTGGAATTGGAATTCCTGACAATTGGTAGCCTCCACGTGGGTGCTGGAAACTGAACCCAGGTCCTCAGTAAGAGCAGACAGTGCTCTATATGCTGAGCCGCCTCTCCAGTCCCTGTACGGTTCCTTTTGCTACATCAAACTTGGGTCAGATTCTGTCTAAACTCTGCACACAGACATGTTCGTCATTTAAGGAATGATCATCTAAAAACTGGCAACACAGGGCTGGGTAGCCCTAAATTTACCTAATCATGCCTCCTCATTCCACGGCTAAGAAGACACCAAGATAAGAATAACTCAGTATTTTTAAGATTTATAGGGACATCACAATCAATAGCTTGTCAGTGCTCAGTTTCTGCAACATCCTGTTCTAGACCACTAGAAAAGCATCTAGAAGTCTCTGAACATTACCCAAACAGGAAAGGACACCCTCACTGATGCCTCAGCTAGCTCCCATTTTGCTTCTTTGGCCTCTACTATCTTTCCAGTTTATCTTAAGTTCCAGGAACAGTGAGCCTTTGTCTACAATGGAACCTCAGAGAGGAGACAATGTTCAAGCTGGTCACAGTTTCCTGACTCCCTGACCACACATGCTCTTGCCCCACCCAACTCCCACACCTTTTTCTTCCCTTGATAACCCTGGTGCTTCCGCCAGTACTCCAGAAGCTGCAGTTAGGTCATTAGACTGCCTCCTCAGTGTGGCCACGCTGAACAAGCTCCTTTCCCACTTCCCCATCACTTTCCCTGCCCCGTTTCATCTTTTGGGGTGAATGGTCAGGCCTTGTCTATTGGGCCCCTTGGAGCCAGGCCTTCAGTCAGGATTCTAAACTGCACATGGGCTCAAAATGAAAGTCATTCTGCTTTTGCAAAGTCCACCTACGCAGTTCTTACTGGCTTGCATTAAGGACCTTTCTAGCCCTCTGTGTTTCATTTGGCTATTTGGAATTAGTTTCCTAGCATTTGTGTGTGTGTGTGTGTGTGTGTGTGTGTGTGTGTGTGTGTGTGTGTGTGTTGCATGTGTGATATGCAATTGGCTTAATTAAACACAGCCATGGAACCCCCATGATTGCCTGACATCAGTCAACAGGAGGATGCCTTTGTTTATAAGTAACAGGAAAACAACCTACTTCAAACCAACACTAGGGAGAATATATTCTTCTATACACAAACAAAAAGAAAAAACAGCATTTAGGACTTAGGATTCACTCTCTACTTCTGTTCCATCTGGGTCTGCTGTCTTCACAGGTCAACACTGACCAGCTTCCCTTGTGCTCCATGATGACGGTGCAGTTCCAGCCCTTCCATGCTGAATCACAAAGTTCAGGGGCAGATAAGACTGTCATTCCTGAGCGTTTCATTTAAGATCTGAAAATCTTAGCAGAAAGCCCTGAAAAAATTGCTCCTGTGGCCCCAGTCTACTTGTATATATCTTAATAACCATTAGCAAAGAAAATCTGACAACCAAGAAGAGCTTGGTCATCTTCGAGCTCGGGGATGGATTGCTTCTCCCTTAGGGTAAAATTTGAACAAAGTCAGATTTCTAATAAAGAGGAGGTAAATAACCAGCAGCGCCTGCTCTACTCTGAACTCAAAGCACCCTTTTCTTGATTCTTCAGACACCCATTCACAAAAATGAGGCTGGCTGTGCTGAGGTCTGTGAACACCCGACAAGGGTCTATTTGCTAGCTGTCTCCTGGATGCATCCCTAGAGTACCACCTGCCCTGGCACAGATGTGCCAATAGCTAGAGATGAGGAGACATGAAACACATCCCCCTGCTACATAAAACATCACCCCATACACTGAAATGAGATGGGAAATCAGTAACAAGATGAACTTGAACTGGAAGATTAACTTCACACAAGAATCCAGAATTCATAAGTTATTTTTAGCTAGAGATGGTAATAAGATATTTAAATTGTTCTCTGATACAAAAATGTCACACTGCCTACATGTTGGGGGCTTTTAACAAGTACACCTGCTTTTTTTTCCCCTTTTTGCAAATAAATGTCTTTTGAACAGATGTAGAACAGAATTTAGACCCAATCTACAGACATGGATCTGATTAAGCAAAGTCCTTCCCTAGTCTCTAGAGGTTGCTTTTATTTGCTATGCTTTGTTACTGGTGTTGAGTAAAAAAATTTTTTTCCAGAAATTTCCAGCAAGACAGATGAAGGATCTCAGTCTCTGCAGAAAATTATCAGTGTGTTCAGGCTTTCAGAGTGTGCTAAATAAAAGAAGTCATCACCTGAATAAATAATTGTGTAATACTGACATAAACGTTTGCCATCCTTCAGGATTTTGCTAACATAAAGTGAGAAAAAAAGACAATTTGCAGAGCAGTAAATGTCTTCATAGTCAAGAGAGCCCCACCTGCTTCAGGTAGAGGCAAAACTTCTGTTGCCTGATAATCAACAACGAAGTGACTAAGCAGCAAGATTAGGGATGAATAAATGGGATAAAAAGCAGGAAACCAGTGTCAAAACAGGGGAGGGGCTACAGGTTTTAAGACGTAATCGTGGGTCTCACACCCTTAGGTTTGCTGCTGCTGTTAACCCAGTATATTTCTCACCCACAGCTTTTTCTTTGCAATTTTTTTGTTGATTTTGTTTATCATTAAAAATGGCCATAGGTCTCATGGTCCTCTAAGAAAACCAAGGGAACACGTGGTAGAAAGCACCAGAGGTTTCAAATCGTTCCATAGGATCCTGTGGCACACTAGAACAGCTGCAGCCTGATTATCTTAAAATTCTATAGCTGTGATCAAATTGCCACTGGGCAAAGTTTTCATGAAGTGTACCTGCTCTGATTCTTCAAGCATCTCCCAAGCCCATCATGGGACAATTCCAGGGTAGTTCATAAAATATTTATGTTGGAAGTCAATAGTAACTGGATAAAGGAAAACCTTTGTTACAAATATACATCTCTGCCTGACAGGGCAACCTCTCAAACTAAGTTGTGCAGGATTAGGGATGGAATCAGCCATGTTAAAGGCCCTTCTGAAGATGTATAAGGTCTACTCCAAACAAAACGCTTGTTTGTTCACAAATACAGCTGGAGAATCCTTCCACCCTCTCTCCCAATTTCAGCATAAGAGCGCTGGATATAAAAACTCCACAAGCTTGCACCTGGAGTCAATAAACAAGTTTTAACCTCGCTCTGTGAGTGAGCAATTCTCAAGGCCAAATTATGCCCTTCCTCTAACATAGAGTGTGAGCTTATCCAAAGGGTCATGTATATCCAAGGGTGAAAATACAATTTATTTTTCAGGAATTCATAATCCTCTCCTTTGAAGCTTCAGAGGAACAAACAGCAGTGGGTGGATGTTGCCATCAGTTGCTTAGAAATGGAACCTGGACATTCTTCCATCCCCTCTACTGGACTTTATGTTAGCAAACAGGCTCACAAATGG
Source organism: Eospalax fontanierii (assembly GCA_035773235.1). Classification (NCBI taxonomy): domain Eukaryota; kingdom Metazoa; phylum Chordata; class Mammalia; order Rodentia; family Spalacidae; genus Eospalax; species Eospalax fontanierii. The sequence goes on from CM069545.1 coordinate 16,047,847, forward strand.
GAAATGTTGGGAGAAAATCTACTATACACTGAAATAATTTCTTTTTTAAAAAAATCATTATTAGCTGCAAATCCTTCACCTGCATCTATCACTTTCTTTTTAAAATACCTACTGTTTTTTACATTTTAGTGACTATTTTTATTTTATGTGTATGAGTGTATTGTCTGCATGTGTGCAAGTGTATCCATGTCATGCAATGCTCAAAGAGGTCAGAAGAGGGCATGGGATCCCCTGGACTTGGAGTTAGGGATGGTTGTTAGTCATCATTGGGTGCTTGGAATTGAACTCAGGTCCTCTGCAATAACAGCCAGTGCTTTTAACCACTGAGTCATCTCTCTAGGCCCTTTATCACTTTCTTAAAAAAAAACCAAAAACTTCCCTGTATGCTAAAAATAACTTGCCTGTATTTTGCTACAGAATCTATCAAGTGCTCAACTTAGTTTGCCGGAAGCCACTTTGAACGTGGCTGCTGTCCAGGAGCCCCGGCTCTGCTCCCCTCTATAGTTCTTTCATTCTTCCTCTGGGGTCCAATAGGCCACAGACCAATCTCTCTGCCTCGCTGTGTGTGTCTCTGTCTCTCTGTGTCTTTCTGCCTCACGTTCTTTCTCTTTTACACAGGAACACACACACACATACACACAAACATACCTCACAGAAACAACTTTTTAAAATCACATTTGGGATGCAAGGAATCAAAACAGGAGGACACAGCGTGCCACTGTTCACACAGCCAATCCCACCAACCCTTGGTGAAAGTTCAGGAGTAAAGGTAAAGCACCCATTTCTGCATGAGAAAGTCAATATAAACCTGAATATATGACAAATGAGTAAAGACTTAATTTCTTTGAAAACAGCCCAAAGTCATAGAATGAAGCAGGCACAGTCATGGGGCTTCTCTTGCTGAGTGTCAAAACTAGTCCTGCCTCTGCCTCTCAGTGCAGCACAAGCAGGAGGACTCAAGGCCTGAATTCTGCAGAGTCTGGCTGAGTGCAAGCCATATCCTGTCTTCCCAGGAGTGGCCAATGGACTCCTGGATTTGGGCCTGTTATGTCCAAGCCAAATTCCTTCTCTGGAGGGGAGCTGTGAATGACTGAGAACATGCTACTGGGAGGTGGGGGGACACAGCTCAGTGGGTAAAGCACTTGCTGTGCAAGCAGAGTGTCTCAGCTGGGATCCCCATGCATGTGAAACCAGCTGGGCACGGTGGCTCATGCCTGTGATTCCAGGGCTGGAAGGTCCTGACAGGAAGATCCTGGAGTCTTGCCTGGTTAGCCAGTCTAGTCAAGTCAATGAGCTCCAGGTTCAGAAGGAGAACCTGTCTTAAAATATCAGCAACAGAGAGACACCTCTGGCCTTGCAGAGGGGCTGGGCAGGGTGGGGAGAGAGGCAAGCAGAGAACATTCCATAGCCAGAGTTAGTGAATTTTCTCTATGAAGAACCTGCTTGGAAGTATTTTAAACCTTAGAACCCACATGTCCTACTTTCTTTGCTCTTTTTATTTCTCTTGAAAAATGCAAAAAATAAGAGCTGGAGAGATGCCTCAGAGTTAACAGTGCTCTTCCAGAGGATTCAAGTTCAGTTTCTAGCACCCATATGAGGCAGCTTACAACATCCTGTAACTCCAGCTCCAGGAAGCCCAGTGCCCTCTCTGCCTTCTTGCCCTCCTGCGTACCTAGCAACACACAAACACAAAGACATACATATATTTTTTAATTAAGATTCAAAAAATACAAAAAAAAAGAATCTTAGTTTATGGGAGGTGCATCATCAGAATTTAGCCTGTGGCTCAATGACATTATGTTCTAGAAGAAATGAAACCTGAACAAACTCCAAAGGACAATATTAATTAATTTCTGCTTAATAAATTCTTTGACTTGTCAGATCCTAGACCATAAAGATCATTTTGTTTGATCATTGAAATATCATAAGGAGGGCGTTAGGGAGAAGGCTCAGCGTGCGGAAGCACTTGCTGTACATGCAAGAGGACCTGAGTTCAAATCTTTAAAAAGCCAGGTATGGTTGTGTAGGCCTGTAACCCTAGCACTGTTGGGGGAGGGGGAGGGGGGGTCACTGGGACTTGCTGGCCTCCAGAATCAGTAAGAGACCCTGTCTCAGGGGAATCAGGAGGAGCCTGATAAAGCAGAACACCTGACATCCTCTTCTACATGCCAACACTTTACTGACTTTCAAACACTGCCTGAGAAAGTTCTTTGGAACAGGAACCACTTTCTACCTACCGATGACTAATCAAAGGCACTGAGAATAACAGGTGCCAACAAGGGTACAGATACTGACACTCTCCTGCGTGTGGACAAAGACAAACGGTCTAGTCACCTGGGAAATCAGTAGTATCCCCAAAGCGGAAACCACTCAAGTGCCCACCACACTAGGGGCAGGAGCCCAAAAGGTGCTGCACCTGTTCTGCTGAATAAGCACTGCTACACGGACCCCTGTTACCGCATGGGTGACCCTGACGACATTATGCTGAGTGAAAGAAGCCAGATGAAAAGGTCACTTATTATCTGATTCTATGCATGTGAGAAATCCGATAGGCAAACTGCCAGACAGAAAGCTGACAGGTTCTCACTGAGTCCGGAACCAGTGAAGGAAGTGGGCAGTGGCCACCGATGGCGCAGTTTATTTTAAGAGAAATAGAAAGGTTCTGATGTTCGAGAGTGGTGGCGGTTTTGAATTTTATGACTATCCTAGAAACTGCTGAATTGTACACTTTAAAATGAAGAGTTTCCCAGTACGAGAATGAACTCTCAATTAAAAACAAACAAAAACACTGCGTTTTATTTCTCTTCCTTACGGCTTTCCGTATCCAGCCTCTCTGCCCCCATTTCCCATGGCAGGTGTGTACCCCCTTGCTCTCACGCTGATGATGCGAGTGTTTAGTGTGAGAAGGGGGAGAAGGGCACACTTTGGGCAGAGGTGGCAGCCACATGTCTGGAGTACAGGGTCAGGGAGTGAGATGCAAGCTGGGAAGTGGTAGAGCTGGGGGATCTAGGGAGGCAGAGCACACACGACAGCAGACTGGACCACGCTACATGCTGAAGGTGCTTCATTCCCTTTCTGTACTTCCAAGACCCCAACGGTTGTCCCAGGTCCCTCCTGCCCAGATGAACCTTCTCTGAAATCAGAACCTGCACTGTCAAAGGCTCAATAGACTCTTATCACAGTGGCATGCATTCCAAAGGCAGACCAAGAGGGAGCAATGGCTCACTCCAAGCAGGATGCAGGGCACTGGGGGGCCTGAAGAGGAAGAACATAGCAGGTGAAGTTCCAGCCTGGACAAACAACTGAGGCTGAATGCATTTTCATAACAACTCCACAAGACACTCAACTATTAATACAGAAAACCGCATAAGAAAAGAAACTTTGATTTGATTTGTACTGGACCCAACAGTTCACATTTTCTTGTCTATATGAAGCTGATCTTCCCAAATATGCTGCAGATTCCCTTGTGGGAATAGTTTGTTTTCATGGATCTTACCCCCTCATTAGGGCAAATAATGACCAGGGGGCCTTCACTCTGCCTGTCTCATTTCTACCAGTGACTGGCCACTAGCTGATGATATTCAGTCATTTCTTGTTAGAAATAATTAATAGACTTGTCTTGTGTACTATCAAGGGAATGCCTCAGAGACTTCTGCAAGTCACTGTATCTAATTAACTCTGAAGCCATCCATCGTGGTGCCGGAAATGAGTAGAGAGGCATGCTTACCAAGCAAGGAGAGCCACCCGCTTATGTGGGCTCACACTACTCTGTGTCCATTTGCCACGTCAGACAGGAATTCAGCTGTATAAGTGGAGAGTTACTAGAAATAACCTAGACGTGATTACCATCACCATGTTTTAAAAAAGGACTTAGTCTTGCTTTCAAAAGAGCAAACGAAAACAGAGAAAAATTCATTAAAAAAAAAAAAAAAGCAGTGAAATCTCACCGTGTGAGTATGAGGGAGTTTAATGAGGTAAAGCCGGGTCCAGACCCTATGGCCTTCCCGCTTCACTCTGGAGGATGAGGGGGGTGCCCAGGACATACCTATGCCCACCAAGACCACACTGGTGAGAATGAGGAGGATGATCAGTGCAGGTAAAACTGGAATCCAAGAATTTGCAAGACATCTCTCAAAATGACACAGCCATGTGGACCAAGAGACTCATGGTGCAGTGTCCTCTGCTAGAGACCAATATTAACCACAAAACGCCAAAACCCAAACCAAACAGTATCATTTAAGCATCAGATAGTCCCCCCTCTAAATGAGTGAGAGGAAGCTTCCCACAGGATCCCAGGGACGTGGGAAGGACACTGCTGTTGGTGCTTCTGGAGAGGGTATGAAACCTCGATCTTGGACAAGTGCCTGGCACATGGCAGACCTGAGCTATGGCCTTCAGGCCTCAACTGTGCTTATTCCTCACACAGGCCCTGTGAGGTAGGGACTATGACCACCCTCAGTTTATGGGTAAATAAACCTTGGAAAGGTTCATAACATCGAAGAGGCCAAGTTCTTACTGTTAAATAAGCAGAGGTAGCTTCAGTCCTTGGAGTTTCTACCTAATGACCTAATGAACATCAACCTAACTTGTTTAATTTGGAAAAAAGAAACAAACAACCTAGGAGTCAGTCTACTTTTTACAGCAGAGTTGAGTATCAGCCAATCGCAAGCCACTCTGAGTGTTGTCAGTCAGTCAGAGGCTATCAGCTGATCAGGATTATTTGTTTTATCTATAATTGCAAGTACCCATGCTTCATAGCTGAGCTCTCTGAACATCGTCCACTTCTGAGTACTGCCCAATTCATGAATCATTTTTTGCTGAAGGAAATTCTGTCAAATATCATTTGCCAACAGCTTTTTCTTTTAACAACATTATGCTAATAAATACAGGTTTTTAAAACCTCTATCTTCCTGACTCTAGTCTACAAATTAAAACTAAGACATTTTAATAAATGACAATGGCCATAAATCACCCAGGAACATATAAAAGCTTCAACTGACACCAAAGTCATAAAAAATAAAATGCATTTTAAGGGATAACTATAAATTACTTGTTTTGTCAAAGAAGATAAAATATATAGCAAAAAAATATCAAGAAAATACCAGACAAAGTAATTGTCAAGAGAAAACAATTTTGAAAATATGTGGGTCTTGCATTTTGTAGTGCCCACCGTGGCACTTGTGACCCCTGTTCATAGGGGTATGTCCCAAGACCCTAGTGGATGTCTGAAATGGCATACAGTGCTGAACTCTGTACACCATGATTTTCATGTACATGGAAAGTTAGCGGTTCACATTAGGCACAGTAAGAAATGAACGACAGTAAACAAAAGATAGAGTAATCATAACTATCTACTGTAGGAAAAGCAAGGTGAATAGCTTGCCGTACTATAGTCTCGTAATAACTGATGAGAAGCAGCCCATCCATGCGACGATGTGAAGTGAGGTCGATGAGGCAGGCCTAGCGGACACCCTGGACGATTCAAGTCTCAGGTGGAACAGTGCAAAATTTTCCAAATTGTGCATAACAGTGCACAACTCAAAACTTATGAACTATTTCTCAAACTTTCCAATGATACTTTGGACCATGATTGGTGTGGTGGTTTGAATGAAATGTCCCCCCGTAGGCTCATGTGTTTGAACACTCGGTGGCACTATTTGAGGGAAATTATGGAACCTTTAGGAGGTACAACCTTGCTGGAGGAAGTATGTCACCAGGGGTGGGTTTTTAGGGTTTATAGCATTGCCCTACACTCCCCCCCCCCCCCCCCCCCGCCTGGCTTCCTATGTGCACATGAAATGTGATCAGGGTCATCCAGTGTCCTGTTCCCGACCATTATAGACTTACAGACTCTAAATCCTTTCTTAGTTGCCTTTGGTCATGTATTTTATCACAGCAACAGAGAGGTAATTAATACAGTTGCCTGTGGCAGTCGGAACAAAGGAAGTAAAACATCAGGTGGGCTGAGGGGAGGGTGCTACATCAACTCAGTTCTTGTCATTGCCTAGAAAAATCTTATATACCTTCTCTCTAGCCTGTGAACTCACCACAGCCAGAATTCATTCTCACATACTTGTAGCCCTAGACACTAGAAGTGTCCTTAAACACATGCATTCCTACCTGAGCCCACTGTGGGGGAGCAGGAAGGGCTCATCTAGCTGAACAGACTGACACTTCCCTTGGCTAGGCAGGAGTGAGCCATGGGGGAGCAGGAGCGATTACACTGTAAGCCAGCAAGGGAGGGTGCTCAGCTGCAGTAGGGCACTGCTAGGAGCAGGAAGTGACAGTGCCGAGGAGGCGCCCTATGTGGGGGATGGCTGAGTGGGACCCTAGGCACTAAGGGGCTCCATTTCATTGTTTCAAAATGAGGGGAAATCAGAGGTTCTTCAGGGGACAGATCACAGGCCTATAGCACAGTCCACACAAAAATAACTGTATGAATCAAAACGGGCCAACTGCTGGGGAACATCAGTAAATCTCTTGTTTTTCTCCATCATAATCATGAATCCTAGTTTATCAGAAAGGACATAAGTGTAAAAATACCGTACTACAGGTTTGTTTTTGAAATAGAGTCTCATTTTTTATTCACGCTGGGCTAGAACTCACTGCGTAGCCCAAGGCTGGCTTTGGACTCACAATAATCCTCTTGCCTTAAGTGCTGGCATTATAGGTATGAAACATTGTGCCTGGTTAGGAAAATGTGTTTTGAATTAGAATACGGAAAATGAAGAGAAAAGCCCCACGTGTCTTGTGAAATCACACCGAGCAGTCAAAGCTAAAGCACACACCATAAAGAGGTGCTGATGTATTTCTGGAGTTCTGTTAGGTACAGCAGGAGCATCTGTCTAAGCCTAATCATAAAACATTGTAGGAAATATGGACTCTATCACATGCATTTCCTGGGATTCTTTAATTATCCTATGAAAGCAAGTGCCGATAAAAAAATAAAAGGAGTATTTTTCTTGACAAAGAAAAATCTGAAGATGATGGCCTCATAAAATGGCTATCAAAAGCATTGTGTGGGCCAATTTTTTAAAAAGCACCTTGACCGCAGACACATGCAGGTGTTGGCTGATTAAGAACCACTGAAGGATGAGGAGTCATTAGGAGCTGTATTAAATCAAACGGCTATTTAATAGCTGAGAGCAGTAGGAAAAGTTGAGGGGAGAAAACCCATTAACTTTGATAACACATGTAAAGACGGAATAGAAATACTTCTATTACAAATGCACTCTCAAAGAAAAACAAGTCTGATTAGCTTTTGATATGGAAAGGACATCTTAAAACTTACTGAAGGGCTTCTTTGGGAGTACTTCCAGGCTCTGTTTCATTCTTAAAGCAATGGTATTTTCCTCCTTACAGATTATTTTGCTGCAAACACTGAAGGGACTCAGGGATCTACAGCTGTCAATGTTCAGAGCGAACAGGACAGTTAGTAGGCAGGTGCCACAGGATTGAAGAAAGAGAGAGAAAGGCTGCTTACACCTCCAATTCAAGTTCCACAGTCTTCCCGTCTTTGAGTCACTGGGGACACCCAGCTTCCCCCAAGTAGGCTCCCGCAGAGAGGGTGGGAACATGGGCTTCTAACAGCTCCCTGGGGAAACTAGAAGCTTGTAGGTGTCCAAGAATCCACAACCTAGGGTGTCATGGGCTAAGCTAAGGTGTTTATATGAGCAAGTGAGGTCACGTGTTGTCAGCTTTCTTGAGTTCTGGAACAACGATCAGCAAGAATGACTGCCACTCATTTAGAGTTCACGGAGATCCTGGTACATGCTGTTGGGCATAATGTAAGGTGGGCCTAGCCTAAGGCCACTGGCTGGGAGGAACAGAGGAATGGCTCCTGTGGGTGTGGCACTCTTCTCTAATTGTGAGACCAGCACCTGGAAAGAACCTGCCTACGGGGAGACAAACTTACTATTGGCTGTATTTGGGACTCCACCCCGTAAGGTCATTGGCTATCCAGACCTATAAGAGCTTGTGCACATATTCAGTAAACGAGTTTGCAGTGCCATGTGCTTCAGCTGTTTCCTGTCCAACTCCTGGACGTCTACTCACCTCCAACCCCTGGGGCAGGCCCCGAGTGGTGAGACACTATGGAAACAAACACGACTATAACGTGCTCCTTCCTGTGAACTAGGCAGAGGCTGAGTGTGGCTAGGAAAGCGAGCAGGACGGTCTTTGCTCTTAACGGAGTGTGCACAGAAGCTCTGGAAAACTGAGCAAAGGGCTGAGGAAGAGCTAGGAGAGGGAGGAGCTGGTGGCGGAGATCACTGAGTAGAAAACAGTCCTTCCTATCCAAGCTGTGGCTCTAGGAGCTTCGAGGGTGCCCAATGCCACCTCAGAGCTCAGCCAGGACCTTCCCCTGCTCTTAGCCCTCTTCTTTCGCCTCTTCACCCATGACAGGGGTGGGGCATGTCTTCTACTGGATCAGAAGGAATGGGAATGGGACCTTCACAGGCACTGAGAACGTTGGAGGACAGAGAAGAAAGGTGGAGGGAGGAACTTGATGAAGCAGGAAGAGACAGCCTCGACTCTGCTCTGGATTTTCTGTCGAGGTTGGGCTCTGCCCCAAAGTAAATGAGGCTTTTGCATGAGTTATGCTATGGTGCCTCTCAGTGCAATCACAGGCCAAGAATAGGACACGGCACTCAAACTGCAAAACCCAGGAAGTAGTAAGCCAAATGCAAGGTGTTTGGAGCAGTGAGGCCCTGGGAAGGCCTACTGTGTTTTCTGGCAGAGCGTACGATTGTCAGGACTATTCTCAGGACTGGATGAATGGCAGATGTGGTGGAGGGGAGAAGAGCCCCAAGGGATGACTGCGGTTCTATGGTCTAAAACTTCCTGGGCTAAGAGCTGGCAGGGAGGACAGCGTTGATGTAGATTGAGGATCTGAACTATGTCTATACTGAGCTGTGAAACCAGAGAACCCTTTCCCCCACGTCACCACAACAAAACAAAATCAGGGCCATATCCCCTCCCGTTGATCTCCTTTACAACTTCCCCATATGTTTTAGTCACTCTAGTACAGCAGAGCTGGGGTTTAGGATCCAAATCCCAGGTCCACCTTGTTATCAGCAGTATGACTTTGGCAAGCTATATAACCACACTCACCTCAGTTTACCCACCTATAAAATGGGCTAGTTAAGGAACTGATTTCAAAGACCATGAAGTCTAAGGGTAAACTGCCCAGAAGAGAGTATGAACAGCCACTCATTTTATTATTGCTCTTTCCATATTCAAGTTTCTTAACAAAAGACAACAGAAAACAAAAGCAAACAACTGCACAGACCACGTACTTTAAAAATATAAGTACAAGAAAGTTCTGGTTTCTTAGGAACAAAAGGCACATTGTGAAATGTTTGAAGAGCTGATAACAGTCGGATGAGGATCATGGGGGGGACTTGTTTTGTGTCATTACATGCATGGTCTCATCTCCACACCAGGCTTAATAATGATTCATCAACCTAACCCTTGAGAAATGATTGCTAAAACCCATCCCACCAATCAGGAGAGGCCTTTGTGAGAATAACGCTGACTTGAGTTCCCATTGCAGCCTGGTTTTCTTGCTATCATTGGTCCCATCAACCCTCCACAGCAACAGCTTTCCTGGTGCTGGCAGTTCTCCATCAGGGATTGTGATGGTTTGAATGAGAATGTCACAGGCTTCAAGTATTTGGATATTTTGTCCCCAGTCGGTGGTGCTGTTTGGGGAGGTCTTAGGTGTGGCCACGCTGGAGGAATCACAGCACTGGAGGCGGGCTTAGAGAGTTCTCAAGCCTTGCTGGATCTCCAGTTGCGTTCTGCTTCCGGTGCCTGTTTATAGATGTGAGCTGTTGCTTTCTGCTCCAGCTCTGGCACCTCCTGCCGCTATGCCTCCCCACCACGACCAACTCTTAATTCCCCTGCAACGGTAAACTCAAAAACTCTTCCTTTTATAAGTTCCCTTGGTCACGGTGTTTCATCACAGCAACAGAAAAGTAAACAATGCAGGGGTGATTCTGCAGTTTTGTGCCTGTTTCTGATTTTCATGTATGGCTCAACATTTTTTCCAAAATTTGGTAATTATGTTCATATAAACACCGACTGACTGTTACAATTCCATGCTGTATGCAATGGGCAATTATCATTTGCGGTTGTCTACGTTCTTTAGAACACTTTGTCAATATTTTGACAAACCTAACAGAGTACCTGGTTTTCCTTGTTTCTTGCTTTCCATGAAGCTAAATGTGACTATAAATACACCAAAGTCCTCACTTGGGAATCTGAGAAAGTTTCTTAAAATAGGCTGACTTGAAGCCCCGATTGGGAGACAGGCTTTTATTCTCCCCTTCAGTTCCTTCTTTACCAACCAGGATGCATCAGTGGCCACTGGAACCACAGAAGCCATGCACAGGAAAAGGTGGTTCTTTGATGACAGTGGGCCAGTCTAGAAGCTCCCTATCCCTGGACTTGTTTTACTAAAAATAAAAATTCTGCATTGCATAGGCCACTTTTAGCTTTCTTTTTCTAATGTACATAACGTCTAATCTTCTGTGTTTGAAAGACCAGTACCCCTTCAAATCATCTGTTGGACTGTTATATCCAATGTTACAGTAGGAAGAGCTGGGACTTTGGGGAGATGCTTGGGCCATGAAGTGGGACCCTCATTAGGGGATTAGTGCCCTTATAAAGGAGGGTCCCATCAACTAAAACGTCCCAACTATGAACCAAGAGATAGGACCTTGCCACACACCAAATATGCCAGCACCTTCATCTTGGACTCAATCTCTACAACTGTGTGATGCAAACTTACACTGTTTATAAACTAAAGGTCTGTAGTTGTTATATTACCCTGAGTGGACTAAGGCATAATTTTATATATTTTATGTAAAATAAATATTAAAATTATAAACAATAATTTATATAGTCTTATTTCTTTTATTTTTTAAATTATATTCTTTATTGATTCAGGGCAAACATATGTGCCATGGCATGTGTGCAGAGGTCAGAGGACACATTGTGGGAGTGAGTTCTTCTACCATGTGGGTCCCGGGGACTGAACTCAAGTTGTCAGGCTTGGCAGCAAGCGTCTTCATCCTCTGTACTATCTAATAGGCCCTTTAGTCCTATTCTTAATAAATTATATACTTCATTAATCGGGGGTGCAATCAGAAAACAAGGGCAAGGACAAAAGGGAGGGAGACCAGGTGGTATGCACTTCCCAGTGAAACACAATGGGCATCACTCAGCACTTCCTCCGACATTCTCTTAGCAGAACACTGAGCAAGCCTCTATTATAACCATCAATGACCATAAAAACCAGAGAGAACAACAAGCTCTACAATCCCAGAGAGGCAGTCATCAACACCCAGAGTATAGACGCACTAGCAGGACCAGTGGTCTAGTTTTTGCAGGATGGGACGGGAGGAGAAAGAACTTACAGACTCAAAGAAATGTGAGACATTATCAACAAGAACACTTGAAGAAATGTTTTTGAATACAGAGTTAAACCAGGTAGAAACTAACATGAAGCAATCTAAGAGATGCAAACGATGCATGCACTATCACCGGCGATAGTAAGTGTCATTGCAAATTTTAAATCATAATCATGCTCCTACAGCTTTACATAATTTTTTATTTTATGTATATACGTGTATGTATGTGCACTTGTTTCATGTAATGCCCACAGAAGTAAAAGAGAGAGTCAGATCCCCTGAAACTGGAGTAGTTAGCTACCATGTGGGTGCTGGGAACTGAACCCGGGTCCTCTGTAAGAGCAGCCAGCGCTCTTAACTGCTGAGCCATCTCTCCAGTGCCTACAATTATATTTTTAAAATTCTTAGACATGTACAGCTATATTTGAGGGGTACATGCTGATGCATCTATAGATAAAATGGCATGCTATTATTCCAGATAATCTATGGGTTGGCAATGAAGTCATGATACAAATAAAGCAAAACAGAAGATGTCTCAGTTCAAGCTGCTATGACCCAGAGACTGTGAAACAGGAGGCTTACACCACAAACAGCAGTTTCCTACAGTTCTGGAGGCTGGGAAGTCTAAAATTAAGGTGCTGCCCAAAGCAGCTCCAGGTCAGGGCTTGGCAAACAGAAAGGCCTCATCTGTTCCATTCCTTCTTACAGGGGCACTAAGCCTATACAGGAGCGCTCCAACCTCATGACCCAATCATCTTCCAAAGTCCTCGCCTCCACCCTACCACATCATCACAGTGGGGACTTTGGCTTCAACATAAGAACCTGGGAGAAACAAATAGTCCCTGTCACTGTGTGTTGGTAAGTAGTGCAGCTGGAAGCTGAATGTACAAGGCTTTGTCAAATTAGTCCTAAATTTTGTATGCTTAAAAAGCTCTATCCAGGGCTAGAGAGATGGCTCAGTGGTTAAGAGCAGCACTGACTGCTCTTGCAGAGGACCTGAGTTTGATTCCCAGCACACATGTGGGGGCTAGCAACTGTCCATATTTCCAGGTCCAGGGGATCCAACACCTCTTCTGACCTCTGCTGGCATTGCACAACATAGGTGCACTTACACATATGCAGGCAATACATTCATGCACCAAAAATAAAAATATTAAATAAAATATTAAAAGAGAAAGAAGATTCATATTTAAATATTTGATTCAGTAGTTCTATATTCTTTATTAGATTCAATATTTTTCTATGTTTGACAAAATGTTTCTCAACGTTCTTCTCTATAGATCAGCATTTTCAAAAGCCAGAAGCTTTTGTCATAGAAAAGTAAAAACACTGGAATCACCATCATGTTAAGAAAACAAAATCCCCAAAAAAGCATGAATTAATTCTGAAGGTTTTCCCCTGAAATTCCTTATTTTCATGCATCCAAAACTTTTAGGGTCATTCAGTACCGACGGGGAAATTTTCTGTTGACGGATTAACATGCAGTCCATTCTAGCGGGTTCCTTGAGTCACAATCCTCACAGATTATCTTTGGTCTATATAAAGATGGTGAGACTATAGAAATTGCTTGCTCATAGAAATATGTTTTGCATAATCCTAGAAGAGAGCCCAGGAGCCTACCCACTGGAACATCTACAATAAAGACTTGTTTTATAATCACTGTATAGCACTAGATGTCTTAAAGCTCACAGTCTTCTGACCTCCGTTCCCAAGTGTTGGGATCACAAGCAGGTGCTACCATGCCCTGGTACCATGAAGACATTCTTCAAGCAACCCTTCCAAAAGATGAATCAGAACACCAAAACCAATTGTAAAAGTCTCAGGAGAGGGTCTTCCCTGCTCCTGGCAGGGCACGTAAAGACCACCCTTGCTTAAACTACGAGTTTCCAGCTGAACTGTTTCTCTAAAGGTTGGCAAGTTCAAGGTCCATAAAAGCCACTGGAATGTAAGTCTCTACTGGCACTGCAAATTCAATGGGAAATGACTGCATGAGCTACTGCAGACTGTTAAGCTCCTCTAAAACTATAAAGTGAGTACCAGGAGCAGCACTATATAACCTGGGAGTGGTTCTAGAACAGTCTGCACCCGAGACCCACTGCATTTTATTGGATTCTCAGTAGGTTGCTCTGCACATTGCCATTTGATCGCTGACCCTTCAAGTAATAACAGTGTCCCACAGCTCACACTCATTCCAAGAGTTTTGCTAGTGAACAGCAAGTGCACTGTGCGATGACCCTTTGGTGTGCAGGCATTTCAGAGCACGATGAAGCACTAACTCTTGAAAGAGACTTTTTTGAAACACACTGTCCTTGGGGCTTATCAGAGACTGAGTCATCGCAAGATGAAGAGAAAACACAAACTCTCAGGAACAGTCTACCACAGCTGATAGCTCTCTATCTTCATTTCTTGCCAAAGAAACTAAAAACAGGTCCCAACCAGGCAGGAAAGCTTTCTTCTGGTTGCTTGTTTGTCTCTCCTTGTGAGTAACTTACGGAAACAATTACAGTCCAAGGCGCTGTAGATAACACTCTTCACCCTGTGTTCTCTTAAATTATACAGGACAGGGAAGAGTTATTGATGAACAACATCAAGGCCTGAAATCCTCGAAGGAGCAGAATTGAATGAAATACAGTTCAGGGCTGCCACGGTGATAAGAGCCTGCTCTTCCTTTGTCCTCTGCTTGCTGTGGTTAAGTGCTGTTGCGTGCCTGCCATCTGATAAGCACCTCCAGAGGAAAAGAAACCACCTATGTATTGCAACCTGCAGTGACAGATCCTCTCAGCGAATGATGAGAGCTCAGAGTGTGCACAAGGACGGAGTATCTGAACCTGGTTTTAACTTTCGTCTCTTTGGTGCTGAAAAGAACTTGAGGCGTTGTATTGATTCCCTTATGTCTGCAACCCCCTCCCATCACAGAAACAATTAAATGCAAATAAGAACTAGGAAAGAGAAGGGGACAATGAGTGAAAGAAAGCGATTTAGGTTTCCTGCAAGCTGATTTTTTTCATCTCAAGATGTTCCACTTTCAATTTCCTGTTTTCAATAGTGAGTTTTTTTGAAAAAAAAAAAAAAAGACTTATATTTTCGTTTATTCATTTTCCTAGTTTTTAGTTTTTTACATTATGAGTGCACACCTGCCTATATGTAAGTGCACCCATGTCATGCAATGCCCCTGGAGGTCAGAAGAGGGTGTTACAGACAGTTGTTGGCTACCATGTGGGTGCTGGGAATCAAACCCAGGTCCTCTGCTGGAGTTACAGGTGGTTGTGAGCCATCTGATGTAGATGTTGGGAGCCAGAGCCAGAGTCCTCTACAAGAGCAGTAAGCCCTCTCGACCACTGAGCCATTTCTCCAGACCTTGAATGCTTCTTTGACAGTAGTTTTTACCTGGTCACCCTTTCCTCCTTCTGGAACTCTTTAGATATAAAGGATAACTTAAGCCACTTTTTTCTTGTCATGACTCATTCCTGTTCTGTAGATCACTCCTGTAAGCTCAGAGCTATATAGTTGGAAAATTTAACTCAGAACATGACTGAACTCCCTGTTTCTCTCTCCATTAATCAGAATTAGATCAACTTTCTCCTCAGTTGGTTTCAGTTTATGTGTATTTGTCCTGAAAATCTGTGAAAGCTGGCTGTGCAAAAATGTAGCTCTAGAGATTTGTCCCTACTATAAATAAGCCTGGTTAGTAAAGGAACTTCCTGTTTCTATACATGTTTTCTACTAGTGTTATCTCAACCTCTCAAGAGTCTCCCTTCCTGTTTCTTTCTGCTTTTTTCCTTGGGGGTAGTGTAAGTTCCCTGGACACTGAGCTGTGGCCACAGAAAGCTATACCTGTCTGGGTCTGTTCGCCCAGGACCACCCCAGTTTACTAGCCTGGTCATGGTTTTAGTTTCTGCATCTGAGTTGGTTGATCTGGCCCATGGGCAGTAAATTCAGAGATCCTCAACCCTTCTTGGCTGGACCCAGACTCCTTGACCTTCCTTACAGCTTTAGGAAAGGACCATATTGTCTGCAGTGGGTCCTCAGCCAAGCTGTAGCCAGCAGCCAGGTCTTGGAACCTCAAGAGGAAGAGGATTCTTAGGAAAGTATCTTGTGTTTCTGTCAACCTGCCCCCAAGCAGGGCAAAGGTCCAGAAGAGAGGAACACAAGACCTTTCGTAAGAATGTAGACAACTTCCAAGTTCTAATCCTGTCTCTCTTCATCTTCATCCAGCCCAGAAAATGAACCTCTACCTCCTTTTGAGGAGCAACTAACTACTTTGTACTTCTTTTTTTAACAAATCTTGGTGTTGCTGGCAAACTCATCATCTTCCTTTGAGAATCCATCCTTCAGTCTTTTTTCCTGAACTGGAGATCACTCTTCTGCCTATCACATATCATAAGATTTTGGTTTTGAAGCTGAATAGCTTTTCTAACTTGGTATGATAAAGCATGTTTGTAATCTCAGCACTCAGAAGGCAGAGCAGGGTGATCTCTGAAAATTTCAGGCCAACCTGGTCTATATACAGCTGTGTTAGTTACTTTTCTGTTGTTTTGATAAAACACTGTGAGCAAAGAAACTTATAGAAGGAAGGGTTTATCTGTTCAGGGAGTTGGAGCCCATCATGGCGGGGGAGATTGAGGTGGCTGTGGCAGAAAGCTGAGCGATCCCATCTTCAAGCAGGCACAGGAAGTAGACAGAGACTGGAAATTTGGCAAGGTTTAAGAATTCTCAAAACTTACCCCGGTGATGCACTTCCTTTAGGAAGGCCATACCTCCTAAAAGCTCTCAAAACAGTGCCATCAACTGAGGACAAAATGTCCACATACTTGGAACTTATGGGGACATTTTCATTTAAACTACCACAATAGCCTAGATCCTGTTTTAAAAAAATTTTAAATGTGTACACATACACACACATAGACATACATACACATAATAAAATAAATTGTTAATAAAAGCATTCAAGGTTACCATAAAAGAATGATAAGCTCTATTTTATTTAGGAAATTTATCTATATTTCCCAAAGGAAGCAAATGAATTTTAGGTTCCATTAACAGAGAACAACTTAATAACATTAAATAAATAGCCAACAATTCCCTCTCTCCCTGCCCAGCATATAACAGAGCACTTGCCTTTGGCTTTTCTTCCATATACTTTGCTGACCTTTTGGGTATTTGCATAATTTAAAAAAAGTCATTCCTAAAGTACTATATACTATTAGTCTGTGAGTGAGGAACTTGACATTTAGCTATTTGAATACACCACAATGACCATCATTTTTGCTAGGGTAAAAAGGTACTTGAGGAATTACTAGTCAGATCTATCTTCTAATCAGGAACATTGACCACAGCAGGACAATCACTTATCACAGCTGGTAATTTTCTAAGTGAAAATGGAGGCCAGGTGCTAACACATATCCTCTCAGAGTTCCAAGAAGGACACAGTCACATAACACCACATGAACAATGTAGGCTCAGTGACCTGGAGAGTGGCAGGGGGAGGGACGGGGGGGGGGAGGGGGAGGCGGAGGAAGAGAATGAATTGTACAGCAAACTTTTTTATGTTGTAGTGACTGGATCTCCTTTTTCAGAATCAAGTTTAATTTACTGAATACTTATTTAAAAACAAAGAAGGGTGAGACTCTCCTCAAGAGAGTGAGGCTATTTCCTTTTGATTATTTACTCCTGACTCTTCCTATTGTGAAGCATAAATATTAGGAGTTCATATCTGTCATATTCTGAGGTATAAATATTAAACACTCATATAAGTCATTTGTTTTAATTTCATGTTACATACTGGAAGGCTTTTTATTTCACTGACTATTTGAGTGCTACATTAATGCTGATAGCTATACTTTTTTGAGACAGTGTATCCCCATAGCCTCGACTAGCCTAGAAATTTGTTATGCAGACCAGGTCATAGAGATCTGCCTGCCTCTGCCTCCTGGGATTATAGGAGTGTACCGCCATGCCCAGCAAAAACATATCTTTATAGTCCTTAATTTTGACTAAAGCATAGCTTTAATACAAAATATACTATATATAGATCAAACATTTTATAATCATCAAATCATAAAATCAACAGTAAATCATTAAAAGATTTAGGGTCAAGTATTGACTTTATTGTTTCAAATTTATTGTGTGTGTATATGTGTGCACACGTGTGCTTACATGTGCATGTCAAGGAACAGATATGGAAGATAGAACTTGCAGGGTCAGGTCTCTCCTTCTACCTTGTAAATTCTAGAACTGAAACCATGTTCTCAGACTTGGTAAAAGCCCTTTTACCTGCTGAGCTATGTTGCTGGCCCTTGAATGTATATTTTTGCAAAGGGTTAAGAAAGAAATTCATGTGGATTGATGGAATCATTTAAGCTCTTAGACTTCCAAAAATAAAATGACTTAGCTTTTTCACCAACCTCTTGTTATGCAATAAATTATTTTCTTCTTTTGGAACTAATTCTAACTGCAAAATTATTTGGCAACTAAATCAAGAGAAATTAATATTTCATTGTTCCTTTTGAATTACATGCATATTACATAAGAATTGCAAAATATGTTTTCTGCATAGGAATAATTCAAATGATTCATGGTCAAGCAGTTAAAAATAAAAATCTAGACATTTATATAATTAAAATATAAATTGTGACTCTGTCCTAATATTCCAACTGCATGGCATAAGTAAATAGTTAAATGTAGTAAGTAAAAAATAATTCTTACTTGGAATAATGGGCAACTTTTTCATACATTAAAATAAAAAAATATATAGCTCTAATGTCTACGGCTGTGGGACTGGAGTGATTTTTGTCTTGGAAACTTTACTGATGAAGTAACTGGTTTTCAATACAAAATAACCATATCATGTTTGGGTTTCTGATTAAATGAAACATTATTCTAAAAACATATGTTAACATATCATTAGTCTGAACTTTTCATAATTACTAAATACTTTTGCTAGGAATAAAATCTAGTTAAAACAAATTTTCCTACCAGATTTAAAATTGATCAGACATGAGCCAGGTACATAAAAATATATATATAATCATACTAACATTTTCCTGAAAGGTCTTGGCAGATTTTAAAATTCAGTTATTAAAACATATCTATGAATATTAGCAATTTAGTTCAGGACTCAAGGAAAAACAACACATCAATTAGTCGTGTTAGGTAATGTGAGTCAGGTCATGAAACTGTTAGCATATTTCCATTCTACAACCTTGTAGGCACGGAAGAATTGCAAAATGTTCCCATTAGAAACTTCACACTCTCAACAGGTACTTGAGCCAATACTAAATTTAAGCAAAGGCTGAAGGCCAGAAGAAACTGGTCACTTTTTTTTCTCTACCTTATGGAGTCCTTGAAATGAAGTGGTTCTCTTTTGTAATTCAATTGTTCCTTCAACCTTTTGTCATATTGATCTTCTTAGAGAAAAAAGCACACATCAGCCCGTGGCCCTCTTGAATCATCATGGACTTCTAATGAGCTAGGTTCATTTAAAGGACACTTTCTCCCTCGTAGGCTGTGGCTTCCTCACAAGTGTTTCCTGAAATCTGAGGTAATATTTAGCAAATTCATACCTCCATAAAGCATCCAGACTGCTCTTTTCTGTGAGATAAATAATAGAATAACCCCAAACTGTGATCTGTAGTATCTATTTTACAGTTAGTATACTTTGGTAAATACTGCTTTGGATTTTACTTTATTAATCAGGATTAATTCAGAAGTATATTTTAAAAACTGTCAATTCCACTACTGGTGAGCGAGAATACAAATGAAAACATTAAGTCTACTAGGCATAGTAATTTTTCTGGAACACATCCCAATTTGTACATCAAAGAAGTCTTTTGTATTGTTTTAGTATAGTAAAATATATTTGTGATTCTTGCTTTAATCCCTTCTGAGGTTACCTAAATTAGAATAACTTAAAACAGTGCCAATGAAGGTTTATATATGTCTCCTCCAAAATTCAGGTATTGACACTGAGTGTCTAATGTAGTGGTACTGAGATGGAGGTTTTCAGGTGACTTCATAATGGCTTCTTTCCTTAGGAATGGGATTAATGTCTTTCTTTACAGAAGAGGCCTCCGGTATCATTTGGTCTCTTGTATAGCTACCTGCTACCACATGAGGCCACAGGCTTCCTCCCCTCTTGAGAACGCAGTTCTTACTAGAAACCTAGCCTGCCCAGCTCTTCATGCTGAACTTCCCAGTCTTCAGCACTGGGAGAAAAAAAATGTACCTAGTATCTGATATTTTCTTAGAACAGCACAAAACAGCTTAAAACAGTCTGTGAAACCCAAACTCTACTTACTATTGTAACTGTTCGAAAGCTCTCTTTGTATCTGCAAATATACATCCATACATGACAGCCCACTTACTCATCCCTTGTCAACAACTGACCCAAAGTTTCAATAAGGGTGACTAGGACACCCTAAGCATTGTCCCTTTGGCTCCTTTCAGTTAATCCTCTCAACAATCCTATCATGTAGGATCTTTTGTCTCTATTCTGTACAGGAGGAAACTGAGGATAATAGATATTCCTAATCAGGGCCAAATCCTAGCATTAGCAGGCGGCAGAGCCTTACTCTGACAGTTCACCAAGCTCCAGAAGCTGAGTGCTCAGGAGTGTCACAGCACTCAGGAGAAAAGCTGCCCTTATTATATTAACATGACCACCACAGGGCCTACTCTTTAGCCATGGGAAAAGAGGCACTGGGTTTTGAACAGAGAAAGAAAGCAACAGAAAAGCATGAAGATCAAAGTTGGGAAGAGAGGTGACTCTGAGCAGAGAGCAGCCACCTCTCTCCACACCTTGGTGAGTGATGTCCGCAATACCACACTTGCTACGAAGGCAGGGTAGAATAACGCTGCACTGGACTTACCTAACTGCAGGCTTACTCTAGACACCCACACCTCTCACTTCCAGACGAAAGAGTTCCTTCAGGTACATATAATTAGAACTTATCTGCTAAGCCAAAACATATGTACACTCCATGCCCTCACAGAATGACTATATAGTTGATGAGAGCACACGGTGAGACACACACAACATGTAGTATACAATGAATGACCACAACAGCTATTATTACAGGACAATAGCATGGGCCCTAAGTGACAATTAAATATATTAAAACTAAAATATACTTTTAAAAATTTTATGTGTATGTGTGTGTTGTGTGCATGTATGCAAGTGCACCTATGTCACGGTGCAATGTCCTTGGAGGTCAGAAGAGGGTGTTGGATCCCCTGGAGCTGGAGTTACAGACAGTTGTCAGCTGCCATGTGGGTGCCGGGAATTGAGCCCAGTCCTCTGGAAGAACAGCAAGTGTTCTTAAATGCTGAGCCACCTCTCCAGCCCCAGGGTGTGAGTTTTGAGAGACAATGACCAAGGATGTCACTCTGCCTGCCTTTGGTTAAGTTTTGAACTTCAGAAGCCAAGGGACCCTAACAGCCCTGAGTCCCATGGAGTCACCTGAACAGCAGGTCACATTGGGGTTCATTTGCAAGTGTCCCCTCAGAGGCTGGGGAAGCAACAGATGCCTTAAAGGTTCAGGAAAGAGACCATCCCTCCCTTTATTAGAGACAGACAGCATCCAAAAGTTCCCCAAATACTTCGTAAGCATTACTCACTTTTTTCCTTTTCAAAAATGTGACTGTGGTGAACACAGGGAGACTGTAATTACTTCCTATTTCAAAGCTGAGGAAATTTCACAAAGAGTAGTTAGGTCTAAAACCTGTAAGGAGCTAGACTGAACTTCATAGACATAGCAGTTACCTAGTACATGCAAGGCCCTAGGTTCCATCTCTAGTACCAAAAAAAAATTATTAATGAATTAATTAACTTTAAATGTTTTTGAAAAGACTAGATGGGGCTAGGGCTTGCACCACGCTCTTCAAAGTCCTAGTTTTAAAGTTATGTGACTGAGCCTCCAATGCTAGCAGCTGTAGAAGGTGAAAGAAACACTTAAACCAAACCCTACAGAAAGTCAGAGAAGCACCTCAGAGAGCGACCTGGAGAGAAGCATCCGTCCTTTCTCAGCAGAAGTCATTCACTACTAAGTAATATTCTTATTGAGGAAAAGAGAATTCTCACTTATAAAAATAGAGAAATATAAATATATATTAAATATATAAAGATGGCTTTAGTGGATTCAGGAACATCAACTCTGAAACATTAGTCCATGCCTCCAAACAACCTTGTTCTCGTCCTGGTGCTCTGTGGATTTGTCATTCATGAATATATACATTTTTATTGGACTGATTGATAGCTTTGGCCCGCACTGCCATTTGCACAAAGTCCAACTATTTACCACCTACCATAAGATGCAGAGCATCTTCCATTTATCTTTGACATTCCTCCTTTCACATCTGAGAGACACTCAGTCTACTTAATTTCATTCCAGAGATGTAGTCAAGGACTTGGTAAGGAATTCTAAGCCAATGTCTTTCATGACAAGAATCATCATCAACTGAGTTTTTCCTTCTGCCTCTCAAGATCCTTCTAGTTCGTTTCTGGATATTCTCCAGCTCATATACCTCTTTTGATCTTGTTGACTGCAAGTGCATGCAGCCTTTCAGATGTTGCTAAGTCACAGCTTTCACAGGACACAGTTATGTATTCTTTTCAAGGACACTCAGTGCCCTTTGGGCAGCAGATGCTACAAAGAAATCTCTAGATGACACCTGATAAGTCTATGCTGAGTAGGTAGCCCTGAGCTTTCATACTAAAAAACAAAACAAAACAAAGCCCAAACATTAAGCATTATCTGAAAGTTTTAAGCATTTCTTCTTCTGGGTCCCTAGCAAAACTGTTATGACAGATAAAACATTCATATAAAAACATCACTTTTCAACCTATCTGTCCCCATCAATTTTTTCTTATTAGTCCTCTAAAATAAAGCTCAACCCACTACACTTCTAATTGCAAGATGACAAGCCAGAGAATATTCTTTCATATAACTTTCAGAAGATCTTTTAAAAATCATGTTAACATGATGAGATATACTCAAACTAATACTTAAAGTACTTGTGATGCTACCATTAAAACGTCAAACAAAAATCATGTCTACAACCATTATTCACTTATTTGACAGTATTTACTGAAAGTTAAAATGCTTCAGAAACATGTTCTAAAAGTGGGTCATGCAATGATATTATAAACCACTTTTAGCTACAGACTTCATATTACTTGATATTATTCAAAATAAGGCAATAAAATGAGTCAGAATTAGGAAAGGATAAAAACAAAAATTGTTTGTCAACTATGTCATTCCTAAGTTTTAAAATGACCAAAAAAATTAAAAGTTCATTAATATGGCCATAGAACACAAAAATCAATAGTTTTTAAAACTATTATAGCAACGAATTTAAAGTCTAATGGAGAAAAGGGTCTATTCAGAATAACAGCCAAAAACTTATAAAAAGTCTAGGAACAATCTTTAGAAAGAAATTTGCCAAAAAAAGCCCTATGTGGAAGCAAAGAATTTTGTGATAAACAATGTTCAGAGAATAACATCAAAGCTTTGGGGAGGGTGGGGTTGGAGAGAGAGCCTAGCAGTTAAGAGCACTGGGTGCTCCTCCAGAGGACCCTGGTTCAGTTTCCAGCAGTTACATGGTGGCTAACAACCATCTGCAACTCCAGTTCCAGGGGATCCAA
Source organism: Eospalax fontanierii (assembly GCA_035773235.1). Classification (NCBI taxonomy): domain Eukaryota; kingdom Metazoa; phylum Chordata; class Mammalia; order Rodentia; family Spalacidae; genus Eospalax; species Eospalax fontanierii. The sequence goes on from CM069545.1 coordinate 16,070,902, forward strand.
CACCCTCTTCTAGCCTCTTATGGCATTACACAACATGGGTGTACTTATATACATGCAGGAAAACACGAAACACATAAAATAAATGTCTTTTTTTAAACTCTTGGAAATTAACAATATAACAATAAGGAAGAAACTTGAGATGATGACTGGGAAACACGGTGGAGCTTTTTCTAGGCAGTATAGTGAAAAGACAGAGAGAGGGAAAGCGGGGCTAAAAGTCAGATATGTCCAGTTCGTCCCAGAGACTCAATCTGCAAGTAAGAGAAGGAGGGCCAGAACAGCGTGAACCTCAGAAGAACAATAGTTTAAGAAAAATAAGCACGTTTTCCAGGACAGTGCACTCCAGGTTGTGAAGGTCACCAAATTTCTGGACAAGTACATGAAACAGACACACCCTGTGCAGGAAATTTTAAACTTTCCAAACACTAAGAATAACAACTTCCATGGAGACATATTAGATTTTCAGATAAAAGGTCAACAAGTATTCCTAACAGAAATTCTGGAAGCTGCAATAAAATAGACAATGATGCTAAAACATTTGGAGGGAAGAAGACTTGGTGGCAGGGGTATTAACTGCCCTGAGTACTCATATGCTTGACTCTCAATCTCCTTAGCAGCTGTACTAGACTAGACCCTGTGATCAGGTCTGGTCAATAGACTGCTCACAGAAGTGACACACGTCACATCCAGCATGAAGGAACAGAAGGTCTCTAGATGACCCTCTGCTCCTGTGCCCTGTCTTTATGACACAGAGGTCTCCTTTTGAGATGATGTCAGAAGATGGAAACAGCCTGGACCTTTGAGCTAGCCTCTGCAGCAAGTTTCCCTAACAGCCATTGGGCTCAGAGAAAGTCTCAAATGAGCAATAAATAAATTTTAATATGTAAAGCTTCTGACACATTGGTTTATAATCATTTCCCACTTTATCCTATTCTGCTTGATGTAGACCTATCTAGAATTCTGTATCTTAGCAAAGTATCAATTGGGGACAAAATGGAGATATATTCAGAATTACAACATTTAAGAAAACTTTTGTCACCTGTCACTTCTGTTTTCAAGAGACTATCAAAGGCTGAGAAAAATGAAAAAAACAGGAAGAAGGCAGGATAACAAGTCCTCAAAGTGTCCGATCAACTTCCAGAATCTGTGGATATTTTTTATACAACTCTACTGACAAAGGGTCTTGGAAGCTACTGTTACATTAAGGATCTTAAGGATCTATGAGTGCAGAGTTTCTGGATTATCCAAGTGGGACCATTAAAATGACAAGAATTCTAGCAGATGGAGGAGAGGCAGAGGCAGGGATCTGAAAGTACTACAGTACAGGTTATAAAGACAGAAGAATGGGCCATGAGCTCTGAGATGCTGGTAGCCTTCAGAGGCTAAAAGAATGAAACACATGGATTCTCCCCTAAAGCTTCTAGAAGGAGCACAGCCCTACTGATACCTTGATTTGAATCCTTTGGGACACATTTCAGAATTATGACCTCCAGAACCATGAAACGATAAATGTGCAGTCACCAAAATTATGCCAATTGGTGACAGTAAGGGAAGGAAACGAATCATCATGTTTTTAGGAAACAGAAACTCCAGAAGAAGTAAGGGGAGATCTCAAGACATCTGCTTAAGCAGGTGGCTGAGGATGGGATGGAAGCAGGTGAGAGGTCCTGTGAGAGATTCCCAACTGGACACTGGTTCAGCACCTAACACATGTGAAAGACTGAGAAGGGATTCTGCAACCAGGAGTTTAAGGATAACTTGGAACTCAAAGGCATACAAATAATTTTACCCGAAAAGTGATTATTTATTATAACATAAAAAAAGGCTGATTGTGAAGTAACCACAACCACAGCGGCCCAGGTGCCACTCTTACTGACTCTCTGCTCAACGATGAAGACACCAGACACTGACTTATCCCTGATGACATACGCAGACAAGGAGGATGAGGCAGGGGCAGAACCTATGAGTGCAGTGGGGGCAGATGAGTCTCTGTGAAAGAGCTGGGGGAGGGGAGGGGTCTCAATGAGTCCCACCAAAACTGCATAAAATTAGGAACTGGCAGCAGAAGGACATTCAGAGACATGAGCTAATACTAAAGAGCTGGGAATAAGAGTACAAGCAATATTTTCTGAAGACTGACTGACAAGTGACTTGATGGCCTGGGGTGGGGCCATTATATATCTTAAAAAGCTCATGACCACTTGGTTAAAGCCTGGGCCTTCTGTGCATGCACAATGCTGATGAAACACAGGATGTCGGACAAACTATTCTCAACAAAGCAAACACACTATTCTTCCTATATACTAAAGACTAGGGATGGGTTTGGAGAGATGGCTCAGATGTTACACTGGCTGCTCCTGCAGAGAACCTGGGTTCAGTTCCCACCATGCATTTGGCAGCTAACAACTATCTGTAACTGCAGTTCCAGGGGATCCAAAGCCCTCTTCTGGCCTCCAAAGGCACTGCACGACATAGGTGCACTTACATACACATAAGCATAACACTCATACACATGAAATAAACAGATTTTTTAAAAAGACTGGGCAGGAAGGCAAAAAGTGGTTCTTTTTCCACATCCTTCCAGGGGGCACTGTGGCACATAGACATTCTTTGCCTGCACCTCTATAATTCCTGTACTTTCTAAATGAAAACAAAATTGGAATGTGGTTGCTCTTTAAAACCAAAAGCAAATTGATCAGAGAGGCCAGGAAGAAACAAAATTAACAAGAACAGAATTAGGTAGCTACAGTTGGAGTTGCTAAGATGATTAAATTGCTACAACTTGGAAAACCCTAAGGCAACTGTCACATTGCCCAAGAACAGTAGCACGAGTTTTTCTTAATTCACTGAAGCAATATCTTGATTAAATACCCTTTCCAACAACCATATGCAGTTTTCACATGCCATGGCGTGCTGTTGTGATAGAAGCCCAGTTGGGATAACCAGCTAAGGTCATCACTGTGGCTGGTACTAGTTTTGTTCAGATTTGCAGAATGCTAGGTTGGCAAGATGGCTCAGCAGCTAAAGACATTTGCTTCAAAGCCTGAGGACCTGAGTTCAAGTTCTGGGACCTACAGCAACGGGAGGAGAGAACCAAATACTAAAAGTTGTCCTTTGATATCCACACATGTGCCATGGTACACACACATGTATATGTACCTGCACACATACAAACAAATAAAAGTAAAAAAAATGTAAGATTTGGAGACCATCTTATCAGTGTTAACTGGCCCTTTAGGAATGGAGTCAGGAAGACACTAAAAGGACAGTTACATAAAAATATATTTTAGAACCTGTGGCTTCAGGGAAATTTTTTAAATGATGTAGAAGAGATGCTGAGTAGCAGCATTAAACTGCTGGGGAAGTTTAATGGGTCCATGATGTTCTTCCTGGGAAAGAGTAGACACACTGCATGCTCATAAAATTGATAAATTTAGAAAAGTTCTTCGTCTGAACTTGGACGCACACTTCCACTGAAAGTTGAACTCTCAGGAGGCAGCTTAGCTGGCCAACTCTTCCACATTAATGACTTAAGAGCCAGGCTGAGCGTGAAGGAAGTGAGGGGGGACGTGGGTGACTTTGGGAAGGAAACAGTCACGGTGTTATGTAAGGTTGATCTGTTCCCTCTTGGTAGATTATTTTTCCTTCTAAGCTAGTAGTGACCCAGCTCACACAAAAGAGCAAACATGAAGTTCTTTACAGCATACACTGGACCTTGGAAGGTTTTAGAATTATTTAAAAATCAAATATTCAAGTCATTAATTTTATATCATTGGCAATGATTTAAAAATGAAAGAAAGGTAGGAGGGACTTCTTCAAGGTCATGCTCCTCAGAGTGAAACAGAGTCCCGACTCTTAGCCTTATTCTGTCTTGCTAAGTTCTTTCTTTTTATATATATATAATATATTTATCACGAATCATTAAACATGAACCTATTACCTTGTGCAATTGATTCTTCCGTAAAACAAAAATCAGCTTCAGTTTTGAAGGCATTTTAAAAAGTACTTTGGGTAAAGTCAAATTTGAACACAGAAGACAATAGCTGCTTAAGAAAAACAAAAATGGCAAGGGGTCGGGAAGCCCATACCTAGTGTCCTGACCCAGCTCAAACAACTGAAAGAAGGAACAAATAAATAGGAGACACAAATGTTCTTATAAATTAGGAGACTGAGGATGGAGAGATGGCTCAGCCATTAAGAGTACTGGCTGTTTTTGCAGAGGACCTGGGTTCAATTCCCAGCACCTACATAACAGCTAATAGTCATCTATAACTCCTGGCAATCTGACATCTTCTGACCTCTGAAGGCATTGCATGACCTGGGTGCACTTACACACATGTGGACAATACACTCATACATATAAAATAAAATGAAAACAATAAACGACATATTTTTAGAAATAAATTAGGATACTGGTGTTTATATATCAATTGGCATGCAGCTATTTTTTTAAAATCCAAAGAAAATTCAGTGAGGACACGGAGGGTTGGGAGCAAAACTTCTTTTAAGATTTAGCAAATTGTGTTATCAGAATCTGTAAGGAGTTTTAAAAAGGAATCCTCTGTAATACAAAAGATTTGTTGATGAGTGCTTACTATGTACCTGGCACCTGCTAGGAGCTTTTTAGTTATCCCACCTGAGCTCACAACACTGACAAGGTCACTACCATCTTCTTTTAGACAGAACTCGAAGAGGAAGAACTTAGTCTCAGGAAAGTAGAGTAGCTAGTTACATCACTAAAATTTGAACTGAGGTCTGATTCCCAAATCCATGCCCTTCCATGGCTTAAGCAGCAAGAACAAACAGGTCAGAATGCAGCATCTGACAAGTCATCATGGTACTGTGTGTTAAATCTAAGGAGGAGGTAGACTGGCGTATTTCTTAGTCTTGATAATATTTTGTGTAGGGGATGTTTTGCAACATTAAAATAACATTGAGGAATTTTCATTGATTTTGCTGTAAAGATGAGAAGGTGTTAGAAACTCTTGAGAATACCAGTCAGATAACAGGGGTTTTGAGCACAGCAGATGATGTTTGCAGCAAGTTGGGAAGAAGCTGTAAGGAGAGCAAGGGCACTCACTCACCAGAAGCCAGGGCTTTGGGAACAGGTGCCACAGTGGGCTCGCACCACAGGGCGGGCTGCACACAACTCAGCTCTGTGTCAGACATTAATTTGCTTCTTGTAGGACTCTCAGGCAGGATGGCTATCTCTACAGGTTTGGAGTCTTGTGAGAAGGAAATAAGAACTTCATTCTTTTCTTCAATCTCAGCCCTAGTTTTCCAAGTAAAAAGTAATTCTGACCAAAAGAGAGAGACTTTGTGTGTGCATAAAATCCAATAATCCTTCCCTCAGGGGAAATGGTGGTTTCTAGATCCAGAAACCTTCTCCAAGTTGAAGGAAGCTTGGCTCAACAATCTGAAAGTAATTGTGCTCACAACCTTCCACATGTCACTTATCTACTACAATTACAAAATATTTCCTTTTTAGACTCCAAGGAAAGAATAGAACTTTGGTTTCTTTACTATAGATTTTTAAAAAATAGTCTTTCGGCTAATGAGGTCTTTAGGCTTAAAGGAGTTGTTGAAAAGAAAAAAAAAACAAACAGAAATGCAATCTTTCTGGGGCATTTGGCTGCCTCATTGTTACATATTAAACTTAGAAACTGTAGAAATAAGGACATGTTTTTTAAAAGGTCAGTGAACTTTGTTTCTGTTTTTTCTTTGTTATCTCTGTAGCTACAACTCCTGTGGCAGTAAGGTACCTGGTAGCAGGAGCATTTTCTTAAAGGAACTGTCATCAAGGTTCTTGTCAGAGAAAAATATGATGCCACGTGATACAATTTTTCTATCTAAAATAAAAATTTGAACAGTAACAGTGAATTCAAATAGAAGAAACTGGAGAGGCTGTTGGGGCTAAGAACATGGAGAAAGACAAAGAATTGTAAGGAAAGGTGAAGAAAGAAGGTTGGGGGAAAATTTGAGTAATATTAAATGTTGTAAAGAAAGAAAATTATAGGCTAATAGTAGGCTTCTAAGGATGGTCTCAATGTTTATTAAATCAAACCAAAAAAAGCCTTAGCAGCACTTAACAGCAAATGTTATTTAGGTTCCTGGAGATATTAAATGTGGCCCATTTGTATGTCTGCCTAGTGTCATCTTGACAAAGGTCCAAACACTAGGTAGCTTGAGACAATATAAATGTAATCTCTTATTGTTCAGAAGGCCAGAGGTCTGAAATAAGATACGTGCAGAGTTTGTTGCTTCCTGGGGGGGCTCAGGGGAGCACTGTGCTGCAGGCCCTTCTCTAGACTCTAAGGGACCCCAGTATTCTGATGTCATTCTCTCATGTGTCTGTCCCTCAGACCAAATCTTCTCCTTACAAAGACATCAGTCAGTCCTAGTTTCAGATCTGCCTTATTTCAGCACAGCCTCATCTTCATTTTTATTACTTCTTCTAAGAGCCTCTTTCCAAAGAAGATCACATTTGCGGGTTCTGGGGTGAAGGACCAATATATCTCTGGAGGGCACAATTCACCCACACCATTCAGAACTGACCTTGTGATTGACAACAACTATTCTACTCTACATTTTTGCTGATCTACAATTGCGCAGACATGTCTTCTCTTAGGCTTTCTCCTTTTCTCTCTTTCCTGTTTGTCTGCAGGGCCTCCCCACTAGACTGCAGGCTCCTTGCGGGCAAGAATTGTGCCTTCTGCAGCCTCAGAGCCACAGCACCTAGCACAGCCCATAGCTATCCATCCTGGTATATAGCAAATGCTTGATGTAAGAAAGAGTTAATCTGTATAAAGTCATTTACACTAAAGAACCTATTAATCAGGAAGTCATGTGTGCTTTAGTAGTCTTTGACTACATCAGATCTTACAATCTAAGTAGATAACAGGTAGATGACAGGATTTTGTTGTTTTGTTCTGAGACAGGGTCTCATGTATTACAGGCTAGCCTCAAATTCACTGTGCAGCCAAGGATGACCTTGAAATTCTGATCCTCCTGCCTCAACCTGGAGTGCTGAGATGGCCAGAGTGCATCACCATACCCGGTTTATGCAGAACTAGGGATCAAATCTAGGGCTTTGTGCTTATTAAGTAAGCATTCTACAACTGAGCTACATCTCCAGCCTACAAGAGGATGAAGCTTATTTTCAACTTTCTGTTTGTCTTCCTGATATCTTGGACAAAATAAGCACCAGAGAATCAAATGATACTAAATGGAAATTAACTTCTGGGGAGGTGATAAAGGACTGAGCACTGCTTATCTATTCACTGTCAGGTGATGTTATGAACCAAATAAATATTAACTCTCGGTTAATGTGACTTCCTTCTCATTTTCAGAATTCTTGTTCAGCATAATAAATTGTAAACATTCTTCTAATCAACACATTTTAAGAAAGAATTCTGAATACTAGTACTAACTACCTAGCATGTTACATACAAAAATAGATGTTGTTGTATATATGGGAAGTGCTTTGGGATGCAAAAGTAGACTTCAGTAACATGTCTTAACCTTCAAAATAAATCGTAATAAACCAGACACAACTTTAATTTTTAAGGTATTTTGAGCGGTTCTAATTTTTAAAATGAAGAGAATAAAACTCCTACTTTGCAATTAGCACTAAGCCCTTAAAATAACAAAGACCCATCATGAGATCTTAGTGATTCTATTTTTCCTATTTAAACACTGAACTGTTTTATCCTAGGGATAATTGCCCTTCCATTCTGCACCAATTATTCTGTAGCATTTTTAAAAGACGGATATCATAGGAAAATGGAGGGATGGGAACAACAATGCTCTGTGTTGTTTAATGCAGATGGAACTAGCTCTGTGTGGCAACAGAGGGTCTGAGGTGCCATCTGTGTGATTAAGAGGGAAGATTTTTAATTTTTAAATTTCTATTTATTTACTTATTTTTTGTTTTGTTTGAGACGGGGTCCCCTGTAGCCCCAGCTGGTTTGAAACTCCCTTATGCAGACCAGCCTGGCCTCAATCTTACATCGATCTGCCTGCCTGTCTCTGCCTCTGGAGCGGTGGGATTAAAGGCATGTGCCATCATGCCTGACTTAATTTCAATTTAGATGTTTACAACTATTGTACTGAATGGTATAGGCCTACAGGAATGATTTGTTGGTGAAATAAACTACCCTTGTTACAGCGTCCTTCACATTTTTTGCTGCTTTATTCAAAGTATTGCAACATTTATTTTTCTAGAAAATAAAAATGGAGAATGGAGATACCATCTTTATAGTTCACCTTTTTTTTTTTTTTTTGAAGTATTAAGAGGCTAGACCCAGGGCCTTATTCATAGCAGACAAGTGCTCTACCACTGAGCTCCATCCCTAAAACACTTTGTAGTTTGCTCTGAACTTACATTGAAGGGAGTATTTAGAAATTTTCATTCCTACCTGTAATGGTAAAGAGAAGAGACAGAGGGAGAGGTTTCACAAGCATTACAGGAATCAGAGATGAATGCAGACAGCACTGAAGACTTTCATGAAGATGTTGAGCATAGGTGGGAAAGCTTAAACTCTTAGTGTTCAGATAATAACAGCCTAGACTGCTACAAATCAAGAATCAATGAGCAAACCATATATTTATCAGTACAAAAAGAACATATGATGTTCTCCTACAGTCTTTCAAGAAGAAGGCTATCCTCAAAAGACAGTCTTTGGAAAGAACCAGGCCAGCCCCGATTTGCTAAGTGGACTTGGTACAGGATTACCGTATATATATATACGGTATATATATATATATAGTTTTTAAATGTACAAATGCACCAAGCATAGTGGTATATGCCTTTAATTGCAAAGACAGAGGCAGGGGCAGGGGAAAGGGCCAAGGCAGAGGCAGATCTCTGTGAAATCAAGGCCAGTGTGGTCTACATACTGAGTTCCAGGTCAGTTGGGGCTACAGGAAGACTCTGCCTCAGAAAAAAAAAAAGATAGTAAATGCCAAAAATAGGTATTTAAGCAAACAAACAAAGTAGGAAATTAAAAAAAAAAACAGATAAAATAGACACGGAAGAAAAAACTTAAAATTTACAGTGCCCACTAAAATCAGATGGTGAATGGCGATGGTGTTGTTCAGGGATGCTGAGAGCTAAATGTCTGTGGACACTAATTAGCATACGGAGTTTTCACTAAAAGTGCAAAACTCCATCAGTAAGGTAAAAATTGAATTGTGATGGTATTTCTATTTGAGTTTGTCATTTTGAAATAATTAAAAGTGTGGGCCCTGGAACTACACAGCCCTGGGCTAGAATCCTAAGACCAGTACTTAGTGCATGACCTTTGGCAGATTAGTCAGCCTCCTTAAGATCCAGCTCCCTCGTCTGTAAAATAAGGATTAAAAATCACTTCCTCTTTTAAAGAGCTTGATAGAGAGTAAATTTTGCATGCAAAGTGTTTGGCAGAGTGTTTGACACATGGGAAAATACACCGATCAGCTAAGGGCAGTGATTTTATTATCCCTGAGTTGATTAGAACAGTTCCCTTGCTCTCTGTCAGGTACGGGAACCTTACAGTTGTGAAATAACCTGTTTTCACTTACTACCAACAGAACTTACCACTCCCACTGCCTGCATCTCCCTCCAGCTCCCTGCACCCAGGTTGAAGAGAAGCCGCCTCCTGGGCGGGCAAGCTGCTGTCGCTTAAACTCAACGCCCACCTTCCCTAACCCAGGAAATTGCTTTCTCTGACTTTTAGAATGATCAGGTATTACCTTAATGGACTCAAATGATCTACTAAAGTATAAGAAAATCGTAAAAGACAATCTCTTGACATTCTACCACAGGGTGGAAAACAAAAAACAAAAACAAAAAAAAAAACAATCCTACTAAGAACCTTCCCGGATTTTCTCTGTAGACCTATAGCCAGTGCATGCAATTTTTCAAGGAGTACTATCATACCAGACTGATTTCGTATTCAAGAACATCTTTCCATTTCATTCACTAGAGAGCTGCCTGTTCATTCTGAGTGGGGCTCCAACCCCAAAGCACACAGCAGTAGTAAAAAGTGGGTGTCTAAAGAAAACATGAATACCACCTTCCATGGCTTCACTTAAAGACCAAGGTGAACTTGAACTGTAAGGTCCCAGGATTTCAAAAACAAGTGAAAAATCTTAGGTGTTTTTTTTTTTTTTTTAAATATATATGAAAATATTAGTGGGAACGAGGCCCTGGGCCCAGTGTGCGCTGGGTAGGCACCCCCGATTCCCTACAAGGCTATTCCTTGGCGGAATGTGAAACGTGTTAAACTGAACTTTTAATAAAATGAGAGTTTGCTGTAACTTAGTGTATTTTCAGGGTTTAAAACTTTTATTTTATCTAGATCACAACTCTTTTAGTCTTGGCATGAAGAAGTTATTTCTGAACGCTCAACAAATATGAAAACTATGGGACTGGCCTCTGTCTTACTTTCCTCTGCCAGGCTGAGTTTACTCCAGAGGCCAGGCAAGTGTGAGTCCTTATCGTCTGGGTACCACTAAGCCTCTGCCTAGGCCAGGGGTCTGCAGAACTAAATAATTAGTGTCCCAACTCAAGGGACACCCTAGGGACCTTTATCTAGAAGGCTGAAAGTACTACTCTGGGGTTTAGCTTCAACCTAGCAGAAGGCAGAGGTATGGATGAAAAGCGTGTCACATTCCAGCAGTGTTTTTATCCATGTTTATATTCTTACTATGATCCCTGCCCTAAAAAGTCGAGTGTTTTTGCAGCCCCATTCCTATACAATGAGCAGACAACTACAGTAGAAGAATCTGCGTGAGAGGAACTTCTGTTGGTTTAAGAAGATTATGCTGACAATCTGAAAACCTGGACAAGAGTTTATAAAACTGGCTTTACTCTGAACGTGGTTAAAATATTCTGGTATAAGCCAAGGTTCACAGGGAGTATTATTTGGGAGTTTGGAAAGTGGGGGCTGAAACCCAGACAGTAGGAATCATGGTGAGAATGCACCCTTAGGGAGAACCAATGGGAGCAATGGGCATCCAGACACATTGGCAGAAAGGCAGACGGGGCCAGCTCAGCTTTAGCAAGGCCATCAGGCAGACTGAGGGGTGGCCCGGGGGAAGCTACCCAAAGGCAAGTTCGTATCGAGTAGGCCTGGGTGTTATGGATGGGTAAAATCCTGTTTATCAGCCTGAAGTCAAAGTAATAGCCCATCAAACCAGGTGATGGAATGCTAGCCAAAGACCTCAGGCCCCTTGCCTGACATCAGGGTAGGCCAGGGTAGAAAAAGTACCACCTGTTCCCCATTTGAGAAATAGGCACAGTTGATGGTAAAGAAACTCAGAAAGCTAATGGTGTCATACGTTTCCTCTCTTTATTTTCACACTTGGCAGGTTGTTGACCAAAGGAAAAATATTTCACCAAAAAAAAAAAAAAACCTTAACGATGGTGAATCATCGTTTTATTAATAAGTAACCTTTATATAATAAGCCATGCCATTCTCTCTAAGTTGTTAACAGTAGAAACACAGAAAATGTCCAGGGGAACCATCCTTTATGGCAACTGTTCTCAAATGTGGGCTCCAGACCCAGTGTGAGTATCATCTGGGAACCTGTCAGGAACGCAAATTCCCAGGTCCCACCCTAGACCCCTGGTATCAAGCACTCTAGGGTTGGGCCCAGCAAGCTGCAATTTGAAACTCTTGATAAATCTGGTGCGAGCACAGGTCTGAGTCTGGTCTCATGGGAAGAACCTGGGACAGGAACCAGAAATCCTAGTTCAGATTCCAGCTCTGCATTCCATGGTCCAATTCAGTGGTTTAAGGAGGAGATATAGCGTGTCTCTCTGCATTGAGGCTAGTTCAAGGATGTGAGGACGTGTGTTAGACACAGCCCTGACCTTTAGCTCATCTGTAAAACTACTGTTCGTACTGTTTGTGCTGGCTTGAAGGAGATTGTCTCCCAGTCTCCCCTTGGTTCAAGATATTTGGACACTCTGTCCCCAGGTTGTGGCATTGTTTTGGGGAAGTTGTTGGAGGCACAGTCTAGCTGGAGGAAGCATGTCACTGAGGGAAGGCTTTGAGAGTTCCTCAGTCTTGCCAGGTTTCTAGTCCCTCTCTGCTTCCTGTGTCTGCTTGGCTTTCTGCTCCGGACACTTCTGCCGCCACACCTCCCCAGCCACTGTGCACTCTAACCCTCCTCGAATCATAAGCCAAATGAACCCTTCCTACCATAAGCTGCCTTGGTCACTGTGTCTATCACAGTAACAGAAGTTTCACTGTCTGCAGCGTCCAGGCACTCTGTAAGCACACAGCGAATCAAACAGCAGGACACCATGAACTGTGATGCAGCCTTCCAAACCATCCATCAATAACCTCAATGTTACTCCAGTCAAGTAAGAGCAGGCTGCTGCTGATTTACTATCTGTCACTTGTCAGTGCTGAGTGCTGCTCTGACATCTGCTCATCCAGTCCTTGCAGACATTTTCTGCTCTGGGCAGTGCTTTTAGCTACACTCTGCAGAGGAAAAACTGAGGCTCAAAACATGAAGTAATTCACTCGATGTCATACAGTTACAAAGCTGCAGAGTCAATGTCACCTTCTGAAATTTCTTCCAAAGGGCCTGGGAATGTAGCTCAGTTGCTAGAGTACTTGACTGGCATGCATAAAGCCCCGGGTTGGACCCCAGCATCACATAAAACCAAGTATGGTACAGGGAAGAAATTCAAGATCACCTTCAGCTACATAGGGAGTTCAAGGCCAGCCTTGACTGACACATGACTCTGCCTCTCTAAAAATAACAACACCACATACACAGAGAAGATAATGAGGGAAAGAGTGAGGGAGGGAAGGAACTAAGGAAGGGTCTTTCCAAAACTCATGCTTGTAAGGATTGAGCTTTAAAAAGTCTCTTTTCCTAGAAGGTGAAAGCTGGTTCTCTTATCTGTCTTCTCAACACTATAACAACTGCACTCAGTAGACATCACCTTCAATGGCCAAGGACCAGGAAAACAAGTATCAAGAGAGCTCGATGTTCACAGACTATCTATAAGTATTAAAAAAGACTGATAGGTCTCCAATGGCCAGCTTTCAGTTTTTCCAATTGCAGCCTCTCCTCTCCAGGGCTGACCAACTATCTCCACTACATCCAACAGGGAAAAGAACTGAGGCCAAAAGCAAGGCACAAAGAGCCTCCATTTAGAATCAAGAGCGCCTGCTGCATTCCACGTGTTTTCTCATACACAAGGATCATTTCTATCTTGTTTTACTCATATTTCAATGAATTTACATTTGGTTTTTGTGAAGCTCAAGAAAATAGACATGACAGGAAAACTACATCGATGAACTGTTTTGCCACTTAAAAGTGGTCATAGGAAGGGTGAAATGGGCACACAGACCAGGCCAGACAGGAGAAGGCACTGACCAGACAGAGGATGGAATAATCCAATCTGGGTAGCGGCAGAGAATGGGACAGAGGTAGGACTAGTCCCCAAGTCCAACAACATGCAGCAGCTCAGTTATGAACTCCACATTAAGGGCCAACATAGATCAATGCCAAGGACAATGAGACAGCAATACAGGTGAGTCTGAAGTGAGTGAGTCCAGGACCACAATGCCCCAGCAGCTACAGGTACAGATTAAGTAGTGGCTTTTCCTCACTTGTCATTTTGACCATCTCCAGGCTCTTCCTTTTCCTCATTAGAAGTTAAAGTTTCCTGCAGACTGGGTGTGGTGACACACACTTTAATCCCAGCACTCAGGAGGCAGAGGCAGGCAGATCTCTGTGAGTTCAAGATCAGCCTTGTCTATATAGTAAGCCCTAGGCCAGATGGGGCTACAGGGAGACCCTGTCTCAAAAAGTCCAAAAAGAGTCAAAGGTTCCTTTGATATCATCCATCTACTATTTTCTTATGAGCGATTTGGGTCAGGGGAGAGATCTGGTTGGGGTTCACTAGAAGCCTAGGAGCTGCTAGAGTCAGCAGCTTTAAGTACTGGGAAAGGAAAAGTAGATGTTTGTCACAAGAAAAAAAAATATTACCTTACTGGGAGGTGGTCCATGATCATCCAAGTAAGTGGAATTTCCTAGAAGAAAAAAAAAAAAAAGAGGAACATTGAGTGGTCAATTTTTAGGCTCCTAAAAGATTTTGGTGTAAAGTTGTTTAAAAACTTAAGCATTCTAAGTATATTTCTATTCAGACAAAAGTACCAGAAAAAATGGGGGAACTCACCAGTGTGACTAGTTTTTGCTAATTACACATTTGGTTAATAGTTTTAGATGTTATACACATTTTACATAGAACAGTGAAAATGTATATAAACATACACATTCAGAAACACACCCAGTTCTATACCCAGCACTGGTTGAGTTTATTTTGGACGACTGGATCTGAAACTTGAAGTGAACATCTGTATTACCTGTGAGATGTGTTAACACGTACTGCCCAGCCCACTCCCAGAGTTCAGATTCAGGTGCTCTGAGAATGTTTCTTCCTGAGCAGTGGCTAAGTGAAGCCGGTGTTGCCAGGTCTAGAACCAGACTTCGAAGGCCTCAGCACTCTGAGTCTCCAGTTTGCTTCGAACTTGTGAACTTCCCCCATCTTTCAGTTTAGCTTGCTTGTGATTAATGGGCACCTGCTGGTATGTTTTCAGAGTGCTGTTCCCTAATGAATAAAAAAGACTCAGGAGGGCTGTAGAGATGACTCAGTGGGTAGAGGGTTTGCTGTATAAGCACGAGGATCTGAGTTCAGATCCCCAGCACCCACATAAAAATTCAGGCATGGTTGAATATACCATAACCTCAGAGATGTGGGGTGCAGACAAGGAGATAGGCTCACTGGCTAATCTATCTAGCTGAAGTAGACACTCTAGGTTCAATGAGAGACTCTGATTCAAAAAATAAGGTGGAGAAGCTATTAAGGAAGACATCCTGATGTCAACCTCTGGCCTCCAGATTTCCCAGTGTAGGTGAGTACACATACCTGTGCACATACATTTACACCACACATACACACACACACACACACGTATGTGCACGCTCAACTCAGAAGAGTTTGGAAGGAAAAGCTTATTGAGCTTTTTTTAAAGTACTAGGTACTTTGCTAAATGCTTTATAGGATCCAAATATCAAAGATATATTAGAACTGTCCCCATTTTCCAGAGGAGAACACAGAGGCCTAGAGAAATCAAGTGACTTGTTCACATAAATATGGCTATTGAACTGCAGAAAGGAAGGGAGACCAGCTTTTCCAGAACGTGTTCGGGCATCTACCTGTCTGAAAAGCAAACTTACATCTTGCCCTCTTGACTGTTTCACAGCCCAAGCACTACAGATGTTGCCATCAGGTGACACTGGCTCTTGTGGAGAAGCCAACGAGGCAGTTTAACTGGAAAGGGCAACTCTAGACCCAGGGAAATCATGTCGACCATCAAAGTAAGACAACAAGGCTTGCTAAGGAACAAAATGCAAAAAATGCTGGAAACAGGGTATTTATAACTAATAGATTAGGGAATATGAAAAGTGTCCTGCTCTGAGTAGGTGAAAGGTGCCTTTGACAGTATATAGTAAAAATAACTTAGAAAACTAGAATAAGAAGAGGAACAGTTAAAGCCAGGAACAAGTCAACAGATGGAGAAATGCATCCAAACATGATAAATAAGTGGAGTTTAGTGTCTAGGTTTTTCTACACTGCGTCATCAGCTGCTCCCTGTTTTTTGTAGTCTTCTGATTTATAACCCACTTGATGTCCACAGGGACTGTACTCTAACTGGCCATGTATGTTCACTAAAGGGAAAACAAGATCCAATTTTAGCCTACAAGACACAATAAAAACACCTACCTGCTCATGACTGGGCTAGCTACAGGAACCTTTAAATGTGAATGTGATGAACATTTTGTCAGAGGCTAATTACTGTGCCAGACTCTACTGAGAGCATATATAAATGGGAATGTCTATGTCAGACTTAATAAAGACAATGTGCCTATGTCTGTCTAGAGAACTGTTCAGGAATATTCTACAATAATACAACCAGTACGGTTGTTCACAGTGATAATAATGCAGATTCCTGCTTTAAATAATGTATCCTGCTTAAAGCTCAAAAAACAGCTTCAACAACAAAATGTTACCAAATACTAAAAGTTTCCATAACAACTAAAGTCCTTCCCCTAAAGTTCTGCCTTCTCCATCTTCCTTGTTGAGTTACAAGTCTTTTCCCCTAAGCACTTTATTTTCAGATCAAAGACCAAGAACTGACCTTGATCTTTTTTTCTCTTGTTAAGGTATTTTATTTGAGGTGTATAAGTGTAACGTAAGGGCACGCATGTCATGCCTCCAGAGGTAAGAAGAGGGTGTCTGATTCCCTGGAACTCAAGTTACCTATGGCTGTTAGCCACCATGTGGATGCTGGGAATCAAACTTGGGTCTTCTGCTAGAGCAGCCAGTGGTCTAAACCTCTGAGCCATCTTTCCAGCCTCTTGATCCATCCTTTTCTCTTGCCCCACACATAACCACCTAGTCACAGGTCCTATTGGGTTAACCTTCTCATTATTGTTCAAATTTGACCACCTCTGGGCCACATGGGAGAATCCCTGTGCCTCTTTCACCCTAATATTCTTTACTCACATCTTAACTAAGCAGAGCTTTTAGCCTTATTATATAAACCCTGTTAACATTCTGTTTAAATATTTATTTCTAAGACCCCCTACCATAGTCCATAAAGCCCTATGATGACCCAGGCCCTGCTTCCTACAACCACCAGGGCTCAGCTAAAGAATACACCAGCCTGTTGTTAACCAGGGATCTTTTGAACTGACTCTTTCCTCTTCTACAAAATGTTCTTCTTGACCTCTTTCATTGTCTGTGGGGGTTTAAATGAGAATGTCCCTTCATAGGTTCTAGTATTTGTTCATTTTTTCCTCAGTCGGTGATACTGTTTTGGGAGGCTTTCTGAGGTGCAGCCTTTCTGGAGGAAGCACATCACTGGAGGCGGGCTTTGAGTTCTTAAGCCTTGCTGGATTTCCAGTAGTTCTCTGCTTCCTGTGCCTGCTTGAAGATGTGATCCCTCAGCTGTCTGCTCCAACCACCCTCTCCCACCATGTCTTCTCCCCTGCTATTGCGGACTCTTATCCCTTTGGAACCATAAGTCCGAATAAACTCTTCCTTCTGTAAGATGCCTTCATCATGGTGTCTTATCACAGCAACAGAAAGTATCTCATACGAGGCCCAGCTCAAATGTCACTTTTTTTGTACAGGTCCTCTCCGAACACCCATCCGAAGTGGCACCGTTGTTTATTTACTCAATCCCTGTCCATCTCTTTGAACTAGTGTGCAAGCTCCCTGAGAACAGGCGCTTAACTTCTCTGACTTGTTCAGAGTTGTAACTTTTTAGAACACAGCGAGGAAGAATGTGGCAGTCTGCCTGTGACCTGGAAAACCAATGTAATTCACTACCTGTACTACAATTTTTAGCAGTGACTTAAAAGAAATGTAACATGGCAGGATGTGGTAGTGTATGCTTGTAATCCCAATAATTGGGAGGTAGAGGCAGGAGGACAGGGAGTTCAAGGCCAGCTTTGGCTATATACCGAGTTTAGGCCAGCCTGAACTATATGATACCATCTCAAAAAAAAATAGAAAAAGAAAAAAAGAAGGACAGAGGGAGGGAGAGAAAGAAGGAAAGAAAGAAGGAAATGAAATTAACTTGTATGTTAATCTAAGTTGAAAGGTTGCTTATAGATTCGCTTAACTAGTTCTTCAACCATGGGGTGTGCAAAGTCTTTAACAGCTGGACATAAATACTAAATATAGAATTTGGGAGGAAAGAATTGTTTTGAAAGAGAGAAGTGTTGTACAGAAGTTGGCTTCATAATTTATCTCCTTATAACTCAGTGCCACAATTTAAGCACCTGTATCATATTATATTTTGTATCTTCCTTTTGTCTATTTCTTCTTGTGTAAATGAAGATAAGGGTGGTAAGAAAGAAGGAAATGAAATTAACTTGTATGTTAATCTAAGTTGAAAGGTTGCTTATAGATTCGCTTAACTAGTTCTTCAACCATGGGGTGTGCAAAGTCTTTAACAGCTGGACATTTGTCAGGCACTTTATAGATTGTTTTCCTTAACATTCACAAAGACCTTGCAGAGTGACATAAGCCTCTCACCCAGGCCACGCAGAGAGTAACACAGCAGAATCCATACTGATATCCATCTGACCACTGCTCATACATCCCACTCAGTAAAACAAACCGTCTTATGATAATTTATCATTCCCTTTCCTCTTTTTTCTCCCTCCCTTTATTGAAGAAGACTTTCAAAATCAGATTGTGTCCCTCAGGTGTGAGTCAACCCTGGTTAACACTTCTTTCTGCACACGGGAAGAAACAGGGCTTTATCACTGTCCACACTTGGAACCTGGGCCCTGTAATCTCACCAGCAGATCGCTAGCTACGCCTGTGTGTTTTATCAGACCTAGAGGCACAAAACCTCACACTGGCAAAAGAGATTCAGAAAAGCTACAGGGAGAGAGGTGTTTCCATGGTAGAGACAGCCAGCTTTTCCTCTCCTAAGGTGTTTCTGTGTAATTCCTTGATACTTAGGTAGGGGTTTTAATCCGAGGATCTTAGGCTTTCATAGAGCAAAGTCAACAAAACTGTCAGGACTCTGAAAAAGTAGTAAGTGACTTGTTCTCTGCAGAGATCAAAGGATGAGCTGTTATCAAAATGCACTGCCCAGAATAGGATTGCTCCCAGGTATCAAAGCAGCTCTGCCGGTCTGCCTTGCAAATGATTCTGTGCAGCGTGTTAACTTTCAGGTTGGTAAGAGCACATTCAAGCCCTTGGGGTCTTTGGATGTGGAGCTCAGGATCTGAATTCTGGAAAGGGAGAAAATAGGTAGAGGAGGACCCAGGCTGGGACAGAGGATATGCCCTAGCCTGACACGAGATCCCTGGGCCTATATGATCTAAATCTCACCTTTCAGGAAAGTTACATACACAGTCTGCTTTCAGGACTGAATTTCAGGAGCATGTTCTTATTTTCAGAGACTTAGAGGGGTATATCATTTCATTTCATTTCAAAAAATAAGCTGTACCTCAAGATTCATGTCTTCAGTCCTTCTTTTAAGACTAATAATTATAGTATCTCATCCACCTGGAGGAAAAGAAAAGGTATGTTCTCCATACTGCCGCTCCTACCATGGGTTAAATTTTTAGACATGCCTGCCCCTGAACTGCCAAGAGACTTCTAGCATGGACTGATGTGGAGCTCAGTTTCTTACAGGATATTAACTGATTCAGGATGCAAGAACAGGTGTTGGAGATGGGGTATGACTTCTGATTCAAAGCTATATTCCAGTCCTGGGAGTTCCAAGCTGCTCTTTTGTATACTGATGATGCTGGTGGTTTAGGACTCTACACAAGCTAATGCATAACTATATACCAAAATCAGCAATATCCTAGTGGTTTAACATACTTTAAAAATCTATTTATTTATTTGTTTATTTATTTATTTTGTGTATAAATGTTTCCCTATATGCATGTAATGTACCATGAGTGCAATGCCTACACAGACCAGAAGAGGGTGTAGGATCTCTGGAACTAGAGTTACAGATGGTTGTTAGCCACATATGGGTGCTGGGACCTAAACCTGGGCCCTCTGCAAAGGCAGCCACTGCTCTTAACCACTGAACCATCTCTCCATCCCCAGGTTAACATATTTTTAAAAATGCTCTGAGTAGAAGGCAAGGAATCTCAGCCTTTACAGCCAGTTAAATTTCATACAACCTAAATCGCACCCTACACACTAAGTCCTTCATGATGAAGTCCTCTCAGGTAGGTCATACACATAGCATGAGAAGCCATTTATAAACGTGCAAAGGTCTTATGTCCAAGTACGCTGCAGTCACAGCCTGGACACTCAGCAAAGCTCATCCACACCTCCACCATCGTCTCATTGTTCTCTGCTACCAAGGTCTCCCTACTTACAATTATTTTCAACAATGGTGCATTTTGGGAAATTAATGTGAGGTCTAATACTAGGAATTAGGAGGCCAAGTTTTGTGCCTTAGAATCTGGACTTATGCCTGTTTACCATGTAAGACCCAGATCTCTGTTGGTAGAACTAAGACATGCTAACAATTGCCATATGAGACTCATCAAAGCTTTATGAAACAACACAGTAAATTAAAAAGCAGATACACATCTAGGAAACAGGTTAAACATTGCTTTTGTAGTAGAAAATGGCCCCAAAGATTGTCATTCTGCTGACTACATTGCTCTACATCCCCCAAGTTTTTCATATACACATCTGTAAAAACAAAATAAGCTCATGGTTTCCTGTAAGAAATACAAAGGATTAACTTTTCTCCATGAATCAGAACAATGCCTAGCAAGTGTTCATTAGCAATACTATGTTTCTAATAATAGCAGCAGCAAGGCAAAATGATCTTCCTCTTCCTTCTTCCTCCCCCTCTTCCTCCCCCTCTTCCTTTCCTCCTCCTCCCCCTCCTCCTCCTCCCCTTCCTCCTCCTCCCCTTCCTCCTCCTCCCCTTCCTCCTCCTCCTCCTCCTCCTCCTCCTCACCTCAGGTCATTCATCCCTCACTGCACATTCCATTTGCCTGCAGAGCTTTGAAGAGATGTGGATGCCAGGCTCCAGCCTTAGCAATTCTTATTTGATTATTCTGGGAGAAGTCCCAGGCATTTGGTATTTTTAAAAGTTCCTTAGGTAATTTTAATGTCTAGCCAGGGTTGAGAACCACTGAGCTACAACACAAATTAATATACTTCATAACTCAGGCCAAATCCAATTTTCTAGAAGCAAAAAAAGAAAAGAAAAAAAACCTTTCCCAGACTCATCTTAATCAGGGGTCACCTCTATCACTAGTGATGGGAGATATCTCTACCCAATGTCAGAAGAGGATACTGATGGAGTATGTATGCTGACCAAGCAGGTGTAGTGAGCATCTGCTCCAAGCGGATGTGAGGAAACTGCCAAGGGCTGGGTTGGCTTACAGGCTTCCTGGGAAAGCACAAGCAAAAGTCACCTCCAAGCTTGCCCTAAACGTTTCCAAGACTCCAAAATTCCTTTCAAGAGTATTTCAGAATATACAGTTACTGCAAACAGTGTATTGTTCTCTTGAACCCCTTGTGCTTGGTACAGTGAGAAGCTACGAGGATAATCCCTCATTTGTCTAGGTTAACCAGCCGGGGAGGGGGTATATGCATTTCAGCAGTCCTAGTTCACACAGGATCCTCACACACGTGTATCTGTGAGATCTTGAAAGAAAGAAGGCCCCTGGAAAGTCTAAAGCAAAGATACTCTCTACTGGCATCTCAAAAGGGTATCTTTCCTCTATCCAGGCTGTGGAACTGGGGTAGAGAGAGGTAAGGAAACCTGGTCATCTTAGAAGAACCTGATGCCATGCCTCTGTGAACACAGTAGAGATCAGCACAGCCTTATAAAGAAACTGCCAGAATTGCCAACCTGGAGGATTTTTAAACAATACAATCAGAGCTATGTGGATTAAATACCAATGGCTGGTCTTATGTTGAAGGAAGAATGGAAAGGAGCCCCAGGTAAATGATGCAATGCATTCAGTAAGATGACATTAACAGAACCAAGTGTTGAGAGGGAGCCACAGAAAGCAAAGGTTCAGGATACAGAATCAAAGGACCTGTTCAGATCTCAGCCGTCCCTTTCATTGAGTGACCTTGGAAATATCACTTCATTTCCCTGAGACATAATGTCCCTATTTGTAACATGAAGACCTGAAGTCATAGTTATGAAAATTGGATATATTAAATGTACATATACATTTTAAATTAGGTTAAAATCGAATCTATTAGGTATAGAAAGTACAGCATCTTCCTGCAACATGGAAAATGTTCAATGAGTTGTCACCATTCCATTACGGTGGTCCCAGGGAGCTGCAGGGTGGGCTGCCCTACCACTGTGGATTCATTTGGCCATCATTGCTTTGAAATACTTGATGTAAAAAGCTCAGACTAGAAATTCATTCACATCATCACAAGAAATTTTGACAGCATAATTATCAACTGATACACATTTTCTGTATGGCAGTTGGGGTTAGCTGAAAAATGACTTGCCAAATTGTGTAAATTGTCCTTAGAATGTGTCGTGGCAATTCTGAATGAGGAACATGGTCACTCTTCTGATTTTGTTCAGTCTTATCACTTATATTTATTATTATAATTGTATTTATTATCCAGAAAAACAAAGGGTCTCTTGAAGCCAGTGAAACAACTTACGGTATGAAGGATAAATATGAATATAAATAATTCTTGATATTTTCCAATAAGATCTTGATATGCCCTTCTAAAATGTACATTTTTCCAATTATTTGAACTACCTACAGCAATGTGCTAATGAACCTGTACAACCTCAAGGGATATAATGTATTCTTGACTCTGAAATCTTTCATTAGTAGATCTATTTTTGTCTGAATTGGTCCCTGAAGAATAAAAACGTTTAAATTCCACTCCCCTTACAGAAACCACAATATGCATTAGTGTTGATGTCAAAAAAAAAAACAACTCAACACCATGTCAATGTGGTTCAAACACACACAATTCTTTTCAAAGCTCTTTCCCCGTTCCTTTGAGAATCGTGATCATAGATGATTGAAATCCTCTCCTTTTTCTGCAGGACAAGCCGTTTCACACAAGATTCTGGTTACAGAGCATACAGTCTCATGTGGCTGCATCTCCCCTGGGAGTCTGGGTCTCCAATAAGATACAGTTTATGAAGGAGTCACCATGGAAGCGACTGCCAAAGCCCCAGCTTTGTCCTTGCCAAAGAAATATGCTAATGTTCCAGTTTCCAGCACTAAGGTGGGTTGCATTTCTCCATGAGGTCACTGTCAGCACACACCAGCCACCATTAACCATGGGAAGTTTGTGCACTGAGTAAGACTCTGGTCCCTACATTTCTTTTAATTAGTGCAGTCCCTTTCTCCCCCAAAATCGCAATGGAGGGAAATTGCTTGCTCAGCTCTATTTAAGCTTTAATAAAACGATTTTCCACTGAACTAAAACAAATGGCCCTATTAATTACCAATACTTAAATATTTTTACGAAAACATCTTTTAAAATACCCTTACATGATTCCACAACCCATTAATAATGGTAATACTATCGTAACATTCTCAATCCTAAATGTGAAGATTGGAGTCTTCAAAGCACAGGAAGATAATATCCAAACGAAACTATTACCAGTTAAGGTTTAAAAAGTGACTTCCATTCCTAATGAAGCTGAAAAAATAAATTAATATCTTTCCATTTATCTCCAGCTTAAAAACACTGCCTTGTTTTACAAGTCGTTTCTTCATTAAATCTAAATATCCATGTGGGGACATTAAGACTGAATTTGTATAAGTAAGCTACTTTTGTAATCAAATGGTCAGCATATCATGATGTCAAACTAAGCATACATATGTATTATTTCCAAACAAGCTTAAGCAGTATTCTTGGTGATCGTATTGTATAAGCTCATATGCACGTACAAAGAGAGTATCAAAGATAGATGCAGTCTTTTAGGATTTTGTTTTCCTCCATTATATTCTTTCCCCTGAAGTAACTACTACAGCCAATTGAGCCAACCAGTGGACCATGGAGCGCTAATGGGCCTGCTTTCGTAGTTGATGTCAGCCTGTACACAAGCCTCTACTCAGCAGCTAGGTGAAGCCCTCTTCTAGTAGACCCAGACCTGTGGCGTCTGTCATAATGGCTGAGGCACTTCATCGTGTCTGTTTCCAGAATCATGCACTTGTAGTAAATGCATTGAAAGACAGAATGAAGATCAGAACCTACCCTATCAGAAACCAAACGGACCAGGCGGGAAAAAGTCAGCATGCTCACTGGATGATAGCCATGACTAGCCCAATACTCTAAGCCTAGGCAAAGCACTCTGTAGACCTCACCCCATTTGGATCCTAGGATAATGCTAGAAGCTAGGAGCCTTGTGTTACACTATAGGAAGGGAGGCTCAGAAGGGGTGGGGACCTGCACTTGTTGGACTGCTCATCAGCAGTTGCTCTGGAACTTTCTATCCCCTCTGCCCTCTGCCTCACTCAGAGGTTCCAGTCTGGGGCCTCAACATGGTATGAGAAACTGATCCCTTTCAGACAATGGTAGCCTAAACAGCGTGGGGTCTATGTCCTGTAAGCATACGGGCCACTCAGCAGTTAGATGTGACCTCAGAATGTCTGTCACCGCCAACCACGCAGCACAGATGAGAAGACAATGAGGAAGAACTGATAATTCCAGGAGCTCAAGGGGCAGCCTAGTACTTAGGGCTGGCAAGAGGGGGAGGTAAGAAGGATCAACTTTGGTAGGACCCCCATCCCAGACATCCCAGATTCAATTCTGAACTATTACTGGCTACTGTTCTATTACAGTGATGCCAGGTAACTGCAGGGTGGCTGCCCTACCAGTATAAACCCATTTGCCAAATACTTGATATTAAAAAGTTAATTTGAACTAAAAATCCACTCACATTATTGCAACAAATCTGGACATCATATTTGTCATCAACATAAAAAGAAATCACTGCTTAGATCTTTACCTTTCAATTGCTGCACATTTTTTTTGAGCGGTGGTTGTGATTAGATGAAACTGACCCCCCCCCAACTGTCCTTGTCCCAATCCCTAGAATCTGTGAATATTATTTTAAATGTCAAGAAGGATGTTATAGATGAAGCTAAGGGTCCTGAGGGAGACAGGTCATTCCAGAGGGTCTGGGTGATGCGGTGCGATCATGAGGGGCCTTTTAAGAGCCAGAGTCAGACAGACATGACAGGAGCAGAGGGTGCAGTGTTATGCTTTGGAGTGGGCCCACAAGCCAGGGAACGCGGGCAGTCTCCTGACATTGGAAAAGGCCAGAAAACAAAATTCCCTGAGATCCTCCATGAGGAAAAAAACACTGAGGACAAGTTGTTTGAACCCATTAAAACTTATTTCGAACTAACTCTAGGATACCGATTTTGTGTTATTTAAGCCCCTGAGTTGCTGGGAATGTGTTTCAGCAGCAACAGTAGATTAACCTCATTGTTGAATGTCTTCTTTGTTGTCTTTTTGTAGGCACAAAAATTCTTAACAAAGCCAATTCTCAAAAATCTGGAGAAATGACCCAGCTCAGGGCCTGAATGAGCATTTCAGCAGGAAATCTGACAAAAGGTCAGTGTTCCAATTCTAAGTTTCAAGCTATTTATTTATTTGCTTTGTGTGTGTGTGACAGAGAGAGAGAGAGAGAGAGAGAGAGAGAGAGAGAACACAAACGTGTGAATGGGTACATGCTTGTGCAGAGGCCAAAGAAGGACATCAGGCATCTTGCTCTTACTGTCTTAGTCCCTTGAGACAAGGTCTCTCACTGAACTTGGAACTAGGCTGACAGCCCTCAAACCCCAGTGATCTGTCTCTGCCCCCTATAACCCTGAGGTTACATGCTTACCTGTGACCATATCAAGCTTTTTAAAAAATTCATGTTTTGATCATTTCATATATTACTGCTATATTTACATCATTTCTACCTCTTCCTCTCTCCTGTCCAACTCATCCCACAATCCCCCCAACTACCTCAATTCTATGACCTCTTCTTTGATTATTATTGTTGCATAGATAGATAGATGACAGACAGACAGACAGATAGGTTCTACTAAGTCCACTTAGTGGTGCTTGTGTGTACCTGTGTTCAGGACTGATAGATTGGGATTGGATAACCTGTCAGGGAGCTTGTCCCCATAGTAAACTGCTTCTCTTTCCCTCAGCAGCAAAGGAAATACCTGCAGCAGAGTCAGTGATTGGGCCGCAATAACTGGTTGACGAGTAGCAATGTTAAGAATAGACCTAAGTGTTCATTCTAATACTACATGGCATATTAGAACCTAAGTGGTCAAAAGTTTCAGGCTTCATCACCTATGTACTCTCGAGACTTGAATTGGAATGATAGGGCTTCTCTTACATCATCAAACCCTTTCTCCAAAGACAAAAAAAGATCATCGAGAGAATTCAAAACTATACGCTTCAAACATTGAAGACAAGTCCCAAAGACAGAACTCAGAGTATTCTGAATGGCTGAATGGAGAGGTGGATGGCTGCAGAGAGAGCTCAGCTGCTAATTCAGATGATCAAGTTTTAGCATTGACCCATCAATGTCAACCTCAGTGAATGAATCAAACACATATAAACCCAGTCCTGTGAATAAATGCTACTGAAATATTACATATCTGGAGAAGGACGGGGGTGGAGGAGGCACAGGCAGAAGCGGAGGCAGGACAGCAGCTACCTCACACACTGAGGACTAATCACGGTCTCTTCTAAGCCAGGCATTGTCTGGGGCCCCAGTGTGGGCTTTCATAGTGAGGCATCACAGACTAGCTGCTGACAGTACGTATTTCTTTCTCATAGCTTCAGAGGCGGCATGCCAGAGTGGGTCCGTTCTGTGAGGATTCTCTCTCTTCCTGACTTGTAAACAGTCACCTCTCTGGTGGGTCCCCACATAGTGAGACGGAAAAACCTCTGCTTTCTCTTCCTCTTCTTATAAAGGCACTGATTCCATTATGGGGGGCCCCATCCTCAAGATTTCATCTAAACCTAATTATCTCCCAAGTGTGTTACTTCCAAATACTGTCACATTATGGGGGAGATTTAAACACATGGATTTTAGGGGAACACACAAATACTTAGTCCATAGAGTTTGTAGTAGAAAGTGACAAACAATAAATAATTACAAAATTGTGCTAAGTTGGAGAAAAAGTGAAGTCTGAGGTGGTATGAGACAGAATAGATGAGTCCAAAGACAGAAGAGGCAGAGGTAGAAGGACAGAAAAAGCATCACTGAGATAGGGCAGCCTGTGTTGAAACCTCGTATCAGTGGCCACTCGGAGGGACGAAGGGAGACTGGAGGAAATGCTTGCTTGAAGTAGACTCAGGTACAGCCTCTATGAAGGAGCAGCCCCTCAACTGCGCCAGCAAGAAAAGGGCAGAAGACTCTGGTCACAGTGTGGCACCGAGCTACAGGCAGGTATCTGCATGTGCACGGGACTACAGGATGCTGAGTCTGGGTTAATGATGTCCTCATGACTTTGAAACCAAGATCAGAAGCTGTAATCTCATTTAAGAGATATTTGAAAGTTCAAGGGACTCTGGGTACATCTACTATGAGCTACATACATAGAGACCATTAATGTTAACTTGGGTCACCTCTGCAGAAGATCTTTGGGATCAGGATGGAGAAACTCTCCTCTTTCCCAAGGAAGGAAGTTGAGTCCAAGATCATATGGCCAGATGGTGTCAAAGCTAGACTTGGACTTGGGTGTAAGCTCATGGAATTTCTGATCCATACATGGAGTTCTGTGCATGGCAGGGAAGAGGTAGATTGGAAGGTTTCCTGAGGGTACCTGTGTGTGTATAAGTACCATCTATGTGAAATAGGAGGAAGGCTGAATCCAGAATCTTGATGGAAGAAGTTTTCGGGGAGGGCTTTGGCAACTTCCAACAAGGGACGAAATCCTTTCTGTGCGATAGATCAACTCTTATATGAAGGCTGGTGTCAAAGCACACTCATTTTAAAATGGATACAAATACTCTTCTGGTTCTATCTCTGTTTCCATCTTGATGAGTATCTGAGCCATGGCTTGGGGCCACTGGTAATGAATATCTGTGTCTATATCCTAACAGAATCAGTTATAAGTTATCAGCTATAAGAGAAATGATTTGTCACTTGCCAATTCTTCTCATGCTTTGGGAAAAATGAGAGAGAGAATTACACTACTGGGTATTTCAAATAAAATGATATGCATGTGAATGAGCTATTTGGAGCTGCTCCTGAATGCTGTGTCAATTTAGCAAGTACATGGACGAAATGGGTTTGATGGTCCTGCCAGACTGACACAGATGCTATGGTGCAGACACAACTAGCCAATGTGGGATTAGCTTTCTCATAACTGTTCAAGTAACACAAGGAAGAGATCACAGTTTCTTCTTTACGAGGCCTTCAAATGTAAAACACAACTTTTAATAGAGCAGCAGAAATTACTCAAGCCATCCGGAACAGTGGTCCTCACAAAATGAATTAGCAGTCTAACATGGACCTGAAGTTGTCTACTCAGAGTACATTTCAGTCTTCACTGATGGCTCTCCTTTTCTCATCATCTCGCATTCTATGTGACGAAAGTTTTAATAGGACTTAGGTATGGTTTGTGATTCACAGAATATTAAAAGACAAAGCCAGAATCTTTTACCTCTGGGTTTATCTGTATACATAAACAAAAGAAACAAACAACAAGAAAAACATAACAAAGGGTCCAAACAAACAGGCACTTACAAATCAGAGACTCTTTACCAAACACAAGGTAGGCAGGAAGAAAAATGTGGGTGTTAAAACCAAGGCATTCCTGAGAGTCATCCACTTACTTAACTAGAGGTGATGTTGAACAAGGTCTTAAAAAGTTCTGAGCTTCGGGGCTGAGGACTGTAAGTTTATCTCTGATAAACTGCCTAGTCATCTCTGATGACTGCCTAGCACACATACAATAAAGCACAGCTCTCATGATTATATTAAAAATAGAGTCAATTATAAGACATGCTGCATTAAATAAAACCTCTTCCAAATAATCATACATAAGCATCAGCCTAGCACTCAAAGATGTATCCCTCATTAGATACCCTAGAATAGATGGTCACAGTCCCTTCCACATTTTTTCAGGATTTATGATGGGAAGTTATACCTGAGCATGAATGCAATATAATTTGTAAAACCCCTTGGCAGAAATTGAGTTTTCCTGTACTTACATTATTATTCTATAAACAATGTGTAACATGGGTCATAAATTCTCTTTAGCAGGTAGTGGATCGGTTTCTTTCTAGCAAAGTTTTAATCTTATCTTTTGACAAAATGAGTTAAGGAAATGTTTCTCACACCCAGCAAGAGGAGTCTTTCCTAAAGACTTCGCTGACTTAAATTCCTCATCGCTTGGAAAATGTTAATGGCTTTCAAAGTCACAGTGAGTCACTCACTTCCGAAGCAGTAAAGAGTAAGTCTGAGGGTAGAAGCAGATCCAGGGCTAGAGGCAAGGCAGGCAGGAGCTCAGCTTGAAACCCAGAGTTCATCACTGCATCAAAACAAACAGTGCTTCCTGCTTTTCAGGGCTTTGAGGCAGAAACTACATTGGTGAATTCTGAGTATGTTCTAGCCGAAGTACATTTCAACTTCCCTGTTGGAAAAGGCACTTTTGTTAGAAAAGGTTTCCCATCAGTTGAGTCGATCAGTGCCTAGTAGGACAAACTTACAGCTCAGCAGAAGGCAGAGCTTTTAGTGAAAGGGGAGACCTGGCTGGGAACTGGGCTTCTGAGTACAGCATTTTCTTCATGGAGGTGATAGGCTGGGACTAAGTATCCTCCCATGAGAGATTAAGTAGAAGACTCCTGTGCTGGCTGGACTGCTCTGGGGAGATCGCCTGACCTTCCTTCCAATTTTCAAATCCAGAGACTCCCTGAAGGTCTTTTAGAGCAAAGTAGGCAATGAAGTGCTCACCTTTTCCAACTGACCTTTTTAATGTCTAGCTTTCAATCACTAGTAAGTGTGGATAATATAAAAATAGTATTGATATCAAAGACATTTCAACATGCTTGTGACTCTCTCAAGCATAGAATTTGACAATGAAATGGCTTTATCCATGTAGGTAAACATGTATACACAAAGTTTAGCACTATTTTAAAAAAAGAAAGGTAGAGATAGAAAGAATAAACTAGTTAATATAAAAATGAGTTTTTCTTTTCAGGAATGACTTCTTTAATAGACTTCCTTTTTATGTTTTGAACTGCAGACCAACAGAACATAGTCAGTGTCCACTGTGATGATAGAACAGGTACCATATGCAGATGAAGTTATTGGATTAGAGGACAGAGGAACTGAAACTAGGGACTAGGGAGGTGGCTCAGTGGTTAAAGTTCTTGCTGCACAAGCCTGAAGGCCTAAGTTCAGATCACCAGCACCCACATAAATTAAACCAGGTATGGCAGCATGCATCTATAACCCCAGCACTGGGGGGATGGAGAAAGGCAGATCCCAGGAGCTCATCAGCCAGTCAGTCTGACCAAATGATGAGGTCCAGGTTACATGTGAGACTGTCTCAAAAAGTAAGGTAGAAAGCAATGAATATGCCCAAAGTCAACACCTGACCTCCACATATGCACACACAGACAAGCACATATGTGTACACACATGAATATATCACATGCACACACACAAAATAATTGAAATTACAGTAAAGCACAGAAGGAGTGAAGGATTCTTGATAATGATTTCATAACAGAAGTTTCAACAAGGGAAGAGCAAAGTAATAGATTAAGCAGTAAGAACAGGACTGCCTCCTTGTAGGAGTTGTACATGCCAGAATCAAGCAAATCCATCACACGAGGAAGAGGAGGAGGAGGACGAGGAGGAAAAGGAGAGGAGGAAGAAGAGGTGGAAGAGGAAGAGGAGGAAGAGGAAGAGGTGGAAGAGGAAGAAGTGGAGGAGGAGGAGAGAAAGAAGGGAATAGATTATGCTTTGTGAAGGTCATAAAAAGATAAATTACAGGAGTGTATGCAAATGCTTTTACATGCAACAGAGAATAATTGAAGAAGCCACTCATCAATGGAAGAAAATATTTCATGACAGTGCAAAGAGGCACTGGAGCAAAATAAACTTGTAAGGATTATAAAAATAATAATGCAGGTTCATAAATAATACGAGAAATTGAATATGCTAATGAAACCACAGTGAGAAAAGCTAGAAATAGAGAATGGAATTATATTAGCTCTTCAAAGCAGTGGAAAATTGATTTATAGGCAGGGATCCCTTGATCTCTCCTCAGGTGGAGAGAAACGGAAAAGGGGCTCACGTTGCTGATGCACCTGTCTGAATCACAGGCGAGGCAATTCTGTACATACAGATCTCTACCTCGAGCTTCAGGTCCTTGCAGTCGTGCCCTCTGGTAGAGAAGGTCAGAGGTCAAAACATATTTCCAGAAAGGAAGAAAGAAAGAATAGCAGGGCCAGGCCAGATCTGGAACAGGCTGGTTCCCCTCTCACAGAGCTAGCAGCCTCCTTGCTAGCAGGACCACTCATCTTCCCCCTGCCACAAGTCAGCAAGTTAATAAAGACAAGGATTCTGACAGCATCTTTCACAGCAGTGAGAGACATAAAGTGTGGAACCTATCATAGATTTTTTAAAGTTAATATTAATCTTTTCAGTGCTGGGACTCAAACACAGGGGCTCACAAATGCTAGGCAAGTGCTCTATTACTGTCTTCCCAGTCCATAGGATTTTTTTTTAGTATGTTATGTCATATAGAATAATTAATACGGTCCTAGAAGCCTTCTGTTTGTCTATCATCTATGTCTGTAAGCACTTGTATAAACATATACACATTCCAAAGATAATGTCACATAAAGCTGTTAACAGACATTTGTGGGAAAAGACTCATTCTGTTCTAAAATAAGTTTCGTGTGTATTCTCCAAATCATCTGAGACAGGCTTACAAATTATTTGTTCCCTCACCTGAAATATCTTTAGCCTCTTTTTTCACCCATCCAAATTTAAGATATTATACCTCATCTTTTGTAAATTTATTTTCCAGAACTCTAAGCTCCTCTGGAAGAAGAGTGGAGATTATATGTGTATGCACAAAAATTGTGCATATAATATGTATATATTGAAATTATAGTGTACATATATTTCAGCAAGAAGAGAGTAGGTCTGTGCAGGCCCTGGGGTAAAGACCAAGTTGAGAGCTTCCAGTTCACCCTGGAATGTACCAGGTGTGAAATAAGCAGGTACAAGGAGGTGTTTTCTGTCTTTAGAGTCTTTATGCTAAGTAAAAAGTAAGTGGTTTGAAAACAAAACAAAAACATAAAAAAATTAAGAAAACACCCAGCTTCTCCCTATATGATCTAACACCACATTAAAAATGTATTTCAACCTGAAGATTCATTCCTTTCTACACTGTCTGTGAATAGCACATCCCCACACCCTAAAAGACACTTGAAGGATGACGTCAAAAGCGAATCCTTCTGTGACCTCGCTCCAGGAGTCATTTTGAGCATCTATTCTGATCACCAATGCAACAAACATGCCCTACATATCAGGAGAGAGACCTGGATTTTGAATCAAAGAAGGGCTTTCTCCACACCATGAGATAACCCTCTGACGGTACTCAGTCTCAAATGTGTCACACCAGACAGTCACAGAAGTACTGTGTACTGTTCCTACTTTACCAGGATATTCAAACGACATTGACAGTTGAAGTTTTAAAAGTTTGAAGTCAACGTCATATTCATAGTTGGGACTACCACGTCTGGACCTAAAAACTGCAGAATATAAGATTTTTTAAATTGACTTACCTCAACTTTAAATCTTTTTTGAAGAAAACTATTCCTATAATATGAACCAAGTTTATAAATATTCTTTTTAGAACTTAGAGATGAAATATGTATCAGGCTTTCGTGACACTGTTTGGCACTGAGGGTAAAGCAAGAGGAACCAGAGAAAAGGTCATAGGTATGCTTCATAGCTCTGGACACTAAACCTAGAAGACCCTTTTCTGGTGACAATCCTATCCTTGGCTGTGACTACCATTTGCAAGATCTTCAGACACACTCAGTGATAACTACAAATTATTATATCAATCCATGGTACTCCCAATCAATTCCTGTAGAGTACTCTGGGTCTCAGAAGCCAGAGGGTACATCTGCTGTACACAGTCTCATTCAAATATGTTTCACCCAACCCAGACTCAGACTTCTCAGTTTTCATCCAGGTGGTAGCTGTTAGTCTGGTGAACATCCCTGTCTACCCACAGGAGAAACCACTGTGCTGTTGTTTCTCAATCACCAGTCTCCAGGGCATGGACCAGACAGAAAAAATAAACAAAGGCAGAGAAACATGATGTGTCTTCCTCTTAACATATCTGGGATGTTTTGTAAAGAGTAAGAGCATTTTAAAGATTTGTGAAATTGGGTCCCACTTCACCATTCACAAGGGTCAAACGATATCCTTTCCCCAGATTTCACTGGGGTTAAGATGCCTATGATCAAGTCCCAGAGCAAGCAGTTTATGCTCTAAGTTGACTCTGCACCTGCCCACACCGTCTAAGCACACTTAGGCTAACTGCCTGACTAAAACCAGGGAAAAGGCAAGAGATCAGCAGGACAGCACTTATAGTATAAGTAACAACTGAAGCATGTGATCAACTCAGCTGTGATGAAGAGGTGCATGTGTGTACTTGGGGGGAAAAAACACAGACAGTACTCAGTGGGAGAGGAGATGGCAATGGAAAAGGTCCACATGATATCTCTGTGGTTCTCCATGAAACAGTCTTACAATTTGTCATGGAACTTGTGGTTGAATGTCAATATTCTGTTCATTGAATGTGTTTGCCAATTTCAATATTCTTTTTACCAAGATTCCTGTAGAGATGATAAAAAAAAAAAAAAAACGCAGCCTAACATGACATAATAGTATAGCCACATTTTCTCCTTCAAATGAAAATAGATGTATATTTTATATGTGTTTGTATAATTAGGTTCTCATTTCCAGGGTTTCTTTAGTAATTTAATTATAACTCAGAATGTTATATCTAGGACTCGAGGAGGAAAAAAGGAAAGTCAGTGATTGGACCATAGTTATGGAGTTTAGATGCAAATTCTCAGTGCTCCCGTTATGCACACCAACCTGAAATATAGCTAGGAGAAGTCTATGCCTGCGGTTTTCCTTTTCTTTAATTAAGATTTTATTCATTTTTATTTTATGTGTATGAGTACTTTGCTTGCTTGTAAGTGCACCATATGCACGCAAGACCTGCAGAAGCCAGAAGAGGGCACTGGATCCCCTAGAACTGGAGTTACAGATGGGTGCTGGGAACTGAACCTGGGTCCTCTGTAAGCCCAGCAAGGGATCTTAACCACTAAGCCATCACTCTGGCCATCCCTTTTTTTTTGAAATTTTTCTGTTCTACTTAGCTCAAAGGCAGTACTCATAACCACATCCACTAACTTGGGTATAAATCCTTTATTACACAAGAGATGGCATGTGGGAGCCCCCAAACCCCAGTCCCATTTCCTAAAAATGCAGCCACTGCTGGGTCTCTGATATTTTTTATATCTAATGGGAAACTAATGTTAAGGGCCCTTGGATAAGTTGCATTCTGGCAAGTCCATTCTCTCTGCAGCTGCTTTATACCAAGAGAACGTTATCCAAACCATGACATAACTTTATACTGCATGATGTTATGCTGATGGATGTGGCACTACTTTTATTTCGTATGAATCATTCTTGTGTTTCCCTTATTTACCTGATAGAATATTAAAATGTATTTTTCAAAGTTATAAGCAACTTGCCCAAGTTGTAGAAAGTTGGAATTGGTTCCCTAAATAACAAAGGACGAACTGCTTCCCCTGTTCAGTGACTCATACGGTCCCAGGGCTGCCCTAACGCCTTCCGGGTTAAGCGTGCATGACTAACATTCATGCACCATCCACCATACGTGGCCACATCTTACACGTACTCTCCACTCGGCTTTCTAGTCACTCTCATCATCCCCTAGGAGTCCCTGTTTCTTTGCAGCATTATGATCATCAGTGAGTAAAAGGAACGCTCGTGCAAAACCGGACGTGCTGCTGTTTGCCTGTGATGGAAATATGAACCTATCCACTGCCAAAGCAGCTTCCGTGTTCCCATCCCTCCCAACTCCATCCCCCTCCTCACTGAACGGAGACCGCCAGTCGTTACTTGCTGACTCCAGATAAGTCTCTTTCCAGGTGAGGAAAGATCTCAGCTAAGCACATGGAGTTCCTGCTTTCCTGTAGGTCCCTGCGGGCCTTCGCCCCCTGGCCTTCACAAGAGAGGGGCCCATCCTTACCCAGAATACCTGCTGCAGCTCTCTAGAAAGTAATTCTTCTCTGTATTATGGGGAATGCTCAGAGACCACAAGGAAATTGCTGGGGGAGATTCCAGACAAATCCCTGCAAGGTCGCCATGCTGCTAAAGAATGACACCTCTCCCCACCCTCCAAGCACACTGAAATCTGGAAAGCCCACCAGTGGAGAAGCACAGTGCCAATTGCAGTAGCTCAACAATGCAGACTTCTGAAGTACTTTCCTCCCTTTAATGTCTGCCCTCTAGGTCTACATTCTTATTACACCGAGATTGCACAACACCCACATATTAACCTCGGTTAACCAGGAAACAGAGCCTTTCCTGCCAACTACCCGCTCACTCTTGCTCCCACCTGACATTTCTACTACAATATGTTTGTCTAGAATTTTCTAACAATGGCTTCTCCCCAGACATAGTAACAGTACAATTAAGAGTTGATCCTAAATGAATGATATGGTCTGAATGCTTGTATCCCTCCAAAATTCCTCTATTAAAACTAGCCTATAGGGTAAAGGGATGAAGGGAACAGGCCTTTGGAAGGTGATTAGGTCCTGGAATCTCTGTCCTTATGAATGGCATTAGTGACCCTTCTAACAAGGGCACCTATTTCACTTTACCTCCCTTCTCACATATGAAGAAAAAGCAAGCAGAATCTTCTAAACCTCATTGTGGGACTTCCCAGCCTCCAAAACTGCAAGCAACAGATCTCTGTTGTTTATGAACTGCCCTGCCTAAGGAACCATATTACAACAACCCAAACAGATTAAGGCAATGGGTCACTGGTCTTTTCCAACATACTAGGACTGTGTACCTTTAGACTGTGTGCCATGCTGGCAGGACTGCAAGTAAACTGGCGGAAAGCACATTCAGAGGACGTCTCATTTTCAGTTCTACCAAAAGAAAAGACAGAGTTGCAAAGTTCTTCCGGGGTCTGTGGAGTCATATCTTTACTGTCTGTGTTCATGCTAGAAGTGCTCAATCCTTGCCCCAACTCCAACACTCGACATCTGACATTACTAAGAAAGAGGCTGGGTGCCCAGCTCCTGGCAAGGAAGGAGGAATGTGGTGGTTGGAATGAAAAATGTCCCCCAGAGGCTCAAGTATGTGAACACTTGGGTCAGTGGATGGTGTGGTTTTGGGAAGATCATGAAATCCCTAGGAGGAGAGGTCTTGCTGGAGGAAACGTCACGAGGGGCGGGTCTGAAGTTCATATCCATATCCCAATTCCAGTTTCTCTCTCTGCTTCCTGTGCCCACTTGAAGATGTGGACGCTCAGTTTTCTGCTCTGGCTGCTTCCTGCTGTGACCCTTCCACCATGGACTCTTATCCCTCTGGAACTGTAAGCCCAATAAATTCTTCCTTCTATAAGCTGCCTTGATCACAGTGTTTTATCACTGTAACAGTGACGTAACTAACATGGGGAAATGCTGGCTGTACTATTTCTAAGTCATCTTTTCCTAATTCAATCAAACTGACCTTATCCTGAAGACCACAGGCTTGTTTTTTTTTTTTATTTTTTATTTTTTTCAGTCAATTACATACCACTGGCTATTTAATCATATGAGATACCTGTTAGAAAATAGAGATGATTGCTATACTATGGAGATATTTTACATATATCTAGAGGGAAGAACACCTTCTCAAATATTACCTCATGGTTTTAGGCACATAAGGAGCGGGGAGGTGTTCCTCAGAACAGGAAGCATTCGTGGCTTCCTACAGTAATCCTGTACCAAAGAACAAATAGCTTTGGGAAGATGGTTGTCTTCATTTGCTCAGATATTGAGTGAAATTCCTTGGTAGATTCCACGTTTGGGGTAACGGTAGATAAAGGAGGATGTGGTTCTGACTCTTACAGATCACAAGGCCTACAGAGGTTCAGACACAGGTAAACAGGTAACTTTTACCTGGTGTAAAAACTGGAGTCTGGGGGGAATCTCAGCAGAGGAATAACCAACTCGGGTTTGTAGAGGCCAGAAAGACTTCCTGGGAAGGATGTTGCCTGTGTTTTAATGAAAAGGATAAGCTAGAATTAAGACAGAGAAAATCACATTCTAGGCAGAGGGGACAGGTGGGAAGCTCCTACCACCACCACAATTTTGTGCTTCTGGACTCTGAATATTGCCTGTCCTCATTCAAATGGATAGAGAGAAGATGGACTTGGCTTTCACTTGATACACACTACTATCCAGTGCCGTAAATTCCCTGGTTGAAAATCAGTAACTCTGAGAATAGGAGCCTCCATGTAACATAAACAAGGCTAAGCTCTCTTCCTGTACTGTAATTACTTAAACATACACTCAGATCCAAGCAGGCACCACAGGCCTTGGCAACAGGAGAGTAAATAAGAGATTAGTATTTAACAGGATATGACATGTGTTTTCAATAGATCCAGTGTAATTTATCTCTTTACACGGACTGTCACTTTTTCCCAAAGGAAAAAGATCAGTGGTTTTCATCCACTTTTGTTTCTAAACATCTTAAACACAATGTTCCTGACTTTCTTTTAGGATCTTTCTTAATAACAACATGGATATTTGTCACAGATTCATAACCACGCTTTCACTTTAAAACATCCTTTCAGAGAGATAGGAATACTGGAATATTAGGTTTAGGATATTTAGAAATAAAGGTGGGTAAAGACAACTGATTTTTTTTTCCTTTTCTGGAAAAATTAAAGACTCTGGTTTTTGGTTTGCCTGGTTCCTTTAGCCTCTAATCAAACCAACACCCAGAGTCGTCTTAGGAGTCTTTGCCTTTTGTATGAACAAAAGTAGAAAGTCACAGTTGGAAAACTTTCACAGCCACATGCAGCCTGGGCCTAGCTCACTTGACCTTATCAGGGGCAGCAGCCACAGCAAACGCTCAGGGTGCACCAGGCACTCGGTTTCATCCTTTGCTGTTCTCTGAATTATAAGCCAACATTCTTAACTTTGCTGGTTTCACCCACATGTAGAACTAACTCAGGAAAACCTCACAAACCCAAGTGTCCTGATGGACTCCACTGAAGCCATCAGCCCACTTCAAGAAAGTCCAAGTCACAACCATCTCAGTTCTACTGACTAAAAGGACAGTGTGGATCAGCATTTACCAATGTTAAAGGCTTCCTCACTGAGGAGAAAAGCTTACCAATGGAGGTCCTTAGTATGGTCAAATTTTCATTCAGCTGAACATTCAATAATAATATATAAGTATACATATGTACATAGAAAGTTACATGAAGGGGAATTTAAATGGTAATGTTTCTTTTTTTAGTAATTAAAGCAATATCTGTGAATGAATGAATTTGGGGGAATTTTTAATTCTTTTTCTTGATTTTTTTTCTTTTGTGTGTACTTCCTAAATCAGCTTTATGATGGGAATGATTTGCTATCAATAAATACCATGTATTAAGAAATCTTTATATGTATATATGTTTATATATAACTTTTTTTTAAGGAAAGAAATCAGGGTAATACAAAGTGGTGACTGTCTGGACTGTCCTTGGGCTGCATTCCAGAGACAAGCGATGCTAACTATCTGTGACCATGACCGTTGCTCAGATGTCCAGGGGGAGAGGAGCCAGCCAGTAGAGTACACATTAGGCTATCCAAGAAAGGGTCATGGACCGTGAGTCACTGGCTTCAGAAAAATGGGTTCTAGAACGCCATGATGCTATTTAAAGGGCATCTCACAATGTAAGTATCTAAGGCAGAAGCTTGGGGGCTTTAGCCTGCTTAGCTCCAGTCTAGTGCCTCACCCATCTGCAAGACAGAGGGGAGGAATCCAGTGCCTCTGTGCTGAGGACCTCTTCCACGCGGGACAACGGGAACAGGGAGAGCAGACATTATGGAGGAGTAAGACCAACGAGACCACAGTGACCCTTCATCCTGACTTCTCTCTAATCCTGCTACACTTCAAGATGTTCACCGAGACATCTCACAGAACGACATGATCATAACTTTTGGTACTTTCTGCCTCACTGGGAACTGTCTTGGGTTGCCCTTCAGAATCATAACTAGGCCACTCTAGCTGAGTGTTTATTTTCTTTAAAACAGTGAGGCAGAGGCTTTCTTAGATGCACTGTGCTAGCCTAGAGGCTCAGGCTGGGCTGGAGCTGGTGTGTTTTTGTGGTTCATTTGTTTTTCCTAGGCTGGAATGCACTGGTTTGTCTTGGACTCTTGTTGATTCTGTTTATTTAGTGTCAGAAGGTGGCTATGGCCTAGATACATGTGTAAAGTAAACTTCTTGACGACCAAGCATAGCAGGACAATTAGGCACAGAACCTCTAAATAACAATATTCTATCGAAAATAAGGCTGCTTTCAAGCTACGCCCATGGAAAGAGGTCATTTTGTTGTTGCTATTACTCTTGATATAAATGATACAGAATAGATTTGAAACAGCACAAGTTTCAAATTTTATTTTAGGTAATATCTATTAATACTTCTTTTCAATTCACAGAGAAAATATATTATTTTTCATTTATTTAAAACAACTTGATGTCTATATTCGAAGGAGGAGGTTTATGTAGCTTATTAAGGACTTTTGTTTCATTTGGAAGGTGACTGTCTTGTTTCCTTGGGGCTAGGATTAGTTGACCTAGGGCCTCAACCACCCTGAGCATGAACTCTAACCCTGGGCTGCACCCCTGGACCAGGAGATGAATTTTTAAACAAACTGCTTTTTGATATTTTAAGTCTAAACACATAGCCTTTGCTTTCTCAAAATATTCTAAACTATTACAAGGTTGTAAATAAGATTTCAAACAAAATGGAAAATGAAACTTCGTGTTTGATTCAAATTTAAAAACACTTAGGGCTCTCAAAATCCTTAACAACCAAGGAAGGATAGGCAAAACAAACCACCATGATGAAGGTAAGGAGCAGCCAGGCTACCCTCCCTGGAGGCCTGAACATCTTCTGGGATCTCCTAACAAGTACTACACTTTTTCTCTGTAATTCACTTTTTTCACCAAACAGACTCTCCCCAAGGATGTGAACAATTTGTTTTCAGACAATCCCTGGGTTTTACAATCGGAGCAATCATGCCATTGCAGATAAGCAAATTTATTCACAGAAAGCTTGGCTCCCCTGACTTGGGTCCTAGGGGTCACTCTGCCAATCTCTCGATTTCTTTACTCCATGGCAAATTTCAGAGCCAAGACTCTGTCCAGAAGAAGGTTTAAGAAAAGCCTCAATTCATGCCCACTGAATGAGCCCAGTGAGAAGTGTTTATCCCAAATCACTCCCAGCTTTCCTATCAATCTTCTGTACCAGTGGACATTAACTGCAGATAATTTACCAAGAACAGTGTCCCTGTGTTGGGGGAAAGCTGGAGTCTCTGAAAACCACTCACTACAAAACTCTCTTTGGGACAAAACTACTACTTTCTTCATAATATGTGCATTTTCCACTTTTTAAATAAAATTTTCATGAACCACGTGTGGCAGGCATTTTCCAAGGTAAGCTTCTTACTCCTTCACGTCCTGATATCCATGTCTTCGTACATGGGATGCCAGGTACCCCCGAAACCATCCACACAGGGAAGGGCTATTTTAATGAGGTCAAAGGTGACATGGTGTAACTGGACGGCAAACAATTTACATCAGGCTTAAAACTGGATGCCGGACAGCAACTGTATCACAGACATCCATGAGAACAAGGAACTATGGGTGGCCTCTGGCCAAGAACCTGTAGGGAATTGAGATGCTCAGTGTAGAATCTACCTGTACCTAAATCCTGCCAATGACCACCAGAGCTTGGAAGTGGACCCTCCCCCAGGAGAGCTCAGATTACCAAACCCAGGTGGCACCTCCATGGAAGACATGTAGAACTGACCACCAGGTAAGTTATGCCAGACTCCTGACACAGGGACTGAAATATAATGCATGGGTGTGGTTATAATCTAGTAAGTGTATAGTGGAACTATTATGTAATAATAGATAGGGAGAAGATCATCCTGAAAGTCAGTCAGAGGTCAGAAAGACCTGAGATATCTGCATCCCTTTGATATCCATGTGCTAGCCCTGTTGCTGAAGCATAGCCTCCCACCAAAGAGCAGACTTGTCAACTCATTTCACTGAGAGCCACTGACTGCTGGACACAGGCTCCCTCTTAAAGGTGCCACCTGTTCTTTCCATTTAAACTACCTGCTCATCAGAAGACACACAGACTTCTAGATTTTCATTATTAGAAGGGACCTTCACAACTATCCTGGCAATTCTCTAAATCACACCTTCACATACATCATACTCACTGTGCCAGGCACTGATCTGATCTTGCTGGATAGAGAAATGGTGACACATGTTTCCTGATCTTGGAAGGCTCACAGTCAAATGGAGAAAAGACATGTGAAAAGGAAACACGAAAGTCAAACCAAACAAAGAGTACCAAATGCGGGCAAAGACATGAATCGGAACTCTCATACATTGGTGAGAGTGGAAAGATGGTACAGGCACTTTGGAAAATTGGCAGTTCCTTAGAGAATGACACATGCCTCTACTCCATGACCTAGTGAGTGCACATTTAGGTATTTACTCAAGCAAAACGAAAACACGTGTCCTCAGGAAAAACTTTTGTACAAGAATGTTCACAGTAGCTTTATTCACCACAGCCTCAAATAGGAACAATTCAAATGCCCATCAGTAGGGGAGTGGATGAACAAATATTCATGAAACGCAAAGTTACTCAAGGATGAAAGTCAATGGACCAGCAATAGGACACATATTGTTACATATAAAAATACATGGAGAAAAAGGGAGAGGCATACATACGCCAGAGTTCAACTCTGAGCTGGTAGCTCTAATCCTGAGCAGCCGGACTGACACGGAAGGGTAGGGAGAAACCTGTGGGGCAATGCACATGTTCCAGATGAGGCTAGAAAACCTCATTCGACAGCACATAGATGATATGTGCACTTCAATGACAGCAAGTTTTACCTCAGTCTTTATAACATGAAAAAAATAAGGAATTGAATGCACAGGCTTCAGGAAGCTGTTAGATTTGGGTGCCTGGTATAGCTCTAAGATTCTCTCACTGTGGGACTTAGAGTAAGTGGTTCTTCTCACTAAGCCCTCCCCCGAGGGCTGTGGTGAGAATTCAAGGAATGTATGGTTTTTAAATAGCTAACCAATATTTTTGTGTATGTTTATGGATGCATAGCACTGGGGACTGAACCCAGGGCTTCATTCATGCTAAGCATTTCCTCCGAACTGCATCCCTAGCTGTTGTAAGAGTTAAGAAGAGACAATCTTTGTAAAGTATTAAGTTTAATACCTGACACCGTGCAAAAAGTGAGTCATTATCCTTTTAACTTAAAAAAAAAAAACCTTTGGGGCTGGAGAGATTGCTCAGTGGGTAAGAGCACTGGCCGTTCTTGCAGAGGACCCAGGTTCAATTACCAGCACCCACATGGCAGCTAACAACAGACTGTCAGGAGAATCCGGCATCCTCTTCTGACTTCTACAGGCATTGCATGACATGGGTGAACTTACATTACAGGCAGGCAATACACCCCCACACATAAAATTTTTAAAAAATAAAACCTTTTAAAAAACACTTTCATGAACATGTATATAGGATGCTAAGTCAAACAAAGAAGCAATTTTCTGCAATAACAAAGTGGGTCAGAGAAAGCTATCTAATAAAGAGGGCAGTTTAACACTTAGAACAGGATTTTCACCCGGTGTACAGAAGGGTCATGGTTGTCACCCTTATGCCTGTCTAAACCAAATTTTGATTCTTTTATGGTAGGCAGCTGTCATAGGGCTCAAGATGGATAACTGCAGCAAATACTCATTTGTGCTATATATAGATCATGCTAGGTAATATAGATGGAGGAAACCATAAATATGTGGGTTGCACTAGAAGTATAGCTCACTTTGGCTAACTGGAAATCCTAGTCAAACCACAGCAGGATCTGAACTGTCTGGGCCCATTTGCATTGGGCAGTGGCTAGTGAGGCTGGTTATGGAGATGATACGGCTTTCGGCAGACAGAACCGGGACTGGGGTTGGAATCTGGAATCTGCCACCTACCTGCTATGTGACCTTCTGAAAATTATCTCTCCTCAAGAGCCTCAGTTTTCTAAGTTGCAAAATGTCTGGGCAAGTTATCTTCAGGACAGACCAGGATAACC
The DNA here is from genome assembly GCA_035773235.1 of Eospalax fontanierii. Taxonomy (NCBI): domain Eukaryota; kingdom Metazoa; phylum Chordata; class Mammalia; order Rodentia; family Spalacidae; genus Eospalax; species Eospalax fontanierii. Next base: position 16,113,905 of record CM069545.1, read on the forward strand.
TGTGTGAACCCACCTACCTGTGCACATAGCAGGAAGCAAACAGCAAAGCCTTGGAAAACTTTTAGCTTACCTCTCGAAGAAATGGCTATAGAAAAATTCAAAGACTTGGGGAATAGTATAAAACAGATAAGACAGAAGCGGGAGCTTCTTTAAGCTGTAATGCTACAGACTAAACTGCCACCATTAAAACCACTGGTGCTTTGCAAAGAAAATCTTGTTTTTAGAGTTTAAACGATACTGACATTTTAAAACTAGAAATAGAGTCCCAAAATACAATCCAGTATCTGACAGGTGGGTCAGAAGTCCCCTAGAAGAGAACTAGGGGGTCGGTGCAGTGCCTGACACACAAGGATGAGGACCTGAATTCAGATCCCAGCACCCATATGAAAAACTGGACATGAGAGTGTGTCTGTAATTTCAGCACTGGGAGAGCAAAGACAGGGGGACCCCTGAGGCTCACCAGCCAGCTAGTCTAGCTGAAATGGTGAGCTTCCGGTTTGGTGCCGGACGCTGTCTCAAAAAACTAGTGGAGAGAGACTGAAGAGACACCTAATGTTGACTTCTGGCCTCCATGTGCATTGATATACACATGTACAATCATGAACATGTACGCATACACACACACACACACACACACGCACACACACACAAGTCTACAATTCCTAAGTAGAAAATAAGCATTGTTGCATGGCCCAGCTGCCTCTGAATTGTGACAAGAAGTATTGGAGACGGGGCAGCACACTTTTGCCGGGGGGGGGGGGGGGGGGTGGGGGAGAGCACTTGCTCAGTCACCATCTGCTCCCCGCTTCTCTACTGATCAGTCAAAACACTCTTCAAAATATTTGATCCAAATAAGACATCTGATAGACACTGCTTTCCTGAAACTTTAATCTGGGAAACATAATTTGTTAAGTTTCAGGAAACTTCAGGTGCCAGCATCACACTCAAATTTAGGGTTTTGAAATTTCATTTCTGGCAATAATTACATAGGTGTGTTCTTTATTTTGTTTAATATCTCTTTCCTGTGTTTTATTTAGCTTCTTCTAGAACCACATGGGGCATGTCATCATCAGGACAGTGGTTTGTAAACCCGCTAAGTGCTGCCCCCTGGGAAAGCCACAGACCAGCCCTGTTATAAGAAACCTCTTAAAATACACAGCCAAGGGTCACACTGTACTTGCTGCCTCCAAGGGCATGAGTTGAGATTAAGTGCAAGCATATGCCTACAGAGGAAATGGCTGGTAATATTTAAACATGTCCAATACATATTTAAGAATAAGGAAGAAGAAGGAAGTACATGGTTTAAAAAAATTTCTCACTTTGCTGAAATCTCCACAGGTGAAGGGTTGAGGGGACAGGAAAATTCCTCCCAGTCTTCTTGACTTATTCACCCTTCTATTCCATCTTAAAACTGTGCCTTATTATCCTCAACTGAGACACGGGCAGCCCCCACACCTGTTAATGATCTTGCCCTTCTGATTTGAAATTCAAGATGCCCAGGACACTGTATTTTCAAGATCTGTCAAGCACCTAGATCTTATAAATAAAACCATGGTTGTCTGAAGACAGTTACAGCAGCAACCTGTGCATAGCTGTCTGACTTTTTCTCCAAACACAGACAGAGAGAAAAGACAGATGAACTGAGGTTTAATGTTTCTTATTTTCCCCCTGGGAAGCAATTAAAACAAATGTGCACCATTTCACTGACATTTTCTATACCCCAATAACAGGCTTGCAACACCTTCAGGAAGACAGCGGTGGAGGGACTTGCAATTCACTCAAAGCTGTTACTAGGGTGGGATGCTCTTAACCTCAAAGACTATTGTTTGTCTTAGGTGAACCAAATCAATAATTCACAGAACTGCTCAGATTCATAGAGAAGCATAGCAGAGCTCCTTTGGGTTCTCTCAGGGAACATTAGCTACAACTTGCTGTCTACTCAGACATACACAGAGTAAAATTGGCTGTCCTGGGACATAGTTCGAAGCACAGAGAGAAAGCAAAAAGTACTTTAAGCCTTGCATATACTAACCATCAAATCATGGATAAATCAAAGCAGGACAGGAAGTAGACATCTACCAAGTTCATGGGGATTATTTTCCCCCTGGTTCCAAGTTCTCAAAGACAGGAACTAAGAGGGGCAGGATGACTTCAGTAATTTCTTCAGTCCATACATAGTAACTCGATATTATGTAAATAAATGCAGGTATGGGGTTTGCTCTGGAGTTCTAAATTACTGACAGCACAAGAAATTGCTTAACTTTGTTTTTAATGTATCCATCACAGAAGACATAATCTTTATATCTCAAAAACATTTTCTGTACAAGTTAGAGAAGTGCATTTTATTCTACTTTCAATTTTCATTAGTCTTTGTTTTTTACAGCTATCAAAAAGTACTAAGCAGTCATAATTTCAGTGTATTGGGATTTTTTTCCATTTAAAAACATTCACCATCACTGAAGACACAGAAACATTTCATAGGGCAGAGTAGCCAAGCACAAAGGTAAGTTTTCATTAACAAACACTGCTGGCCACAGGAGGGAGAGGCACACACTGAGCCGCAAAGAGGACCATGAAGGGGACAAGGGCAGTGACTCAGGGCAACGGGTGGGGAGCTGGGCTTCAGCGGATGGGGTGCCACAGGCAGCAACACTGCTTCAAGGACCCCCCGAAGCATGACGGTCACACACAGAAAGCCTTAAAGCAAGTTTGCTTACTTTTCTCCATCCTTCTTTCTCATCTTCCCTCCTTCTCTCCTCCTTTTTTGTTTTGGTTCTGCGGCTTGAACCCAGGGCCTCACAAACCCATGCTCTCCCACCAGCACATACCTCTAGTTCCAATTTTGCTTCATTTTGTTGCAACTACTAGGAAAGGCCCCAGAAATGGACTTAATGTCAAGCCGCTTTTTAAATAATTCTCTTTATACCAATAGATGGGTGCAGGTCTCTGCCTTCATCAGAGAAGCATCTCTTTGCAAAAATAAAAAGAGATTCACAACTGGTGAAAATGCAGAAAATAAGGGACTCTGGAGTGCTGGACCCTAAATGGGCCATCTACACACACACACACACACGTGTGTGCACACACAGGCACACATGCATGCAGCTCAGGGAAACACTGTGGAAGCAGGGGTGGAGAGACTGTAAGGGGCAGAAGTTGAGGTGAACTGTTACAAAACAATGTCTTCTGGATACGACATGTGAGTTATTATGAACTCACTGCAGCTGTGGTTATCTGCACAAAAGTGGGTCCACGAACATTTCCTCATGGAAGGGCTAAGGGCTCTTGAGGTCCTACCCTCTCCAGGGGACTGGTAGCAGGGGAACAGGTGTCACTTTCTTCAGTGGTGTAGCCACTGATAAGTTGCCCATGCTTCTATAAACAGCCTTCACTCATATTCACACAAGCAACCCCACTGAAACTCAGTGGGTCAAACACAAAAAGGACAAAGTAAAAAGGGACTTATTGGAAAGAAGAAGGATTCAGTAGAAGATGGAAGAGGGGCCGAGGCTGAGTAATGGGGGCTGAGAAGGAATGAAATGTATTATATACATGTCTGAAACTGCCAAAGAATTTAATTTAAAAATATTTTTATTATTTTTATTTTAAGTGTGTGAGTATATTGTCTGCATGTATGTAAGTACACCCATGTTGTGCAATGCCAGCAGAGGTCACAAGAGGGCATCATATTCCCCTGGAACTGGAGTCAGTGACATTTGTTAGGTGCCATGTGGGTGCTGGGAATCGAACCCACGTCCTCTGTAAGAGTAGTCAGTGCTGTTAACTGCTGTGCCATCTCTCTAGTTCCAAAAAGAAAATTTTAAATTAATGAATTAAATAAAAATTTTAAAAATCAGTCTTTGGAGCACATATTGGCACTCTTAGGCATCCTAACACATATGGCCTTCAAACCAAGTGCCCAAGTCAAACTCCATTTTCCCAGTGCAGGCCCCTCTCAAGTGGGGTTTGGATTCAGTAAAGTTGAAAGTCCAGAGAACACAGGGTTTGGGTGGTTCTAGTGTGACTCTGGGAGCAAGGTCTCCTGCAGTGGGGTCCTAGGGACCAGCTCCAAGTTCCCAGCCCAGGATCATAGTGGTGGCTTGTCTCTGGAATACGCCTTCGTTTTGACTGTTTCTGAAACTGTCCCATTCTGTTTTCCCTCGAGGCCTCCCCACAGCACTGTCAGCAACTTCCCTCTCAGATGTCCTCTGTGTGAGCACAGTGAATTTCTGTGTCTTGACAGGATATCTGTGTTATCCTCAATCCCTAGCAAAAGGGACGTGGCCCCACATTGGAAGCACGTGGTACTGTGACAAACAGCGTGGAGTTAGAAGAACTCGGAAGTCTCCAGTTCACTAGGAACTGTCCTCAGGACCTTTGACACATTAGTCAGCCCATTCACTTTTACTGTGGAATGGGCACAGCACGAGGGAAATCTGGAGAAGCATTTGCTATGTGTTCTCAGTCTTATCTGATCCTTACCTCAGAGCTTCAACAAGAGCTTCAACAGAGCTCCACACTTAAACTTCTCAGAGTGGCCAACCTTCATCTCAAGTGGGATCAGTGTACAGGCAGTTTAAACATCTCCCCAGGTGACTACCTCATAATCTCATAACCTAAAAACTACAGGCAAAGTCTCATGAGTCCCACAGACTGACAGCAACATTTTGCCATTCCGAAATGCAAACCTATCTGATGATGTCCAAAGACAAAACCAGGACAAATGTAGTGGGTGGCTTCCATGTGGAGCTGGTGACGTCTCAAACTATGAAATATAATGTGTGTTTCTGTGAATCGAGCGGAGGAGGTTGACTTTGTATCAGGCATGTCAAGGTTGCTGTCCTCTGAAACAGAGTTAAACCTGAGAGAACTTGCTTCTTAAACTGTATTCAGGTTTATTGGAATAACTTTTTTTCTTCATTTCTGAAATCTAGCCCTACTGAAAGTCTAGTTGGTCATGTGACTTGGCAGGAGTGACTATTCTGGTTTAGTCTGGTCTGCAGGACTTAGTGGATGAGCCTATCCTAAAACAATGGCCTCTTCTAAGCTATAACATACAGAATCCATGTTTTATAAGAATCCTAGGTGATTTCTCTGCAGGTAAATTTGGGGATGACTCCTACAAGTATGTCTATCTGTTCAATATTGCAACAGACATCAGCACCTCCAAAGTGCTAGGAACCATGTTTAAAAAAAAACACAAAAAAACTTAAGTCTTTTTAAGTAAGTTTATGATCTTGCAGTAGATAGGCTACCTTCGTAGCTATTCTGGGGTGCATGCCCCAGGTTGTGCATACCTACTAGAGTGTGGGAGTACTTAGTAACAATTTAAGACAGATCATACTCATTATTCATTTCAATAATGAAATTAGGTAGTTACTCCAGACATGTGTGCAATTTTGACCTACAGCCAGATGCCAACTGGGTCCTATGAAATTAGTGTTTGTTTGGGTTTTTGTGACATGGAGTGAGTACGAGCTAACATGAGCCAGACGTGAGAAAAGAGATGAATCACAGCCAATTCATTACAGCACCAACAGCATCAATAGCTAAAAAAGAAACTCATGACTCGGAGTAAGTCATTCCCGCGCACAGTACATTAGCACTGGCTTCCGGCAGGGATGCGAGCACCCTAGCTACAGGGATGGAGAGTTCTGTTGGGCAACCGCCCCCTTCCTGTGTGCCTGTGAAGGCTTCTCACTTGCAACAAAACATCATGGCTTCTGATAGGCCAAATGAAAGAACAGATGAAGACTCCCCAGCATTCTGCTCTAAATTAATGTGATCCAGACCTGGTCAGCATAGCTCTGGTCAGACAAAATGAAAGCCAGTTTCTCCAGTCTTCACTGAACATAAGTGTGTACCCATCATGAAGGGAAAGCACAGACCCATCTGGTAACCAGCCAAAGCTCCTAACATCCCTTTTTAAAAATAGCACAAATGGAAAAGGAAAAATATTTTTTCAAGGACAGAGGATTGCTCTGAACTTCCTCCCCTGCACAGTCTCAGTTCCTTTTCACAAATGTCAGGGTTTAAGACTCAAGAGATGAATCAACCACATGTCACCTTAGAAAACACTCAAGCCCCCCATGTAGAACACAGGCTGGCCAAGACTCTCAGGGTGCCAGCAAACCACCCAGATCAGTGTACACAGGGCGTCCATTCTACAACACGCAAACAAGACATTAGAAAACTGATGGCTCTTCAGCTTCATGACAAGAGTACTCTTTGAAGTCGGCCAAATCTCAACAAGTCATGACAGGAGCTGACAGACCAGAGACCAAAGTTCAGTGTCAGGGGGCCAGAAATGTGTTATATTTGATGATGATACAATCTCTCTGGGAGAGCTGAGTAAACCACTGCCTTTCTCTCAAGTAGCAAACAGACGACCTTCTATGTGTTTCATACTTCTCTTAATTCAATAAAAGGTCCTTAGAGTGTCTCAGGGAGAAATTTGGAATTGGGGATAGTATATTGCTACCTTTAATACTTTATTCCTATTCTTTGGGTCATGCATTTTAATAGGTCGTGTTCAATGGTTATTTTCTACTGGCAAACTTTGCATGAACTTTACTTTTAAAGGAGTGTAAACTGCATGATTGTAGGAGATATAGGTTACTCATTTGAGAATCCCTGCCCATGGCAGAGTGCCTAGCTCATAATGTGCCCTCAATAACTATTTAATAGACCAAGGACTAGAAGGAATGAGTGACTTCCTTAAGTAAGATGAAATCAATCTTATAGCTGTACGTGGCATTGTTTTTCATCTACTATATGCTAGGACTAGTCTTCAGAGGTCTGTTTCAAGCTGTTAGACAATATAAAACCATGGAGACAATAGGTGGAAAAAATTACATGTTTGAGACAGACTCTCTCCTACATTTTCAGTAAAAGTATCAGTTTATGAACAGAAAACAAGTTTGGAAAAAAGGTCAACACAAAAACTGCCTCTCTAAAAAAACCATCCATTTATAACCTGCTCTTACTGATAAGAAAAACATTTTGCTCTTAAACCATCAGCGGTAGGCTATTCAAGCCCAGGACATAGTGCTGAGATCTTAAGAAATGTTTTTCCTTTTAACCTTTTCAATGGAATGGCTGGTTCCAAAGGTATGCGCTGAACAAATAATACTCAGATTCATGCATGTTGAAGTTCAATCACTCCACTTCACTGAGCTGGTCATCTGTATAGTACACAAGTCTGTGAGGTAGGTAGGTGGACAGTTGGAATGGTGACAAGATTTTCAGCAAAGCTGAAACATCTATATCCTACTTGTCCTTCACCTAAATTCCCCTGAACACAGGTATCCTTTTCATCTTGAACATACACTTTTCCCTCCCTGGAATTTTCTGGTTCTCTTTTTAAGGCAAGGTTAATCCTTTTCCTTTTTTCTTTCTTTTTATTTCCCATAGGGGACACGATGTTTCTTTAAAAGACATGTTTATAATGTTTTACAACCACTACAAATAACTGCTGTGTTGAAGCCTACTGGAACAATCTTGATCATGAATGAAGTGGTGGGAGAAGATCACTGGGGACCTGCATCTGCTGCTGAGGAGAGTAAGTGATCAAGCTTGGCTCCACCAGGGGCTCTTGGGTAAACAAGCTCCTATATACAAGACGAAAGCTTTCTCAAGCCCTTTCTGTTTTTTTCTGCCATTATGACCCTAAAAAGGCAGGAATACAATACTAGCTTGCACTGCTTGCAAGTTTTAAGCAGTAATTTTAAATTGGGGGCTATCAAATAAAATCCATCTGACTCCCATAAAAATAGACTACTATCTTTGTTTCTTTTTCAACTGCTGTGATAAAGTATCCTTAGGGGACAAAGGGTTTATTGGCTCACAGTTCCAAGATACAGTTCATTAGGGCAGGAAAGTCAAGGCAGCAGGAACTTGAAGCAGTTAGTCACATCACATTCACAGTCAAAGCATTCTTGCTGGTGCTCAGCTTACTTTCTCCACTCTCATGCAATCCACAATCCCCTGCCTAGGGAATGGCGCCACCCACAGTGGGTGGTTCTTCTCATCTCAACTAATGTAATCAAGATAACCACCCAGAGGCATGCCGAGAGACCCATCTCTTAGGTACGTATAGATTTCCTCAAATTGGCAATTAACACTAACCATCATTCCCATGTTTCTGTACTGCAAATCCCCTCTCTCATGATACAGTGTATAATAAGACTGATATTACCTGATCTGAACTTCCTAATTAGCCTTTCAGTACCAGAGGACTTTGACTTTTCTTCCTGTGCAGTGCAGACTTGAGAGTGCCATTTTAAAGATTTGTGTGTGTGTGTGTGTGTGTGTGTGTGTGTGCCTGCCATATATATGTGGGTGACCACAGAGGCCAAAAGAGGGCATTGCAGCCCCTGGAGCTGGAGTTACAGGCAGTTGTCAGTCACACAATGATGGTGTTAGGAACCAAATTCAGATCCTCTGGAAGACAGCAAGCACTCTTATTGCTCAGCCATCTCTCCAGCTCCCACATAGCCGATGTATTCCACTGATGGCTCATTAGACAGAGTCTCTCTGTCAGCTATGCTTTAAACTTGTACTCTTCTAGATCCTAAGGACTTTATACTGAGACACATAAATAGATACATAAATATGTACAGTTTATATATTTTTAAATGGTTAAAGAAAGTTAATATGCATATTAAAATCTGGCACTCAATTCTGAATGATCTCAATAAGGACCTCACAATATTCTTAAACATAACTCAGAATTTTCAAAAATGCATTTTTATAATGTCTGACCTAAAGTTAATTAAAAGGGCTATCAAACTCACTTACAAGAATTTAACCATTTACTGAAACACAGAGTAGACTTACTTACAAAGCGTCAAAGTGAAAGAAGCAGCTGGACACCATGATGTAAAACCTGTAATCCCAGTATGTGGGAAGATGAGGCAGGAGGATTGACAGCTTCAAGGAATCTTGACCACATAGCAAGAACTTGCCTCAAACAAACAAATCACAACAAAAAACTGGACTTTAGAGCCACTGCTCAGCTACTCACACTTAACAAATAGGAGTGAACCTGTACTGTGTCCATCAATTCCATATTTTCCTTGTCCCCTAAGATAAGTATATTACAAATGGAATTTGATTGAACAGAACAGGAAATATGCAACAATCCTCACATTAATATACTTGTCCATTCAGCTTCACAGTGATGCCAAGGACATGGCTGACAATATGTATCTGCATCTTCCTTGAAACTCAGGTACTGAAATGGTCAAGAGTACACAAATGGCCCAGATGGCTGCATGACTGGAAGGGCCAAGTAGAATATACAGAAAAAGGTCCTGGGAGCAAAGGTCACATGCCCATATAATGGTCTGACTTGGAATCACTTTCTTCCAGAACTGGGAAGTACATTAGCTTTGGGGGTGAGTTGGGGGGGTGATGGGCCCTGGACTTGAGACTTCATGCATGCTAAGCACTGAGTTACTTGTCCAGCAAGATCTTACATTTAATGCTTAAAATCCATGAACTCATTCATCTCTGGGCTTAATTAGAAAGTTCCATTTTGTTCATAGAAACCCTCAAGCTAGATCACCCCTTCTTAAATAAATCACCCACTTTTCCAAGGAAGTGAAGTCACTGTGCTTGTGGTTGATGCATACATTTGAGGAACTCCCATTTGTTCTTTCCCATATAAATAGCATCTGCTTATTTTTAAGGAGGAGGAATATCTGTTTTCAGTTGGCTTATCCAAATTGTGTACTAATAAAAAGTTAACCACAATGTATTATTGGTTATGAAGTATTATTGTAATATTAAATTGCTTTTACTGTTGATCTGATTAAATTAACATTTTGGTAAGCTTTGAAACATAGCTGCTAGTTAATAAGTGTTCAATAATGATCATTTAATGAACAGCTTGATCTAAAACTTAATAATAATAACAATAATCATAGCTAACACTTATTTACTTACTATTGATAAGCAATTTCTCCATTTGGTTCTGCAAAAGCAGTCAGTGCTCTTAGTGGCTGATCTGTCTCTCCAGCCCCTCTGTGGTTTTTATAATTGAATTTTTATAAATTTCATAGAATATATTTTTATCATATTTAGATCCCCTCCTCTATCTGAACCTCCACTTACTGCCCCCGATTAAATATTACTACTCCCACCTAATTTTTACACATATATGTGTGTGTACGTGTGTATACACACACACACACACACACATATGGGGCTATAGAGTCAAATTTGTATTCTCCAAATGTTTTTAAGTATGGGTTCATCCTGGTTAACCTACCAAGAGTCACACCCCTAAACAAGGCCCCCTCCAAGCAGTCACCAGTTGCCAACAGTTCCTCAAGTAGGGTTGGGGTTTCCCCATGTCTATGCCGGGATTCTGTCTGACTTGTGCTTATATGGAACTTATCCATGCTGTGACCATTGCTGTGAGTTCCTATGAGTAACTGCCCAGCTGTCTGGAAAACTCTGTTTCTTTGTGGTCATCTACTTCCTTTGGCTCTTACAATTTTCTGGACTCCTCTTCCACAATGATCCCTGAGCCTTGGAAGGAGAAGTTTGATATAGGTGTCCTATTCAGGGATGAGCACTCTGTGGTCTCTTGTTCTCTGCACCTTGGTTGGTTGTGAGTCTCTTTACTAATCACCATCTGCTGGATAAGGAGGCTTTTCTGGTGAGAATTGAGGGCAAAGTCATTAAGAATTGGTTTAATACTATATCTATTTAGCATAATAATAGTGCTAGGCTCTCCCTTATGGTATGTGACCTAACTAGCCACATGTTCCCAGGCCTGATATCAATGGGCTCCATCTTATGAAGACCTTCTGTGCAGTTAAACTGCTAAATATAGAGTAACTTGCCACAGTCCAGAAAACAAATAGAGCTACAAAATTTGTGATTATGGCTGATAATCTGATACAGAATTATAACATCTCATGAAGTATACTTAGGAAGCATATAAATGAAGAATGAACCAACCTATAGGCAATCCAGTAGCAAGAATGCACACTTCGTATCAACAGTCAAGCGAGTGCTCTATACCCTAAGCAGATAATCTATTTTAAAACATGACAAATCATAACAAAATGTTCTTTGGCAGAACTTATTTGTCTATCCACAGTCAAATTCATACTATTATCTCCAGCCTCTAGATGTCCATAATTAGCATCTCATAAGATAGTCTAACCTAACTTGTCAGTGTCTCTTGGTGACACCTCTTAAAAGCTCTGTCATTCCCAGCCCTCTCCCCACCACATCCATAACTACAGCCCTGATGCTTACAACTCAAATGAAGGAGGATATCTCTCTTATAAAAAACCATACAAGATTGCCAGTCCCCACTTTTCCTCATCACAGATCATACACAATTCCATAGGGACTCGTTCTCTCCTAGACCTTCCCGGCTAGGGAAACGTGGAACAGACAGTCCTTCTCCTTTGCATCTTATAGGACGAAAACTCTTTCTATGAACCTGAAGGCAGCTCTGGCTTCTTATGCGCAGTTCATGGCAAAGTGATGCCAAAGGCTTATATAAACTGAATGTCTGGGACATCTGGATGTCAGTAAACATAAGGACGGTGCTGTTATATACCACCAGAAACTTCTGAGCAATTTAACGTGCTTTATGAGGTACAGGGATGCTTGATTCTCTGGAAAGTGAGAATAATAAGCCATAAATTATTTTCCAATTATGCTAAATTATTGAGTATTATCTTAAGTGCCTAAATTGTGAGAAACCTAGATTTTATAAGTGTTCTGTAACTAGCTGCAAATGTACTTGGGATAAGAAGGTTCTCATTACTTTAAAAATAATTCTGTGTTCATTCAGAAGGGGTACACAATCTGTAACTCAAGTCACACAAGCAATTAGAGATGCCGCCAATCATTTTAGACTCTAACAGGAGTGATACTCCTGATAGAGTTGCTGAGGATAACATTGGGGGACCACATCAGATAAACCTGCTAACCTACATTCCTCCTGCCTCCATCTCCTATGGCTATGTCTCGAGTCCAGAAAAGGACGGCTTCACCTCCCACATCCATCCTCCAAACCATACTACAATAATCCAAGGGACTCACGAAACTCTATTTGCCAGATCTGGTGCTAAAATACTGGACTGTTTATCACCATCAAGTGTGATCTACAGAAAGCAAAAGCAAAATGATAAATTTATCTCCTTCCCACACCATCCCCTAGGTCTTCTGTGTATTAATGTACTAGATGATGAAACTAGATGTTTCAAAGGTACCAACTTGTATATCTACAGGAAAAACACACAAACTGACCTTTGGAGTTCTTCAGTAGTGGTAGCCTATTGATTACACTGCATGACATATGTCTTCAATGAACTCTTAACAGCCAAGTGAAATGTTACTTCTGAGACTGTTAAGCTGAGGGGCAAAGGAGCTGTCTCTTCCTCTGCGATGACATTAACCATCTAATGTCTGGAGCACAGAGCTTGCTTTTCATTAAACAAGAGTCAAATTCTGTCAACCATTCTGTAACTCAGTCCTCAAACCCCAACTTCTTTGTACCATCGGGCCATGCTTCCTTGACATAAAATGAATCTCAGATGATTTCAGAAAGCAAACTGCGCTCAGATGAAACTGTCACAGCTGAGTCTCCGGTTGTGGTGGACAACTCTCAGAGTACGAAGTGCACCTTCAAGCTGCCCCGGTGTCACTGTTTTTCATTCCCATCTCTTCCCCCTTCGGCTTCTTTCTGTTAGCTCCTTCTATTAGTCAAAACCATCCTCAGATTTCTAAATCCTACTGACACCTCACACAGCTTCCCTCTTTGATCATTTATAAGTGATAGGAAATTTGCTTGCAGACGGTAGTGAAAGACTAGAAGCCCCCTGGGAGGATAAAATCTCTGAGAACATGTTACATCAACACTGAAAGGTGTGTTGGACAGACTTGTTTCTTTTTTTCCACACTGCATCAAAAGTCTATAAAACTTCCTTACCCTGGCCTACCACATACAAGACCAAATCCTCCAGAAAGCTGTGTTAACTGATACTCTGCACACAGGAGCTAATCCTTTTAATTAGGGAGGCAAGGTTGAAGAAAGCTTTTTTCCTTCTACATCCTTCCAAGTTAAGACATGGAACTCCCACTCTGAATATTTCACTTGTTTTTCCTGTGCTATCAACTGAGTGATGGACAGGAAATGTGGGGAACAGGATGAGACAGCATTGGTAGCTAATAAATTGGTGAAAAAATACAATCCTCTTCTAAGTTATGTTTATCACAGAAAACCACAGTTCCTCTGTTGTTTCAAACACAAGAGGGCAACTGTTCCTGGCAGATTACTATTGATTTCAACAAGGCCCGATGGCTGCTGAAGGTGCCGGGGCTCTCAGAGAGCTGAGGGCTAGAGAAGAATTTATAGATTATGTTTTTTTTTTTCTTTTTCTCCCCCAGGATAGATTTTTTTTTTACGTTGTCAGTAATAAACTCCCCCAACACCATTTTTTTAATACTTTGCTATATCTAGGTAAGGTTCTTCCTAAATCTTTTTTGAAATTCTGCATAATCTTTTCATAATCTGAAAAGGTATGTAGTTATGTAAGAAAACATTACGTGTGATATTTGACAGTTTCCAATGAAAAGAATGGTCTTTCCCAGCTCCCTGTCTTATAATGTGGGGGAATTCTCTCACGCTCTATTTAGATGTAGGCTGACATGGAGAACACACACACACACTCAGCTCTTGAGCCTGCCTGCACACAAACCCAACCACACACAGGGCATTTAGGAACCAGGTAAAATCCATAAATCCATTCCATCGGCTGTTAGCACTTTTTAATGTGCTAGGTTATTTAATTTGTTTATTAATTAAAAACAATTAAGATCTTATTTACTCCACAAAGTTTGCATGACTTAAACTACCTGTGGATCCTGTCTCTCCATTGCTTGTTTTGTCAAGTTTTTTGCTTGCCATGCAAAGGCCCGTTTTAGGCTTACTCATTTCCATTTTAGTGTTAACGTTACAAACCTCTCCCAAGGGAAGGGAAATCACATGAAATAGTAAATTACTCATAATCTCCTACAGAAGTGTTTCACACCCCGTAGTTATTTAGGCCCTGGAAGTCAAAAGCCTGCGAGGAGGCCACACATAGAGCTCTCACATTCCCTGTCCACACAATCTCTATCTCTCTTTCTTTCTGTGGTTTCATCAGTCTTGCCAGTTAGAAATTATTACTTCTGTTTTTTTCATAATGTGGGGTCTAGGCCTGTAGGACAAGAGTCAAGCACAAAGCTCACAAAGTGTGAGGGTAGGCTGCACACAGGGACTAGAACAAAGAAGTGGACAGACCGAGGATACTGAGGGCCACATTCTTCTCAAACTGTAAGGAAAAGAGAGAATACTAGGATAAGCTCAGAACGTTGGACTGGAATTGGAGTATCAAGGCAAGCAAAATGTGCATGTACAGAAACATATGTGTGGACGCAAGTGTTTGCACATGCAAGTGTTTGCACGTGCAAGCGTGTACACGTGCAAATGGGTGTACACTTGTGAGAAGACCTGAGGACAACCTTGGGTGTTGTTTCTCAAGAGCCACCCATCCAGTTTTGAGACTGGGTTTCTTATCAGCCTGGAGTTCTCTGATTAGCCTGGGTGGCTGACTAGGGAGTCCCAGGGAGCCTTCTACTTCCACCTTCCAAGTGCTGTGATTATACATCTGCCACTATACCAGACCTTTTCAAGATCTTCATGCTTGTAAGTAAGCACTTTGCCAACTAAACCACCTCCCCATCCCCACAATAAATCAATAAGTATGTGTTTTTCATGTACACAAACACACATACACATACTGTATAAATTCACACATTTCTATGTACTTACTGGTAGGTCACAGAAGCAATGACCCTCAAGGAGCAAGCAATATGCTTCCTTAGTGCCCAGATCTTGTTTTATAAATACCATCCTCTACTAAAGACTCAGCTGTCCTTGGAGAAGTAACCAATACCAGAGGAAGGAATGAAGCAGATGAGTCTGGGATATCTTATTGTACCATAAAGTAAGGGAAGGGCCCAAAGAATGATGAAAGTATGTCAAAAGGACATAGAATTCCAGCTTACTGGAACTGTCATGGGCCAAATCTGAGAAATTTTGCAGATCAATCAAAATAAATGATGTGTGGAGTTGAGTGTGTTGGCACATGCCTTTAATCCCAGCATTTGTGAGACACAGACAGGTGGATCTTTATGAGATCAAGGCCAGCCTGGTCTATACAGTGAGTTACAGGCCAGCTGGGGATACAGGGAAGCCCTGTCTCAAAAAAAAAAAATTGAAAGAAAAAGTCATAATAAATGATGCGGACTGGTGAGATGGCTTGGTCAGTAAGAGGGTTTACACGCAAAATCGTAAATGCTTAAAAATAATGACCAAAATGGATTACAATACATGGAATCAAATAAGATTCCATTATTCTATATTGATAAGAAAGGAGACGAAAGCAAGAAAGAAGGAAAATTTATACCTTATAGTAGAATGGTAAGAAATAAATCTCCAAAGGAAGAAGAGATGGCCATCCATTCGGCAGTAAGTGATACTGCCAAACCTTGTCAAAGGAGGTTAACGTGCGGGAGGACGCCCAGGAACAACAGAACATTGGCATAGTTTTCAGTGTCCAAAAATACAACAGGGAAAAGACAGAACTGCAAGCTTTAACTTCTTTAAGCATCTACAGTGATTGCCCGTCTTGTACTCTCCACCAGAAAACTTAGCAGCCTTGTCACTAAGTAAGTAAGCGAAGGAATGAAAGAGATTCCTATTATCTTTCTCATTCGGAGTCAATAGATTTTCCAGTCTGATTGAAGTCAGCCTTGATTGCTTTTGCAAATGGAAGAAGCATGAGGTAACGGGGCTTAGTTTCTGACCCCATGGTAACTGCACAAAGCACAGTATGTCGAATCATATTGGGTTCTATTGAGTAACGAGAGAGAATATGTCAAGAACGCACAGAGGTATTTTTACAGGCTCTTTTAACATTTAAACCACATTTCCTCTGAATGTCATTATCTCTGTTTACAGGATCGGTGTTAGAATTCAGACTACTCTTCAGACTGAAAGCAACCAAAATTGAAATCTAATCCTGTCTTTTGAAAATATACCCTACAGCCCCTTCCTGTGATATGAATCTCCCTTGTGGAAGCCAGAAATGAAAACTTCAAATGAAAACTCTTATGAGGCTAAAGATTCAGTAAGAATTAACCCTTCACATCTGGGATCCTAATTCATCTTCCCTCCAACAGGGGTCTTTCAGTACATAAAACTCAAAATTTAATCATTTCTAAGACAGAAAATAAAAGACTGGACATAACACATTCTGTGGGTCTAAACACCTAGCATCTAAACACTGAAAAGTAGGAAAAAAAGGCCAACTCTAATTCCCTCCTTCTTTCTCTCCATCTGCTGAGATGATTCTCTGTGGATGGAGTTTAAGCATAAGTACACAGCATGAATGCTGGCAAATTCTAATCTGAGCAGACTCAGATAATGTTAATTTATTATGCCAGTCATATTCAGAACATAGTCCTGTCTCCAAATAATGTAATATCACTTAAAATAGCTCACATTTTTCTTAATATTTGGCAAGTACTCTTTTGAACTTGGCTACAAGCCTACAACTCCCTTACAATCACAGAATTTGCCCCAGGGTTAAAAGCCAGCCACCCACGGCTGAGACATTTCTGTCTGAACCTGCAATTTGTTGGCCACCCACACTAGCTTATTAAAACACTGGACCAAATTTGTTTTGCCAGCTTGATTATCAAAACCAAGAACTGTAATTTCCCACCAAGTGACTTACAGACCTCTCTCCTCTCTCTGAAAAAATGAGGACCTACATTCTGCCCCCCTTTTCTACATGACTTCATGCACCTGTACACTACCAATGAAAAGTGAGATTAGTACAGGTCACGTGTATGTATCAAGAATGTAACTTGGCACAGGTCTTTGGTAGATGAAAAAACTTATTTCAATGGGCTGAGACATTTTCTACTTCAGGCTCTATACTTTTTACTTTAATCTTCTACGTTGAACTTCCTCCATTCTGGATCTTTTGAATCCTTATGTCTATTGGAAACACACTTCTAACCGCTTTGTTAAAGATCAAGGCTTCTGGAGTAGGCCTTATTTGTTCTCAGGGAAATTAGTGCTAATCTGATGAATGGTCATCCTTTAACAAGTAACTGGTTAACTTTCTATAAAGGGTCAGACAGTAAATATTTTAGGTTTTGCAGGCCATTCAGTCTGCCCAGTCAATCTATTTTACCATTGAAATGTTGACAGAAACCAGACTCTAATAAATCAAAGGCATGACTGTGTTCCAATAAAACTTTATTTACAAACATAGGAGCAAACCCCAACTTGGCCTGAGGGTGTACCTTTCTTTTCACCCCAGTTTTAGTGCTTTATGGTTTTGCTATCTAATAAAAGCTAGTCTTTATTTAGTAAAACAAAAGCAGACACATTGGAATGGGGTAGTAATACATATACGATCTGCACTGAAAACTAGCACATCTGAAGACTATTCAATCATATTTCTGGGCTCTAATCCTAATTTTCTGAATCAAGAGCCCTGAAGTATAGTCTAGGAATTGGTCTGTTTACAAATTTCCCAGTTAACTCATATGCTACCAAATTTAAGATCTTTATGTGCATGTGTATGTATGCATGCATGCATGTTGTGCTTGTTTGTGCACATGTACATATGTGAGTGTATAGAGGTTGATGTCAAGTGTCTTCTTCAGTCACCTCTTACAGTATTTTCTGAGACAGGTTCTCTCACTGCACCAGAAGCCCATCAATTTGGCTATGCTGGTCCATGAGAATCTGAGATTTGCCTATGTCTATCCTCCTAGGTCTGGGGTTTACAGCTCTGGGCCTAGCTTTTACATGGGTGCTGGGTCCTCAAGCTTGCATTTCATTACTGACCGAGTTGTCTCCCTAGCCAAATATCACCATGGCTTCAGGGTGAGGTTGGAAGTAAAGCTCTACATCTAATAGAGATTATGGTAGGAAGATAACTATTACATTTACTTGGTTACTCTGTGTGTGTGTGTGTGTGTGTGTTTGTGTATGTATGTGTGTGTGCACTTGTGCTATAGTATGCATATATGTGGAGGACAAAAGACAATTTGTAGGAGTTGGTTCTCTCTTTCTGCCATGTGAGTTCCCAAAGTTGAAACTTAGGTCATTAGGCTTGATGGCAAGTGCCTTTACTGCTGAGCCATCTTGTTGGACTTAGGGGATAGCTCTAATATGCAAATCTAGATCCAAAAAAAGATTCTCTCCCACCCCCAGGACCATTTATTATCTCAGAGATGAGTATAACATTTAGCTTAATCTTTGATATGAGAAAAAGAAAGCAAATGTTTCATATCCCATTCTGTTTCTCCCAGATCATGACATTCCCAGTTCAGCTCTATTTTTTTTTTTAACACATTAATAGCTTAAGGTAAACCTTGACTGCTCAATACTTTCTGATCCATTCCTTACACATACATGTCTATGCACTTGATAGCATTGGTTTTGTTTTGGTGTTTGGTATTAGTATCTCAGAAAACTTTTATTTTAATTGGAATTGGCTATATAGCACACACAGGCAACTGCATGGAAATCAATTAACTTCCTTAAAGTAGTTGACTTTGGAGCAATATCCTCATCAGAAACCACAAAGGACATTTACTTTCACACTGTCTCTTCTTTCAGTAACACACACATTTGGAATTCAATTCATCTTCCTCAATCTGAAAGATATCCTTCAAGTAGGTACAAGGGTTCTTCTCAGCACAATGCACTTGTCTATCTGAGGATGCAGTCATGTTGCTCCTCAGAGGTGATGTTGACATCTGCTGTCATTCACTCTTCCCCTATCCCCATGGTAACTGTAGGGCTAGGATTCACTAGGCTCTATCAGGAGTCTGTGTCATGCATTACAAGTCATTGGCTTATTTGTCTTGCCATATTCAGAGAATTTTAACTTAAGTGTGCAAATCTCTGTGAAAACATCAAAGTATGCAATTTCAGACACTCCATTTACATCCCAGGCAAGCCATCCAAGCACCCAACAGTCCAGAACAGTGAACTGCAGAATGATGGAACCCTGACATGAGAAAAAGAAAGCCAATGTTTAAAAATCCCCATTCTGTTTCTCCCAGATCATAACATTCAAGCTCAGCTCTGGTTTTCTTATGTGTTAACAGCTGAAGGTAAACCTTGACTGCTCAAGACCACAGACATCCTCTTGAGGAGTTTGTGTTTTAATAAGAGACCTTTCATATATATAATTCTAATTTTTTGAGAATTCAATTCCTGAGTATATGGCATTTACATCATTTCACTCTTCCTTCTCCCATGTTCTCTCCCCTCAAAAAGGTCATGACTCTTCTTCTATGATTGTTACTAATATATATGCTATCTTACTGAATCCAATTAGTGTTATCACATGTACATGTGTTCAGGGCTGACCATTTAGGACTGGATAAGCTATCAGAGGGCTCACCTGGAGAAAACAAATTCTCTGTCCTTCAGCAGCCACTGATTGCCTGTGTAGCTCTTCACTGAGAGCTCAGGCCTTATGAAGGTCCCCCCATTCACACTGGCACCTTGACTGTTGACTGGTGCAGTCATGCAGATTTTATGCAAGCAACTACATGTTGACATGTTATGGGTGCAGCATCCTTGTCAACATGAGACCTTTCTGATCTGCAGCTCCTAAGCAATGACGTGTTTTGAGAAAGGCAGTAGAAAGGTGGGACTTCAAGAATGGGGAACGGGGAACAAACTTGGACTGAGTCTGCCTTTGCTAAAAAGTCAATGAGCATCCAATTAGCAATGAGACTCTTCCATCCTATAACTGGAGTTCATAGAGCGAGCATTTAAATCTGAAGACAGGGTTTTCTTTACACAGAGAAAGAAAGATGTATAAAAATGATGTATCCAAACCCAAGTTCAGTGTGCACCAACCAAGACAAATTTTCACTCTGAATTTTTCTTTTTGTTTGGTTTGGATTTTCCTTCAAATCAACAATGTATACACTAAATGATATTAATTTTTAAGTAGGTAATATGTATGCCAAATTAAAAGGATGGGGAATTTTTCTTATGGCACAAATGTGGTGTGTGTGTGTGTGTGTGTGTGTGTGTGTGTGTGTGTGTGTGTGTACTGCTCTTTTAAGAACAAGAAGTGTCCAAACTCTAAGCAGAAACAGCATGGGCTCACCCTGGCCCCTCCATACTGGAGAAGCCACACTATCCCTGAGCACAGATGTCTGGGAGAGTGCACAACTGTTCTGACCCTGTTATGCTCTGAATCGTCTAATGGAGGGTCTGGAAACCTATAAATCATCATCTCACTTTTCTGAGGTCTACAAAGAACACCAGCAAAGTGCCTCGGTCCTGGTGTGACCAGATCAATCTCAGGGTTAAATGCTCAGAGAGCTATAACCCCGATGTCACAGTAGAGGTTTGGCACCAGGTATTCTGAACCTGCAAGGGTTACTTGCTCAAAGACCCCGTTGATATTTTTTTTTTCTAAATGCTGTTAAATGCTTATAGTTTTTCTTCACAGCTGCAAACTGTTGGCATGTCTCTACAAGAAGGCAAAATGGGGTGCTGCCTTTTAAATCAAACACTTTCTACAGGTACTCTGGCAGTCCTCAGTCCCCCAGTGCAGAAGGGAGGACCACCCACACACAGTGAGGTTTATTGCAGGAGCATAATCCTTCAGCTGCGGCCCTTCCCATGTGCTTCTGGTACAGGTGGCTCTGCCTGCCCATGGTGGCCAAGACTTCATTATAAATGCAGACCCTGTCATTAGAAGGACCAGGGTCTTGTCCTTATTACCCTATCATTTAACTTGATGATGGCAATTGTCGAGCATCCACAACATGGAAGGTGCCATAGAGTTTATTAAATTTTGAAATGATGGAGAGAGCATCCTGTAAATGAACTCCGTGGATTTCTCAAAAAAAAAAAAAAAAAAGGTAAAGAAAGATTTTTTCAGACATGAAAATGAATCATTTATTTATCCCCCATAAATGTTAAAGGGTGGGAGTTGATCTTACAGAATATATGAGTATTCTTTCATATTAAGTAAGTTCAACGACTGCAATAAAGAGTTTAAAGACGGCCTGACGTGAAATGGTCCTTTGAGTGCAAGAGCCATAAGTGGGTTTCTGAGGTTATAAAGCCTCAGAGATAGTAAAGATGCAGAGCAATAGCTAGGTACCAGGGGTGAGCCAAATGCTATTTTGCAATGGGAAAGCTGTTTCACTATTAAAACGTCTTCTAAAGGAACTATTAACAACAGTGGTTCTTATTAGGTTAGGGGCATTGTGGCCCTTCTTACAGACGCATACAGTAAATTAAAAGATTCTGGCTGATAATGGAACTCAGCAGTTTCCTCCCTCTATTTCCAAACTGTAGTCAACAGAGGCACTTTCTAGAATTCCCTTGCAGTTACATGAATTGCAAAACATTTTGAAGCATTTTATATACACATGTTAAAAACAAAAAATTAGCCAGGCGTGGTGGTACACACTTTTAATTCCAGCACTCCAGAGGCGGGAACAGGTAGACCTCTGTGAGATCCAGACCAGCCTAAACTACATAGTGAGTTATGGGCCAGCTGGAGCTACAGGGAGACCCTGTCTCAAAAAATAAAAAAGCAAAACAAAAACCAAAAGATAACATAAATTATCTTTTTCTGCAATGTAAAAATATATATGAATATGTAAGAATGCCTACAATCTCAAGCCTCGGGAGGCTAAGGTAGAAAGACTTCCCAGCTTGGATTATACAGAAAGACCCTGTCCCAAAACAGAACAAACCACAAAAAATGAAAAGCACAAACCTTTGTGATAGTTAAGCTAAAAATAGTTAAACTAAGCATGAAGTATGCCATTTTCTCAAAGGTCATTTCCTATGTTAAATTATACAGAACTATACAAAGATAAGAAATCTATGTACGTACATTATAAGTTCACTGTTTAATATAAGTGATGGGTGCTAAATGTGGAAAGACAAGGGCACTTGACTTAACATCCTATCTGAAGAGGGAACTTAATGAGTTTTCACTTAATAAAAGAACTAACTGATTTCTCTCTGTCAAGGAACTGGATCCTTCCCATGAACAACTGTGGTAGAGATGCAGAGATCTTAAAACATATCTGTAAATTTGTCAATAACCCTTACACTCTGACAGGGTAAATTTAACTTCCCCCTGAATGGGACTAGCACTTCTGACTAGTTTGTTAGTAATAGAAAGCACTGAAGTCAAGCTTTATGACTTTCAAGACTATATCAGAAAAAGCATACAGATTCTACCTGTTTCCCTGGGGCACTGCCTCTGGGAAAAGCTCTCCACAATGGAAGAGATCTGAGTATTTATATGGTGGGAAAGCCACGTGTAGTCATCAACCACTAGTCACATGCAGGAGCCATCTAGATGTCCCACTGAATCACTGAGTTACCGTAGACCCAGCCAAGTGCCTCTCAAACAACTGCCAAGCTGAACCCTTCTCAAATGCCTGAACCACAAAATTTTGAACAAAGCAAGTCTGTTTCTTATCACCGTTTTAGAGAACGTTGGATAGGAAAGTTAACAGAACAAGCTTGATGGTAGAATGAACACTAGTTCTACCCTCTGTACTCGTGTCCCTTGCTGTGTGACACTGAGCAACAGTGTCTTTCCTGGCCTTTTACATCTAGACTGGACAGGGGCTGACCTTGGTCAATAGCACACAATAGAGAGAATGGCGCACTGGATTGAAGCTTAAGACTCAAGCAGCCTTCGGCCCCTCCATTGTCTTTGGTCCCTGCCACTGCTTCGAGGCTAGTCTCACTGAGGTGAAAAGGCAGGTAGAGGTGAGCAGAGCTGGCCGAGCTAAGCCCAAGCCAACTAGCTACGCACAACAACACGCATTAAGTCAATACTAACCCCTCCCCAGCTGACCCACAGATCATGAGCAATAAGAAGTATATCTTAGTTGGACATGGAGGCTCACAAACTGTAATCCCAGCACTTAAGAAGATCAAGAATTCAAGATTATCATAGCCTACATACCTATTTTAAGACCAGTCTGGAGGGGTCTCCTGGAGAGATGGCTCAGCTGTTATGCTGTTCTTCCAGAGGACTGGGGGTTGGTTCCCAGGTCCTACATGGCAGCTAACAACCATGTGTAATTCCAGTTTGAGGAGATCTGACGCACTCTTTTGGTCTCTTTGAGCACCAGGCATGTACATGGTGAACTTACATATGCAAGCAAAACATTCATACCTATAAAAAATTTTAAATTCTTTAAATTTTTAAAAAATTTTATTTTATATATATGAGTGTTTTGACTGCCTATAAGTATACCCATGTCATGCCATGCCTTCAGAGACCAGGAGAGGATATCAGATTCCCTGGGAATTAAAGATCTTTGTTAGCTGCCATGTGGGTTCTGGGAGCCAGTGCTCTTAACTGCAGAGCCATCTCTCCAGCACCAATTTTCAAAACTTGGAAGAAAGGAAGGGAGGGAGGGGAGGAGGGAGAAGACTTACATGAAACTCTGTCTAAAAAAAGCATTTTTTAAGAAAATTGTAAGGGTATAGCTCCTGATAGGTTGATGGCTCCACGCCCAGACACGTATAGACAGCACAAACTGGAGTTGACGGGCTATTAAATTTAAAAAGAGGACAGGAGGATTAAGGGGATTAAGGAGGAGGAGCTGTGAGGAGGAGGGGTAAAAATGATCAAAATACATTGTACGAAATTCTTAAAGAATAAAAATGTTTACTTAAAAAAATCTTAAGTGTAAAATGGCATTTTCAAAAACCAAATCACATAGTTTCCAATTTTGTACGTTTCAACGAAATAAAAATTCATTGAATGTATTTGCTTTTTTTAAAAAAAAAAATTTGTTTTTAAAAAAAGCAAATTTATATTATTTAAAAGAAAAAAAAAAAACTGAGCCTTTCTGTATGCCAGGGAGCTGTTGTGGCTGTTATATAACGTTTGTTATATAGCATTACTGTGACGACAGACAGCTAATACAATAATGATAGAACACAGTGTCTTTGGTTAACTGATGTACCAGTTCAAATGGCAGCTTGTAAGAACTAGTGCTGTTGTATGTGTGTAAGTCTTTCTTTTCTGACTCTATGAAGAGGAGTTAGTATACAACGTTCTTAACTTTAAAATGGTTCTGTAACTTAGCAGGTTTACAACCCAGAATGGCATCTATAAAGGAATACTGGTTGAAAAGAAGTTTAACCTCAGCATTAGGCTCACAGGTAATGCATGCTGTTGGGAACAACAATTTGCTGGGGGTTTAGCATGGCTTTTCCTCTCTCGGGCATATCCTATTGCAACCCCTTTTGGTATATCAGAAAGACGATGAGGTTAGCCCACTTGCAAACAGGCCAAGGTTAGAACTATCCTAGTGCTTATTCTGATCCCACCATTGCTTACCAGAGGGGCATAAAGGTTCAGACATAACCAAATAGCAGGGTTGATTTTACCACACAATTTTCCTAATAATAGTCATGCAGTAATTACATACATGGCCACTGTTCACCAAACCACTGTGGGGATCTATTTAAGTAATAGAATCGGAAACTCTACATACAATACTTATTACTCATGGGAAAAGACAAAGTTAAACACTATTTACATCAATTCAGATCATGCTAAAGCCAACAGCAACTGTGTAATGAAGCATCACAAGGACATTTTCTGGAATCATATTTTTGGTCTTTATTCTAATCCTGATCCATGGCAGCTTACCAAAAAAGTTCCAAAGGCAGTTATAATTCTAAGCCAGCCAAAAATACACTGCAACTCAGTCCGCCCTCATCCTAACCTTTTGACCCTAAGATCAAGGCAGTTAGTCATAATGGTCAATATTATAGTCAGAATTCAAGAATTCAAGTTACTATGAGCTATTGAGCCATTTTTTTTTAACTAGCTAATAATTTAACTCAACTGGAACCCTAAAACTGACACTGGAAAGGCATTTAAAATATAAGAAAAAGAGATAGAATGGGTCTGTCCTTTCTCTGCCCCCCCCCCCCCAGTATGAAGTAGAGTGGTCAATCAAATTGGGAACAGTTTTCTAAACATGTCATGGCTGTAATCACCAATTTATACCCAGAAGCAGAGGTAGATAAGAATGGACATATATACACATTGCACTGAACAATACAGGGTTTAAATAGAAAGTCAATACAATGATTACACAGGGGCCACTAGGCAGTGTGTGAGTGCCTGAGACTGAAATGGAGGACTGGACAACATGGCATTTGGCATGTCACCTCACTGTAAGCCTCACTGATGAATATAAATGCAAAAGGTGTTTGGAATCAGGCTAAGGCATTGCCTACAGGTGCTGCTGCTGGAAACAGTGGCTCCCAGAGGCAACCACATAACCAGCTCCCAATTTGCTTTCCAGATTCCTTAAGGCATTGTTCCTGTTGGGGATACAGACAGCTGCAAGAGATGGGCATTCCCACCCATGCATAAGAAAAAGACAAGAGAATCCAGAGTCCTACTGTTTTATTTGTTTTTTTGGAACCCACAGAATGTCTAGGTAAAAGGCAGCAAAGTGAACTGAATTCCATAGGGTGAGAAGAGTCTCAGGGAGGAGATGGGTTCATCCTTGACATACAGAACAGGAAGACCAGCTAGAAAAGGTGAAAAGGAAGTGCCCTTGATTTTAACACGCTCCCTAGGGGTTAGTCAGCACCTCAGGAATCCCCAAATTCAAGAAGTGTCTGCCCCCACTGTGTCTACTCTCCCTCAGGCCCCTGTTGACTGTTGCCAAGAAACCGAGACCAGAGCCACAGGCCTGAGCGCCCTGCCCTTGCCATCTGGCCATTGTTGAAGTCCCAGCTGGCAGCAAGGGGAACTCGTGTGCTCTTCAAGCTCAGCACAAGTACAGAGATGCCCAGGGTCTCAGCAAGCTCAGGCTGCTGTAACAAAATACCATAGGATGGTTGGCTTCACAGGCTTCTGTTGCTCCTAGTTCTGAATGATGGAAATCCAAGATCAAGTTGTCAGCAGATTCAGTTTCTGGTGAGAGTCTGTGACCTGGCTTACACACTCAGCCACCTTCCTGGTGCATCTTCACATGGGGGGAGAGAGAGCTGGCTCTAGCCTCCTCTCCTCTTCTCATAACGCATTCATCCCACGATAGGGGCTACATCTAAGTCTACTTCCAGAACACCGCCACATTGGGAACTAGGACACAAATCTTTATCACACGCAGATGGTTCAAAACCTGTCCATATTCCAACTCTCCTCGACCATCAAACAAAAGTAATCTACTGATGATGAGAGACAAGAAACCTGCCCTCCCTCCACATCTAACTCTGATATGACATGGGTCTAATATAGTATGCCAGGGGACAAAACAAGAAACCCTCCAACCACCCACCGACCCATTCCAGGTAAAGATGGCTGCCCCCAACTACATACAAGTCAGTTCCTCTTGTGAAAGGACTCAGGCCAAGAATCCTGGAGCCCTGGAGCTGGTAAATATATAAAAATTGATTTAGAGGAAAAGTGAAGGTTTGCCTCTGAGGCTGGAGGACTAGAGTATGTGTTGCTCTCACTAGAACCAAAGCAAGGTACAGAGTAAGTGGATGAGAAGAGTGAAATTCCCAGGGAGACTGGAATCATTCACCAACACCAAGCAACCCAGGTTGTTTACAGAACCATTTGAAGTTGGTATACGTTGATCCTACCACTGATGCTCCTTGCTCTTGACCCCTTACACATTCTAGAATTCTACAGTTTCCCACAGAATAAGGGTATCTATTCTGGCCTATCCGAGACCTCGTCTGACAGTTCAGACTCTGGCTAGCTTTGCCTTTACCCTGTTCTTGGGTTCCCCACCAGCTCCCACTGTCCACTGCCCAGGTAAGAATTCATTCACTGGAGTTGGAGAAACCTAGCTGTGAATCCCAGGATGTGTCTCATTTGGTCCTGGTTGAGTGGCTTCTTCTCCGGAAGAGAATGAGGTCAGAGGTTCTGTTCCATCTGAACACTATACCTTAGCATTGATGTTCACACTTGATCTCTTCACTGAATAGGACACTTACCTGTGTAACTGCAACCCTTTCCAGACACACTAAGAATATCCCAGGACCTAACAGGCTCCATCACAACTTCTCAACAAGGGAATATTCACTAATCTTTTTGCTTTTTCCTCAACCTGCTCAAATACCCCAGACTAAACAACCAACAGTCATGCCTATCAGTGCACAGTCTACTGTCTGGCCCTGAGTTCCCTGGCTGAGTTCATCTTGCTGCTCTAGTCCTAGGATCCCAATGTTCAACCTTCTCTTGATCTCCTAGAGAAGGACAGAAAGAGATTGTACACATACTCTGAAAATCCACAGTCTACTCTCCTAAATCCTTTACAACTTCTTCATAAAAAGCAAAGATACAGGCAACTTTTAAATGGCCATGTGGTTGGTAAATACAGAACTACTGGATCAGAGCCACCATCCTCATAGCCCTATGACTTCCTTCATTCCCTGATGGCTCACTAAAGCCTCACGAGGGCAGGACAGTGAGGCAGAGCACTATCCCTCTCTAGCTCATACAGGTAAAGTGGAAGAGGCTCAGTCCATCCAGCCAGCCACCCACCCTAATCACCTGCCTGTTTCGTCAGTGAGGGGCCGTCATGGGGCTCTGGCCAGACCCAAGCACAGCATAAGGCTTTTCCAGGAATCTTCCCTCATCTGACAGCTCTTTCCATGGCACCTCTCCTTCCTTCCTGAGAAACTCCAACCCTGAGCTGCTTCTAATACAGAGGGATTAACAGAGAACAAAAGAAAACTAAATTAAGAGGTATTAAGAAAGGATTTCATAACTAAGATTGAATGCCAATGACAAAATAAGGTAAGCCTAAAGGTGGATCTGATTACATATAGGTCTGTAACACAAAGGTTAACCAACCTCAGAGGTCCCCTCAAAGGCCAATTCAAATAAACCTGGTTCTGACTTTAAAAACAGCGAAACACCGTTGATTCCAAGTCAAGTAACAATTACACTGAAAACATGGACAACAGGAGCCTGTGTCCTGTTGATTTCTTAAAATGCTGTTTAGGCCAGCAAGGAAACTGTTCCTCCTATTTCTTGTTAAACTCAAGGCCTCACATTTTTTCTCCTTGAATAAGTACTAGATCATCAGTAAAGGTAACAGAAGAAGAGGCAGAGAAGCCTAAGAGTGCCTAGTGAGGAATTCTGTAGTTTCTGTTCTCTGGTACCACACAGATTCCTCATGCATAAAGTGAAAAATATCTTGGCATTTAAGCAGAAGCTCTAACCTCCCTGGTAATCAGGACTCCGGAGGGCCCCATCGTTTTTCAAGACACAAACGTGTAAGTCTAAACTGCATGATCTGAAGGAATAGGAAAAATTTAAGAAAATAAGGTTTGGGAAATGACATCAACTTTCAATTTCCTCTTCAAAGGTGAAGAGCCTTGAATATGTATATTCCCTCTTCTGGGAAATTTATTCCAGAAATTCTCACCATTTTACTGTCATCTTTAGTTACAACCAATGCCTTTTGGGACACTAGGTATTAAGATAAAACCTCCTGTTTTAATTTGGTCATATCTTTACTACATACCTTTTAGAAGAAAAACAAAACAAAAAATTTCCACTAATTTTGCAGATCTAGGGCTTTTTTCCAGTTGACTTTGGAAAGTTATCACAGAATGAAATCTGCAGGGAGATTATTCATTTCCTATTCTTTTTCTAATTAACATGATTTAAGAACATTTTCTGCACAATATAACAAACGGAAATTTTTCTTGTTTGGAATCACTTGAAGACGTTTATATAAACAACGAAACTGCATGAATGGCTTTAGGATATTAAATGATGTCCTTCAAAAATGAAATTAGAATTAGAAAAAATTGGGGCCAGAGAGATGGCTCAACAAAGCCATCTCTTGCAGAGGACCCAGGTTCAGTTTCCAGCACCCACATGGCAGCTAACAATTATGTTTCACTCTAGTTCCAGGGGATCTGACACCCTCTTCTGGCTTCCGCGATGATTACATCACATGGGTGCACATACATACATGCAGTCAAAACACTCAAACACATAAAACTAAATTAAAATTTTTTTCAAAGTATTAAACTGTGAGTTCGTATGTGCATCTGACCCGCTGTCTGGAAAACTCTGCCCCTTGTGGTCAATCACCACCTCTGGCTCTTACAACCTTTCTGCCCCTTCTTCTGCAATGATCCCTGAGCCTTGGGAGGCAGAAGTTTGAAACAGGTGTCCTATTCAGGGGAAAGCACTCTGGAACTTCTTGATCCCTACACATTGGCTAGTTATGGGTGTCTATATTAATCACCAGATAAAATTATCTGGGGAAGACAATCTGAGGTCCAGAGCTATTTAAAAAATGTTTTTTCATGTATTATATTTATACTAACCTGCAGGGAATTTTGTTCATTTGGAATTGAAAAATCAACTAAACACACAGAGACACAGAGATAGGACAGCCGTATGGAAAAGTACTATGTATAAAAATTACAATCTCATTTATTTGCAAATATATTTTATGAGCCACACTGATGCACATATAAATAGCCCACACACTACATATTAATTAAATTTTCAGATATTTACTAGTATTTGCTTTACAAATCTGAACTCAGATTTCAAACTTACATGAAACCAAGTATATTTCCAGCTTTTATATCCTAGCATAAGTCTGAAGTCAATGCTTTTAGTACTTGCCAGACAAAAAGAAATCGAAGTTCCAGTTGCGACATCCCCCTCTGAAACGCATTTCCGCACACATTTAAAGAAGACATACGGTAACAGCACAGACACTGTCCACACAGTTAGCACAGGGTCTCTGTAGGCTGAGCCTTGCACACAGCTGTGGGCCACTTCACCCTGGTAGGTGGTACTGCAGTCCCCAGAGATGGTCCAAGAGCGGGTGGATGAAAGGGGCTTCCACTACCTTAAGAGGACAGAGCGAGACGGGGGGACAGGAGGATAGCAGGAGATGTGGAGATGAGAGGGAAGGGAACTATTTTGAAGGAAATCACTGAGAGCTGTCAGGAGCGGCAGAATTTCTTGTTTTTATCTCAGAGTGTGATCCCGTGTCTCATACTGACCCCTTCTGACATGACAATGGCTCAGAGATTCACACACACTTCCTCTTGAGTTGTAGGAGGAATGTACCAAATGAGGCAGCTCTCTGTCTTCCGTTCCTGAATCTCCCTTTCATTTATTCATTCAACAAACTTTAATGGAATCCTTATGAACCAGATCCCTGCAGGCCCTGGACATACACAAAAGAAAAAAAATTGAATAATTCTCTGGCCTCATAGAACATACATCAAGTGATGGGGAAGTACTAGGAAAGACTCTATAAGATTGTTTGACTCAATCAAGAATTTAGGGAAGAATTCTTTGAAGTCTGAAGGGCAAGCAGGGGTCAAGTAATGAAATGAGACCTCCTTACAGCAGATAACTAATGTTTGAGAGTCCATGGCAGATCAGAGTAGGGCAAAATCAAGGTCTATTTGGCAGAGCCAGGACACCAAGTGAGGAATGCTGGAGACACAGGCAAGGCCTCCTCAGTCATGTTAAGAGTCCCAAGGCTTATGAGAAGGCCTTGAGGCTAAGGGGCAGGGCTGGAAGGTTGTAACTTGTTTAGGTTTTGAAAAAAATTCACTCTGATGTTACAGTGGAAAACATCTGTTTCAAAGGAGTAGATGGAGGTGACTTAGGAGATTACAGTAGCTCAGAGGAGAGATGATTGCAGCTTGTATTATGGTGTCAATAACGAGAGTTAGACAGAAGTAATCACACTAAAGAGGTACTAATGACAGACTGTTCGGAATGATGTCCAAATGAGTGTGGACTCTAGCCAAGCCAGAGAGGGAGAACTGGTTTTTGGAATAGTTGAGAAGCAGGTCTCTGGATCCTGTTCTCTGCTGGATATGAGGTTTCTTCTTCTCCAAAAAGGGGAATAGAAATGAATGGAGAAAAGCAAGGACAGGGTGGAGATTTCTTCTTAGCTATAACTCTGCCAAGTACTGCTGTCTTCTGTAACATAAATTCCTATAAAGCAGGGCTGGACAGACGGCTCAGAGGTTAAGAACACTGGCTGCTCTTTCAGAGAACCCGTGTTTGGTTCCCAGTACCCACATGATTGCTAACAACCATCCATAACTCCAGTTCCAGGGGATCCAACGCCCTCATCTGACCTCTGTGAGCACTGCATGACACAGGTACACTTATATGCAGACAAAATACTGACACACACAAAATAAAATAAATAAATTTTAAATTCCTACAAAACAGTTGGAATAGTCCATGGGTCAGCTTACTACACAGACACTTAAACCAGAACTGCAGTCCCTACATCACAATTTACTAAGAGGACAGTCTCTAATGATGATGAAAATGAGGGCAGCAATAAATCTGCATACAAAATAGCCACTTATGACAGGCTTAGAGCAAGCAGTAGAACAGGCCTGCTCGATCACCACACAACAATCACCCTGAAATAGATGAGGCAAATGAAACTCAGAGATGTGGAATCAAAATGTGGCAAGGGTCGGAGAGCCCCTACCCTGGGTCTGTGCATTCTTGGGGCACTAAGGACCTTTTCATGATTTCTGTTTTAACACTTGCTTTGTTTTTCTTTTTGTTTATTCAGGAAAGGGTTCACTCCTGAAGAATACCTTTACACCTTAGAATTTCTTCATGGTTCCTGAACACAAACGCAGGACAACATATCATCCTTTCTTCCCACCCTGGCCCCCAGTACACTGCACTTACAGTTCTATTTAGAGTTCACAGCCAAAAGGGAGTATATAAAATCCTTGAACCAGGGAGATGGTTCAGCACTTAAGGCACTCACTGACAATCATAAGAGCTTGAGTTCAATCCCCAGGGCCCACACGCTAGAAGGAGAGAACCACCTTCCGACAGTTGTCCTCTAAACTCCACACACATTATGACATGCATGTGCACACATACACGCATATATACATATCTGCAGAGTGAATAAATAAGTGAATATAATAAAATTATAATTTAAATTACAGAAAGTGAGAGAGAATATCAACATATATCAAAAAATGATCTCTAGGCTGGGCATGGTGGAACACACCTTTAATCCCAGCACTGGAAAGGCAGAAGTAGTCAGCTCTCTGTGAGACTGAGGCCAGCCTGGCCTGCAAAGTGAGTTTCAGGTCTCAAAAAGCCAAGAAAAAAAAGGTGATCCCCAAAACCCTTAGACTTTAATTTCTAACCAGGTTGATTCTCACAATCATTTTTCATTCAACCACTTTTTTATCCCAGATCTACCAAAGTTTACTTTATTAAGCCTCAAAATCATATACACGTTATGTTGTTCCATGTAAAAAACAACATACCAAAAAATTAGATAATCTAAAAAACAGGACAAGTAGTTTATTCTTGATTTGTTAAACTCCACCTAAAATTTTAATATATGTTTAGAATTGCAACTGCTGGGAAAAACAGCATTGTGATGACACGTTCATTTAGGTTCCTGAGAAGGAGTATCCGACACGGGAATCTGAATGCACATCTCCACTGAAAGGGCAGCTGGCAGCCTTGGCAGTCGATGCTATCATTAAGCTGGGTAAGAGGGCATAGCTCTCGGGGAGAGGACATCGTCTGGCAGCTTATCAACCATGCAACTCTTATAATGCAAACTTGCTTCTGTAAAATTTTTCGGTATGTGAGGTACCGTGTGAGGGATTATGGCCCCTGGTCCTCTAGAGAAGTGAAAGCTGGAGCACAGAGAGGTGGCGTCAGTCATGCAAAGCCTGAGAAACAATTAGTGGAGCTGGTATTTAACTCAAATCTTCAAGTTTCAACTTCCATTCCTTCAACCTGACAGAAATATTCATCCTAACAACCTGGAAGTGTTCCCAATACAAATACCAACAAATGCTGGGTGAGACACAACAGACATCATTTTATAAGCTGATTGAGCTCAAAGAGAACACGGGATGTGCCCAGAGGCCACTAAAGAAAGGGGAACTAAGTAACAAGCAGGTGCTGGGGCAGAGGTAGTCCAGGAGAATGAGAGTATGAAAGCTAGGTGTTTGGATTATAATGGTCATTAAATATAACTAAGGGTTTGATAATGGGTCCCAAAATGGGGTGAAATGAGAATTAGTAGACCATGTACCACAGTCCTTTTGTGCTGTTCTAACAGTACCACAGTTTGGGGAATATAAAAACAGATGTGATGGTTAATCTTAATTGTCAACTTGAGGCCATCTAGAATCACCAGAGTCAGGCCTCTGGGCATACGTACTGAGAATGATCACGATTAGATTAACTGAGGTGGGAAGATTCACCTGCTGTGAGTAAGGCCATTCTCTGGGCTATGCCTCTTGTCTGTCCAAAAAGGAAAGTAAGCTGATCATGAGCATTTGGTGCTCTCTGCTTTCTGGCTGTGAATACAATGTAACCAGCTGCCTAAAGCTCCCGTCACTGTGCCTTTGCTACCATGACAGACCGGACCGTGACCTCAAACTCTGGGCCAAAGAAACCATTCCTCCGCTAAGTTGCTTTTGTCAAAAGAAGGTAATGGAGACAACAAAGGGAGCGTTGTGAGGCTAGAAGGTCTAAGGTTCAGGGACCGATCTGGTGAGGACATTCTTCTTGTATCAATTTATATTGGAAGGCAGAAGGCCAAGAGTGTAGGGGGAAAAGCTAGAGAGTGAGCTGAGAGTCTCAGGTCGTTTATAAAGCTCCTTTGCAATTGGTATTAATCCATTCAGTCTAAACACCTCCCATCAGGCTCCACCTCTCAACACTGTTTCATTGCAGCACAGGCTTTTCTGAGGGGACACATTAAAATCCTGACACTGTGTAAAACAGAGATCTTCATGGGGTCACTAAATGCTGTACAGGGATGCTTGTCTCAAGAATGAGCTCTGGGTGGAGGAAGAGAAAAGTCTCTCAGAAAACTCAGAGTTGGGATTTAACTTCCATTTGGCTTTTGAAGACAAAATTCATTCTACTGCTGAGTATAAGAACCCTTGTGATAAGCAGTTACCATAAGTTGTTTCAGATCAAAGATATCTGTAGCACCAGCCAAAACCAAACAGAAGTTCTCTATAGAGAAATACCCTTAACCTGACTGGGAAGAATCCCACAGATACAGTCCACTGAAGGTGAGCCCACAAATCAAAAGTACAAAATACTGAAAGGGAAGAATTTACCACAAATACATCCATAGACCAAATAAACAATAAAATTCAATTCTCATGCTTTGAAACTCCTAGTGTCACTGTTACTATTTAACTTCCAGGAGAATAAGTAGGCAAGGCAGCTTCTTCCAGACCCCGAGTTCACAGAAATAAAGCCACGCTCCATCGCACTACATTAAAAGATCCCCAATCACTAAAAAACATTCTCTCTTTGAAATTGGTTTTAAAGGGGAAATGAACATGGCTTTCCAATTCCTAAAAGTACAAGGATTTACCAATATCTCTCTTAGATCATTTAAATATAACCCCAGCCAAGGGAAAACAAGTGGAAGTTTTTTTCTTCTTCAATTCCCTTAGGGTTTTAGGCATCCATGAGGATTCTTTCAGAGCCACGTGTCCCAGCCAACGTTCAAAAAAAAAAAAAAAAGAATTCTGATCTGACAATTATGCAATCATTGGCTATAATCAGAAAGAGGGTGGGTGAAGAGGCCACACTATTTGCCAACCAAAACAGCATCTAGACTAGAGAAACCCAACCCCTTTGTAACAGGCAGTCTTTCAGATTGTGACTCACAAAGGACACAAATATTTCTTGCAGAAATCCAAAGTGGCTGTTGTAAACAAATACATACTCATTCCTCTTAATGTTAATGCAGGCCACAGATGATAATCCAGTCTCCTACTATGAGACAAGGGCACTTTCCAAGCCTGACTCAAAGCCAGATCCTTAAATAAAAAGAAAAAGATTTCATTCCCTACATAAAATGATTAGACTCATTTCGGTGTTTTGTTTCAATAAAATACAAAAGATAGGGGAGGAAGGATGTGGAGATGGAACAGGGAGAGGAGGAAGGGGACTTTCTGAGCCCATGCAATCCAGGCTGTGTCAAGTCATGTGCTGATGATGTTTCACTGACTCCTTACAAACTGCATACAGCTAGCTTTAGAAACATATCTAAGGCAGGGAAGCCCAAGGAGGTCCTCTAACTGCTCAGTAACCACTATAGGATCACTTGCATCTTTCTAATGCCCAAGCCCAGCATTTTCATGGAAATTCACACTTGCCCTATAGGACTAGGAAGGTTTTCTTCAGGATATAGAAAGCTCTTATATTCAATGTCTCATTCAATGAGTTTCAATTTCAATGTCAAGTGTGTTTTATATTGACACATGACAGAGTCAGACTGAATCACCTTGCTACCTCCTTCGAATTCTACTTCATAAATATTTCAAAATGAACCTTTACCACCCATTTAAAGGATATTAGCTATGTTTGGTATACAAGCAAAATAAAGTATGCGCTTTATGACTTTATGGGAACCCTCTGATTAGAATGAAAATGTGGGGCTGAAGAGATGGTTCAATGATGAGAAGCACCGGCTGCTCTTGCAGAAGACCTGGGTTCTAATCCCAGCACCCACATGATGCCTAAAAACCATCAGTACTCCAGTTTCAGGGGCTCTGACACCCTCTTCTGCCCTCTGCGGACATTGCACAAAACATGGGTGCAGGCAGGCAACACATTCATACACATAAAATAAAAATAAATAAGATGAAAAGGTAGGGTGAGGAATGTGTCAGAAAGAGAAGGGAGAAGA
Organism: Eospalax fontanierii; assembly: GCA_035773235.1. Classification (NCBI taxonomy): domain Eukaryota; kingdom Metazoa; phylum Chordata; class Mammalia; order Rodentia; family Spalacidae; genus Eospalax; species Eospalax fontanierii. The sequence continues at coordinate 16,149,734 of CM069545.1, forward strand.
GAGAAAGAAGGAAGACGAAGTGCAGGTAAAGAAGACACAAATTAGAAGTAGTACTTTCTGGAATGACATGAATGGCAAGCAAATGTCCTCAGTGAACAAGAAGAAAGAGAAGCAGGAAGTAGATTACCACCCAGGGGACATGGGCGCCCACTGTTCCTGCTAATTGCTCAGAGTCTATTCTCTGTCCACGCTGGGTAATGGCTATACCACATGGCTGATACAATGAAGGAAAGCCCATGATTGCCATGGCTATTAAGAAGCAGTGGGTTAACCTGGGAATCGGTGACTTGTACACCACTCCCACACAAGGCAAGAGGCGGCAAGTGTTGCTATGACAGTGCAAAATAAGTAATATGGGAAATCAGGAAGAAGAGGTGGCTCCTGGCTGATGTCCTGATGGAGATGGAAGAAACACACCCAGGCAATTGGAGTAGAGTGGTTCTGAGGGTGAGGCTGGCCTTCATTTCCTAAGGGTCCCAAACAAGTCCTCTCCATTCTTACCATTCCTGTTTTCTGTCTGACCTTGATCTGGAAGGTCTACCTCATGACCTCCTATGGAAGCTTCGGCCACCACACCCAGTATGCTAAGCACACATTGATCTTGCTGCTCTCTCATCACAGCAGGAGGCAAGAATCAAAAGAACAAAGGTTTTCAAGGAGCAAGTATGTAGAGAAAGAGGCAGAGCACTGGAGCAGGGGTTCCTGGACTCCATTTCTCCAGTTTCTCTAAGAGAATGTTATCTCACTTCAATAAAACTTCATTCCCTCCCAGCCCTTCAACTGACTTGATTCACAAAACTTAACTTACATGCGTTTATCAAGAAATATTAAGGCAAAATCCTGTGTCTCTTGTACGTACGTGGATAAATAAATTGAAATAAAGAACAAAGTCTCATGTGGGGTCTGAACTCACTCATCTCCCTTAATTAGGTGATTCAAAATCACCCTTCAGTGTCTCGGGCTGTGAAAGTCACAGGGAAGCCACTGACCCTGCACCTCAACAGGAATACTGGTGCAATTACCCACACACTGTCTAATTTTGTTTGTTTAGATGAGCCGGACTTATTTTCCTATGATAGTACGTGCAGGTGTAGTTAAGAGCCAGCCTTCTATATTTGTTTATAATGAACTACCATGGCAAATAAAACAGAATGAATTGCTGTTTATCACTGTAACCGGTCCACCATGATTCGGCACAATGAATGAATCAATGTTATTACATGTTATAACATGTATCACACCTCACACCACAGTTACACAAATCAAGCCCAGGGCTCGGTTTTATAGCTGTGTTAGAATGTAAAAATACAGAAGCAAAGATGGAGTATTTCACAGTAGAACAATCCTCGGACTCCAGACCTGTATCCATTCTACAAGCCCACCTGAAGAAGCCCTTCTACCTAAGGGTATAAGTCGTTGTTTTTATAAAAGTCACCACAGAAATCAAGTAGGCATGAAGGCTGTTTTTTTTTTCTTTTCTTTTCTTTTTTTCTAGTAGGGAAAACCCTTTTTAAGACCTAGAGTTTTGAGCCTTGCCCAAAATCTACTGTTTAAGAAAACAAATTCACACTAACTCCAAGAAATGGAACAAGGAGGTACTTTGTGTCACAAATCAGCAGCACATCCACAATACGCATGAGCCGACAGGGAGGAGGCAGGCAGCCTTCCAAGCTAACCAGGGAGCAGGGTCCCCATTGACTGTCTGAGGCATCCCAGAGAACCACCAAAGACCAGAGACTTAAGTCTCTTCCCACAACACTGACAGGACAGTCCAGGCATGCCCTACTGTCTTCCTCCTCTAGCCTGCACCTCATCTCCACCCAACACACTCAAATATTTCTTACTGCCCTTTGTGAACTTTTGAAATTTATTTTTTCTTCACAAAAAAGTGTTACAAATCCCATTACAGAAAATTAAACAAATGGTTCATTGCAACTTGAGCAGAAACTGTAGATTCGCAAGGCTTTGCATCAACAACCAGTGCCCTTTAATATTTAAAAACAGCGTGAGTCAAGTCTGAATTTAGGATGACGGACGGCCTTTCCTTAGGATGCAGTGCAGACTTCCAGGGTGCCTGTGGAGTTGTGTTCTTAAACAATGATTGCTTAGAGACAGAAGGGAGTTTGAAAAGCACATGCAGGCACACAGCAGTGTAGAAATGTGCTGGAAATAACTTCCATGTTTTATTATTAATTACTCCAGGTATTTATAGAGTGCCAAGGAAAGACATTCCCCCAGTGAGCTTCTGTCAGTTCATCTGAATCCTGATGTCTGGTGCCTGGCCAGAGGTGGGCAGATGTTCAGGCTCTGGATCTGAGCAGGCAGTCTGTGAGTGGAATATTCCTCCAATGAGCCTTGCTGCCTTCCAGTGGTTCCTCAAGTATTCCAACTTTTAAATGCTGGAATACTTCACTTAAAAAAAAAAAGACCAGCATATCTCCTAGCCGGCATGACATAATTTACAAGAGGATTCTGTGTTTTTTTAAAAAATACCATATTTATTATTTTTATTTTATGTGTATGAGCCTATTGCCTGCATGTGTGTTAGTGTACCCGGGTCATGCAATGCCTGCAGAGGTCAAAAGGCATCAGATTCCCCTGAAACTGGAGTTATGGACTGTTATTAGCCACCATGTGGGTGCTGGGAATTGAACCTGGGTCCTCTGAAAGGGCAGCCAGTTCTGTTAACCACTGAGCCATCTCTCCAGCCCCTGGATTCTGTGTTTTAATAATACTACTCTAGTATTGTTTTTATTCAAGGAAGCAACTTTCTTATAAACACTTTTGTTGGAATAAAATGTAATACAGATATTAGAAGAAAAAGTTTTCACCTGTCCTTCCATTACCAAACACAAGAGGTTGAAAGTTGTTCTGAGGAAGGAGAAAACTTGCCCTACCATCCAATACCATGCCACTAAAAAACGTAGACGAGTTCTTGGAAGTTTCTAAAATACCTATTTGATGTCTGTACTGGTTTATTTTCTGCATTGCTCTGACAAAATGCCTAGCAGAAACTGTTTAAGAAGGAAGGGTTTATTTTGGTTCCTGGTTTCAGAGGGCTCATCAGGGTGGGGAGGACATCGAGGAGGAAGCATTCCTGGTCACACCAGAGCAACCCACCAAGAAGAAAACAGCTAGGTCAGAACTGGAGGTGGTGTGACCTTCAGAGGGTAGGTCCTAATAGACCCCACACTAAAGGTTCTACAGCAGCCTAAAAACAGCCACTTTAGCTGTGGACAAATACTCAGAACATGAGTCTATGACTAACATTTCAGATTCAAACATAACATTCAACATAAGCTATACCCCTAACAGGGGTAAAAAGCATTTCCAATACAACATCATCAAACAACCCAGGAGAGTTCAAAGCATCTTGGGAAAATCTTGTGATCAAAAGTTTTTAAATTACAGAGAAAAAATTTGCAGGTATGAATTGATCCAAACCACGCTGGAAAACTGAACAGACTCCTGCCTCGTGGCCAGCAAGGCCCTCCCTAGGTGTGCCTCAAAACTAATATGTACTGACATTATTCAAAATGCTGCTCACAGCAGCACTACGAACAACACCTGACTGCTGACAATCCTACTCTATCTGCAGCAGAAGGGATGAAGAAAAATAATACAGGTATGGGCTGAAGTGATAGCACACATCTGTAACTCTAGCACTGAGAGGATAAAGACAGAAGAATAAGAAGTTCGAGGTCATTCTCAGCTACATACCAAGTTCAAGGCCAGGCTGGGAAACATGGGACAATGTCTAAAAATAAAACAACCATTTGTGTGTGTGTGTGTGTGTGTGTGTGTACACACCCACACACAGACATAAAATACTCCAAGCTCAAACACTGAGTAAACTACAGCTAACACAGCAGTAGGAGTGACTCACAGATGTAATGCTTGGCAGAAGTAGTCATGAACCTAAAAGGATGTCTGATTCCACTTACATAAAGTTCCAAGCCAGGCAGTAACCTCTGCAGTCAGAGGTGGAGAGGAGAGAAAGGGGTGATTTTCAGAATGTACTAGAAGGAGCTTCCTGGGCCGTGGTATCCTGTCTGAACACGGTGCTGGCTATAATCTGAGCATATTCACTGTACTCAATAAGCAGTCACATGACTTGTGCATGTTGCTATCAGCACAAATCACACATAGTACCTTCATCTTTAACAACTTTTAAAAACTTACTACAAAACTAATTTATATGCAATGTAGAATGTATAGAAAATATTAATAAGAAAAAATACCTTCTTGTAACCACATCTGGCTGGTTTTGCAGCCTAGTGTGACAGGGACCATTTCCCCACTGCCGTAATCTTATTTCTGCTCAGTATCAGAAGTCATTTCCTGTCGTTAAGTGGTCCCCTGCCACATCTTTTCAACTGTCATATCACAACTCTTAACATGTGTGCACAATTAGTTATTTAACCAACACTTATTTTTCTAGGCATTTAGTTGTAATGAATCATTATAATCAGTGCTATAAAAGAACATAATTGTAGATAGATCTGTAACCACATCAAAGGATTATTTTCTTAAGATAAACTCCCTAAAGAATGTCAGAATCAAAGACTATATAAATAATGACCCCCAGGAAGGAGTTTTGCTACTTTACATTTCCAACATCTATGTTTAGGAGTTCCTATTCATACAAGATTAATTTCTGAAAAGAGCATACAGTAAAAGACAGCAATGTTGTATCAAACACTGGATAGTTCTCCCCCAAGACACACACACACACACGCATGCACGCACATAGCAATTTTTAAACAGACCTCTAAAAATGAAACCATAAAACTGAAAAGCACAACTCCACTAGACACAATCCCTAGCCTGAAGTGTGAGCTCAGAAACTTTTGGCAGAGGAAGAACTGACAGTTGGCAGGTGATTTTCATGCACTCCCTTCTGGGGAACTTTTGAACGTTGTCTTGATTCTTTACTCAGAAGTATCTGGCTGGATAGTCTGCACATGCCTCAGGCCCAAGGAACTTTGGCTTTCATAAGAGTCCAACATGTAGGGTTGGCCTTAAGTGAGATAGGAAGACTTGAGGGCCCCCACAGCGAGCCTGGGATCAAAGCAACAGTCACTTCTTCCGTTAATGAATCTCATGTAACATGAACATACTTTGGTCTGCATAGTTTCAAAGATAATTTATCCAAAAGCAAAATGTTTTCAAAGTCACACTAATGGAGATTATTCTCTAGATCAAGGCCTCTTAAACTTTTCCTACTCATGACCCTTCTCATCATTGAAAATATTACATGATTCCAGGTACACAGATATATAAAACAGGCTTATAAATGGAATAGTTACTGGTAATAATCATAAAGAAATTTATTTTAAGATAATTGTTTGGTATACCCATTGTCAAATGCAAAAGCAATTTTTCCTACTAATGAACTGGATGGACTTATTTTACATAAGAAATGAAATCTTGGCTAAATATTCGATATTACAGGATATGGAGCATCTTTGATGGTTTTGAAAGCTGATCAATATTTAAATTTCATAATCATCACCAGTGATAATGCTGCTTCCCTTAAGTTCATACTACAAATGTTAGAGATGCATTTAGAGTCATTTCAGAAACTCCTGACCTAACCCCAAACCAAACTCTGTCCTAATCCCAAGCCAAATCCACTTAACAACTTTTTAAAATAAGTCAGCAACTGAAATGGCATTTTCTTAAGAATCAATCATCCTAACACAAGATAACTCACAAGTGTACTAATCTGATACATGCTGAGGAGTGATAATGGAAAAACATTGAAAGTTGTTGATTTCTGTTAAACTCTCATGTTCCCTAAATACAAAAAACATTGTACTTCTAGTAAAAACCCCACAACCATAACATATGACAGGCTCAGATCTACACTGAAGTGTTTCAAGCCACACCCCTTGGCTTGGTATGGCAGCATGCACAGGGTGAAGTGCACTTTGTGCATTCAGAACCAAGGCTGGGTGGCTGGAGAAATGGTTTAGTATTTAAGAGCACTGACTGCTCTTTCAGAGGACCCGGGGTTCAATTCCCAGCACCTACATGATGATAACAACCATTTATAACTCCAGTTCCAGAGGAATCCAATGCTGTCTTCTGACCTCTGTGGGCATTGCATGACACAGGGGTGCACTTACACACATGTAGGCAATATATTCATACATATAAAATAATACATGAATTTAAAAAAAAAACAAACAAACAAGAACCAAGGCTGGAGTGATATTGCATAACAAATCACGGGCTAGCTAATCACTACCAAAACGCCTTGGATTCATTATACATCTGATTTTTTATTTAATTTTTGGTCAATGCATGTCGTGAAATATTTCACTGTTGATAAACTTCTCATGACTCTCACATTCAAGTATCCAAATCCATATGACAGTGTGACCTATGGTTTAAGAAGCTATACTCTAAGAGAGTGCTCAAATATACTATATACATGTATGAAACTGCCAAGGAACAAAAGTAATCAATAAAAAAGTGCTCTAGATCATCAGAATTAATCCTAAAATGGGAAAATTGTGCAAGATTTACAAGGAGGTAGGCAAGACACCCATCTTCTCCCTAGAGCTCAGTCATGGCATCACTGCGGTTTGTGCTGAGTTATTTTTTCAAGGTCTTTTACTGAGCTTTGTGCTCTGAGACACAGGTTCCCATCTGACACATAGGAATGTTGGGAAAAACCCAGGAAACAAGCTGTAGCCTCCTGTATGCACAGTGCTCCCCATGTTACTCCAGACAGAGACAAAAAGGAAGACTTGATATTTCCACCCCCAAGAAAAAACAGAAACGCTAAGACCAGTAGTCATGAGGCCCAGAATGACAAGGATGCTAAATTAATGTTTAAATAATTTTCTCCATAGTGCTTAGTGACAGACACTGCCATCAACCTCAGGATGTCAGCATAGAACCCACCTTTCCACAGGAAGTGGAAATACTGACTTTGAGTCAGATCTACACACTTCTTTTGAGCGAGTTTTTGGTAAACATCAACAATGGAAAATATATGCAACAAAAATACATGTAACCACATAATAGCTTTAATAGGGAAAGTTGTTTAAAACATTGGCTCCACACCGTAGGAAAACATGATGGAGGTGCAATATTTAATCCTGACTTCACCTCTGTTTCTGTGACCTAGATCCCTCATCCACTGAGCAGGGGTTTACAACCTCAGAACTGCTGACATGGGAGGTAGAGCATTCCTTGTTGTGGGAAGTCATCCTGTGGCCTGTACCACATTTAGCGGCACCCTCAGCATCTGTCCATAAGATGCCACTAATAGCCCAACTCTCAAGATGCTGTCAAACGTCCCTTGGGGAGCAAAACAGACCCGTTAGAACCACTGCAATGCAGAATGCAGAATGGCAAAGCTGCAAAAGCTTTCAATCAAAACAGATGCTGGTCCAGACTGAGTGGTATGTCCATTGTATATCCCAGTCACTGAGGTTCTTGACAGGTTCTCTGAAGCATCTATCTTCAGCTGAGGTACAGATGAAGCATAGACCTCAGGTACAGTCCACCAGGGATTAGGCAAAGACAGAGGGAGAAGATAGACCTGCAGCAGAGACCTCAGCCGCTTCCACAGGAGCTCTGGGTCCTGGTAGCCCTACAGATTTCTCTCTCAAAGTGGTCCAGGGGGATCAGGCCTTTCTACACCCATACTTCCCTGAAAAAGGAGATCCACCCCACTCTGAGGTCGAAGGAGTGAGGGACATCGTTAGGCACTGAAGAAAGAGCAGAGAGCATAAAGGTCTCCACTCATCAGGAGACTGTTCTTCCAGTGGAAAGAACAGAAGATTAGCCCGGGAGTGAGATTAGCTCAGGCATGAGGTGGCTCCAGAGGTGACAGGTCTATAGCCCTAGGAAGGCTCTTGAGATGGCTCAGCAGTTAAGAGCACTGGTCTCTCTTGTAGAAGACCCAGGTTCAGTTCCTAGCACCTCCATGGTAGCTAACAAACATCTGTAACTCTAGATCAAGGAGATCAGACACCCTCTTCTGACTTTCACAGGCACTACAAGGCATGGGTGCACTTACAAACATGCAGGCAAAATACTTATACACACACAACAAACATAAATCGATCAAAACAGTTTTTAATTAAAAATACTGCCCACACCTTTGAAGACTGCCTGAGAGTGCCTGACTTGGCCTCTGCTGGGTGAGCGTCTCCAAAATGCATTGTGCCCATCCCAGCTTTGGGACCATCTGCAGTCCCTCCCACTGCTTCAGGGCTTAGGTTTCTCTGCTGACTAGGAGGGACCAGCACTTCCATCTCCCATCTCCTCTCCATGGACCTTGCCACTATCCACCCAAGGTGTCTGAAGTGCTCCTAAATTGGCTAGAGTCACTTCGCCCTCCTGGAGAGCCCCAAATAGCCTGACTGGAACCATCTGGTCCCTCCAAAATCTAAAGGGAACCTGAAGCCTAGACCAATCAACTTTTCATACTCAATCAGAAGACAACCAAGGTCCATCAACAGTACAAACAGAATCAGATTTCAACTCAACAAAGGAAGGCTCGTCTTTCATACCAGAATCACCAGCAACAAAAGTAATACACATTCCAAAAACACAACAAAAAAATGATAACATAAGAAACCAAAGTAATATGTTCCCACTAAACACCACCAGACCTATAGAAGGGTTCTGCAGTGAAAATCCCCTAGAGAGAACCCGGGACACCAAATTTAAAACAATCATAAACATGATCAAATAATTCAACAAAGTAATAGAACACAAAGAACTCAAAGAACTAAAAGAAGATAGGGATAAACTTCTGACTGCATTTACAAAGGAGACAGAAATGTTGAAGAAACTCAGGCTGAAATGAAGAAGTAAAAATCTCAATAAGCCAATTTGAAACAATAGGGGAAAGCCTCACCAATAGAATGAACGGAATGGAAAACAGAATATCAAGATTGAATGATAAAGTTGGAGAATTGGACCAATCAAGCAAAGATTATGAAAAGTTTAAAACAAAACAGGAATGGGAATGGCAGGAAGTGTGAGATTTCATAAAAGGATCTTTCATAACGGTAAGGACTAACACCCGAGGTTATTTATGCATCACAGACATAGAGGAAGGAGTAAATGGCACCTTCGGATCTTCAACAGGAGCGTAGAAGAAAATTTCCCCAAATTAAGGAAAGACATACCCACACAAGTACACAGAACACCGAATAGACACCACTAAAAAAGAAACTACCCAAGGCATATCAAAATTTAAAATACTTTGCATATTATGCATGGATGTGTTCCTATGTTTGTGTACATGTATGTGTGGGTACACATGGAGGTCAGAAGTCAATGGTGAGTGTCTTCCTCAGTCATTTTCCATCTTATTTATTGAAACAGGACCTTCCACTGAGCCTGGAGCTCACATATTGGCCAGCATGGCTAGCCAGCAAGCCCCAAGGATTCGCCTGTCTCTGCCTCCCCAGCAAGAGATAGAATTACAGGTATGTGCTGCTATGCCTGGTTTTTTACATGGTGCTGGGGATCTGAACTCGGGTTCTTTGTACAAGTACGTTACTGACTGATCCATCTCCCCAGTCACAGAAACATTTTTAAAATGCTTTTGAAAAGCTATTGTGTATGTATATCTAATATGTAAAAGGGTTCTAGATCTTTGCTACTCAAAAGAATGACCCAAACAATACCATTTTCATGCAGAATACGCCACTAGCTACAGATTCCCAGTCATTAAATTTGGGGTGTGGCCATGCTTTTTTCCACACAACTAATAGATATACAGTTCATGTGTATACTGCTAGTTCTCAGACCACACATTGTTAGTTACTGCATCATTCAACTCAAATGCCTAGTCCCCTGCAGGTGAAGAAATAATTGAACATCCAGGTAAGAAAAATAAATGTGAGGAGAATATTGCACTGACGATTCAGTGGTCATTTAAGCTGCTGTCTCAGTGAGAAAGTGAGCCAAAACTTTCAGGGCCGGGGAGATGGTTCAGTGGGGAAAGCATTTGTTATACGAGTGTAAGGACCTCAGTTCAAATCCCAAAGCCAGATGTTGTAGTGCTCATCTGCAATCCTAGTGTTCCTATAGTAAGTTGGAAAGCGGAGGCAGGAGAATCTCTGGAATCTTGTGGTTCTGCTAACCTGGTATATGCAGTGATAAACAAGAACAGAGAGTCTCTGTCTCAAACAAGATGAAGGGTAAGGACCAACACCCGAGGTTATCCTCTGACATCCACAAATACAGTGTAGCACACACACACACACAAACACGTGCATGCATACACACTGAACTAAAGATAGTTCCTTTAACATTTAAACATGATGCCTGGGGCCTCAGCAACAGGAGGTAGGCACTACTGGCTGGCAGGCATTAAGTAGTTACATGAACTATGGACATATTATTTACAATATAAATACCACAAAACAAGTTCTGAAAAATATTACTCCATGTGAAAACAAGCCAGCCCTTAACCACAGCATCTCCATGAACTGAATGGCCATTCACAACCATTCACTTCAAATGTCACCACTGAGCTTTTTAGTAAAAGTAGTGTATTACATGCATCATGTTGATGAGATGGTTCCTGAAGATTGTAATGAAGAGCGAGCAGTGGATCTCAGCTTCAGACAGCACAGTTAAGGCCAAAGCAGTGGAGTTTCTCTAGACGGCTTTATTCTGCATTCCTGGCATCATTCAAGGATTTTATCACTGTTTTAAAGAGCTCTGAAGACATTTTATAAATGAGCACGTTGGATCATATTTTTATCATTGTCATCCAGATTGGATGTGTCAGAAAGTTATTAGGCGAGGATGATTAGTCGTCTGTGAGAACGGTTTGCTGTTGTGGACACGAGCAGCACTTTGAGAAGTGAGTGATAGCGTAATAATAGTATTTTTCAAAGAAAACTGCATTAGAGAATGTAATTTTAATGATTTTTTCAAGCAATAACCTCTCCTCAACAAGACTCATATCTATATTATTTAAACACTCAACAAAGTTTGTCCTAACTAATAAAAAAGTCACTAAGGGTGCCAGTCTTTTGTTGTTTTAGTTAAACAATACATTTTTAAAACTAATGCAGGGGCTGAAGAGAGGACTCAAGAGTTAAGAGTACATGATGCTCTCTCACAGAGAACCCAAGTTAGATTCCCAGCATCCACATCAGGCTGCTCACAAAAGCCTGTATCACCACAGGCAGGGGATCCAATGTCCCTGGCCTTGGTTACACATGTGACATACACACAAACACACACATAAAAACAAAATAATAAATCTTTAAAAACTAACCCAAAATTTAAGAAGGTAACTTATTTCAAAATAGTGTAGCAAGGAAAAATATTCATAAATAACAATAATGAAATATTAATTGCTTTTATTATAGTTTTCAATACACTCCCATCTGAACCATCAAGGCAGGATAGGGAAATTTACATAAGTGAAAAGGTCTAAAAGATTTTGTCCCATTTGTCTTTCTGGGTCTGGGTTACCTCACTCAGGATGTCTCCATAGCCAGATGCTAGCTTTGAAGCCTTGGGTATGCATGTTTCAATTAGAAAATCCAGAGAGACTAAGAACTAATAGCTGGGGGTTCAGGGAGAGGCTGGGGGAAGGAGAGAAAGAATGAAGTGATAGAAGGGGAAATGGGAATAACAGAGTAGGAAGGGTTAAGTGGGGTGGGGAGATGGAAGGGCAGAGGAGGGAGTGTGCGGAAGGTCAGCCATCACTAAAGGTCCTTAGAAAAAGCCATATGGAAACCTACCACTGTAGAAGCTTCTTAAAGTAGTAGATACACACACATTTAAAAAAGAAATTTAAACACATTGTCTTAAAACAGGGGGACACTGCCTCTGCTAGACACCATAGTAAAAGGCCAATGCAAGGAATGCACTCTCTCTTTTGAAGCTGTTAATCAGGGGCCCCATAGACCCTCAAACAATACTGGCCATTGTCCCTACTCTTGGCTACTGAACAGAATTTCACAGTAAGATCCTATTGCTGAAGACAATACATGCATAAGCCATAGATAAAACATGGAGAAATCAAGCTGATGTTGACTGTGAAGCTTCATCTCTACTGGCTAGCTTTCATAGGGCTAAAATGTGCTACGTATGATACTGGAAGAGAAAATTAATCATCAGCCTTACCCAGCTGTGAAACCTGTGAGCTACAACAAGATCTGGCCTGGCAAGACATGCCCACTGGTGCAATTGTGGCATGAATATTATGGGAGTAACCAACTATTTTTCAGAAAGAATGTAAGAGCCAGTGGTGGAGGATGACCACAAGGAAACAGTTTCCCAGACAGCTGGTCAGTTACTCATATGAACTCACAGCAATGGTGACAGCATGCACATATTCTGTGTAAGCCCAAGCCAGACAAATTCCCAGAAGTGAGGAGGTAGGTAAGAATCCCAAAAGCTACCTGAGGAAGTACTGGCAAATGATGGCTGCTGGGAAGGGGAGAACCATTCTTGTTTAAGGGTGAGACTCTTGGCAGGTGACCAGGCTCCATGAATGGACCCACACTGAAGGACATTTGGGGACATAAGTTCGACTCTATAGGCCTTACCATATATATAATACAGTATATAACAGATACTATAGAATATGTAGCATACATAATAGAATATATAAAATTGGGCAGGGGTAGTGAGGGGACAGATAGGGGAGGGAATCTTACTTTGATCAAAAATTATATGAAATTCACACAGAAAAATGAAAAATAACCCATTCAAGGAAAAAAAAAAGAATTTCGTTTCAATTTTAGTGTATTATTTCTTAAAAGCTGGCATCATGTTTTGTCCCAATAAGACAAAATAAGATATTTGTTGTTAAATTCTGTTCCTCTACATCCACATCAGCTCCTCAATTCAAACACTTCTCATAATCAGGATCAATAACAGCTATATTCTAAGGAACTAAATTTTTAAGTATGTGGTTTAGGGAATCGTGGTAATACTTTTCCTGTATCTTTGAAATGATTCAAATGTCCAAGTATTGGTTATGAAATACACATCAAAATCTAAAATTCTCTTCCAAATGGTTGTCTTAGTTTAGTTTTGATTTTAAGAGTATTTTATTATAACCTTTTTTCTCCTTTACTAGAAAGACATTACCACACTTCCAATAAGAAAGTTATAATCTCTACCACTCTGCATAAATGGACATGTATCGGTCAGTTTTTAAAATTGGTCAGTTTTCACTGTGTGTTTCATATATGTACATATTAGATGTTGGGTGTAGCTTCTCCCACACCCACTGGTCATTTAATAGCATGTGATTTCAACAAAGACAACTGAATGCAGCACTTTAGTAAAGCGATGTTTCCACAGAAGTTTCTGAAGTAGGCATTGGCATGGTCTCTACTTTTTCAGATCTAAGATTTCCAAAGAAATGATGTGTTCTCCTATCATCTAGCTATGGGGTAAGGAAAACTGGAATTCAGAGCTTGGTCTTCACTGCTTTTCTCTGCACAACGGGAGGTGACACAGACTATGAAAGACATGAACCGAAGGCTTGCCAACGTGCAAAATGTATCTATGTGCTCCTCACAGGAGCTTAACTATTCCACAGTCACACTCTGCTGTTACTGGGTTCTACACTCTGTCACTGAGATATTTCAACATATGTGAAACGAAATGCACCTTACCATGATCTATTGATTCTACCTGCTTAATTCCATATTACCATTTCCCTGTAGTTCACCAATTCATTCATTCATTCATTCCACAACTATTCATTGTACATCTATTACATGGTAAGCAAAGTGTTCTGAGTCTTTCCAATGGGCTACTCAGATTGTAATTCAGTACACAACTTTAATAGCCTGTATACAAACTAAGGTGCCATTCCTGTGACATGGCTTCCAATCAGTACAGTTCCTAATGAGTGGGATCACTCACTGTTGGAACATGATGGGATCTTGGATGGTGTATGAGGAGGCAAACATTTATTTCCTACAAAATTCTCCTTCAAGCTCTCTGATTACATAATAGTGTGACAGTTTGGGGTTAGTATATCTTTAACGTCTCCAATAATTTAATAATCTCTATTCTTAACAGAAAGACATTTTCAGATTCAAATTTTGAAAGAGCACATCTATCTAGTTAACATTTAATCTATCCATTCATTGTAGTTTTTTTAGTTTTACCTTTTAATTGTAATAGAACTCGTATTAAATTTCTATATGGAATGGAATTTGATATTTCCTTTATAAATTATATATATAGAAGTCTGTATTTAAAATTATAAAGTATGTGATGGTACCTGGAACTATGTGAAATGGCAAAAAAATTCTCTCAAGTTGTTGACCTTTCGAGAAAGTCACAGATCAATTACCAGCAGCCTACTTCTAGGCCAGCCTGACTCTGAAGACATCATCAAGCCTTGCAACCTCATCGTCTTCATCTGTAAAATACAGGGCTGGAGATCATAGTGTAACATGTTTCTATCTTTGCCATCACTATGGGTACGAATGCACTCCGTGTAGCAGAGGAAATCTTACAACTGCAATGATGGCAAACTCCTATTCAGAAGGCTGGAAGGACAACTGGAATTTTTTCAAGTTCCCCAGGCCTTCTGCTCCTCAGCACTTTCTCATCATGCCAAGAACATGCTTGGGAGGTGAGAGTCACCAAATGAAGTCATCTCTAGAGCCTCTGCCAGCCCTAAAACTCCAAACTCTGCTTTATTTTTAACTGTGAGTATGAGGACATCAAGGGCATTTACAATGAGATGAAAATATGCTCAGATATTTCCCCAAAAGGAAGAATTATTTAAAATATGACATCCCTGCTTCAAGTCAAAGGTCAAAATAGACCAAACTCTAGAAGGAAGCACATTCTGTAAAGTTGATGATGACACGAGCTCTGTTAGACAATGGAAACATGATACATACAAATCAGGCAAAACACTCCTACTTGGTCTTAGAATTATTTTGGGGTATGTATGCATGCACATGGGAGTGGATGCATATACATATGCATGCATATGTACATGTGTTTGTATGTTTATATATAAATACAGCAAAGTATAGTAACACCTCTGATCTATAATTCAGTGTCTGAAGACCTCTTATATCTGGAATTAACCTGAGAATCATCACATCAATAAGTAGCCAAGGGAAATGTCAGCCCACATGCTTTTCAAGAACTCCACTCAGAGTAGTCTATAGTAATAGCTATCAAGAGGAGTGGGCTTGGGGCAGGGGAAGGAATGAAGAACACTAGGCTTACTAGGATTAAACAAGAGCTCTCTTCTGCAGGACACCGGACCTTTAACATATTAAAGTGTGTTGAGCAGCCCCAGGAGGAAAAAGCTCATTATTTTTTAAACTTAGCTAACCGAAGGTCCTGTTTTTATCTCAAAGCCCTATCAATATTTCCAGTAACAAAACACCTGTATCTCTGTAGCCTTCACTTTTGAACTGCCCAGTTTCTTCACAAATACGCAAGCTCATGCTCTCATGAGAGTGGGCTGAGCGGGAATTACAACCTCCCTGGGAGGAAGAAGGGGCCAGGGCGGGCCAGGGGCCACATCTTGCCATCCTGCTGGTTCCTCCAGACAGCAGCATCTTCTCTGGAGTCAGGTTGCCCTGCTCCCTACTGGTGGGGACTTTCTTCAGAATATCCAGTGAAGAGCTTGGGATAGTGGCTCATATTTTTAATTGCAGCACTCAAAAGACAGAGGTGGGAGGCTCTCTGTAGGATCAAGGCCAACCGGGTCTACACAGTAGTTTCTAGCAGGCCAGCTGAGGCTATAGAGACCCTATCTTTAAAATAAAAAGTCTAGAAGAGGAGCTAACATGGAAGAGATTTCCTTAAAAACACCCCAAAACTCTGAAAATATTCTTTAAGAAAGCTGTGGCAAATTTTAAAATTGCATAATGCTTCTCCTCAAAAAAAAAAAAAAAAAAAAGACGAGAATAGAAAATTCAGACTTGAAAATGTGTCCAAAGTGCTGAGCTGATGAAAAGAGATATTTCTAAAATAATGAAGAATTTTCCAGGAGATTTTAGGTAGCACTTTCTGGTCGAAAAAAATAGAAAAGTCACAAAAGAACATTCTGTATAAAACAAAAGCTCAGTTATTTGAGAGAAAAAGGGAGAAGTCCCCATGGGTGCCTGCTGTGGTAAAGAGTCATAGCAGTGGGCCTCATCCTGCTGGAGGGAGCCCTGCACAAAACAACAGAGAGGCCAAGGGACCAGGGGTAGACACTCACTCCACAGGGATGGGGGACAGAGGGAAGGGAGCCCAGAGGAGATAGAATGGACGGGCTATGAACAATGTCTGGGAAAAGCAGGGCTCTGGCTCAAGACCCTGCCTTACCAGAGATGGCTTTGTACTCCTCAGCAAATCACCAAAGGCCCTGGCTTTCAGTTCCTAAGTCAACATATGGTCAGGTCATCCATGGTTCTGTACAGCTTATAGAGTGTAGGTGCTCCAGCTGAACTCTGCAAGCCTCAGGATTCAGGTCTGAGAGGCTCCTATCAGGCCCCAAGCTGAGCTAGGGATTTTGGCAGAGCCACATCCATCCTAGTGCACCCTGCCCAAGGTGGCCTGGATGGAGGAAGGTGTGGACATAATGGCTACCCCCTTCCAGAGGGAGGCAGCCACTGTAACCTTGACACCAGGGTGCCTTTTCTTTACACTTCTATTATTATTATTATTATTCTCAAGATGACCTTAAACTTGCTATGTAGCTAAGGGTGGCCGTGAACTTCTGACCCTACGGCCTCTACTTCACGAGTGCTGAGATTATGGGGTGTAACGCCATGCGTAGCAACTCAGGACTTCAAATCCTTTACCCAAGTCACCAGACGTGAAATAAAAATAATATTTCTCATAGGCAAAATCTCCTTGCCTTATTTTTGAAATTCTTTATTTAAAAGTCAAAATAAACAAGTTTTGCAACTTTTCCTAAGTGATCTACGAAAGAAAAGAACTAGGAACCAGGGCTCTGCATCCCTGAAAACATTTGTGAAACTGGTACTAAGTCTTTATTCTTTCCAAACTTCAGATTAAAAGAAAGACAAACTAATCATTTGAATTATTGTGCTATTTTTACTTTTTGTATTTAATTTTGTTGCTATGTCAATAAAAATATTATTTAATATTATATAAATTAAAATATTTATACTGTGCTTTATTTCAGAATGTGAACCTTTTGTTTATCTGGCTTTACACTTGTTTGATTTGGTATGATCTGAGAAAAACTAAAAGTTGTATAATTCAATAAATAAATCTTATGTATTCAGCATTATCTATTATACTTACAAATAATAGCAAAACAGAAAGCAGGCTTCTAGTGAACTGTCCACTTTTTAGCTAGTTGATATTAAGGGACACGGTGTGCAGAGAGTCAAGGGATAGCAAGCTTAGAGGAGGCTCTGTCTGCAGGGCCGAGACATCTATCCTACTTTCAGAGCTGTCCTGAGAGCAAGTAGCCCTTGATTTACAAACAGCTCTAGTGAACTGTGATGTCTGCCTGTTAGAAGCAGAAACTGCAGAAGAGAGAAAAGTTGCTTGTGCCCATGTTTGAGAACAGGGTCTCAGCAGGTGTGGGAGAGAAGACAACTGAGCCATACCTACCTGCACAGACCCAGAGCCATCACCACATCACCAACCATCACCACAGCCCAAGTGCACCTTGGCATGATTAAAGTCATAATAAAAAATAGTTGCTTCATTTTAGAGCAAAGAATGTTTGACCTATTTTAAAGAGATGCTAACCAAATGACTGAAGAAAAGGAGAGTAAAAGATATATATCTTCAGTTTCTAGAAAACTCCATTATCTTGAACTCTTCATTCCCTAGATAACAAAAGTTTTATTCAACTTTTTATTGACTGGATTTTAACCTCTTTCAAACTGTCTAACTCCAAATGCGATATTTCATTAAACTTTAAGTTTTGCTTCAAAATTAACCACAGGCATTGGAAAATGTGTGATTCCAAGCAACTCTGGTGGTCACAATAAAAAAGCTTTGCCTCCAAGCCCATATATTCTGTTACATCACTGACCGCATTTTACCCTCAAAATTCCACCTCGAACACTTCTGCTGAGGAAAGGTTCAAGGTGTCGGAAAATATAAGCTAATGGCCATATATTTGTTTGGAAGAAGGTTCACAAAGAGCCTGACTGAGAACCAGAAAGATGCCTCTGCTAGGGACCAGGACCCCAAGCCGGAGGCCAGTGTCACAGCTCGACACAGAAAGTGCCATAGGAGAAGTAAGGATCAGATTGGCCTTTTCCATTTGTTTCTTTCAGATACAGAAAACTTACCCTGTGAATTCAGTCAAAATAAACAAGAACAAGTCTCCAAAGTCTGTACAGAACATAAAGTATAGATAATAACATTTTTCAGATATTGCATCATATGTAGGTTTAAAAATAGTTCACACTGGGCAAAGTGGCACACACAGATAATCTCAGCACCCAAAAGCCTGAGGCAGGATGATTGTGAGTTTATAGCCAGACTGAGCTATAGAGCAAGAGCCTGCCTCCAAATACCAGGTGAATAAATAATGAAATAAAAATTGTTCCCATAAAGTTTTCTTCTAACTAGGTCAAAACCATGCTCAAAATCTCCTCACTTTCAAGGACTGTGAGTCTAACAACAGATTAATGAAGAGTTTGTGGCCTGGAATAAAACTTCCAGGGTTCAAATCCTGCATCTCTGCCCACTTGCCAAATTCTTAAACAGTTCTAAGCTTCAGCTTGGCCATCAGTAAAAATGGGAGTGCTAATAATTCATACAATTTTCTGAAAATCAGTAAAGTAAATGACATGGGGTTGAGTTCAGAGGAGGTAACTCATAGACACACGTTTTACTTTGTTTTCCAATAGACTATCACCCCTTGACACAAAATAGGTTCTCAATAAGTATTTTTTAATAAATGGACACATCATTTACATTCAATACAATTCTAATGTAATTCGATCACTACTTCATTGTCTTAAGGACCAATATGGGTCCAGCTGCCATGATGAACAAAAAAGATGCATGAAGCATAGTCCCTGCATGTCACCTGAGATTACCAACAGAAGTGAATAAGGAACACGGTATAAAATAGCACTCAGGAGGGTTGGTGGGATCAAGTTATGTTTTGCCTACCACCGCCAAGGGAGATGGTTTATACTATGACAATAAACAGAGAAATGACACACCATTTATAAACCCTGTGGCTTCTAGGAATCTGGCAATTAAAAGACTTCCTATTCACTGAGTAAGGGGACAGGTGTAGCAATGTCAAGACTGGGAGGAGCTCACAGTAGGCTGAACCTCTCTACATGAGACCAAACAACTTTAAAGACAGCTAGTGACATCATTTCAGTTTTTGTTCTTTAGAGGGTATAGGTCAGAGGAGTGAAGGAGATTAAGAAGTAGCAGAAGCAAGGGGAAGGAGGACGGGGGGATGGAGGAGACAGAGGAGAGAGACGGGAGGAGGGAACTGACATTCCAAGAGGCTGGACAAGCAGAGCGGAAGCCAGGACATATCTCTTCCTGTGGCTAGGCTTCTTGGAGCCCTTGGTGACCAGGACAACCTCCACCATGCAGAACCCTATTAGCCTACCAGGGATCCATGTCCTCCCCTGGTAGTCAACTCTGGGCTGTCTCCAAGGAGTCCAGACACTTAGGACAGTGAGGATGATTCTATAACATGATGGCCTTGGGTCTTTTTTGTTTACCTAGTGCCAAAACATTTTTGAAAACGCTATACATCCTTGCTCATTTCAAGTCAACATTTACAATTCTTCAATTTATGTTTGAAAAGCTGAAGGGATGTGATTTCCTGCATGGCAATGTGTCAACATTAAAAAACAAAATGACTGTATCATTTTATACACATACCCCATAGCATTTAGAGAGGCATTCCAGTGAAGTGATACCTGTTGTCAATATAAAACTTTATCTCATACAATGTTAAAATCAAGTAACATAGCTTTCAAAGGTATGCATGTGTTTATGTAGTTATATGTGTATATATACATATATATATATGTATATATACACATACACACACATATATATGGAGAACAAAGAGAGAGAAATAGAGTCACAGGGAACTTATCAAAGTTTAAACCAAAGTGTGAGAAGACTGGTAGACACACCCTCCTCCCAAGCCCAAGGAAGGATTCTAATAATAAACCTTCATGGTCACATGATTCTGGACAATCTGCTGGGCCAGTCCTCCTGACTGCTGCTAGGCTATTTGACCACTCTCTTTCTGCTCTGATTTACCCTTCCTCACATAACTTCTGACATAGAGAGAACGTACAGTGCCTTGTACGTTTTTCTCATGTTTTTTATTCTTTTTCCCAGAGAAAGCACTCAAATTTGCATCATATTCACACCCCACAAAACTTAGCAGAAAACAATAAATACAAGGCAGGAAAAACAAGCTGTCCTGGGTGAAGAAGAGCAGAAGGAACAGGACATCTCAGGCACAGTGACATCATTCTCAGTGTGGAAAAACCTTGTTGAGGGTTAAGTCCATTATGAAGAAAGGGAGTAGCAGACAGACTTTTCTCTCACTCACTCATTTTTTTTTCTGGAATTTATATATCCTTTTAAAAATATTAATTCTTAGTTATTTTATGTGTATGAGTGTTTTGCCTGCATGCATGTATGCACACATGTGGTTTGCAATGCCCAGGGAGGCCAGATGAGGGCAGTGAATCCCCTGGAACTGGAGTTATGGACAGTTGTTAGCTGCCATATGAGTGCTGAGAACTGAACCCAGGTCCACTTTAAGAGCAACCAGTGCTCTTAACCACTGAGTCATCTCTCCAGCCCCTCATAGATCTTTTTAAAACTGCAGAAAATAAGCTGGGCCTGGTGGTACAGTCCTGTAATCCCAGCTACTCAGGAGGATCACAAGTTCAAGGCTCTAGACAGAATTCAGCCTGGGCAACTTAGTAAAACCCTGTCTCAAAATTAAAAGGGTAAAAACAGGACTGGGGATATAGCTCAACGGTAGACATTTGCCTAGTAAGTTCAAATCCCAGTACTGGAATGTAATAATAACCAGTGATAATGGTGACAAAGAATAAAAATGCAGAAAATAAAGTATAGGTGATTTCCAATTTATAACTTCATTCTACATCCCCTGAAGGATATATTTTCACTAACAATGCTTTTAGGCTTGTAGATATTTTATTGATAATCCTATTTTATTTCTATACCTATTAAAACTTATTTTGGAAATTGTTCCTGTTGCCCAGAACACTCTAAGTGTTTAAAGTGCATATTCTACACTGAGTTATAATTACCATTAGCTCACAACTGATCAAAACAGCAAATAAACATGAACAGTTAGCACTGACTGCTTAGATGACTCATGGCAGAGTTGTGATGTGGATACAGCCAGAACTGAATTTTACTTATCCTAATTTTTCCTTGTTCTACACTTTAGTAAATATGAACATTGAACAACTTTGAGCAAAACAATTGATGGAAAAGAAGCTTTTGTTGTACACATAAATGTCATTTCCCTCTATTTTTAGTTTTATTTACATGAAGAGTGTGTGTGTGTGTGTGCGTAAGCACAACTACTGGGCATGTGTGAAAATCAGAGGACAACTTGCACAAACAGGTTCTCTCCTTCCACCATGTGTGTTCCAGGGGTAAGAACGAAGACTACGTGACCTGCAAAGAGGTGGCCACAGTCACTGTCCCCTGCATTCCAGAGGGTATGTTTTGATTTTTCCTTTGGCATTGGGAGATGCTGACACCAAGCACAGTGAATGACATTAACCCCTGTCACAAAGCGGGACCTGAGGCCAGGGAGAGAAGCTGTGGGAGAGGAGGTTCCCATATCCCAGTTCTTGGGGAGACCAGTTTTAGAAAGAATAATCTAACAGTCAACAACTGGGAACTTGACAACCACCCTGAAGACCTTTGTGTGCCTGGAGTCTCAAAGTAACCCCCGCTGGGCCTATATGGGCTTTCGAACCAGGTCATCCATTTACTTTTACATAGTTTCTTACACTGTCCCTTCCACAAAATTTGAATATTCTATAACAATATTTCAACAAAGTGTCACCCAATGAAAAAGACTTACAATGTGGTGTGTGCTTATGGGTGTGGGTGTAGGTGTGTCTGAGTGTGTATGATAGTTTTCTGATGTTACAATTTACCTATTTAGACTTCAGAAATAAATTGAATTCTTCATATATGTGCCATCTTATTCCAAACATGAAAAAAAAAATCTCCACTTCTAAATTCATATAAATTTCAGTAAAACTAAAAGATATGAAAAGAAAATTAAGTCCCAAAGTATAATCCACTTCATGGTTTATATCACAACTTCCATCTCTTATAAATTTAAATAAATTTTTCACACATTTCCATGAGATTGCTGACTCAACGGAGTCTACTTACAACTAGGTGAGGGATCTAAAAAAGACGCTGAAAAAACATTTAACAAAGTTATGGAAGAAAACCCAGTCCAGTGAAGTCTATTCTCTCATTAACAACTGCTAGAAAAATGGAGCTTGTTCACTCTTTGGAAAGAAAGACCTCCATGAAATCAGTACTGACACATACCCGATATATTCATTCAGAAGTTCTCCCTCTGAGATCAGTAACACCACATTACTCCGAGATGAGAAACACCTGTGAGAGACCACAGACCCCGCCCCCCCTCAAAGGCTAGGACCTCACCGGCCACAGAAGACCGCATGTAGGCCAGCAGGAGGGGAGGATGGATGGAGAGACCAGAAGTCGGCTGCTTAATTAGCATCCCCTCACTGGACAACTCACAAGGAAGATCTAACCCTTGGTCACTTACCATCACTCAATTGCTGGCTCTCCTGCTCTGACAGGAATGAAGCTGATGCTTGAGCAAGGCGGGCACTCAAGGCCCACTGCTATCTATTCTGAGCACACCAAGCCACAGAAAGCAAGGGGCCTACTTGCTCCCTGACCCCTACTGTGAGGAATCACCATGGCTTTTTATCACATATTCCACTTTACCAAAGGCCCAGGCTTGGCATAGCCTCAGAGTGTGTGGGAAAAATATTCCTGTTATGCTTACACTGGGCCCTGACCACAGTCACCTATGACACAGTTTCTCCCTGTTGTGACAAGATGCAAATTTCACACTCAGCTGTAAAAACTCACTTCAAGTTCATGCCCTCCTTGCTTTCAGAAACATGTATGTCCAATAAATGGCAGAGTCCATACATGTCCAGACAGGCTCCTGTGGGGCACGGGGCATCCCTTTGAGCTTTTCCATGCTTTATCTCTTACTCTGGAAAGATAAGTGTCTTTAAAATTCAAAGAAGCCGAGTAATCATGTCAAGGACTCTCTGCCCACCTCCTCCAACCCAGCACAATGTCATGCGCTGTCACCTAGACTCTCTCTCTTGCAACAGCTTCAACAAAATTCAAGATCTGAAAAACTTGTTTCTGGTTTTTAAAAGGAGACGACAGACAGAAAGAAAGAAAAATGACTAGAACATTTGGCTTCTGGCCTTGTCAGAGCAGGTGGCAGCACAGGGTGGGGCTACGCAGAGGACAACTTACTGAAAGGATTCTCAAAAGCTGTGCTGGGGCTGGAGGGATGGCTCGGAGTTTAAAAGCACTGGCTGCTTTTGCAGAGGACCGGGGTTCAGTTCCCAGCACTCACATGATGGCTAACAACCATCTCTAACTCCAGCTCCAGGGGATCAGGTGCCCTCTTCTGGTCTCTGCAGGTTCTGCATGCACAGGTACACCTTACATGCAGGCAAAATACTCATACACATAAAATAAAAATAAATAAATAAATAATTTCTAAGCTGTGCTCCAGGGCTGCTGAAGCTGTAGTTCAGTTGGTAGAGTGCTTACTTCGTATGCATAAGGCCTTGGGTTCCACCCCATCACCAGATAAACTGGATGTGGTGACACATGCCTGTAATTCCAGCACTTGGGAGAGAAGTGGAAACAAGTTTAGGGCCATCCTCACATACATAGTGAATTTGAAGTCAGTCACTGCTACATGTCTCAGAACAAAAACAAAAAACTGCACCAAGAAGATGTTTCAAAAGGCCCAGTTCTCAGCCCCAGCACACAGAACTTGGGATGCAGTGGTTGTGAAGCCATATCTAGTCGAAGCCACTTCCAAGAATCCTCAAAAAATAGAACAGAGGAGGCTGGAGAGATGGGACTCAGCAGGTAAGAGCACTGGCAACTCCTGCCAAAGACTCGGGTTTGGTTCCCAGCACCCACATGGTGACTAGCAACCATCTGTAACTTCAGTTCCAGAGGATCTGATATCTTCCTCTGACCTCTGTTTGTATCGCACAACACAGGTGTACTCACATACATGCAGGCAATATACTTATACACAGAAAAAATTAAAATAAAGTATTTTTGAAAAGAATGCCACAGAGAAAATAAATCTCAGTGCACAGTCACTTCTAATCAGCAAGACATGATAGCCTCGATGTCTGCTTAATCTATGACAAAATAGCATGGTCAGAGTTATAGAAATGACCAAAACATAAGTTCAAGATCGATTATATCATAAACTAAAATTTAAGAAGTGTGCATTTTTCTTTACGCTTTAGTTCATCAGAAAAAAAAAAAAACTGTCAGCTTATAGAACACTGTCCTATCAAGAAGGCTGTAGCAGTCCTGAAGCAGCAGGATTATATTAAATTATATTAAAGCAGCAGGATTATATTAAATAAGCAACTGCAGGTTAGATAAGTGTTGCCAGTCAAGATGAAAGCCACATAGAACATCAGTTCTCATGAAAAGAGTTCAATAATATCTCAAAGATAAAACACTTCCCACACAAGCATGAAGACCAGAGTTCAGATCCCCAGGATCTACATAAATACTGGGCAATCCCTCTATAATCCTAACACTCAAAGCAGAGACAGAGGCTCCCCAGAGCAAACTGGATAACTTGCCTAGGTAAATAAAGTGGAAAGTGATTAAAGAAGGACATTCTGGTGTCAACCTCTGGCCCGTGCATGCAAGCTCATACACATATGCCCACACATATGCACCACACACACACACACACACGTTAAAAAAAACCCTGAAAGCTTTTGCTTTTGCTGAATTTGGGGGGGATCTATTCAAATCTGAAGCTCATCAGAGCCTGCCTAGGTTCTTCTTGGCTCCAGTGCCTTCTCTCTGCTTAGAGCAATCTTGTTGAATGACACATCTGCTGTCGTTCTGGGAACTAAGAACATTCGCTGGTTTCCCCGACTACAGGCCAGGTAGAATCACACACAGGTTCCTTCCGAATCGACCCTTTAGCCCTTTCCCTCCCTCCACCACAGTATCCCACTGGCTACACTGGGTTGCTGGGTGTATCCAAAGGTGCCATAACCTGGGCAAATGGCTCACCTTTGCACATTCTGTTTCTCCTGCCCAGAATGTCCTTCTCCTACCATGATACCTGCAAACTCCTATTTATGCTTCACTACCCAGCACAAAGGTCACCTCTTCCACAGAGTCTTCTGCTTCTCCATTACTGGCTCCTTCCTCCTTGCTCCCTATGCCGGGTTGAGGAATCTCTATGATCAAGAATATCTACATGAAACTGCACTGTCTCAGAAACCACAGTGATAGCTGTTTTCAGAACCATATGTCAATCATTATACTATTCAGTCAGAGGTCTTGGGACACTGGAAAAAAAATCTTTATTGAGTGTTTGGAGCAGGAGGAGAAGGAGGACAGAGCCTCACCTACATTCCAATACTGTCTTCTGCCCCCTGCTCTGGTCAGATTTCTGTAGGTGACTAACCTGAAGATCTGCGTTCACAGATGTAAATACTGGGCAATCTTTAAAATTTAAATCTTTAAATCTATAAAAATAAATGCAACTTTTCACAGTTTTAGGTAGGAAAGTGCCAGCTACCATTCACTTCATAATCTGATGGTGGCTGTTCTAAGTCTCCTCGGACACCCAGAAAGGTTAAGTGAATTACCCAAGGTCATACAGCTTCGGGTAGGCAATGCCAGGACTCAGAGGACTTCTGATGTAAAGCTAAATATGCTGCTAATACAGCACTGCCTCTTGTAATATTAAGTAGCTTTCCAGGGACAAATTAACAGAAGAAACTATGATTTTTGAAAAAGGAAATGCCTCTCTTAGCAGTTTACCATCCTGGCCTTTAAATGTCTGTGGTTTCAAACTGTGGTCCCTGAATTCTCATAAACAATCAAAACAACCACCCACAGGAAGCAAACAACTCATTGTCAACTAGTCGCTCACAAATACAGTTTTAAGATGAGTACTGTTCTAGTTTGTTACTCCATTGCTGTGACAAAACATTCCAACCAGAACCAACTTTGTGAGAAAAGAGAATAAAGCTTACACCTCCCAGGTCACAGTTTCTCACCTAGGCAGCCCAAGGTAGGAACTCAGGATAACAAGCTGGAGGCAGGAGCTGGAACACAGCTCACGAAGGAACACTGGCTTGCTCTCCTGACCCAGGCCCAGCCAGCATTCTCATACAATACAGAACAACCTGCCCTGGAGTAGTACCGCCTACAGTGGGCTTGGCCCTCCCACATCATTCAACAATCAAGAAAATACCCCCACAGACATGGCCACAGGTCAGTCCAATTAAGGCAATTCCCCAATTGAGACTCCCTCAACCCAAGTTGACTACTAAAGCCATCCAGCACACAACTGACCTCCTTGTCAACTTGACATACAAACACATCACTATTAAACCACAACCTTTCCAGTTCCTGTCCCCAAGATATGATGTTAATATCACAACATAAGACAGTACAACTTTAAAAGTCCCACAATCATTAAACAAAATCAAACACTTAAAAGTTCAGTCTCTTTTTAAAATCTCTTAACTGTGGGTTCCTGTAAAAATCCCAAACCAGTACTGTCTTATTTCAAAGGGAAGAATCAGGCACACCTAAACAAAACCCAAATCTAGCAACTAGCTCAAGGTTGGACATCTGGGATTCACTCACAATTTTCTGGGCTCCAAAGAGTTTTGGCAGTTCCAGTACTGTGGCTCTGCCATCCCAGCACACACAGCTCATCTCACAGGCCCAGGCCAGCTCCACTTCACACTTACCGCTGCCCTCGGCGGTCATCCCATGATCCCAGCATCTCCAAAAAGCTCAGGTTTCTACTGAAACTGAGGCTGCACCTTCATCAACAGGCTCTCCTCGCCTCTCCTGGTGCAAAACCTCAGATTCTCTCCATGACCCCGGCAGTCCTGGGGTCTTCACTGTAACTGAGACTGCACTGTCACCAACAGCCTTCCCTGGCCTCTTACAGTGCCAGTCTTCGGCTGCTCTCTGTGACTCCTTCACACTTTCAACACCAGAACCATGCAGGAGACTCTTACATATACCAAGTCCTGCTCCCAGCTTGAGATAGAGACTCGGGCCCCCTCTGAACCACAGCTTCTGTGTGCTGACTCTGAAGAAATACTTCACAGATTTCACCTTGACGGCACTGGTCTCTTATTACTTACAGCTGATTTTTCAGCCCCCGCTAACCAGCCTCAATTACCCCAGCAAAGCAAAAGTTTTACTTCAGAGGTTCTGGTCTCTTCTTAATCCCAGCTGATTCTTCAGCCCCAGTTGACCAGAACCCACAGATTCTCAAATCAAAATATCACACAGTCTTGATAGTCTCCGTTTTCCTTTGAAGCTTCACAAGCCCAGCCTCCATAGTCTACAACTCTTTCAGTATAAATGTACTAAATGGTTTTTCGAGTCCAAAGTTCCTAACATTTCCACAATCCTCTCCCAAACACCAAGGTCAGATCTATCACAGCAATACCCCACGATCCTGGTACCAATTTCTGTTCTAGTTTGCTTCTCCACTGCTGTGACAAAATACTCTGACCAAAACCAACTTGAGCAGGAAAGGGTTTATTTAGTTTATATCTCCCAGATCACACTGCATCACTTAGGGAGCCCAAGGTAGGACTCAGGGCAAAAATCTGGAGGCAGGAGCTGAAGCACAGGCAACAAAGGAATGCTGCTTACTGGCTTGCTCCCCAGTCCCATGCTCAGCCTGCTTTCTTATACAGTACAGAACAACCTGCTCAGGGGTAGCATCACCTACAGTGGGCCGGGCCCTCCCGCATCATTCAACAATCAAGAAAACGCCCCACAGACATGGCTACAGGCCAGTCTAATTGGAGGCAATCCCCCAATTGAGGCTCCCTCAACCCAGGTGTGTCTAGTTGACAACTAAGCTATCCAGCACAAGTATTATTCCTGTTTGCAAAGCATTGTATAGGGTTGGAGACTGTCAAAGTGTCCTTGAGCTCACCCAAAGGGCACAGGGGCAAGGCTGCGGATGGCTGAGCCAGTGGCCCCTACCAAGACCTACGAATGCAGGAGACTGAAGTCTAGAAAGCTGTTCAGTCCTCATTCAGGAACTCGGGCGGAGTGGGAAAACAGTGGCTACAGATGCCTGGCCAGAGTGCTGGTGACCAAAAGACACACTGATGTTGATACAAAAGTTCTTTCTGGAAACAATGACAGATGGCCCAGAGAGCTGGGAATCCTGCAGTGAGCGAGACAGTGGAGGTGTGACCGGGGAAGGTGCAGCTGAGGGAGGCTCGGTTAAGAGAGAGACAGAGAAGAGACAGGAGACACGGGAAGCAGAGTGAGGGGCTGTTAGGGGAGACACAGCTAAGGAGGTACAGCTGGGGGAGATGCACTGTGGGAGGGCAGCTGGGGAGGCAGGGGAGAGGGGAGAAGCTGCAGGCGGGGAGGCCCCGCTGGGGTAGGCAGCAGGAAAGGCCCAGACCCAGTTCCCAGCTCTGCATAGATAAAACCTGATCTTCTGTCAAGCACAGACATCCTGTAAAGCTGAGGATCAAACAGTAAACAGGACTTTCAGTCCTCTAAACAAAGTTGACACAGTTTATTGTCAGTGTCTGAAAAAGGAATTTACTGTTCAAAAATGATACCTTTCAAAGGTGATAACTTGGTCTCCAGCTAGATTTGCAAAATCAGCAAGTTCATTCACACACACACACACACACACACACACACACACACACACACTTCGTCAAAGGGATTTAAACAGTCAATGCAAAGTGAAGCCACAATGGAGTCAGAGGAACATATAAGGAATATGCGTTTGAAATGAGGATGCAAAGTCTTTCTGAGCACAAAAGCAAAGGGAAATTAACAGACAAATGAAAGAAACTGATCTTAAGACCTAAGCAGCAAATAAAAAGTGAATAAATTATATCTGCACATAAAACAGAAGGCTAATTTCCTCCATGTTTAAAGAATACTTACAGTTAATAAGAATACTTACAGCTAATAATATATATATGAAGAAAAAGAAAGTGGTAAAGGAATTTAATACTAATTCCCACAGAAGTTACCTTAGAAACAAATAATTTTCACTAATAAGCAAATGAAAATTAAAGGATAAAAAATATCATTTTTCATCACTCAAATATGTAAAAAATTTATCAAAGATTATATATGCCCAGCACTAAGGATGGGAAGAGGACAGCAGAACACATGTGATGGGAACGTGCAAAGGAGGACACGGGACGTGGAACGGTTTAAGCAGAAATAAGAAGGTTTAAGCGGGGATGCAGGACTGGGTGATGGGAAGGGGAATGGTGAGAAGAAAGTCAAACATGATTAAGTCTCAATGAAAAAAAAAACCATAAGGAAGCTGCTTCTTTATAAGCTAATTAAAAAATAAGATGAAAAAGAAAAAAGGAGTCAGAATACACATGTTCTGTCTGGTTGATTAGAGCTGCTCCCAG
Source organism: Eospalax fontanierii (assembly GCA_035773235.1). NCBI lineage: Eukaryota > Metazoa > Chordata > Mammalia > Rodentia > Spalacidae > Eospalax > Eospalax fontanierii. The sequence continues at coordinate 16,179,445 of CM069545.1, forward strand.
AAGCCACAGGTTATTAATAGAAAATCCTAGTGCCAGAGTAAGCCATCTCCCTTTGAGGTACTGGTTAGGTAGGCACCCAGGCCTCATTAAACTATATATAGGTATCTTATTCCTGAAGATACCACATGCTTTAGTCTCAAGACAGAGAAATCAAGCTGGAACTGAAGGGAAAGCCTCCCTGCTGACTAGAGCTCACAGTGCCAGAAGGTGCTGGAGAAGAAAAGTCAACAACAGTCTTACTGAGCTGTGAATCCTGCATGCTAAACTATGGGCCTGTCAGGCAAGATGCACCCACTGCTGTAATGGTGGTCCAACTGTCACAGAGATAACCAACTGCTTTCTGATTAGATCAGAGGCCCACTCTGCAGGAGGGAATCCACTCTTGGTATTGTAAACCTGGTCAAAAGCCATGTCCAAGGGAGGTCACAGACACTTGTGGGGAAGCTGTTGTTTGGCAAAATGGACATGTAGTGCCCACTAAATTCCCTTCTAAATATTATGTTTATGCCCTGAGTATGTTAGTGCTGCTCCCTGTTTGGGTTGTAGAAACTTCCTTTCACTGTGGCCAATGATTCCTGTAGAAGCCCATTATTGGTCAAACTGTTGAATGCTCAGTCATAAATGGAACATCTATATCACATCCCCTGTCCCAGGCCCAGGGAACCTCATTGAAAAGAGGAGGAAATAATGTAAGAGGCAGATGAACGGGCAGGGTGGACTGTTGTTGAACACTCTTCTGGGCATGACACAGCAACAGCACTCATGAGCTCCCAACAGCTGTGATTACCTTAGGACATACACAAGATTGAGTCCATCAACATTCCATCCTGGATTGTGGAGAGGCTTAGGCCTTCCCTCCCTGAGAATGAATAGACAGCAATGGTTGCTAGGCAAGAGAGAAACTCTTTTTGTAAGTGATGTTGCTCATATTTCTACAAATAGTGCCTTACCCATGGCCCTGTAAGCAACCGTAATTAAATTAATTGCATCACCAAATGAATGAAAGGAGAAGGGAGGATGAAGGGGACCAATGAGAGTGGATGGGGATGAGAAAGGGCAACGGAGTGACTGTAAGCAATGACAGAAAGTCCTTGTATGAAAATGTCATATGGAAATCATTATCAGGTAGCATTAACATATCTGTGCTGGAGAGCTTCAGTTGTCAACTTAACACATCTGGGTAGAGGGAACCTCAACTGAAGAATAGCCTCCAGTGGACTGGCCTGTGGCCCTGTCTATGGGGCATTTTCTTGATCGAGTGATGTGGGAGGGTTCATCCCACTGTGGGTGGTGTCTCTCCTGGGCAGGGGGTCCTGTGTTGTATAAGAAAGCAGGTTGAAAACCGGGTGTGGTGGCACATGCCTTTAATCCCAGCACTTGGGAGGCGGAGGCAGGCGGATCTCTGTGAGTTCAAGACCAGCCTGGTCTACATACTGAGTTCCAGGCCAGCTGGGGCTACAGGAAGCCCCTGTCTCAAAAAAAAATAAAAAAAAGAAAGCATGCTGAGCACAGGCCAGAGGAGCAGGTCAGTAAACAGCACTCCTCATGGTCTGTGCTCCAGGTTTCTGCTCTGAGTCCCTACCTGGACTTCTCTTGATGATGGACTGTGAGCTGTAAGCCCAATAAATCCTTTCCTCCTGTGTCGGTTTTGGTCAGTGTTCTTATCACAGGAATAGAAAGTAACTAAAACAGTATTTTTTTCCAATACTGGGGTTATAAGAGTATAGCCAAAAGAGATTATAACTTGTGGTGAAACATACAACTGTGTGTCAACAGGCCAATCTGCATTAAAATCAATGTGGACATACTTTATCTCAGCAATTTCAAATCTATACCAAGAGAAAAGGAGAAGTCTGTAAAAATGTAGTAATGTTCATCACAGCCTTATCTACCGATCATGAACAAGCACTGGAAATAGACTATCAAAACAGCCTGGTTAAAGGAATTATAGCACAGCCACAGGATGCCCTACCCCCATGAAAAGCAATACTGCAGACAAGGGAGCATGGCCAGAACATTGCATTTGACACCCCTGCAGGAAGGAGGGGCGGGGGAACCAAATCAGAGCACCGCAGAGTCAAGAAATTACCAGGTTTTTTATCTCCTTTTTATGCATTTTTTGTTACTAATTTTCTACAATGACATGCATTTAACGATTTTAATTATTTCCTGATATTACATTTTAAAGCATTACAATGAGTTATTCGAATTATCTACCATAAAAATTTGCATCCAATTATTCACTTTACATAGAATATTTAGGCATTAGGAAGGAATTTTTACACAACATCTCAGCATTACATTTCAAAATAAGGTAAGAAGACTCTGCAAAAACCAAGGAAATCTAAGAAGTTATTTTATTTCCTCCACTTACCAATGACATGAGGATCCCTGGGGCTCAATGGTCATCCAGTGTAGCTAAATCATAGCTAACGTCAACCTCTGGTCTCCACATACATATGTGTGTGCATGCACGCGCGCGCACACACACACACACACACACAGACAGACACAGGAAATTTATAAAATACTTAATAGCAACAGCACAGATCCCTAATGAGCCAGCCTGAACCCTGTCTAACTGCTTCCTGCTAATGTTACAGTATAAACTCTTGTTACTTAAAGTGTGGTGCTCCTACCCACAACAGAAATACAAAATATTTGTATTTTAGCCCTTGCTAGAAATACAAAATCTCAGGCCCCACCCCAGAACTGCTACATCAAGAGGTATACTTTAACAAATGACCCGCTGATTTGAATGCAGACTAAAGTTCAAGAAAGGTTGGTATGGGGAAACTATAAGCTAAAGTACGATGAGCCCCTCAAGCATGTATTTAAAGCTAAAACATCCTTCAACAGTACTGTGAGGAGATGTGTTGCACACTAGCTCTCCAACCCTGTGTTCACTACTGTGCTCAACTTCAGCTGCAGTTTATAAGTACACCTGGTACGTGTAACACACAGAGATGCCCAGGTCCACTCCTGACCAAAAGAATGAAGATCAGTGTTTTCCAAAGTTCTCCAGGTTATTCTTCCAAGCAGCCAGCTTTAAGAGCCCCTGACCTACTGGCATAACCAGGTCTTAGCCACCTCTAACAGCAGGCAAGCACAACCCACTCCCCTCTGCTTCTAATCTTCACTCCATCCTGTATTGGAAACCCTTCTCTGTCTCTGAGTATATCACAGCCCCTCACAGGAAGTGACAGTGTTTTTCAGTCACTCTAGTGCCAGTACCCAGCATACAACTGGTGCTTGCTGAACATTTGTTGAAGGATTGGATCTACACGGATGAAAAAGCTGACAGACGGAAGAAGAAGGCTGCCAAGTCAAATGCGCAGGAGGTAGGCATATGAAAGCAAAAGTAAAACACGTGTCCAATCCCTTAAGTCTCATTGATGAAACTTCATTGAAGCCTAAGCCTTATGAGCAAGATTCACTCTGAAATTAACAACAATGACAAAAATCTCCTACTATTCCAAAAAGGGGCCAGAGGGGAAATAACTCAGGAAGGAGGCGTAGATTTTGGCACCGCAGAACATTATGCAATAAAACACGTGAAGCACAAAGACAAAGGCCTGTCCAGCAACCAAAGCATGTTCTAGTAGGTTCTCCCTATCAATCTAGGTACTCAATCTCCTAACCGTGTGCTTCGCAAATACTCTGTGCCAGAAGAGCAGTCAAAACAGCATAATCATCTGCATACAGGTCAAGGCACGCAGCAAATGCATACCTTTCCCCAGCCCTAAGAAACAAGAGATCAAGACCAAAGGGAAAAATAAGCTGGATGGCTCCTGAGGAATGATGCTTGAGGTTGACTTTGAGCATTCATATACATGTGCACACCTGTGCACCCACATACTCAAGCAAACACACCAACATGCAACAAATAACAAATAGTACTACAACAGCCAGATGTGACAGTGCACACCTTTAATCCCAGCACTTAGCAAATGCAGACAGAGCTCTGTGAGATCCAGGCCAGCCTGGTCTATATAGCAAGATCTATACCAGTCAGTGCTACATAGTGAAACCCTGTCTCAAAAACTAACCACCACACAAAAACAGTAAGTAGCACCTCCATAAAGAATTTACCAAACGCACTTGGAAAGTTCACTACCATGGTTCAAATGTGTGAGACTTAAAACCAGATCACTGTGCAGTCATTCTGGCAAGCCTTTGCCTGAGTAGGCAGGGCAAAGAATAGGGTCACAGGGTGCTACCAATATCTCCTTCCCCTCTCTGCTTTCTGGGAACCACTTCCTCTCTTCGCAGGACTAAAAGAACGTAACCACATACATTTCAGAGTCTGAAGGCCTTCCAGCTCTGCTGAGCAGGCAAACAAGAACAGCTTTTTGAGCCAGGAGCCTGAGCAGGGAGGCCTCAGTCCTGTCATCTGCCAAAGGGGGATGCAGACACCTCCATTCGGGGAGTTCCTATTGATGGAGCTTGCTGACAGCTTTTCTCCTTCTTCCCCATGTCTTACATAGAGCAGCCTCCATCGGCTGCCTGGAAAGCCCACCATGCACTTCCAGGAGAAACACCCACATTACCCCCACACTGCTTAAACTGGCTGCTCACTTGAGGGTTATGTCAACATTCCCCTTTGGGAGGATCCGCTACAGCGTCAGTCCGGCAGGTGGTCAGGGCCAGGTGGTGGCGGCTGAGCTCTAGCTGCCCAGATCCCCTCCCTCCTAAACAGCCCAGCCTCAGCTTCCCCATCAGTCATCACTTTCTGCTTTCCTCTCGCATGGTAAAAATAACTTCCTCTTGAAGTGCCTGAATCTGTATGTGATTTCACCCACATTCTTTGGCATGTCATCGGAGGAATTCCACACTGAAGCAGAATGAAATTGCAAGCCATCCACAATCACACTTCTGTGGAACTCCAACCAGATGAGTCACCGGGAGTCAGAGAAAACACTTCCAGAGGGAACACACGTCCAGACAGGAGGCTGTGCTGGAAGGCCTGGCCTGGCTCCTCCCATTGCCTGTCCTCCTCACTTGGTCAGCAGGTGGAAGGTGCTAGCAGCTCTGTCAGGCGGATGGGTGTGGCCGCGTACATGAAGAGGGCGTCTTAGCTCGCACACCTCCCCACAGGAACTTGTCTTCAAGAACTTGGCCACGGGCGTACTAGTGACCCAGAGGCATCAGCCAGCTCAACCAGGCTCGTTCACCTCTAGGCATGGAAGTGGTACAGTCATTCTCAAAGAAGACAGCTCGTGACAGTCCTTCCCTCATGTCTAAGAGAACGGGACCCTTTGTCAGAGACCCGGCCTACGAAGATGTGGAGGGCAATTTAAACCAGTTTATCTTTTCATCCTCTCATGGCCAGTTGGTAGCTACCTGCTCATATGCTCTGCCCATTTGACTAATGGTTATCCATTTCTTAGTTTTAAAATATCTGCATTCTAGCCCCATTTTCTTGAGAAGCATCTGTGCCCAACCTGGGGTTTTCACTTTGTTTCTGGGATCAAATTATTCAGCAGTTTGGGCTTTAATGTCTTCCCCTCCCCCTTCCCTTTCTTTTTCCTGTGTTTGAAAATGATGTCAGAAGAAAAACTACTACACTACAGATATTTTTTCCTGGATGAGATTTCATGCAGATGGAAAGGCACATGAGAGTCAACGTCATTATTTTCAACTATTGGGAAGACTGTGAAGTTCAGTAGAATATTCTGTGGACCTTCCAGAAGGAACAGAAACAGGTGGAAGTTAAAGGGAGGAACTCAGCATACTCTGAAAGATCCTTCCTAGCTCCGGGACTGCTCTCACGGGGATGGGACAGCCAGAACTGGGCACTGAATGACAATCCTCTTTGGGCAACAGCATTCTTAGCCCTACCTGCCCCCTTTTCTTTCCTGTCCCATCCTGAGACTGAACTCTGGAGACCCATGCCTCACACAACCCTTCTCCATACATCCTACTTCGTACAGTTCCTGGGGCAACAATCCACATTCTTACGGTCCAAGCAGGCTGGGCTGTTGGGAGAACTGACGAAAAGTGCTGGTAATTTTAACTGAAACAAAATTTTTTGCCAGACATGGTGGTGCATACCTGTAATTCTAGCACTTGGGCGGCAGAGGCAGGAATACCCTAAGTTCGAGCCTATCCTGGGCCACATAAGGACTCTTGTCTCAAAAGATTTAAAAAGCGAGATTAAAACTTTTAAAATTATGTTTTTGTGTTCTTCTTGCCTTAGTAACCTGACTCCTGCAGTCCTCTGTGTGCTCCTATATATGTTCAAGTGCACAAATGTTCATATGTATGCTCGTACATGGGTACATAAGTGGGCATGCATGTAGAAGCCAGAGGTGTTGTTCCTCGGGTACCATCTACCTATCTTTGTTTTGCGTGCTGGATAGCTTCAGTTGTCAACTTGACATACCTGGGGGAAGGAACCTCAATTGCAGAAGTTCCTCTATTGGATTAACCTGTAGCCATGTCTGCGGGGCTTCTTCTTGATTACTGAGTGATGTGGGAGGGTCCAGTCCACCATTAGCAGTGCCTCCCCTAGGTAGGTGGTCTTGTGTTATATAAGAAAGCAGTCTGGGCACCAGCCAGGGAGCAAGCCGGTACGCAGGGCTCCTCCGTGGTCTGTGCTCCTACCTCCAGGTTCTAACCTTGAGTTCCAGCCCTGACTTCCATCAGTGATGAACCACAGCCTGGGAGATATAAAATAAAATAAACCCTTTCCTGCCCAAGTTAGTTTTGGTCAGCATTTTTAATCACAATAATAGAAAGCTAACCAGAACAGCTTTACTTTGTTATGTTGAGGCAGGATCTCTCACTGGTCTGGAACTTGCCAAGAAGGCTAAGTTGGCTGGCCAGTGAGCCCCAGGAATCTATCTGATTGTCTCTACCTCCCCAACACTAGGCTAAGAAGCATGTACCACCATGCCCAGCTTTCGGTTTCTGTTTTTTAACATGGGCTCTGTGAACTGAACTCAGGGCAAGAACATTACTGACGGAACTATCTCCCCAGACCATTCTGAAATCTTTTAAATAAACACTTAGGACAAATGGGTCATTGATTTTAAAAAATTAACAAATTTCTAGAATTGAATGAAAATTAAAAATAAGCACACCAGACCCTCACTACAATGCAATGAAAGCTATCCTAAGATGGCGATCCTAACACGGAGGCTTCCACCTCTGGGGATGAGTTTTACTGAACTTTAGCCAAAGTTAATCTTTGAGATCATTTAACACTATTTCAACTTGTCAACGTAAACAAGCTTACTAGGCCTTGGGCTCCTCTTGTAACCAAAACATCTATCTTTAATCCCTCATGATCCTTCCTTGCCCTTGACCCAGAACAACAATGTTCTGGTTTTGAATTTGACTTGTTCTTGTTTTTTTCCAAGTTCCTAATATGAACCATTGTGTTATTTGTTAGGGATCTTCAATTCTCTAACGGAGCTGTGCTGTGGTACAGTGCCACGTTATGGTGATACTTGAGCGAAGCCAGCCCAATTCTTAGCATTTAAACCAAGAGTGACACCAGAACTGTTAGGAGAACTTGTTCCTTCAGATTTCTCCCATCGATGGATGGGAAGAAATACTTAAGATCAGAACAAAAACTACTTAAGTGGAAATGAAAACAAAAATTAAAAGAATCAATAAAACAAAACATCTGTTCTTTAAAAAGATAACATTGGCAAACTTTCAGCCAAAATAAAAGAAAAAGACCAAATTAATAAAATTAGAGATGAAAATGGAGATACTACAACAGAGACCGATAAAATTCAAGAAATCATGGGGATATACTTCTACTACTTGTGAGAATTTTACTCAAAGGTCTCCAAAACACCATATCACAGAGATACTTTCACATCAATATTCTCAGTCAACAGGAGAACAGATAAGGAAAATGTAGTGCATATTACAGTGGAATTTATTCTATTTATTATAATTAAAGACTGTGAGAGTACAGGGACGAGGGGGCTTCCGTGGTGTGAGTGTAGAGCTCAGAGGACAACTTCCAGGAGTTGGTTCTCTCCCTCCCTGACAGTTCCAGGGATCAAACTCAAGTGGTGATGTTTTTGTGACAAGTGCTTTTACCTACTGAGCTTTCTAACTGGCCCCACAATAGATTTTTTTCAGCTATAAAGAATGAATTTTTCTCATTTACAGGAAAAACGCTGAACTAGAGAGAGTGCTGTTACATTAATTAAGACAGAAAAGCCAAAAACATATTACATGTTTTCTCACACTTGTGGTTCCTAGATTTTATAGAGAAACAAAGTCATACATAAAGTAGAAGCAAAACTGTTTAGGGGAACAAAGGCTCTGTCCTACTTACTTTCTCTTACTACGAGAAACTGCTGACTGACCAAAAGCAACTTGGAGGAGGACAGGGTTAATTTAATCTTCATATCCAAGGCACAATTCATCACTGAGGGAAGTCAATCATGGGCTCAGGATAGGAATCTAGAGGCAACAACTGAAAAATAGACCATGGAGGAGCACTGCTTATGGGCTTGTTCCCCTGGCCTGTGCTCAGCCTGCTTTCTTATACAACCTAGGACCACCTGTCCATGGGTGACTCACAGTGGGCTGGGCTATTCCAATCACTCAACAATCATGAAAATGCTCCACAGATATGGCCACAGGCCAGTCCAATGGAGGTAGTTCCTCAACTGAGGTTCCCTCCACCCAGGTGTTTCAAGTTGACAGCTGAAGCTATCCTGAAAAGAAATTAATAAGAGTTGGGAGGGGTGAGAAAGGAGAATAAACTTCAAGTTCATTATATACCTGCATGAAAATGTCCTTATGTAACCCAGCACCATGACTGTTGAAAACACATCCATAGGGGGAAAATAAAACAAAAAGGACTTGGCATAAAAGTTTGTTTGTTTAGCTGCTACCATTAAAAGTTATCTCTATGACCACATTATTTTAAAATTACAAGGGGCCTTAGAAACCAGTGACTCTAAGGATGAAAAGACAACATCCTCTGAGTTATATTAAAATATTACCTACAGGATTTTCTAGAACCCTAAAAACCATTCTCTTTTTACCATGTCCTGAACAATAAAACACATTCTCAGACGGACAATCAAGTCCATAAGGAAACCCTGTATAAGGAGGGTCTGGGGAAAACCTCAGATGTAGGTTTAGAGATGAAGAAATGGAAATCTGGGAGGTTTGGTGTACTATTGACACTGCCATGGAACTTACTCCTGGACCCCTTCCCAGCTGTGGCTGAGGACCCCAACATTCACTTGCACCACTTTGCCAGACAGTTCATCTTATCCAATAAGAAGTGACCCCATCTAATAGGCAGTGAAATAACTAATAGTCTTTGTGTGAAAGCAGGAAGTTCTGGGATGGTATGGGCCTTGTTCTTAAGGCTCTTCAATAACATTTAACTTGAATTTAAATCAGCATTTGCTTTCACATATCCAAGGACATGGAGGTTGAGCCACACTGAAGATATGGCTTTCCCTTGTTTCCATGGCAATTAGAGGTGAAGGCAGGATAGAGAAGTGAAATCAGGAAGAAGTAAATTCACCTGCACTTGCTCAGGACATCATCGACTTCCACAATACAGTGCTCTAGACCTGACTTCCAAACAAGGGCGGTGGGAACTGATAAGAGAAAGTCGCAGTGCTCTGGACACTTGACTCCATCACAAAGGGAAAAGTTCTAGTAACTGTCACTGTGTGCCTAGTACCAAGGCTGGATCTGAACAGGCCTAATTTATAGATGGTCTAATTAATCTTAGAACATTCAGCCTTCCAGAGACCCGCCTTCAGAGTGTTCCTTCACACTGCTAATGTTACTTATGAATGCAGGGGAACAAGCAATGTAGATAAATTCAAAACAGAGCAGTTTCCTGTCCAAAGTTCTTTTCTGCATTACTCTTTATCGTGTTTGGGTCGGGGAGTTCTAGGGATTGTACCCTCTTGGGCACTGCACACACTAGACAGGAGCTCTACCATGGAGCTACATCCCAACCTCCACGCATTATTTTTTCCAGAACCATTTCTTTAAATATATTTCTAGGAAGCAGAAGAGAGGATAAGAGACAGGAAGCTTCTTGTGTGTATATAATTAACAGGGCAAATGCCTGGAACTTGTCAGCTGCTGACGAGCCTTCATCAATTTAAGGGTGACAAGATAAGCCACAAAAGCACTGGTTAGGTAATTTCACATTGCTGGGTTACAATGGTTCCTGTATTGGAAGCCAAGTCATAAGTGAATTTGCATACGCCCACGATGACGGGTGTTCCTGTGTCGTGCACACACATGTGTGCTAAAAAGAATAAGGTGAGAAAACTGGCATTTGTTGAATTTCAATTGCCAAACTTTGGGATAAAGATAACTATAAAATGACAATTATTCATCCCATTGTGCAGTTTAAAGAACCTAAGATTCAGAGAACTTTAAAAAAAAAATGCTCAAGTTCTCCCAGCTAACAAGCAGTTACAGTGACTCACATTCTGATCCCTGTTGAAAGCTGTAATATGTCTGTGCATGATGCTTCTGACATGCCAAAGGCCTTCAATAAATAATGTTCAAATGAGTGAACGCAGGAATTTATGTATCTCAAAATACTTGTATTCTTCTTTTCTTTAAAGGCATGAAAGTCATCCTCGATAAGCTAGAAGAAAAATCAGCAGTATTCCGGTAAATTCAGTACAGTTAAATGCAACTGTATATTTAGATAACCCACCAGGGCTGGGGATTTGACTCAGGACCAGAGTACAAGCTTAGGGTGGGCAAGGCTTGGGCTCGATCTGTAGAAGTGCCCAAACAAAAGTGAAAGAAACAGAAAAGGAAATCATCTATCACTGAGTGAACTAAGAATCACTGAACCAAAGTCACAACTTAGGTAATTTCAAGATCTTCCATTAAACACGTGGACTGGGCTCTAATTTTAGTCTGATTATTTTGCCATGCTAGCTTAAAACATACCGTCATTCTTGGAACCTACTGCCAAGTTTTACACAAATTGCTACCTAAGGAAGTTTCTGACCTAGTGAGAGAAATAAGATAACATTCAGCAAAATCCCCAAACAACTGGTCTGGGGTTCAAGAAAACTACAAGAAACAAGAAGCTTGCATTATAACCATACGCAGTCAAATCTCTACATTGACCCCAGGTATTCTTAATTACAGTGAGCTCTAAAAATGTAATTCAAACTTCCCAAAGGTGAGAGGAACACAGTTATCCATGAGCACAGAAGGAAATGTTTATCGAGCTATCTGTCGTACTGATTTTATATTTGCTTGGTGCACTGGCTTCAAATACAAGGATGAAAGAGATCCAAAACATCAACGGAACTAGTCTTTCCGATTCCTCCCCAGATTCACCACTGGATATAGAGACCAAGTAAAGAAGGGGTTGCAATCTTAGAAGAGAGTCTGCATAGCAAGCATGTTGAGCACAGCTCCTTCCTGGGAGCCCATGCAGAGCATGGAGGAGAGAAGTGAGAGGTGAGATGGGAAGACATCCTAATACACACCCTGTCTTCCAGGTGCTTCCCCACAGTGGGTCATAATACAAGGTAGAATGCCAACACTTCAGGAGATAGTGGAAGAAACCCCGCTGGAGTTCAGAAGGCCTCAATGGAGATGTTAGCTTCCTAAGTATGTAGTAGAGGTGGTAGAGAAAAAAGGGAGTCAGTGAGCAATGGGATGTGAGCCAGGAGCTGTCTTTCAGGAATTACAATTAATGTAAAACTTGAGACAGACCAAGAAGTATCATTGGAACTACTTCACATTCCCTGGTAACTGCAGTTTTATGCTTTGTATTTCCAAGCTTTTAGTGTATAAAGTAACGGATTTCATTGTGACATTTCCAGATGGATGGAGGGATGGATAGATGGATGGATGGATGGAGAGATAATAGATAGAAATAAAGATGACAGATAGATGATACATTGAGATAGATGATAGATAACAGAAATAGAAATAATGGATAATAGATGATAGAAATAAAGATAATAGATAGGTGATAGATTGAGATAGATAGTAGAAATAAAGATGATAAATAATAGATGATAGATTGAGATAGATAGCTAGATAATAAAAATAAAGATAGATAATAGATAAATGATAAATGATAGATCCAGATAGACAGACAGATGATAGATGGAGATAATGATTGATAGCTAGATGGAAAGGAAATGGTCCCTTGCTCACATTTGTCTCCGGCCCCATCCTACCCACCTTGCAAACAGTCCCCCTTCTGCTCTATTTCCACCTACGTCCCCCCCTCACATGCACAGACAAACATTTACATTTAGATCCCACATAAGAGAACTTATGTGACATTTTGTCTTTTTCCCCTAGTAATTTTAAATACAGCAGTTATAAAACATACACATAGAAGTTCTAATAAGCAGCACATCTATATATAAAGCTTCTTATTTTAATAATTCCTATTTTTGAAATATCATAAAAATTTCTATCACTTTTTGAAAATTAATTCTGCTTCCTAAAAAATCACTTTAGTTTACTAAAAAGAAACATGTGCAGGAAATATGGTTAGTATAAATTTGTCCCACACGTGAGCACAGTGTTTATGTGAAATGAATTAATTGCACATGAATCCTAAACTTCCACCAATGCCCAAGATTTCCTTGACACTTTCAAGGTACATTGTATACAGGAACACAATGTCCCAAGTTTTTATCCTGCTGAGTTAATCAGCTCTATTCTAGTGAACAAATATGAAGACAAAATATATCCATTGCACATAATCTGTACTTCAAGATTGGCAACACTCATATTCCCCCTACAAGTTATGATGTTCTTTATAATATCTCTAAAATAGGTAACTGCTAACTATGCATGAGTTATCACACATTTTGTGTGGGTATATGGTATGCATGCATGTGTGTATGAGTGTTTCACATGAGTATGGGTGTGTGTGTGCATGCAGAAGCTTGAAGCCTTCCTCAGTTGCTCTATACCTTATTTACTGAGGCAGTCTCTCTCTGAACACAGACCTCACATATTCTATTCTAGCTTGCCCTGGGGATCCCAGTCTCTGCGTGCCGGGATTACTTGGGTTCTAAGGATCCAAACTCTAGTTCTCATGCTTGTGCAGCAAGCACTTTATCCACTAAAGTTATCTCTCCAACCCAATCATCCCACATTTGCACTAAATTCAAATAAGAAGTATATATTATTCAAAGTAACTCAACACTAGAAAACAGACCCCCAAGATGGTTTTGGAAAGGTCCTTGTTTTCACAGTTGTTGAGGATTTTATGTGGGTTTTACTGCATACCCAGATACTCTATTTAATACTTTAGAAATGACTACAGTGAAAAAATAACTTCTTACTCCTTAAGAAGCATGATATATATTAATATATTAACAGCATTGTGTTTAACTCAGTAGTACTCTTCTTAGTCTAAAACTGATAGTAAAATCATCTATCTGATAAAGGTCTAGTATCCAAAATACACCAAAACTTGCAACTGAACAAAAAAGAAAAAGAAAAAAATTCAAAAGTAGGTAAAACAAGTGAACAATTTTTAAAAAAGAACTAAAAAAAATGGCCAAGACACTCATGAAAACATTCAACATCACTGACTAGAAAAATGCAAATGTTCTACTGCTATAGCTTTTTAATGGAAAGAACTGTTGGTGAGGGTGTTGAGAACTGGATCTGTCCAACTGGTGGGGCTGTGAGATATGTCATCAACTGTGGAAACAGCTTGGCAGTTCCTCAGAGTTACCATGGGATCCAGCAGTTGTATCCACAGGAATACACCCCAAAGATTGGGAAACACCATTTAGATAAAAACTTGTACACAGGTATTTACTAACAGTATCACAGTACCCAAAGGGAAGAAGCAACCTTAATGTCCATTAATAAATCAAAAGATACACAAAGGGTGATCTATCCATAAAATACCATGGAATACCTCATTCTATTAAATTTAAAATTTTATTTTTGTTTTATATGTATGAGTGTTTTGCCTGCATGTATGTAAGTGCACCACATGTGTGCAATGCTTGCAGAGGCCAGAAGATGGTGTTGGATGCCGTGGAACTGGAGTTACTGACAATTGTTAGCTACTACTGTAGGTGCTGGGAACTGAACCCAGGTCCTCTGAAAGAGCAGCCAGTGTTCCTAACCACTAAGCCATCACTCCACCCCTTTATTCTATAATTCTAAAAAATCAATCATCATGGAACATTAGCCAGTTCCTAAAAGAAATGAAATATATGTTATGATATGGATAACCCTTGGACACATTATGCTAAGTAAAAAGGACCAATCATCAAGTATATATTACATGATTCCCTTTCTAAGAAAAGGGCAGAATAGGCCAGATATAAAGACTAAGTGTTTAAGGGACTGCATTACTCTTAGGAAAACAAATAAATGGCATGGGCATTCTCTTTGTGGTGATGAAAATATTCTCACAGTGTCTGCAGTGACAGTTATGCATATCTAAGGAACATACCAAAAGCTATTGAATACTATTAAGATATTTTAAAACATTAAATGGATCCACTATAAGATATGTGAATTATATCTTAAGTATCAAAAACTGAAAGGAACATTTGGAATTGTCTTGCAGAATAGTCACTGCATTTTTCTGACTTTTGCAAGTAAGAATTTCGCGACATGTTAGCCACTGTACCCTATCTCTGATAAACAAAAAGCTCTGTCTATGTGTCTATCACTGTCTAGAGAGGAGTTTCTGTAACACAAATAAATAAAGGTAAGATCAAGTTTATCTGTGGTCATCTCTTTCAAAAACAAGCAGGGAGGGGTAGTAACTCCTAATAATTCTAACAGCTGCAATCCATCAAGTAAGGTAGCTTTTTATTGTCCATTACTGATACCCATCAGTACAGCTGCAGGGCAAAGAATTTATTCTCCCTCAGCCTCCCTCTAGGGAAGCAACAGATACTGTTTTTCTTAGGACTGCAAAAGGCTCAACCACTTATTTCTAGTTTCTCCAGAACAAAATCAATTAGTGTCTTAAACCTGGATGGATGTCAGGGAATTCAAAGAAAGACAGCATCTAGATAATCCATATTTATGTGTGTTTTTAAACAGTTCATACTGAAACTAGTCTACATGACAAACAGTTCACAGGCAGAATGCTTCCCACATTCAGGCTCTGTGTTTACAGAACAGACGGCCACAGTGTGATGCCGTTTTCTCTCTTTCCTCCAATACAGTGCCACTGTGTCCCCAACCAACCCTCCAAGATGAATTTGCAGCTATAAAGACGAAGACTGTCATTTCTCCATGTCAACAATTTCTATTGATAACATCATATTTTATGCATTCATTCCCTAGATGACTGTGTGGAACCTTAAGTTCTGTATTCCAACCATGTGTGATATGCAGAAGAAAAATAGACTTTGCTTTTTAAGGTTTAGAGAAACTGTTTCTGTAACAGACCTGGACCTCTATTTTCACATTTTCCTTTAAATTTATTTAAAGTTAGAGAATTTCAAATTCAGTGAAACCACATCTTTTTTTTTTTCATTTTTTGACTCTATATTCCCAAGCTCGTATACATGTAAAAATTGGCAATTCTGAGAATAAAGCACTATGTCTTCATTTAAAAAGCTATAGATTAAAAATGGAAAGGAAAGCCTATCAACCGACGATCAATCCAACAAATTTAGCTCCTATAAAGGCTAAATCACATATCCAAGGCTTGACGATAAATCGTTAGCGTCTGCTGGTTGTACAAGATCCGTAGTGAGCCATCTGGCTCATTCTGTTTATATCAATCTAAAGAGTGCTCATCCAAGTTTTTGATATTTCCACAGTTCATAAGTGATGAGACTACTGCCAATGGGGCTGATCATAACGAAATTTCTGGGGGAGATTATATTTTTTGTTTTGTATAGCAAATCAAAGTTTGAATGCTACTTTTAAAAAAAGGGGGTGGGGGCTAGGTGTGGTGGTCTAGACCTTTAATCCCAGCACCTGGGGAGACAGAGGCAGGTAGATATTTGTGAGTTCCAGGCCAGCCAAGGCTACAAAGTGAGACCTTGTCTCAAAAAAAGAACAAAACAGAATTTCAGGCCAGCAAAATGGTTCATTGGTAAAAGTCATTCGCTGCATAAACCTGGCAACCTGAGCCTGATTCAAAGTCCACAAGAAGGTAGAAGAAATAACTGACACCACAAAGTTTCCTCTGGCCGCCATACATGCATCATGACATGCACATGACGCCCCCCCCCCCACATACACACACTAAATCACTTTTTAGTGAATTCGCTAAATTGGAAAGACTCTGGGCTCCAATACTTAAGCACAGCTTTGGCTAGCTTTACTATTTCCCTCACTGAGTGTCTGCGCTCTCCACCCCTTTACCCACGTCCAGAGGGGGAGTCAGACAATGATCTCTATCTAGTTTTCTTCCCCAGTCTTCTTTTCCTCTTTGCAACCTTGTTGCAGTAGAACATTTAATTCAGAAGCACACTCTCTGCCCTTCCCCAAACTGGCTGGAAGAGGAAGTCTTTTGACCCAGAACCCTCACTGTAGGGAAGGAAAGGTGCCTATCTCCTGCCCCCTACCCCACACACTGCTTTCTGGTTGCCCACTTTGCTCCATCCGTTCCTCTCATATTCTGGGGAAGTCTAAAGCCAGCTGTGGCTGCAGCTGCTAGCTGGTTCTCCACCAAACAATAGGCTTAAACAGTAAAGCAGATGCATTTGTACCAGTTGAAATTAAAAATTAAAACGTGGATATGGCCTTGAAACTTCATAAATCAGCTTTCCTTCTATCCCACCGCACTTTCTCTCCGATACCTGAGCAGCCTCCCAAAAGCAATACTTTATACCTGAACAATGGTTTTCAACTGCAGTCAGGTAGATCACCTGAGGCTTTGTTAAGGCACAGCCTGCCAGACTGGTACCCAGGCTCATTCAGAAGGTCTGAGACTAGAACTGAGAATCTGCATTTGTAACACATTCCCAAGGGATGCTGATGCTCCGGATCTAGTGACTCACACTGAAAATCATGAGCCTAGACACAAAACAACTGCTCCAGAGGGAGAAGGACCAGGAAACTGTGGGGTCCATTACCCCTCATCTCTGGCTGCTGTGTGGCTTAGCGGGAGTCTGGTTTTCTAACACAGGGAGACATGTGCACAATAGCATGACAGCCATTAATGGTATTATGGTTTGAATGTGAAATAGGCTCATATGTTTTAATATTTGGTCCTCAGCTGATGATGCCCTTTTGGAGATTGTGACGCCCTGAACATAGGGCCTACCTGGCAGGCATAGGCCACCAGACGCAGGCCTTTGAGGGTTGTAGTCAGGTCCTACTTCTGGTCTCCTGAGATGTGATGAGCCCTTGCAGACACTGCCGTGCCTTTCCCACCACCACAGACTGAAACTGTGAGCCAAAGCCAACTCCTTCTCCCTCAAGGTGCTTTTGTCAGGTTAACGGTCACAGTGGTAAGAAAGGTAGCTAATATAAACCAGAAGGCACAGTTTAAACAAATCAGCTGCTTCAATGATTTGCCTTCTTGGCTGGACTCTCAAGATAGAGAAGTATCAAGAAAGGAAAGTGAAATTGTGGAGTAAACATGGAGATCTTTCAGCCAGCCGGCTTGTTAGGTTCCCCCTCTCTTCTTGACCCTGTTTGTGCTTTTCTCTCTTATCCTGCCCACCACACTCTTCTCTGGGCTCTGGAATCAGACAGCTTTGGAGCAGGCCCTGCTTTACTTTCTGTATATACCCCCCCCCCCCCCCAAGCTTTCCATTGTTGCAGCAAGCACTTGAGATGAACTCACTTAGAAAGGGAGAAGGCTTCTTTCGGCTCACAGTTTTGGTGATAACAGTCTGAGGCTGATTGATTCCCCCCGACCCCCGCCATTGCATTGGGCCTAAATTAGCCCTGTATAGCCATGTCAAAGGCACACAGTAGAGGAGACCCTTTCAGCTCAGGTCTGGGTACTGAAAAAGGACAGACCAGTGTCCAATGACCCCTCTTGAGGGCATACACAATGAACTAAACCTTCTCATTTGCTCCAACACTTACATTTTCCACCAACTTCCTATAGCACCAAGCTAAGGATGAAACCTTTAACTGATTGGCCTTTGGCAACCCTTCCACATCCAATGCTTCCATTAAATCTTAGCCCTCAATTTTCCTATATAAAAAATGGGAAAAACAATAGAAGCTACAGGATTTCCCCTTCCTCATAATCAGAAGCCAGATGGACTAGCTTTCATTCTGCATGTACACTAAGTGTTAGCTTTCATACGAAATCCTGTATCTTTTTGCTTTCCCTTGAGAATGGTCAATACATTAAACATCATACTATCTATTTGATAAAACAGGTTTTGTCATTAATTGGCCCAATAATGATCTAGAAGCTCCCATGTTGCAAATGTATAATATCATCCAAATGTACTGAAATTATACTCTGTAAGGAAAAATATGCAATATACATATTTTGATTTAGAAATACTGGGCTTTGTATATTTACATTTGAGAAAAATATCTGTGTCCAGAAATAGTGAAGGAAAGACATCAAGAAGATATTTTTACTAACCCTATATTTTGTTTGGATAGACACTAAAATTTAAAAATGGAAGAAAAGAATGGGGCAGCAAGTCTGCAGATAGCTTGGCTTGATATAATTCAGGACATATTTAGGCCATCTTCAAGACCACAAACCTGTTTTTTCCAAAAAACATTTTTATTTATGTGCCAACACAAGGAAGAAATTGGGTGAGGGGATTCTATTTTCAGTTCACAACGATGTCATATTTAGCTCCATGTCAGTCAGAAATGCAATGGTCAGTTAGTGGAAGACAACAGCAGCTCCCTCCCTCCCTCCTTCCAGGAGTATAGCCAGCTCACCGTTCTAACAGATGGCCACCCCCTCACACACTCATCAGGCCTTCTGAAATACATAGTGAAAAGGTGAACACTGCATATACTGAACTTTCTGGATTTTACCCTTCAAGTGTCCTTGCTCCTTCCCGCCCCAGGATTTCCCCTTCCTCATAAAAGGTATCAGAACCTGGAATTTTAGGAGCTGGGTGCAAGTGTGTGGAAAGCCAAGTCTAGCCCCTAACTACCATGAAAAGCTGAGGCTGTAAAGTCTTAACATAGTGCCCAAAGCCAAGCACTCCTGTTAAGAGTGGGCACAGATGTCTTCAGGAGATAAAGCCCAGTTTCCTGTACCTCCTAAGATGCTTACAAGGAACTTCTGCTAGGGGCTGGAGCATTAGCAGATTCTATAGATAAATATCCCTCAGCTTCAAGGCTCCTAATGGTAATTAATCGTGATTGTGGTCAATGGTGAACATTAAGACACCTTTGGAGCACTGAGAGCAGGGGATACGGCAAGACTTCAAAATGCAGAATGGCAGGGAATGAAGAGATTAAACTCCCCAATAAAAGGGCCTATGTGCCAAATCTATAAAACCGGATGCTAAGGATTGTGCTTTGGAAATCTAACCATGGCACTATTTTTTTCTTTAATCTTCCATAAAGCATCTTGCAAAATCATAGTGCCCAACGTTTTTACTGAAATAAAAACTTTAAATCTGAGCTTCCCTCCATGGGAAGAACACTATTTTATGTTTACATTTCCAAATGCCCTAACACATTTGTCACTTTGCTGATGTGGTTTTGTGGGTGCCTTCCAAATGGTCTGCTATCTAGACCTGTGGCTTCTGTGAGGAAAGGGCCTTGGAAGTAAACACGAGTCTCTAGTTTGGCGGGCCTCATCATCGCACTTTGCTTCCGGAGCTGCAGTCGAGCGGCGTATATCTGTGCATCATCTGTACATCACGGCTGTTTGCCAGTTCGCTCAGGTTTACCACATGGAAGGTTCGAATGAAGCTAGAGTTCTCTCAGTCTCTCTCCCAACCCCCGCACGACCTCTTCTGGCCACAGACGTTCGCGAGATTTGCATCCTCCCTCGGCCCTGACACAGGAAAGCCAGCTAGCATCATGCTTGCGTCCCGCTTGGGCGCTGGCCAAGCCCTGGTACACCTGGCTCAGGAGCCCGCATGGAGAAACAGTGGGGTCATAAGTCCACTGAAACCTCTCTTTTCCCATCCCCTTTTCAACCACAAATCAAGAAAGAGAAAAAAGTTCTGACTCGAGATGTACAGCCAGGTGCAGACTCTTAAGGCAGCCCCAGTTCCTGTGCACAGCCTAGGACTCACTCTCGCTCCAGCCCACGGGGTGAGCAGGTGCTGCGAATCGATATAAGTCAGCTGAGGCACAGAGTGTAGCCACCTGGACCAGGAGGCAGAAGCTAACCCGGGGGACGGAACTCAGAATTGACTGGGGAGAGGAGCTAAGCCAACCCGCACACACAGAGCTCGGGACCCGACGGGACTGTAAGTCACTAAAGATGTCACGGAGAGTCCGGGCGCACCCCGCCCTGCCTCGCCAGAGTCTACGCACACTCTCAAAAGTGTCCACTCAGTCCCAGTTAGAGGGGCGGGACCCGGACAGGTATGCGGTGTCCCCGCCTCGGGCTACCTGCCCAGCCGCACGACCCCGGGCGCCCCACGTGGCTGCGGACAGCCGGGTGCGCGGGAGGAGGCAAGCGCTCCCGGCCGCCGCACCGAGGGATGCTCGCGGGCATCACACCTGGGAGCCTCGAGGACCGCGGGCGCCCAGTGGCGGCATCAGAAGCCTCCAGCGCGTCCCTCTTCCCCCCGGGGCCCAACTTTGCGCGGCCGGCGCCGCCCTTCCTTACCCAAATACTGCCGCAGGTCCAGCAGGAAGCGAGGGGGTCCCCCGCTGAGCTGGTAGAAGAGGGAGCCCAGGCAGAAGAGCAGCAGGGTGGCCATGCAGAAACCGTAGTCCCGGAGCGAGAAGCGCAGGAAAGGCAGCAGCGGGACCCGGCGCTTCCAGCCGCCCGGGCACGGAGGGGCGCCCCCCACAGGGAGCCCATGGGGCCAGGGATCCGCGCCGCCGGGATGCTGCTGCTGCTGCGGCTGCTGCTGCTTCATCGCCGGCTCCGCCGCCTCGCACAGCCAGCCCGGGCCAGGAAGAGGTCACCCATCCGCCGCGAGGAGGAGAGCGCGGCCGGCCGGCTGCACATGGAGGGCCGCGCCGAGGGCAGCCGGGTGGGGGCGGGGAGGGGCTGAAGTTGCGGGGCTCAGGAGACTTTCCTCAGCATGGTCCCCGCCGCCGGCCGCGGCCCCGAGCGGCCCGAGGTGTCCCGGGCTCCGGGGGCGGGCGCAGCCTGCGCCCCGTCCTGCGCGCGGCTAGCGGCCCCGCGCCCCGCGTCCCTCGGCGCCCCGGGCTCGCTCGCGGACACCCGGGCTCGCCTCCAGCGCCAGCGTGGACCCCCGGCTTTGTGTGGGTCGCGGCTCGGCGTGTTTTGTCCCGGCTCGGGCTCGGCTGGCTCACGGCAGGGAGGATCGGAGGCGGACACCACCCCCTCGCTCCACCTCCTGGACAGGGGCTTCCCTCCTCTCCTCCCCTTTCTCCCCAGCGCCCGGCGGCCGCCCTCCTCCTCCTCCCGGGGCCCGCTCCTCCCTCTCCTCCCCCGGCTCCGCTCGCTCGCTCGGTGTCACGTTACGGCTTCTGCCGGGGAGGGCGGAGGGGGCCGAGGATCCGCAACTGGGAAGAAAGTTTCTGGGTGTGTTTTTTCTCTGCCCCCATTCTCTACAATCTGGCCTCGGTTCCTGCGCCACCAGCGACCTCTTGGGGCCCGCTGACTTCCCTTGCGGGCCGGAGGAAACAGGACCGATTTGACTACGTTTGTGTTTTCATTTCGGAACTTGATTCTTTTACTGTATCCCAAGCGAGCTGCCTACAAAAGGTCGATAAGGGGTACTGGGATATAGGTTCAAGACCTAGCCGGGATGGTAAAAGGGCAAGTGGTAGGAGTTATCATTAAACGAGCCTGGCAGGGCCAGGCGCAGCGTCCCCACTTCCTGGCGCTTTCTTCTTGCCTTTTTGGTCCTACCATCATTCCACTGGAGACCGATGAGACGCACAAGTGAGGGCGCACTCGACCGGAGGAGGTCGTTCTCGCGAATATGGGTGGAAACCCTGACCCTTACCTGTTTGCTGCCTGGCTTCCCTGCCTTGAGAAGCTTCTGGAACTGAAAGAGCCTGCAGAGCCTCTCAGACAGATCCTTGGATGGGCCCGGTGATACACAACAGGGCTGCTCTATCAGCCACAGTTCGATCGTTTTTATCACCATATAGAGAAGCTATACGACCCGAGACTTACATGGCTTGCCCAGTGTCATCAACTGGCAGGACTCTGATCAGGCCAGTTAGCTGCATTAAGCACTGCAAGGCGCCACCTCCCAGCCAGGGCACTCTTCATCATTTGACTGAGATTGTAGGGTGGTTATAACCAGGTGAGCCCAGCCCACACTGGGAAAACAGATCACCTGTTTCTGGTCCTTCCGTCCCTCTTGCCTCTGACCCCCAACTCATTCTAGATTTTCCAGAAACTGGCAACCAGATTAAAGGAAGAATCAGGAGCCAAGAGCCTCATGATTACAGGACCCTGTTCCTGAAAACTTTTATTAAAGCTGAGCATCCAAAGAATGTTTCAGAGGAAATTAAGGAATAGGATCTTGAGAACAAGGACTTTCAAAGATTATGTGTGCTGGTTGGTTTTAATTGTCAAGAGACCACAACTAAAATCACCTGAGAAAAGACCTTGAGGAATTTTCTAATGGTTGGCAGCCTGGGGGATTATCTTGATTATTGATTGATGTAGGGGATCCCAGCCCACTGTGAGCAACACCATTCCCTGGATAGATATGGTTCTGAACTACATAAAAAAGATAAGAGAGAATAAACCAGCCGTCCAGCAAGGACATCACAGTTCATGTTGCTACATTTCTTTGGTTATGAAGTAGTTCTTTGGTCAGAGGTAATGCTGTGTAGAATAGTAAGCAGGCCTGCCTTCAAGCTCCTGCCTTGACTTCCTGCCTTGACCTCCCTCCATGACAGACTGTGACCTGGAATTGTAAGTCAAACAAACCTTTCTTCTCCAAAGTTGCTTTGGCCAGAGTATTTGTCACAGCAACAGAAATGAAACAAATATGGATTAACCATGATCTAAGTATGAACTTCCTCTATTCAGAATTTGGAACATGAGTGAAGGTGACTCAAACCATGACCTAGACAGTCACAAAGTGAGGTAGACAGCACCACCCAGGTTCACACACTCACAGTCACTCCTGAGTGCTCACAGATTCTGTCTCAGATTGCCTCGGCTACTTTCTAAGGCCTAGCAGGGTTGCTTTGGAACACAAATGAAAGAGAGCCCCTTGGCTTTGTCATAGAAACTCCCAGATAGAGCGTTAATGGTTTGCTTCACATTTATTCCATGAATGGGAGATTTATCTGGATTAATGTGCACCCTTTAGAAATGTGACTGCCCCACAGAGGATTAAGCCAATCAGTCATTGCCCATTAATGTGAATTACTTCAATCAATACAATGAGTAGCCCAGAATAGACTCTCGATTAATAATTTCTGAGTTGATGAGGAAGGACTAGGAGATGGGAGTTGCCAAGCAATCTTCATAATGTTTTAGAGACCACCTTTGACAGACTGGGCCTGGACTGGAGCCTGGCTCTGTAATCTGAGCATTCATTGTGTGCTAAGAGTGTGTGTAAGGCACTGTTCACTGTCCCACTCCTGGCATCTGGAGCCAACCCTCAGTATTCTGTGGGAAATGGGCCTGTTGTTCTAAGGAATCTGATGAGTGGTGAGACTGAGGAGGAAGGAGGTCAACAAATATCTGAGAAAATGAGTAAACATACAAATGAAAGTAAAAGTGACAGTGAGGGGTGGCGAGGCTGCTCAGTGGTAGAATCTAGCCTAGCATGCACAGGATTTCTGTGATTTTGAGGCCAGTCCGGTCTATATAGTGGATTCCAGGCCGGTTTGGACTACATAGTGAGACCCTCTTTCAAAAGAAAAAAGCTTTCATTCTTTAAAAATAGAAATTATTTTTAGATATATGATTTTTTGGTGGAAAGGAAGAGTTGGAGGCATGTACCTGTAATCCCAACACTTGGGGGCAGAGACAGGAGGACTGAGAGTTCAATACCATCCTCAGTTTACAGAGGAAGGTTGAGGCCAGCATGAGATATATGAGCCCTTGTCTCCAAAAATCAAAACAAAAAACATATTTTTGAGATGGAGTTTCACTATGTAATGTAGACTGGCCTTGAACTTTTGAGCCCAAGTCATCCTTCTGCTTCAGATTCCTGAGTGTTCAAACTATATGCGTGCTGCTTTGTCTAGCTAAAATATGTTGGATAAAGTAAGTACTCATGATTGGCAACTTTTCCAGCCCAGGATTGGTATGACTCTGAAGCTGCATTGGGATCTCCTTGACTGGGTTTTACAACACATAATATTGATGAAAGGAAGAAAGATATCAGACTTCCAGGGTCAAGAAAAATCTGGAAACTGGGAACTCAAATAGGGCCTGTAAGGACAATTCCGAATAACTCACTGAATAATTCTTTCTCCAGACCCATTTCATATAACACAATGTTCTTGGTCTATTATGAAATATACCTGGTGCTTTTCATTCGGCTGGGTACAAATATGAATTCCAATATATTCATTTATCACAAAAATATTTTTGGCCTTTATTGGATCACTGGTTTGATTGACTCATGTGTCTTGCCTGAAAAGCAGGAAAATGAAAGGACTGGGTGATTTTTTAAAAACATTAATCCAAATAACTGTTGTTTCCTTCAAATGGAGGGATTTGTTTCAACCCCAAGATCCCGGCTTAAAATTCGAAACTTCCCGTATTTCCTGTAACTGGTCACACTTACTCTAGACTCTGTTCCCTTCTGGAGGGAGGCGTAGAGAGGCAGGAATTCATCTAGCTCGGCACCTTTCAGTTGGAAAATATCTTTCTCATGTAGTCCTTTACGGATCACTGTTCAGTCACATCCAAGTGCAAGCTCCCTACTCAGACACCCCTACACAGGTGCCTCCTGTTCCTACCCTAGGCGGCTCATATCCGAGGCTGGGGTGTAAATAGCTCACCACCACAGGGGAGTGCACTGTGGCTCACCAGCACTGTTAACTTCAACACCTGAAGTCTACAGCTGGTGAGACTGTACTTACGCTCTGGTTCTCCCTGGCTCCTCAAAATCTCAGCCGGGGTGCAGTGACCACCAAATATAACTAAGCCGCCTTTACTCTGGGGAAAATTCTGGATCGTGGGTATTTACTTTTTCAGAGCAAACTGAAAGACCATTCCAAGCTTTTCCCACTTAAATTCCTTCCTCAGTTACTTCTACCCTCTGGTCAATTGGCACTTGGGCAATCCAGTGATTCTGCAGGGAGTTTAATAAATCTATCAGCTCCAAAAAGTGCAAAGAAGCCCCATAGTGATCTTATTTTGACTACATTGTAAAATACCACAGACTAAGTAGCTATAAAACAAACATTTATTTTTCCCACACGCATGATGGAAGTCTAGGATCAAGGTCCTGGCAGATCCTGAACCTGGTGAAGAGCTGCTTTTCTGGCTTCTATGCCCATGCGATGAGACAGAAACAAGCTCTAGTCTTTCTCACAAGGGCATGGACCCCATTCTTTTCCTGTGCATGGGGTAATATGCCTTCAACAATGTGTTGGAAGCAATACAAACAACCTGGTCACAGGAGTGTAGAAATTACTTGGATATTTCCAGACCATTCAGCACCTTCCAGTTGGAAAATATCTTTCAGATAGATAGATAGATAGATAGATAATCTCACAAATCACAACCGAAATTTTTCTCTCTGACTTCTACTTAAAACTCTATAAACCAGAAATGTTTTCTTTGCTAATATTAACAAAAGAACAATAGAAAAAGAAAATAAAAGACTAGGGAAATCATTCAAGAAAAGTATTCAAACAATCTTCATCGTGGGTTTGTAGGCTTCTCACCGCCCCATTTCTTTCAGTGTGGGCAGCTCCTTGAAGGACATGTCTCCTTATCGTCTGAAGATTGGTTTGATTTTTTAGAGAAAGCCATAATTATTACATGGCAACTCTGATGAATATAGTAGAT
Source organism: Eospalax fontanierii (assembly GCA_035773235.1). Lineage (NCBI taxonomy): Eukaryota > Metazoa > Chordata > Mammalia > Rodentia > Spalacidae > Eospalax > Eospalax fontanierii. The sequence continues at coordinate 16,205,432 of CM069545.1, forward strand.
AAGCTACTGGATCAATAGACCAAGGCTTTGATAGACTGGAGGAACAAGACTCAAAAGGAAAAAAAGAGGATCTGTTGTGGTAACTAATCCAGTTCCTGGAGAGTGAGACTCCCAAAGAAAGGCATCCAATCCTACCTCACCACCTCATCAGCTATCACATGCCCACCTCCCAATACTGGTACTTGTAACCAAATGTCAACACGAGTGTGGAGAGGTTAGACCACACCCAAACCACAGCTGAAAGCCATCAGAGGCTTGCTCTGGTTTGGAGGCAAAAATGTACTGAAAACAGTCCCAGGCTTGTACAAGTTTCTAGGTTTTTATTTGTTTGTTTCAGAATAACCTTCTGAGAATGTGTGTAATTCAGAGTATAAATCCAGTGGTACATTTGGATGTGAAAACAAAACCAAGCTCTTAAAAAATATTGCTTATAATTAAACTCTTAAGTTGTAGAACAACTTTTTTGATGTTTTAGATAAGGTCACACTACATAACCCTGGCTGTCCTAGAACATGCTATGTATACAAGGTTGGCCTCAAACTCACAGAGATCCCCCTGCTTCTGCCTCTTGAGTGCTGAGATTTAAAGTACAGTTTAGCTCAACTTTTAAAAACATAGCTTCAGCTAGGCTTGGTGGCACACCCTTTTAATTCTAGTACTCAAGAGGCAGAGGCAGACAGATCTCTGTGAGATCAAGGCCAGCTGGGGCTATAGACAGACCCTGTCTCAAAAAAACAGCAAACAAACAAAAACATAAAACATAGCTTTAGATTTATTTTTGATGTCAAATGTGTTTTCATTGAAATGACACTTTAGACTGGAGTTGTAAGTTGGGGCTCAGTGGTCAAGTGCTTTATCTAATATGCACAAGGCCTGTCTTAGTTCTTTTTGTTTATTGTGTTCTTTTGTTTTTCCTGCTGCTGTGATGAATCCTTTAACAAAAGCAACTTAAGGGAGAGAGGGCTTATTTTACCTCACAGTTCAAGGTACAGTCCATCATGGCAGGGAGATCTAGTCACAGTGAATCCACAACCAGGAAGCAGAGGAGGCTGAATGCTTGTTAGCACTCAGTCCAGGGTGCCCTGCCCAGGAAATGATCCTGTCCACCACAATTAAGATAGGTCTTCCCCCTTCAGTTAACATCATCAATTAATCCCCTACAGGCATGCCCAGAGACCCCATCTCTCAGGTGATTTTGTCAAGCTGACTACAGCAAGCATCACAAGACACTAGATTCAATCCACAGTATCACTATTGAGAGAAGAGGGGAGTGACGGGAGAAAAGAGAGAGAAAGAGAATATGCAGGGAACATGGCTCAGTAGATAACATGTTTTTCATATAAGCATGAGTTCAAATTCACAGAACCCACATAAAGCTAGATTCTGGCCTCTGCACACTTGCTGTGAATAAGCATACACATATACATACACACACATATACACTTTGTACATATATGTACACATATTTTAAATACACACATATATATATACACATTTTACATGCACACATATATATACACATTTATATACATTGTACACTCACATATGCACATTGTACATTCACATGCATATACACATTATATATGTATGTACAGGTACACATTGTACATATGCACATTATCCACACACATGTACACACCTGTACATATACACTTTGTACATATACACACGCATGCACACATATACATGCACATATTGTACACACATATATGCACATACTGTCCATACACAGTGGAATACAGTAGAGATTTGTTTAAAAAGGTAAACTTTAACTTTATATCCAGGCTCCCAAATAAACCAATCTGACATTATCAAGCACTTAACGGGCTTTGCCAAACACTGCCTCAGTATTACCTATGTTCCTCACAGAGTAAAGCCGACCCGGTACAAACCACTTCAAAAAGGGCTTTAGGCCAAATATTTCCAGTTGTGTCCATGCTGTTTGTAGTAGCATCTGAGCAGCCTTGCTCTCAAGAGCTGCACCTCTGGCCAGCCTGGCTTCTTCAGTCCAAGGTCTTTTCCAATTTAGCACTGGAAGCTAGTACTCTGTCGTTTTGGAGGTCACTGTCTGGTGCTAATGCACATGAGCTGGGATCGATAGAAAGGTGATATCCTTTTCCTTCCTAACATCATCATTAGTCCTTGTTCAATGGGCATGTTGCATACCTCTCTGTCCTCTTAGAAAAAAAATAATTGCTTAGGCTTTGCAAAGTACTTTGAAATAAATTTTTGAAGAACAGCCAAATACTGAACTGTGAAGATGAGAGGGAGCTCTCTAGTCAAAAGTCTTAGGCAAGATCATCAAGGTCATTCTAATAGGAAATTTAAGAAAAGATTATGGCTTGAAATAGAATTTTCTAGTGCTGCAAATCACTAGCCTTTTGGCCTACAGTCAACTACTTACTTCTTTGCACTTTAGCTTTTACTTCTATCAGGAAGAGGTGACAAAGCTCACACCCCTGGGCTTGCAGAGCTTTTGTCTGACCCAGCATGATCCTGACCTGGCAGGGGAGTCACACAGCCAGCAGCTCCCTTTCTCTCTGATACTTGAGGGGAGGTGATCCAAGAAATTACCTAGGGACACTAAGCTGCAGAATGATATCAGCACACCCTATGAAGAAGAGACATTCTGGAGTGGGAGGAAGCTTGAGACTTGATCTAGAATTTACCTGAGGACAAAAAAAAATATGTTGGTAGGACTGAAGAGAAGGCTCAGTGGTTAAGAGCACTGGCTGCTCTTGCAGAGGACCAAAGTTTGGTTCCCAGCATCCATATGGCACCTAACAACCGCCCATAACTCTAGTGACAGAGGATCCGATGCCCTCTTCTGGCCTCTGTGAGCTTTGCATGCATAGATATATTTACATACATGTAAACAAAACACTCATACATATAAAATTAAAAATAAACAAACAAAAAAAAATAACTTGGGCAAGTAACTTGAGTGTCCTATAAACTTTGTCGTCATTGGTATGTGATGCAAAAACACTCGGCAATGATGAAATACATTTAAAATTTTTTATTACTTCAGTTATTGTGTATATGTGCACACACACATGCCAGTGTGTGGAGGTCAGAGGACAACCTTCAGGAGTCAGTTCTTTCCTTCTACCATATGGGTCATGGGACTCAAAGTCAACTGGTTAAGCTTGGCAGCAAGTACCCTTACCCAACAGCCTGATGAAATACATTTTATCTACTGAGCTATCTGGGCTCACTGTGATGAGACACATTTTAAAGGGTAGGAACATGTAAGAAGGAGAACACAGGATGACTTTATGATGAGGAAACTGGAATTGAAACAAATCACAAATCTGCACAGGTGAGTATCATTTGTAAGTGGCAACACCAGAACTCAGTTACAGATCTTGAAAATTCATCTCTAAAATCTATAATTTTTTTTCCTCCACTGGGCCCCTGAGAATATGACTCTCACAGAAATGCACATATTTTTCAAATGATGTCATCCCATTCATGGTCTCTTGGGACCCCTGATTCAGATAAATCATGACTGCACTGTGCTTTTCCTTTCTTTCCTTCCTTCCTTCTTTCTCCTTTACTCTATTCCCACTTCCTTCCTGTCTGCCTTTTATTCCTTCCCTTCCCTGCCCCTCTTTCTTTATATCACACACAGCCATAGGTTCTGAAGCAGTGGAGAACAGGAAGGGATATGCTCTGTCCTCATAGAACTTGCATTCTAGTAGAAGAGTTGGAAAATAGACACACAAACCATGACCAACTAGATGAACACGGAGACTGTTAGGGGTATGTGATAAGAAGATAAAGTAGGAAAAGTGGCTAGGAGGTGCTGCTTTCCACAGAATGGTCTGGGAAGAATATCAAAGCACGTTGTGTCTGAGAAAATTAAATAAATGAGAATTGGGGCAAAACTACCCTAAAATCCTGAGAAGAGCACACTAGACAGAGCAGGCAGCAAATACAGAGCCCTGAAGCAGGAATTCACCTGTTCAGGGCAAGCAATTTCAATAAAGATCCTATTTCAATGATGTTTTATTTTAATGGAGTGATTTAAATTTTCAGACGAAAATAAAAACCCTCAAACTTCTGTTTCATGGGTAATTTCACTTCCCTGGCAGCTAACAGTACTAAAATCATCAGGTGAACATTTACATTTAGAACCAATCAATGTATGAAGTAGGATTTTTTTCCGCCCTGTGCAGTTCCTGACCCTCCCTTACTGTTGCATTGGTCTTAACCTTTCAGATGTGGTTTGCATCAGAACATATCTGTTTTCTCTCAGGAACATACCTGTTTTCTCTCATATTTCTCTCATTCCCCAAGCAGACAGCTTGCTACTGAGGGTGATTAACTGCTGGTTACTTTTGGAAATTTAACCACGTTAGTGTGTATGTTCCTAATAAAACAAGTCCATTTTAATCAATGTCCTGGAGAATTTAAGGGGCTATTCCAATGGGGGAAGGGATCAAGTAGTTCTGTGATACAGACATTAGGAATAGGCAGGTCTTTTGATGGCCCTCATGGAACAATAGGCCACAAGGAGGAAGGAAACAGGGATGCAATCTTTCTCTTTATGACAACAATCACATAAAACAGAATCGATCAAAAATCCTGCAGCAGAAGAGCAAGTGCATGTGTGGGAAGTCGCGGAGTTCTTTATGTTAGATATCAATCATTGAACTTTTTTCTCCAGTTATGCATGCTAGAGAAAAGGAAGAATTATCTTTCTATTTTCTGTGTTTAAAAATTATTACAAAACAGTTTTGTCCAATGAAGCATCATCAAATCGTATTCAGTCAACATTTGTGATGAAGATAATAGGGGTTTTGAAGCGATTAATAAAAACATCATATACCTTTTCTAGATTGTGTCATGTTGATAGTATGTATATATATATATATATGTTGCTTTTCTAAACATATGATTTATTATAATTATTGTTGTCACCTTAAATCAATGTTGACGCTCATATCTAATTCTGATTTATAATCCTGTGCCCTTGTCTTTAACAGGCCCCCTCAAATTGTATTTATTTCAGGCCTTAAATCTAGACCATTTCATAGTTCTTTTTTCATTTAGTTTAGATTCCTTGTCCTTGTAAAACTCCAGTCATGTGCCAGCCAGACCAAACACCTTCTCTATCCTGCATCCCAGTAACCAGGAGGAGCTATGAGAAAACACCGCATGGATGTGTTGACTACCAGGTTCCAGTGGACTCAGCATCACTCTGCAGTCCTTTCTGGCACTTTCTGTTTATCATCTCTGAATAGTGAAGCCACTGCACGTTCTCTCTAGAATGCCGACCTCTGCTGTTGCTGGCTCTGCACTCTCGAGTGCCTCCCAGTTCACTGATAAAGTGACTGCCCCATGGGAGGATTCACGAAGTCGTCACTGTTCTAGTTTCATTTTTGATGCTGTGATGTTTATCACACCCTGACCAAAAGGAACTTGTGGAAGGAATGGGCTTATTTTAAGCCTTCTACTTTGAGGACACAGTCTGTCGTAGCAGGGAAGTTACCTAGGCAGGAGCTTGGGGCTGCTGGTCCCACCACATCCACAGTCAGGAGCAGAATGCAGTGAATGTGCCATGTTGCCTCTTTGCTTGTGTTCAACTGCTTCTTCCATTCTCACACAGTTCAGGGCACAGTTGCCTGGTGAAAAGTGCTGCCCACAGTGGCCTGGGGTTTTCTGCACCAATTAACTTAATCAAGGTAATCCCCACCGAGAACCCCCAGACCAACTTGATCTAGGCAGTTCTCCACTTAAGGCGCTCTGCTCAGGTGATTGATTCTAGTTGTGGCAAGTTGACACTTAAAATCTAACCACTTTTAATTAAAGTGAAAGTTTGTGTTTTCAGGCTTTCTTCTAAAGTTATCAATTTCCCCCTTTTAAACTATATTTAACCATTTTTATACAATGCATTCAAATTTTAGTGTACTTCCAGATATATTTAAATTTTGATTTCTTTTTTAAAAAAATAAACTACTTTAAAATGTGCTATTCAATTTCTTCATCTTTAGAGATTTCTCTGTATTTTGATTGTGATCAAATAATATATTTTTTTATCATTTATATATTTTAAAGTTCTTTTAAATGAATTGTATGACCTTTCATTTAGTCAGTCCCAATGAGTACTCAAGATGAAGTTGACAATAATTAATATTCTGCTGTTTGGAATGAAATGTTGTATCTATATGCCAATTAGTCATGTTAGTTGATATTATTAATCACATTTTGATATTGCTAGTGATTGTTCTATTTGTTCTATCAGTAGCACTGAAATATATATCATAATTTTAGCTTTAAATATATATTTAATTATGTTTTTAAATTTTAATTTATTTTTACTTTATGTGTATTAGTGTTAGCTTAAATGTATATATATGCACCCTGTGTATGCCCGAAGAGAGTGTCAGATCTGGAACTGGAGTTACAGTTTTTAGCTACCATGTGGGTTCTAGGAACTGAAACCTGTTCCTCTGCAAGAACAGCCAGCGCTCTTAACAATTGAGACATCTCTCTAGCCTCTGAATTTTTAACAGCAATCTGTATTGCACACCTATGTTTCTACACATCTTTTTAGTCATTTATTTCTAGAGACCCAAGTTAGTGTCTAGTACAAATTTCTTTGACCTGAGATGTGGTTAGTATTTCCTACAGTAGTGCTGGAGAGCTAGCTCAACTTGAGTACTTGTTCTTGTACACCAGAATTTTGTACCCAGAACTTACATCTGGCCCCTCACAACCACCTGAATCTCCAGCTCTAGGTAATCCTGCATCCTCTTCTGGCCTCTGAGGCACATGGACACACACGTGGCTTGCACCCTTACAGACATACACACACACACACACACACACACACACACATAAATGAGAAAGAAACAAATCTTTAAAACAATATTTTCTCCAGTATATTTCTAGTAGCAATGAATTATGTAATCTTTTGCTTGTATTTTTTCTCTGCTTTTGAGATAAAGTTTGGTGGCACATGCCATGGTGCCAATATGAAGGTCAGAGGACAACTTTCGGGAACTGGTTATCCTCCTATCTTGTAGTGCCAGTGACTGAGTTTGAGTCTCTAAGCTCGGCAGCAAGCGCCTTTATCCACGGAGCCCTCTCGCCAGCCCTCTCATCTCTTTTCTATTCAGATTTTTTTCTTTTGGACTGATTAGGTCATGTATTGGTCTGCATTCGGATTCAGTGTTTCTTGTATCACAGACCTGAAGTTGAATTCATCTAGTGAATATGAATTTCAGTTGAACTTCTTCAGCTATAGAATTCCCATGGGGTGATTTTCATAGCTTCTATTACAGTTTTTACATTTTTTTCATTTATTTATTTTTATTTGTATGAGTGTTTCGCCTGCATGTATGTAAGTGTAACTAAATCACGCAGTGACCACAGAGGCCAAAAGAGGGTACTGGGTCTCCTGGAACTGGAGTTACTAAAGACAGTTATTAGCTGTCGTATAAGTACTGGGAACCAAAACTGGGTCTTCTGCAAGAGCAACAAGTGCTCTTAACTATTGAGCCATCTCTCTAGCCTGTTACTAGTTTTTTGGTTAGCTGTTAGCATACTTTCCAGGAACACTCTTAGAAAGTGTTAAGGTTAAAAAAAAGTCTATTTTATGCTAACATCTATCACCTGAGCCTACTTGGAGTCAATTTCCATTGTCTTAAAATATATATATATATGTATATCGCTACTGAGAGACGGTTAAGAACAGTGGCGCAGTGGGCTGGGGCTCAGTTCCCAGCAGCCACATGGTGGCTAACAACCATCAGGAACCCCAGTTCCAGGGGATCCAACATCCTCTTCTGGCCTCCACAGACACTGTACAACATGAGTGCAATTACATACATTTAGGCAAAGTACTCATACACATAAAATAAAAATAAATAAATCAAAAATCAAAAACTAGATACTTTTCGTGTCTTTAAATGCCTGGCAAATTTAAAATAGGAAATCAGACATTGTGACTAATACACTGAATAGCTATTTTGTCTTCTGTTTTCACACATTAACTTACATTTTAGTAATTTTCCCATATTTAAACTGGAGATGATCTGTGCCATGACATCAAGCTTCTGACATCTTTGCTCAGATTTGTCTGTTTGTTTTAGCCTAATTACATAAAGTCCCCAAGTCTGTGAGTTTAATGGCCAACTAATTATTTGTCAGAGATCATCATATTTAGATATCTTGAGCACATAAGACTTTTACCCAATGTCATTTTAATTCTCTGTGGGTTGAGGAAAGCTTTGAAAGGCACAGCAAATTCTTCTTTTGCTATGTGTATGTGATGGTTTTTGGTTGTTTGATTGCTTAATTTATCTGGGTTTTTTTTTTTTGTGGAAGAGGCTTTCCCTATACCCTAGGCTGGCCTTGAATTTGTGATGTAGTTAAGGCTAGCCTCAAATTTGCAGTGATCCTCCTGCCTTAGTCTCCCAAGGGCTAGGATCACAGGTGTAAGTTCTCCAGGCACAGCAAAATCTTATGTTTTCTTTCCGTCCTCACCTGTTGATGGGCTGAGATGTCCCCCCAGGCACTCATCCAGAACTGTGTGAACAGCTTTACCTCAGCCCCTCTGTGCTCCCATGTCCAGTGTTGCACATATTAATGTTCCTTTGGTTGTCCTCTGCCCTGAACTGAGATCACAGAGGCTGTCAAATAGATGTTTAGGACATATTGACATCTTTTACAAATTAGCAAACACTTTAATTTTGTGGTTTCAAACTTGAAACTCCATCAAAACAGTCCTTCCAGGAGTAAGGTTCCCAAAATGTAGATGCAACTCCCTATGATTAAGTGCTAATTGCTTATAAAATGGATTTTTCCCCTTGGATTTGATGAATGGTATTGAAGTTATTTAAAGCCAGCCAAATTTAATTCCCACTGAAGTGGACAGGGGTTTGAAAATTCAAAATGCTTGCTTGGATGTTTTAAAGTTTAAGTAACTGAATGTTTGCAAATGATCTTCAAGTCTTCTCATCCACTTCTCATCCACTTCTCATCCTCTTCTCATTCCTGCTTCTTTCCATTTTTACTCAGTACAAACTAATTTTAATTATTAAAAATAAATTCTTTTTAGTGTGTTTTCATGTGTGCTCATGAACGTGGAGGCCAGAATGATGCCGTGGGTGTCATTTCTTAGATACTGCTGTCCACATATTTTTGGTTATTTTTGAGACAAGGTTTCTCACTGCTCTGGATCTTACCAAGTAGGTGAGGCTCTCTGGCCAGGAAGGCTCAGAGATCCATCTGTCTCTAACTCCTCTGCCCTGGGATAATAAGCACACATCACCATGTCCAGATTTCTTTTTGAGTTCAGGGATCAAGCCGAGGTCCTCATATTTACAGGGCCAGCACTTCAATAACTAAGCTATCGCTCCAGCCTCCAAATCCAATTGTTAAAGGACCTATAGTTCATGTTTGATTAACTATTCCTGCATTTGATTTTCTAAATGTTTAGGTTTCTCTTCACATTTGTCTTTGGAGTGGCAAAAAAGAGAGAGAGAGCTAGCGGAGGCCGGAGAGTGAGAGAAGGGGAGACAGAGACCAGTCTGAAATACTAGATACTCTTTTTGGTCATTAAAAGAAAATCCTCTTTTGTTTCTACATGACATTTCAGGGATTATCATGACATTGATTCCTGGGAGCCCTAGGAAAGTAGAGATGCGATCCAGAAGGGTTTGTATTGCTGGTAATCAGGCATATATATTGAGACATATAAGACACTCAAAACAAGCAGTTAAATCTGTTCTTAATTAAAATAAAAATAAAACTTTAACATATCTCTTCGTTCCTCCTTATTCAAAAGCAGGCCTTATTATTTCTTATTTAGTATGGATTTAATACTGAAAAAGAAAACAGAAGCACTCTGATAAGTAATAATGATGTCAACTTACAAGCTCTAGAATCACCTAGGAGACAAGCCTCTTTTCATGCCTGTAAGACATTAGCCCCTGGCCATACCTGTGAAGAATCATGCAGATTAGGTTAAATGTAGGTACGAAGACCCACCTTAACCATGGGTGGCATCATTCCACAGGCTGGGATCTTGGACTGAACAGAAAGGATAAGTGGAACATTCATGCTCTTTTCTTCCTGACTTGTAGATGCAATGTCATCAGCTGCTTCAAGATCAACCTCTTGAACTCCCTGCCATGGTGGACTGTACCCTCAAACTGTGGCCAAAATGAATTCTTCTCCCTTAAGTTGCTTTTGCCAGGTATTTTATCACAGCAACAAGAAAAGTAACTAATAGAGGCGTACACTAAGTCACAGCTACATTGCAGCAAAAGAAAGATGAAGATTTCCTATTAGCTTGCCTCATTTTTTTCCTTTTAGTTAACTGTTGTTTTTATGACACTGAAGCAATATAGAAAGACTGTGAATAAATCTTGCTTCGTACTTTCTTATAAAAATAATCCTTTATTTAACATTGTTCTTCTTAAGTCAGGGTCTCTAACCCAGGCTGGCCTTCAGCTCTCTGTGTAGCTGAAGATGACCTTGAACTGATGATCCTCCTCCATTCCTAAAAGCTGAGATTATAGACTTGTTCCACCATAACTAGCTTATGAATGTCTTCATGAGTCTATTAAATTCTTTAAAACTTTAAAAAATTTATTTACTTTTAATTTACGTGTGTGTGTGTTGCCTACATGTACATACATATATTGTGCAATGCCCTTGGAGGCCAGAAGAGGGCATTGGGTCCCCTGGAACTGGAGTTATGGATGGTTGTAAGCCACCGTATGGGTGCTGAGAACCAAACTCAGGTCCCCTGCAGGAGCAGCCAGTGCTTTTAACTGCTGATCCATCTCTCCAATCCCCAGTTCCATCTAATTCTAATGATTTCCAAAAGGCTCAGCTTCCAAATACCATCAACATGAACTTGGAACTTTGGGAGAAATGTAGTCAAACCAAGTTGGATTCTCAAACATGAGAATTCACATATTATTGCTCCTTTCTATTGTGTTTTTAAGAACATTTATTTATTTGTGTATTTGTGTGTAAGTGTATGTGTGTGTGTGTGTGTGTGTGTGTGTGTGTGTGTGTTTGGGTGCATGTACTAGGGAGCACATATGGAGGTCAGAGGACAACCTACAGGAGTCAGTTCTCTTCTTCCACTGTGTGGGCACCGGGGATGGAACTTGGGTCATCAGGCTCATTCCCAAGCACTTCATCCTGAGCCATCTCACCAGCCATCTCCTGCTGTTTCTGACTCACTTGTTTCTCACCTCTTCTATCAGCACTCATTGAGCAAACACTGAGCTATGAGTAAGTCTGAGCTAGGATCAAATAAAAACCAAGCAAGGGAGTAGTCATAGGGACAAAACAAAAAAGTAAAGTTCAGATAAAAATGGGAAAAGGGAACAAAGCCAAGAAATCTCAAAAGGTATGCCACTGTGTTTCCAGCACAACACCAAGCAACAGGAGAGGGAGTTCTAACGCCACAAAGTTAGTCGTTTCATGTAAAATGAGCACCACGAAGTGATTAAAGTCAAATCTCACACAAGAGAACAGGGCGGGTAGTATGCCTCGTGGGCCAGTGAGATGGCTCAGTGGGTAAAGAGCTGCCACCAAGCCTGAAGACCACCATGCTCAGGCGGTAGATGGAGAAGACAGACCACCCGAACGTGTATATTACAGAGAGACATACATGCATGTGAACAAATTAATTAATTTAAAAAAGATAGTGATAGAAGAAAAGAGAAAACAGCAATAACCAAATTCCTGACAGAAATAACCACTCACCACAAAGGAAGAACTCTCACAAAAATAAATTTTAAAGAATTTTCATAACCATATTTCTGAAAACATCAGTATTATTAATCTTAGACTGTGTTCTGTATACTATATAATAAACCAAGTGAGCAACTACATGGAATTCTAATTCATCATTTCTATTGTTCTTGACAATCAGGATCAGTGGTGTGGGTAGAAGGATAAACAAATTTCATATTGAAGAGATTACGAGGCGTCACTGCCCTCCCATTCCCCAGCCCTCCTGATGACTTAGTCTGTTTTCTGTTGCTTTAACTGAATAATACAAACTGAGCAACTTAAAAGGTATAGAAGTTTGTTTGGCTCACAGTTCTGGAGCTTAGGAAATCCCAGAACATGGTACTGGCATCTGCTCACATCTGCTTAGCATCTGGCAAGGGCTTCCTGCCTGTCAGTCTTGAGGCAACATGGCCTCCCATGGCCAGGCAGAGTGTGCCTACTTGTTTGGGTCTTTGCACTTCTAGGAAGTCACTACTACCACTTCGACTAATTCTAATTACTTCCCAACTACCCCATTCCTGAATAGCATTAACATATGGTTCTCAATATTGGGTTTTACATGACATTTGGAGAGAACAACCACCCAAACTATAATACTTGAGCTTTGATGTCTTTTAGGAAGAAAGACTATCTCTATTTTTAAATTTGTTCTCTTTGTTTTTAAATCAGAATACAAAGTGACAGGTTTACTCACAGCATTTTCATTTTCATACATGCTTAGTTGTAATTGAATCCCAGAAGCCTCCACACAGCTTCTCTTCCCCATCTCTTTCCCCTGGTCTCAATTTGTAACCTTTGTACCTCCAGTATTCTCCTTTCTGTGTTTATATAGGTGATCTATTAACCTCACTATGACCTTCCCTGAAAGCTCTGCCCCTCATGAGTCCTTTTTAAAAACAAAGCTTTATTTATTCTTATTTTCTGTGTATGAGTGTTCACTTGCATGTATGTATGTGAACTATGTTCATGTCTGCTTCTCCTAGATGCCAGAAGGTGGCATCAGATCACCTGGAACTGGAGCTGCAGATGGTTGTGAGTCACCATGTAGGTGCTGGGAACAAAACCCAAGTCCCCAGCAAGAACAGCAATTGAGCAATCATTCTTAACCACTGAGCCATCTACCCAGCTCTAAGCCCTTATCTAGTAAGAAACATTATGTCTGAATCAGAATTGTTCCTAGATAGAGCATTCTTTCAGGCTCCTTTGGTTTCAGAGCTGGAATACATGAGTCTTCCCATCGACTCTCTAAAAAAAAAAAAACAACCCAAATCTTATATGCCCCACTGGGAAGAATTCAGGAAAGACAAAAATCCAGAATGCACTGAGTTTGGAAGCACTAAAAATATGAGAAGGGATCAAAGAAACACGGAATTACACTCTCTGCCTTCAGTGGAGTGAGAGCCACAGGGAAAATGAAGTTCAAGAAAAGTAAGTGTTCTGTCTCTCGGTGGCATTTCTGAGTATATGATTTGTTTCTCCTATATTTTTGTTACTTTCATGAAGAACAAGACAAGGTCAGAGTGTGTGTAATGAGGGGTGTATGGATTGTTTAAACAGAAGAGTTAGCACAGCTATCAAAGAGGAGAACACTAATGTTGGGCATAATGCAGGATGGGCCTAGCCAGGCCACCTGCTAGGAGGATTAGAGAAATGGCTCCTGTGGGTGTGGCGTTCTGCTCTGGCTAGTCGTGAGACCAGCACCTGGAAAGAATCAGCCTACCTGGGGACAAACTTACTATTGGCTGTATTTGGGACCCCACCCCATAGGGTCATTGGCTATCCAGGCCTATAAGAGCTTGTGCACCTATTCAGTAAACGAGTTTGCTGTGCCACCCGCTTGGCCTGCTTCCCGTCCAGCTCCCAGAGTTTGTGTCTTAACTCTGTGTCTACTTGCCCGCTTCCCAACGGCGGAGTTCCCCTTGGTCCCCTTGAGCTGGCCCCGAGTGCTGAGACCCCCTGATAACTAAACTTACTAGAGAGTTAGTTGTGTGATGCTGAGTGCTTTCGAAGGTCTGTGGCTATGAATGAAATGTCAATAGTCAACCTAGTTGAAAGAATCTTTCCTGCCACCTGTAAGTGGGAGGTTGGATAAGGTTGGGGCTCCGAACCACTGTAAGATGGGTGACAGAGTGAGGAAAGGCTGATGAGGATCCACTTTGTTGTCATACCATGTTTGAGTCTTAGAACTGAAAATGAAATGTCACATTTCACAACAAATATAAAATATGTGTGTAATATTGTCTCATGGATGTGATTTCTTATAAATAGCTACTGCAAGATGGTTATGGTGTGCACGTCTTTACTACCAGTCTTCTGTAGGCAGAGGCAGGAAGATCTTTGTGATTTTGAAGCCAGCCTGTCTATAGAGCAAGTTCTATATCAGTCAGGGCTACATAGTGAGAGACTGTCTCAAAAATGGATAAATTGTGACTGCATACATTGCAAAAGCATCTTGAATAAAAACAGAATCATTTTATTATCTCTAATTTATAATTTTAAAAATGTTATTTTGTCAGAGAAAAAGAAACTGCAGAATGCTTATCCCTGAGTAAGACACCTATATCAAACTTCTGCCTTCCAGAGGTCAGGGGTCATTGTGGAAGAGGGGTGGAAAGATTATAAGAACCAGACGGGGCAGACAACCACAAGAAAATGGAGTTTCCTAGGCGGCTGATCATTTGCTCACAGCAATGGTGACAGCATGCACAAGTCCCATGCAACCACATACCAGACAGAATCCCAGCATAGACATGGGGAAGCGAATAAGAAATGTCAAACCAACTTAAGGAACTTTTGTCAGCTAATGGCTGCTAAGAGAGGAATAAACAGTGTCTATCAAGGCTGGGACTCTTATAGGTTAACTAGGTTCAAATGGATGGACCCACACTGAAGGACATTAGATGACACAAATTAGACTCTATAGGTCTTAATATATATTACATATTATTAATTATATGTATAATATATTAAGTTGTGCATAGTCAGTAAGGAGAAGTGTGGATGGGAGGGATCTAAATACTATCAAATTATATTGTATAAAAATCTCAAAATTTCAATAAATTTTTTAAAATTAAAAAAGTCTCCCCAAAGTTATTTTGTGCATGAATTTTCATCATGAGTTAAAGAATGATTTGAAGTTCATTATACTTATACTTCAAAAATCAATATTTGGTTTTAATAAATTTGAATTACTAGAGAATCTTCTGACTAAAATGAATTTGTCTCTTTTTCACACAGGGAAAAAAATTATATAACAAAGTCTTGCTTTGGACTGAATGTTTGTAACCTCTCTAAATCCATGTGCTGAAACCCTAACCTCCAACCCGGCTGTATTGGAAATGGGACTTTGGGAAGGCCCTAAATTTTCAGTGATGTCTTAAGAGTGAGCCTCCATGGTAGACTAATGCCCTTAAAAGAGCTGAAGAGATGAAGACACACGAACTTCGTCCCCCATCTCTGTTACTCCCTCCACCCGACTCTGTCAGATATAACTAGAAGTCATCTATGTCCAAGTCAGAAAGCAGGCCTTTGCCAGCACCCAATCCTGCTGGTTCCCTGATCTTGAAACACTTCAGAACTGTGAAGAAAGAAATACCACTCAACATGTGGTATTTTTTTTAAGTAGCAGCCCAAACTTATTAAAACAAGCACATGAAACACCTCAGAATGCTGGCATCAGGACCGCAATTTAAGCTCCACCTACATGTAAAAGTTCCAAAGTTTTTGAATATGCTATATTTATATCTTGCCTATCAAAAGGAATAAGTATTTATAGGACTTTTCAAACTGTGATAATCTTTTTACAAAGATCTATAAAATATATTTATAGGATGATACATTCCTTCCATAGAAGATTGGGAAGAAAAAAACTCCACCATTCACAAGGCAAACGTATTTACAGCTCATGTAGGAATCCTTTCTTGTCCCATGAGTTGAGGCAAGGGGTCCCTTGCAAGTTCTCTATAGCAAATAAGCTTTTCCTCTTGCTGAAGAGTATGGGAATGTCTTTTTCCAGGTCCCTCTTCCTTCTTTATTGTAAGTCCTTAGAGATGGGTTCATGGCTTGTACAAGACACCCATGACAGCTGGAGAATGCCTGCTCAAGGATTGATGACTGCATGAATCATTTCTAGAACAGCATGCTTTAGCAAAGGCAGAGAGGGCTTCCCTCCTTCCCATTTCTGCTGAATCAAAAAGAACAGAAAACAACAGAGAAAGAAAGGAAGAAACAAAAGGAAGAAAGAATGAGAGAAAGAAAGAGGGGAGGAAGAAGAGAAAAGAAAGGCAGAAGCCAGAGTTTTAAAAAATCACCCATGTGTTAGAAATGTGGAAAACATAAAAAATAATTTCAGAACACTTCAGCAAAACAATGCATTTTGCTGCCCAAAAGGAAACAAGAATGAAGCATGAATTAGCAGGGTCATTCCAGAATTAGAACAGGCGAGTATCAGAGGAACTTTCTACAAGGACAATGCAAGGTTCTGTTAGCATGGAGCTGAGTAAGTACATGTATAGTACACACAAAGATTTTCTTCTAGTCATTTTGTTTTATGCAATCCAGCTATTGAGCCCATTTTGGCACTTTTGTTTGTTGTTGTCTTTGTCCAAAATCATGTGCTCTGAGGAAAACTATGAATCGCTTTAAACATTAACAGATGCCAGATTTAAAGAGTGATCAACTTCTAAACTGCTGATTACCATGGAAAAACTAAATACACATTCTCTGTTCTGCGCCCACTTTCAAGCTATTACACTATGAAGAGAGGTTTCTTATGTCTGAGAAAATGTAAAATATGTGCCATAAAAAGCAACGGCTTAATGGCTGTTTGTTTCCCCTTTGTATTTGGAATTGGTTGACGTCAACCATTTTTGCTAAAATGTTCCTGGTGTGATGATAATAAGGAACAGTTATGGTGGACTTGCTGTGTGCCAAGCACAATCATAAGGACTCTGCACGCATTAAGTCATGTAAACCTCATAGTGACTTCATGAGAAGTCTTATCCCACTTTTATGAGTGAGGAACCTGATTTGTGGAAAAGAATTCACCTAAGAACACAAGCCCGTAGCAAAACACCAGGGATTTGTAACAAGGGCTGTCCAACCCGAGAATCTGAATTCTTTGTGGTTAGAAGGAAAACCTAACTTGGTTTACCTTCATGGAAAGGGATTTTTCTCAAAGGACAGTGGGAAACCCACAGAACTTTCTGGAATGCTGGAGAATTGGGCTTTAGGCTCAACAGCCAGAAATAAGTCTTGCAGTCACAATGAAGAATTGCTCTGGTAAGAAAGCAGGTTCTCCCAACCACTGACCACTAGATGTGCCCTGTTACTAGAGAGGAGAAACTTAGATCTCATATTTGATATGAGCACACAGCTGGTCGTCTCTTACATTTTGTGTGTTGTTTTGGTTTTCTGAGACAGGGTCTCAGGTTGCCCAATCTAGTCTTGAATTCACTATATAGCTGAAGAAGATCTTAAAACTTCTGATCCTCCTGCCTCCCCGTCCCCAGAGCTGGGTATACAGACATTTACCATCACATTCATTTTTTAATGAACTAAACTGAATAGATCACTATCTCACTGATGTCATTCCCTTTCACTGGAGTAGAAATCGTGTTTATCAGTGTTTACTCACTATCCTGCGTTCTGCAAACATGGTGGACGGTTCTTTATAGTAAAGTATCATTCTTGACCTAAAGAGGTGAGGGGGTGTGGCTGGGGAGGAAGTGTAGGAGGGCTGGAAGAGTTTGCTTCACTACTCAGTCTTTGCTATTTCTCCCCACCGTGTTTGGGGGACCTAATACAAGTTGTAGAGATGCAAGGTCAGGACACAGAGACTGATTTTGAGGGATAAGGACCCCCTCAGATCATGCTCTCATCAAGGATCAGGTGACAGGTATATCTTTCTCTTTGTACGAAGTATCTCAGGACAGCCCTGTCAGTATGCAGAAACTGGGGAGTCAATTAAATGCATCTCTCCTGATCCCACTTTTAGTGATTCCATATTGGAAGCAGTTTGTGGAACTATTTCTACCAAGGCAAAGACCTCCAGAGCAGAAACTGTTAAATGCTTACTAGCATCTCACTGTCAGGTGATGCACTGTAGCTGAACTGCTACAGGGAAACCGAGGAGTTTCCTGCAGTACTCACTCCCTCCAAGACCTAATGCTCTGTTCCACAATGGGACACATGCTGTGCTTGTCCACACAGCACTGGGCAAGACACAGAAGAGAATGAACTTTGAGCTCCTAGAGAAATTCATGTTCAAAATGAATAGCTAAAATGTCAGTAGTGGCTGGGGCAGATGGTTCAGTTGGTAAAGTGTTTGCTGTTCAAGCACAAAAACCCGAGTTGGACCCCTGCACCCATGCTAAAGCCAGGCATGATGATACTAATGCTGCGGGATGGGGTTGTTGTGTGTAGACAAGAATGCCTGAAGCCTGCTGTCCAGCAAGTCTTTCCAAATTCATAAGCTCTATTCAATGAGGGGAGAGAACTTGCCTCAAAAAAAAAAAAAGATAGAAAGCAATAGAGGAAGACATCTGACACAGACTTTTGGCCTCTACATATACATGCACATAATGTGCTTGTACCTACACACATGCACACACAAGAACACATAATATACACATATATACCACATATACAAGTTCAAGCAGCCAAATTTCTGTGTGTTGTGTTTTATAAACAATCTCTAATTATTTAAAAATATATTCAAATATTTCTTCACAAATATTTCTTTGGAGGATGAGAAATATGAAAGAAGACAGAAACAGAATATTCTCAGTAAGAGAAACCATCACAGCATTAAAATAAGATGAATAAGATAGATATCACTGCTACCAGGCATGGCTGTGCATGTCTTCAATCTCAGCATTCGGTGGAAGAGACAGGCAGATCCTGAGACTGAGGCCAGCCTGGTAACATAGCGAGCTCCAGAGTTCCAGGCCAACTAGGACTATAAGGAGACCCTGTCTCAAAAAGACCAAAATAATATTATCACAGCTTAGGGCATGGTGGTGCAATCCTTGGATCTCAACACTCAGGAGGTGGAGGCAGGAGGATCATGAGTTGAGTTCATGGTCAGCCTGAGGTAGATACTTAGTGAGTTCAGTGCCGGCCTGAACGACGTAACAGAACCCTCGCGAAAAAAAACAACCAGTCACTATTAACTCTCAGAAACAGTCAGCCCAATGCATGAAAATTCTTTTCCCATATACAACTTGCATAGACTCCAAATTGGAAGAGAACATTTAGTCACAACTTAGCGTCTTTTTAGAAAACTTTTATTTACTATTTTTTGTTTATGAGTGTATTGCCTGTATGTATGTAAGTGCACCTATGTTGTGCAATGCCTGTGGAGGTCAGAAGAGAATGCTGAGTGCCCTGGGACTTGAATTACAGGTGGTTGTTAGCCTCCGTGTGGGTGCTGGGATTCAAATTCAGGTTCTCTGCAAGAGCAACCAATGATTCTCTACTTTGTTGTCAAGGAAGTTTCACCAAAGAATCCCAGAGAAACACAAGGATGGGTTTCATATCCCTGTGCTTCCTTCCCTGATCTTTGTATGAAATATCTCAGCCCAGTATCACAAGTATTCAGAGTTTGGGGAGTCAACTGTACTTGGCTGTCTAGACTTGAGGGAAGTCTCTGAGACTCTGTGTCCCATCTTAACAATTTCCAATCTATTCAACAGTTGTGCACTGAGACTTGAATACCCTCTGTCACATAAACCATCACATAAAAGGACAGTCATTGCTCTTACCTTGGGCTTTTCAAACACATTTGGATATATGGGGAAATACTATCTCTCCAAAATGAAGGTCAGAGATAGGATGTTTTTCCATCCTAGGCCTCTAGGTCTGCTGAAGCTGACTGCCTCGTGGCTGCCATCTTTCTCTCTGCGGGATGTAGTATTAGTCGGCTTGGGGTACCATAACTAAATAATGTAACGTAGTGGCTGAACCCACAGAAATCAGTTCTCTTACAGTTCTGGTGGTTAGAAATCCAAGATACAGGTCCTGGGTAGGTCAGTGTCTGGTGAGGACTGTCTTTCTGGCTTTCAGATACCAATCTTTGTCCTTATGTGGCCTCCCTATTTCAGCCACTCTAAAATTTAGGACTTCAAAACATGAAATGTGTGAAGGGCACCAATATTCAGGTCATTAGAAATGCTGACCACACCACATGGGACAAAGGGACACTTGTGATGTAGTCTCAGCTTCTGAGCACAATATCTCTCACTGTGGACCATTAGAGTTCTTCCAGTGCTCAGCTGAGGTTTCCCTCAGAACAAGGAAGAGGCCAAAAACTTTCTTTTTCTTGCCCAGGTAGTCAGAGGTAGGGAAACTGGAAGAAGGCAAGGGAAAAGAGGCCCTAAGAGGCAAATCCTATGTGGAGATTTTTAACTGCTCCTTTGTGACTATGAACACCTGCCACTTCTTCCCAGCCAGGCAAGGGACTTATTCTCTTGGGCCCAGTGGAGCATGGCCTTTGTGGCCCATGAATGGAAGCTTAAGCCATCCCTGATGTAAAGTCAGGAAGCTTCTGATCAAGTCTGTTGTATTCCCAATAGCCAAGAGATGGAACCAGCCTAAATGTCCACCATCAGATGAATGGATAAAGAAAAATGGCGGGTGAAACATGGCGGGGCACATGTTTAATCTCAGCACTCAGGAGACAAAGGCAAGCAGAAGTCTGTGAGTTCAAAGCCAGTCTCGTCTGTAGAGTGAGGTCCAGGCCAGTTAGGGCTAAATAGTGAGACACTATTTCTAAAACATTTCATATATGCACCATGGACTTTTACTCAGCTATAAAGAGAATAAAATCGTGACATTTGTAGGAAGGTGGATGTAGTTGGAAATTATTATATAACACTGAGAACCTCAAACTCAGAAAGACAGATAGCACATGCTTTTTCTCACATATGAATCCCAGATTTTGGTCTTTATGTATGTGTGTACGTATATACGTAGGTACAAGACTAGGTCATGAGACTAGAAAGGGGACCAGGAGAGGGACAAAGATCTTAAGTCAAGGAAGAGGGTAGTAAAATATATTTGACCACAAAGTAGAAGAGGAACCATGTGGGAGAAGAAGGTGACCGGCGGGAGGGTGAAGGAGGGGAGGGAAGAGGATCAATAAAAGCAAAGCATGAAAAGGTTCTAATAAAAACCCATCACTTCCTATGCTATTATAGAAAATTAATTAGGGGCTGGAGAGATGGCTCAGCGGTTAATAGCACTGGCTGTTCTCTCAGAGGACCTGAGTTTGAATCCCAGCATCCACATGGTGCTAACAACTGTCCTTAACTCCAGATCCAGGGGATCCGACACCTCTTCTGACCTCCACGGGTACTGCATGACAGGGGTGTACTTACACACATGCAGACAATACACATAGGATTAAAAAAAATAAGATGTAAAAATACATAAATTAATTAATTAAAAAGAAAACAATAGTCAAAAGATACTTTTAAAAAAGATACTAAACAAGATACAGAACAGAAAGATAAACTTGGTATCCCAGGCAATGAGACTAAGGAAGGACTCAAAGACTTCAAAAATGATTCCTAAGTTTTAAAATTAGAGTTACAACTTTTAAAACATTAAGCAGTTTTATTACTATAAAATGTTAGATTAATGTAAAAATGTAATAATACTAGATATTAATGAATAAAATCAATTAATATCAGAACATAAATGTTAAAGTATTGATTAATTTTATTAATAAAATGCAATAAGAATTTATTAAAACTAGGGATTATACACATCGAAAAATTAATGGATTTCATTAATGTGAACTTTTAATAATATTAAAAGTATTACTCAAAATTAATTAAAATTTAGAATAACAAAAATTTTAGGGTATTTCTTTAATTGAAAAAAAGGAATACTGGAGAGATATTTCAGAGGCGAAGAATACCTGCTGCGAGGATCTGAATTTGGGTCCTTAGACCCAGGTAGTTAGGTGTCCCACATGGATACAACCTCAAGCAATGGGGGTAGAGGCAGGAGAACTACTGGTTGCCAACATAGCCCCCAAACAAGAATCCCAAGTTCAGGGAGAGACCCTGTTTCAAAAGAATCAGGCTGTTGAGACCAGGTTATATCCGAGTCTAAGCTGCTCCCTGGCCTGTACCCCATTAAGTGCTGAACACCTCACTGTGGTGGCATGTCCTCAAACCATCCTGTCATCTGAGGCCTGGTGTCTGCAGCAAGGACCAACAAACAGAGGATTCCCTGACTGTCCCTAGACCTGTGACTTGCTTGGTCCGGTTGTTGGTTCCCCATACAATGATGGTGTTGCCTGCTTATCCACCTGTTCACTAGTCTGAACCTAGACCTAAACCTTCCATTTCTTCTCTGAACCATGGTTTGGACTTTTAGCTTGCAGCTGGACTCCTCAGCTTTGCTCTCAAACCTGACTCCAGCAGCTACAGCAGCAGCTCCTCTGGACACTGGTCTGGTTCGTTATTAATACGGACTCTCAGACCACTTCTGGAGCCTGTGGACTCTGCTGCAGCCTCTTGAACCTGTATCCATCCTGTAAGCCACAATACGCATTTACATTTATTTACCGTGTGATGTGTATTATTAGAGTTAATATTAGTAAATAAGATTGGAATAAAAAAATTTATATTTATTTTGATGAGATTACCAAGATAGGTAGGATTATATGACAAATTGCTGTCATTGAAACCACTGAAACTTAATAAATTTTATTCCATAAATTTTAACATCATGGAAAGACACAGATGTGTTCATCTATGATTCTGGAATAGTGTGCTCATGACAAAGGCAGAGAATAAGAGAGGGGAACACTCACTCTCCTCTGGCCTCTGCATGTGCTCTCATAAGTATGTTCATGCACCAAAAAATCCTCTGTACAAATTCTTGCTGAGTGTGGTGGCACATGTCTATAATTCCCGCACTCAGGGGGCCAAGGCAGAAGGATCTTGAATTCAAGGTCATCCTGGCTACATAGGGAATTCAAAGCCATCTTACCCCTTATTTACCCTTTCTGAGAAATCCTAACTCTGCAAAGACAGTGATAAGTCCCAGGCAGGTCCTTGGAGTCCCTGTAGAAAGATGTCTGGGTGTTGCCCTACATGTCTCTGTTGGGAAGTTACCCTGAGACCACCTTGGTGCTACTCTACTGGCTCTTTAATTTCCTTTGAGCAGTCTCTGTTGGCTGTTGGTTGCTACCATGTGGACTTTTCCCACTATCTAATTATTACATTCCACTATTACAGAGGGTGAAACTGAACTAGCTATTTGAATGAAAGCCAATGCTTTATACTGACATTTTAATTAGTGGAGCTCACTGTCATAAAATCTCTGTGAGATACTACTGATTTTGCAAAACCTGATATTTCATCTTTAGTAGAGTCTGGCATCTGTATATAATTGACCGATTTATTAGGTACTTGTGGGTTCATTGATTTTCTAGACAGAAAAGATTGGATTGCAGTTTCTAACTGCTGGTTTCCTCCAGTTGATCATGTTGGCTCTCATAAATGTTCTCTGTGCTCGCCCACAAAAGAGCCTGAATCTCATACAGGGTGGGATCACTGGCTTTGGAGTTAGAGTCAGGTCTTTTTGCTTCTGTTTCTTTTTATAGAAGCTCTTTCCATGGTGCAATTGAAAGCTGTTTAGAAGGCAGCTTTATTCAGAATATTTTTCTTCATAGAAGGCTACTTACTGTCTGAGAAGATCTCTTCTCAGCCTAGCATTATCCCCATAAGGAAAATTTTCAGAAAGCTACTTTGCTTGATTTACAATGATGACGAATTAATGGACATTTATTGACAACCTCAGGACCGTTTCCAAAATGACTTGTCAGAATATTTCTCTTTATGCTTTGTACATTTGTGGTTTGATTGAGAATTTTGTAAAATGTAGCCACAGTGTTGAAGCCTAAGGCCACAAAATGATTAGAAGGTAAAGATTGATATCTCCTTCCTTACATAAAACTTGATAGAACACATGGGGTGAGGTAGGCCATGTTCAGCATACAAGTGTTTTGGATGATTGGCCCTTTTGGATTAAAGGATAAAGCTAGAGAGAGGGTAAAAATCAAAGAAATACTTCCTTACCAATTATGATGCCATCATACCCTTACTATGAAAACCAGGCAAAGCATCATAAGAAAGGAAAACAGTACGCACATGTCTCTCACATACGTAAGTCCTCAACAAATATTCAGAAATTTAATCCAATAATGTATAAAGTTAATTATATTCCATAACCAAAGAAAATATATTCCAAGGATGTGATGCTATTTCAATATTTGAAAAATCAATCAATGTCATTCATCAGAACAGGCTAAAGAATATTATATTATCAATGGATACAGAAAGATATTTGACAAAGTCTAACAAGTATTTATAATAAAAACTTTCAGTGGATTAGGGATATAGGGGAACAGCCTCGAATTGGAAAAAGTATGCACAAAAGACCTACTGTTAACATCAAACTTAATGGCGACAATCTGGACAATTTCTAATATGGAGAACAAGGCAAGGACCTCTGTTCTCACCGTTCTCCTTGACAGCACTAACTAAAGACAAGAAAAGGAAATAAAAGATTCAGAACAGGATGGAAGAAACACAACTGACTTTGTACACAGATCGCATGACTGTCATTACAGGGGGCCCTAGTGGTCAACAAGAACAACCTCCTACTGGAATGTAATGATTATAGCACAGTTTCAGGATGGAAGTTCAATTTACAAAATTTAGCAGCTTTCTTAGATATTAGAAATGAACAATTGGAACTTAAATTGTAAATGTAAGGCTGCTAGCAGTAGGTCAAGGAAACTGAACTCTTGAGTATAAATCTAACAAACTATGTATCATATCTCTATAGAGTAAAATTATAAACTCAAAGAAGGAAATCAAGAAGTATACTTCATGTACATGCACAGGAAGATTTGCTATTGGTAAATATTAATTCTTCCCAGTTTGATACTAGCTTAAATGCCAGCATGGTTTATTTGTTCATCTTGACTGACAAACTGAGTCCAAGGTTTGTATGGATTATCAATTAAAAGGAAAAATAAATTTTTAAATAGATGACAAAAAATGTTAAAGGGAGGAATATAATTACATAAACATAAACTTTTTGACTAAAAGGAAGACTTAACATTAAACACATAGACACATGAAGAGTCAGCCTAAATACCCAGAAACAGAAACTAGGAACATCCATATCTTGTAAACTGGACTCTAAACACAAAGTGTAGGGAAATAAGCAACTGGAAAGAAAGGAAGAAAGGAAGGAAAGAAGGAAGAAAGGAAGGAAGGAAGGAAGAAAGGAAGGAAGGAAGGAAGAAGAAAGGAAGGAAGGAAGAAAGGAAGGAACGAAAAAGAAAAAGAAAGGAAGGAGTCTACTCAAAATAAAAGAAAAATAGCTACAATCACAGCACAATAAAATGAGAGTTACTTCTAAATAGTCTTGTCTGAGCAAAAGCACACACACACACATGCACAACCTTCTTAAACATGACTCTCACTGAGATGATAGGTACAGTCTGATCCAGTAACCTATGCCATAGATGCTCTGCACCAGTCAATCTCAGCAGGCCCTCTGCAGTGCAGGGAAGCTTCCCTGGGTCTTTGCTCCAATCTCATTAGAATTCTCGAGAACCTAAGAGCACAGTAGAGTCAGACAAGACTTGCTGCGAGTCTATAGTGACACATGCAGTAGACAATGGAGATCAGCAATGACCTCCTGATAACTGTAAGTCGGACTGGGTGCCTAGCCTTGCTGTTCCTCTCTGTGGGTTAAAGTCCAGTTCTGTCCTTTCCTGGAAGTGAGATCACAAGAATCAAATGAGAAGATAAATGGGTGTGTCAGTTGTTAAGACTATCTGATGTTGATTCCAACACCTACTGCTATGGTTTGAATGTCTCTTTCAAAACTCATGTGGAAATCTGATTGCCATTGTGATGGTATTGGAGGGAGTAACCCTGAAGAAGTGTTAGGTCATGAGAACCCAGTCCACATGAACAGATTAATGGTACAGTGGTGGGGGGGGGTTATTTTTTTCTTGAATATGAGTGTTAAAGTCTTCTCTCTGTGGATCTATGACTCTGTCTCTCTCTCCTCATTCTCCTATTACGTGATGTTTCCTGCTATGTTATAATGCAACCAGGGCTCTCTCTCCACATGCCAGCTCCTTGACATTGGACTTCCCTGTGTCCGTCTTTGCAAGCAGATAACTTCCTATGTACTATGGGATATACCACCTGTGGCATTCTGCTAGAGGAGAACAAGCACTTGCCACAGAAATTCGTTCTCTGCTTGGCCCTCTCGAAATGGTCAGCTCCATTGGACAAGATAAGCGAGTTTTTCTATAATTTCCTACCCAGCCTGCCGCCTCTCCTTTTACTTCCTTGTGTTCACATCATGTTTTTCCTCTTAGCTGTTCAGGCTCAAGATTTCTGAATCCCAGCCAGCTCAGCATGCTGATATTGCTTGTTGAAAGGAAAGAAGCAGTTAGGTAACCAACAGGCCAAAGTCAGTTGCTGTGATTATAGCTGTGAGATCAGCATAGCAATTGGGTTTAGCCTAGTTCAACCAATAAACTTAACTAATACAGAAAATTCATTTAATTTAACTGTTATTAATTTTAAATAATTAGTTTAAAATCATTTAATCCAGGCTTCTGGGAACTTGCTCCTAAGAACTTAATAGCAATGGTGACAGAATGCATAAGCTCCATGCAAACTCAAACCAGACAAAAATCCAGCACAGAAAGGGGAAATGGGCAATAGCGTCAATCTCTGCTGAGCAATCACTGGCAGCTGATCACTGCTGGAGGAGGGAGCGTTGGCTGAACAGGCTCCAGTGGATGAACTCACAACGAGAAACATCTGGGTACACAAACTTGACTCATAGGCCTTAACATATAGGGCAGAATGCATAAAATTAGTGGGATGGGTTCTCAGTATGATTAAGACATATTGTATGAAATGCAAAAAAAAAATCAATAAAAATATATATTGAAGGAGAAAACCCCCAAATAATTAAGCTAGGGAGATAGCTCAGGTTGTAAAGTGTTTCCCTTACAAACAACGAGGATCTGAGTTTCAATACCAAGAACCCAAGTAAAAGTCAAGTGTGGTGACACATGTTCATGATTCCAAGGGGATCCTTAGAGCTCGCTGGCCAGCCAGTGTAGCCCATTTGGCAAAGTTCCAGACCTAAAGACACTGTCTCAAATGTAAGTTGGAAAACATCTGAGGAATACCACCTAAGGTTGTTCTCTGACCTACAACATACACACACACACACACACACACAGACACACACACGAATGTACAACCTCAACCTCCCCCCCCCCCAAAAAAATAAGTAAACAAATAAAGAGATAAATAAAATGCTCTCTCTGGTCTATGTAATAGCAAATAGAAATTCAAACAAAATAACTAATGAAACTAATTTTATTTAATGATTCTGAGGCACTAGGTGGTTCCTAATAGCAGTTATGTGGGTTTTCCCCACAGATGATGGATGTATACAGAGCAGATTCTTGGCTGGAGGGAACATGGTTGGGCCTGCTCAGACTTAGGTGACTGGGTTGTATGACTGGGAGTTTTGCCTCTGCTTTTTTACAACCAAGTGATTAGGCAGAATTTTATGGTCAATAGCAGTAAAAATCTAGCAACAATGCATTTGGAGCACAGAAATTGAATCACCAGAACCTAGGAAAAAGAGAGTGAGAAAAAAAAGTGTTGGAAATAAAATCTATCCAATCATTGGAAAATAAGACAATGGAAGGAGATTTGTTAAATATAGAGGCTTGGGGGAAGAAGCTAAGTGTATGTCAAAAAAATAAAGAGCATTTTAAAAGGATAGAAGGTTCGGTAAGGAGAGTGTTGTAAAGAAATAATGTTTCCAAGGCTTTAGGAAATTAATGTGATATATTTTTCAGAAGAAGCCCAAATTGCACAATTACTCTTTGGAGTTAGCACTAGATTAAATTAGAGATGTGAAGAAAACACTGGAAACACAGAGAATAATTCCACTGTATCTGAAATAAGCATTTGCTTTCCTAAGGAAGGAAACTAAAAAAGAGAGAAAAGGAAAAAAACAAATATTTAAAGAGAGAACTTTTTAATTTCAAAATACACTTAAGGCAATGAAAAGAACCTTAATGTTTACAGATATACAATCAACTAAACTTGTGAGAAGACACCAGAAACCAGCATGTTAATCCTGAAGAAACTATTTATTTATTATGTAATTATATTCATGGAATTTAACAGCAGTAGGCTACTGGAGATATTACCATTATTATTTTAATTAATTGCACAGTGATAGATCTTTTTAATGAAGAACCGGTTAGTTAATGCAGTAAATGGATCAATCTGTATTCTGTAATTTATTGTGTATCAAGAATATCCATTCATGGAGGCTGAAGAGATGGCTCAGCAGTTAAGAGCACTTGCAGAGGACTTGGGTTTGATTCCCAGAACCCACATGGCGGCTGACAACTGTCTGCAACTCCAGTTCCAGGGGAATCTAACACCCCACCCTGTTCTGATCTCTGAGGGCATTTCATAACATGGGTGCACTTGCATACATGCAGGCAATACTCTCTCTCTCTCTCTCTCTCTCTCTCTCACACACACACAATAGTAAATAAATAAAAATTTTAAAAAGAATATCTCTTCATGTCAGAAAAAAAAAAATCTTTAACACCAATTTAAATAGCAGAGAAAGTTCTTGTTGAACAGTTCCATTTTATTAGCTTCCTTCCAAGGTCAAGAACATTGTCCTTGAATAGTGATTCAGAGAACTGACCCTGGTTCCGGGCTTGGGTCAAATTCTGGTTATGCATCTCATTTACTGAGTATCCTTAGACAAATTAGCCTTTCTCTATGTCTGTTTCATCATGAAAACCTGAGAGGTATTAATAATAATATCTGCCTCAACAAGGCTGCCATGAAGATTAAAAGAATGAAATAGGTAAATCCCACAGAGGAATAAACCAGAAAGTAGATGGGACAAGAGAGATTACCCTGAGTTTACTGAGGCAAGAGGCAGCACTCCTCAGCCACCCCTCTCACAAGGAGACTGTGTGGTATGTAAGAAATTCAGAGCCTGTCCTATGCCCTGGCAGGTCTGAAGAATACACCTACACAGCTGATCTGCCAGAAAGAGCTCCAAAGAAGTCAAAAGAGAGGCTGGAGAGATGGCTCGGTAGTTAAGCCATCTGGCTGCTGTTGAAGAGGCCCTGGGTTTGATTCCCAGCGCCCACATGGCGACTAACAAGTATCTGTAACTGCAGCTCCAGGGGAATCTGATGCCACCTACTGACCTCTGAGGGCATTGCACCACACGAGTGCACTTACGTACATGTAGGCAATGCACTTGTACACATAAAATAAAATAAAGAATAATAATAAGCCAAAAGAGACTAGGAAGCATGGATGCACGGTGAACCCTCCTAAGTAGAGTGAGCCTCAGAGGGACTGGAGGCCTGTGGGAGCCAGGATGGGGCCAAGAGAGCAGAACAGGTGAGCACCGAACCTTGACAATATGAGAACTAAGTAGGAAATAACCCACTGTGGCTTTTGAGTAAGGCAAAATTTCCAGCAACTCAAAGAAGACATTGGCAGCAGGTGCAGACAGCCCTCAGGTCAAGGGATTCTGGTCTTACAATCTTCAGCAAAATTCCTTCAGCACCCAGTTGTTACCAAGAGAAGAAATAGACCTGGGAAGCCAAGCATTTGACACTAGAGAGGCCAGGTTAAGCTGTAAAGCTGAATCAAGCTATTCTCAAAGGGAAATACATTTTTAAACCATCAACAGAAACAAAGGTTCAAGAAAACATTAAGATCAGACTTAGAAAAATAAAGGAAACCTGGTCGTCGGCATGCTTCTCTAAGTGCCTGTCATCACTCAGGGCGGCGGGGTAGGGGGGCATTCTTTTGGCCTGATACTCTCCTAGTTAACCAGTAGCATCCCTTTCACTCTCGAGAGGGTTCCAATTTGGAGGATTTTCAAGGCTACCCCAGTCACAAACTCCTGAACTGTAAATGTTTTTTCCATGGCTGGGAATGCGACTCACTGGTGTGGCATGCCTTGAAGCCCTGAGTTTGGTCTCCAGCACTGCAACAATAAGTACAGCTCAGTCCTGAGCAAAAAGTCCAACGACAGA
This sequence comes from Eospalax fontanierii, assembly GCA_035773235.1. Lineage (NCBI taxonomy): Eukaryota > Metazoa > Chordata > Mammalia > Rodentia > Spalacidae > Eospalax > Eospalax fontanierii. The sequence goes on from CM069545.1 coordinate 16,235,370, forward strand.
GCTATCACAAAAGCTGATTTTAATTACAGAGCAGAGCCAGAGTAACAAAACCAGCATAGTGCAAGGAGAAACAGATACTGGGATTGATGGAATGAAATACAGGACCCAGAAGAGAAAGCCATACAAGCCACACACACCTGATTTTCGACAGTTTCCAAAAAACTTAAGTTGGTAGAAAGAAAGTCTCTTCATCAAATGGTGCAGGGAAAAACTGGATATCCACATGTCCAAGAAAAAAATAGACCTCTACCTTTACCCTTCACAATAATCAGTTTAAAGTCAGACACGGCGACCTATGCCTTTAATCCCAGCACTCTGGAAGAAGAGGTAGGTGGGGCTCTGTGAGTTCAAGGCCAGCCTGGTCTACTTAGAGAGTTCCAGGCTGTCTGAGGGTACAGGGAGACCCTGTTTTAAAAAAAAGCAGTTAAAAATATATTAAAGACTTTAATAAGACCTGCAACTTAGAAAATACTAGGAGAAAATCCTACAAGACACAGGCCTAGATTTTCTGGTAAGAGTCCAAATACCCCAGGAAACAGCAGCATTTGAAAAATGGAACTGAATAAACTGAAAAGTTTCTGCATAGGAAAGGAACAAATCATCAGAGTGAAGAGGCAGCCTGCAAATGAGAGAGAATATTTACCAGCTACTCGTTTGACAGAACATTAATATCTAGACTGTGTCACAAATACAAAAAATGAAAGACCAAAAGATTAGCCAATCAATAAATGAGCAAGTGAATCGAACAGATTGTTCTCAGAAGAAGTACAAATGGCCAATAAATATATGAAAAAATGATCAAGATCCTTAGCCATGAGGGAAATGCAAATCAAAAGTACATTGAAATTCCATCCTATCCTGAGTCAGGACTGCTCTCGTCAGGAAAATAGATGATAACAAATGCTGGCAAGGATGTGGGGAAAGAGGAACTCTTCTATACTGCTGGTGGAAATGCAAATTAGTGCATCCACTAAGGAAATCAGCACAGAGGTTCCTCAAAGAATTTACCAGAGCTACCGTATGGCCCAGCTTTACCAATCCCGAGAATGTACCAGAAGGAATCTAAGCATATTATAGAGATAGCTGCACATTCATATTTATTGTTGCTCTTTTCACAAGAGCCAAATTATGGTATCTGCCAAGATGTCCATCATCAGATGAATGGAGAAAATGTGGCATTCTATGCAATAGAGTTTTATCTAGCCATGAAGAGGAACAAAATTAGGTTACTTATAGGAAAATAAATGAAACTGGAGATTGTGTCGACTGAAATAAGCCAGATTCAGAAAGATAAATACCACATGTTTTCTCTCATATGTGGAAACTAGATTTTAAAAAGCATGTATTTATAACATGAAAGTTGGAAGGGAAGTATTTGAGAAAGGAAGGCACCAATGAAGAAAGAACAAAAGGCTAATGGGAGCTATGCTATGAACTATGTATATGAAAATGTCATAATGAACACATTCTTATGTACAATAAGTATATGCTACTTAAACCAAATAAGCAAACACATTCTTTGTCCAGGATTTCCAACTGTTCTTATACAGATTTAGAGCATTAAGTAGCAATCATCCTAAATACCAAAATGGAGTTGGCTCGCTAAGAAATGGGACACGGATGAGGTGAACTCTCACAAACAGGAGAAAGTTGCTCTGTCTCAGGCAGAAGACTGGAGGGGTGCTTCAGATAGTGCTGTGGCTTGAATATGTCCCCTAAAGTTCCTGCATTGGAAAGTTAATGCTGGAAGACAGGGCTTAGGAAGAGGTGACTAGGTCATGAAAGCTCCGTTTTCACAAAAGGATTAAGGTTACTATCAAGAGGGTGTGTTAGTTATCATAAGAATGGGTTGTTCTGGGAGATAATCAAGAACTGTGACAATAGCCTGTGTCATTTTGGGAGTCTCTTGGATTACCCTGACCAGCAACTCGAAGGGGGATTTCTTCTGTCTGGCATTGTGTTTCTTCTAAGCCTTCAACTGTGCACATGCACTCACGTATAAGAATTGCTTTTTATTTTATGTGTATGAATGCATTGCCTGCATATGTGTAAGTGTGCCTGTGTCAGGCAATGCCCAAGGAGGTCAGAAGAGGGCATCAGATTCCTCCAGAACTGGAGTTATGGGTGGCTGATAGCCGCCATGTGGATGTTAGGTATGGAACCTGAGTCCTCCGCAAGAGCAGCCAGTGCTCTTAACTGCTGAGCCATCTCTCCAGCCCCTCCCCCTCCCCCTCCTCCTCTCCCTTCTTCTCCTCCTCCTCCTCCTCCTCCTCCTCCTCCTCCTCCTCTTCTTCTTCTCTCTCTCTCTCTCTCTCTCTCTCTGTCGAAAACCCTCTTCCTTCTGCAAACAAAACACCCCATTTCCCCCATTTCCCCCTTGATGATACCTGTCTCCTATGACCCCCACCCCCTTGAGCGCCTTCCTCCTCATGGTTCCTGTAGAACACTCCCTCTTCCCCTCCCAGGTAAAGAGCCCCATTGTACCATCCCTCCCCCCAGTAACACCTGTTTCCTGCTATTTCTCTCTCAAGCTCCTTCTTTCCCTTTGCCTCCATGGTTTCTTTCCCTTTTCCTGGCTCCTGAATTACATCAGGATATATATTCACACATGAGGATTTGGTGCTAAGATACACAAATGAGGGAGAACATATGTCTGAAGTGTCTTCATCTCCCTCCACCTCTCTCACGCTACCTTGCCCTTCTGCCTTCTTCCCTGGGATGAAGCAGCATGACAGATCTCACTGTATGGGACTTCCTGGTCCACCAAACAATAAAGAATAAATCTCCTTTCTTTCGTTATCCAATAAGTGATATTCTGTTTTAGCAATACAAAATGGACGAAGGCACTAAATATGTACTCAAGGTGAATGAGACAAACCAGACTATTTAAAGACAAGAATTCTATGGGCAATTTGTTTATAAGTTCTCCAGAATTCAGTCATGGGATGACTATGACAGATGATGCTAGTAGTAAGAAACAGAGCCTATGGGTCCAGTCAGGGACACACAGCTCACTGGTCCTCACAGTACCTTCCCTGGATGCACACAGTCATCCTTCATGAATGAGAGAACCAGAAAGATGGTGATGCTATAAACCTTGAGAAGATAAAAGGACTGAGATGGAAATGTTTTCTGGCCATTGACTGAAAGACCTTGGCTTTGACTAGATCATGTGTGCGTGTGTGCATGTGCGTGTGTGCGTGTGTGTGTGTGTGTGTATGTGTGTGGTGTGTGTATTGGAGGTGGGGGCAGGGGTAGGGGTATATATATAACTAGTCTTCAATAGTGTGGGGAAAGCATGCTGGACCTGGAGGCTCAGGTCTATAATTCTAGCTACTCAGGAGGCAGAGGCAGGAGAATCACATATTCAAGGCCAGCCTGGAAAACAGTGAGACCCTGTCACAAGATTAAAAATAAGAAAAGGCTGAGATGTAGCTTAAAGTACTTGCCTAGCTCTGAACATAGTCAAGAAGGAAATAGTAGTTAAAGTCTTCCTTTTAGTTTTCTATGGGAGAATACAGGACTTCAGGAGAGGAGGAGTGAAAGTCCCTCTGAGGTGGCTGGCTCTAAGCACTGTGTCACCTGCCTAAGGGCAGAGCACCTCCCATGGTCTCTGAAATCTTAGACAACTGTAATGCCAAGGACAACAGTCGCAGGTCATAAAAAGCTGGAGCTTCCCAGTTGTTCTGTTTAGTCTATGACCACCGTATCCTTCAGAGGATGCTGGCTGGGAACTGGCTGGGAAATAGAGAGTCAAGTCCCAGTGATGACTGCTTTAAGTTTCCTGTCAGAATTAGGCGTAACGTGATTTTTGAAAATGTAAAGCTAATGGAATATTTCATTTTTAACAGATGGATCATGAAAAAGACATTCACCAAGAATGACAGAAACAAACAGAGGTACATAGAATACCCCTGATCAACCAACATTTTGGATTCAGTTCTTTGACATAAAGCGCCAAACAAGTATTGGGATTGACTATTCTACATTTGCTTAGTTTTTAAAACATTATTTTTACTTTGTTTGCATAAGTGTTTTGCCTGAATGTTTGTATGTACACTATATGCATACAGTGCCCACAGAGGCCAGAAGAGGGCATTAGATTCCTCTGCAGCTGGAGTTATAGATGGTTGTGAGGCACCATGTGGGCACTGGAAACTAAACCCCTCGGCAAGGGCAGTCAGTGCTCCTGACTGTGGAGCCATATCTCCAGTCCCACGTTTTACTTATTTTTTTTCCCCTTTAGTTGATGGTCTAATGAACCAAATGTTTAGGAAGGACAGAAACCAAAGGCACAATCTTTTGGCTTCAGAACAAGAAAATCAGTTAAATGGCCAATCAACACTTACATAATTGGCCAATATTAACGCCAGCTTTATACTATTCCAGTAGAGACCACTTGCAATTTTACCTTTCTTCTACCTCTGAATAGCCTTGATTTTTAGGAATTTAAAAATTAAGGACCACTTTAATTTTTATATTATACTTAGGATATGCCTTTGTGTGTGTGTGTGTGTGTGTGTGTGTGTGTGTGTCTGTCTGTGTGTGTGCTCGTGCAAGTCTGCACATGCCATGTGGAGGTCAGAGGACAACTTGTGGGAGTTAACTCTCTTTCCTCCACGTAGGGCCCAGAGATTAAACTCAGATTGTCAGGGTTGGTGGCAGGTACCTTTATCAGCTGCACCATCAGGGCAACCCAAGGGGTCCTTTCCAGATTATGTCATTTTAAGTGTCACTGCCACAAGTTCCTCAAATGTAATTTTTCTTCAACATGGAATAAAGAGATTGTGGCCTTGAAGAATGGAATTTTGACTTTTTGTGTAGGTGTCAAGGTGGCATGTCTTATTGTCAAGGAACTCAAACAACTCAGGGTCAGCAGAAACAAAGATGATGACTTTTGTAAAGGTCTATCAGAAGATGTACTGCTCACTGCTAGTCACACTTCACCTTAGCAATCAAGAGGGGAAAAAAGACCAAGAAGAAGGCTGTGCTTGAAGAACCTCCATATTAATATGTTGAACAGCTAAATACAAACGATTTTTATCTTTAACGGATATTGACTCAATTTCAATAGAATTTTTTCAAGCAAGAAATTTTCTGACTTAAAGATCAGTTCTCACCTTTGGTTATTTCTCTTACACTTCCTTGTCAGTTAAGATAATTGTAGTTTATACTGAAAAATATAAAAGCTACAGGAAAGATTAGTTTTTGAAGGAGAGACACATTTATTGGTAGCTGAATGTGTTTATAATAAATCACTTTGGAAGACAGTTAAAGATAATTACTTGTTATTAAGTCATTTGCAAGAAAATAACACCATGACACATCCCTGGGTAAATAAAATAGCTAATTTATGTCAGGAGACCTGTCATCTACATTTTTAGTAATATTCAAAGCATAGAAGCACTTAACAGGAGGATTTTGGTTCGAGAGTAGAAGAGGTTTATCCACACATTTGGCTAATTACCACTTCTGTATGTATGCCAATGAAAGCTATATGATTTTAGAATTTCCTAGGGAATGGAAAATTCTAGCTGATGATCTGACTTCAGGCAGAGCTTCTCTGAGGAGCTGAGTCTTTACTGAGTTTCTCCTACACTCAGCACTCAGCACCTAGTGAAACAGGGCCATCAGACATTCTGAGTTGGACCTGAGCAGACAAACCCCAGATGTGAAAGAAGGGAGAAAGAGATCAGCCACTTCCCGTTGCATCCCAGGGCATGTGGTTCTTGCAGGGGTTGGGGGAAGTCTCTTTTCTAAAGAGTGGCTGAAGACAGGCAGCACAGCTCTGCTGGCCCCATTCAGCCTTTTCTCCATCAGCAGACTGGCCTCCTTGCCCAAGAATAACTAGGTCCAGGACAGATCCACTAAGAGTGAATCTGCACAAAAGGGGAACCAATATTTAAGAGTAAATAGAAAATAAGGAAGTTCGATTCAAATCTTACAAACAAGTGAAGCCAAAGTTAGGAAAATGAGTTTTGTTTCACACTGAGAATTGTAACCTAGAATTGTCTCTGTTATGACCATTCTTAGACTAAAGAGGAATTCAGTATGGATGACTTTGCTGGAGTATAATTTTTCCAATAAAGTTAGTTGATCGCACAATCTGATATTCTTCATATTTGAACTCCCCAGCAAACAAGGAGACTTACTTTTCTTCTTAAATATATGCAAGGATTTCTTCATATTTCACAAGGTCTTTTCTCAATCCTTTTATATTAAAATCATTCTTTCCCAAATACCATCATCCTTCTCAAACTACTCCAGCTGTCAGCTGATCGCCCCACCAGGTCCTTAGCTGTCAGAGTCTTCCTCAGTCAGTGCAGCAGGTTTAAGCATTCTTTTCAAAGTTTCTACTATATCTAATATATTCAGCAAATTTCAGAACTTTTCTTTAGAATTAATTCTCTTGAATTATGGAATATTTACAACATTAAATTACTGCTAACTTTCAGATAACCAAACATTGTAAATTCTGGGGGAAGGCTGCTGAAGGGTGAACGCTTGTGAATGGGGCCGCTTTGCTGTTAGAATTTTCCTGTTTGGGCTAGTTTTTCAATCTTATGACATTATAGGCTTGAAAATTAATTGTTAGGTAATGAGGAAACCTGTATACATCCTAGAAGATGACAGAAGGGTAGGTAAATGGAAAGGTAGCTAATTAAGTTTCAAAGAAAGAAAAGGAAAGAAAAAAGGAAGGAAGGAACGGAGGGAGGGAGGGAGGTAGGGAGGGAGGTAGGGAGGGATGGAGGGAGGGATGGAAGGAGGGAGGAAGGAAGAAGGATGGAAGGAAGGAAGGCAGGCAGGCAAGCAGGTGACTTTTGAGATGGCTCACCAAGTAAAAGTGTTTTCTGTGCAAGCTTGATCATTTGAATTTGATCTGGGGAACCCACAGTAGACAGAGAGAACCAGCTCCTGAAAGCGATCCTCCGAGCTCTCTGCACATCAGCACTCATATCACACACACATACCACACACTTTTTTTAAAAGAAAGAGAAAAGCACCTTTACCCTTCCATTAAAAGGAAATTGGAAGATTTTGATCTTTACTTTCTTGCCATTGTTCTTATTATTGAAGAACATAATAGGAAAGTCCTTCCTACATCACCATAGCAAGTGTTGGGACAGGTTGTACAATGACAGAGCATGTTTAGAAGCTCTTTGACTAACAGTTTTGTTTTATTTGAATGTTCTCTACTGACATCTCCTACTATGGATATTTTACTTGAAGTAGCATTACTCAGTAAACACTAAGGCCATTGAAAGAAGTAGTTACTAATTTAAAATGTATAATTGTAAAATGTTTATGAATTAGTGAACATCTGCAATTCTCTCTGACTATGGAGTGAAAAACAACTTTTGTTTGGCAAGGACCTTGGGCCTTCAGTTGGAAGGATGTGGTATTTCATCCTATAGATATAATCCAGTGTCTTATGTACATGTACCACCAGGGCTGGGTTCCAACTCTCCTCCTTAAACTTGTGTAAACTTGGGCAAGTTTTTCAACTCCATTGTGTCTCACTTTTGCCCCAATAAAAAAGCAAGAATAATAATAGAGTTAAGATAACTAAGTGAGTATCCATGGCATAGTTAAAATTGTGATGACATCTAGTAAGTATGCACATAACTCCATAAATGTACAAGCTGCATAAGTTACTATCTGCCAAAGGAATTAGAGTGCCAATGGAAGCTGTGGAGGCGATTTCTCCAAGGGCTCCTTGAGTCGTCTTATTGACCTCCTCAAGATCCCTGGAAATTTCAGTGAATTCATGTACCCAAAAGGCATTCAAATTTCTTTGGTTACTGCTTTGTTTTTGTGAGATAGAATCTCATGTAACCAAGGTTGGCATCCAACTCACTATGTAGAGAAGGATGACCTTGAATACTTGATTGTCTTGTCTCTACTTTCCAAGTGCTGGGACTATATATACATATATGATATGACACTAGTTTTCAAATTTTATGTTTAAAAGTCATAGCCCATTGTACGTGCCCCCTACATAACTAATAAGCAGTTCATTTTTTATATCTTATTTATTTTTTTTATTTTATAGATGTGAGTGCATTGCCTACATGCAATGCCCAAGGTAGTCAGAGAGGGCGTTGAATTCCTCTGGAACTGGCATTACAGATGGGTATTAGTCAACATGTGAGTGCTGGGAATTGAACCCAGGTCCTCTGCAAGAACAGTCAGTGCTCTTAACTGCTGAGTCATTTTTCCAGCCCCTTAATAAGCAGTTTAATAACCTATGTTGTGCAAGTGAACTCTCTCAATTCAGATATAAGGCAAGGTCAAGGATCCAGACTTCCTGCCATCACTGCAGATCTACTACGTGCCCTTGAAACGGAACGTGTATGTGAACAGCTATGCTGCTGGCCAGTTAGGTACCATCCGCATATCACCACCACTCTACAGCACCCAAGGGCAGTGGGCTGGTAGCATGATGCTGCTACCCTGTTTGTTGCTTGCTCTTGCAATCTAGTCAGGCCCTTCATGAAGTCCAGGATCAGCCTCTGAGACATCACTGGAAGTCAGTTTTCATGGCGTCAAAGTTAACTTGACACACCTGGGAGAGAGAACCTCAATTGGGGAATTTCCTCTATTGGATTGCCCCATGGCCATGTCTGTGAAGCACTTTCTTGATTGTTGAGTGATGTGGGAGGATGTAGGTGTTACCAACCCGGACAGGTAGACCTGGGTTGTGTAAGAAAGCAGGCTGAGCATAGGCTGTGAGAGGAAGCCAGTGAGCAGCGTTCCTCCATGGCCTGTGCTTCAGTTCCTGCTTTGTTCAGATTCCTGTTTTGTGCTCTTGAACAAGTTACTTGATCTCTCTGTTCTTCAGTTTCTGCCTGTGTGAGTGGTGATGATACATGCAGTTTTGTTTTGAAAATTAAGTAAATTAGTGTATGTAAAGTCAGTGCCTGACTGCTGTAAGTTTGGCTTTTTTTCCCTCCCCACTTAACATGTTTACCCACTGCCATCTTGGAGTAGACTACCATGGCCCAGTAGCCATGGCAACTAACAAGCAGAATAATACAGTGATAGACAGATTTATGGTGTGAGACCCTCACTGGAATTCCAGTGATTATTTTCTCCTGCCCTTAGCCAACTGCAAGTAGTCTTAGGAAATGCTAGTGTGTAGAAAACAAAAGGTTAAGTAAAAGTGGGACTCCATGATGCAGCTTTCATGATGGGGTGTGATTTTTGTACTGCTTGGGGGTTACCCATGCTCTGTAATATATCCCCCCCCCCTTTTCCTATTCTCTGTAAGTAAGCCCAAAGAACTCATCGGTTCACCAAGGTGGACTTGGGTGAAGTTCAGCTCTTGTCTGTCTTTGGTGCCCTACGGGGTAAATAGATGCTTGCTTGCTTCTCCTCAGAACAGTTAACACAACACTGACACATGATTGTACTCAGTAAATTAACTATTATCATGTGTGATTATTTCCCTGAAATAAATTTCTAGAGGCAGAATCGCTAGTTCAAAGACTAGAATATTCATGATTATTGGATGGTGTGAAACAGCCTTCTTGAAAGTCTGGTCACACATATTTTTTTTAGCCTATGATTTCATCACATCATAAGTTGACCTATTTAGGTCTGCTAAATGGAACAACAGAAAAGAAAAAAAAAACAAGGAAAGAGAAGGATGATCAAGGTGGGGTGGCATACACCTATAATTCCAGCAACTCAGGTGGCAGAGGCAGGAAAATGGTCACAAGTTTGTGGCCAGGTCAACTACACAGACCCTAGGTCAAAAATCAAAACAAAATAAAATAACAATAACAAAGAGAAATAAGGAAAAGTACCACCTTGAATGGGGAAGGGGAAGGATGACAAGGAAATAATAAAGTATGATGTGGCCAGTGGCATGCCTCAGTGGGTAAAGGGGCCTGCGGCTAAGCCTAACAATCTGAGTTCAATCTCCAGGACCCACAAGGTGGGAGGAGAGAACTAATTCCCATAAGTTGTCCTCTGACCTTCACACGTATATACATGTCCCCTGCAAATAAATAAGAAAAGAAATAAGGGGCCAGAGAGATGGTTCAGCAATTAAGAGCACTGGCTGTTCTTGTAAAGGACGCAGCACCTACATGGTAGCTTACAACTGTCCCAAACTCCAGTTTTAGGAGACCTGATACCCTCTTTTCACTTCCATGACACACACATACATTCGGGTAAATCACTCATAGACATAAGATAAAAATTAATTAATGAATTAAAATAAATTCAGCAAAAATTTTAAAAAGAAAGTATGACATTTAAAATGGTTTCTGAATACAAGTTTGCTTGCACTGGTTCCTACTGACTGAAGATGAGGAATTAAAGATGATGTTGCATATGCACCTAGCACACACAAACAATGCACATACACACAGCAAAAACCTCACAAAGGGATGTGGGAAGCTTCTGGAAGCAATGGATGATTATTACCTTGTTGTGATAATGTTATCATAGGTGTGAAAGGAAGTCCACACTCATCAATAATATAAAGTGAATGACGTTTTTCCAGTAAAGATATAATAAAGAACACAGACTTGCCTGTGTCACGTTTCCATGTCACCTCCCATCCCAGCCGTGATGCTTTGAGAATGAGATGCAACAGCTACATGAGATCTAATAATTAGAAGGAAAACATAATTACTCGAAATAACTCCAAGATAAAAATATTACTCTGATAATATTAACTTAATTTCTGCATTGCAAGTGCTAAGTACAATTTCAGAAGAAAATGATAAAATTTCTTTCTTTCAACATATCCTCAATTCTAGAATTTCTTGAGATCGTGATTTTTTTTTTCAACTTTTTTATTTACAGAGGAACCCCAGGTTGTCTTTAGATAAAAGAAAGGCATCTGGGGTCTTAACGGTAGTGAAACCATAAATAAACAAAACTGATGTGTAGGGATTTAAATGGTAACTTTTGCAAAAAGTTATGTGATGTCTTCATTTATCAGTGAGTAATGTTTAAGCTTAATGAAATTAGTGCTAAAGTGCAACTGGTGATTTATATATACATATATAAATATAACATAAAGATATATTATATATAAATTTCTAGATAAGAAGGCAAGATAATCCATAATTCCTTGTAACACAGCAGGTTCTACTCTCAACCTGTGTATCTGAACTCCATCTAGGACTGGATTGGATTCAGAGCATCCTTCAGAAACAGAGTACCACCAGACAGAATGAACAGGACTTAATTTTTACCACTGAAAAGGTCTTGGACAACAATAATCTCAGTCTTCTAATCTGGCCTGTAAAATCACAGGTGACTAAGACACTCTACCTTATTTAAATGGACAGGTATATGGTACTAGGTTGTGTTGTAATAAAATATGTCTTTAGATTACAGAAAATATCTCATTCCTGACAATTTCTCTCCTTCATTCTCAGCTCTTCTTTTTATACACTAGTAAAGATATCTCTGTTTTGGAGATGTACAGCTTTGATGTAAATTTTTGAGACAGAGTGTCCCTTACAGCCCAGACTGATACTGAACATATGATCTTCCTCCTTCAGTCTTCTGAGTACAGAGATTGCTGCAGTGTCCATAATTGCAAAGCCTCCCGTTGCAGGCTCCTCACCTGAGTTTCACTTCTGGTTACAAAGATGTCTGACTAGCTTTCAGATTATCTCCCATCCATCAACCCTGATGCCTGGTAGATACAGAGAATGTTTAATTGCACCTCTAATTTTCTTCAATTTTATTCCCTGTTTTTCTCATATCTTTCCATCCCGTCTGGACCAACAGCTGTAGACCAAGGGTATAATTATTAAGCATACTATCCCCTCCACCCTAGAACACCAATCCCTACCTGCAAGGGGGCACCCTGAGGCTGCCTGGAGTTCAGTCCCAAGGAGATGCTGCTGAGTCTGACACACCCCCAGTCCTGGGTGTGTCCTGCTGGGCAGAGCTACTTCAAGCACTGACATTGCTTGGGACCATAGCTATGGCCCCAGTGCCACTTAGCTGCTACCAGTATGCAGGAGCAGCTTTGAGGTTTCAAAATGGTCAAGTGGCCATGTCTCCTTCCTTATCTAACTCAGATCTGGTCACATCCAAGGAGGTGGTGCTCAGATACAGCTAATATATCACAACGTTCATAGAAAGACCTGGTTAGTGCGTATAGAATTTTCTTTTTATAGGACTCAGATGTAAATTCTTTGATGCTGGTGGACAGATCTCAGAGACAGGCACACAATTATATTTCAAATTATGTCTCCCATAAAAGCTTTGTGCCTGTGTCAAAATCGCTGGTCTGGCTCCTTCCTTAGGATCAATTACCTTCTAGAAAGCAAGCAGATGTTCATGGGCCCATCTATCTCGGCCCTTGTGTCTGTACTCCGGTGTTGGCCACATCTCTGTCTCAGGAGACCCCCTTTTGACTTTTAATTTTAGACTTAGAATGGGATAACATGTTCCTTACCAGTTTCCATTAAGACAGAGGGAATGAAGGAACTTATACAGCCCCATACTAACTCTAAAGAAACTAAATGTATCCCTTCTCTATCTTCCCAGTGAGCATGGATTTGTGGTTTTAAATCTATCTGGATGGCTCTTCGCTCAACTTAGATTTTGCTCAATTTTATGCTATAGGTTTGACAGAGCTGCAGATTGGTTTTCTGATCTATTTCTGGAGGATTAATTATAGCGCCTAAAAAGAAGTTAAAACATATCTGTGCAACTTAGAAAAAAATCTACTTGAAATTCAAATTCAGAGAAATAATACAACATACACACACACACGCACACACACAGGCACACACAGGCATACCACATATGTGAATACTGTAAAATATAGAATGTGTTCTGTACAGACCATTCTTGATATTTAAGATGCTGCCTAATTATATTCTTGATCCAATCTGGGTTCTAACCAATTTGATGTGTAGGTAGGAGATGAGAGGGAGATGGAAGGAGGACACAAGGGCCGGAAGGGATAGAGTGGCTTCCTCTTCCCCCAGGTATGTCTGACTTCCTCTAGTAGCCTCAAGCAGTACAGCTGGGGAGCCTCAGGTAGAAGCTTCCCTTCCTCTGAGCTGAGGCACAGGAAGGTTCGATGGAACAAGGTAGGCTGCTCTCAGATGCCCAGGTTCTATTTAGAGCCTATTGGACTCTCCCATTTCCCAACCAAGAAACCCATGCCTTCTTACAGAGAGAGAAGCTAGTTAGTGAACCTGGAGAACGAACTGAAAATCCTCATTCCATATGCCTAGAGATGGTAGACATGTGGGTGGAGAAGAGAGGTTCTTACATTAGGCATTAGAATGAATTCAAGCAGAGAAAACTGTACCTTTTTAGAAAGGCATCAAGCTAAGAGGCAAGATCAGTTTTTATGTTTTATGTAAATTACTGGAGAGTTAAAATAAACAAAGAGGTCATCTTCAAAGCAATTCTGGTATAATACAGCCAGTCTGAAAGTTTCAATCTACCTTTATCTTGAACTATTTATTCTATTTTAGATGGGAGTCTTGCTCAAAATTCTGTGTATGTTGTTGCTGTGTGTCAACACACACATGCATAAATAGACAAAGTGATGGGAAGAGACTCACAGAGACTTCTCCAGGAGATGAGGTGAAGGTGGCATTCATTCCACCCTCTGGTTTATCGATTTTTTTCACCCTAAGCTTTCCCAAATACCACTTTTATAACAAAGGGGGGCGGGGGCGCACGCACACGTGTTGAAAGCAGGCAAAAACAAACCCAAACCAGGAAAAAACAAAAAAAAGTCAAAGTCAAACTGTCTCTGTCCTGGGGAAACCTTGGGGCTTGGAGGCAGCTGAAGAGCTGGCAGGAAATGAAGGCTAATGCCAGCAAGATTAAACAAGAGACGCCCCCAGTGTGCGGGCCATGAGGAGATGGCATTGGTCAGATGTCCCCATAAGACACATGGAAGTCCATTAAAAAAGCCTGTGAAAGAAATTAAATCAAATGAGTGCTGACAGCAGGATTCACTGATTGTTGACATTCTGGGCTGTTTACAAGTTGGGCTTTCCCAGACGGTGGATTTTACCCCAAACACTCTTCCATGGCACTAGCTTATTTTAATCATTTATTTTTCCTTATTAAAAACATATTTTAAAAATCAGAATGAAGACTGGGGAAGAGTCTAGTCAGAGGATACACATTTCAGCTGGGAGGAAGAGGCTTATGAGATCTATAGTACAAATTGGGAACTACTAGTCAATAAAAATGTTGTAAACTAGAAAATTGTTGCAGATAGATTTAAAGTCTTTTCTGTCTCAAAATAAGTTGTGGTTTGAATGTAAAATGCCCTCCCCCTAAATTCTTACATTTGAACACTTGGTCCCCTGATGATGGTGCTGTTTTGGAAGACTGTGGAACTTTTAGAAGATGGAGGCTTGCTGGAGGAAGCAGGTCACTGATGACAGGTCTTCAGGCTTGGCAGCCCAGCCCCACTTCCTTCCTAACTGTGACTGTAGTGTGACACAGTGACATTGCAGACTCCTGCTGTCTGGACTCTGCAGCTGTAATGGACTGCTGTCCTACTGTCCTTTATGTTGCTGTGATAAAACACCCTGACAGAAGCAGCTTAGGGGAGAAAGGGTTTATTTTAGCTCCTGGTTCTAGTCCATCACTACAAGGAAGTTAAGGCGGAAGGGACGTAATACAGCTAGTCACATCACATCCACGGCCAAGGCAGAGAGGAGTGAATTTATCAGGTACTCAGCTTACTTTTTCCACTTTTATATAGTTGAGGATTCAAACCAGGGGATGATGGTGCCCACATCAATTAACATCCTCACAGACATACCCACAGGTCAATCTGATCCAGACAGTCCGTCTTCCCAGGAGAGACTCTCTTCCCAGGAGACTTCAGATTATGTCAAGTTGACAATTAAAACTAACCATTACCAATCCAGTGGTATGTCTATAGATATATTTCTAACTTTTTGAGGAACCTCCATATTGATTTCCACAGTGGGTAAAACAGTTTGCGCTTCCATCAACAAGGAATAAATGCTTCCCTTCCCCCATTTTTCAGTTGAGAACATTATATCCCTATCTGCATGTGAAAGCCATAGACACATGGTAAATAAAAGGCAGATGTACAGAGCTGGGGAGGTTGATCAATGCAAGGCCACATGTTCGGCAAACAAACAAACAAACTTTCATTAACAGTGACAGTTTAGAGGTACAGAGGTCAAAGAAAAATCAGGAGAAACAGATTTTCTCTAAGTAAAAGCTGTCAATAACTTTTCTGCCTTTAACCCAATATAATATTCATGATAAAGAGAAAGTTGTCTTAGTTGATATTTCTTTCATGGTTGGATTTGTACATAATTCATTGGGAAGATCCATCTGCCAGAGCAGGAATCTTAGCCCCACCACCCACAACTGTATCTTCAACAAGGAACTCAGACACCTGTGCTTTCTTTGTACCCCGTATGAAAACTGAAAACTGAGAGAACAGAATATGGTCATTCTAAAAGTCTAGGTACGTAGTATCTTTTTCATATTTCTCTTTTAAGATTCTAAAACATAAGTGTTTGATTAGTACTTTAAAAAACTTGATTTTGTGTACGTGTGCTGTGAGGGTGGGGGCTTGCACCTATGCACAATGCACCTGTGGAAGCCAGAGGATGACTTTCGGGAGTTATTTCTCACCTTCCGCCATGTTGAGGCAGAGTCTCTCTTGTTTCTGCTATTCCACTGCATATTCTGGGTGGACTGGCCCACAAGCTTCCTGATGATTCTCCTGCTCCTGCCTCCCACCTCACTGTAGGAATTCTGGAATTACAGATGCAGGTTACCACATCTGACTTTTTATGTAGGTTCTGGGAACTGAATTTGGGTTTTGTGTGAGACATCTTGCCAGCCTGAATAGCAAAATTTCTATTTATCGTTCCTTTTTATTTCTGCTTAAAAATGGGCAAAGATACTTGTATTTAGTATCTAAAGAAAGAATTGCCATTTTTACTATGGTGACTGAATTACTCTTCACTAAATCACATACCTCGGATCACAGAGAAACTCTAAATGTTTGATCTATGCAAATATTGCCCTACCAACATCTAGATTAATGACTATAGGTCCCAGAATATAGGGTCCATTAAATCATGTTTGAACATCTCCTTTATGTAAATAGTATTAGTAAATGATGGCTGAAGGGTGACTATTTTCTTAGAGGTCAACAAAATGAATGTCCTCTTACTAGAAAAAAATGAGACTCATTCTAATTTACATTCACTCCTCCAAACTGAGAGGCAAATAAACATTGCCTCCAAATTGAGAGGCAAAGAAAGTGTACTCAGAAATCATTTAGAAGATACAGTCAGTAGATAAAATTTTATTTTCACCTGGGAGACGTCACCTTATAAACTCATTCCAAAGGAAAAGTTCTACCGTAATGACATCAGATATAAGTTGTAATGTCGATTATTTAAGCGAGTCAGGGCAGTAAATGAAATATCGGGACTTTAGGAAGCTTGGGCAGATGAATTCTTTTTATATTATCCAGAGTCACTAAGAAGACATATTTATCATCATTTTATTTATTCTATAATTTTTGAGGTTTCTGAATTGCCTGTTTTCTAGTGAAGTCCCCAAGAGCTTGAACCAATGCAGAAAACTTCCAGACCTGAGCAGCCGATAGAAACACCTACATGCTGAAGGCATGAAAAGATGCTATGATCACACAAGAATTCTGATGACCATGTGGAGACTTCAGTCACCATACCCTATGTGACTTGACTGAGACCCGAAATTTCTACAGATCTCACTGGCAACATTGCTACGAGTTATCAAAAGATATTTCGCAGCAGCAAATTCAGAACCTCCTGCCAGAGTTGATGGGAAAAGTCACTGAGCCATTTTACCAGGAGGCAGGACACCATACAACTGAGGAGCAGCACAAAGCAGAGTTGCAGTCATGATGTGGCCATGTGGCCATGTGGTAGGTGAGTTCACAGATCTAGACCCAGCCTGCGGATGTGACATATCTATACCCTTGTCTTTTATGAGTAAAGAAATGGCTTCATGGTGGCTTACCTGTGACTCTTCCTTAGCCTTCTCTCTTGTCTGGGCCCTCAGCTGTGTTTGGACCCCTGATGGAGATGCTTAGCCAATCATCTTCCCTGGAAGTTTCTTTGAAAGCTCAAACAGTGGAGTCTGGCATAAAGACCTTGTGTTGCTCTGTATTTTATCTTAGTTTAGCATGTGAGGCTGGGGATATAGCCTATGATAGGGTGCTTACTTAGAATGTGTGAGACTCTGGGCTCTATTCCTAGTATTACAAAAGAGAAAGATGTCATGGTTTAGCATGTGATAGTAATGGCCTCTCCCTGTGCCAGGCTTCCTTTGCTAAATGATCTGAGGGCATTACAAAGACCTGCAAAGGTGTGGGAGAGGCTACTTGTTTCTGACTCTTGTAGCTTTTCTCTGAAGAGCATCTAAAATACCTTATGATATAAGGTAACTCACATGGCAATCTGAAGGAGTTATTCCAGTCAACTAAGACAAATGGTGCCCTTAGGAATTGACCTAGAACAAAGGAGGAAGAGTCTGGAGAGTTCCATAATGTTGAGCCTTGTGTGCGGAGGAAATCCTGTAACCACAGAACAAGGAAGAAGGGCAAGGAGGGAAGGTAGAACTCCCAAACTTAGAGTGCTTCTTCTAAGGACTTCCTCTTCCTGCGGTATTACGGCTCCTGCTTTGGGACCATTGGCTCAGCACAATCTTTCAGGATTTTTTTTGACCAAATGAGCTAAATTCCTTTCAGCCAGCAACAGACTTCCAGTTGGCTGCCTGTCTTCTCTAGTGGGAAGGATTCGAGGTAAAACTATAATGTTTTATAATATCCCTCTTTGACTCTTCTACTGTGCCAGCCCAGTGCTATCTGGGCCATTTGGGCCTCCACATAATGCACCGGCTTGCCAAAGGAATCGGAGGATACAAGCATTAAGCACATCCGTTCTCCAGCCTATTAAGACCATTAAGAATAAGAAAATCAGACCTATAACGTGCCCCAAACGAGAAAGAGGCCTAGAGTAGCTTTTTCTACAGATGTTTCCACTGTGATCTCTGGCCATAAAGAAAATTCAAAGCCATTCCAAACAAAGGCTGCTCTGGACTTGGACCGTAGGTGGAGTTCCCTTGGGCCAAATTGCATCGTGAATGTAAGATGGTACATGCCCTGGCCTGCTGCACGCTGCAGATAGGCTTGAGACACCCAGAACAGGAAGACATGGACCCAGGCTCCCTTTGCTACTCGCCTCCTTGCGCAACTCATTCATTGGAAAAGAAATCAAAATGAGGAAGTGAAAGTAAATCTTTAACCTTCTTTCGTGAGCAGAGGTCTGGCCATGCTGCCCAGCCAATATGAAAGTTCTACCTTCAAGGGATCCTCCAAGCCCAGCTCCTGAGTCTCTGGGATGACAACAAGTGCGTAGCCCCATGTCCAACCAAGAATTGCAATCTTTAAAACAACTTATTAAAATTTATTTTTATTTAATGTGCCTCGAGTGTTTTGCCTGCAGGTATGTAAGCGCACTGTGTTGTGCAATGCTACAGAAGCCAGAAAAGGATGTCAGATCCTCAGAACTGGAGTTATCGTTGATTGTTATCTGGTACATAGGTGCTGGAAACTGAACCTGGGTCCTCTGCAAGAGCAGTAAGTGCTCTTAATCACTGAGCCATCTCTCCCAAGAACTGTAATCTTGTTCTACCTCTTTGTCTTTTAAGTGTCAGTTATAGAAGCAAAATAGTGTGAAACTCTAGGAAAAAAAAGTACAACATTCTTCATTTAATTTTTTAAAGAAGGAAAGAAACTAAAAATAAAGAATTTCTAATGAGTCAAGTGTGGAGGTGTATGCCTTTAATCCCAGGACTCCAGAGGAGAGGTAGGTGGACCTCTGTGAGTTCGAGTCCAGCCTGATCTAATATAGTAAGTTTCAGGTCAGCCAAAGGGACATAGTGAGATCTTGTCCAAAATAAAACAAAATGAATGTCTAATTGAAGGTGTTATTTTAGAACAAGTCTTGGAAATATTTAGTATAGTCTTTTAATTAATGTATTCTGACGATGGTGTGAAATGTCTCTATCTCATAGTGCAGGGAAAAAAAATCTCTACCCTTGCCTTCTGGCTAGATTTTGGACATTCATTTGGAAATGTCTGGTTTACTCATCTAAGGGAAAACACCAGGCTCAATGTCTTTTTGGAAATCCTGTGCCCAGATGAGAAAGAGTCCATCTGCTGGTAGATGTTTCAGTGTTTCCAAATTGCTGTTGGGAAAAGTTAATGTAAAATTTTAAACTGTGGCCTTGGGTTCAAAAATTCTAGCTTCCTGTTCTTTCATTTTCTGTTGTAACTGAAGCTCTGTTCATCACGGTGACATCTGTTGTTTACTTAAAAGATTGGTGGCTTTGGTATTGATGTAGTGACTTAATAGGTGGATTTTTTTGTCCTTTATTAGTCAATGGCTTCTTTTTCTTGACTCATTCCTTGATTGTTCTGACATGGGTATACACATGCTTGTTACCCCAGAAATCAGAGAAGAGCCATCAACACAGTGGAGAGGACAGAAAACTGCACATCACACAGCATGACCTCAAGGAAGGATTTGCTAACAGGAGTGAATTCCACCCTATTTAAAGAGACAAATTGGGGCTGGGAACATAGCTCAACTGGTAGAGTGCATGCCTAGCATGTATGAAACACTAAGTCTGATCTCTAACTCTGTATAAGCTGGGCATGGTGGCACATAACCAGCACTCATGACATAAAGCAGGAGAATCAGGAATTCAAGGTCATCCTTGACTACATGGTGAGTTTCAGGCCAGCCTCAGGTAGCTGAGACCCTGTCAATAATTAATAATAATAATAGGACTAGGGAGATGGCTCAGTCAATAAAATGCTTGCTGTATAAGTAAGAGAATCTGAGTTTGATACCCATGTAAAATGTTGGGCCATATAGCATGTACCTATGACCCTATCACTGGGGATGTAGAGACAGAGGGATCCCTAGGATTTTCTGGACAACCTTGCATACACACACGCACACACATTAACACAAAGCATTACTATCCTATAGCACTTTAGCATGGCTCAGCACTGATGTTGACATTCATACTGTAAGGAAGATCCAAATATGTTCATTTGTATCTTTACTTTAAAAAATATTTTAATTGTTATTTTTATTTTATGGGTATAAGTGTATTTTCGGCATGTATGTAAGTGCACCTGTCCTGTGCAATGCCCACAGAGATTACAAGAGGACATTGGATCCCCATCAACTGGAGTTGTAATGGATGGTTATTAGCTGCCAATCTGGGTCTTCTGAAACAGCAGCCAGTGATCTTAAATGCTGAGCTATCTCTCCAGCCCCAATTTGTATCTTTAAAAAAAACTTTTTTAATGGGTATCATGTAGCCCAGGTTGGCCTCAAACACAATATGCTGCTGATTACCTTCAACCCCTGATCCTCCTGGCTTCATATCCTGAGTGCCGGGATTACAGGCATGTGCCACCACACCTGGTTAAATGGTGCTGAGGATGGAAGCCAGGGCTTCCTGCATGCTACACAAGCACTCTACCAACTGAGCCAAACAGCCCATGATGTTTGTTTTCTTGTTGTTTTGTTTTCTAATCCTCAAGCATTACCAATCCCAAATCAAACTGAAAATATAGACAGTTTCACACCCTGTCTCCAAATTTCAGGCAATTAATTAGTTCAAATACTGGATATTCTCATGATTTTTGACATATATTATGGAATTCCTTCCAGAATGTTTCCTGAGAGCACTGTGAGAAGTCTTTCACAGAAAAGTCATGTGACTCATCAATCACCCCGTGACAAGTATTACTTTCCTTCTTGAATTTGAAAGAGCAAGAGCGAGCCAGTGACAGATGCTCCCACTGGGATCTTGGGGTAACTTATTTCTAGCTTCCTTTCCTTAATTTACTTTTATTTTATGTGTATGTTTGAATGTTATGTGTACATGTGTGTAAGAGCACCTGTGTTGGGCAGTGCCCCCAGAGGACAGAAGAGGGTGTTAGATACCCTGGAACTAAGTTATGGACAGTTGTTAGACGCCACATGGATGCTAGAATTCGAACCTGGGTCTTCTACAAGAACAGCTAGTGCTCTTAACCTCTGAGCCATCTCTCCAGCCCCATTTGTAGCTTTCTAGACCCCAGCTCCCCACATCTGTTGCCAACCAGCAATACCAGATCCTGCCTGTAGGAGTATCACCCATGTATGGTATGCAGCTTAGTTCAGAAATACGAGTCTCCGTTTAATCAAAGCCATCCTTCTAGAGGGACCAAGCGCCAACAGAAAGACACAATGAATGGGTTTTCTTTTTTAAATCCATATCCACAAACGTCACAAGATTCCTCCATGATGCTCAGCAATCTTTTAATATCCTCCAGGAAGCAAGATCTCTCGCTCTCACTCTCTTTTTCTCTCTCTTAGTTTAACAGTCTTTTGATTGGCATATAGAGAATGGGTTTCATTAGGCATTTTCAAATAAAGTGTGTTTTTCTTGTTTCTCGTCTCCCCAGCCCCTCTCTCCCTCGGTGTGCTCCACCCACAGGAGCCTTCTTTCTCCATTCATATCCCTTCCGACCCTTTGCCCTCCACTTCCCCTTTCTCAACACTCTAGCTGCCATTCACAGTCTTCTATTTTCCTAGTTTATACCTACCTCAAACCCTCTTATTTACACACATACAGACCTTAAAGATCTGCATATGACACAGAACATGAACATGCAACTTTTGTCTCTCTGAGGTTGGGTCACCTTTCTTTATACTTTCCAGATCCATCCATTTTCTTGCAAAAGACATTTCTCTTTACAGTTGAGTGACTTCCGCTGTTCACATGCCACATTTTCATTATCCATTTTTCTGTTAAGGACATCTCAGTTGGTCCAGTGTCCTTGCTGGAGTGGATAACGCAGCAATAACCATGGACCTGCAAGTGGCCCTGGGTCTCCCTCTCCTGAATGTGCTCTTCATGCCTCTTCTCACCTTCAGTCTCCTCAGCCAGTCACATTGCCTTATGTGCTCCCTATGCCCAAAGGCATTGAATTGAACATTCTCATATTTCCATCACCATTCCTGCACTGTTATCAGCTGTAATGTATGTAGCTGGGCAACGATAACTTTCCCATGGTTATTTTCTAGAAGCTTCAGCTCTTTCACATTTAACAACTAAAACTATATTAGATTCTATTTGCTGACATTTTGTGGAGGATTTCTGCATTTATGTTCATGGGAGCCATTGGTCTGTGTTTCCTTTTAATGTTTTACCTGGTTTTGATTCGAGGGTAGTGTTTGCCATACAGAATAAACCTCCATGTCTCTGTTTATATTACTATCTCTTCTTGGATACTGTCTGTTTTTCCCACTGAAGTTCTTAAAATACTAGCCATATTCATTTTAACTTGTCCATCTGAGACTTCCAAAGTCTGTGTCATATTGGAATCTGGTGCTGATGTTCATTTTTTTTTTACAATGTTTTCTTTTGCATTTTCTGACATGCCAGATAAGCCAGTTGTTATTTGATGACTAGACATCATATATTGGATTACAGGAATGGAAACCACTAGGATTTTAGAGTGAGGTGCTATGTTAATCTAGGGGCGAGGCTAGGTTTAATTCTGGCAGTACCAACAGGCATTAGAGGCTCCAGTTTCTTCTAGTTCTCTAGGTGATATCTTGCCTCTGTTACCTTTGGGTTTTCCTATGAAACACTTCTTAAGTAGAATCTTACAGCTCTCTCAATTAGAATTCATTGTTATAATACAGCTCTGTTGATGTGATGTAAAATATTGGAAAGGCAAAATGTTCTGTAGTCAGGTGACTAAATCTCTGTCTTTCAGTGGGCTTGAGACCCTGGGTGTTGACCTCCGGAAGTATCCTTAAATTTTTTTTATCCCTACCTGGGCATAATGGTCCAAGCATTTAATCCCAGCTCTTAGGAAGCAGAGACATGTGGATCACTGTGAGTTTGAGGTCAGCCTAGTCTCCACAGGAAGTTCCAGGCCAGGCAGGTTTATATGGCAAAGACCTGTCTCAAACATAGATAGATAGATAGATAGATGATAGAAAGGAAGGAAGAAAGAAAGAAAGGTAGATAGATTTATCTTCCTTTCCTTTTGGGATATAAAAAAGCTGGCTAGGCCAGGAATTAGTTAAGCATCCTTCCCCCAGGTAAGACTAATGTCTCCCAAAAAGTTGTAGTTTCCCACTTTCCCTTGGCATACTTCTAAAGAATTCTTTTTCTCCTCTTTCTTGAAGTAGGAGGAACTTTCTTTGATTTTCACAGAGAGCCAGACAGGGGCTCCTACAGATAAAACCCCTAAAAGTATGAAGTTCCCCTAAGACTGGCTGCCCAGGAGTTTTTCACTCTCAGGATAAGCCACACTCAGGCCCCAGGAAACTGTCAAAAGCATTCATTTACTCCAGCAGCTTCTACTCTCAGGAAGGGCTCTCTCGCCCTCCCCTCTACCTAGCTCCCTCACTCTCTCCTCCTTCCTTCTCTCCTTCCTTCCCTTTTTTTTTCTGAATTAATACACTGCTTTAGCTAGGACCAATGGCAAAATAACAGTCTATGGAGTGCTAAAAGCACTGACATCATATTTGCACTGCTTCTTCTGAAACATGAAAGTGGACAGCACTGAATGTGGACAGAGAAGACAGCCCTCTGCGATGCTTTCAGAACATCTTGGAAAATGTCCTGAGTTAAACAACTTTGTTTCCCACTAGACAGCACATTTATGTTTCGTGGGGTCTATTTTATTTTAATCGCCCAGATAGATATTCCACTGTATTTGTGTGAGATTAATTTCTGTTGCATTATCAAGCAATTAACTCATTCTCTATACAGCTCTCAAACTAAATGCCAAGTAATTGCTTCCTCAGAATTTCCCCATTTGCAAATGTGCTGTGCTGATTTGCAAAGGCAATGGGTTGATTTGCACAGGGCTCAGAGAATTAACTATCTGATTGATATCCATACTGACACAAAAGCCAAAAGAAAGTCACTGGACTGCAAGCTTCTGCTCTGCACACATTTTCCTCACAGATCTGTTCACACAGCTGTCTTCCCAGGTAAAGTGACTTTCTTAGTGTTTGCATAAAAGAGTACATATTAATCTATAAACTTTGAGTATTTGCCAGTACACAGAATAGACAAAAGAAATGTAAAAATGGTAGAAAGTGAATTAGGGTTCATTTATCTGAATTCTCTATTATGTGAAATCACAAGACAGAAAATTCAAGTTTAGTAAAAGTGACAATCCTCTGAAGGCTTCACAATTAGTTAATGATGGAACTAGATGCTAACCCCGTCCTGACTGTTCAAAACAGCAGGGTTTGCTAGTCTAATCTGTTATCTCTTATGGAGGTTCATATTCATACTTATTAGAAATTGCCTCAAACTTTCAAAACTGGATCAAAAGAATAAAGCACCAAGCATGGTGGCTTACATCTATAGTCCTAACACTTTGGAGATTAAGGCAAGAGGATTACAGTGAGTTCAAGGCAAACTCAGGTCACATAGTTCCATGTCAGCCTGGGCTAGAGTGAGACCTTGTCTTAATAAAAAACAATAAGAAAAACCAACAACAAACCCCTAAAATAATTAAAACAAACCAAAAACATTGCTGGGCTCAGTGGTAGAGGGCTTACCTAGAATGCTCCAGACCCTGAGTTAAATTCTAAGCAGTGCAAAAACAAACAAAAAAACAAGAATAAAATCATCACTCATTAAGACTACAAATAAGTCAGTAGAAAACTATGGTGTCGTCTTTAAGATATTCAAATCAGTGGGACTCAGGACAGCTTAAAAAAGCGGAAGTGTGATATTTAAAATGGCATGCTAGAACATCCCCTGTTCCCTAACTTTTCTTCCAGTTAATGGGAAATATTTCTAAACTTCATGTGTAGTTCCTTCTGTGATGTAGCACTGAGTCTCAATTAACAGCCAGAAAAGAAAATACTAGACTGTGGATGTGGTGCCAAGACCAGGGTCATTTACCGAAAACGCCCTGGAACCTCCTGAGGAACTCAAGGCTCTGGACCCAGAGTCCCATCTGTTTTTTTCATGGGCTCAACCCACACACATTATACTGCTGACCCCCTGCCAAGCTGACCTAATCTTCATATGATCCACATGACTTTGGGGAGCAGGTGCCTCCTGAAAGACAAAGGACTGTCCTCCAGTTCTATTTTGGGAGGTCTTCCTTGTTACCACTGGAAACAGTTATCTGGTCCTTGCCCTTTATAGTAACTCTCTGACCCCTGCCATACTGATCACACTCCTAGGACCTTCTTTACCCTTACATTGGTTCCTGCCCTCTGTCTTTATATACCAAAAATGACCTCTTTCAAGATGTGCCCTTTATAGGACCCAAGTCAGTACTCTATGTGGCCTCTGTGGCCCAGAAATAGTTGCTAAATAAACAAATGACTAAATGTACAGGGCTTAAAGCAAGCATTCACATCTGCTACAAACTGGTTGCAAAATAAAATATGACATATTTAATGCATTTAAGA
Source organism: Eospalax fontanierii (assembly GCA_035773235.1). Classification (NCBI taxonomy): domain Eukaryota; kingdom Metazoa; phylum Chordata; class Mammalia; order Rodentia; family Spalacidae; genus Eospalax; species Eospalax fontanierii. Next base: position 16,260,899 of record CM069545.1, read on the forward strand.
TTAAAAATTTAAGGTAAGAGGAAACATGTATTTCTTATAAATGTGTATGGATGGCCATTGTTTTTATAAAGCTAATTTTTCTGCCTAGTGGGTAGATATATCTGTTGCTCTTAGACCTGCTTTGTATTAGAGAACATATTCAACACATTTGCAAAAGCTGATTACAGTCAAGTGCAGCAAGATGGGGTCATACAAGTCCTCAGTATGCAACTCAGATCATCAAGTCCTGGGGAATTTTATTTGTCCAAGGTTAAAAAGCCAGGTAAGGGCAGGCATCCATATTCGTTAGAGATACCAGATACAGTTCATTGTGAACTGTAAGAATGAATGTACCTGCAGATATCTCTGCTCAAAATTAGAAAAATAATTTGAGTAGTTATAGATTTTGCACAAAAATATGATTAGCTTAGTTTAACTTTTGTGGAGAATGTCTTCCAGGACAGGGAATTACAACTGAGATGAATTGTTGACATAGGGCACAAAAGACAACAGAAACAGACTTGGGATGCGACTTTCTCTTGAGGCTTTTTCTTTAGTGTTAAGACTGAATAGGTTGCCATCACAGGCGATTTTTAAAATGCCTAGCTATTGGGGAAAAAGTAAGATTTAAAGAAAAAGGCATACAGATTTTGAATAGTTGGATACAGAATAATTAAGACTTTCCTACATGAATGCATAACATTCATTAATTTAATTATTTTTAGTTAAGTTTTTAAATAGACGATGACTAGAAAACACCAATATGAGCCCTTATTTGTTTAGGTGGTGAGCCCCAACTTCCTTCCACGTGGAATTCTCATCCCTGTTGCCTTTTCTGTCTCTTTACACCACTTCAAGTTAGAAGCTGTTTTCTTTCTCTCACATTGATCTATTCATTTTCCTGTCTCTGGTCTTCCTTCAGGAGCATACCTACCTTCCCAATATTCCAGTCCAGGCTAGTCATCCTTACAGTCCAACAGAAGGTTCTGTCCACTGAGAAATACCCCATCACACATGCTGTCTTCACTGCTCTTTAACCCCCTTTCCCCACTCATGTCTGGATTTTACTTAGCCTGAATCCTCCAACGTCATGGGACGTCCACTACCTCATGGCTTGGTCACTGTTCTCCAGGTAAGCCTCCTGGGCTTCTCCCTCATCATCATCATTCTGAATTGCTTTACCTCCTTGTATTACACACTTTCTGATGTTGTGACAAAACACCATGATTAGGGCAACTTACAGAAGGAAAAGTATACTAGGGAAGAGAACCTCAATTTAGGAATTTCCTCTATTGTACTGTGGGAGTGTCTGTGAGGCATTCTATTGATTACTGAGTGATGTGGGAGGGGCCAACCCATGGTGGGTGGTGCCACCCCTGGGCAGGTGGTCCTGGGTTGTATAATAAAGCAGGGCAGGCTGAGTACAGACCAGAGGAACACGCCAATAAATAGTATTCCTCTGTGGTCTGTGCTTCAGATCCTGCCTTCAGGTTCCTGTCCTAGCTTCCCTCCATGTGATCAGGACATATAACCAAATAAATCCTTTTCTACTTAAGTTAGTTTTGATTAAAGTATTTTATCACATCAACAGAAAGCTAACTAGAACAGGAAATTGTAAGCTATTGCTGTGAAGGACCTGACCACGTTTTGGGGAAGATTGTGGAAGCATTTGAACTTAGGGATGGAAAATCCATTGAATGCTTAGAACCTACAGGTTGTACTGTGGGGGGAGTTGAAGCTAAGAATGCGAACGGAGGTGCAGATGATGGAGCTCTGGCTTGTGACGTTTCAGAGGGAAGTTTGAGACTCCATCAAAGACTCTAACAGAGCCATTCATGTGGTATTTTGAATCAAGAATCTGTGGTTTCTAGTCAACAGGGGCTGAAGAATTAGCTGTGATTAACAGGAGACCAGAACCACTGACATGAAACATTTGCCTTCCTGAGACAATTGATGCTGGTCAGCTTGGAGCTGAAAAATCAGCTCTGATTAAGAGACCAGCACTACTGAAGTGAAATCTTCTAGAAAGTATTCCTAGGGTCAGTAGACAGAAGGCACGGTCCAGAGAAGTCCAAAGCTACATTTCAAGCTGGGTAATGTGTAAGAGTCTCTCACATGATAGTCATTTTGGGGGTGTGAAAGCTGAAGAATTGAAGGGATCATGCAGAGAGGCTGAAGCCTGGCACTGTGAAAGGACAGGAGAGGCCACTGGAGAATGTGCAATCTCAGTTGCAATAGAAACTCCAGGATGAAGGAGTCATGGATGGATTCTGAGGCTTGGCACCCTGTGAGGTTGAAAGAGATGATTAGTGAAAGTACAGCCTCAGTTGCAGAGAAGACACCACGATGTAGACACCAGCACCTGGGATGTTCCCCATGGACAGGAGCAGGTATGCCATAGAGCTGGCCTGAGCCTCCGAGACAAGCTTGGGTGTGTGTGCTGTGGACGGTAGAGCCTGAGAGGTAGAGCCACCCAAGCCTTCTGGAGACCAGAAGATCATGAGTGAATCCCAAATGTCAGACACTGAGCTACTTACAATGTTGTATTTAGGTTTTGTTTTGATATAGTTGTGCCCTAATTCTTCCATCTTGCAGTAAGAAGCATTTAACTTTTGACTTTTATTTTATAGGAGCATACAGTTAAGAGACTTTGGATTTTTAAGGAGAATATGGACTTTCAAATAGTTGGAAGTTTTAAAGGCTTTGGACTTTTACGACCATGCTTTACTTTATATTTTGATATTAATGTAAGGTATTGGGGATAAAAAAGCAAAGGCTATGGTTTAAAGCTATGTGTTTGTGTCTCAAGGTTAACAAGGGATAGAATGTCATGGTTGACTTTGGTTGCCAACTTGACATGCCTGGGGAGAGGGAACCTCAGTTACGGAACTTCCTCTATCTGATTGGTCTATGGCCAGGTCTGTGAATCATTTTCTTGATTGTTGAGTGATGTGGGAGGTCCCAGCCTACTGTGAGTTCTGCCACCCCTAGGCAGGTAGTCCTGGGTTGTGCAAGAAAGCAGGCTGAGCACAGGCCAGAGAAGCAAGTCAGTCAGTTCCTGCCTCCAGGTTCCTGCTCTGACTCCCTGCCCTGTCTTCCCTCAGTGGTCAACTGTGATTGGGACCTGTACGCCAAATAAAACCTTTCTTCCCTATGTTGGTTTTGGTTGGAGTGTTTTATCACCACAATAGAAAGCTAAAGGAGGACAGGATGACAGGAAGCAGCCCGTGGAAAAAGCTGTAAGTCTTCAAGCACAGGCAGGCAGCAGAGAGTAGAAACTAGAAATAGGCCAAGACCAGGAACTCTCAAAGCCCATCCCCAGTGATGTACTTCCTCTAGAGAGCCACACCTCCTAAACCTCTGCAACAATACCAGGCATTATTGGGCTGTGGACCAGGCATTCAGATATATGAGCCTATGTGGGGCATTTCTCATACAAATCACAATTATTCTCTTTTTTTTTTTCCCTATCTAAATCTTTCACCAAACACCCTGAAAGGCATACTATAGAAGCCTTAGAGGCATTTTCATCACAAGTCAACCAAATACATCCTTTCCTTTTTCACAAATTAGAAAGCATAGAACATGCTAGTCTCTTCTATTCTCTGTTTAAAGCAATAGTGCTGATTGTAAGATAATTGCTACTGTGGTTTGAAGTGGTAGCAAATGCCCATATGTTAAAGGCTTGATTCCCAGCTCAATGTGCTACTAGGAGCTGATGGGACCTTGGAAAGGTGGAGCCTTGTGGAAGAACTCCAGTCATTGGGTGTGGCTCTTGAAGGAGTTAGTAGAAGTTCATCGCTGTTTCCTCTCTTTTATACCCCAAACTTGAGATAAACAGTCTCATCACATGATGCCACCATGATGTGAAGCCTCACCACAGGGGCAAAAGTGATGAGGCCAACAGACCATGGACTGAAACCTTGTTATTGAAGTCTCTCCTCTGCATGGGATATGACCATCACTGTCTTGAAATCAGAGCATCTATGATTACTCACAGAGAGTCCTTGTAAGGTCAAGCCAACTGTGATCATCCATACAGGATCCTAATAAGGTCAGGTCTAATAGCATCCCTCAGACCAAGAGGGTTAGGAGAGTTCTCCGATCCTTATCAGATCAAGCCAATGCAGCTCCTTGTGGTCTTAGGGGGTGCTAGACTGTACTGAGGGTGGGTGGTGACGTGAAGGAAGGACTCCATCTATGGAGCCTTCAGAGGTCATTATCCATGCTGAGGTGGAACGTTTTAGTGATACAGCTGTTTGGGGATCACCCACACTCCTGTAACTCCCACATATGTTCCTGAAGGCAAGTAAGTAAACTCACTAAACTCAGAGCTTCACCAGGCTAGACTTGGATCGGATCATATTTTTGTCCTGTCTTTGGTGTCCTATCCGGACAGAGTAGACATGTGTTTGTTTCTCCAGGAAAAGTCATACAAACCCCCAAAATTGCAATCCAAAATAAACATTTTCTCCTTATAAGTTTATATATCACGTGTATTTGTTACAGTAATGGAAAGCTAATCAACACAAAGACATGATGCCCACACACACACACACACACACACATAATTACCTCCTTACCTTACATACAGCATTTACTATTTTTAATGTATCTTAAGTTAATACATTGTAATGATACATATTTGTGGGGCAAAGTGTGACAATTTGATAAACATGTAAGGATCAGATAAGGGTAATTAGCATATCTATCACCTCATGCATACATTATTTCCCTGTGCTGGGAATATTCAAAGTTCTTTCTCCTCGGCATTTTGAATTGTTTAGTTGTTGTCGACTCTAACAGTCCTTCTGTGCTGTGGAACACTGGGAGTCATTCCTCCTGTAAACTGCGCCCCTGCAGTTCTCTATCCTTTCCTGTCCCATACTTTTTTCCAGCTCCAGTTCCCAGTATTGGGTTCTGTTTCTTTGAGATCAGCTTTCTAGCTTCTACATAGAAGTGAGAACATGTGTCGTTGTCTTCCTGAGCCTGACATTTCACTTAACATAATGTCATCTAGTTCCGGTCTTATCACAGCAAATTACAGAAGTCTGTTCTTTTATATAGTTGAATAGCAAGATTATATGCATATGCCACATTCTCTCTGTCCATTCATCTGCCCATGGGCATCTGGGCTGATTCCCTCTCTGAGCAGTGTTTGTCATACTGGTTTCAATTCTTTTGGATATAAACTCCTGTGCAAATTAGTTTTCATTGTCAACTTGAATCACCTGGGGAGTCTCCATGCAGACTTGTCAAGGCTGGGTTGGCCTGTAGGAAAGTCTAGGAGGGATTTTCTTAATTGGGTTAAGTAGAGGGGAAGACTCTCTCTGAATGGGGGCAGTACCACTTTGTGGACTGGGCCCTAGACTGAGGGAAAGGAAGAGGGAGGTGAGCTGCATGCATGCATAAACCGGCTCCTGTCTGCCTCACGAGCACGGGTGCAGTGTGAGCAGCTCCCTGGAGCTCTGCGACCGCGACTTTCCCACCACGGCCCACGTGGACATGGAGACGAACCCTTTCTCTCCTACCTTGCTTTTGTCAGGGCATTTTATCACAGCAACAGAAATGAAAGCAAGACACTCAGTAATAGATTTGCTGGGTTATACTGCAGTTCTCGTTCTCGTTTTTGCTGAACTTCCATATTGTTCTCTGTAATGACTAATTCCCACAGCACGGGAAAGTCTCCCTTTCTCATCCTCACCGGCATTCATAATTTTCGCTTCTCTGACAATGCCTATTCTGGCTAGAATGAGATGATATTTCATTGTGGTTTTGATTGTCATTTCCTGGAATCATGAGCATTTTTCATCTTACTGGCCATTTACATATTTGTCAACCATACACATATAAAAGAATATATCAAAAACTCATAATTCAATTACAAAATGGCAAATAACCAACCACAAAGTGTACAAAAGATTTGAACACACATGAGTGTTGAAGGCCCAGCAACTCTTGCCTTGATTATTGAAAGAACTTTTCCTCTGTTGCTTTGCCTCTGATCTTGCCACTTCATTACACACAGGTCGCTCTAGTCCCTTTTAAAATATTTTGGTCACTTCCAGTGCCCACAGGATGAACTCTCCACTGTTCAGCAATACAGAGTGTTCACTGATCATAGATTATCAATAAAATTTGTTGACAGTGTGAATGTGCCTTATGTGATTGTTTTTAAACTTGCCTTTTATGTATTTCTATGCCTGTCTCCCCTACAAATGCAATTCTGTGCTAGCACACACCACAGCTGCCTTCCCCAGCCCCCAACACAATGCACCCCACACCGTAGGCATTGATTACAGGTGGATTAGAGCAGAGGAGGCCTTCTCAGAGGACCCAAAAGCTACTGGCTCCCCATGAAGTTTTGACTTTTGTTTAACTGGCAAAGCAAACAAAAGGTTCTTGGTGCAAATGCAAAATGTTTGGTGATGCAAACATCACCAAATGTTCTCCATCCTAGAAATCTACCCAGGGACTCATCATTCAGGCATTGTTTTGACTTGGGAGAATTGATTAGCTCAGTTCTGTAATCCATTCTGCCTTGCCAGGCTGTCCGAGACTCTTCCAGAGAAAGGGAAGACATTTAACACTTATACTGAACACAGAGATTTGAAGGACGCATCCCACATGTGCCATAGTAGTTTACTTCCCTATATCACTGGACAGGCTCAGTCCATCTCATATTATCGGGCCTGACAGAGCCACAGGTCTGTTCTACAGGAAGTGGAAAAGGGAGGGGTTTCATCCTTTTCTACCAACTTGAAAATAAAATCTGTGAAAGTACATTTTCTTGGCTCACGGCTAAGACAGAGGTGGAACCTTCATAAATTACTTGGCTTCCTGTGCCTAAAAGGGTCGTTTTCATTCGATTCTAAAAGTTTGGCTGAGGCATATTTCAAAAGGTGAGTTAGATAACTATTTTTTACCTCAAGCTTTTACTGAAAAAAAGAAAATAAATTACCATTATATTCAGCCAAATTAAGGCTGCCTTCTCTTAGGAAAGAATAGATTATTATAAAAGACTTTCAGTGTGACCATTTTGACTCTGATGTGGGCCTTTAAAATAGGAAATTTGATTAAAATGCATTTTTCAGAAAGCTGAAGACTAAAATAAAATAGCAAGGATTCATGAAGAACAAAAATCCCCATTAAACTGACTCCCCAGAAAGAACCATTTTAAAGCATTAAATTGGGACTGGAGGGATGGCTCAGTGGTGAAGGTCATGTACTACTCTCCCAGAGACCACAGAGTTAGTTCCCACATTGGACAACTCACAATAGCTTATAACTCCAGCTCCCAGGGATCCTACACCCTCTCCTGGCTGTCACGGGCACCTGCACATACTTGTACATACCTATACACAAACACACACTTATCCATATAATTAAAAAATAAAGCAAATATTTTTAAATTACATTGAAATTTTGAATTATCCCCGGGGCAGTATTTCTATGTAGTGTGAAGATATTCCCACAGTAAATTTCCCGGCACACCGCTCCCTTGCCACCCTTCTGTTTTGCTTGTACTGCTGCCTTATCCTAGAACATGATCCCACCTCTTCCTTCCAGCCATAGCCCCCTCCCAGTTTACATGCCAACTCCTCATGAAGTTGTCCCTGAAACCTCATCTGATACTGCTTACTGTATCTGAGTAGATGGTCAAATGGGGCAGAGATTATGGACAGGGGGAACATATAAAAATATTGGGAGAATTTGAAATAATACCAAAATATGCTCTAAAAATATTTTTTTTAAAGAAAAAGGTTTCATTTGCTGTGAGGGATAAAAGAACAATCTTCTTCAAGCAATAAAAGGCTGGGGAGATGGCCAGGCTGGTAAGTGTTTTCCGTGCAAGACCTGAGTTGAGACCCAGTGCTCATGTAAAAAGCCAGATATGGCAATATGTGTCTGTAATCCCAGTGCTGGCCAGCCAGTGTGGCCAGCCGGTTTAGCCAATCAGTGAACTCCAGGTTCAGAGAGCCAGAGAGACTGTCTCAAAAAAGATGGTGGAGAGTGATAGAGGGAGACATTCAACATCAATTTCTGGCCTCTACAAATGCATCTGTGTGCAGGTGCACCCACACATGTACATGTGTGAACACGTAAATGCACTCATACATGAAAGACAGCCTCTTTTGTGTGGACCCCTTTCCATGTCAGAGAAGGTTCTTTAGCTAATAAAACATGGAATCAGCACTACACAGCACACTTAACACTAATGTTCACTAATACACGACATCAGGCACAGAGCTCAAGAAGTTCTCAAATGGTCCTTACTGCATCCTTGTGGTGTGACCATTGCCATCTTTGATGCTGCTCCTCTGGAATGATGCACAATTAGTAGGAAGGAGATTCAGGTAAGGATCTCTTTTTAGCTAGCTTGCTTTGCACATGCTATGATCTCTAGTTGTTCACATCTGATGCTCCAAATGTCGTAAGAAATTTTATTTTTCTCCTCAAATTCTTCATTGTTTCTAGCAAATTTGTGGGCATGTGGGAATGTGGGCAAATGGATGGATGAATAGAGGTATACAAAGATACATTTAGGTTTAGCGTAAACTGTCACTCGACTAAAATTAGAGGTATAATGTGTGCGTTCCCCCACTCTGATAATTTTTTTAAAATAAGAATTTGCAGACACCAAAAAGCTATTTAGATGGTAAACATGATTATTCATTTGGTTCAACTGGAAAGACTCAGGGGCTAAGGATTTAATCGAGGCGACAAGTCCACCATACTGAGAATTGGAAGCATGGTTTATTAGGAATTATCTCTCTCTTCTCTAACACTTGAGCAGGCATATTTGTACTTTAAACAGACTCCACAAATGAAAACTACTATGATAAAGACATGGAAACAATGAGTAAACAAACAGAAAACCATCAGTAAACTAATCATTGGGTATTGCCCTTTCATTTAAGCATAGATTTCTTTTCTCATGCTCCATAGTGGGACAAAGATGGGCTAAAAGGGTTGGTACATAATAGAATTATCTTGACACTTTTGCCTGAGAAAATGAAGTCCTTGTGCAATGTGGTTATGGCTTCCACGTGAATTTAGAAACCCAGTTGACTCATGTGGTGTGTTTGGGTTTAAACTGCTCTTTGAATGGAATTAAAATAAATATTGCAAGTTAATCAAAGCTGTCTCCTCCTGAAGCTAAAGACCGGGTCTCTTGTCAACTCTCTCTAATGAAGACAAAATAAACAATGCTTACAGTTAATCATTGTCATGAGAGCTACATTGCTGTAGGAAAATATATGTCATTCCAAGGTCTCTTCAAATACACGAGGAGACAATATATATTCACTGAGAATTTCAAACTAAGTAAAATTTGTGATGTTTGAAAGTAAAATTTCCAAGTTACCGAATCTCTTTCACAATTTGCCGCTCTGCAAAGAACTTCTAATTGATGACTTATCAAATGACTGTCGAGGTCTCCTTCTGTGCCAGGCCCTTTTTGTACTATTTGTTTTCATTCAATTGATATGGAAATTTCAGACTGTTTCCACAGTACAACGCTGTTTTCAAGGACCAATGCATGGCAGAAAAGATGCAACCGTATGATTTTTAAAAAGAACATATTTGAGAGGACTTGGTGAGTTTTTTTGTTGCCTTACTTGGCAGGTGTTTTCCATAAAAGAGAAAAAACAGACTATCACAAAGTTGAAAAGAATTTAACACCTTTATTATAATGAGCGGTACAACTAAAAATTGTTTTAAAAAATGAACTCTTTATAGGCTCGACTGGTAAAGTTGCTACACAAACATGATGACCCAAATTTGATTCCTAGCACCCATTTAAAAAGCTAGTCAGGGTGGCACACACCTGTTGTTCTGGTGCTGGGATAGAGAAATAGGCAGATTCCTGGCGCTTTCTGCCAACCAGCCTATCCTCACCCAATGAACTGCAGAGGCCAGCAAAGGACCCTGTCTTCAAAAACAGGGTAGATGGTGCCTAAGAAACAACTCCTCTGACCTCCACATGTACATGCACACACACGCCCCCACGCACATATACACTATATATCATACGCATATGTATACATACTTAAAAATGAACTCTGCTCTAAAGAGGATCAATTCCCTTCACTTATTCCATGCTAATTATTCTTCTTTCAAAGTTAGATCAGCTGTAGAAATTTTGTGATATATATTAAAATATTTTATTTTTATTGTATTTGTATTAGTGTATTGTCTGCATGTGTCTGAGAGCACCCATGTTGTGCAATGTCTGTGGGGTCAGAAGAGGTCATCATTGAATCCCCTGGAACTGGAGTTAGGAATGGCTGTTAGCCACCATGTGGGTGCTGAGACTCGAACCCGGGTCCTCTGCAAGAACAGTCAGGGTTCTTAACACTTGAGCCATCTCTTGAGCCTCCTATGTGTATATATTTTTGAGACAGGTTTTTCACGATGTAGCTGTAGCTGGCCTGGAATGCACACTGTAGACCAAGTGGGCTTTGAACTCACAGAAATCCACCTGCCTCCACCTCCCAAGGGCTGGGACTTAAGGCGTGCACTGCCATATCCAGCCCACGTGATAATTATTTTGAGCGCACATAAAACAAGTTCCCTAATGTTACAACCTTGCAATTTTTTCCACTCTAAATATTTTAGATACTTAGAATTAATGTTTAAAAGGGGGGTTTCAAATATCATACTTAAATACTTTCTCTCCAGGGACTCTATCATCCTTTACTAATTAACCAATCTGATGGCTTCCAGCCAAAATAAACTCTTTAGCAAAATTAAATTCATCTGTTTACCACCACGGTGAAGTTATTTAAACACTCAGATTCCAGGAAATGAAGTTTTAAAACATATTTAGGTAAATACTTTTTTAACATTACCCAAATGGTTCCATTTAACTTGATTTACAACATTACTAGCAATTCTTGTCACAAAGCAAATTTTCAAAGTTATTCCTGCCAATCTCTTAAGAATAATTTGCTTTGGATTATCCCAAGTTTTAAAATCCACCTAAATAATTAACAGACAGTGACTTTCTGAGGAAGCAACATAAGCTAACCCAAAGCTAATGTTCACGTCCAGACACCTAGTTGGAGTGGAAACTTTTAACTGTAACTGGGACTATTGATATAATTGGAGAAATGGTTTCATCACATGGAACTGAGGCTTTGTCTCACGATCCAAGTGAAAACTCTTCAAAAACAGAGATCCCAAAATTCTCCCTTTCCTTTATGTGTCTGATAAAAGCCAACTTGTAGCCACAGACTGATTGCTGGGTTCTTTCTCTCTGAGACACTGGGAGTTGGGATTCCTGCTTTGCCTGGGAAAGAATCAGGATTGTTTTTCTCCTAAGCAGTTACCCTTTGTCTGATCCAGCCCTGGCACCTCTGTGCACGCTGCACTAGCCCGAGGATCACTAAGCTCACTTGTCATTAACAGCTCCTCACCCTTCCTTGATTTCTCACGTTCCTCTCCTAACACCTGCATTTTCAAATTAGTTAATTTATGCTAAAGTACTTATTTTCCACAGCTTTTATAACAGATTCACCTGAGCAATATTTTTGTGATGATTAAGAAAAATAATGGTGATTATTTTTATAATCTTTATATATAAAGATATCAAATAGTTAATTACTAAAATTCACACAGAGAAACAGAGCGGCAAGATTACTTTTGCTGATTTTGATTGGCAGGGAGAACCAACTCAAGAGAGCCCAGCAACAGCCAGGCCGAATCATCAACTCCGCAGCCAAGAACAGGGAGCCCAAACACCCACCAGTCACCTGCCACCCTCAGAGCCTTAAACACCAAGCCCCACGTGCCATGACTAGCCATTGACGCAGGCATCCTTGGTGGCATCAGCGGGCACAAGAATGTCATCACAAAGGTGGTTTGAGGGCCAGTAAAATGGCTCACTGTAAGGCACGGATACAGTTTCATTAAACAAACGACCCCAGGCTAGATGAATTATATACCAAACTGCCACAGGGAAGGATAACCCCAGAAAGTACCTTCGGAGTGTAGGAGATGGAGAGTTTGATGCTGTTGAAGAAGGATGTGGAGGCAGCAAATGTCACAGACCTTTGCGGAATTCCAGTTCAAGTTAGTAAACAGCCCTCCCTCCCCTGCCCGCCCCCAACGTGCCCCAACCATTGTAGATATTACCCACCTGGTAGAGGCCCTTCGCACAATTACCAGCACATGCGGAATTACCAAAGCAGAGAGGCTGGAGGAGGGAGAGACCAGAGGGAGCTCCTGAAGGCAGGCCCATCCCAGGCCGTCCTACCTCAGGCAAAGAGCCCCACCTTCCTACAGGTGTGAACCACGGTTGCCAGCTCCTAGTGAAGGGAGAAGGGATGAAGGGTGCTGACAGCCAGGGTTGGAAGAACACGGTAGACGAGTAAGACAGGATCCTATGGGATTCAGCCGTGGCTCTGCTCTTCGAAGACCGCCTAGAAAGGACGACCAGGAAGAGAATAAGGAACACCAAGGTGAAACCCAAAGCCAGCAGCCAGTTCAATTCTGTCATCACCGCAGCTTCAGTTACCAACGCAGGCGCCCAGAGTACCCTAAACTACAAGATGGCGAAAAGACTAAAGCAGAGGTCCACCAGTTGAGAATCTTCCCCCTACCGAGGCGGAACAGGGCGAGGCTGAGTAAACGCAGGCTTATTATCTCTGCCATTATTCTGTTTAGTCATCAAAGGAGAAATAATAGGCAATTCCAGAAATGAGAAAAAAAGAAAAACTTGGAGCTTTTTAAATGCTTGAGTTTTGCTGGTTGACCAGCTACACAAGAACTATTCAAGGGCTAAAGAGATGGCTCAGCTGTTAAGAGCATTGGCTGTTCTTGCAGAAGACCCGGGTTTGATTCCCAACACCCACACGGCAGTTAATAACCATCTGTAAACTCCAGTTCCACGGGATTCATCACACTCTTCTGACCTCCTTGAACATTGTACCATGATGGTATATCAACATAAAATAAAAATAATAAATAAAAAAATTATTCACATTGTCTATGTCTATTTTTTAACCTAATGCATCTCTTTTTGATAATGACAGATGCCTTTTATTTAAAAAATATTCTATTTATTTTAATTTTAGGAGCATGAGTATATTGCCTGCATGTATGTAAGTGCACCCGTGTTGTGCAATGCCCGGGGGAGGTCAGAAGACGGCATTGGCTCCTCTGGGACTAGAGGTACAGATGGTTGTTAGCTGCCACATAGGATGTGGCAGGAGCTGAACTCAGGTCCTCTGCAAGAGCAACCAGTACTCTTACTGCTGAGCCATCTCTCCAGACCCTACAGATGCTTCTTTTTAAAAAAGTCTTGTTTTTCTGAATACACCTTTAAAGATTTTTAAACTGTTTCACATCTGGTCAAGCTGAGATTTTTAAGTACTTCCTTTTGAATTTATAATAAAAGCTTATTTTTTTCAAAAAAAAAGCCAACAAACTGTAAGTACTTGTTAATAAAGGTCTTTAAAACAAGATTTTTTCCTATCCCCAAACACCATGTAGTTGAGGCAAATTCCAAATAGGGCTTAAAACAATATTTTGTGAGAGTGTGTGAGTGTACACATACCTGTGTGTGTGTGTGCACATGCGTGTGTGCACAGGTATGTATAGAGATGAGAGGTTAATAATGAGTGTCTTTCTTAATCACTCGTCACCATATTTTAGGGTGTCCCCCAAACCCTCAATCACTTTCACCCCATTAGCAAGCTCACTGAACCTGGAACTTACTGATTTAACTACACACTGACTGGTCAGCAAGCCCAGGGGATTCTTCTGTCTCCACTCCTCGTTGCTGGGATAACAGGTACTTGCTACCACACCCAGCTTTTACATGGGTGCTGGGACTGCACTCAGGTCCTTGTGCTTATGTAGCAATCACTTTACTGGCTGAACCATCTTTCCAGCCCCTAAAACAATATTTTAATAGACCTGTCCCTGGATTTCAGATTTCTAGGTTCCCCTCCTGATCTCATAGAGTCATAATTATCAAGAGAACTCGAAGACTCTGCCATGTAGACTCCCCAGTGACATGTGACCCTGCTGGTGTCTGAGTATAGTGATAAGCATTGAACTGGAACTATTTGGATACTTTAGATTTACTGAGAATTCAACACATTTGTCTACATTTTGATGCTCTTCCCTTTTATTTCTGTTCTTTCATACACCTACTGCTGCTCTGAAATCACCACCAAGCCTTCGGCCACTTTGTCCACTCCCAACAAGGCAGATTCTGAGTGCCCATGGCAGACGGTGAAGTCTTGAATGACTTGCCTCTATTTGTCTCATTCTGCATCTAGACCTCACCAAACCCAAGGTAGATGAGTCAGTTCTGGAGGACGCATCATGGAGGGAATGGCAGTGATTCCTGCACAGTTAGTTTAGGACATAGGCGAGTAGAAGTTTGACAAAGAGTTTCAGATTGATGGTACTCACACAACTTATGCTCCTGAGTGATATGAATTAGCAAGCTGTCTGCTGATATTTCCCTAATCATAGATATTAAGACAGATGAGTTAAATACTGGGAAAACAAAGTACAGGGTTATACTGAACCAATTCATTTATGGTGAGATTAAATGAGCAAAATGTCCTTCATCTCTTGCTGATCTGATGGGATTCTCTACAATATCACTGGAACTATGTGGCTCCTGCAGCTTGACGGAAGATTCAAGACAAATAACCCCCTAGTCAGGCCTTTGAGCTTTCTTCCTTCATGATTCCACAGAGCACTTTTTTAAAAAAAGATACAGTGGATCACATCACAAGTAGGCTGTGCTCCCCAAAGTTCTTGGCTGGACTCAGAAGTAAAATAATGGGTAACGCCTCTGAGACGTGGCCAGCCTTGCTGTGAGAGTTAACAGCCAAGACTGATAAGTTGATAACAACACAGTGGAGTTCAGCTTCATATGGCAACACTGGTGGGCTAAGATTGTTTGCCTCAAGACCTTTAATTCCTGTGTGTCTGCTTATTCCATCATTCGAGAGTTCTTAATGGAGTTTCAGTTTGAGAACATTGTTTGCTAGGAGAAGGGAGATGGGGCAGACTGGATACCTTCAGGGTAAAGATTAAGAATGGAGAAGCTTTTACAATAAGCTCATTCATTTTCTTTGTTTTCATTCTCTCTTTCTCTCTCTCTCTCTCTCTCTCTCTCTCTCTCTCTCTCTCAAAATTATAGTATAGAAACAAACACAATTATAAAATCCTGCTGATGTGATATGTTTAAGCTTCTCTGCAAGGTCTTAGCCATCTTTAGGAGCTGACATTACAGTCCATTCTGCATTATTTTTGTCCTGTGCTTATACGCTATCTTCTGCTTATTGTCTCCCTACGTAGGACCCTGGTCACATGCTCCACATTGGTGGTGCTCTTTCAACATGTGTCCCTAGTGCCACTTCAAAGATGACCTTATACCCATAACCCAGGTCATGATAACCATTTTCGAGCTATTTTCAGGACACTCACAGGGAAAAGGTATGGTAGTCAGACCAATACAATTTATGAAAAATAATTTAAAACATGGAGTAAGAAATGAAAAGAGGAGAGATGAATTGAGATTCAGAACACATCCTTTAATAGAGATTCTATACATGTAAACATGTATCTTCTAATGTCAGAGACCACTTTCATGTGAACTTAAGCTGACTATTCTGCTTCTGGAATTCTCAATCTGGTGGTTCAGCATCTTGAACCCACCGGAATATTAGCTATAAAGATGTGGAGGCCCTTGGGCTTGGGTAACGTGCTGTTCATTTTCTTCTGAACAGAATTAAAAATGCAACAGATTTACCATGAAGCCTAAGACACTAATAAGATAAATCATCATTACTCTGGTCTTTCATTCCATCCTCCAAACACTTGCCAATCAATGCATAAACATATGCCCCAGAAGAATGGGACATGGTATCTGGGAGCCTTAGTTCTTCCTAATGGTCTTGGCAAGAGAAGAGGTAGGAAAGTCCACTCTTAGGAAGTCTCTGACCTCCCACAGATCACGTGTCAAAACCGTGGTGTCCCCAGCAGCTTCAGTGTGATGGCAGGACAGTGGATGCTACTTTCTGGTAACTCTGAGCTGCTCACTAGGTGAGCCTAGATATGAACTAGGGTGGCAGGATAGTGTAATAGGACACACCCCAAGGGAAAGAGAGTAGCTTACATCAGAAGCTAGGACCAGTGCACAGTGGTGCATTGGGTGTTCTGGATTAGCGAGTGTAGAGGCAGTAAAATACAGGGAGTGTAGGCAGACTGAGTCAAATTATGACTCACTTCTTGCTGGGCAGATGACGTTACATTGGACAGGTAAACTCTTGATATTCATTTTCCTCATTTAGAAAAAGGAACTATATTTATCTTTTTCAAAGATTCATTGTGTTATTTTTTTATAGAACACAATGAGCCATGTTCTAGTGTTGCTACTTATAATGATGTAACCTTGGGAAAGTTGTTAAACTCCCCATCTTATCTGCAGTACAATAGCAGTCATGGTAGCTGCCTTCAGGGGGTACTGTGACTATTTAGTGATATAATGCACATAAAGCATTTGGACTTGTTTTTGATGCATGCTAGCGGCTATTCTTAGTAATATCACTAAATGTTAGCTCTGATAGGAATGAGTTCTCAATGAATTGAAATTATAATTGCTAGCATTGCATTATCATCATTCCAAGACTATAAATGAGTTAGAGAAGCACTCGTTACGACTTTTTCCAAGCTCACTGGAACTGCTCCTTGTGGAATATGAACCTAATCTTTCTCTTAATCAGTGCAATCACAGTGTTTGTAAATAGAAATCTCCAGGTCAGGCCATAGAGTGGATTTCTACATCTTCACGCTTAAACGTAAATCAAGAAATGTAAAACAATTCTCAACATGTTATTCTGAGTCCTTCTGGGAACAAGAAGCACTTGCTCAGAAACAGCATGTAAATGCTGACACACACCAAGTGTGCAATCGTACCAAGGAAGGACACCCTTGTTTTAAAGGAGACCCAAGCATGAGTGTGACGAGAGCCAATGCCATCATCCCACACATTTATTTCAAAGGACTGAGCTGGACTCTTCTGCATTAGGACCCAAGTCTCCATCTATTCCTTCTCCTACCTTCAATGTCTCTTGTTTTTCCTAATGCATAATCTTCTATCTTCAAATATCAGTATGAAGGATGAAGTGAAACATTTCAAACATGATTCCTTAAAGAATTGTTTGGTGTGTTCCATTTTATTTCTTTATTTCCGTTTTCCTTCTTTGGTTCGATAAGAAAACATAATGACATCTAATGATCCAGAGAATATTAATATGTGCTGGTAGTGACTGGACTGGGCCATGTCAAGGAACTAGTTGTCTGGTTAGAAAGACAGCTGGTGACAATTCAGTATGAATGGAAGTGATACAAGTAAAAGTCAAGTTACCACCAGCAAAGGGCTGGTGGGTTCCAAGTACACTGTTCGTATTTTTCTCTTTTGAGCAAATAATTTTTCAAAATCTCCTTTAAGATGAGTCTATGAGTTAGAAACCATGTGTGAAATGTAAACTGGATTAGAGAAATATTAGACAGTCTTGCATCTGGCTGGCTAACCAGACCCAAAGGATATTAATGAATAGTCAGGTTAACCTGAGTAGATTTTAAGTGATATACCATACAGCCCTATGAAACCATAGATGCCTCGTTTATAAATGTACACAGAGGACACACATGTGAAAAGAATTCATTCAAAGCATGATGGCACTGGGAATGTGGATCAGTGGTGGAGTACTTGCTTAGCTTGTGGAAGGTCCTGGGTTCAATACCCAGTACCACATACGTACTTACACATATACATACACAAAGATGGTATCAGGATTTAAAGTGATCTTAAGATGTTGACACATTGCATTAAAATAAATACTCTTCAACTTAAAAGGAAGGAAGGCTGCCTGGGGTATCCATATGTAGGTCATGTGCCTCCCCATTCTGTTTTAGACTATTTTCCAGCTTCTTGAGGTAAATTCCCACATTAAGGAGGAATGCTATAAATGACAGGAGAGGAAAATGGACACTAGACACCCAAATACCAACACCAGGGACATGCTCCCTGGAGTCAGATCTTCACCAGAAGATGGAATGAGAAGTGGTTAGGAAAGCTAGAACTGAGGAGAGGAAGAGGCAAGCTGTGTTAAAGCTGTTAAAGCTTGGCTCTACTTCACTTGGCTTTGAATATTCAGAGGATGGAGGTAAGAGCACAGGGAGAAGGTTCAGGGCGGATGATTTTAGTTACATACACGAAAATATCTTACAGTGATTTTTTAATTAGCCAACAAAAAGCCCAGGCACTGAGCAAACCCTCTCCAAAGAAAGAGGCTGAATGAGAATTCTTGCTGATGACTGGGTAGGCAGCTGGTGTCCACCAAGATAGCCACAATCTGACATATTAGATGTTTAAATGATATGGCAAGTACACAATGAACAGTCTAGACAGTTATATTGGGATCTGACTACTCCAAACTATCAAAACACAAAGAAAGTTGAATCTTGGAACCATATGTACTTGTTGTACATATGGACCATGACTAGGAAATTAGAGGGTATTAAATAGATTAGTTAAAAAGAGAAAGGTGGGCGGGGGGCGACCAATGGAGCTGGGCTAAACAACCTGCAGAGCAGCAGAAGACAGAAACTGGAAATGAAAAGCCTGGACGTGCCTGATCCCACAGAGATGGGCTGAGGCACCTTTCCCAGGCTGTCTACCAAGGCCCAAGGGAGAATATGATTTGGATGCTCCAGGCTGTCCTCCAAGAGGGAAAGAGGATGCCCCAAAGGAAGCCTGAAGTGGTTTAGATGAGTTGGAATTCACTGTGTACACAAGTGCCAGAATCTCTTCCAGAAGACTTTTGAGTTTACTTTTGCCAGCCTTATCAGAGCATTCATAAAGCAAAATATCTATTTTTATTTTCATAATTACCATAAGAAATGATAGTATATCTTTCTGTTTTTGTTGTTACTGAAGATAAGAAAATGAGGCTTTGAGTTAGTAAATAACCACCTTTGGTCAATGCTTAACTTGTGACACAGCCAGAAAGCATTTCCAGTCCATCTCTCAAGGCCTCATATGGTAAAGGGCCCCTCAGTTCTAAAATGTTGGGATTTTATTTACAGCCCACCATGGGCTGGTCAAGTGTGTTTATCATTATCTCCTCTGTGACATGCCTATACTCTCTTTATAAGACAAGCTGTGAACTTACTGTTTTTGCAATAAGGTTTTTGATAAACTATAGGGTTTAGATTCTCACTTTGAATCAGAGCAGACACCTCTGTATGGGGTTATATGTGTTCCTCTGAGCTTTGAAGGTATTCGCTTGTTCACATTTGGACAGTAACACAAGGACTCTCTCATCCCAGGCCCTCAGCAGGATGGTGCAAAGGGGTCTGCGGAAACACATGGAGCATCTGGCCAAAGCATTTAGACTTTCTGCTTCGGTTTTCCCCTCTCTCCAGTGCCAAGGCATAACCTCTGATGATCTGTGAGGATCCTTGCAAGTGAAGCCAAGCTGTTGATCATGCTGTCAGTATATCTTTTGTACTATCATTTTTATTGTCGAAGATATCATGCAGCCAAATAATAATAACAGCAATAAGGAAAGAAAAGAAATAAAAATTTTAAATGACAGTTTTCCAGAAAGTCTGCAATTTTACAATATTTATAAAAGCACCTAATGGATTCTATAACTGGATACTGCTTTACTCCTTTAATAATTAATTAGACATGAAGTGAATCTATTATTATGGGTAATTATTTAATGGAATCCATTAGGATGAAGTTACTAAAAGCAGAATGCATTTAAAGTAACTCAGATGATCTGATTTTTTTTCCTCCCCCAAAACTACTTTAGAAACCAGGCAGCGGCTGTAAAGCAGCACGCACACAGTAACACAGCACTCAGCATCAGAGGACTCTCCTCTTCCTCTATCAGGCTCCTGCTGTCACCTCTCTGTTTTGTCATTTCTGAAACCATGGTCCCTGAGAGTGGACGCTAGATTTAGAAGGATTCTGTGTTGATGAGCTGAGCATTTCCTGATGGTTCTGAGCATTTCCAACTGCTAGAACTACCCAGGAGAATGCTCTCATCCTAAGAACTAGGAATGGCTGGTTGGTTCTGAGCTTTAGAAGGACGTGACTGGTTTATCTAGGGAAATGGTTTAAGGCTACCCTTCATGTGTCCATAGAGGAAAATTGGTAAGGGAATTCCAAACTAGCTTTGTCTTTCTGATTCAGCGTAGGCTGGATCCACCAGAATCAGACAGCTAAGACCGCTTGGCGGAAGCGCAGATTCTATAGCTCAGCTTGGAGACTGGGTAAGATTGGGAGATGCTATGATAATTGCTTGAAAGCTTCATTCTTCACTTGATCTCAGTCGGGTTGTTTTCTGGAGACTTTGGGATATCAGAATTTGTGTGACATGTGAGAACCTTTAGAGGAAAGGGACAGCGAGCTGTTAGAATATAATGATTATGATGGCCACAGAGAGCAGACCTCTGTTGCTTAGAAAGAAGGTCTAATAAAAAATGTGGATGCCTTGTGAATAAGAAAATCACAGATGAAAGAGATGAGGCAAGCTGCCACAAGCCCTAATTGACACAGCAAAAGTATCCATCACAGATTCCCCAAAGCAGAGCTGATATACAGCTGTTCAAATTTCACTCTTCTCCCAGAAACCCTGTCAGGTGACTGGGTCTTGATCTTCCAATGGGTGCTCGCTGGGATACCAAGAAATATAAGCCCATGGAGACTAGTTCAACTCCAAAGGACACTTGGAAAGGCTCCATGACATGTCACAGAAACTAAGACCAGTAAAGCAAATATGACCCCACTTTGCACAGTTTTAATAGAAAAGCCCCCAGGAATGGAATTCCTATTTGTCGGGGATGTGGCCTTTCCTCTCTTGCTGTCTGCCTGTCTCCTCCTTTCTCATTGCCCTCACCATCCTTCGCCTTTTATCCTTTCACTCTAAGTCTCAAATTCCCAGTCCTTCCTGATTCAGATTCCTCTCTACAGGTAAAAGTACAAAATGTTGCAAATTTTGGAGGAAAACCAAAGCTGATTTGGATGACAGATGTGTCCACGGCAAACTATGTATGGGCAGCTGTCTGCTTCGGCTGCCTTTAGGAGTCTGTTCCGGGACCAGTTAGTACCATTACCAATTGCATTTCAGCTTCTTCTAAGAAGCTATGAATGAAGCAGACATCATGAAACAAAGTACTGTAGAATTTATGACCAAGAGGCGGTAAGATAAATGGTAGGCTGCATTTAAATGAAACAAGGAGATGAGGGGGAATGGAACGGCACGCTTGCCCATTCAGTGAAACTTTGAGATCTTTATGTGCTGGGTGCTTGGTATCCTCCTCAAAGGTTCATCACTTAACTAAAGGGATAAGCTTATAAATACTCATCTATAACACAATGAGATAGATGCTTTAGGAGAGGTTGGGATTCATGGCCAACTGCAAGCAGAGTTGAAGAAAAATTCATTCTTTTGGGGAGATCTGGAAAACCCTTCAAAGGGTTTTATTACTTTTAGACCATGAGAAAACGACTTGCCAGATATTTACAATAGATGACCATGAAATAGCCTTTTTGTCAAAACACTGTAATAATTTAAATCTCCTAAAAGTGCTGTGAGGTGTACTATTAGCACACCATTTCCATACTATAAATGAGGAAACTGAACAACAAAAAAAATAGACCAAAGTCAGGTAGCTGGTTTAGGGTGAATTCCTGTATACTGCTATTACTATTCATGTATGTCCAGGCACAAGAGGATGGACCTGTCACATTGTCACTAATAATACTAGACTTGGGACTAATACTAGTTGGATTTTAATCTGATTTTCTCAAGCTCAGTCTTTATTGCCTCTATAACTCTTTTCAGCAAAAGTAATAAATCATAAAGTAAAATAAAAACTCATTGTTTTTAGAGAGTATACCCATGCTACTCTTGAAAGGAATCCAATGACATACTCAAACAATTTGACTTGTGGAAAGTTTACTATTTATAGAGATGCAAGAAAGGTTTGGGGGAGCTGACAAAGAAGAGTGTAGAACCCCCAAACTGGCCCTTTCAAAGACTGGCTGTATCTTACTGCCTCTAGATCTTGTGGCACAATGAAAGATTGTCAGTTGCAGGGAGGATAGCATGAGAAACATCTGGAAAGACATGGCAGTTTCAGAGGTCACTACCCACCTGATGACCACAACTCACTCTGTCCCAGCTTTCAGAACTGTTGCTAGTGCCTTCCATGGGCTGATCCCTCCAGAAGTTAGAGGGTGTGAGCGTTCCTTGTTGAGATCCGTAAAGATCAACTTCCTGGGAAAAGGTTACAGTATAGAATGGGGCCTGTAAATATGAGGATGCAAAAAAGTTCCCATGCCAGGGGAAAGGAGAAGCTGAATGTGAATGTCTAGATTTGGCGTCTGCTCTGTTGCTTCAGTATTCTTTCTTCCACGCCCCATCATTTGCTTTCTCCTTTCCTATGACAATTTCCCTTTGTGCTTTGGAAGTCTGAGTACTCAAGTCAGTGCCCTGAGTTTGGGGCCAGGAATCGACTCCAAGTCAATGCAGCCAAATCTACTTCATCTCAGTCTCTTGGTTCTTCAAGTCCTGAACTGAACTTGAGCATGTAGAACTGCCAAGGACAAGGATGTTGGCACAGGAAGAACTTTCCTGGTTTTACAGCATTCTAAACCTTGTCTTTTTCAAGACCTCCTGACTATATGGTCAGAGTAGAGGTTCTTTGGGATCATTTGGAGAAAAAGACCATGGGAGATCCAGACCTCTGATCAAGTGAGGCAATACCCCATTGTGGTCCAACTGAAATAAACCTGCTGCCTTCTGCACCAGGTTGAGCCTGAACTGGATATACACATCAGTGCATCCTATTAGCCAGAAGGACGCTCTTAGAATAGACAGGATAGAAAAAGCATTCTTTTCCCTCCTCCTCTTCCTCTTCTCCCCCCTAATATTCTTCTTTCTATTCTTTACTAGGAATGTAATCTGGGCACTAGGAATGTAATCTCCAATTTTTATGGAGATAAATTCTTTGGATTGTTTTGCTAATGAATAAAATCTGCCTTGACTTTCACATCTGAAAATTTCATACATGTCAATTGCATGAAATTTTTAATCATATTCAGTGCTATTGTTCCTCTCAGAGCTTTGAAGGAAAGGCAATCCTATAGCAGGATAAAAACATCATCATTTAAAGGGAGTGTGATAATGGTTTCTATTCTAGATCAAAGATTGATTTTATAATGTCTGATATAACAGCCACTAGAGTAACCCAAAATGTTGAAAGTAGATGATAATGAAACCACATTTCTTAAATCAGAGGTCCCAAGAGTGGGTTGGTAGAATGTGTCTGGAAAATCATTTGTTGTGGTTCAACGTGTATCCTGTTCCTTTTACATCATACTCACCATCAGACCCCTGCAGTCTGGTCTGGCCAGCTCTCCCTCCAGTGGGAAGCTCCTACCCATAGGACTCTCTCTCTTGAGTTTTGCTCAGACACTTCAAAATGTTCTTCTAATTCTTGTCTTCTAGGCCACAGGGGGTCTGGGTGTTCTGGGATTCTTTTATGCTATGAAGATCCCACAGAAGCACATCAAGGGACCAGGGAGGGGTAAATGTCAAAGTCCCAAATCTTTTGTGATAGGACAACATTTTTAGAAAGAGAATTTTCTTTTAAGAAAAAGAAAGAAAGAAGTTGAATCTTAAGGAATAGAATGTCTGTTTTCTATCTTCCTTGTCTTCCCTTCCCTTCCTTGGCTGAACTTTTGGAATTGGAAGTATTGAGCAAGCTTCTAATGTGTCAACTGGCAAGGCTAACAGGTCTTACAGAATAAGTACATTCTATCTAATGGTATCTGGCATGCAAAGGTACAGGGAACATGAAGTAGGTTTTCTTCTATTGCCATATGACTGCTTGTTTCTCAAGACATGTTCTCTAGAAGCTGTTTATTGCTAACCTGCAGAATTCCATGGTCATAATCTTTGCGTTCTGAGCCCATCAAAACTCATTTGCTTTCAATTCCCTCAGAATCCAACCCAAGGAAACTAACTGTTTTTCACAAATATGAGCAAAGAACTAAGGGTTTAGCAGGCAGGACATTTGTATTTGAATTAGAACTTTTTGAATACATTGTTTAAACATACAGAAATCAATGGTGATTTGGGGATGATTCACATACCGCAGATCAATTGTGGTTTTGATGGACAAGGCCTGTTGGAAGTATTCAGTATCCTCTCTTAGGCCTTTTTTGATAGGGCTGACCCTTACAAGTTGGCTGTAGGACTGGGTTGGGAGCTGTAGAGGCCAGAACTTCCAGCCCTTATGCTCAGATGTAGGAGAATCTGTAGCTGTTGTTTCTGTTTGTTTGGTCGTTCAGACGCCCAAGCCGGGCACTACGCAGTGAGACCCAGGACTAGCAGCCTTGCCGCCTGATGGCTGAGGCAATGAAATGAGTCGGTGCTGGCACCATGCCACAGTTCAGACACTTTGCCAAATGGATTGCTCAAGTCTTTGGATGCATTCTCAAGTACACATACTTAATCATTGCAGGCCCAGTTCATGGAAAAATGACATGGTGCTTGTGTGGGCGGAAGTTCCTATCACTTCCTTTGGGCAATCAATCCCTTTGTCGGAGTGTATGGGCCAATACTGTTCTGATTTCCTTTCTTAGGGGCTTAGTAGTATTTAACTGTTATAAATTGGATGACTTTCGATATGATGATATTATTTCCAAATAGCTCAGATATTTCTAGAATGGGTTTGACTTCAAGCCTCCTGTGCCATTTAAAGTACAGTCTGTACTCATCAAATCAGGTTCTACTTTCAAAGTCAGTTATGGCACTTATTGAAGAACACAACTTGTCTTCCCAAGAGAGATAAATGTATTGAAAAGTAAAAAGTAAATTAAGCCTTGTCAAAACCTATTTAAATCAAATATTCAATTCACTTATGTCAATATATCAACAAAGAACTAAAATTTCCCTTCAATCAATATTCACCACCCATAGGAAAGTTAATGAGAGGTTCGGCATGATGTGACATTTCTCCTCAACAGCTCAGTTTAGTTAAAGAGGCGAAACTGGCTCTCCTGATTATCAGCTAGCACAAGACTGGATAAGCAAGTGTGATTATGGGATGGCACAAGTCATAGACGTTTAGGGAGAGGCAAACAGTGAGAAAGAAGAACCAGTGTGTCTTAGAGGGTGGCAGATGACCAGTCTGAGGTCTTGTTGGGTGTAGAAAGCCACAGAGAAAGAGTTTCTATGTAAGGAAAATATTAAAGCAAAGTTTGATAGACACATATGGGAAGACTAGACAGAAGGAGCGGAGGTCTGGACCAATGAGATACGAGATCGAAATGAACAAAGTTAGGCAGTGAGCAGTCTCAAGACAGGCCAGGGAGTCAGATTTAATGGAGGAATGTACCAGAAACCACTGGAAGGTTTTGATGAAGAATTAAATTTCAAGATGCTCCTGCTGGATAAGCAACAGGGTGAATTAAAGGTCTTCCACTGTGACTCAAAAGGAAGTAGAAAACTTTAGACAGACTTGGGGTAAGCAAAGTGGAAGATGAGAGCGATGCAATTTGATATTGAAAGGCATCTACCAGATGAGATGCAAGAAATAAAGGGGAGGGAAAGGCCGTGGTTTATCCCAGCCTCAGAGTCTGTCATAATCAGAGAATGGATTTACATTACACGGGCTTGAGAAAATGTGGGCACTACTATTGGATGACAGCTGTGGTTATTAGACTTCTAATAGTTAAGTTAGATGAGAAAACCAAAGCCCATAGAGATTTGAGAACTTCCTCCAAAATCAAACAGCTAAGAAATGGCAGAAATAAAGTTGTAACTAAAATTTTGTGATTCCAAAGACTGTTCTCCACTTGTTATGTGCTGAAAAAGTTTTGTTCAACACCAATACAGAAAGACTCTAGAGGAACACATTTCTACAGCTCGAATCTGCAGGGAGAGCTCTGAAGGGCAGCAGGCTGCCAGCTTCTCTCTACTTTCTATATTCCACCTAAGTGCATTCATTCCTGAAAATCCTGAAAGGCCTGTGAAGTCAAGAGATGCGTCATAGGCCTTCACTGGTACACAGCTGTGGGACATGAGGGATAATTATGCTGCTGCATATTCACATTTAATAAATACAGGTGGCTATTTACAAACATTCAGCTCGGCTGTTCATCCAGAACAAAGCTACCTTTCAGACCTACAAGCACCATCTCCACACTTCACCAACAGATGGCAGTATGAGTGGGCACAGACATTTAGTCTTAGCTTAAAGTGGTTCACCTGTGGCACAAATCACTTATGTAGACTGTAACATAAATAAATGAAGTAAAACTAATGGAGGAGAGGTAGTAAAGGCCTTCTGGGTATTGGCAAATCTCAGTCCCAAACAGCCGTTATCAGGAGGAACTGAGGGACCACTGTAGCAAAATATTCTGATTTTTTCAAGGCAGTGTGAAAATTATGATTTCGTATGAAAGCTTTTGGCTTCCTCATTGGACAGCTACTTGCATCTTCTGAACACACTGTGCAAACTAACCACATGTACATCTGTAGGCCAGATTGAATTTGTGGGTTTTGTTAGTTTATTACCATTATTAGGCTCATTGTATCCAAAAAGTGCAAGGAGAGAGAATAAGAAGAGGTCCAAGAAGGAAGGCAGTTCCGAGCTAATGCAGTCAGTACCCACAGTTCTCTGGAGAGACCTAACTTTACACAGAAATGAATATCCTAACTGATTCAGGAGTTGTCCATCAAGATGCACAAGGTGACCCACAAACAGACCATTACATGTCCACCCAGAGAAGCATTAGTAGCACACATTTATATATATGGTGGACTTCATTTTTAAAAGAATTCTCAGGGTTAGAGATGGTTCAGCATTCAGGAGCACTGGCTGCTCTTACAGGGGACCTGGGTTTGGTTCCCAGCACCTACACAGCACCTAACAATTGTTTGCAACTCCAGTTTCAGGGGATCCAATGCCCTCTTCTAGCCTACACAGGCATCACACACACACATGGTGCACTTACATGCAGGCAATATACTCATATATATAAACATAAATAAATAAATAAATAAATAAATAAGGGGCTGGAGAGATGGCTCAGTGGTTAAGAGAAATGGCTATACTTGCAGAAGACTTGAATTCAAATCCCAGCACCCACGTGGCAGCTAACAACTGTCCATAACTCCAGTTCCAGAGGATCTAATGCCTTCTTCTGTTCTCTAGGGGCATTGTATGACACAGGTGCACTTATATACATGTAGGAATCACACTCATACACATAAAATACAAATTTTAAAGACCACTTGCTGTTCTTGCAGGGGTTCCCAGCACCCATGCCAGGTAGCTCACAATACCTATAATTCTAGTTTCAGGGATCTGACTCCCACTTCTGGCCTCAGTAGGCACCAGATACATATGTGGCACGCATACATACATGAAGGTACATAAATATACATATAAAATCTCTTTTTTTTTTAAAGAGATTTTCATGACACGTTATACATGAGAAATTGTTCTGTCCCTCCTGAGAGATTGAAAGGCTCTGAAATTATAAACAAAAGTTACATGAAATTTAAGGCAAGATGAGTTGAGGGGGAAATAAAACAATGCCTTGACCACAGACGAAGAGAGGGACTGAAGGAAAGAAGCTATAGTGAAAACCCTTCATGCTCTTGGATTTAATTCTGCTACAAATAACTTCCTGACCTTTGGCAAATATAATCTATATGCAATTCAAGTTTGCTTTCTGTATTTTAGGAGTTAATAATAATTTTCCTAATAAAACATTTTTATTGGGCCAAGGAGATGGCTCAGTGGTTAAAGGCATTTGCTGCAAGCTTGACAACTTGAGTTGGATCTCAGGATCCCTGGAACCCACATGGTAGAAGGAGAGAACTGACTCCTTCAAGTCTTTCTCTGACCCCCATGGATATGCATACATACACATACAAATGAATAAGTCAATGTAAACATTATATTAGTGAGTATATATTATATCATTTATAAATTATGAAGATTCAACAAATTTTTTCTTCTTTTTTTTCATTTTTTATGGAGATAAGGTCTCCCTGTAGTCCCAGCTGGCCTGGAACTCACAATGTAGACCAGGCTGGGCTTGATTTCACAGAGATCCATCTGTCTCCCAGGTGCTGGGATTAAAGACGTGCACCATCATGCCTGGCAAGTTCTTAATTAAAAAAAAAATTACTACTAGAAGAATAAGAAAGAAGAGGATGATTTTGAGGTGGGAATAGGCAAAGTCAAGTCTTTAGAACAGGTGCCATTTGTACTCTGTGAAAAAGAAATCTTGGCTCCATGCAGATTCAGAGATTACATGTTTTTCTGATTTTTATATAAAGGACACTCAAAGAATGTGAGCTTTAGGAAGACAAATGGCAATTCAAACAAGATCAACTTCAGGACTAGGATGTGCTGATATAAACTGGTGTTTATATCAATTTATGTAAATTGGCATACAGCACCTATTCCACTGTGACCTTTCACTTACTACCCAGGTCTTGGTGCTAGATTTTCTCTCACTCCAAGAAGAGCTGCTGCTTTTGAGATTGAAAACAATGCACTGCAGATGTAGTTTCCCAGGGGATCCCTCTCACAAGGCATGCTTTTTCAATACAACACAAATGATTTTATTTATAAAATGAGGGCAAACTTGCCCGGCCTGCTGGGGTACACCCTTAGTCCCAGCACTCAGGACATTCTTATAATGCTAATCCTCCCGATCTATGCGTATTGGAGATCTTTCCATATCGTGGTATGTTCAGTGTCTTAAAGTTTTTATTATACAAGTTCATCACTTCCTTTGTTAGATTTATTCCAAGGTATTGTGCGGATGTCCATTCATGGCCACCATGAATGGAATCATTTTCCTGATTTCTTTCTCAGAATGCTTGTTGCTACACTATAGGAAGTTTATTGGTTTGGGGGTGTGACTTTTATATCTGGTTACTGAATGTAGTTAAGAGTTTTCTGGTGGGGTCTTTAGGGACTTCTATGTATAGAATCATATCATCTGCAAATAAGGACACTTTGGCATCTTCCTTTCCAATTCGTAGCCCCCTTATCTCCTTCTTTTGTCTTATTGCTCTAGGTAAGGCTTGAAGTACTGTACTGAACAAGAAAGAGGAGAGTGGACAGTCTTGTCTTCTGCTGGTTTCAATGGGAATTGTTTCCATTTTTCTCCATTTAGTGTGATGTTGACTGTGGGCTTCTGGTAGATTGCCTTTATTATGTTGAGATATGTCCCATGTCCCTAGATTCGATGTTAAGATTCGACTGTTAAAAGTAGTAAAAGTAAGCAATTTGAGTGCTCAGTCATAAATGGGACATGCGTATCAATCCCCTTCTCCTCCAGTCAAGGTTCAGGAACGATGCAGAAGAGTGAGTGGAAAGGATGTAAGAGCTGGAGAATGACGGGGAGCGCTGTGCAAGCCTGCCTTCTGGACATGACTGGGCTGTTGTTCACACACGCTCACAGCAGCAGTGGATATCTGCACAAGGCCTGCATATGATCAAGCCAGTTAAAATTCCAACACAGAGAGAAGATGGGCTTCAAAGGCCCCACCCCTAACTGAGGAATTTCTGGCAATGGATGGCTGTTGGGGGAGGGAGAGTCACTTTCCTTTGGAAGTGATTACTGATATGCTTTTCCATTTCTGTTAATTACAAAATTTATATTTTAATTTTTGTGGAAATAAATGAAAACCAACTAAAAAGAACAAGCAAAACCAGAAGATGACATGAAGGAGGCGACGATGCATGAGATGAAAGTGAGTAAGTCAGGAATCATATGTGGAGCAAACTATCATTCCTGGATCGTTTTAGGTTGAAGGATAATATAGGTTTGGTGGCTCTGCTGTTATTCAGAGAACAGCCCATCAAGCAGGAGCTTGAGGTAGTCATCACATTGCATCCACCACCAGGAAGCAGAGAGTAATGAATGCTGATGCTCAACTTCATTTTTCCCATTAATTCAGCCATGCACACTGCCAGCCCCACCGCATCCATAGAATGATACTGTCCACATTTAAGGTGGGCCTTCCCATCTCAATCAATCAAATCCAAAACTCTCTGAAAGACATGCATAGAGGTTTTATAATTCCTGTCAAGCTGGAAGGATAAACAATCAAGGCAGTGAATTTGGGGGTCTTGGCCCATTTCAGAGTCTTTTTAGTCCAACATTACTTATAAATATGAACTTAGGTATTGCCTTTTCACCCTTAAATGTTGCTGTCATTCTGATTCTTCATTATTTTTTTTTAAATGTGTACTAGTGTTTTGCCTGAATGTATTTTAAAGCACCATGTGCATGCAGTACCTGTGGTTACCAGAAGAGAGCACTGCATCCCCCAGAGCTGGAGTTACAAAGAATTGTGAGCTGCCATTGTGGGTGTTGGAAACAGAACTCTGGTCCTTTGAAAGAGCAGAAAGTACTCTAAACTGCTGAGCCACCTCTCCAGCCCCTGATTCCTCATTCTTTACATGTAGATGGTCTTCTTCTCCGGCCCATAGAGCTTTCTACCTAGCTTACTCAAGTGCCTAGAAACTCTCTTTTGTTTCAACAGAGGTGAACTCAGTATCTCTTCTCTATTTTCAATGGTCCTAAGTAAGTCTTCCTTGACCCTTTCATTCTGTTGCAATTTTTCTTTTATGATATGCATTCATTTTCAGTTTTAGAAATTTTTATTAGTAACTGATAACAACAAATATTTGACTTGAAAGCATAACACATTTTTTGACACATTAAACTAGTAAACATTTCTTTCATTCTTGTGTTATGCCAGTCTTTGAAGATACGAAAACAAGAAATAATCAGAAAAAGGACAGCCACATTCAAAAGGATCTATTATGGTTATTGAATTTTGTTTACTTACAGCAGGCCAAGCCTGGCTTTCTATTAAAGGAAAAGTCAGAGCCCTCTGCACCTCTAAACTGTTTTGAAAAGTATAATAGTATTGGACTTTTGAAATGACATGATTTCCAAACTTCCTGTTTGACTTTTAAATTTTGAAAAACTTAATTTGTGTGGGGCAATAAAATTCATTGCTAAAAAAATTACATTTTTAAATTTTATATATAATTTATTTGAATATGTTAG
Source organism: Eospalax fontanierii (assembly GCA_035773235.1). NCBI lineage: Eukaryota > Metazoa > Chordata > Mammalia > Rodentia > Spalacidae > Eospalax > Eospalax fontanierii. Next base: position 16,292,046 of record CM069545.1, read on the forward strand.
TAGCTCATTTAAAAAATAGTAGTAGAATTGGATAAGAATAACTCAGAATCCAACTTAGCATAGTTGAGGTCTCTGAGAGGTACTTGCAAATCAATATTTGAGCCTTATCCCAAATTCTGGCAATATATATATTTTTTTCATTGCAGGATGTAGTTTCAAGGCCCAGAATGTATCCCTAGAGAAAAATATGATTTGGAACTTGCTAACAGTTCTATAAATAGTCCAGCAAAACAAAGAAAACAAGCCATCAGCAATCACTCTGACAAGAGATTTATCAAACAGCCAGTACTGGATGCTAGTCCTCATGGCTGTCAGATTATAAAGCAGTGGAGTCATCATTCAAATGGATTTAAGTGTCTATAGTGTGTAAAGGCCTCTCAGGGCCAACAAGTTAAGATGGATAATACACAAGTCGGTTAGCCTTTTGGGGAGCTTGGCCCAGCAAAATACAAACACAGGAAAGATAACTTCACTCCCGTCTGAGCTGGGCCCAACAATGACGGTGTGACTGTGGAGAGCTCCAAGCTATCTGCACACAAAGTGGGGTATGCTTCCCAGTCAACTCCAATTTATTAGTTAGGTGATCATGGGCAGATGAACTTAACCTCTGTGAGTCTCACAGAATTGCTGGAAGAATGAAATGGCCTAAGTTATATAACATGCTATGAGCATAGCATAAGAAATTACTCAGTAAGTATTAGCTAAATTATTGGTATTAATAGTAACAGCTAATATTAGAGGTAGCAGCCATATCAGAACTAGGAGCATAGACTCATTTTTAATTACCAGGGATCGGGATCTGCCAGATTCAGCAATTCTGCTGTGCTACAGTGTGTTTTTGAGCTGAAGACTTAGGGCTTAAGAGGAATGCTTAGACTTGGGAGAATGAGAGAGAGAAAGAGAGAGAGAGAGAGAGAGAGAGAGAGAGAGAGAGAGAGAGATAAGCCACTCAAATTGTCATTGAGCTGGACCCAGTTCTGTAACTTGAGGTGTGTCTGCTAGGTGATTCTAAATCTATGTTGATGGGAGGGTTAACCTTCACAGAGGAGCACAGGTTTTAATGATGGGAATAAATAAGTATGTAAGTAGTTGTGGATATTTGGGGAAGTTCCCAGTGACTGGAGAGCAGGCAGATGGAAACACTAGAGGAAAATAATGACCCAGAGACAAGCCAAGGTTATGTGGAAGGACATCTAGGTCCACTCACTATCTCTGCAACTCTGTCTGTGGAGGCGGTCAAACACCCAGGGTCACCTGGCTCCTGAGTCAGGGCCTTTTTCACATTGTTCCTCAGTGAAGTATTATGCCGAATTTATTATTCAGTATGGTCGAACTCTTGTATAAATTATAATTCTACTTATCATTAAGAAGAGATTTAGAGTGAGTGCTTTATGATCAAACCAGTTGAAACCAGTTTGCAGTGTTATCATGCCAACATTGCAGTTGTATGCCTGAATGAACAGCCTGACTCGTAACTTTAGTTTTAAGAGTGGGTCCAAACTTGGAGGATACTTGTTCCTCCAGATGTCTCCTGGAACTGTGCTGTTGAGCCAGGCCTCAGCCCTAATTTTATTCAGAACCATTTCTCCATCTAGGTAGCTACAAGCTTGAATTCAAGCTTGTCTTATCAGACTATGTTGTCCTTTCATCCCTGGGCCTCAAACATCTCATACACACAAAGTCAAGCATTCCGCTCCATCTTCAGTGTTTTCAATAAAGACTTGAATATGCATGTGCAGACTTTCAGCAATTTGATTTGTTAATTCTCAAGCACAGCCACATACACTCACTATCTAGGGCAAAGTGGGGATTCCAGGGATCAAAGTCAAGTGCCCAGGTCACAAGCTGGACATAGCTCAGTGAATTTGTTTGCCATAGCTTTTTGGTTGCGAGTTTAATTAAAAGTCATTAGTCCAGATTCTTTCCATTTTGTAAATGTCATTCCTATACCAGTTAAATCTAAGATGCCACCCAAATGATCTCTAATCACATCTAGGTGCTAAATGACGTGCCCTTCAGCCTTGTGACAGTTGAAGCTGCCACAATAGCTGCCAGAAAGAACCACAGAAGGAGTAGAAATAGATAGCACATGAGCGCCTGGAAATTTTCTGCCTATTCCCAGAAAAATAACTTGACTATTCCTCCCTTTTCTGGCTGATCCTTCTGTTTCATTAGTTTTGCCCCATATTTATGACTTCCCATCCCTAATGGGGTTGAAAAATTGATTTGCAAGCAAGACTCTCCTCCATTCTTTGGCCACTGAGTAAACTTGTGCTGTTGATGATCAGCCTTGATCTCATTATTAACTTCCCAATATCAAATGGAAAAAAATACCCTTGGGGCATGGGGTCCCTCTTCTAAGAGAAGGGCTATATCAGGGACCCATCAGAGGTCCCCCAATATCAATCAGTCTCACACCATTTTCATGGTCTCTCCAATGTACTTTTTCCTTTTCAGCTCAACATACTTTGTTCCATCAGAACTAATAATACCCAGGAAAAAACTTGTTTCTATATCAGTTATATTTTCTACTTTGAAGTATTTATTAAAATGTATTTTAGGGCTGCAGAGATGGGTCAGCAGTTAAGAGCATATACTGCTCTTGCAGAGGACTTAAGTTTGATTCCCAGCAAGAACAATTGCCTGTAACTCCAGTTCCAGTGGGGGTGTGGGGATCTGATACCTCTGGCCTCTTCAGGCACTTGTATGTGTGCACGTGTGTGTGCGTGCACACACACACACACAGACTTAAAAAAATAAAAATAAATCTTTAGAAAATAAATAAAAAGGATTTTTAAAGCACCAGTTTATATTCTAGCTAAAATAACACCATATTTTAGGAAATAACATGTTTCATTATACATATATTTTGTGCTATATTTTCTTATTTTGGAGATTATTATGACTTTATCCTTTAACGTAGAGTAAGAGGTGTTAAGAATTTAGAAAATTGCCTTTTAATGATGTTGATAATGTTGGAGAAATAACCATTAATTGGCAGACTGACTGTAACTTACTTTTCATGGACAGAAGATCGATCAGGGACAAGAAATAACAAGCGGTGTTGTGTTACAGGAAGTAGAATCCACACAATTATGAGAGAGGCTGGAAGCAAAGGTATGCCAAGAGGTGTCAGGATTTCCAGGAAGCCCCCTCCCTAACTTGCCCTTCTGATGCTCTGGGGAATTGGGGGATCCAGAGCTTTAGTGAGCCCAGAAGCCAGGCACTTCCAGATCCCGGAGAGAAGCCCAAGTAGAGAGCTAGAGGGATGTATTTTGCCCGCAATGCCGCACTCTGATGGTAGTCCAGGTTGCTGTTGGATAACAGGCCCAGCTGTGAGGAATAAGAGCCTGCTCACGGCAGGCTGGCAGGAGGTGAGCTGGCAGCAACTGGCAGTTCAGTGTCAGTTTTTCCTGGAAGGAAACTGGCCAACTTTCTTTGGACAACTCAGCTTAGAACATTACTGGGAAAGGGATCCTGGAAAATCTAGTTCTAGTTTAGATTAGTTGATACAGCATTATGTCGTGCTATGAGAAGGCTAAGCTCCAGCATATATGGTAACACTATAGGACTACAGGGCTGGGGAGAAGACTCACCAGTTAAGAGTGCTGGCTGTTCTTGCAGGACCCGAGTTCAGTTTCCAGCACCCACATGGCTAGCAGCCATCTGTAACTCTGACTCTGAAAGCCAAGAGCATTGCACACATAGGTGTACTTACATACATGCAGGCGAAACACTCAGACATGTTAAAAAACAATTTAAAAAGTCAGAATAGACCAGGTGTCATGTAGGACATCTTTAATCCCTACACTCAGGAGGCAGAGGCAGGTGGATCTCTGTGAGATCGAGGCCAGCCTGGTCTACATAGCAAGTTGCAGGCCAGCTGGGGCTACAGGGAAACACAGTCTCAACAAACAAAATTGGAACAGAAATATGACTCTAGCCAGGAGTAGGGACTAGAGGTATAAGCCTGACGCGGTGGTTAAAGAATGAATGCAGAACTGGGACCACTCTGAGCTGCCTACTAAGGTGAGTCAAGTCTGGTCCAGCCCCTTTGTTTAATATTACTGGACTTTAAGCAGCTTCTGTTAAACCAGAACAACACAAAAAGCAGACAGAGCCAACACCTTCTACCAGTCCTGTGTGTGCATCTGTGTTCACTGTGTGGCCCTGCAGGCTTGCAAGTTTTTAAACTGTAAAGTAACAGCTGATGTTACCTAATCATTCAGTCAACATGGATCCATTGCACAGCTACAAACTAAGTTCTGTTCTGGAACCTGAGGATGCTATAGTGAACACACCGGACTGTATTTCTGCTTTCTTCGTATTCACAATCCTGTGAAGGGGATGGGAGACTGGAAGTAGTCTAAAATATTCTATATAGGAGGGAGGTGGAGACATAGTGGTGGAAAGCTGGACACAGGTTTAGAAGGGGATTTAGGGTGCTCTTTTAGCTAAGGTGTCCAAGGCCTCTCTGAGAAAGGAGCTGAAGAAGGGAGGAACCACAGGCCTCTCTGAGGGCAGTGTCCAGGAATAGCATGTGCAAAGGTCCAGGGGGCAGAAGTTTCTTCCCAAGCAGGAGGGACTATAGCAGCAAGTGTGACTGAGCAGTCAGGGCCAGGAGGAAAGAGATAGGTTAAGAGGACCCAAAGGCCTCGAACTTGATTTCAATAGTAGAGGTGTCTTGAGGGTTTGGTCAGCAAAGTGCACTCTTCTGAACATAAAGAGAATCGGTTCCTGCCTAGTCAGAGCTGACTGGAATCCTATGTGCAGGTCACACCTGTTAACACACAGGGCTGGAAAAGGAAAATTTTAGTGATTAACTGCGCACTGGCTGACAGCTCGACAGTACAGCAATATTGAACAGCCCACTGTTTTTCCTAAATAATGTCACGTGTTCTGCAGCTATGCCCTGTGACTGGCTAAGGGCCTCATTTCCTAGACTCACAGCCTCTGGCATTTCAGATTAAAATCTAGTGTGGCACCCTACCCCTCGGGATTTAGGGAGGTCACGAGGCAGCAGGATAGGGACGTCACTTCCGCTTCCTGTTCCACCTCTGCCTTCAACCTGAGCACTGGAAGCAGGTGGAAAGAGACAGAATTGCTTCCTGAGGGGAGGATTAGCTGGCAAGGAGAGGCCACAGTAGGAGCAATTTGCTAAATCAGAGGCAGCCTGTACGTAGGGAACAGGCTGATGATATAATTTCAACTTCAGCTTCCATTTCATGGCCACAGGCCAGCTCTCATCGCCATAAAATGTTAGAGCTGGAACAAGACAGTTTAGAGAACTTCAAGTCCTGTGGACGGTCAAGCTTTGCTGCGGTGGCGCCCTAAAATTCCACAGAGGTGACTCAGGGACACAGTGGAGAACGGATGTGAGGAAAAGCCAGAGGGAGGAGAGCTCCTCCTTCCAACCCGTCCCTGTTGCTCCATATGTTACAGTCAGGTTTTGTCCAAGGTTTTGCTTGAAAGACCCGGCACCCTCTACACAAAGTTCAGAGAAGAACTGCAAAAGTTCTAGACTCTCCTACCCTTCCTATCACCTCCTGCCTAGGAACATAGTTACTTAATGAAAATTTATTATGTGCCAGGCACTCTTCTGATGCTGTTACAGATATTATCTTATCGATCCTCCCGTAACCCCGTGAAGTAGAAATCATGATTGTTTTACTGAGGAGATTGAGACTTAGGCTTAGCAAGTTTTTTCATGTCTTACAGCCAGTGAGTGGCAAAGGTAACATTTGAACTCAAACCTCTTCTTTTAAATCCAACACTTAACTCCTAGCTTTTGTGGTATGCATAAAAATTACAAAAAATACCTATCAGCCAAAGTTATTATCAATACTCAAAACATGTCTCAAAACATTTAGAATGGCCACTGTATTTACCTGTTTAAGCTACCATAAAGAAATAGACTGTTTAGAGTCTTAACAGAATTTGGATAAACATATTGGTAAACTCTAATATACTATAAGACTAGCAAGATACTATGATACTATAACTTAAATACCATAAAGTTAAAAAAGAATAGACAGAAGACAGTTTCAGATTGACAGAATCTGAAGAATTAAGAGTCTACCTTAACATCTCAGACTGTATTTGGACAATGAATGCTCAGTGGAAAGAAAGTAAAAATAGGCAATAATAAAATTAAAGATGATTTTTATATGCATAAGCATTTTAAAAAATTGATTCATACATAAATAATCTGGTAGAGGAAGTTGACTCAGTATGAGAAAACAAAACAATAAATCCAGGAAAGCAAAACATTTTGTAAGAAAGCATGATACTAGTAGATAAACTGGGCTTTGCAATGAATATTCTTTATGATAACATGCTAATGTCAGTGTCTCCTGATTTCACTAATCATGGGCTGGAACTATGGGAGGATGGAAAGAGAGACTGTGGGGTCAGGAACAGAGAAGTATTACATTTTCATCTTGCATAACAGAAAATCAATATATAAAGACTAAGTACAAAAGAATAGTACCGTAAGCATACTATTGAGAATCTAGAATCAAATACCACTGTCTTTATTATTCTAGTAATAAAGGTCTATTTTCATGACCTAGGTGCTCAATTCCAAACAGTCTTGCTCTCCTTTATAAGGCCCTATCCTCAGGTACAGCATACACTTAGTGAAGGTGCGCTCTTTCAGAGAATGCATGCACTTCTATGGTTTGGGTCTTTTCTTGATCATTCTGAATTTTTAAAACTAACTTCTTATAAGATATAATTAGATGATCATTAATGTTAACCTTATCATTATAGGACTGTCAAGGAAATCACTGTGGAATCACACTGCCTCTTTCTATTTGGTTGTCCATGGATAGAATTAACATTATTAGTGTTTTCTTGTCTAGGCTGTGAGGATCTTTTCTTTGAGATCCATGAATATCATCTTGAATAGCACTTGCATGCAACGTAAAACTGGAAACCCCTGGGAAGTTCTCCAGAGAACAAAGGAGTAAGGATCATTGTTGCCCCTTGTTTCTCTTGCCATGTAATAGAACATTTTTCTCAGTGACTTGAGGTCATGAACCAAATAATGCTGGCATCAGCTATGACTTGCATAGATAAATGCATTGCATATAATGATTAAATTGTTTTATATAAAGATTAAGTATGCTCCAAAGGGTTTTTACCCTTTATCCTAGTGAGTTTTCTTTCATAGTCCACTCAGAATTATAGGGTATGTCCTCAAAGATGATCACTTCCAAACCTTCCCTTCTAGGGGTGATGGACTGAGGCCTCTAAAGAAAAGGAAGGCTTTGGCGCACGAGGCGGTTTCTTGACTTCTTTTGTTCTACCTTAAATGTTTATGCAATTTTGTCTTCCAATTAAAGACATTATACCTGTAATTTCTTAGTCGAGCACATTTCTATCGAACACAGTTAAATCTGACTGACAGTGAGAGCCCAAAACAGAGGCTTGCTGCTGTTTTGAAACACTTCATCGGTGAGATAAAGCAATGAGGCTGACTGAATTCATCATGAAAGAGAGCCATCTATTGGCCAAAGTCTTCCCTCAGATATTTCAGATATTTTCCAGGAGTCTTTGCTTCTCAGTTAGATTAATAAGATCTTTAAACTTCTAATCAATGAATTTAAGAAGCAAGCAAATAAACATCCTTTTCATTACACAATAGCTATCGATCACTTTAAATTTTGGTAAGGGTAATTTAACTGCTTAAGATAACACAACAATTGGAAAAAAGAGAGTATAAAATACAGTGAACTTGAGCCCTTAGCACGGTGGTACATGCCCATCATTCCAGTAATTAGGAGGTGGAGGCAAGAGGATTTCAAGTTCAAGGCCAGACTGGGCTACATAGTGAAACCCTTTCTCCAAAACAAAACAAAAACAAAGCACACAGTGAACTGGTTGCAAAGGGGACGTGCAGTCACAGATTCGGTCTTTGGGGGGCAGCAGAGATACTGTTCAGATCATTGTTATTTCCATTTTGCTCTAAGTTAATACTATTTTGTTGCTGGAACACTGTATTTTAAAGCACATTAGGCCAGTATACTGGTGTGCACTGGTAGCATATGCTGAAGAGGCAGAGGAAAAATATTTTAAAGCACATTAGTAGGATAAAAGTGCCTTATCCTCAAAATATGACACTAACATACAAGGTAGAAATCTAACATATCGTGCACGAAGTCTAACAGGACCTGAGCAGAAAGAAAGCTTCTTACCTGGCAAGGGAAAGGGAGCAAAGACAGGTATAAAATCTTAAGGAAGGGGGGGTTGGCACGATGACTCAGTGGATAAAGGTGCTTGCCACAGAAGTTTTGGCAACCTGAGTTCAAGTCCCAGCACCCAAATAAAAGTGGAAGGAGAGAAACTGACTCCACAAATTTGTCTTCCAACCTTCCTTCACATGTGTACCATGGCACGTCTACCCTTTGCCACACATCTCTCTCTCTTCCCCCCGCCCCTCTCCCCACCACACACATAAAATACTAATAGAATCTTTAAGAAGAAAGTATTTAAAAGAGAATTCTAGGAGAGGGGACCTCAAAATACAGAAAAAGGCAGAAAGGGAAGAAATTATGCCATGGAAGCCATGATGTCTGAGAGGGTGGATTATTTTTACATAAAGATTTATTTTTATTATTTTTAATTGTGTGAATATGTGAATGCGTGTGTGCTTGGCATCTGAGTGCAGATGCCCTCAGAAGCCAGAGGCATCAGATCTCCTGGACTTGGAGTTACAGGCCATTGTTAGCCATCCTATATAGGTGTTGGGAACTGAACTTGGGTCCTCTTCAAGAGCAGTATGCGTTCTTAACTGATGAGCCATCTCTTCAAACCCTTGGATACACCTATGTATATCTCAATATTTTGTTATTTTTCTTTTATCTGTATGTGTGTATCACCTGCATGTATGCAAGTGCACATGTGTCATGCAATGCCATGGTGATCAGAAGAGGGCATCAGATCTAGAATTGGAGTTATGGATGGTTGTTAAGCTGCCATGTGGAATTGAACTTGGGACCTTTGCAAGAGCAGCTACTGCTCGTAACTACTGAGACATCTCTGCAGCCCCTTGAATATTTTTTTTAATGGCACTCTAGATGTCATTTATTTATGTTTTGAATCCTCTTTATTCCAATAACTGGTTGCATGTGGTATTGTAAAAAAATTAAAATATTTTTATTTTATGTATATTGAGTATGATTTTTGAGTCACCGTAGTTGCTTATTCTCTAGATATACATTTAGCCATAGCCAAGAAATACTAAGCTCATAGTTGTTCTATTTTATAAATATTGTCTATGCTGTTATGGGACCAAGAAAATTAAATAGCAGTGAATGGCGAATAGCAAGGGATGTCTGTCCTCTCCCTCACCCCTGATGCTCACGCACAGATTCCTCAAGGGAGGCCACTTTCAGTTCCGTATGTTTCATTTGATATTTATGTCTAGATTTCTAAGAAGTGTGCTGATGTAAGTTGTTTTTTAACCTGGACATCCTTTATTGATTTTCTGTCAGCAGAGATGAAGACTTAGTGCTCCTGTGTTCTCTACCCTGGCTTCTTCTCTTGCCATCCTCACATTCCATTTTATCTAGATCAATATAGGTATCAATATTAGTGTGTCTGTAGACATGATATTCACTGCAAGATCTACGTAATCTATTATCATTATGTTTTCTTCTAAAAAGGTCTATTTTTCTGAACATAAAACTGCCTTGCTTTACTCTTTGTGATTTCCTGGATACCAAAAGTTTCATCCCCCATCCCCGTCATTTTGTTTATGTATCACCTCACTTTTTTCCTTCTTTTTTGTATGATGTGTTTGTGTAGGGATATGTACGAGTGTGTGCACATGTGTGGGGGGATGTGTGCACGTAAGCATGATATGCATGTGGAGGCCATGAGTCTCCACCTTCATTTTTGAGGCAGGGTCTTTCACTGACCCTGGAGCTTATACTTGGCCAACTGAGCCACTTCCCCAGCACCTTGACTGCTCTGCAAATGCTGAAGCATAACAGATGTTCTATTTGTCATTATTTTTTTCCTGAAGACCTTGCTCCAAGCATCACCACCCCATTCTCTTCACACAGTCTCATCTAATTCCTTTGCAGATCTTCCACACGGCATCCATCCTGGGACTTTGTTCCTGTGTTGAGTTGGGTTCTCTAGTCCCTGGCTCTTCTATCCTCCTTCCCCTGTCCTCTTCACCCATTTCTGCCTCATACTTCAGAGATATCCTCTGGTAGCAACCTGCAGTAGACTCTGCAAGTCTCATTTCTATCCCCTCCCACACCGGGCCAGGGTTGCTTGAGTGGTAGATTGAATGCAGTGTACCTATGACCATGTACACCATCAGAGGCCATGTTCTGAAGGCCACTGCAGTCGCATCTTGCCCCCCCCCCGTCCTCCCCCCCCAAGAGATCAAATGCCTGTTCTGTGGAAGTCAGCTGCTGAGAAACTGGCAATGGCAGTAGAAAGATCCTTATGTCCCAGGTGTCAGTCTGTGGGGGAGGAGCAAAGATGCCCATCAGAGAACTTTTAACGTTTTTCACTGAGTTAATATCCTTAGATTTGCCATACACTGAATACATAAACGCTCCCTAGTTTTATATGTGTTTATTTTTGTAAAAGTGGGTCTTTTATCAAATCCAGATTGGGTACATGAATATTCTGTTCTACCATTCCTACAATGTCTAATTGTCTTATAAATGTCTAATTGTTTGAAAAATCTCAGGAATCAGGTTGCATCTTAGAACTGATGAGGTCTGACTTCCACTTCTAACCAAGGAACAGCCTTAATACCTTGGCCACTCTCCATTCTGTGCACACCTGGCTGATTTTCTGGGAACTTGACTGGTTTATGGCAACAAATTGTTTCAAATAACAAGCAGTTTAAAGTTATAGGACTTTCAATATCTTCTAGACTTAACACTCACTTCCTTCAACCATTCCTGAAGGAACCATGCTTATTCTGTGCCCTCTCACCCCCTCACGGCAGAGACCCTGCATCCCACTCAGGCCAGCACCGAGCAGAGGGACCCCAATACTCCAAGACTCATAATTTAGGAAACAAGTTCAAGAGTTACCTTAGGGAAGCTTTCCAACAACCCTTACCTTGTTTGTCCCTTGCTGGTCTCTACAACTTCATCCTCTGTTCTTGGTGAGCAGAGCCTTGGCTATCTCTAGATCTCTCTCCATATAGACATTATCACCAAGAAGTCAGTACGCACAGTGAATATTTGTTTAATGATTAGCTGAGATTTCCATTACACAGAACCTTTGACCATCACTGTGTTGCTGGATCACCCTACTGAGAAGTACAGTGTAATGTTGTGTATGAACTGTTCTCTACAGGCTCATATGTTGTTCTCTGCTTTCTGGAGCTGAAAGTAATGAACTGCTTTCTGTTATCACATATGCAAAGTTTGGTTATCTTCCCTGTGTGTCACTAACACATCCACTGCTAATGTCTTTCTTGATTAGAGCTCTACTAGAGAGTGGCTATCTTCATAGGAATAAATTAGATACAAAGTCAAACAAGAACCACAGAGTTATTTGCCTGTAAAAACATGTTTCCTGTGAGAGGAACCCCCAGGCATAGGCTGGGCATTTAGTGTTAGGCCATCTCCCAAAATAAAGCAATATTCCATGAATGGCACTCTGTAAGCATTGGTGTCCCAATTGTCTGGTGCCACATAAAGAAAGAAGGTTAGGGGGAGAATCCTCAGAACTAAGAAGAATAAAACACAGAAAGAATAATCTAACAAGAGGGTTTGGTATAAAGCAGTCAAACACCCCTCTAAATATTCTGTCAGGTGTGGTAGCATGTGTCTTTGATCCTCAACACTTGGGGGATGGAGGCAGGAGAGTCTGGAGTTCAAGACCAGGTTTTGCTACATAGTGAGTTTAAAGCCAGTCTGGGCTACATGAGTCTCAAAATAATAACCCTGTCTCAAAATAATAAACAAACAAAAATATTCTAATGCTAAGTAATCAACTAAATTAATTATATACTCTGCTTTTTTTTTTTTTTTTTTGACACAAGGTTTCTCTGTATCTACAGCTGACCTGGAACTCACTATGTAGACCAGGCTTCCCTCAGCCCGCCTCTGCCTCCCACATGCTGGGATTAAAGGTGTTGGTGAGCATTGTATACTTTGAAATGCATATGCTGAAATTCTACCCAGAAAATGACTTTGTTTGAATAGAACCATTGTAGATATAATTAGTTTAGCTATTATAAAGTCACATAAGACTAGGGTAAGCCCCAAATCAAGTAGAACTAATGTCCTATAAAAAAGAGGGAATTTAGGACACCCCCCCCACTCCGAATGCAGACAGACATGGAAACTGTATAAAAGACAAAGACAGAGACTGCAGTGATGTTTTACAACGCTGGAGATTTCCCGCAAGCCACTGGAAGCACAGAACACATCTCTCGAAGGCTCAGGAGGAATGGATACCCCCTGGTGCCTTCATCTTAAGCCACTCAATCTGCAATAATATTTCATCACAGCAACCCCAGAAACTCCTCCAAACAGGAATTCAAGCCTCATTAGAGAAGTTGCTGGGTGGGTTAGACATGAGTATGCTGATTTGGCCCAGGTCAGAAACGCTCCAACTCATGCACAGGGTTGAGGTTAGAAGGAAACATATCCTAGCTCTCTCAGGTTGGCGGCTAGAGGCTCCCTAAAACTTTTGATGCCAGTGGGGTATGCCTAGTGGGCAGAAAAGAGCAGGAGAGAACTCAGAACTGTGGGAGTGTGAGAGCTCCATCGGGGCGGGTGACAGCTGATTTCTACTCCCTAGGGAGCCATGTAAGAAAAACAAGGAGAGAAGGGAAGCCTGTTGGATCCAAGCAACACAAGTCTTACCTCCTGCCCTGGTCTATCCAAGGCTCTCTACAGGCTGGTCTTAGAATCGTGCAAAGGAGAAATGTTCCCAGTACCCAATTCCATGGTGGGGTAAATAATGAAAGGTACATTTATAGTTGCTGGTTGATAAATTCATAGCTAGCTTACTTTCCTACCTACCTTCTCCCTTGAGTATATTTAAAGAGTATTAGAAAGTACTATTTTGAGAATGATCTGTTTCCATCAAAGACTGGGGGCTAAATGGCACAGTTGTTCCCACAGGGGTGCTTAATGTTTCCGGGTGCATAAGTCCTCTTTGTCTGCTAAAACTTAACAGTGCTTCTTAAAACTGTGTTTTTAAGTGTTTCAGAGTCTAAAAAAAAAACCCCAAAACCAGAACCCTCCCCCAAATAATAATAACCAATTTTACATGTGAACTTGTCTGGGTCATGGGGTACCCAGACAGCTGGCTAAGCACTGTTTCTAGGTGCATCTGTGAGGGTATTTCCCAATGAGGTAATCATTGGAATGTGGGTGATCACCATCCAATCCACTGAGGGATGACAGGGAACAAAGAAAAGGTACAAGAAAGAAGAGTCTGTTGTGTGCTTGGATGCCTGAGCTGGGGCACGAGAACTTCACACTAGCTTGGACTTACACTCTTGGCCTTCTGGTTCTCAAACCATACCAGTTCCTCTCCCTGGCCTTGACCTTGAAGATGGCAGATTGTGGCCTTCTTATTGTCCACAGTCATGTGAGCAATACCCTGAGACATAGCATACACAAAGGCTTCTACATCAGCGTCTTTAAACACTGGATCTAGCCACAAATCTAAAAAATATTTCATTTATTTATCTTAAAATTTTTATGTGTATGAGTATATTGCCTGCATGTATGTAAGTGCACCTATGTTGTGCAATGCCTGGGGAGGTCAGAAGAGAGTGTTGGATCTCCTGGAACTGGAGTTAGGATGGTTGTTAGTTGACATGTGGGAGCTGGGATTCGAACCCAGGTCCTCTGAAGACCATTCATGCTCTTAACTTCTGAATCATCTCTCTCCAGTCCCTTAGCCATGCATCGGAGAGCTACATAATGGTACAAGTGATAATGTAAAAGCCACTGCCAGCACCTAGAGCACTGTGAATTAATGTGACGATATACATGGTTTGGTGACATCGTAGATGGTGCTGTTACTGATAACTGTTGCTTATATTCATAACCAAAGAAAATGATACAATTCAGTTAGAAGCTAGTAGGGGGAAAAGACGTAATTCTGGTCAAGTTTGTGACATTGTGAGCGAAGAAACCTTGTGGGACAGGCAATTCCAGTTCCGGCATCCAGGTTAACCCAGATGTCTCTCTGTATGCCTGGGCTGTACTTTTGAAGCGCATGTCAGTGGGACTAACCACCCAAACACAAATGTCAGTCACTTCTCTGCCCTTTCTATACACATAAAAGCTGTTTGGGAAGCTTTAGGTGCCTCTCCAGAGGACCCGTTAAAAGGCTCCTGCTGCTTGTTATGCCTCACAACACAATATTGCTGCCTTTGCACAGGGAGGCGTTCAAAACACAAATGCATGTGGTCTTAAGCATGAGGAAGAAGGAAGCTCTTAGCTTCACAATGCTGGCTCACATGAAAACACAATGACATACTTGATAGGTTTTTCTGGAGGGTCGGGTGACTCTGCCCACGCTTGGCTCAGTGAGTCAGTTGAAGAGGAAACACTTGTGTATTTGCATGGGTGGTGTTGGACTAAAGAGCTGACCCACTGACCACTTGGCTGATGGGGATAAAGGCAAGACTGACTTCCTTTATTGTGTTCTACAAAGTCCCAGAGGCAGACACAGGACAGAGGGCAGAGAGGACAAGCCTGGCAAGCACAGGCCAGAGCACAGAGCAGTAGACCAGAGGCTGCAGACTTGTTTTCAGCCCAACTCCACTTTCCTTGGGCTAGCCTCCAATAACGTGGGGGCAGTGGATAAAGATGTAGGCATACGTTACTGTTCAACCAACAAGTATCTATTGAGCCCTGGCATGTGCTAGGCACTTGGCTAGATATTGGAAATGCCAAGTCCCTGTACTCTGTGAGTTCGGTCTAGGGAGGAAAGTGAGAAATGAAACTATATTCTCAGTTTGGTGAGAATTATACAGATATTCCTTGACTTACAAGGGAATAATGTGTGATAAACTCACCATAAATTGAAAATATCACAAATAAAAATCTATTTAATACACTTAACCTATTGTTCCTTCAGCCTAACTCCACCTTAAACATGCTCAGAACACTTCACTAGACTAAAGTCAGGCAAAACCATCTAACACATGGCTAGTTTATTATAAATTTAGTGAACACTATACTGAAAGTGAAAAACAGAATGCAGGGTGGGTGCACTTCCACACCAAAGGTTGAAAGCCATTAAGTTTGCCACAGTAGGTTGAGAAAGTCTGCTTAGGTTCAGAACAGCCCTGGGGCTACAGAAGACACACAGGAAAGCAAACTCCTCTGACTCGAAAAGATAATGTGCACACTGCTCTAAACTACTAAAATGAAACTCCCTGAACTTTGGGGATATCTTTACGGTTTTAAGCTATACATAAATTTGAGCTAAAGCAACCTATATTAGGTCTAGGGGAGGAAGGAGGCCTGAATTACTTGTCATTGGCCTTGAGAAAGTTCTGAGCCTCCACCATTTCCATTTCAAAGACCCCTTTTTGCTCAGTCCACTGTGCCCTCTCAAAATCGACGGAAACACCAGGACATTAAAAAACAAAGAAATCTAAAACATTGTTACAAGTGCCATAAACTGGGTTAAGGATGTAACCTCCCTGCAAGATGGAGGCTACGGGGCTTCAGGTAGGACACAGCAACATTTACTCTAACACTGAGGGAGGGGCATTCTTCAGGTGATGGCTTTATGACAAGTCATCATTTTCCTGTGTGGGGTGTAGGAGAGAGACGCTGGGATGGACAAGCGGGACAGCAGTACCGACAGCCTACAGCACCTAGGTCCCTGACATACTGCAGGCGCTGGCCGTGGCACAGTTTCGGGTACTGGCACATTGTCCACATTGTCCCTCCGTTCCCTGCCAGAAAGACAAGAGTAAATGAACTGCCCAGTCTGCACAGTTGTAGAGAGCACTGCGAACAAAGCCAACGGGATTGACAGAGGTAGATATTTAGCCTCACCCAGCTGCACAGGAAGGAAAAAGGAAAAAATTACACGTCTTGATTTGTGACAGTCATTCATCCTGTCTCTCTTGACTGGATTCTCCCAATGGACACTATATATTCTCTCTCTTCGGGAGGGAAAAAAATATCCACAAAGAAAAAAGTAAGTATTTGTAACATCCTCCACCACCCTAATGTCAGGAACCTATCATCAAGGTTCTTCTGTGGGCAACTCTCTTAAACCTCAGAGCCAGCAGGGGAGGAACCCTGGGACCAAGAATGGGAGGCTCCCAAAGGTTCAATGGCAGACTCATAGTCTCTGTGTGTCTCCACCACAGCCTGAGTCACAAGTCACTGTTCCATACATTCAGAGCCTGGGATGCCATAGGAAATGCCCAGGTGCCAAAGTAAATGAATCTTCCTGGGGTGATGCCAATGCCTCGGATTTAGATCACAGCTGAAAGGGCCCTTGGAAAACTTTTGGAAAGCTCCCTTAGGATGGTGGAAGAAATGCATGCACTGTGCATTCCTGTAGCTAGAGGGGTAGCCGGATCTGAATCTGCTCTGCAGACAGCAGAAAGCTTTGCAAGGAACTGAGGCTCTGAGGCAGGGAGCCTGAATCTGTCCTCAGGAGAAACCCAGAGCAAGGAGGACTCTTATGCCTTCTTCATCCTCTTCCCCACAAGCCTAACATTACTCACTGCTCCAGAAATAACCGCTCAAAGCAAGAATTTCCACTTGGCACCCGAGAGAAAAATCTAACACCAAGTAAGGACTGGCATTCATCTCTAGAGAGGACACACAAAAATGTATACCCATCTTATGATGTGCCAGAGTGGGGTGTGCTGCCCTGGGCCCACCCCACTCCCATCTGGCTTTCAAAATGGGCCCCATATCCCCAGGCGAGATACACTAGGTCTGTCCTTTAAACAGCCTCAGAAGACAGAAGCGCAGAGACCTCATTCGAAGGAGCGATGAGCAGAGAAGCCGAGCCAGAGAAGTTCCCAGTGCTTCATGACCATCGCTCCCACCTCAAGGAGCCTGAGTCCCTTTGGGTGGAGAGGCTGAGCTTGTGTCAGTTCAGTCAAGCAGCTAAAGAAGGATCTTTAGTCCTCTGAGGGTCTGTGCGACTGCACAGTGACTTTAGTGGCACCTCTCTGTGATTCTGCTTTCAGATAGTCAAAGACTGCCCTGCGACATTTGAACCCAGCACAACTCAGCGTCTCCATATCCCTTGCTATGTAGAGCAGTCAGTTCAGGAGATTTAGTTACTTTTCTGATTACTGTGACAAAATGCCTGAGAAAAGCAACTTAAAGAAGGAAAGATGTAGGGACTGGAGAGATGGCTAGGAGTTCGGAGCACTGGCTGCTCTTGCAGAAGACCTGGGTTCAGTTCCCAGCACCCACATGGCAGATAACACCCATTCATAACTCCAGTTCCAGGGGATCCACACCCTCTTCTGTCAGCTTCGGGCACTGCACGACACGAGTGCACTTACATACATGCAGGCCTAACATTCATACACATAATTAAATTAAACTAGATTAAATTAAATGGGGGGGCATGGAAAGATGACTCAGTGGTTAAGAACAGTGGATACTCCGGCAG
The DNA here is from genome assembly GCA_035773235.1 of Eospalax fontanierii. Classification (NCBI taxonomy): domain Eukaryota; kingdom Metazoa; phylum Chordata; class Mammalia; order Rodentia; family Spalacidae; genus Eospalax; species Eospalax fontanierii. The sequence goes on from CM069545.1 coordinate 16,309,659, forward strand.
AGGACACAGGTTCGATTCCCAGCACCCACATGGTGGCTAACGACTGCTCATAACTCCAATTCCAGGGAATCTGATGCCCTCTTCTGAGCTCTAAGAGTGTTGCACGACACAGATGCAGGCAATATACATATAAAAAAAAATACATAAAATATTTTTTAAAATAAAAAATTAAATTAAACTTTTAAAAAATTTTAAAAAGAAGGGTTTGTTTGGGTTTATAATTTGAGGGTGTGATCCATCATAGTGGGGGAGTATGAAGTGACTGGTCACACTGCATCCAGTCAAGAAGCAGGGGGAAATGAATAATGGTGTTAAGCTCACACCTTCCTTTTTATTCAGCCACGGAGGAGACAAAGGATATATGACAGGAACAGGGAATGTAGTGTCCAGGGTCTCGACCACTCATGTCAGGACTGATACTTCCTGCAGGAGCCTGGAGCACATTAGAGATATTTGTATATGTGAAGGTGCTAGAGACAGTTGAGGCCCTGACCAGCTCATTGGGCTGAACATCTTCCATCTCCCAAATCCTACTGAGAGCCCTAATATCAAATCAGAATCACTGTCAGCCTGGATGCCGCATCCACTGAGCATCAGAGCAGGTGTTCCCACTTACCTGCAGGTGGGAGACAGTTCCCAGCGTTTCCTTCTCACCCCTCCCACTCCACCTCAGGGGCCACGCCACACTGGAAAGGCTGAGGAATTCAGGAGTTGCTCAGTCCCCGAGGCTGGGTGTCTCAGCAATCCCAATCTGGCTGGATAGATTCCAGATCCGCTAGTCTTCAGTCTTCATAGGAATCCAAAGAAATTGGTCACAGCAGCAAGACGAACTCACCAGTGAGAGAGAAGGCAGTGGCAAAGACGGGCGAGCGCCCGCTTGCCATGACTTTTTATACGGGCCGCCATCCGAAGGTAACGCCCACATTCATTCACGGGGCGTCTTCCAGCGTCAAATGATCCAATCAAGAGGCCTCTCTCATTTCAGTTAATCCCAGATCCAGTCAAGTTGACACCTAGTATTAGCCATCACACTATGCCTGCTTCAGATGATCCCGGCTCGGTGAACAAAGGCCAGCAGTTCATTCAAATTCTAAGGTCCAGGAGACACTAACATTTTAAAAAGATTTTATTATTAATTAATTAATTTATATTTTGTGTAGATAAGTGTTTTGCTTATGTGTTTGTAAGCACACCTGTGTGGCCAGAAGATGGCACTGGCTCCCCTAGAACTGGAATTAATGACATGAGTACTGGGAACCAAACCTGGTCCTCTGCAAGAGCAGCCAGTCGACTTAACCTCTAATCTATCTCTCCAGCTCCCAAACTAATGCTTCTTAATCCTAAGTATGCATTAGAATAACCTGGAGAGCTTGAAAAATACCCTGTGGGTATGCAGGCTCCACACCTTGAGGTTGGTTCAGATTCAGTTGGCTTGAGGTAGGGCCTAGCCTCCTTCCCAAAGGCTTCTGAGGTGTGATGGTGTTTGTGAGGCAAAGACATTGGTTTCCAACTTATCATTCATTTGAACTCCAATCTAAGTGTTGATCTGATAGGATTTCACAGATGTAGTTGAAATCCATAATCAGTTGACTTTAGGTAAGGGAGACCATCTTAGGGGAACTGTGTTTGCCTTAACTCAGTGTGTTGAAAGGTCTTCAGAGCAAGCTGAAACTTCCTCTTTGATGAAGGAAAAGTTCCATCTGGACAGCAGCTTCAGCTGGCTTCCAGTCGGTTCTCCCTGGTGGCCTGCTCTGCAGCTTTCCAGCTCCCTAGCCAGCTCCCAGTTACACAAGCCAATGTTAGGCAATTCATCTCTAAATACACATCTCCAACTGGTTCTGTTTCTCTACTGGAGCCTGATACACCGGGTAGTTTTAATATGTAGTTTGGGTTAAGAACTAGGGAATTATTCAGCAGCAGTTACACCAAAGAGCATCAGAAGAAAATAAGCTACCGAGGGCCCCTGACCACAGTCCCCTCAGCTGTGACCCCAGGCATATTGTGAAGCTTAAATGCTCTCATATATGTAGGCACTTGGTGAACATGTGGATTGAATGGTGGCCATTGCTATTATTATAATTTTGGGCTATTCTGGGCATGAACAATAGAATGCCATTCAAACAAAAAAGTAATCTGAACCAGCAAAATGACTCAGTAGGTAAAGGCACTTATGGCCAAGCCTGATGACCTGTTTGTTCCTCAGGACCCATATGATGGAAAGAGAGAACTGACTCCTGCAAGTTATCCTCTGACCTTCACTCCCATTCACACAAACAAATAACATTTTAAAAAAATACGAACCTGGTGTTCCCCTTCACAGCTTGGCATCTAAAATTGAATTCTAGAGTCACCTATACATTGCCCCTCTCCAAACCTCTAACAGGCAGGAGCGCGCCTGTGGACACACAGATAACCCCACTCCCACAAAGTGCAAGAAACTGAAGTAGGTCACTCTTCTGCCCAAAGAACTAAGGCCACCATTCAGTCTAGATGTTCACCAAGCGCCTACTTTTAAGTAGAACTTAACTCTTTTAATGAGAACTTTTAAGCTGGGGTCACAACTGAGGAGACTGTGGTCAGAAGCCCTGGATAGCTTATTTTCTTCTGATGCTCTTTGGTATAACTGCTGCTGAATAATTCCCTACATCTGGGCAGTCCAGAGCTCTGCAATGTTTGTTAAAATGGATTTTAAGTTCTATCAGTGATGGATTGCTAGGGATTTTTAATAATGTTTTGGTTACAGGAAACTTGGGAGACTTAGAAGGATCAGGTGGCTGGCAGTCTGGCAGACTGGCGCCCTCTGGTGGCCACGTGCCACAGTCACAGCTCGCTGAGATCTGGTTGGTTCTGATTTCTTCCAAGAATAGCCACCGATGGGCAGCACACAAGCTACGGTTAGGTCTTTGATGGGCAGACAGCAGTTGCCTTTTTGTTTACTCTGCTCCTAGCTATCCTTGTCATACCTTAGCCACTTTGATCCATCTCTCTCCTTGTCCTCTCCAGCTGTTATTTAGGATTCAGAGGCTGGTGACTCAGGCACAGTCCTTCATTCAATATCTGTGTGCCAAGTTGTGAGCGGTTTCTAACACTCTCTCCCTGCTTTCCATCCATTGGAAGATGTGTCCTATGCTTGGACTGAGGAAATATTGACCAGTGATCCAATTATACTATAGGATGGGATCCCAAAGAATAGACAATTGTCCTGTCTACCAGAAATTAGAGAACACATTTTCTCTGCATAATATTGCCTTTGATTTTTCTTCTTTAGCCTTATACCAGAGTCCAGATACTAAACTCTAGTACCTGTACCAAGAATTAAGCTGGTGTCATAGGAAACACTGACAGTCTAACAAGGAAAGGACTGAACCTGGTATCTTAGTATGTATCTTGTTCTTGTTAGAATTAATACTCCTAGTTAAAAGCATTACATTTCCTCCTAAGTGTATATTAAAAGGGAAAGCCTTATTTATGTAAGTTAAAGGTAATAGTTTAATTAAGCAAGCCAGGCAGTCCCCAAACAGAGCAGGTTCTGAGAACCCCATCCTGCAATGTCGCCAGGCAGCACTTCTGAGCAGAGGATGAATCGAGGGCCAGAGTCCGTTCAGCTGGTTCTGATTTGAATCAGCAGGCTGCCTGTGATTAACTGCAGCCCAGTTCTGTTCTGGACTTTTACTTCTATGTGGCCTTTCTGTTGTTTACATGACATTAAGTTGGAGCTCCCTAAGAAAGAATTTAAGTATAGAGGGCTCCTCTGGCCAACTTAAGTTTGACAACTGATGCATGTCTGGGGTGACTTCTATGCTAAACTGCCCTTGAGGTGAAAGGAAAATGACAGAGAGAAGACCCTCAAGGATGAGAATGTCAGGGGCAAGATACTCTAAAGACTCTTGTGTCCCTCCACTTTGACTATCAGATTATTGAAACAATGGCCCCTAAGGAATTCAAACGTCCCTAGGAATCTCATGTTGGGGGAAAGGCAACGCCCCGGTGAGCTTATCTATGGCAATGAGGTTTCACACAGTTCTTACCAGACCATCTTGCTGAGTACAGACTGCAGTTCAGACAATGAGTCAGTGCTGAACAGAGCACACCTTGACCAGGATTTACTTAAACCTAAACCTCATGTCAGGGTCTGAGGATGGACTGCGGGCAGGGCGTATGTGTCATTGGACCTCTATTTGTCCCTGTTTTCTTCAGTGTGACTTTCCTCTCCTGCTTTTCATTATTATTTGTCTATTTAACTAGTGGTGTCCTCTTTAAGGATAGCTGGTTTATAGATAGCTTGTTAGGGCTGCAAAGGCCCAAGACTGTACTCTTAAAAACTCTAGTCACAAGAAGAGGCTCCAGGCAGGTATAGTGGTGCATGCCTTCATTCCAGCACCCGGGAAGCATAGGCAAAGGTAGGAAGATGTCTGTGGTCTACATAAAGAGTTCCAGGCCAGCTAGGACTACATAGTGACTCCTCGTCACAAAAAAAAACAAAACCAAAAGCAAAACCAAAACCAAAACCATAGGGGCCCATTGGTACAGGTGGAATTGGTATAGGTCGAAGTCCGAGGTTCCAGAATATTCAACAGACGGATAGGAGAATAAGGACGCTGGCAGGCGGCGGCTATGAAGCAGGGAGGTAGGAGGTGAGGGAAAGTCGTGGAGGGGGAGGAGATGGTAGTAAAGAGTAATACTGCCGAGTGCTGTATTCGGGAGTCTACTGGTGACAATCGGAGCAGCAAGCTGGGTGAAAGAGTCCCGAAGGAAGAGACAGGAACTTTTCCAGATGTTTGCTGCGAAAGCAGGGGTGAGGATCTAGACGAGGGAAACTTGGAGTTCCACGAGATACTAGCTGACAAATCCTTCTTTGTGGGCAAAGACACTAAGCAGCTCTGACTCATGAACAAAAGGAATATTTTGGAAGCATTCCATGCAACTTACTGAAAAAGTCTGCACTCTGAGATTCTTTCCAAGGAACAGTGCCCCGGATGGCTCCGGAATCTGTTTCTAGATCAATATAATTCTGAAACTGATCTGACACATATACAAAAGCATCTGTCTCAATAGGTCGTAAAAATGTTCTGGGCTCCAGATGAGTTAGCAGAGTTGAAATAACTGGTGTTGGGATGTCTTCTAGGATCAAGCTGCCTTCACTGAAATCCATCTTGGGTGAGATCTCCAACTTTATGTTATAAAATCTCCAATTTTATGTTATAATTATGTATCAAAAATGGCAACATAGTTAGTTGTACAATGGTAAATAGATAATAACTGTAAGGGCAGCAAGATTCAGAAACTTTTTCAGAGACAACATAACTATTAAAAGAAAAGAAATTCAGCTTTTAGCTTTCCTGTCAGCAGCTGACATGCCACGCAGACTGGGGAAGACGCAGGAACTTCAGGGTCACAAGCCATCACTACGGCTGCATTGACAAGCACTAGAAATATCCAGACTGCTGGGGTCACGTTGGGGGCCTGCGCCAGCTCAGGACTCATCCTGACATTTGACAGATATCCTCCAAGTTATTTTGGGAAAAGTTGGTAAAGGCATTACAAGCACTTAGAAATGAGAGCTTTTGCCTTGACTGTCAAGCTTGACAAACTGTAGACGCTAGCCAGCAAGCATACACAAGTGCTGTTCAAAATAAGGGCTGGAGGCCTTCATCCTGGACTTGGTGCCCTCAGATTCTCTAAAATTGTAGGAAGGGAAAATCTCTGAAGGTGCTTGCACTGAGAAGGGCTAAATTCTTCAGCAGACTGATGAAAAGATTAAGGGTCTTGGGGTTCCTGTATCTTGGTGGCTTGAAGACACCCAGAGGGAGGTTCATTAAATGCCTTGTAGAGTTTGGGAAAGTATTTGTCTACAATGTACTATTTAAACCCTTTACATGAGTTAATTCTAAGTGAACTCCCTATTAGAACTTTGTATGTGGAGTCAAGTTCATAATAAAGCTGTAAACAGACAAACAAAAAACAAAACCCAACCTACCACAGTAAAGTGTACTTTAATGAACTCTATCAATGGATTCAAAGTATTTGATCAAAATTTAGAATGTCTGGTATGGTGGTGCATGCCTTTAATCCCAGCACTCAGGAGGCAGAGGCAGGAAGATCTTTGTGAGACTAAGGCCTGCCTGTTATACACAGAGAGTTCCAGGCCAGCTGTGGCTACTGGGAGACCCTGTCTCAAAAACAATACAAAACAAAAGAAAATTTAAAACATGTATAACTTTAATCCGGCTATTCACTTAGTAAATGATGTAGGTGGAAGGATGTTCCTACCAGCTTTGAAAAACAAAACAGCAAAAATTTGACCTGCTCATAGAGGTCAAATAAACCACTTGCATAACAGAACACTATACCACCTTTAACAGAAAGGATGTCAGTCAGCACGGGAATGTTTCCAAAATGCTGAAAATGCATTTTCATCAAGTTGGCTAATTTCTAGAATATCTCCACCTAATTTATTTCCTTTCTTAGTGGAAGACCTGAGTTCTGTTACATGATTATGACTCAAAGATACATATTTGAAAAGAATATGATAAACTGGTAGAGAATCTGGGTACCTGCCAGTGTGTTTTGGTTGTACCAGAATACCTAGGCTGGGGAGATGGTTTGAGTGGTGAAGTGCTTGCTGTGCAAGTATGGGACCTGAGTCCGGATTCCCAGATTCCCATGACACTGAAGGCAGAGGGCATGTCTGTAATCCCAGAGCTCCTCCAGGGAGGCAAGAGGTGGAGAGAGAATCCCTGGAAGTTCACCTGTCAGCTAGACTGGTGCAGACAGCCGCGAACAGCAAGACAGCGATCGCAAACAATGTGGAAGGCAAGGGCATATACCCAGACTGCCCTCTGACCTCCACATGTGTACCATGGAACAAGCATGTTTACACTACACACAAGAACACACAGACATCATACACACTAAGAACACTAAAATCCTTAAAAAGGAACTGTATACAACTACCATTTTCACAAAATACTGGACTCCTTAACCAGATTTTTAAACTCCCCTTTCATCTTTATTCCACCTCTAAGTACCAAGGAACAACGAAAGAAACAGTTTCAACTGAAGAATTTATTTACTTTTCCCCCTAGGTACATAGATGGCATAATTATAGACAAGTTTGATACATAGGAAAACCCTTCTGTCCACCTTTCTTTTTTCTAAATGGATCATCACAATAATTTTTTACAAGTTTTAAAACAATACATAGCTTTCTTGGGCTGAAGCAATTGCAAGAACACATTGGTACTGGTATATTACAGCTACTTACAATGTTTAGGAACAGCAATGGAGAAAAATAAGTTATTTAAATATTGATTTCATATACAGAAAGTGCAATGTTGTTAGTTGTTATATAACTTGACGAGTTTGTCTTCTCTATCAATTTAAAATCAAGGTAACTTGGACTCAGACAATTTTACTTTTTTGGAACATAAAATCCAGTCCGCACATGCAACAGTGACTTGGGATGCTACATCTCTCGCTGCAGTTACAAAACAAACTTTGCTGTGTTGGGGATTTATTTATAATGGAGGAATCGTATCCAATTTCATCCACACTGGGTTCAGGACAGAGAAAAGGGCCTCCAATAAGGCAAGGCCAGGAGACGTTATTTGCTCTTGCTATCTGGGAATGTAAATAGTTTGCGCAGCCGCATTCTCTGCAGACAGCTGTGACATAAAAATCACACACGTTCTATGAAGCTACCTGAGCTGAATTGCCTTTCCAGGTTTCTTTGTGCTTTCCAAAGACAACAATTTTTCACTGTCACTCAAAATTCTGTACCAAATGCAACTGATCAAAACCGGGTATTGCTAAAGCCTACCATCTGTCCACTAACAGCCACAGGCAGCCCCAAGCCACCTCAGTCAAATGCCATACACCAACATTCAGGCTTTTTCTCAGACCAAATTAAAAGTTTAAAGCAAAAAGACCAAACAAACACTAAAGTTATAAAAATCGAAAATTAAAAAAAAAATAATAAAGTAAAAACAAACTCAGTCCCCTCAGATCAGACATTCACGCTAAAATCATGGTCCCTGAATTTAATTTTCCATGCAAAGGCAATGATTTCCAGAGTGATAAAAATATCGTTTGGCATTCTCAAAAGTCCTGGTGCTAGTTTTATTAAAAAGAAAACCCTACACCGAGGATGAACTCAAACTTGGAAATTCACAGGAGATTTCTCCTTCTCCTTTATCACCTCTAACATGACTATTGGGTGGTTTCTTTGCTCAGCTCAAATCATGAGCAGCATCTGTTGAATGTCAAGCTGAGGTTATTTCTAAGGAGAAGCCCATTTTAGAGAACCCACCCTCACTGCAGCACAGGAAATCACTGGGATGCTCTAGCTGGCTGAGGACCCTGCAAGCCCCACCATTCAGGTGGGTTATACCACAACTCAGGAGCACAAAAATGAGCTCTTTTAAACAGTCCAATAAGGATCTGGTGGCTTTACCTTTTTACTGTCTCTCTCTCGGGCTTCTTCACATGGCATCTTATAGAAGGTGAATGGAGCTGATGAAACATAACATTATTTTTGAAAATATATACCAAAGCTTGAAAGAAAATACATCACCTGAGAATATTCTTTTCCTCAGAGACATGGATCCAGAGATATAACTCACATGGTCAAGATGGCTTTGCAATCAATTAAATCACTTTCCCTGTTCCTTTGAGGGAAACCACATTTTTATAACTAGACGAAATATTGGAGAATTTTTGATCTAGTTCTTGTGTTCAAAGTGCTTCTATTACACAGGCTCACACTTGATGTTTCAAACAGTGTAAGAAGGTGAAGGAAAAATCACTTTGTAAGTGACTGAGATCTTTATAGCTGTGTATGTTGGCTGTTTGCTAGATAACTAGAGAAAAAGAGGATCAATTGTGCTGAAACCACAGTTGGAAAACAATGGAAAAGATGTACTACTTAACACGTGGCTAATGTAGTTTGTGTGGCCTGCTAATGAACCTTTGTTTGAATTAAAAGAATTATCTAAATAACGGATGAAGAATAATAATTACAGAACTGACAAAAACAAATTTAAGAAACAGCTTGTAAACTACTTCCCTTTTAAGAAGAATCTTTCTGAAATATGAAGCCTTACAATGACTTCCTGCAAAGGTGATCCACTAGCTGACAACTGGATTTTGGAATGGATGTGGTCAAGATTCCAGGTCCATACTGTTCTACAAAGGCTGACAAAGAACAATATTAAACTGAGTAAAATAAACGGCAGTCACCCGCACACCCACCCACATGACCCTTTGTGAAATTCAGATCAAGTTTTACTGAATTTGTAGTTAGTTTAAAAACCGAAAGCCACCATGAAACGTGTGCCTGACACACACCCCTATAAAATAAGCCATGTTAGAAATGAGACCATTAGAAAAGCCCATTTTTTGCTGGAAACATCCCAGATACATTAGATGGCAGTCTAAGCTGAAGAACTGGAATTAGGGTTAAGAGCTGTGGACACTAGATACATAACTGCTTAGAAGTTTATATTAAGGCAAATAAAAGCTGATTGCTAGAAAGCAATGAAAACGTCTCTTGTTTTCTAAAGGAGAGTAGGACTTCTTTTTTCTTTTTTATTCCTCTTGGTGTAGCCAGACATTCTGACTTCAGAACAAATGAGTATGTTCAATGGTGTACAGTAACTCTCGAGTCTGTTGCTTTGGACTAGCTAAGCCTGTCTGGCTCAGGCATCCAGCAGGGTGACCAACACACGGACAAAGGCCCAATCAGAAACAGAACATGCTGCCTTGCCCTCTCCTGCTACCCTCTGCCAGCAAAAAGACAGACCAGACGCACGGTGTTTGCAGTTAGTTGGCATCTTGGCTCTTCTGTGTCTGAAAACAAAAGAGATCGATCGAAGAGAACCACACCGATTTCCTCAAGGGGGCTTTTCTGGAGGAGAGAGTCCTCGGTTCTGTGTCCTAATCCTGTGTTCAATGGGCCCCACATCGGGGTTTTTCTTCTGGATCTGGTCAACCCACTGGAGATGAAGGAATTGCATCAGCTTCATAAACACAGTGAAAGGCTGGCTCTTGTCCAGGAAAGTCTATCCCAGGCCTGGCTACATGGCCTCAGGGCTTGGTGGCAGTTTGAAGAGTCTGGCTGCAGATATGAGTTTCCTTATGTGTCTCTCCTCTGTAATGCCGGCCTCCTGAAGGCAAGTGTGGGACAGAGAAGGCACTTGGCTCAGTGTGCTGAACCCTGCATCAGAAAGAATGCCGGTATACATGGGCAGGCCGATGGAAACGAGCCAATCTGACACAGACGCAACACATCCAGGAGAGAGGGGCTTTCTGCAGATTTCCGTGAGCCCACCACTTGGGATCTGGATAAATAAGGGAAGCATATCATGAAGACTGCACAGCTCACAGGTGACAATAAAATACGACACTGGTAAATTACTATCAGAAAATGGTAATGCCAAGAGATGTCAAAAATCAACATTAAGAATTCTAAAAAAAATCAAACAGATCTTCAATGGAGTATTCTAGAAGGGATCTGGAATTAGATCAAACCCCAGTTATGTGCCCAAGTCTCCAAGCTGTAAGCATTTGCATCTACTCTGTTCCTTTATTTTAGTATATGCTGTATTCTTAGATGAGAGATCTCTTAACTATGGTGACTTGCAGAGACAAACCTGTGTGACATTCTAAAAGGGATACATAATGGTAAGGTTTTATTAAGTGCATTCTCCACTATATTTTGATTTATATTAGCAACCAGAAAATTAAATATTTAAATTAATATAGTTATAAACAATTTAAATTACCATAATATCAAGAGTTGACTAGGACAAAGAAATGGACATTGAAACCTGACCACTAAGTACATAAAGGGCTATGCCTTGCAGAAAGAAAGATACAACATGTGAAAACCCTTAAAATTTTGTACAAATGTATATATGTGGAGGCCAGAGGTTAACCTGGGTGTTGTTCTTCAGAAGCTGCCCTATTTTTCTCTTTTTGAAACAGAGCCTCTCACATTTACCTGGAATTCACTGATTCAGCTAGGCCAAGCCCCAGGAATCCACCTGTCTCTACCTCTCCAGCACAGGGGTGACAAGTGTGGCCATGGTACCCAGCTTTCGCACATGGGTTCTGAAGACAGATCTTGGGTCGTCAGGCCTGTGCAGTAAGCACTTTACCAACCGAGCCATCTCTCCACCCCGATTTTGCATAATCTCGATGGAGCAAATCCCCATCAAAGACTATATCCTCAGGCATTATTTGGAAATCTGCAGAGATGTATTACCCAAGATGCTCTTCACTACATTATTTAAAATAAAAAGTTGGGAAAATATAAGTATTTCAACAATACATAATTGACAAGGCCACAGAATATTCACCTAGTAGAAAACCTTGAAATATTGCCAATAAAGAGTATTTGGCAGGGCTGGAGAGCTGGCTCAGTGGTGAAGAGCATTGGCTGCTCTTGTAGAGGACCCACATTAGAGTCCCAGCACCCACATGGTAGTAAACAACCATTTGTAACTCCAGTTCAGGGGATCCAACAAATCCTTCTGACCTCCACAGACATTGCACAACATGGGTGCATTTACACATATGCAAGCAATAAGACTCATACACATAAAATAAACAAGAGTATTTGAGTAAAACAGATTCATGATCTGATAAGTGAAAACAATCAGGTTTAAAACCTTTACATTTTCTATTATACTTCTGTACAGAGATGACTAGTTTGAAAATTCAGAAGTAAAATTTTTATATATTTTGGGCATATAGGATGTTAGGATGAATGCATGCGTTATGCAGTGGTTAAACTGAGCTAGTTAACATATGAGTTACTTAACATAGCTATTGCTTGTTTGAGAGAGAGAGAGAGAGAGAGAGAGAGATAGAGAGAGAGAGAGAGAGAATGAGGTCTATTGCGTTTGTAATTTCCAAGTACACAATACTCTATTGTCAACGTGGCTACCATATGCTATGCAGGACTTCTTAAATTTATTCCTCTTATTTAACTGAATTTTGTGTCTATTACATGGATTTTTAACAAGTATTCATAGTGTTGGGATATGGATGTTTTCCTGTTTCTTTCTAAAATTATATTTTAAAAACATTTTACTTATTATTTTTATTTAATGTGTATGAGTTTATATCCTGCTTGTTTATAAGTGCACTCATGTTGTTCAATGCCTGTGGAGGTCAGAAGAGGGTGTCAGATCCCCTGGATCTGGAATTATGGACAGCTGTTAGCTGCCATGTGGGTTCTGAGAATTGAACCTGGATCCTTTGAAAGAGAAGTCAACGCTCTTAAATGCTGAGCCATCTCTCCAGTCCCCTACAATTATATTTTTAAAAAAATGTCTTAGTCTGGGCATGATATCACAATGCTTGTAATTCTAGTATTCAAGAGGCTGAGTTGGGAGGATCAGAAATTGAAGGCTAGCCTGGACTACACAGTGATACCACGTCTCAAAAATCTAAGTAGACTGCTGGGCGTCATGGTGTCTGCCTTTAATTCCAGTATTCTAGAGGCAGAGGTAGGCATATCTTTGTGAGACTGAGGCCAGCCTGATCTACCTAGTGAATTCTAGGCTAGTTGTGGCTACAGGGTGACCTTGTCTCAAACAAACAGGAGACAACAAAACATACTGTAAGTAAATAAAATACAATTAAGGGCTGGCAATGTAGCTCAGCAGTAGAGTGCTTGTCTAGCATGCATAAGACCCTGAAAGAGAAATCAAAATCTAGGCTGACAACGTATTATTTTCTCCCCAGTGACTTTTCCTAGTGTTCTAACAGGCTTTTGACCCTTCAGCACTTGTCGGCCATCAGTCCCACTAAATGCACTGCAGAAAGCTGAGAGTCACCCAAAGCGTGGGCTGCTCACCGCCATGCGATGCTGCTTCCGAAGCAACTTCACTCGAATCTGGTCCATGTTGGTGGCAACTTCCCTCTCAGGCTGATCTAAGTCCTCTGCATATCTTTGCACCAGGGCTTCAGGAATCCCGCAACGGCCATGCTGCCAGGGAGAGGACAATGTGGCATGAAGCATAGAACAGATATTTTTTTTCTCTAAGGTACACCAAATATATGGTAGGGTAAGATTAGTTATTGGAAAATAATACTGAAAGTTTTAACTCAAAATGAATATAGGGGGGCTGGAGAGATGGCTCAGCAGTTAAGTGCACTGGCTGTTCTTGCATAGGACCAGAGTTCAGTTCCCAGCACCCACATGGCAGCTAATAACTCCACCCCAGAACTCCAGCTCCAGGGGATCCAAAGACTTTTCTGGTTTCTGTGGGAATTTTACACACATGGTACACTTACATCCATGCAAGCAAAACACTCATATATTTAAATAAACATAAATACATCAAAATGAATATATGCTTTTTATTACTGGGATGGGTATATGAAAGGGAATATATTTATCCCTTCATCTTCCAAGCTCTAAAGAAATGCTTGAAATATAAGATAACACAGTCCTGTATTTTTCAGGTCAACATCTTCACTTTATTTTACCTACAATTTTGCAAACTTCATTTCTTCAACGTTGTTGAAGATGGTCCTCCAAACTGCAAAAGGCCTAACCACTGCTCTACTGATACTGTTTACTCTTAATCTGTGAAGGTACCCCCATGTCACTTGGCCACATCCACTGGACACCTCTCCTGGATGTCCCTTCAAAGGGACATTCTCATGAAATACCAACGAGGGGAAAGGAAAAGGGGAATATGCTCTTCCAAAGCAGTCGTGACCATATCAATGGAACAGCAAGAACTCTCTGGAACATTACAACAGAGCACGCACTGTAAAGTATGGCCACTTCCATTGTCACTGACTTGTCTGAAAAGTCGCTTTGGTTCTTTTTCTCTTTTCAAATAAGAACTGATTATTATAGATCTAAATGCTTTGGGTGCTTGGGGGTTTTCCGTACCATCTTCTGCACCCCTGCTATGTACAGATAATTGTGTAATTTGCTGCATACATCTGAGCTGGGTTCTACAATGTTCAGTGTCTGCTCTTGCTCACTGTATGCTGCTGACAATCTATGGGGTAGATGAGGCTGGCCATTTTTTTTTAAACAAACTTAAAAATGTGTTTTTTTTATTTATTTCATGTGTATGCGTATTTTGCCTGTATGTGTGGAAGTGTACCACCTGGGTGCTATGCCTGTGAAGGCCAGAAGAAGGTGTCAGATCCCCTGGAAATGGAGTAATAGCTGTTCTTCCGGGAACTGAACCCAGGTCCTCTGCAAGAACAGCCAGTGCTCTTAACCTCTGGGCCATCATTCCAGTCCCAATGTGGCTATTTTAAATTAGTTGACATAAAGAAATGAACACATACAAGCTGCTGTATGGACCCTAGATTTGGGTCTCTTGCCCACTACTCCATCTTATTAGCAGTCTGTTCTGGTCCTGATTGTTCTCGCTACAAAGTACAGATGCCAAACATAATAACAAGCAAGTGCAAAAGGACAGACAACTATGACACTTCATGTACATTTAATCTGGAGGATTGTGCTCCCGACTCCCAGAGGCCACAGGTGAAGGATCACCCCACACTGTCTGCACTGGCCTTGTAGCCAAGGCCTTCCCCTTACCTGGCTCTCTGATGTGAGAAAAACAACTCAAGAGACCCTGAGGCCCAAGCCCAGGATACCTTATCGGAGTAGGGCTCCTCGGTGAGATCGATGCCCTCGGCGAGCAGCTTGTTCTCCGTGAGCATCTCTAGGTTGACACCTCGAACACAGGAGACCTTCCGGCTCAGCACCGGGCCCAGCTTCACACCATGCTCCTGCAGGCTGGTACTCTCGGGCAGCTCGGCCAGCCAGGGCGGAGGTCTTGTGCAGGGTGGACTGCTGGGCTCCGACCCTGGCAGAGGCCCAGGCTCCCGGGGTGAGGGGCAGTCGGAGGAGCTGGCAGGGCTGACGGGACTGGCAGGGATGGCCTTCTTCAGCGGCAGGCTGGGCACCTCGAGACCCGGGCCCAGGTGCAGGCCATTGGCCAGGCGCTCTCGGCTCTTCTTGGCGGGCACAGGTGGGGGCTGTGATGGATGTCTCACCTGCGTCCTGGCCTCGGGGACACTCCGTTCCACATTTACCCCTTCTTTGGTGCCCGCGGGGTGGTGGTCATGTCCTTTTTTGTGACCCTCAAGAGACGTCCTTGCCAAACTGGGTTTAACAGGAGGCTGAGCCTCAAAGTCTCTGGGCACACAAGAGGCCGCTGTGGGGTCATCGGAAAACCTCTTGCTTTGGGTCAGTAGCAGTGCATTGTCCGCAGCGGGATCTCGGCCCCGGGGCTGAGCCTTGACCGCACAGGCGGATGTTTTCTGTGGCACTTCCGGTACAATCTGAGGACAGGCGTCCCGCACCTCTGTAGGCACATCATTGCCAGCATCAGCCTCTCCTTGAAGGTCATCCAGGGAATGGGATCGGGGCCAAGTCTCCACCGGCTGAGGGCCCTCCAGGGTCTCACAGCTGCGACAGATGGAGACCGGGAGGCTCCTTCGGTTTTTACTCAGGCCAGTCACACAGGGCTCATCACAGTGCCCGGTAGGGTCTGGGGCTAGACCTCTGCCCAGCCTGCCCTCCTCGCCTTGCTTGCGCACCTCCACTGACTTCATCAGAGGCAGCGTGGGGTAGTTGCCTGGCTGACTCCTGTTCATAGACTTTAAGCTGGACTCGGTGGATGACTTAGCAGACAGAACTCCAGTTTTCTGAGTTTTGCCTGAAAGACAAAGCAACCACATTTTACAACCACATTTTAAATCAATCAAATTCATTGAGCACAAAGATGGGCTAGGGACTCTGATTCCTGTATCTCCTTGAATTACACTAAGGACACAAAACCATCACTTAGAACACTTGGTTGTTAGGGACCTATAATTAGTTTTGTAAAGAATCCTTAGTCTTGGGGTTGGAGAGATGGCTCAGCAGTTAAGAGCACTGGCTGCTCTTGCAGAGGATATGGGTTCGGGTCCCAGCACCGACATGGAGTCTAACAATGTTAGGTAACTCCAGTTCCTACGGATCCCACCACCTCTTCTGACCTCCCCTGGCATTGGAGGACAAGGGTGCACTTACATGTGGGCAATATACTCATATACATGAAAATACATAAAACATTAAAAATGCTGGGCTGTATGGGAATGGAATACGTTGTTTCCAGCATAAGAGAAAGTCAGGTTTAGTACCTACTCCCAGCTATACTCAATACAGATGGCTGACGATGAATGCCCTGTTTGGAAACTGTACCATGAGATTTCTGTTTGGTGAGTATAATTTCCTAAAGTCAAGGCTGAACTGATTTTTTTGGACAGGTTTTATAAATCGTGCCCATGAGGGGTGATTTCAAAACAAACAAAAACAACCAAAATTCAAATCACATCTTCCTTGAAGCTGTTCCACTTGAATAAATTTACCCAGAAATAACTGGCTAACATTGATACAGACCAGTAAACAGACAAAAGAATGTCCTTTGCCAGAGACCATCTATGAAGCACTTAACTTGCGTGGTTCTATCTAGCAAGGCAGCTGCCCTGGTTAAAATGAACTGTCAGACCCATAGCTGAACCATCAACCAGACAAGATAATCTACTTATTTGATAACTGTATATTTACTGTGGCTGCAACTGCTGCTACTTAATGAGCATTCCTGGGAATGTTTTGCAAATATGTAGGCACATGTGCATAGGCACAGGCAAGCTCATGCACATGCATGCACACATAGCAAGTATCCTTTGTTTCATTTTCAGTTAATAGTACATTTGTTGTGTATTTCGTAGCTGGTCTGATACCCAAAGAGAATAATCTAGATAATAGAATATATGAGCCAAGTGCTCCTATTACTCTAGAAAAGGAGGAATAAAAACATAAATCCCCATCAGGCTTGGAAAGTACAAAGAAATGGCTGGCTCTAAATTCTCAGTCTCTTGGAAGCTACTATGCTATTAATATAATTAAGGTTTTCTTCCTAATCTATTGTTTCAATAAACATTTTAAGTTCATTATTTTAACTTAGAACTCTGACTATCCCTATATAAGTAGTATTACCCTTTCAACATAAAAAACAGCAAGGAGAAATCAGACTCTGGACCAATCGGATAGGGAGGGCAAAGAAAGGCACTGAATACTCTCTACTCAATAAAGCAAACAGATACGTTCGGGCAAATGAATGACATTCTTTAACCTAAAATAGTCTCCATATGAAGGCTGTATAGATGAAGGGAAAAGAACAGAGAGAAAAGGCCATGGCTCTAATATTACAAATGGCTTAGCCATCATCAGCAACAAGAAAAATACATGCTTTCCATGATTTTACAGCTTACCAAGCTCAGTCTAATCTCAAACTGATAACATGAACTGTCTCACATTAAGCGTAACTGCAGACCCTAAGGCTGATGATGTATAGTAATAGACCAGTGGTCTCTTCAACTGGACTTTTTATTAAAAATGCCATTCTTTTGATAAGACACAAATTAGAACATGGACGATTTTGCATTCCGTGAAAGAGACCTGGTCAAATGACATATGTCCTCCTTTAGGAATAATTTGAAACCTCAAGCCTACTAAGACTTACAACAGCGACAGGCTAGGCCATATTTGCAGATTGTTATTTTGTAGATACATGGAGATATAGTTTACAGTTAGTACTGAATATACTGGCTAGATCCTATTTTTCATTGAGAGAAGAATGACTACAGCTAACAGGAAAAGGGGAAAGATATCTTCAGAGAACATGGCACATTAAAGCATAAATATCAGTTAAAGTAGAAAATTCTTAAACTTTGTTTAGTACACATCTTAGAAATACGTTTTCCTCTCTGCTTAACTCTTAATGTGCGAGTTAGTGTATCAATTTCAGATTTACAATTTGCTTCAGTTGGAAAGATTACCAAGTTCTCCTTGGAATCAAGGCAAGGTTTGCCGGCTTCTTAAACCAGTTCTTCAGCAGGTGGACCTGAATTCTTCTGAGCATTAACCCTTCGGTAGCACTATCTCTGTTTCTGGATTTATCAATCCAGATTAATGTTGGGATTGATTTACAGGACTGCTTAGGCTACAGAAAGGTTATTAACAGAAAAGAAAAGCCTTCCAAACTGACATGAGGATTTGCTGTTTGCTGACACTGAGGTTGTTCTGGGATCCTGGGTGGGTTTTACATCCCATTTTGACCAAGGCTATCTAAACATTGAGGATCAAATAATTCAGTATCTTCCCAAACTGATAGGACATTTGGAATGGGTGAGCTCATGGGTAAATTTTTAAGTTCCCAAAATGTTCATCAGAATCAAGACTACTGAGTGGAAAGCATGATGTCTGGGATGCAGAAGTGAAGGAGGAGTCACCCAATGGTTGGTAACTGGGAGCCAGCACCTCATGAGACCTGAACCCACATACTCACTGGCCTTATCTTAGAACTGGTTTGGGTACCCACAATGACTGCCCCGTACTACTTGTTTTTAACCATGATCCACAATTAGAAACACATTTTATAGTCAACACACATACCACACACACACACATACACACACACACACACACACACACACACACACACACTCCTGAAACAATAATACAACAGCACTAAGCCTTACCTTATGGAATGTGTTGATATTTTTCTATTGTGCCTTACAAAATTGTTATCCATGATTCACTAAATTGATTTCACAATCCACTAAAGAATCGGAACCTATCGTTTAAGATAAATTGCTTTACTAAACGCTAATAAACACCCCAGCACTAACTAGATGGAATTCCAATGGCAGCCAAGAGCTCTGGTATTTTCACTGAAGTCTTTAAGTGTTCAACAAATATTTAGGTCATGATGGTCATGAACACTTTACCACTATTTCTAACCTTAATATCATGAGAATTTTGGGGCCACAATAAGAAGCCAAAGAGTCACCCACTGTGACACTTTACCCTTTCTGCCACATTCTGCTTAAGACCCAGTTCTGTCTGAGACAGGTAGGCATTCAGAATTTCACACTGACTACTTCCCAACCGTTAGGAAAGGGAAGCAAGACATGTGGCCTTCCAGTCACCCTCTCTAGTGGTGATCACCTCTGGGATCAGGCGCAGCTGGAATGTTTACAACAGCACTGCTCCTGTGCCCCTGATAGATGGCCTACCTGGTAAATTGTCTTCCTTGTGGGCTGAATCATTCTCAACCCTGAAATGCTGGTGGTTACTATGTAAAGAAAAGGGCAGGGGAGACATACAACCTAAGGCTTTACAGCTACAGGTATTTTAGACAGAATTTATAAACTTTACACAGCAGCCAGGGGGGGAATAAACACAAAGGCTAACCGAGGACTAGCAGGGGAAAAGCAAGGAATGAAAAGAGGAGCTCTAGGTTCATCACAGTTCAAGAACGGAGACTTCAGAGATTCCTGGTAGGAGAAACTGTCAAGCTGGGGTCTGGCAATCTGCACCAGCATTTACCGTTTTCCAGGTTCTCGCTGCTTTCGTAGCATCCGGAGTCTCGGGGGGAGCATCCACTCGGGCCCTGGTTGTCCACCAGCAACTTCTCCTGGGACCCAGACTGGTCACTGTTACCTAGAGAAGGTCGATACATAGTGTGGAATCACAAGGGGCCACAGAGTCAGCCAGATCCTGATTTTATCCTTCTTAATTGACATGCATGTTTAAGTTGACCTTTGAGAAGAGGACAGATGACTTGAAAAATCACAAGATCAAAATGAGCTAGTGAAACCTGAACACTGCTCTTTCAAGTAAGGTAACTACCATATGAAAAGAAATTTGGGAAGAGAACGGAATATACTGACGTTTCTCTAGTTACCCTAACACAGGCAGACTGAAGCCTCTGAGGCGAGGAGACGTAATAATGTGGCACTGGAGAGGACACTTGTCCCTGCCGATTGATGGTGCTACCCATGAAAATCAGGGTGAGCAAGTCCTGCTTTCACAAGGTGGACAGGGTCAAGTGCTTTTCGGACATCTGGAAGGCATGGACTTCAATGTCCATTTTTTATTTATGTCCATTTTATTTATGTTACAAGTTGTCTAAATTTGGGAGTGTATATAAAAGTGTCCAATGAAATATGGCTTTATTAGCATTTGAGAACACTGTCAGCCTGTGCTAACAATCTGCTTCCTGTTGTCTCATCTCACCCAGAGGAAGACTGGTCAGAGGGAATAAATTCCTCCACTCAGGAGGGGCCGGGGCAAACCTTGTTGCTTGGAGTGTTCGAAGGTTTCCTTTCTTTTCACTCTTTTCCCTTATGTTGGGCCAGGATTTCCACTCCCTCCACGCAAAGCTGAGATGGAAGCTCAGGGCTCCCTCTGACTTGCAAACTGAGCAGCACATACTCTTAAGGTGTAAATGTAACGTCCCCAGTTGGAGTAACCATTTACACGAGAAGTGTCATTATTTATCGATTGATCCTCAATAGGGTTGAGGAAAAATATCAAGAGACAAGTCAGATCTCCTTACAGTAAATAACATAGAAAACCATATGAACCTTCAATTCCTAAGCAGCACGACTGTGTTTTCCAGAGAGAAGACATGGGGAGCTCTGTGTGGGACACTGAGGTTTCACACCAATCATCATTACATTATTATGTAAAGAAAGTGCTTGGTCACATAAAACAGAAACCAAGAGTACATTTTCTACATAAAATAGCTAGCTACAAAGACAAATGGCTTTAATTTATTTTCCTTTCTCTTTGCCTACCATCAGTCCACCCCAACCACACACACAAAGAAAAAAGAAATCAATAAGCCAGAAATATGATGCCTTTTCTTAAGGTCATCAAAATAAATACATGGGGAGATGGAGGGCTGCCATGCCACACATGGGTCAGCGGCGCCTACTGTCCCCTCTCTACTTCCTGTTTGTATTTCTTACAGGGAAAGCATTCTATAACATATGTGATGCCAGAGAGGGTGGCGGAACACAACCTTAAATTACAGTCCTAAGAGTGCTAATTATTAAACGATTAGTGAAAAATTAACAAATTAGCAGCACATGAGCAAATATGGCTCTCCTCCCTGCCTCAAACTGGAACATTCTACAGTGATGTTCTCATTCTGTGGAAGAGCCTGTGGATTTGGAGAGACCTCTGTTCTTGACTACCACACTATTTAGAAAGTTGATACTTGTAAATGAGGGCTTCAAGTTCTCCTCAGCTCCCCAAGGATGAGAAATCACGCCGCTGTCTTTGGGGCCAGTGGTTCAGTGTATGGGAACAGCAGAGCCAACTAACAGGGGTAAAACAGAACACACATTCCTTGATACTGTATGGAAGTGTATCCTGGGACTGCAATCTCACAAGACACTGTAGGGCACATTACAGAAAGAGAAGGAATCCCCACCCCCATGCCTGAGAACTGCATTCCAACTCAGAAAGTCTGAAAGCAAAGGGGCTAGGGTCACGGTCTTTACTGGGGGAAAATGAGGTAGGTGGCTCGTATGTGTGCTGCAGCATCCAGCCCATAACCTTCTCCTACGCTTATGAGCATCAGTGCCAATGTGGAAAAGACTAGAAAGAACATGAAGCAAGAACCATGGTGACTGTCACAGTCATCAGAGAGCAAAGGGCTCAAATCACATTCAGGCATGACTGGAACTTGGACCTGAAAGGACTCTACCTAGCCTAAAGCTCTCCCCTACTCCACCCACATGTGCACTTAAGTGAGTCCATGTACATGCGAACACGCCTCCAGGTAGAATATGCTAAGACACAATGAGATCCTCAGACATCAGAAGGAGCACGGCATAAGGGCACACGCCATTTTCTAGAGAGCAGTCACCTCAGGACGAACGGGAAGAAACAGGAGTCCTAGAGAGCAGCCCTTTCAAAAGGTGTCATTATTTCCCAAGAGAATAAGAACTAAAGGAAATATGGCAAAATGTGAACTTCAGTTGAGTTCAGGGAGCGCATATATACACATCTGTTTTATTGCTCGCTGTACTTCCTGCATACCTGAAGTCATTTCTAATTAAAATTCTCATGAAAATTTTTTTTTTTCTTCAGTGAGAGTAGCCCAGGCTGGCCTGGGACATTCAGCAATTTTCCTGTTGTGTTAATTTGATGCTTGTTCCATAGGAAATAACATAAGCTGAGATTACAGGTAGGAGCCCCCATGGCTGGCTTCAAATGAATGTTTTTACTGAGCTGCATGTGTAACAATGGTTAAGAGGGCAAACTTTTGCATATATGTGTTTTACCATAATTGAACACTTGCAAACAATTTAAAAGATGTTTTCATTTTTCGGACCCGAAAGAGTGTAAGGACAAGTGAGCTTATTTTTTTCTGACTGAAAGACTGTCTGAAGGCAAGGAAGCTCTTCCTCAGACCCTGGGGACACTGGGCAGGTCTGGCTTCCAAGTAATGCTGGATATATATTTTTTGCTTTCAGTGGATGTCTGAGCTAGAAAACCTCAAAATAGCCCTGCCTATCACCAAGGATCTCACTAGATCTCTGCATTTCTCCATGGAATACAAACTGTGTCTGACAGAAACCTATGATGCTTTCCCAAGACTTCCTGGAGGAAGTCTTTTTTAAACAGGTTGAATTTAACTGCATTTGATATAAAGTTTTATAACTCTAGGATGTATGGATGCAGTCTCTTGGCACTAATTAGTACTTCTGAGCTCCTGAAACCTTTGTTTGAAGATCACTAAAAGGAAATACTATTTTATGTATCAGAGAAATTCCAAACAAATTCTCTAGACCCCCAAATGGGATTTACAAAGAATCAAGAGTCCTTCTGAGCTTCCAAGGTAGCTTTAGGATGGATAAAGATTTTCTCTCCACAATTGTTCCTGTACAAATCTCAGGATATAAACCTAGGACAACAGGGCTGAGCCAATGTGCTATGTCAAACGAGTCTCAGATCCCTGCCTTACACTCAGGACTTAGCTTTGCTCTGACACTTAAATGACACGGGAAGTGTAATGGATAATGTATAGAAACCAGCTGTCCTCCACGATTGAGGAAGAACAAACGAGTTCTAATACAGAGCAGATGTGGTTCAGAAGAACAGATCGTTTAACATTAATTCATACTGATAGAGCGGGTCAGCCATACCAGTCACTATCCAGGTTGTTTATACACAAGCTGGCCAGACACCCTAGGGTATGTCTCTCAGGGGACTCCCAATACTACAGAGACCTGGTCATAATGCACCCTCCAGGCTGCCTGCTTACCTAGGGCAGCTATCACTCTGATGCTGTGATTAAAATGCTACGGCAAAAGCAGCTTAAGGGAGAAAGGCTGTATTCTGGGCTCCCAGTTTAAGGGTCATGTCTCTCATGGCAGGTAAGCTATGGTGGGGGAACCTGAGGCAACAGGTCACTCTGCATCCACAGGCAGAAGCAGAGAGAGGAGTGCCAGTTCTCAGCTCACTTTCCCCTTTCTTTTCAGCCCATGAACAGTACCACCCACAGAGAAGACACGTCTTTGCACCTCAGATAACCTAATCTATATAATCATTCATGGACATGCCCAGAGGATAGACTAATCTAGATAATCCCTCACAGGTACGTCAGGTGGCTTGTCTCCTAAGACAGTTTAGATGTTGTCAAGTCACAGCATTAACCATTATACCTCTATTCAGACCTGTATTTGACAGTATGTGCTCCCCTGTGTTATGAGTTAATTTAAAAATAAAACTTTAAGCAAAAGTGAATTTACTGACACATTTGCTTTCAATTCTCCTGAGTTTGATACATCCAGTAAATAAAGATGTTTCTTACCTTACAATAGGGTTCTGAGTATTACAGGCTAAAATATATTTAATGCCCCTACTTCACTGAATATTTAGCTCAGTAACCTGAAACACTTCAGAATGTTGGTTGTGGCCTATCATGATCTCCAGCTCACAACTACTGCCCAGCACTGTACGAGGGTGTCAGACTATATACTGTTAGCCTAGGAAAAGAGCAGGATTCAAAATCTGAAGTACGGTTTGAACTGATTGTGTATTTCTGTCCTGGCATCAGAAAGTCAAGAAAATTGTAAGCTGCAGGACCGTCTACAATATGTAATTTTCACCCCGTCATTAACCGTGGATTCGGTGTGTCTTTCAGCAGTATCTAAAATTCTGGAAGCAGGGCACTTCAAAGGAAATGTATTTGAATTCAAGAACTGGAAAGGACGTTGTCTTCACAATGAATAATTTTAAGAATATTTTTGATGTCAGATTGAAGAATAAAGAAGAAGATAAGCCTGGGTTAACAGCAACAGCGATGATGCATTCAAATGGACTACATAAAAACTGTGAGCTTCCTGTATTCTGCTCACAGGCTGTGAAAACAAGCTGTCATTATTTAACTTGGGAATTCCTGCTCCATGTACTCGGTGTTCAGAGACACATTTCCTTCTTTAATGGAAAGTGATGAACTTTACTTATTCACTAATAAACCTAGGAAGCCATTAACCATTAGCCGGGCGAGAGACTCCCAGGGGGCCAGTGATGCTTTCGCTCAGGGATCTCAATGATCCTCATGAAGGCTGCACATCCTAACAGCAGCAAGGTGGAGCCTACTTCAGAAAACCCTCAGTGCAGTTTTCTTCTTTGCCATATTAACAGGAATATTTGCACTGTGAAATTATTATGTCCTAGAATTATTTGGCATAATATAAGATTGACCTTGGCTTTGGAAAGAGCAAAGATCAATTAAGTGATTCCAGGGACCTAAGCACACGATTATGGCTTATGGGAGGCCTTCTGGTGGTAATAATAACAGCAACAACAACAACAATAATGTGGCTCATCTAGGAGTGAGAATTTCTGTGTGGGGTGGGGGGGTTCTTACTGTCATATTCCTGTAACAGTTCCACTGCTGTCAAGAGAACTGCTCTGTGCTCCGGATCCCTGATATTTAACTCATCCAAGTCTTCCTCCTCCAGGAGTTTGAAGGTGTCCAGGTCTTCATATCCATTGAACAGGAAGGTGGGCATGTGTTCCTATGAGACCAAGTCAGAAGATCAAGGTGAATCTATGGCCCAGTAGCCAAATGATGTAATCCAACAACTAGCTTTGGACCCTCAGCTCCTTTCCCATATTGCTTTATGCTACTCAGAAGATGAACATCACTTGTAATATATTCTGTGCCTCCCTGTCCTCCAGCTTAGTAGGTGGGGAGTGTGGGTTTACTAATTGTGGTTTAAAAAGATATCTATTGCCAACTGTGTCAGTTCCCACTTTCTGGCATTGCCATTGTGCCCTGGATATGAACTAATTCATTTACTACCACATAACCCACAGTAGAGACTCCTTTCTCATTTGTAGTGCTTAACGAAATCCAGCTTAGAAAGTCCTATGAATTTCTCAGGAGCAAGATGTTTTACAAGTTAAGAGACCAGAATCTAACTTCTAGATGCTGGGAATCATGGTGAGGGAGAAGTAAAGACAGCGGTTCATGGTCCTGTGGACTTGTAAGCAGTACACCTGGCTTTGTTACAGCCCTTCTGGTGGCAAATTGCGACCGAGGGCTTAGGCTATGACATTACTTTCAGTAGAAGTCAAAGGCAACATCAGAATATTGGTAACTGTCCTGGTAGAATATATGTATAGGATCCCTTACCATGTGACACTGATCACCCAAATGCCCTCCCGTGCTCAGTTTAGGAGGAGGAAAAAGCAACAAGAACAGTGTGTGACAAGAACAAGGGACTGACTTTCAGGTTGATCCGATCTAGGAGATCCTCCACAGATTTGGGCTGGGGTGGTCTTCCTTTCCGTCTCCTCCTGGTGGGGCGCTTGGGCTTTTCTTCGTCCTCATTTAGTACATCCACATAGATGAACTTGAATGTACCAACTTTGTTGTTCAACAGGCCCATCCAGGTACCCATGGGTGGTTTGCTGATTATATCAATAATGTCTCCTTTCTGTGGCCCAGGGAACAAAGATCTTTCCATTAGGTACATATCTAAGCACGAGCAGTGAGATTAGTAAGATGGGTGGGAAAAAGTTACAGAGTCAGAATTAGGGTCCCACAAGTTTCCTCCCCCCCTTGTTTCTTCCTTCCCTCCCTCTCTTCTTTCCTTCTTTTAAAATTATATGGATGTGGCATATGTACATGTTAGTGTGTGCACATGTTTAGGGGCCAGAGGCAGATACCCAACATCTTCCTCGACTGCTTCCCACCATATTTTTTCTAGACAGGGTCTCTCACTGAACTTGGAGTTCATCAAATGCCTGAACTAGCTGGCCAGTGAGCTCTAGGAATCCATCTGCCTGACTCTGAACCCCCAGAAATGGGCATAAGGACAAGTGGCACCAACATGCCTGGCTTTTATAGGGGTGCCGGGGACCTGAACTCAGGTCCTCATGCTTTGGCAGCAGGCACTTTCCTAACTGAACCATTTCTTCAGTCCCACAAGACATTATTGAGTGACTGATGCAGGACAGGACTGAGCTTGGCGGAGGCCAGACCAGCACTTCTGTCAGTGCTAGATGCCACATGGGTCCCATGTCACAACCTTCTGCAGCGCAGATGGGCCTGGGCTGTTGCCTCTGTGTTTAGCCAGCCTGCCTACCCTGGCTCTTCGAACACCCTCATGCTTCTGGAGAAAATCTTCTCACAAGTCACGCCAGGGAACCTCCTGCCCTGTGGCTACTTCCTATACTACGTCCAACTTTATCTTTATGCCCGACATAAACACCTCTGTACTCACAGAGAGCGCAGTAATCCCCCTTAGATGGAGAAAGCACAGAAGCTAGAATGAGAGGGACATGGCAGTTCTGGCACCGGGTCAAAGGGCAGGGCTGGGGGAGGAGGCAGTGGTGATAGAGAGCTAGCACACAGCATCACAGTCTTAACCACTGTCTGGTTCTATTTTGTCTTCACTACAAAGGAAATCAGCAGGGTCAGGTGGGGTCAAGGTGGCCAAAACATAGTCTAGTCTGTGTGATAAAGAGTCAGACATTCGATGGCTGGGAGGAAAGAAACTCTCTTAAAAAACAAAAGGGCCTGGGTTAGTCTTTCCAAGGGAAAGGCCCACCTTGAGCTTCAGTGAATCTGTGTCATAAGGACTGGGGGTGAAGTCAGTGTGCACCCGGGCGCGCCCACAGAATGGGCCCCGATAGGGCAGCTCCTCCTCATCACCATCTTCTGACTTGACACTTTCCCTGTTGCTGGTGGAAGAATCGGTGGTACTCACAGTCTGTCCACCTGTACATGGAGAACAGGAAGAATGGGGTAAATACAGACTTCTCATGTGGCAAAGCTGAAAGGTATTGGTAGTACACAAAGTACACAAAGGCCCAAGAAGGGGAGCTAAGGATCAAAGCCTTAAGTCAGGACCGGAGCAGGGCCACCTGTGTCCTCTGACTGCTATTCCTAACTGAGTTCCTAACCAGACAGGGGCCTCCCAGCACACTGGGAAGGAATCCTTGGGACATGAAGACTTATTGGTAAACGATACTGCAGAGTTAGACCTTGACCTTTGCCATTAGCATGAGGACTCCATTTGTACAGAACACTATTTCTCCCACGTCTTACAGAAGAGGAAACAGAGTTCAAGAAACATGCCCAAGAGTAAGAACTTAAAACGCTGGATTTAGACTTGTCTTCTCCCTTATTCTGTGGCCAACACCAAGCATTCTCAGCCCTGAAGAGCTGAACAGCGTATGCTAGAGGGACACTGAGGGTTCTCCTCCCTTCCTCAGGCCCCTTTTTCTCCCATTGCTGAACATCTTCCGAACAAATAGGACAATAAGACCAGACACGTAGCAGGTCTGGCCTTCTAATAAAACCCTAAGGGCAGGCACTTGGTCTTATCTTGAACTTGCCTCAACTTGATGCTCAAATGCCTGTCTGACTTCAACTCCAAAGGAGATCATCTACACTTATAAATTACTTACTCATCGAGCTCTGCCCACTCAAAGAACTCCGAAGGCTTTCTACGGATCCTCCAGCTTTGAGCTTGGGCTTGTCCATCTGTTCAGAATCTGGCTTAACCGAAACAGGGGAGCAAGGCATGCCATCAAGCCCCGAGTCCTGAAATGGTTTCAATAAAATCGAGTTTTAGGCATAGACAGGTGATTTTTCTGATTCTCAGCAATTTCATCCTCATCTCTGTCAACCAAATCAGTCTTTATAAATATACCAGGTCCTGTATATGATATTCTTATTCATAACCATATCATTGCTTACCTTTAGATCAGTAGCCCATAGTGTTGCTTATTATTACTAATTTTTTGGCATTTTTTTTGAGAGAGGGTTTCCCTGGAGCCCCAGCTGACCAGGAACTAGCTATGTAGACCAGGTTGTCCTTGATCTCACAGTGATCTGCGTGCCTCCTGAGTGTTGCGATTAAAGGCATGAACCATCACACTTGGCTACAGTACTATTTATTAAGTACCAAAAATTGTGTTCGAGCGCAAACATGTATTCTTAAGATTTGGGGGTCGGGGAGAGACGGACCTATCTACAATATCTACAATACAATATGGAAAAACAGCTAAAGGCTTAGGGACTTTTGCATACTCAAGAGTCTAGGAACAGGCTAGACTTCAAACGTAGGTCAAGTATAAGACACTGTAACATAACAACATTTAGAAACACAACCAGAGGGTATCTGATCAACTTTAAATGGAAAACATTTACACTGATTTAAAAAAAAAAAAAAAAGTATATTCCTCGGAAAACAACTGACCAGGTTGTTTTCATCTTTATAAATTATTGAAACTAAGTGACAACCAATTTAAGACCTAGATATAGAGAAAAATATTATTTAGTCTACAAAAAAGTTTACATACCCCAAATCATCCCTCTCCTACAGTAAGAGCCATTGCCATAGCTGCTGGGTGTTTAGCCACCAGGGGGCAGCAGCTGAGCAAAAATGTTTGCTTTCCCTGCTGGTTTTACTGGCTAGCTGGAGCAGCATTCCCCAAGAATGTAAGCAGACAGCCAGCTCATACGTGGGTATTTTAACAGGCTGTAAAACGAGTACCATAAAGGTGCCGGAAAAAAAGGTTTTGAAATGTGAAGGTCAAAATTATCTCAAGGCCCGTATCTCCAGGTGCCTTTATTCCTTTTATCCATGGTAATTAAAACAGAAACTAGACATGTTGCCAGTGATGATTAAAAAAAAAAAAAAAAAAAGATTCAGGGGTGAAGCATCAATTCTGTGATATCTTACTAATTACATGTAGTTACTGAGAGCATCTTCCTCCCCGACAACAAATGCCGATGATGACGAAATCTTATTAGCTAATAGCCAGGAAACATTTTCTAAAATTCCTCCTCAGACTTCTAGAACAATGTATTCTACTCCCGAAAAGTCTGCTGTCCAAGGCACTTTAAAGGATGCACCTAGTGATGGATATTTTGTAGCACTCGTTTCACAAAAGAAAATCCTCCCTCTGTTTAAACGCACACACTAAATTTATTCTTATGGCATTATTGATGTTTTTTCCCCCTTGGGATACAGATGGCAGACGGTGATGGTCAATCTTAATTGTCAGTCTGTGATGATTCAGAATCACCATGGAAAGAGACCTCTGTGCCTGTCTGTAAGGGGTTTTCTAGATTAGATTAACTGGGGGGGGGGGGAACCCCACCGTAAATGTGGGCGGCTCCACTCCGTGGGCTGAGGTAAGAAGGAGAAAGGGAGCAGAGCAGCATCTTTTTGTCTGCTTGCTGACTGTGGATGCAGTGTGACCAGCTGCCTCCAGCTTCGGGGCCAGCACCTGCCTGAACCCTTGAGCTGTGAGCAAAATAGATCCTTCCTTCCTTAAACTGCAATTGTTAGATATTTTATCTCAACAAGACACGTACCTAACACACAGAGTCTAGAGCTTATATTCCCAGAACTACGCATAGTGTCTGGACAGATCTACATGTTTAACAAATGTGTCTTGAATTGCATGTTTGTCTACATAAATTCAGCCTGAACTATAAGTGGGTTAACACCAAGGAACACACATAGCACCATTCAAAAGCCCAGACAGACCCCCCTCAGCAAGGACCAGGGTCTTTCAGGCGGGGACCACAGACCTGCTCAGAGACAGTGCTGCTGTATTTTTTAGACATTCTCTTCCTCATTGTCTCTTTCACTGATTTCACCTTCTTTCCAAGAGAGATGCGGGAGGCGGTAGGTGACTTGATTACTTCTTTGTACACAAAATCTCCTTCTTTACCCTGCAAAATAGAATATAAATACCATTAGTTCCAGAAGATAAAGGCTAGAAACAGGTTTCTTTCATTACTCAAACCATTAGTGTCCTAGGTCTTGGGGAAATATTAGCATTCCCCGAGATCTTCACATTTTTCTTCTGTTAACTCAAAGCTGCTGTTTATATTTTTGATTAGAAATTAAAACCTACTAAGAGGTATTTTGTTTATTTGTTTATATTGGGGCATGAGGTACTTTTTATTTTATTTAATCTCAGTACAGGCTTCCCCAATTATGGCTTTTTCCACCATTTTAAAACACTCAAGGGAACTGCATTTTATTAGTGAAGAGAGATTTACAGGAAGCAGTGTTCATGTGATCCCACCAGTGGGGGAGAAGGAGGGATCTTGCCACTGAATCACCCACAAGAACAGCACCAGACTGCATTTTTATCACTCTTAACGCTCAGTGTGGCCAACTCCTGAGACTGTATAAATTTCCTTGCCTGAGCAAGGTAGACTGTGGCCATCTACTCTGCATTGTAAAACAAACTTTCCCATCAAAGGGGAAGGAAAAAAAACCCTACTTTTTTGCTTTTAAAGATTGACAACATAAAATTATTGGTTTATGAATCAATAAAATTTGATATCCAAATAAAACAGCTTAAATCTTCCAGGAAATTCTTCAACACTTCATATTTCACAGATGTGTATTTTAGCGGACATGAGATCATAACAACTCTAAAGCATGAAATCTTCATTTTAGAGTTTCAGGGCAAAATACACAAGGGGCAAGCAAAACCACATAAAGCTCAGTACTCTGTTGGGGCCTGAACTCTTCAGAACTGAGGTTGCGTACTGCAGTAGGGGCCTGGCCCTTGCCCATGACTCCAAAGAATATCTGAGAAGACATTAATGAGGAGGAGTGGGGTGGGGTTGATTTTCTTTGACACTGAGAAAACTGGGCTTGTGTCAGAACACCCCACAGCAGAAAGACCTAGGCTAACCACAAGTCCTGGAGGCCTCCACATTGGGCCTACAATAAAACTGGCCACTGGTACCCAAATTACAGGGTTCCATTTAGTTGCACCATGTATGGTACGGGAACCTGTAATGAGTGTGAAGAGAAAATTCATGGACACAAATGACCAAGACCATAGAAGTCAAATTCATGTGGGTGTGTTACTTGAAGGACACTGGAAGCAAAGGCATTAAAGAACCGTTGCTTCGAGGAGATGGAGGCCACTGGTGGGTTTTGTTTTTTCCATGTGGAATAGTGGAGCATCTCTAGAATGGGTACAAGAGAGTCTCTTTTCAAACATGATTTGGAATCACTGAGCAAACTCAGTATCAGTGCTCCAAGATACTAAATAGCAAACTGTTGCCAACCACGTCACTTAAATCCAGACCAGTGCTCCCCTCTACTTACCACAGAGTCAGAATTATTACTGCCAACATGTAGAGAACGATTTGTCAGGTCAAATCCTCCGAAACTGCACGTCCTCTGTGGAAAAAGAGAGGGCAGGGTAGGAATAACCCAGTTACGCATATGTCATAGCCACATACAACCCAACACATGTCCCCTATGCAGAACATCTCTGAATCACAAATACATGTACAGGATGGAAATAGGAAACAAGAAATGAAGGGAAAACGTGTGACTCATGTCATAAGGAAACCTCACTCTGGGTTTTCACAGACCACTGGAACTTTGCCTACACCTTTGTCTAGAATCCCCTTAACATGCAAAAGCAACTATTCAAGGAGAAAAACAACCAACCAAAAGACCCTCCGAAGTTTAGTGCAGCAAGATTCCTTCTTAGCATAGAACTCTCCGTTCAGCCTCCCTTATTCTCAGTGATGCACAGCAGTCACAATAAAAGAATATCTCTTAGTTGTCTTGGGAGCCCTGCACTTGGCCACTGACAGCAAGCCTTTGCAAAAGACTTCTGTTTTGTTTAGTTTTATATTACTGAGGGAGAGAAAAGAGGTTATGTTTATACTAGTCTAATGAGGCCAAAAGGGTTACTCACTCACTGCTCCCCCATCCTGGCTAAAAATGCTGATAACTTTCCCATCTAACTGCTCAACTTAATAACTTAATGAATTATAACTCTTTTTTTTTTTTTCCTCACAGTGGATGGATAAAGTGAAGATATCACATTTACCTAGAAAGAAATAGGCTGACTGAGTGAGTGAATCTGACCACACTTTCTGGTTTCAGTAGGAAAAACACTGTTATAAAGATGGATGAAAGTTTTACTCTCCTTTAATTGGTTTCAAACTCTGTTAAATTGCCTGTATTTCAGTGATTTTGTGTTTCCAAAATTGTATCCAATTTCTCTAACAAAAATCACTCAATGCCCATTCTTGTGTCCTCTCCCACAAAACACACTAATTTTTGTTATAACTAATGTTTTTAAAGCAATTGGTAATAAGAAGTGAATAACATATCTGGGCTCTAATGCTCTCTGTTTCCAGCTTCTCAGAGAAACCCAAGAATAGTTAAAAAATGG
Source organism: Eospalax fontanierii (assembly GCA_035773235.1). Taxonomy (NCBI): domain Eukaryota; kingdom Metazoa; phylum Chordata; class Mammalia; order Rodentia; family Spalacidae; genus Eospalax; species Eospalax fontanierii. The sequence continues at coordinate 16,342,249 of CM069545.1, forward strand.
AAGAAATGGACAGAAAAGTACAATGCACATTATAGAAATCGCTTCTTTTAAATACACGTAGTTCAGACATATGCTAATGTACTGCATGGAGAAAGGAGAAGCAATTTGGGAGGAAAAAGACTCGACTATTGACACTGTACAAAGATAGATCCAAGCTCTGATTTTGCTACTTGCTTGTTGTGCTGACCACAGCTCAAGTACTAAAACTCTTTGAGCTTAGGATTCCGTATGGGTGAGCATCTACCCACACCATACACTTGACGACCTTAGTACAGTCCTGACATAAAGCAGGCACTATGGATATTAGTTTTTTCTCTTATATTCCATTATGGTTCTGCTGAGGGCTTGGACGCTGATCTGGACAACTATTATATTTCAGGTTAGGCTTAGTCAAGAACATGGAAATGAGGGGTTGGAACCCCACTCTGGGTTTTACAATCTTGGAGTATAACTGTAAACCCAGAGCACCCCAGGAACAGGCTGCATGGGGAGGAGGCATCTGTGATATACAGGAAGAAAAGGAAAGGAAGGCATTCGGAGTCATCTCCCTCTGAGGACCACAAGTTGTCCTTGACCTTCCCTGTTGCTCTTGCTTTCAATAATCACTTTTTAGTTGTTTTTCAGTGGGTTTTAGCTCAGTTTTAAACCAAATGTCAGCAGGTCATCCTTCTTTAGAGTCAGCTTAACTAGACCTGCATCTAGACTTTATAAAAAGAGACAGACCTCTTTATACCAAACCAATCACCAACTCACCTAACTGGGAAGAGATGTTATAGCCACATATCAAGGCAAAATTTTAACATTTAACTTTCCCTTTCTAGTTTCTGAGGTCAAATAAGTTTGCTCAGTTTTGCAAAGGCAGGGACTTTACTTCAGTTCCTTTCCCGTGACTCAGGCCTCACAGACACAGGATGGCGCCCAGATGCCTGTTCACTTTAGGGCTGTTGCACGTCCCTGCTTTAAATGACAACATCTCCTGCAACACTGGAGCCCAGCATGCTTTCTCTGATGCATATGAAATAACTCACAAGGAATTTATGTGGAAACTATGACTGCAATAAATTAGAAGCTTATTTAAGTTTTCATAGGCCTGCTGTATGCATTTATGCCTAAAATAAAGAGCTTAAGGAATGGGCTGGTTCCCATAATCATCAACTAAAACTTTTCCCAGTGACATCTTAAGACATCCAAAACTGATTCTTTTTCATCAATGGAGGGCAAGTAAGGAATAGTAATAAACACTACTTGGATAAATCGCCAACTTCTTTTAGTAAGGTCAAATGTTCTCAAAGCAGCGCTCCTTCAGAAGTGAAAACGGATTATGATGAGAATAATAAAGGAAGAAAAGAGCAATCTTTGAACTGCGCTGATCTAAATAAATGAATCATTAGTAAATATTTTTAGTCCATTCATCTCTTCTGCAGAAAATTATAAAAACATTTTCGATTGATGCTTGGGATGAGGAGAGTGAGTCGATGGGATGGGCATGCGGTTGAGAACATGTTTTGGGTAATTGAATTTAAAAAGGGACAAGATTCCAAAATGTCATGCATGTCTGTTTCTCCAAACAAAAATTGAATGAACAAAAAGTAAGACACGTGACTGTTCCCAGTGAGGACAAAGCATTACCATTTCCCTGAGGTTTCATCAAGCAAATATGGCATTTTGAAAGACAAAAAGATCAAGGTTGACAATTAAAGCAAACTGCATTTTGGGGTAAAATGAAAGAGATATGTGTGACAAGGTGAAAGGAAAAGAGCTTTGGGAATGAAAGAAAAAAACAGGTTAAGCCTGAATAAAAACAAAGTCCAGAGCTGAGGAGTAGCTCGAAGATAGGGCACTTACTTAGCAAGCATGAGGCCTTGGGTTTGAGTTCCAGTTCCAAAGCAGCAAAACTAAACAAGAACAAAAACCCACCCTACCCATCTCTTTCTATTGATAAAACACTTACTTTCTGATGAAAAATAAGAAAATTAAATGTTCTCTAACAATACAATTGTACTTACAAGGTCAGCTAGGTGCAAATTCCCAGTGTAGCACAGAACACATTATTTAGAAGGTATTAAACTGACCAGCACTATCTTAAGCTCATAGCATATTAAAAGAGTCCAGTTCAGGTGAAACCCAGGGGCAGAGATTACACAGCACCATCTTCAGTGAGAGGTGTTGCTACTGGGTCAGTGAAGAATTAAATGTTGGCTGGTAATGTTCATTAACAGAAATCTTAGAAATACAACTTCTTCAGAAATAGTCTGTTGACGTCAGGTTATCAATCTGGTAATAAATAACATGGGAGATGCTTAAGTAACTGAAACTGCTCACATTGGGTAAGCTGTAGCACTGGGTGAATTTGTAGCATTCCATGATTCAAACTCACAGAGGTAAGTCACCAATTAATAAAGGAGCATCTCTGTCATGTCAAGGGCAGGTCAAAAGGCAGATATACCGGGCTCAACTCTTCTGAAGCGTTAAAAAAAAAAGCTCGTTATCAAGTCTAGTGTCTAAGATCTGGAACTCAAAGACCAGAGGGTAAATGAATGAGTCAACACAGAGAATTTTGTTATTTCAAAACAAAAACAAACCAGTGAAAACAGTTGCCATGATGGAGAAAGAGCCAGAAGGAAAGTTTTCCCTACAGATTAATAGCATAAAAAATATTGCAAGGTCCTAAGAATGAGAAAAGATAAAAAATAAAATCTAGGACGGAAGTCAATGCATGTGGGAATATTTAGAAAACCCCAAAGCTAGGAAAGACCCAAAGATCCTCTGAGAACGGAGAAGGTCATTTGGGGGATGGCATTGGCTGGTCTGTCTTCATTTTCACAAAGGCAGAACTCGAGTGCATGAATTTAAATTACAGTTGTAGCGTGGGGAAGAACATCCTATTCATGAATGTGAGGGAACTCTGGGAAAAGCGACCGTGGAAGCGTATTCTTCTCTAAAGGTTCTTTCAGACCTTTCAAAGGGGCTCTGGGCCAGCAGCCCCGGGAGGATTAAGCAAGGTGCCAGAGCAGAGAGTGCCAGGTCCGCCTCGCTCTGTCCCCTTTTACATGGGCCATTGTGCAAGTTCCAAGTTAGGTGGGAATTCCGGGGGGAAAATATCTATACTCTCAAGTTCAAACAGTCATGCTCTAAAAGGAAAAACTGTACTAGGTCTCTCTGATCCTAGTTTTCAATTAAAATTGAAAAATATTTTATTATTCATAAGTAAGGACTTCACTTCTTTGCTGTACACACGAGTCTGTGGTAGCAGAGGATATTGACCAATGCCAATTTTGCCGTTTAAAAGGTAAGACTGTTGAACTGACTTAGGTAAAACAAAAGGGTTCTACTTTATCTTTTCCCTGTTTGATTTAAGAACGCCCTGACCAGGCCTACTAATAAATGTACTTGACAATGGTGAGGGCACATTTTCCATGAGCTTGCTCCTATCGTTTTAATTAACCGAAAAAGTAACCATCTATTTCTGGGTGAAATGTCTCTTCTGTTTTGAATCAGCTCTGAGGTCAAGTGATATGATGGCTGGGCATGAGGACAGCCACTCCTAGAAGCTAGCCAAACCCCACCCCTGTACCTTGGAAACTCCTGAGGATCGGGTTGAAGGTTTAGTTTCAATGGAAAAATCAATGGGCTTCAGTTGGAAAGGACAAAGAGCAAAGGCGGAACAAGGCCCCACCAGAGAAAAGGACTGTTGGAGATTCGAGGTGAAGAGGAATGGACAGACCCCAGAGAGATGAAAGATGAAAGGGAGGAAGCCAGCTTCACAGAAGGCCATAATGCTTGACTGCACTTCACGGAAATGACAAGGCCAATCTCACCACCATCCTGGTGACTCACAGACTTCTGGTGGATTCTCAAGAGAACCCTTTTAGTACAGCGGTCCACTGTGGCAGCCCACTTCCTTTTTGCCTCCTCATCCTCCTCCAGCAAGCACCGCCTCAGGTCCTGCTTCTCCGCCTTGCTCAGCGTCCTGTCTGAGGCAGGTCGCACGAGCTGGGTCAGGTTCAGGTGGCTGTAGAGGCTCCGCTCCACCACGTAGGTGATATTGAACTCGCTGACCGAGGTGCGCCCGCGCCCCCTTCTGCCTGGGAAGCCGCAGCCGCCCCCCTTGGGCTTCTGCCGGGGCAGCTGCAGGTCGCAGGTGGTGCCGTTCACTCCTTTTCTGGAGGGACGCTGGCAGAGAAAAGCTCTGGAACAGGAATAATTAGTATCCGTTTTCTTCAGGCGGATTTGCTTGCGGACACTCTGGACCTCCTCCAGGGACACCAGAAAGTGATGCCTACGCCGACGGCTGTCATAGAAGAAAACACCATCCGTACTTACCCCGTGGCTCAGGGACCCAAGACCTTTCTTCATCTCCCCCTCGGTGAGGGAGCGGGACACTTTCTGGGCCTTTTCTTCTTCTGGATAGGAAAAGAACGTCCCCATCTTCTTAGGGGGCTTAATCAGGCCCCGACTCTCTCCTTTGCTGAAGGTTTTGACCAATTTCCGGCCAGCTCCCCAGGTATCCAGGCTGCTAGATGATGGAGACGTGGTGAGAGAGTCTGTATCGTCTTCCGGAGGTTTCTCGGGAGAGCCATCGTAGAAAAATGGCTTCTTGTGTACCCCAGAGTAGAGGGCAGACCTTTCATCCAGGACTGGTGAATTCTCAAACACCTGCTCCTCCCCACCTGGAAGAAAGGCAAAACGTGTCTCCTGTGAGTGAGGACCCACAGACTATGTGTAGACAAGCTAGCACCAGGGAATGGAGTGCTCTCCTTGTATGGCCTTCTTCACAGACAAGGCTCACACTTCAAGGCGCATGTAACACAGAAGAACCCGTGCATAGGCTCCCAAAGCTTAATATTAAAAGTTCCGGATGCGCTGGGCCCAGCTGCTGGGGAGAGAGAGGATGGCAAATCCAAGGCCAGCCTAGGCAACTTAAGACTGTGTCTCAAAATAAAAATTATTTGGCATGACAGTTGATGCTCCTAACTCCAGCACTTGGGAAGTGGAGGGAGAAGGATCAGGAAGGAGTTCAAGGTCATCTTCTGCTAAATACAGAGTTCAAGGCCAGCCTGAGCTATGTAGGGGCTGGGGATATATCTCAGTGGTCAAGCACTTGACTGGCCTCTAGCCTGCATGAGGCTGAGGCTCTGTGTTTAATCCCTAGTACTAGTACTTGAAGAACTCTCTCCTTCCCCCAAAAAAGATTATCATGTCTAATTCTCCTTCAAAACAGCTTTGCAGAGCAATATCTTCTCTGACCTATTAAGAAATGCCATGCAAAATCAAGGCCCATCATTATCATGATATATGTTAGCATTTCAAGATAATTGCCTCCTTAGTTTGGTTTGTTAGTGTAGTCCTTAGAAGCTAGGATCAGTCTTCCCCCGCCCCCAAAAGGCCTTCCTTTATGTCAGCTCTACTGGCTTTTATAGCTGGACTGTGAAAAATGCCATGTGTCAGACAATGATTTTTTTTATTGGTACATATGCCATTTAAGTGATTAAATCTCCAAGAGAGTTTGGGTGGGGAAACAACGTAAAGGGTTATATTTGCAAATGTGATTGACAAATGGTCTCCAGTTGACTGGCCAAACACAAAAAGCTAGGGAACCAAGTGATCCCAGCCAGAAATTCCCATCCACCCAGGCCCAGAGGAAGAAGCAAGGGCATTTAAGGGCCTTGACACGCAAGCAGCTCTCTAAGTGTTCCACTTTGGCTCAAGGCTTCCAGGCCTTGAAGCCCTTTCTCTCAGGCCAGGTAGTGAGCCAAGCCCTCTGGAGCCCAGTAGAAAGGCCTGGATTTGCTGGCAGGAGAACCAAGCTTTTTTCTGCATGTGTTATGTGAACAGATGTGAGGATAGGAAGTAGGTCAGGCTGTGGGTGTAGTGATCCCAACTGGCTGTATCCCTTAATTATGAGGAAACACTGGAGACTTGCAGCTTTCCACCAGCTGAACAGCAGAGAGGAAAAAATACAAAGTTCCTTGGAACAAAAGGACGATACTGAACATATAAGCTGGGACAAAAGTGTCAATGAGTGGTCAACTGTCAGAGAAAAAGAGAGAGATGACAGAAATGGTCCTCAGTCCTAGAAGATTCTGAAAGTGGTCACCTTTCCTAATTGATGGGAATTACAAAAGAAAAGACTCCTGCTATGAAATCCTATCAGACTTTTCTTTCATGTCTGAAAATTAGAGGTAGGGAAGGGAGGAAGTGGGAAAGGAGATTGGAAAAAACTATGTCTAGTCCCAAGTTCACTGAAGAACGGTTTGAGGATCTTGCAAAGCAAGGCCCAGGGTCAGACAGGATTTGGCCAGACCACAGACAGTGCACAAATATTATGGATGCTTCCTGCTCCCTTCTCAAAACACCTGACTAACAGGTATGGAGTCCAATGGTACTTGCAATGTTCCAGGTAAACACAACTTTTACAGACAGGATGTTTTTTGCTTCCAGAAAGAAGCAACTGGGCTAAGACTCGGGTCCCAGTCTGGTGATAAGCAACCCGGCAATAAACTTCTGCATCAGAACAGTTGAACACAGCCTTTGTTAAATTAAGTCCAGGTGGCACAGGCATGCCAGAGGCCTTAACAATATAATCCTGAGGGGTTTTGAAGAGGCCTGGTGGACTTTCCAGAGCTATTCTAAGGATCTGCCACTCAGTAGTGGTCTGAACATCTTCTGCAGTGTGTTCAGGGTTGTCATCAGTAGTTCCAACACCTCTGTCACATGGGGGCCTGGAACTGGCTGGGAGGCACATGTTCGTGACATGTGTGGCCTTATTCTGTGTGTGACTCTGGAAAGGCAGTGGCTAGTAAGGCTTGGAGAGAAAAATGGGAAACGCTTCCAAAGAGGCTGTGTCAGCCTTTGTGAGCAGGCCGGTATAGAGTGTGCTGTACTGTCCACATCTGATTGGTAGCTTGAACACCAGCCCTGACCTGGGCTCCATAACAACGACCTTTATCTTAATGCAAGTGAGACCAGAATGCTGAAGGAAAGTTCTGTACTCTACCCCTGGTTCTGCCCTCACCAGCTCCATCACTCTGGGCAATTACTTCTCTCTCTGAGCCGCATCAGTAATAACACCTACCTATCTTTATATAATACCCAACAAGGTTATCGTGAAGGTCAATAAAGAGAGACATACAAGGTATGGCATCACACAAAAGCTGATAATTCTGTATTGGCTTAGATGAGTCAGTGCACTATGCGGGAGGAGTGTAACATCTAGGGATAAGACACAGAAATGGGCACAAACATGGCCTGGGTTACACTATCCCAGGGTTGCTATGTCAGGGTATGAACTGGAAAGTCAAGGTAGGAAGGAAGAGAAGGTGAAGCACTCTAACTTTACTAGCTCTTATATGGAGGCAGGTGGCCTGGGATGAATTCTGGCAGGGTGACCTTGAGGAAATTACTTAGCTTCTTATCTCAGTTTCCTTATTTATGAAATGAGGATAAGTGCCTGTCTCTGGTGGGTATTCTAGTGATGGCATATTAAAAGGGAACATAAATTCTCAAGTGTGTAGGAAAAGCACCTAGCATGCAGAATGCATCTCAATAGGATTATTCTTCACCTTAGTACAGGCACAGACATGCAGGAAATCAGTGACACGATCAAATCTTTCTAAATCCAAGGGCACAGCGGAAGAGGAGCCAGCCTCACAGCAGAGGCAGTCTGCCCCTCCTCCCAGTAGGAAACTCAAGCTACAGGATAGAGGCAGTTCCAGGCTAGGAAGATGCTGAGGGGGGAAGCTCAGAGTAGACACCCTGAGTTATACACACACCTGGAACCTCTCCTGGTGATACAAACACGCTAGTCAATAAGCTTAAGCTCCTCAACTCATCAGACACTGGACTGTGACTCGAGCTCTGTCAGCCTGCCTTCATCTGTGAGGCCCAGACCATACTCAGATGAATTTACACTCAGAAGTCTATAAGGTGATTACTTTTTACCTTTAAATCTTTGGTGTGTTTTTGCCACCTTTTTTCCAACAAGGTCTCTCAGACATGGTCGAACTGATTGATATATTCTGAAAATTAGGATATTTCAGTTCGTATAAAATGCATATAAGTGCCAAAGCTGTCTCAAGACACTTGACTATCATGGGTGAAGGGCCCACTGGGTGATGGGTTAGGTATAGGACTCCTCACTCAGTCCAGCTCACTGATGGATAAAATCTAGCATTCTGTTTGTCATAGCTGAGACTGATTTTGCACCTGCGAAAGCATGAGGTTTGCTTTACAATGTGCCCTCAGGGTTGAAAGCTGGTGATTCCATGGGGTTCTCTACAACTGACTTTCTGTTCACATTTCAGTAAGATATGCCATCATACGGGGAAACCACAGTATATTCTGCACAGTGGAAAACTATGGCAGGCAGGTACTAGAACATCTAAACATGAATCAACATCACATTCAAGTTCAAGTAGAATTACCACACTAATACACATTCAAATACAACCCCCGATTTGAAGGCAACTCCACGTTTATGAAGTTACCCATTGAGCTGATTTTTCTTAGCACCCTCCTTTCTCTTTTCACTCCCTCTTCCTCCACAGCTGCCTCATCACCTTTAATGCTATACTAAAAACTTAAACCAATAAATAACAATAAACAAAATTAGAAAGTATCAATAATAAGCCCCTATCTTTACAAATAATGGGAAACTGCATTTCCTGTGTACAGCTTGGATTTAGTTATAAAGAACAAATAGGCTCTATAACAATAATTTTAAAACCTGGATGTTAAAATTTTGAAATTCCTTATATCATACACGTGATATTTAAATAAGTAATACATTTTTTAATGAAAGCATTCCAATAGTTTTCCAATTCCCTTACTATCATTTTATAAACAGGAAAATCTTATGTTAAGGACAGGTTTGAGACAGAGTCTTAGCACGTAACCCAGGCTGGCCTCAGCCACAGGAGTGCTGGAATTATAGGCCATATAGGTGTATACCACTACACCCACCAATCTTAATGCTTTATTTGATCTTTCTTGGGAGAATTTCACAAGATGTTGCAAATGCATATAACTATATATGGAAATTAATAAGGTCAAGATTTAAATTGTCATAATCATAATGCAAAGGCTACTTTACTCATTCCAATAATTGCCAGCTGATGGATGACTCTGATGACATTATTGTTTCATCTTTCCAGCCAGCAATACAGCTCTAAAACATCCCCTTAGAATTGAAGGTCCTTAAAGCCTCTTTCGAATTGAGACTTGAAGTTGTTTACTAGAAGAACGACTCATCCCTAAGGCTTTGAAGGGATATTAAATGCCTTGATTGTCAGATGGTTTTGGGAGATGGATGCACTGTGTATCAAATTTGCACACAATCCACTGCATTAAAACTCAGTCCTCCTCGAAGAGAGGCTTATGCCGAGAAGTTATAAGGTTTATAGAACGTACTGCAAGCTCATAATTAAAGCGGCACCACACCTTGAGACTTCATCATGAGATCCTAGCCATTTCCTATCTCTGTCACTTTTGAATCACTAAGTGCCTGAAGTGCTTGACACTAGGATCCTTCATCTCGTAGCACGCTGAGCGTCACCCTGTTGGCACACAGACAGCTCTGCGGGCCCTAGCCAGAACTCCATCCATTTCCCACTTGAAATCATCTTCTGTTTCTACTGGAAAACTAACTCTGAGTGATTTCTTGTGGAAGAACAGGGCAGGGTTTGCTTTTACTATATTTCATTTTATTTTCTTTTTTACCTTCGGTGCTGGGCTTTTTCATTTCTTCCACCCTAATTAGTTTCTTTCTGACTCTTCGAGTGGAGTTTACCAGCTTGTGTAACCTCTTAAACTTCACCGACTCCTCGGTCTCATCATCCGATTGTTCTCTTGACTGGCAAAGAAAGAGAGGAACAGTTAATCAGATAATTGCCCCAGAGCCTTGCCATCCCAGCTGGCACAGCTGGCTTCTCTACCAGTCCAAACATCCACAGTTCTGCTGCAAAACCTGGGACCTCAACAAATTTATCCAACAGGTTTACAAAGCCCTACATACCATCGGACGATCTAACTCAGCAGAGAATTACACTCATATAGGGGTAATTACACACATCCTGGCCCTTCATTACCACGCTGCTGTCCACCTCATCATACTGCTGGCCTTGTTTCTTTTAAGCCAACTCGGGCAGGACTTTCTCCCCAGGCTGGCCCTGTAATTCCAGTTATGCTGCTGTGGTTTGGGTCAGGCTCTCCTCTGTCTGGCCCATCAGGACTTGCTATTGAACGTGGTCATCAACCACTTCTCCAAACCAAAATTTTGTTGACTTTTTCCAGTCCCCCCCTTCCCCAAATCAAAACCAGCAGGCAGAAGGGGAAGCCATGTGGCCCTGCCCCCACCCCAACAAAAGCCTTCTCCTTTCCTATTTGTTGGAACTGCCGGGCACATCACAGCCATCCCTTCCGCCTCCCCCAGCTCCTTCTGAGGGCTCACAGGCGAGGCTGAGGACAGCTCACATTCCTCCCGAGGAGACAAGGGAAAAAGCTGACCTTTACAGCCATACAGTACAGTCCATATTCCCCAGCAGCCCATTCCATTTTGTAGCAATTCAAGTGTGCTCTGGCCCAGCTGTTTTCCCTCAAGTATCAAACATTACAGAGGGGAAAAAAAATTCTCTCTCCACAGCAGTGACCCAGGCTAAAAACAATCCTTTCCTTGTGAACAAAATGAGGACTTCGTTTCCAAGTCGACTTCAGCATTCAGTATGCAGCTTCCTCTGCTGTATCTGTTCAAAATGCGGAAAAGCAAAAGAAGTTTCCCACTGGACCAGTGTGCTGCTTGCTCGACCAGCTGGGTGCTTGGGCCTTCTGGGAGCACAGCGCCCGGCACACCCTGTGCAGCCGATGAGCAGCCTTAGCTTAATCCCACACATCCTGACAACTGCATTCCCTCATGAACTCAAAGCAGCTTGCAGGGAGAGATGACTCAAGTCCCCCCCCCCCCCGAAACAAAACAAAAACAAACCACATCTCAGAATGCGAGACTAATATGGAGACTTTCCCCAAGAAAGACTCTCCTTAATCCCAATTTTATAGGCAATAAAATAGGTAAGAAAGAGTTAGCAGAGAAACAGCTCAAAGTTAGAGTGGTGAAGACCATACAGAGAGATTACTTAGGCATCAAATGGTGCATGTTGTGAGAGACCAAATATTTTCTTAGGGTGATGGTAATCTCTTCTGGATAAACTTAACCCATTCTCTGGACACCTCCTTACCCTGGAGTTCAGAGCATGGAGCCATTGAACTTTTTTCCTTTCTGAGGATCTCCAAACAATTTACCCACTGATGCTTAATTAGTATAAAACTCTGAGCAAATCATCAGGATGGAGTATTCCTCAGTCTTCCCATCTGTGAAGTGTATCAATATCTGTGTTCAATTTCTCTAAAATTCCGGGATAAAATACTGCGTGCAGGTCTCTACTGGACCCTCCCACCCCACTACAGGGAAGAGGAAAGTTATGTTAGACAGTTACACTTTGTGTATTTTGTTAAAAGGTGCAAGGTAAAACACTGAAATGAAACAGTAAGTTTAGCTCCAAATATTTAATAGTACTGCCTCGCATAATTTCACTTTTACTTGGTTGAATCGATGATGTGTAATGAAAGGAAATGGTTATAGTGGCCAACCAGAGGCATGAGAACTTGATTAACGCTCATTCAGGATAATAGGTACCTGAATACTCCAAGTACACTGAATTTATGCAAATGTTTAAAAACACCAAGTCTTTCCATTGCTGTTCAAGTGGTAGCACTTCAAACAGAATTAACCTTAGATGATACAAAATGTCTGCATTACCCAATTAAAAAAAAAAAAAACTCAAGATATATCTATGTAAAACCTTGACATTATAAATTCTGGAGTCAAGTGAAAATTTAAAAAAACACTGATTGTGTGTACTGAAGAGATAAAAAGCGGGACCATAGAACAAAAACGACCAATGTGTATATGCTCCATACCTAGCTAGCTGGTTGTAGTTCTTGGTAGTGCTGTTGGGGTGGAGGGGCATGTGAGGAAGTAAACAGAAATGAATATAGAAATTAGTAATACGAAAATATTATTTGACAGAAATACAAATCATCTGTAGGAAAGGTTACACTGGAGTGAATTTGCCAGGAAGAAATGAAAACAGTCACATCAGGACCTCAGACTGAAAGCCAAGGTTCCTGCACAGTCCAGATTCTCTATGGTGAAAAATGACATATTCCAGGTACTCTTTTAATTGCTTCCACATGTCCTAGCTACTTTTTGAGGAACACAAGCTCTTGAGAACTTTGAATTGATGGTATTTCTATTTTTTCTAAGACAATGGAGATCCTGGAGGTGTCTGCAACTGACAAATTGTAAACCATGGCAACCAAGAACTTGCTTTGTGGCATCCTGCTTTGAACCCTAGACAGATTTGATGAGGCATGATTTATATGAGGCAAAATCTAAGATAAAACTGAAGCCATTCAAGACATGAATGTACATATTATGTATGTTTATATGTATATGTTTTTTTTTAAATAAAAAGACTCTTTCTAGAGTCAGTCTAGGAGTTACTTGAGTTCCACAGAGAATCTTCAAAACACCTTTTATTGATTGGGAGTGTGACATACTAACCTTTAAGAAATTCTCTACAGCTATTTTAACATAAAGATATTGTCAGTAACTTCATTTCTTATAAACTGGGTAATAAATTTACCATTTCTCTTTCAAATAACCATATTGTACTTCCTAAATGTTAAAAATAATATTAAAATATGTATCACATCTTTTTATTCAGAAAGCTGGCTACCAGGGAAAGGAGTTTGAGAATTTTAAGAATTAAGAACTGTAAAAATATGTGTACATAACTTTTAAAATAAATATTTTATTTTTTGAGACAGGGTCTTCATAAGTAGGAAATAAATATTATAAACATCTTAAAAGAAAATTTCCTACCTGAAGGTTTGTAGATTGTAGAATATGGAGGATTTCTACATTGTACGTAAATGAGTATAAGAAATATACTCATAACTAACATGAGTTTCACAGAAACAAAAGCAAAAACATAAAAGCATATGTTCACGCATATTCAAACACAAGATGGTGATGGTACTGCCTAATGACCTTGTCCCTGGCATCCCTGACTCAGAGTTTATTAAAATTTATTGAAGTAAAGTTTAGTATGATCATCCGACAAACAAGAAGCCTGAACTCTAGCAGCTATATATGCCCCTATCCTAAACCCTCCAGAGCAAAAGGCAACTTAACTCACCAAAAGATGTGGAAAAGTGCCTTTGCAATGTTGTAAATAGAAACATTGGATTTCCAGGCTCTTTGCTGCAGAATTTTCCACCAGAAAGTCCATATGGCTCAACTTTTAATTACTTTGGCTAATACTATATGTAGTAATTCTGTGGTGAATGCTTAAGTGTTTCATTTCTGGTTTCCATAGCAACATTACATCAGATTGCAGACAGCTGGCTCCACAGTTTTAAACCATAACAAATTGGCCAAGCCAAGGCACAAAATATAGCTGCTTTAAAGAGATAGCAGAGCACTCTGCTGCTAGGCGCTGAATGGGGAGCCTATGGGGCCACTTGGCATGGGCAGGAGGGTGGAGCCTCCTTCTTCCCCAGCTTCTTTGGAACAAGTGCATCCTTGACACATCTGTGATGTTCTAATGGGAAAGCCACGGAGCCAGTGTGGAGAATTTTTTATAACACAGCTATATGCAGGATGATCGGAAAAAGGAAACAAAATTAATCACATCTGTAAATAGGAAGATTTGTGTGCTGGCACACACTTCAACCATCCCTCACTCCTCAGTGTAAAGCCTGTCACTGCTGCCGAAACAAACAATTCCTACAACGATGATGTGCAGAATAAACGGTTCTAAAAACCTACTGGCACAGTAGCAAGCAATGTTGGGGACTGAAGATTAACCTATACTTCCAAGGAGCAACCAGACCTTCTAGGGGATCCACCCAAGACCATCCTGAGCATGGGATTACAGCTGAGTTCTTGGCAGAATCACTAGTTCAGCTTGCTTCCCCAGCTCCAAACCCGTGACACGTTGTCACAGTTAATAATCAAAACAACCAGACTACGTCACCATAGCTCCCCCAGTGCCTTACAACATCATAAAATACATAAACGTTTCTCAGCAGTAGTTTTCAATTAATTGCAAATATATTTGCTTAGAAAGTCACACAACAGTTTCTTTTGAATCTAGCACATAAGAAGACATACATGCTTTAGTTTCCTAGCCCATCCTGCCACACTATTAATCTTAAAAGTACCAGGATGAAGCCAATCAATTGGAGACTTATGAAAAGCAATGCAGGATACCATCTGGATTTAAGTCTTTCACACAGAGTAAGCACAACTCACAACGAAGTATCAACCCATGCACACTCGATTTCTCAAAATAATACTTAGTAGTCTCCAAAAGTTATGCATGGTGACTGGGTGAACCCGCAGGCATTCAAGAATGCTCAGGGATAGAAGGAACTAATCAGAAGAAGGACAACTCTAGAGGAATCAAAGAAAGATGCATCCTAGGCGGGAGCAAGCAGAAAGCTTCTCCTCAAGCAAACAGAAAAGTTTTCTTTCCACATAAAATGCATCCATTCATCAACTTACCGGCTTCGGCATTTAGCAGGCGTAAAGGGCAGCTTTGCGAAGGTCTGGAAGGCACCCCCAACCCCTCCCCACTTGGAGGAAGTCTCACTCTTGATCCGATAGCCCTGCGATCTCCAGGTCAGGACCAGGCACTGCTACGAACATGTTCTCTGCAGTTACATGACCGGGCAGGCTCTCCCCGTCACAGCCCAACATCCGAAGAAGAGCGTCAAGACACTGACTGGATTCAATTAGCCTCTCTCTGCCTGCTGCCTGATTCCCCAGTCGCTTGCTAACTGCATAACTTGTAAGAAAGGCATAAGTCATCAGCTCTAAGCAAATCTCCTATTCACCACAAAGAAAAAAGGGAGTGTTGTGCATAGCCAACAATCCCTGTTTTCACTGAGGAAGGCTCTCTGACCTCCTGCTGGCCTCCAGTTCCTTAATTACTGTCTATGGAATTCCAGAGAAAGAAAGAAAGAACGCGAGACTCTGAGCAAATCTGGGACAGAGGACTAGCCCTTCAGAGTGACTGAACTTTAAAACAGATCACTTTGGCAGAGAGGCTTCCAAACTTGCCTGAAGGGAGTGGTCTCCATTGAAAATAGACACCTTCCAGGGGCTATTTTTGAAATTACCGAATTAAAGCTTATGATTTTGGTTTTTTCCCCAAGTTGTCACTTTCTCTCTCTCCCCTCCTGTTTTCTATTTTAACTGCCAGAGTAAATGTAGGTTATTTCCCCTTCCCTGAGACTTCTAAAACTGTCTTCCCAAATTGTTTCAAAAAATCATTTCAGGGCAGCTGAGTTCTTGCGCATTCTAGAACTGCAAACCCCCAGACTATGTCATGAGATGATTGTTTTATTTTCTCAGGGGTCTCTGGGGAGCACCAGGCACATGCTGTTATATAAAGAGAACATTGCCTGAACAAGACAGAACTGAAACCCCATATAAAGTCTCCATGACGTGAGCTGCAAGTCATGTCTGTCTTTTCACAGCTAACTTCACTCCGTTAAGTCATTCATCCCCCGTGTGGCTTGCACTGTGCACTCCTTGCTGTCTCTTCCATTGTGTGGGTCTTTATATATAAGGAACTCTTTGTAGGATGCCATACAACAAATAGCATACCTGGCTGCCCCAAACTCATGAACGGAAGCCAATTCCTGTCTCTCCTTAAAATAGCAGAGGGTTATAATTAGAGGAAGTCCAGAGGTTACTTAAACATAAGATAAAGAATTGGGACTCAAAGCTCTCAAAGTAAAGGTCATGTTTTGCCAAGCAGAGCCTCATTATATTACGTAGCAGACAGAACTTCTTCCCTGTCCTGGGCCCCCTTGGGCTCTTCTTTCCTACCACCAGCATATTCTCTCTCTCTCTCTCTCTCTCTCTCTCTCTCTCTCTCTCTCTCTCTCTCTCTCTCTCTCTCTCTTTCAGCTAGACATGCATCAACTCGTGCTCCGCAGTCTGTTGTCCTTAAAAGGAAGTCGACGCTTCTTTCTCACACAAGGGTTCCCCATATCATAAAAGGACTTTCTCCTTCACTCTGGAGTTACACGAACTCTCCCACTGGTGCCTCAGGGCCACACACACCACAAACCATGGCAGGTGCTTCTTGGATGTTGTACTACCAGCTCTGGCACTTAACAGACACTCATCATTCCTACATACCATGAAGTATTTAGAGGTATGATCCCATTTCTCAGATAGAAAGGGCTGAGTCCCAGCATGGAACCTTATGGACGTGCTCCTGTCATCCTCTCTATCTGAGGAAAGAACTTTACCTATGGACTCAGAACAGGCTGGTTTTCACTTCCAAGTCCTTCATCAAGTGATCTGATCTTAGCAGGTGGTTCTAGGGTTCCTGCATGTAAGTTTGGTTTGATGACATTTATCTTACAGTGCTGCTGTGTTAAAACACTGCATTCCTGGAGTTTGGCAGTATTCGTTACCTCTGCAATCTTCTGTTTGTTACTGTCTGGAGTTCAGTCAGAGCCCATTTTGTTCTTACAAACTGCTCTTTTAGGTGCTGTGGACAAAAGGCCAAAGAGCTAGTCACATGGTGACATTTGGGCTGGATGGCACAGGGTGCTTGGGAGGCAGAGAAGCCTGGGTGAGCTCAATAGGTGTAAGGGCTCTGGGATTCAGCAGATGTGTGCTTGGATCCCCCTTTATGTCACCTGGGAAGAGCTTGTGCCTTAGATATGTTTGTTAACTTCTCTTATCTCTAAAACAGGCAGTGAGAAACTCATACTGATCATAGGAGGATGGATGGATTCCTTAGTGTATAGCCTGGTACCCGGCAGGAGGAAAGCCCAGGATCAGCAGGACATGTGCTTAGCCCAGACTGAGGAGGGTGGAAGGAAGATGCAGCTCTGACTTTTCTGTTGCCACTCACCCATGGCCTCCTCCTCGGAACCTTCTAAGGTAGAAGGGTAAGAAAGCTACATCATAAATCCCTTTCATGCCCCTACCTCTCAAAGGACAAGCCACATACTGCAACAGCTAATGTTGGGCTTTGTGTTGGGGACTCAACATGGATGTGTCTTTGAGAAGATAGGATGCTCTGGAGGGTCAGGGACCTGCTCTTCTCTCCTGTCCTGTATTCATGGTGCCTGCTCACAGCAAGCCCTCAATAAATACTTATGTAGTCAACAGGAACGAAGATGTTTAGACTCCTCAGTCCCATAGCTCCTAGCCCTTACAATGCAAAGGAACAAACATTTGAAGACCAGATTGGGCTAGAATGATCAGAGGATGTTTCTGATAGTGGAAAGAGAGTGTAGAGTATTGTTCTCTCAAAAGCAGATGTGAAGTTACCCACCTAACAGCAGGTAGACAGATTTGCTTCAATTTACAGATCTGAACATGTGAATCCTATGCTGAGGACCTGAGTGTCAGGTCCCCAGGACAAGGTACAAAGGACACATAGCTGTGTGATCAGCCCCCTTCCCTCACTCCCGGTTCTGAGTGCGCTCTGCCCCCATTCACGTACTCTGTGGAAAGAGGCTGCCAAGGCAGCGGCCTCTCACCCCACATCTCCTCACAGCAGCTCAAATGGTTCATATTCTTGGACATCCATCCACACATATCGCTGTACTTGCCGGCACCTCTGGTGAGGATAGCTCTGTCCATCGGATCTGGAAGGCCTGCCTGGCCTTATACTTTACTCCTTTAGCCAATATGGAGACATAGCGACCTAGGTAAACTCCACCCAAAGTCTTATAATACACACCATCATTACTGTATTATCTGGTCCCTCACTGAACGTTGCAGTGATAATGAGCCTGGTCACAGTCACTTCTGTATCTACATTTTAGCAACATGAATTATCTATTTCTATCTATGTTATTAACTATTAAAACCTTGCAAAATTCAAAAATATGCAAAGGGAAAAATGACCTGTATTGAACGCCCACTCCCAAAAGAATTGGTATCTCACTGTGGTTTATGTCTACCAACTCTCTCTCTTACACACACACACACACACACACACACACACACTGCGTACGCAATTATTTCTTCTTTTTAAAATTCTTAGCTACTCTCCCTCCTATAGGAACTGTCAATATCCTATAAGCTCCCTTGAACGAGCACTTAGTGTAAGTTGAAACACATGCTGTCCGTAGCTTCAGTTTCTCTGTGAGGAGCCCCCTGCACTAGCACTTTGTTGCCTGTTGTGATTTCCTTTAGAGAAACACTGGCTGTTCCCAGTATGCACTACTTCACAACCCAATTTTTAAATAAAGCATGTATTAAACATTTTCCCATGTCAACAAATATTCTACAAACAGAATACACCAACACATGAATGATTTCCATAGCATTCCATCCTATAAGTATGTTGCTATTTCCTTAAATAATGTGGCTGTCATTGGACAGTTGAATGTTCCCAAGTGTTCGCTATAAACAATCTCGGCCAGATCCACACTGTGGCAAAATCCATAACATGTCTAATACAGTCTCTTTCTCTGAACAGATGATTAGATTTTAGAACTGATGGGCAAAAGAATGTGCACATCTGTAAGGCTTTTGACACACATTACAACTTGCTCTGAAGAAATGTTGTGCTGTCTTAAAGTCTCATAAGGACCAAAAAGAGTTCTACATTCTCATAGCATCGTCAGTACTGAACATTATGTTTTTCCCCTTGGATAAGTAAAAAAACCACATCCATTTTGGTGCTGAATACTTCCTTCCTGATTGGAATGAATGAATGAATGAACTGATTAATGACATTTAGAGGAGCAAGGAATACAAATACGACTGAGAAACCTCCCCTGGACTTACAAAGGTTATAACTTGAGAAAGCTCCTGGAGGAAAAGCCCAAGGGAAGCACAAAACACGATGATAATGCAGGTCAGGTGTGATGACTGGATCCAAGGAGCAGAGATATGGGGATCTGTACACAGGAGGATGAGTGCTAGCAGAGAAATACTTGTCACGGGTTTGTGGGCATGCCCTGTTCCTATCTGAAGCTAAAGGTGCAGAGCTGAGCTGGTCTTGAGGCCCCACTTCCGCTCCACTCTGACCTCGGATGCTCGCCTATCTAACTGGACAAAACAAAATTCAGCTGATGCCTTTGCCTTATAAACAGCATGTGACACCAATCAAGGACAGCTTCTGCCCTCTTCTTCTCCAAGCTAGATTTCATCATCTCTCGACCATGCCTGGTCTCCCTCCATGGTCCAAGAAGTGATGCATTCAGGGTCCCTCCCTACCTTAAGGCTGTATACTGGCTCTGGCTGGGTATGCTCAAGATTTTCCTAACACTTGAGTACTGAGCCATGTCCAGCCATGGCAGAGGCCTTTGGGTTACCATCATCCTGTTAATGTGCTGTTCTTTGTGTTTACAAAATATTAGTCTCACTGCATTTAGAACAGTCCCGCTCAGATTAAAGTGTGCAACTACATTAAACAGGAAGGTTGTGGGGGTCCCCCCTCCTTCTCTCATGAAGAAGTCAGGCAAGGAGACTCATCTGTTGAGTAAGAAATATTTTGCTCATTAGAGGGGTGACATCATTGCCCTCTGAAATTAGGAGATTTTTGTCAGCATATGGGGGAAAAAAAATGAGATTCCATTCTCCTCCCAGAGGTGCTGTGTAACACTGAAAGAAGCGCTCTGGCAGCTTCGAAATTAACTAGTTGTCGCCAAATTTGAGGAAAAGGGAAAAGGGAAAAGGGAAAAGGGAAAAGGGAGGAGGAGGAGGAGGAGGAGGAGGAGGAGGAGGAGGAGGAGGAGGGAGGGAAGATAATTATAGGAGACTTTTACTTGGAAAAAGTGTGTGAGCATCTGAGGTAATATTACCATCCCCTCGGGGAAAAGGCTTGTCAGCACTCAATTCATTTCAAAACTTTAAAAAATTAATAGAGAACCCAAAGGAGTACAAATGGATGCTACCTTTCACTGCATGCTTACGCTCTTCTGTTTCCTAGACTCATGGATGCAGAATTACTGTTAATGGCCCTCAAAGTAATCCTGCTCCTTTCTTCCTCTCCCCTCCCCTCAAAAAATGGAGGAAACAGACCTCAGGAGTCCTACCATCAAGTCTAGGGCTACTAGGAGCTCAAGAAGCCCAACTACCCCATATCTATAAGTTCCCTGGAGGCAGAGGAAATGCTTTTCCTCCTCCCTTGGGGTGGAGGTGGGCCGTGTGGCATGAAAAGGATTGCCTCCCTTCCTGTCTGTAAAGCCTAAGGTGACTTTTCTGCATGGGACTATGTTACCTTGTGCATAGGTCATGGAACCAGCTGTTCATATGCAACAGGCTAAGGCCACAAGCGAAGGTAACAAAAAGAATCAGGAAGGTGGTAAGCAGTTCCTTAGGGCCCTCTTGAGGAGCAGATGATACGCCCAACACGTCTGTGATGTGGGGCACCCTGAAGGTTCTAGCAAAATCCCAATCCCCCTCATCCCCAAGGGCCCTGGGCTGTCCCACAGCTCCATGCCATGGAGAAGGGATGACTCTTGAGCAGCATTGCCAAGTAGAGCAGTTGCACATGTGCAGGAAAGTCCAGTGTTCGTCCTGAAGCAGAAAGTCTCCTTGGGGACTGGGTGGTGGTTCTAAGTCACATTACTTTTATGGCATCCCAGACTGGCTGACTCATGGTTCAGGCAGGATGACTTCTCCGGACAGGACTGCCTAACAACTCTGTCCAGGCGCACGATGATGCGGAGATACAGAAAGCCCAGAGTCTAGCAGCCGTGGAGGAGAGGTGTGGACACTACCTACCCTTCCTCCGATCTTGGCCACTAGGCCAGCAGGGATCTGTCAGAGGTGGAAGTGGGTGAACCCAATGTTACTCCTAGATTCATAATCTGTATCATTATCATATTTTTCTTTTTGTTTACAGAATCAATAATAAGCAAGTCTATTTCAAGTTCTAAAGTGAAGAGCCCCATACTGAATGTGTACCTTCCAAAAAAAGATCATTAGCGCTAGAAGGTTCTGTGTAGTCACTGAACTGGCAAAACCACCAGGATACAATCTCACCTGAACCCTGAACCTCAGGGTATCCTTCTCACAACAATGGACAGAATGAACAGCTCTCCATTCCAAAATTGTTACTAAAGGACAGTAAAAACGTTCCATCAACAACAACTAAACAAGGGAAGGTAGATAGATAATCTAATGTATTGATGAGAGAAACTGTGTGGTTAATCAACATAAGAAATACATTCTGAAGGCCCCTGTTTCTTTAAAAACCAGGCTGACAAAAAGCCAGGGGATTCTGTCACATAGCCTTACATTTCAAAAGAAGCAATCTTCACAACCTCTTTATTTTTTCTGACCTAGGAGCAGTAGAAATAGTTACCAGAGCACAATGGGTGAAAGATGGCACATCAACAATTAGGCTGACCCTGATTGAAGCAAAGCCTCCAGAACTCACTAGAATTGCAGACACGAATTAAAGCCACAGTAGCTTTGCTACCATAAACCAGATGGCACATACTGTGACACAGGACATTTAACAGTTTCAGGAGAGGAAAAGCAGAGTACAGGAACTCCAATGACACCAAATTCTAACATGTCCATGGCCATTCCATCAGACTACAACAACAATGAACATAAACGGACCACACAATAAAGTCCTCTGCTGTACCTTGCAAGAAGTGGGGAGATCTGTTACACAGCAAGGCAAATAGGTCAAACAATAACACTTCTTACATCAGTGCAAGTACAAAATGCGACTAGAGCCACTCATGCATGATCAAGGTGGAAAAAATTTGCATGACAGTTACTCAACCAAAATTCAAAATATGGCACATAGAAAAGAGGGGGTGGAGAGCAGGGGCACAAAACATAGAAAAAAGGTGTACTCTTCTGGTCCTGTATCTGCACCAGGAGAGAAATATAAGGGACAGGAGGGCAGTCCTAGCAGCTATTTCACTGTTTAAAAAAAATCACTTATTAAGGTCATGAATTCAATTCAATCGAAGACATGACGACGAGCACAAACGATATGAATTTAAAAGGAACAAGCACAAGGAAATAGAAGGCCAAAACACTCTACTACAGAACCAATTTATAAAGAAGAATGAGCAAAGAACAAAACGTGACCCTAGAAATCAAAACATGAATAAAAGCAAAGCTTCATGTCACCGACAGCAGCTCCCTCCTGGTACCAAGCTTGGATATTTACCCAGCTCTTCACCTAGACTTTGGACCCTGCTGCTCTCTTTCCTGACATTCACTTTTTTCCCACCTCCTGGACCTAGTGTCAGTCGCCTTTGCTGGATTCTTAGGGTGCAATGGACTACCAGTATATACCTATCACCCTAAATAGTATATCCCAAAGCAATCTACAACCATGCTATGTGTTTATCTGCTTCCTCTTCCCCCAAACAAGCTCACTGTGCACAAGGACTAGTGCACAATAGGTCCTCAATAAATGTATGATGATGATTAGATGAGTGTTCAAGACACCTTTATTTCATCTATATTCTGGGTCAAAAAGGCAGCAGGGCAAGAAGTAAATGACATGGTTTTAGGAACTAATCATGCTATTAGCATTATAACAGCACAACGCCAGCCCATCATGGGGTGTGGTGTGGTACAAAGAAGAGAACAAAGGAAGATTTTCATAGACACTACACTGGTGAATGAGAATCTCCTTGTGTTAAAATACTGCTTTCCAGTTCAAAGCCCTGGGTTCAATCCCCAGCACCACACAATTTTCTTTCTTCATTTTTGCTTTCCAAATGAGTGTCATTGTCTGCTGCTGAGAGTTTTGATATAATGGGCAACTGTGAGGACAGAGTTCAAACACACTGTAAATAAGTGATGGGCGGCCTATGACTTCAATGAGCTGGCTCGGGATCCAACTTACTAGATCCTGTTCATAAACCACAAGAGGGCCTTGTGGCCCAATAAAGAAGACTTGGCACGGGGACAAATGACTTAATGAGGAATAGAGATGTGACAAATCAAGAACAGTGAACAAATGATGGACGTCCTCCTTACCCTCAAAGTCCCTGGGGTTACCCAAGCCAAGTAAGAAAATGCTGTTGCAAATGAAAATGCCAGTCTCTGACACAGATTAGACTATATCTGTATTCAAATACCACTGGCTAGTAGGAAAATGTGATCTACCCTGCTTGGTAATTACGTATTAGGTTGGACAAACACAACTGTCATTTTTTTATAGGTCAGAATCCATCTGGCTCTCTAATTTTCCAGGGTTCAACCTGATAAAAGAAACAACAGACCACACTGTATGCAAAAGCAATCTTAAGTTAAAATCTCTTTTAAAATAGATATCCTCAGGTAATATAGTACCTGGATATTATGTCAGAATTTACTTTTATTCACATGGCTCTTGCTATGTGGAGGCCGGTGCGTAGGCATCACCCTTAACTTCTTGTAGTTGTCCAAACCAATGAAAACAGAGTTGACCCTGGCTAGTTTACAGAAAGCCCAACTTCTAGTTATTTCTGGGCCTGTGATGAGAATGACGCCTATAGAGACAGCCACACCATATGCTTAATCCGACCACTTATGAGGTCCTAGATTATTTCTACATACTTAACTGCTTACTCACCACAAGTGGTGTACCTAAGGCCAAACATGCTTACTGAAATCACACCAGACCCCCTTGTACATAGCAAAAGCCTCTGTTACAGAAAACAAGCTGCTTCTGTGTTTGTTAAGGATGGAGCAGAGTCAACATATACTTGCATGTTAGGTTTGTTCCAACCATGCTACTAACATACACATAATATGTATAAAAACACACACATAGTAGTTTGTATAAAAATAGCAGTTTATGAAGGGGCTCAAGCATTTAAAAAATGACAGCCAATGGAAAGGACAGATGATCTCCTCACGGAGTAACAGAGACTGACATCTATTGGGGTATTTACCACTCTGTGTCATTAACCCTCACAATACTCTTCCAGGCTAGACAGGATTGGCTTATTGAACGAGGACAGAGCTGATCTGCCATGAGGCAGAGCTTTTGGGGTGAGATCTGGGCCCAGATCTGACTCACATCTGAGCCAGCCCTGTTCCTGCCCACGCTGGGCGAATGCTGATTTCCAGAGGCTGGTAGTGGCAAGTGTCTCCTGCTGTCTAACTTTGTTTCTTCATAGTGATCTTAAGGGACTCATCAAATATATGCCTCAGATCTTGGCTTCAGTTCCAGGGAGAAAGCTGGGAATGGGAGGGAACAGTGTTGAATAAACAACAGGAAGTGGGGAATAAACAACAGGAAGTCATCTCAGAAATTGCTCTCAGTTTATATCCTCTCGGAATTTGGAATAAAATTCTCAATTTTCAAAGGACCACACAATGGAACTGGGAAGATGGCTCAACCAGTAAAGGTACTAGGCATGCAGGCCTGGTGAGCTGAGTTCTACTGCCACCCAACCCACATAAAAAGATGGATGTGGTAGCATGCATCAGTGATCGTGGCACTCCCACAGCAAGATGGGAGGCAAAGACAGGAGGATCACCCAGAAACTCAAAGGCCAGCCAGCCTGAAGAACACAGTACAGCAGCAGAGACAAGGAGACCCTGCCTTAGCAAAGTGAAAGATAAGAACCAACTTCTAAAAATTGTCCTCTGGCTCCACAGGCCAGCTGTGGCACTGTGCACACCTGCACTTGCACGCTCTGTCTCTGACACACACATACTAAATAAACAAATGTCTTTCCTATGCATATTTCCTACTGGGAACTGGAAACTTAGGGAATCATCTCTTTTGCTGTTTTAATGAGAATTCTAATAGACCTCGTTTTGTATATTATTTTAGTTTTAAAGTCACTAATCTATTAAAAGAAATGGTAATATTTCTTCCTGCTTATTCTCATCCAGCAAAATAAAATGAAAATTTACCTAAATGATTCTTAAAAATCAGAATTCAAGTACGTATTAAAAGATCAGAATCAATAAAAGTTATTTTTAACCTAATCACATTTAGAAAGATTTAGAAGGGGACTAATTATCACAGCATGGCATGAAGAATTACTGAGCTAGGAATGAAGCTCAATGTAGAATACTTGTCCAGTATGTGCAAGGCTCAGGGCTGGAGCCTCAGAACTCTAAAGAGCAGGTGATACCTGTCCCAAATGGGGACACAAATGCCTTCTGGTAACTACTGCCACCCTGTTTCTTCTTCTTCCTGGTCACATTACAAGTGAACTGGCAAACCTACCTTTGTATGCTAAATAAAGAACTGAAACACACAAACAACCATCCCCAATTCAAGTCCAGCTAATATAGATTAAAGCCATTTTCTTAGCCATAAGGCAGAATCTATCTTGTCGATTAGAGCCCTGTTAGATTCAAGTTAGGCAAAAATTCCCATGCACAAGAAACACAAAGAAAAAATGTACATGCCATGGAGAGCAAAACGCTTACTTAGAAATCTGAGTTATTTTTACACTTGGAATCTAGCCCCTCTTAAATATCCTTATCATGAAACATAATGATATAAGAGAAGACAGTAGAAACAAGGCCAGCCATTTTCTTGGAGAATGTGGGTCCTCGATTGCCAGTTCTAATACTCCAATATGTATGATTCTTTATGCATAATTTATGCATCCAATAAATATTCATTGCCATCGAAACTGATGAAAATCATATTTTTCAACTATGGGCTATTTATAGGTGGTAGATTTTTAAAATTCATATACTGCCATAAAAAGTCATCTTTTAAGTCATATTTCCCCAAATGACACTGGTTCATGATTTTCTCTGAATAATTTTGAACATAAAACTTAAATTTCAAAAAAAAAAACCCCCAAATTTCCGACAAATGTTAACTTACACATAGCACCGAACAACTCCATACAGTAAAAGAAACACTCAAAATAAATCCATCAAAAACAGCTCAATTAGAAGCTAGGCATGAAGACACACATACCTGTCATCAAAGACACTTGAGAGCTAAAAGCAGAAGGATTGCTGGAACTCAGGACAGGCCTGGGTAACAAAAGAAAGAAAAGAAAAGAAAGAAAGGGAAAGGAAATAGAAAGAAAGGAGGAAGGGAGAGAGAGGGAGGCGGGGGGGAGGGATTGAAAAAAAAGAAAAAGAAAAGGTCCATGAAAAGAAGAGGAAAAGAAGGAAGGAGGGAGGAGGAGGAACAATTCAAACCACAACAACAGACTCTAAAACGAGCATTGCTATGCATATAGAAGAATTATAGCTAATACTCTGCCACCCAAAGGGTCAAAAAGCAAGCTACTCAGGGCACCCCAGTTAGCATAATGTGGTTACATCTTCAGCCTTCTCTTCCGTCATGCTAGAAATCAACTCTGTAGGCGCTCTGCCTTTTGGCACATACTCACATTGCTAATAATATTGTAGAAAGTTCCAGTTTAGACTAAAGGCCATGGCAACCTCCTCTTTTCAGGACATCAAACCTGAAACCTCTGGCTTGAAGACAATGCCTATTCTTGAGATATGTGAAGTGACTTTGGGCTGCAGGTGTGGGTCAAGGGGAGGGTACTTGCACAGTATATACAAGGCCTTGAGTTCCATCCTTAGGACTACATACAAAAAAAAGGAAACTAAACCACCTGAGTAAAGCTTGGCCAATGAAGATTTTGTGGTTTACAATTTTAGAAAGTTCCAATGCTTTAACAGATGTTACTCCAAACATATCACAACTAGGGAATATTTTAGTATAGACCTTGAAAGCCCTCCATCAACACTTAAAATAGTACTTTGTCAAAAAAGAAGTGGCCACATAGCATTTTGTCTCTCTGTTGCCCAAAGTTTTGGACACAATTCAACCACATGGCTCTATTGTACCTTAGACTAAGTTAGCGGCCATATTTATAGTTGGAATGAAAGGCTAGGAAGAGATGAATTCCTGGATGTGAGGTATTACAGCATCAAAGTCATAACTGTAACATCCTTTAATAAAACATTTTTAATTTTTAAAACTTTTATGTGTATGAATGCTTTGCCTGCATGTAAGTGCACCAATGTGGGCAATACCTGCAGAGGCCAGAAGAGGGCGGTGGATCCTCAGACTTGGAATTATGGATGACGCCACTTCTCCAGGCCCCTCTGTAGCATTCTTTACACAGCTACTTCTCAACTCTAAACCTTCTCAAATGTGTAAGTGATCTCCTCTGAAAGGATGACTTGCTTTAGAAAAATAACTCTCTGCACAAACACATTTCACTAAGCTTCTTCACCAGCTTCAGAAACATAATTCCAAATTTTTCTGGAACATCTTAAAGGATGTGAAGCAACCATCAAGACTATTATACATGTTTTGCAACAGACTCTAGGAGTCCTTGTGCTCTGTCATTGTGGCTTTAACTTTTCTTTGCACATTATACTCTCTTGTAAATAATTTAGATAACATTCAAATACTTCTAGCTTTTTTTTTTTAGAAGAAATATTTGAGCACAAGCATTTGCATTAAATTTCAAGCAGCAAATATAATTCACCAACTCTTATCCATCGGCTTGTAAGAATATAAAATCAGTTACTTACTAGGACTTCCACCCTGGATGATAACTATAAAACCCAGCAAGAGAGAGAAATAACTAATTAAATGTTAATTTAATTAAATGTTTTTAAATATTTACTTGTATTTATGCGTATATGTGTGTGTCTTTGCAACCTATACAGGAATGCCCACAGGGGCCAGAAGAGAGCATCAGATCTCCTGAAGCTGGTGTTAGAATTGTGAGTTGCCCCTTATGGGTCCTGGGAACCAAACTCATGTCCTCTGGAAGAGCAACAGGCACTCTGAACTATGGAGCCATCTCTCCAGCTCCTTAAATGTGTTCTTAATAAGAAGGTAAGCTAAAACTTAAGGCACAAAGTTGACAACCCAAAATAACAACTTTTACAACCTTCCCCTGGCAAGAGGCAAATAGGAATTTTTTTTTTCTAAAATAAACTGAAAGAAAAATACTAAAGTAAACATTTAGCTATTTAATCAGGAATAAAGTTAAATTCTTAACTGAATTCTCTTTTAAATACTCCAACATGTACAACAGAAGTTCATCATTAATAAAACACATCACAGAACAGATGCTTCTTTGGCAAAGAAAAAGCTATTTTTCACTTCCCTTGGTAACTATCTTTAGTACTTTGCACTCTTAGAAACTAGGAATGTGCATATGGATTTATTATGAGGCAATACACAATTATCTAATGTCAGCTATGGGGGCACGGGAGCCTATGAAATCAGTGCAAATGGTACCCTAAGGCATGGCAGGCATCAATATAGGCATTGAGGTCTGGTGACAAAGGCCTTATGATCCCAGGGACTTTCAAGGTCTGGGCATTCCCGGCTACGGTCAGGGAGCTATTTACATCTCAGTCTTAGTATAGAAAGGAATCAACAGAAAACTGACAACTGCCTAACTCATGGTGTCTGAGTAATGATCACAATGGAAGGATGGATGTGAATTAACAGCCCCCAGACCAGAGACAAATTCAGAATAACGACAGAATATTTTGGAAGGGGTTTTGAGCTAAATCGCCATGAAAAGACAGGAAAGACTTAAGAGGGACAAGAGTCACACAAGTTAGGACTGTAATCGAGGTCAAGCAAACTGCGGGGACAACATTGGTTGGTTGTAATTCTACACAACAGAGCATGACTAAGTGGGTGTGCGTGTCTGCAGAAAGTCAACTAACAAAATATACAGGAAATAACTCTGCTTCAGGAACTCGCTCCATTAACATAGATCTCCATCACCTCTACCTCTCAGCACAAGGAGAATTCATTCTGTAGACATTCTGGGAGATGTCTGAACTTCCATCTGACTGCATCAGACTGAACTTATGTTTATGCCATGTGTAAAGAGACAGTGTGGTAAGTTACTAATGAAATTATGTATGTGGCACCTGGAATCTGTATGTGCAAATATGGGTGTGCTTTTAACCTCTGTACTAAAGTGTACAAGGCTCAGTCAAGGCAGTATAGCCCAAACATCAAGCCCTATGCCTGCTCCAAAGCAAGTCCATAAACATCTCCCAAATGAACAAACACTGAAAAATTCAAGAGAAAAAAAATACTCAATCCTTGGACACTCATTTTATTTTGACAGTTTATAGGTAGGTGATGGCTCTGATGGACCTTCTTAGGGAATTCAACAAATTGGTATGTAATAATGCTTTCTTAGCAGCTTATATAAAATACTTATAGAACTTAGGATCTAGTAACTGTTTTCCTAAATGACACAAGACAAGCTGCTTGCAGTCTAAGTGTGTGAAATTTTTCTACAGTCCTGTTTGTTTGAATGGACTAAGTCTTTCAACCTTGCCATGGACTCAGATGCTATTAATCAGGACAGAATATAGGCCTGACGCTAAAGGACCCACTATGGACAAGCAGGCCTTTGTCATTTCTCTTGATCTGTGTCTGATTCACTGCCATCTTGAGTTACTGTATAGATTTTTCATGATTCTTTGGGTCCATGATTTACATTTATGCGACTCTTTAGGATTTGGGGTAGGAGATCCAGAGAGTAACATTCGAAACCATGGGCATGGTTCTTTTGATGACCTCATAGCCTCAGAACCCAGGATTAGCTAGCCTATGACACACTCATTATTATAAATGGTAATGTTTCAATCACAAAACAGTAAGCCAGGCAGGACTTTCAAAGTCATAGTTCTTTAGGGGCAATGGAAATCGAGTGTTGTTGCAGGGGTCGGGGACAGCAATGTACTACGAAGGTTTTATTTACTTCTGATAAGCTACTGCTTGAAGCTCAGATGCAAAGACTCACTCTGTAGTTTAAAGCAGCCAACAAGGGAGAATTAGGCAAATAAAGCTTTGCCTATTAAACACTCCACGGTGGGCTGGACACTGGACTATGCACTCATTGCAGAAGCAAAGAGCACAGCATATCTGCTTTGCTCAAAGAGCCTGCTATTTCCAAGGAGGCCAAAAAACAGTGCAATTATTTCCGATACTCTGGAATAACTGTTTAGGACAGATGTATAAATCTGGCTTAACAAGAACACAGAATAGGAAGCAATGAGTATGTGTGAGAAGGTAAAGGGAAGTTTTATAAGGAAGCTAACAGCTGGGCTTCACTGTGAAGGATATACAGGTTTCCAGCAGGGGAGAAAACACCTTTAAGGTAGCGAAAACTATATGGATTAAAACACAGAAGCTTGGAAGCCCAAGGTTTGCTCAGTAATGAATGAATCCAGGGTCCAGTGTGGCTGGGATGAACGACACTGAGCGTGGGAATGAAAGATGCGATCAGAGAAAATCACTAAAGCCAGCTCACATAGTGCCTTATGGATGCCAAGAAGCATGAAATTTATCTTATAGAAAATGGAAAAGCACCAGGATTTTTAAACACATGTAACCGAAAAAAAACAAAAGCAAAATTTAGAAAAAGTAGTTTGCTTTAGAAAGAGCACTGGCTGTACAGGGCATAGACAGGAGGCTGAAGACAGAGGCAGAGTAGCTTCCACGTTTTTAGGAAGAGATAATTTAACAAACAGAACAAAATGACAGTATAACACATGAAATAAGTAACTCTCCAGTCTCAGTCCATATTATTTGAGGGTGGCACCATGCAATGTGTATTTGAAATTCTAAGCTTACAATTCCTATGACCCCATCAAAAACCCTAGTTATAAAAGCACTGTTTCAGTCATATCAACACAGTCTGAATAATAAAAGGGCATCGACATTAAAAAGGAAGAAGTCAAATGATCTCCTCCTGCAGATGACACAATCTTGGCATAGAAAAGTCCAAGGATTACACACACACACAAGCATGTGCACACTGTCAGAGATAACTAATTCTGCAGTTGTTACAGAACCAACACAACTCAATACAGTTGTGTCTTTATATACCAGCAGCGAACAGTCTACAGAAGGAATCAGGGAAATGATTCTATTGACAATCACATTAAAAAGAATTTAAAAACTCAGGAATAAACTTAATCAAGAAGTCAAAGCTTAAACACTGAAAACTGCAATTATTCCTAAAACAATTAAAGAGAGTTAAATGAATGGGAAGGTGCTTCACATTGTGGATTTGAAAACTGGGTGTCACTCAGATGAACACAGTACATGAATACAGCCTGGATTGCATGTCATTTTCCTCAAAATGCCAATGACAACTTTTGCAGAAATAGAAAAAATGCATATGGACTCTGAAGGGGTCCCAAACAGTTAAGACAACCTTTAGAAGGTAAGAGTGTGCAGTGCTCTTGCTGAGGACCCAGTTTCAGTACTCAGCAACCACACGGCAGCTCACAGCCATCTGAAACTCCAGCTCTGCAAGATCTAGCACCTTCTTCTAGTCCCTGAGGGCAGTGCATGCACATGCCCAAGCCCACACATAGATAGACACAGGCACACACATACTTAAAAAGTGAAAACAAATCTTTTTTCTTTAAAAAAAGGTAAATAAAATAGGAGGGTTCACACATCTCAATTTCAAAACCTACTACGAAGACACAGCCATCCAGACAGTAACGTAACAGAGAAAGAAAGTTAAAGAACAGATACACACAGGAGATAGTCACACAAATATGGTCATCCAATTTCCAAAAAAGAAGCCAACATTGTGTAATGGGGAGAAGACAGCCTTCCAACACATGGTTCTAGGAAAACTGGAGGCCCACAAGCAGAATGTTCTTAACTCAGTACAGGCCCAAGACTTAAGAGCTAAAATCTATAAAACACAAAAACAGGTAAAACTGTCATCATCATTGTCATCACCATCATCACTACACTGACTTTGTGGACACAACACAGACAACCAGAAAAAAAAAAAAAACAAGATGATTAAATTCAGTTTCAGAATTAAGAACTTCTATATTAAAACCATCATCAATATAGGGAAAAAGCAACGCACAGAATGGGAGAAAATACTTAGAAACCATATGTCCGATAAGGTATTAATACCTAGAATATATAAAGAACTCCTAT
Organism: Eospalax fontanierii; assembly: GCA_035773235.1. Lineage (NCBI taxonomy): Eukaryota > Metazoa > Chordata > Mammalia > Rodentia > Spalacidae > Eospalax > Eospalax fontanierii. Next base: position 16,374,228 of record CM069545.1, read on the forward strand.
GACCCAACAGCAATAGCAAAGAAAGAAAATAAACACACACACACACACACACACACACACAAATCAGGAGAGCAAAGGACTTGCATTTTTCAAGGACATACAAATGGCCAATAGGCACATAAAAAGATGCTCAACATCATTAATTACTGGGGAAATGCAGATCAGAGACACAAATGAATCACATTGCACAGACAGTATAAAAAAATAAGAAAAGACACAAAATGTGGGCAAGAAAGAATAGAACTGAGAAGCTGTGCATTACAGGCAGGAGTGTAACACAGCATAGTTACTATAGAAAACACACGAAAGTTATCAAAAAGTTAATCACAGAATCAATATGCTACTCACATATATATGTGTGTGCATATATATGGTTTTATATATATATAGTTATAGTTATAGTTATATATAACACCCCACAGAACTGCAAGCAGAGACTGGAAGAGACAGTACAGACTATTTGTTTTGTCAACATTGTTCACAATAGTTAATGGGTAGAAACAACAGGAGAATGGATAAACAAAATGTGGTGGAACATTATACATCTGTGGACAGACATAAAATCCTGATACATCCTTGAAAACATCATACTGGCCTTAGATAAAAAAGGCAGAAGAAGGATAAAATGTTGAGCAATTCCACTTCTAAGAGACACAAAGTCCGGTGGTGGCTGGAGATGGAAATGGAGTTGTTTAATGGATGAAATTTCTGTGTGGGAAGATAGGAAACGTCTAGAAGTGGCTCATGGTCCACAATGTGAATACACTTACTGAAGTTGAATTGAACACTAAAAGATGGTTAATGTGGTAATGTTGTTTGTTATGCATATTTAACCACAATTTAAAAACAAAACCCAAGAAACCCAGCCTGAGCAGCAGGCCTCTGACTTAGCTAAGCCTCGACCTGGTAAAGACACCTTAAGAACTGGGACCTGCAGAAAGAAACACAACGGTTGACCAGTCCAGGCAAGCAATGGAGGAAAGTCAAGACACTCAGGCGCATGGACTCACGTTGCAGGTGGACGAGCCATCCAGCGTCGGGTAGGAGCCGTCAGGCCAGTCTGCAGGGTCCAAGGCGGCCGACTGCCGGTTCTGGGCTTCATACTCCTTAAGCTGCAGCAAAAATGAATGATAGACTGAGGTGGAAATAACGGCTAGACACTGCCAACCAGGCAACAAGGGTCACTTGGAACATCTTGTCCATGTTGGTGTTGGTGACTAAGTGCCAGCCACAGATGAATCTCCCAGAACCACAGGAAGAGGAGCACTCCCTAGCAGTTTTAAGTCAAAGCAACAGACACAACACTCTTTGTATGCTTTGTTCCATAAAGAACCTTGATTTCTCCCTCCAACATAAAAACTCATCCTTCCCGGGTACAGTGGTAAGTGTGAGAGTGTCTTGTCTGTAGTGGCTCTACATATATAAATCAAAAGCAAGTCTTTCCTTTCAGAGGACGGTGCTGAGGCCAGAGACATCTTCAGGACAGAGCGGGAAAGCCTGAAACCAACTTTTAGAAATGCCTTGCCAGGGCTGGGAATGTGGGCTCAGTTGGTAAGGTGCTTGCTTAGCATGCATGAAAAACAGGGTTCAGTCACCAGCACCCACATGGCAGCTAACAACTGTCCTAACTTCAGTTCTAGGGGATATGACGCCCTCTTCTGACCTCCATGGACAAGTTATGAGCACCGCACTGTGGCTCTCACCCTTGTGACTTCAGCACACACTCACACTGACACTGCACGTTCAAGGTTTCTGCCATCAGGGCAGCGATCATTTCACACTCTGTCGTACATCAGGGACACATACATTGTTCTACTCTTCCCAGCACACTAATGTTACACACACTGGAATGATCCTTTCATCTGGAATTGTGGTTTCTGGAAAGCTACAGTCCCTGCCTGACTAGGAAAAACTGCCAGGTGAAAATGGGATTATTATGGGATTATCAGATTTTCCCCTGGTCTCGATTCCATTTTTATATTCAACCTTAGCCCCAATTACTCAGAGGTGCTAAGTAAGCAAGCTTTGTCTTTATTTTTTTTTAAAAAAGATTCAGCTTCCTAAGTAGGCAATTATAAACTGATAATTTTTAAAATCTCCTAAGGACTTTATTTTTTCACTTCCACACAGATGTGGCTTCATGGAAGCAGACTCACTCATGATGTCAGACAAATAAACATGCAATTCAGGAATTAGGTCATGTTACAGGGATCTTTCTTCATATAAATACTGATATTTTAAGGACATACTGGTATTATGTCTTGATTATGATCGCCCACACCTTTCATTAAGACAGTTAAAATGTCAGATGACATATATTGCTATGGCAGAGGACCATAGGACCATAGCTGCTGAGTACTCTCATGATAAATTCATTAGTAATGCTTCCTGTCAAAGAGTTTAAATATGAGTTTATTCTGCTCCCCCATATTCTTACTCCTATACACACAAATCACCCAGATAAATGAATAAACTATAGCTTCCCCATACCTTGTGGGAATTTCTAACTGTGAAGAATTAGAACAAGATTCAAATACCCTGAACTTCCTTGCCAACAGTTACCTATGCCCTTAAAATTGGTACTTGCAAATTGTGCTACTCAGAAACTGCCAATTACTGAAATCTCCACTAACTTTTAAATGGTTTTTACTAGTAAGACTGGCTTCCTTAAAACATATAGTAAGTATCCATTATAGAACTTTGGGAAAATGTTTGGAATGCTGTTCACTTATAATTGTTCAGCTAATAAAATATAGAAATCATATATTAAGCTGTCTTTATAAATTCTACATTCAAAAGGACAGTATACTGAACTAAATAGCTTTGTACACTTTATTGTCTTCAAATGCTTTTGCTGCCTACAATCCCATTCACATATTAGTTCTTGGGGACTTTCTTGTTGATCTTCATTTGAACTAGATAGAGCGTTACTTATGGGGCTGGAGAGATGGCTCAGTAGGTAAAGGAACTTGCTTCCAAGCCTGAGTTTGAACTTGGAACCTACATGGTAGAAAGACAGAACTGACTCCTGTGGCTTATCCTTTGACTCTCTGTCTCTGTCTCTCTCTCTCTCTCTCTCTGTCTCTGTCTCTCTGTCTCTCTCTCTCTCTCTGTGTGTCTCTCTCTCTCTCACACACACACACAGATACACAAATAAATAAATAAAACTAAAAATAATAGGTTTTTAAGGATGTAAATCATGGTTTTATGACTTACAATGAGAACATCCATCAAAGAGGTTAAATTCACACAAATGAAATGTGGTGGACCAAACACAGACAAGGTTTTTTATTTAAACACAGACAAAAATTTCTCCCTTATAACGACAGCCAGCTCCAAATGGTTTGTTGGCAAACTCTTCTCCTGATGACTGTCATTAATTATGGCTCAGGATTCAAATTCGCAAGTTCTGCCCATGAGTCTTTGAATCTTTGATTGACAGAGGAAGGCACATCAACCTGCTGTTGTGGAGGAAGGATCTACACTGTCACAATCTGAGGCTGCGGGGTCATTTTCATCATGGTCGCTGTAGGAGGTCTATCTCGGTATTTCTTGCGTCCAGTGAACAAGTAGGTTAAGGTCCATCCACTAGTCACAAGGTAAAGGAAGCAGACTGCCTCTGCAGAATCCTTTATAATCCATATATTTTTATTATTTTGTCTTTGGATATAAAGAATCCCACTCAGGCACTGGTACTAGAGGAACGATGCTCTGAGCAGAGCAGTGAAGCATCCCTGATGCTTCTCCATCTACAGAAGGTACCCGCCCTGGCGTGCAGACAGCTGTATCAGCCCACCATCAGTTTCCTCCGGGCTGTCTGCATTTCCGGATTGCTTCATAGACAATATCCTTGATGCCTCAGTGAGCTGTGGCTGCACCTCAGACTGACCCAAGGCCATGACATGAGCAGTAGCCAGGATGCAGAGACTTCTGAAGCATCACATCAATCCGCTGGGTCGGCATCTGTTTGGTGTCCTCTGACTTCCTGTCTGTGGAATGGCTCCTAAAATTAGGAGCCCATTTTTTTCCCACTTCCTCCTCAAATTTGAAAGTACTCCCTCATTTCTTTTGTGCCTATACTAAACTATATGTAGGTACTTTTTAACAGTTTCCCTGGCTCCAGGGAAACTGAGCAAGACTCATCTGACACAGTTCCATCCCGCACAAGTGCCAGATGGTGGCAGACATCTGCATGTGGATGAGGAATTTTCACAGTGCGGCCACACCTCTCACCAGGAGACCAGTACAGCTCCTGCTTACCATGGGAAGACTACACACAGTCCCAGTTTTCTCATAGACATCATCCAGGAATTCAGCTGGACTCTCCCCAAATGCTACAGCATGTACAAAGAATGCAACTGGGGAGGAAATGTATGCGGACTTGGATACTCAATGGCATGGGCAAGGACAGGGCTAAGAATGATGCTGCAGGCTTTCTCTTGTAACGCTGTCTCAGCAGCAAACCTTTTTTTCGAACTATTGAGGGGTAGAGTCAGGTACTCTAAAACTAAAATGAGTATGCAGGCCACCGTTTCAAGGTTTCGGACCGCTAAGATTCCATTTAAAATTGCTTTCGTTTCGGTGTCTCTCCTTTCAAAACTCACGCTGAACTTTGGCTGTGACTGCGGCAGTGTTAGGAGGGGAGACTTGGGAGGTGGCTGGGTAATGATGGCTTCGCTGCCCTGAGTGGGATTAATAAAGAGGTCTCTCCCGGGTCCTTCTGCATGTCACACGCCTGGTGTTCCTCCTCTCCAGAGGGCTTTATTGTCTAATGGATTTATTTTTATTTTTTAATTGAATCTTTGTGTATTTCATACAGAGCATCTCAATCAGTCTTCCTTATCTTTATACCTCTTCCTCGTCAGCATCGCCACGGCCCCTCAACTGGAATTCGTACATTCTGTCATCTTATTTTTGAAACAGGATTTTTTTCACTGAACCTGAAGCTCACTTATTGGCTAGACTGACTGGTCAGTGAGCTCCAGGATGGGCCTGTCTGGTGCCCTGTCCCTCGGCCAGTGTTGTAATTTCAGATACATATTATTTGGCCTAACTTTTTTTATGTGGATGGTGAGGTTCCTAACTCAGATCCTTATGCTTATACATCAAGTATGTTACCAACCAAGCCATCTCCCCAGCTCCTTATCAATCTTTACAAAAGGTTTGTGGATTTTGTAATGACATTCAGAGGGTCGTTGTCCTCATTAAAGTGGCCCACACATCAAAACTATCTGCCATCATTCATTCATATATTCACTGAATATTGGTATTGTAATGGTTAATCATAATTATTGACTTGACTGGATATCAAATCACCTAGAGACATATCTCTGGGCTCGTTGGTGAGTGCGTTTCCCGAGTGGTATACCTGAAGAGAGAAGACGCACCTTGAATATGTATGGCACCATTTCATGGTTTAGGGTCCCAGATTGAAGACAATGGAGAAAGTGAGGTGAGAGCAGGCACTCACGGATGCCACATTCCTGACTGGAGACAGGTCTCCTCAAGTCCTGCCACCATGCTTAACTCTTCACCCCTACTGTGAGGGACTGGACCCTGGCACTGTGAGTCACGATAAACACTTTATTCCTTAAGTTGTTTTGTCTGGTATTTTGTCACAAATACATGTTTCACTATACATGGTAGGATGCTAGTATTGAGCAAACAATGGGGTGAATATCTGATAATGTGGGTAACTAATTACCACTAAAAGTTTATCAAAGTACTTCTTTAGGAGTTAAGCACACTGCTTGGTGGTAGGGTTCTCATGACCAAGCATGTAGGAGGTCCTGGGTTTGATGCCATACACAAACGAAAATAAAGAAATATACCTTTAGCTATTATATTCCTATGCCCTCTGACTCTCCCATTTATTTTCAGCACAATCAGCCAGGTGTTCACAAATGCAAACCAAATGTCCACACTCTTACCCTGGCAAGCGCTTCTTCAATGGTGATCATCTTTTCTTTGACCATCATCATCAGCTGAATCCGCTCCTCATCGCTCATTGTTATCTCACTCGCCACGTAGCCCACATCTTCACCTGGAGATTGAGGCCAGAGAACAGGAATAAACATTCAAAATTGCAACAGTCCGCCACCTGGAAGCCCCTCCTCTTGGGCACGGAAAGGACATTCCTCAGAGTAACCTCTACCTTGTATGTTACTGACACAACAGGAAGCAGAATGGTGCTGCTTCTCTGGAAGCCAGTTAGTACGTCTATTTGGGAAGTAAGTTCTGAGAACAAATATAAGGCAATCCTTCAAAATGATCAGGACCTTTGCAATAGAGCATTTAGTGTTGAAAGAAAGGGGATTTCTTGTAAGTGAAGCAGAAATCTCATTTAAACACCTAACTTGATCAGACAAACATTCCAAGGCTCCTCTGGGTTGGCCACTCTCTGTAGTTTACCATTTGAAGTATGAATGAGAAGAACATATATTTCTATGGTATAGGAAAGAACCCTCTGCTGTGGCAGAAGGAGGTAGGTCACAGAGGCAATTGTACAGAGCCAGAATGAACCATCTTTCCCTACTGAGCTATCTGGCTCTTGTTTCTCATAGGGTAAACACAGATACATAAAATCACACATGAAGCACATTAGCGTCACTGGAAGTTAGGTACTATAGTCACTTATATCTGGATGTATTATCAAATAGGTCTGCAGACTGTGGGAGAAAGTCACTGTCTAACTCAGAGCAGAAAGTCTCCAGAACTTCATAGTAGAAGAACCCTCCAGTAAGTTCCTTTGAAAGCTTTTCCGCACAAAGCAAACAGTGTCATCCCTTTTTTTGTGGTCAGTTGTACCCTTGGTCAGCACATATAAAAGGACATTAGTGACCGCATGCTAACACATAGACAAGGAGGTATCCACGCTGTAGGCCCCAGGCTCTCTCCTCTGCCACATCTTACTGGGACATTTGCCCTTGGTACACAGGGATGGCACTAAGGAGTTGAGCTGCACTCGCAGGAACCCAAGGCAGGAAGGCCACAGAATTTATGTTCCTCGTGTTTCTTCATCATTTTTATTTTGTAATCCAGCAATCCAGAAGTACCTCAAGTCCCCTCTGACACTCATCCACTTATAGAAGAATGACTTGGTGAGCTGGATGTGGAGAAAGCTGCTGGTTTGATTCATTTTACTATCTGTCAAGGGGAGCTGGCTGGATGTTTCCCAAACTGGTGTGAGCAGGTGAACTTCTGGCTCCCTCTCTTTTTTTTTTCAGAGAAGGGAAGAATTTTTCCATTCCTTCTTAAAGGTTTATTTTTATTTATATGTGTCTGTATGTGTGTGTGTGCAAATAAATACCATATGTGTGGGTATCCGCAGAGGCCAGAAAAGAGTATTGGATCCCCTGGAGCTGGAAGCACAGGAGGTTGTGAGCTGCCCAGTGTGGGTGTTGGGAGGCAAACTTGGGTCATCTGGAAGAACAAGTTCTCCTGACTGCTGAACCATCTCTCCAGCCCTGGCTTCTTCTCTTCATTGCTTTCTTTCTGCCAAGCTTTCTATGTGAGGCTCCAAGGCTTGTCAGAATCCAAAGTTTATTTGGAAGCACAGATGATCTTGGGTCTGTATCAAAGGGGAAATCTGGGAGCATTTAAGAATAACTCTTTTAAAGTATGAAAACCAAGAAAAATAGGCATGTGAGAGCTGCCTGAAGTCAGGTGTGTGGCTGGGGAAGCTGGAATCCACAGCCAAGTTCCTCCTGTTTGGATGGGAGCAACTGGGATGGTCCTCTGAGCACGAAAGGTCATATTATTTTGTAAAGGAAAACTAGCAGTGTCCATAGTGGACAGTAAAACAGTGTCCAGTTACTGATAACCTCATTCCACCAGACTACAATGTGGAAAGAGGCCTTTCCTGGTTTCTTCTGTGAATACTGGTGAAACATAAATTATATAACCCAACCTCCAGGGGACGACGAATTTACTTGCTATCTAAACAAAAACAAAAGGCAAGTCTTAGAGAGCGACAGAACTCCCTTCACAAAGCAGCTCGGGTAAATTCTCATGTCAGACTACTAGAGGGTTTCCAGGGGCGACAGTCCCATAACTGCCCCTGCCACGGAGCAGCATCAAAAGTTCAGAAGAAGGCAAAGACTCCAAGTGGGGGGGTGCGGACAAGAGGGTCCAAAACTAACAAATGTGAAGATTCCCTTGACCTTCTGATGTCAGAGCTTGGCTAGTTTAAGAGGAAAGCTGGGAGGGTGATGTGAAGAGAAAAGCAAAAGTCTGGTCTCTGCTGAAATGAGGATGGCTGACTCCCTTGCAGTTTTGTTTTCTTTGAGTTCAAGAAAATGATGGGGTCAGAATCTTAAAGCCATGAAAGGAATGCTGGAAAAGTTGACTGTTTTGCAGGCACAAGCATGGAGCTATCCTGACTAGCAGCGTCCACGTAGATTAGGGGCAGAGCCCTCTGAACATTACAATGCTAAAGGGACTGTCTGCAGGCTGAGCCACTGTACCTTTTGAAGTCTGCCTCATTATTCCTTTTTGGTTCTTTCGGAAGTTCTGCCAGAAATACTTATTTTTCTTCTTCCAGTCTCCTTTTCCTTAAAACAAAACAAAAATAAATAAATAAAAAAGAGAGAAATAAAGAAAAAGAAAAAAGGCTATGAAGAAAAAAGCACAAGCAGTAAATTCACTGATAACAAAAGTAGACTTTTCCTTACAATGTCAGCTCTTGAAAGAAAACTCTGATTTCACAAAAAGACAGTTTTTTGGTTTGGAATGACCGGGAAATGCCTATAAAGTTGTCCCAAAGAAATGCAAATTTGCTAGTTGCAGTAGGGTTCGGAAAAGAAATAAAGGCCCTGGAAAAGGGCAGGCCAGGCTTGCATTCTCCTGTCCACTTTGATGTGTTTAGTCAGTATGCTTCCCGCCTTGCCTTGTCTCCTGGGACACTCCCTCCATTGCTCTCCACTGCAATTATTTCTACTATGCAACAAATAGAATATTTTCAGGGGTTGACTTTATTTTCTTCCTGTTCCCGCCATACAGCCACTCTTGGTTTATTTCTCGGATTCCAGACTGAATGAAGAACGGCTGGTATGCCCTGGTGCCCACTAGCCAACACTTAGACTGACCAGTCCTGGCTCACTGTGCGTTTGGTGGCATGGGCTGCAGCTGTAGTGAGGCATGATATACTCTTCTCTTGTGTTTTGGCTTCTCAGCGACCTACCTGCAGAACAGCTCAAGTCACAGAGAAGAAAAACGTGCCAATCCTGCTGTGACATCTTCTGACTCAGTCTCCTCTAACCTCCCATCCATCTCAGACTATGCTTGGGTGATTCACCAGAAAACAAACTCCTTGCCATGAATAGATATATTTTTTTTAAATCTCTGGTGGAGTTCTGATAATGGATAACATCTGACACTTTTTAAAGTGCAAATGGGGTGGGGGTGGGGGGCTAGAGTTATAACTTAGTCTGTAAAGTGCTTGTCTCTTGCAAGCATGAGAACCTGAGTTCAGTCTCCCAGAACACCTAGAGGAGGGAGCAATGGGGGAGAAGCTTGGCATGGTGGCTCACACTGTAATCCCAGTGTTGGAGAGACAGAGACAGTGGCTCCTTGCAGTCCAGTGGCCAGCTGAGCCAATTAGTGAGTTTCAGGCCTGTGAGAGACTCTATCTCAAAAAAACAAGGTAGATGGTGCCTAATAACAACCAAGGTTGTCCTCTGGCCTCCAACCCCACACGTGTACCTGCACACACACACACACACAAACGTTGAAAAACACACACACACACATACCAAAATAAAGAAAAGGTAAACAAAATGAGTAATGATCAATGAATAGGAAGAGCGATTCTTTACTCTTTAGAAAGAAAAGACAGCAGCAGCTGCTGCTGTGCTGGTGTGGCACGCCCAGATCAACAGCCTGTCTCCTTCTGGTTGCCCTGTGGCCACTGGAAACAAGACCCAGCAACGTGGTGGCTTCCATAGTCTAGACTGGTGGTGCCAAGCAATGATGCATGGAGCAGCCAATGTGGGAACCCCATCTCTGGTGCTCCCAACTAGCAAGGGTGTCATTTGTCAAAACAGGATGGCCTCACTTCAGTGCTGACAGCCCTCGGAGCACTGAGAATGAAACCAGCGCCCTCCAGCCTGAGATTTCGTAGGTACTCAGACCTTGAAGGCCAGTTTCATGGGGTCTGCTGCCCGTGGGCTAAACTTGAAAGCAAATGTCAGCCATGAAGGGCTGAAACAGACCTCCATTGATTTGACCTTTTTTATTTCTCAGAGAGTTTGAGGATATAACGGATTTCTTTGTCTACAAGCTGATTTCCGTACTCAAATTTTGTTTTTGAAATGGAGATAATAAAAATAGCTATCATCTTCTTGGTACCGATATCCAAGCACTCTGTTATTAAATAGCCGCCCTCCCCCTCCCCCCCCTCCCCCTCCCCCTCCTCCTCCTCCTCCTCTTGGTACCGATATCCAAGCACTCTGTTATTAAATAGCCTATCTCATTTAAGTCTCCTCCTCCTCCCCCTCCTCCTCCTTCCCCTCCTCCCCCCCCCCTCCTCCTCCCCTTCCTCCTCCTCTAATGGAGACATAGTCTTCCATATAACTTAGTGAGTCTGGCTCATGCCTCAGCTCTCGAGTGCCAGGATCACATTCATACTCTATACCTGGTGCTTCTTATAGGATCTATCCTCATTCTCCTTTACAAGATAAGAAAACAGGCTTGGCCACGCAAGTGACTTACTAGAGGTTACAACAGCTGAGTTGGCAGTCATGACTCAATCTTAGCAGCCACACACTCTGTTCCTTGCTCTATCAAGAGTGGATTTTATAATCAGGGATATAAAACATACACTGCCTTAAACGCACACTCTTTGATATAAAGATTCCAAGTTGCAGGATTTGTCCAGAGGGCATTATCAGGATTTTTACGGCAGCATCCAATCATTTGTGGCACAGAAAAAAAAAATATCAGTAACAAATGTCCAGCACATGGCTGGTTAATGAGATTATGGCATATCCAATACGATGCAGAAAAAAAACTCTTAATGATCAACACTATTCCTCAAGACTATGGAAAATACTCATAACACATTTAAAAAAATATTTTATTTATCATTTTTATTTTATGTGTATGAGTGTATTGTTTGCATGTGTTTACGTAAGTACACCAGTGTTGTGCAACACCTATGGAATCAGAATGCGGCGTTGGGTTCCCCTGGAACTGGAGTTGTGGGCGGTTGTTAGCTGCCATGTGGTACTGGGAATTGAACCTAGGTCCTCTGCAAGAGTAGTCAGGGTGCTCTTAACCACTGAGACATTTCTCTAACCCTTCATAAAATATTTTTAAGAATTGTAAAACAGCATGTAAAAAAAAAGAACTTGGGTTTTTTTTTTTTTTTTTTTTTTTTTTTGTCTTTTTGAGACAGGGTCTCTCTGCAGCCCCTCCTGGTCTGGAACTATGTAGATCAGCTTGGTTTTGATCTCACTGAGATCTTCCTGCCTCTGTCTTCTGAGAGCTGAGATTAAAGGGATGTGCCACCACACTCAGCTTTATGCTATGTTTTTTAAAAAGCTCTTCAAAATGCAAAGAAAAAAAAGTTGTACATCAAACTTTTAGCAGCAGGGCTGGAGAGATGGCTCAGCCAGTAAAGTGCCTGGAACTCAGACTGGACCTGAGCTTGGATCTCTAGCAGCCACAACAAAAAGCTAGGCACAGTGGCACATGTCTATAACCCTGGTCCTGGGGAGGCAGCGACAGGAGGATTGCCAAAGCTGCAGACCAGCCAGTCTAGCTGAATTGGTGAATTCTGTGTTCAGTGAGAGATCCTCTCAAAATATAAGGTAGAGAATGATTGAGAAAGACACCTGATGGCAACCTCTGGCCTTCACAAATACATATGCACGCAAGCACACACACACACACACACACATACACACACACACACACAAAATCTTTACATTGTTTCTGAGTGGTAGAATTTTGGATGAGTTCTGTGCTTTTACATGTCTATGATCTTCTATGAAGTATAAAAAGAAAATGATTAAATAGTTAAATCAAAGACAATGGTACTGACCTACACAGCAGTCTTCTGAGTTTGATTTATGGAGAGGTTGCCTAGAAAAGAAAACAAAAACCAGATTACCAAGAGGCCTTGCTCTCACAGGATCTTCACTAATATCCAGATAAACAACTGGACCTAGTACCGAAAATATTAACAAAGTATGGAAATCTTTACAGGATCCTTACCACCAGCCTTTCTTATCCTTCGACTGACTTTCTAGAAAATGGGTGCCACCTGGTAACACGTATTCATGACCAGGTCTAGGAGACACTTATATTAAAAGAAGACAGACTTCAGTAGAAGACTGCTGAAGTATCTTCCACTTCTGTGTACTGTCAACTACGAGTTAAGCTCCTAACACTGGAAAGAACACAAGGAATGTAGAAAGGAAAAAAAACAAAAAAAAACAAAAAACGCATAATGATGAAAATGTCAACTCTGTACCGCAGAAGCTGCTGGGGCCAGCAAGTGAGACGCTGGGGAAGAGACCAGGGGAGAGCAGCAGAGGCTGCCATTACAGAGCTTTTGCAGGGCAATACCAGTCTTGCCAGACGTTATAAGGCTCAAAATCAAGCAGAAACACACCCTGCATGATAAATCAATATTTTAAGAAATAGATCCAAGTTAATCAATCTGTGTCTGCCTCACATTCTACCTTGAACCTAGTGGTCAGCGTGTAATGGGTGATATAAGAAACATGGAACATGAACCAGTCAGTGAGGCATCCCTCTAGAAAATAGGTTGACAATACAACTCAAAGCAGGAAGGCAGCAAAAGCCCAGAATGTCAAACCAGCTTTCTCAAAGAAGAGAAGAGATTGGATCAAAACTCTCTCATTTGTTTGGTCTAGAGTCTGGCAGGCAAGTTCAGTGTCCTTAGGCTTGCCAGCAGGAGAATGGAGAAAGATCCTAAATCTTCTCTCCAAGTTCAATAACAAAAAGGAACACAAAGTGGGGTTTAGCTTAGTCCTGTAGCTCCTATCTGAGTGCTTGGAAAGGCAGCTGTGAGACCAGGTAGAAATACACTGAAAAGTATCAAGAATTCAAGGTGCAGAGAAAGAAGACAGGCTTTTTCATGCAGAACTCTCAGTGAACAAGCCACTTCTCTGGTATACGGGCACTGATTCTGGATGATGGATGGGCACCCAGGCCCTGCAAGCATCATCACTCCCCACATCTAAGAGGACAGAGCTGCTTCCGAGTGGCACAAAATCTTGAAAAATCTGCACTATAAACTAGGAAGGTGCTTAACACTAGACACTGGACAAACCATTACAATTAAGACGAGTTCGATTGGAATGCTACTCATTCCCCTTTCTACCACACTGCTAACACACACACATACACAGTGAGAAAATATACCTGATCATCAAACCAACCAAAATATAGCAAGGATCTACTATTTTTCCTTTCTCTATTCATTGCAAAAAATAAAGAACTTACGAATCTACTTGAAAGGCCCTTAAAATGGTGGCAGTTTCAAGTTCCATATCATTTTGCTAAAATGTATTGAATGATATAATAAGAGAGGGAGAAGGACTTAAGGTATGAAGAAATGACTCATGCATTAGGGAGGGCGATGGATATAAACAAGGATATATCATACAAGGGGCAGGGCCGCAGCTGAGTTGGTAGAGCACTTGCCCGGCAAGCACAAAGTCCTAGATTTGATCCCTAATACTGCACAAAACCAGGAGTGGTGGTAATCTCAGTCTTTGAGAGGCAAAGACAAGGAAAGTCTCAGTTACACAGAGTTCAAAGCCAGCCTGGAATACAGAAAACCCTGTGTCAAGCAAACAAACAAGGATGCAGAATAAGAAGATGGGGTGTGGTATGGTTCATCTTGGTTGGACGGGGGGTGTTCCAAGGAGATCAGTAAAGTGGTTCTAGGTATATCTGTGAATGTTCCCAGAAACAATTAACTAAGAAAGAAAGACTCACCCACCCAGAATACTGGCCAAGGCCTATGGAGGGAAGAAAGAGAAACTCTTGATACCTCAGGCATTTTCTCTGTTTCCCAGACACCATGAAGTAAATATGGGTGGGGCCTATTCTCACCGCCATGATGTTCTGTGTCTTCAGGCCCAGGAGCAATTCACGAAGGAAAGGAAACCTCGGAAACCATGAGGCAAAATAAATCCTTTCTCCCTTTAGTGGTTTCCTCTCAGGTCTCATTACAGTGATGAAAAGTCTGACTATCAGAGCTGGAGAGAAAGCTGAGTGGTTAAGAGCACTGGCTGGTCTTGCAGAGGACCTGGGTTTGATTCCCACCACCTGCAGAGTGGCTAACTCCATGTAACTCCAGTTCTGGGAGAATCCAATGACCTCTTCTGATCTATGGCATGGGTGCACTTACATACATGCAGGCAATACACTCATACACATAAAACAAAATAATAAAATATTTTTTTAAAAAGAAAAACCTATCACAGGGGTGAGGTAGAGAGGAGGAAGAGGAGCAGGGACTATATGCTCAAGGCCATAGGGGATTGTGGTGCAAACCAAAAGACAGAAGAGAGTAGGTGAATAGCCAGCTGCCTAGAGAGGGCGGTCACAAGCCCTTCAGAGAGAAATAATCTTTGAGCTCTTTTTGGATTCTTAAAGTGTGAGAACTCAGAGTCATGGTAACATGTACCTGTCCACTTACTTCCCCTGTCTATTGTCTGCCAGTGAGTGCCCAGGAACAGCAAGAGACCACGTAAGGACCAGGGAAGTACTGATCTATCGCTGAGGACCAAATACAAGAAACAGCTACAGCTCTGTATAAAACTAGCTAAACAATGCAGTTAGAGATAAGTAGACATTTTTACTTATATTGGAAAAAAAAATTTTGTGGGGAAATGGTCTTCAGAAATACAGCTTAAGTTGTTTGATGACTTAGAATAATAAATCGTATTGGGTTAAAACAATCTCATCTGTCTCTTAACTTATATCCCAATTTTACAGGGAACTGTGGTCACAAGTGAAGGAGGGAATCTTTGTTCCTGGCCCAATTAGCAGCCGCTGGGCATTCTACCAGCCAACCTACGGTGGCCCTAAAGTCTTCTGGGTGTATGCCTTGCCCTCCTAGGATAAAAATTAAGATAAAAAATCATCTTAGTTCTGTCCTTGAAAAATTCAAATGTTTGTTTCCATTTTCATCTTCTGGTCAAAGAGGAATGTTCAAATACCCATAGCAAAGATTTCCGACTCCATTTCAGCAAAAGCAAGTCCTGGCTATTACCTAGTCATTAAAAAAAAAATCACCATTTTCTCTCCAAATTCTGACTAGCAATGTTTTCATGATTTGTATTTTTTTTTTCAAATTATCATATATTTTGAGTCATTTTACCCCCTCAGGTTTGACTGTGTTCACATCACTTGCATTTCCTCAGATTGCCAGAAGATGGCACTGAGGTTTCTTCATTCAATGGTGATGTGGGAGTGGAATTTTGTTTAAACTTTCACAAGTTTACAACCCTCAGACTGGCCAAAGAATAACAAGCCAGGGTCTCCTGCATGTGAGGCTCCTTAACTCATCAATTTTCAAAAGCAGAAAATGATACCGCATGACTTTGGATGGAGTGAATTCTCCCTGCAGAGGCTGGCAGAGGAAGCCTGCAAAATGCCTCCTGTTTTCTCCTTGAGACAGCTTCTAACATCCATCCAGCAGGACCTGAAATTAACCGTAAAACCAAATCCAAATCTGGATGACAGCAGGTAGAAGAAGTCATTAACTGATCCCCTGGTGGAAGAAATTAATGCTCAGAAGTCTGCTCCAAGGAGGCCTCCTCATAGCACAGGCTTCCTCGAACCACACATGGAGTGGTTGGGCTTTTTGGCTTCATCATGTTCATTGGTATGGGAGTACAATGGACAGGAACTAGAAGCAATAATTAACATGCTGCTGCACTCTGAAAGTGCTGCATGTAAAGTCCCACAGCTAAGCTAGTGCAGCTCCTGGGTCTATGGGTATGGTTCTCACTCAGAGTGCAAGAGGTCCCAGGTTCAAATTCTAGACAAGCCTGTCTTTATTTCTCTACAACTAAACTAGAGTGAGTATCTTTTCATCAATAAGTATGACTAAGATCCCAAAATTGCTACGTATGAACATCCCTTTACTTAAGATTTTTCTGAAGGCAAAATTCATCTAAGAAATTTCTAAATTAGGGAATTATTCGATTTAAAAAAAAAAAAAACAATTTAAGGAACCGTATCCTCAGAATTTACTCAGTGTCTTTCATTCTACAGCAGTCTTTAAGAAACTCACTGTTAAATAGCTTTGTTCTTTTACTTTCACGTTTTGTGGGGTTTTGGGGCCTTTCTGAAACAGGATCTCCCTGTAGCGACAGCTGGCCTGGAACTCCCTCTGTAGACCAGGCTGGCCTTAATCTCACATAGATCCACCTGCCTCTGCCTCGAGTGCTGAGATTAAAGGCGTGTGCCACCACGCCCAACTCTGTTCTTTCATTTTCAATCATTGTTTCATTCATCCAATAGGTATTTATTCAGATCCTAGTGAGTCAGTCCAGCATTCTCTTATCTAAAGGAGATGGTCGAGGTTTTGATACCTTGGAGCTAGGATGCGGACGCAGGAGGGGCTGCAGTCCAGGAGGGAGGAGATCTGAGGACAGGAGGCCTCATGATGCTCTGAAGAGGAAGCATTTGAGTAGAGACCTGAATGAGCCACTGGTGTGACCCTTACCCCGTGCAAGGGAAAGGCATAGGGAAACAGCTGGAGAGGAAGCACCCAGGTTTACTTTGGACCTGAGGCAATGGAGAGCTTACTGGACCTCCTCTGGAGATTCAGAAGGAGTAGTGAGGTACCTGAAGTGAGCCTAGAGTTGCATACAAAAATTGGATGTGATGTCACCCATATATTTAAAATAATGGGACCAACCGAGTCCTCAGCCAGTCCAGTTTTTAGGAATCAGAAGGAGAAAGTAAGTCCAAGCACTGGAACTTGGGGGACTGTCCCCAGGAAAGAAGGACGGTGTGGGTGGATGCGCTGTTCCCTTTTCTGGCTGGAATTGTACACAACCCAATTTTACAAAGTAACTCTGCGGCCTCAAAAGCAGCATGCAGGCGACATCCAGGCCAGCTTGTTTGCTGTTGCGTTGAGATCTTCATAAAACCAAACAGCAGAGAAAAGAACAAACACAAGTCAACATGCAATCTTCCAACCAGAACATGTAAACTTTCAACTCCCAACTCAAGACTGTCATGGATTTCCGAGCACAGAGTAGGACTGCCACTGCCTGAGGCCACAGGGCAGGGGGTGCATTAACCGTTCTACTGAGTCCCATGTCCAGTGCCTCCCAAGACCTCATCCTCTTCACGTGCGCCTTCCGCTTTACACAGCAGATTCTCCTACCATGCATCCTCATGGGCCTGCCCTTTTCTATTACTTAAGGGATGGCCTTCAAGGGCACAGCATTATATGCTGGCCCTGCTCTTGTGTCAATTACTGGACAGCTACTCACAAGAACTTCTAGTGATAAAATGTTTCCAACATCAAATCTGAACAAGGTCTATAGAGCCATTAACACAAGGTATTTCGAGAACATTTTTCAGGAGATGGTCACAGTGCCACTGTAAGATACTCTGGTCTGCTGGTAGAAGAAAGAGTGCCAAATAAGATAGCCCAAGTTCATTTTTCTTCTTGTGTCTATTTAAATACAAGCAGTCTGAGGTGTATCCAGGCAAAAACAACTCTACCTTGTTTCTCATGTGGAAACTGGCAGGCCAGAAAAACAAAATAAATGCCCAAGTCCAAGGAGGTCCTAAAATACACATGTTGGGGCTTTGATGGGCTCCCCAGAAACCTCACTACACACACACACACACACACACACACACACACACACACCAACTAGGTTATTTCCTGCTGAATTTTGAATCAGGGCTCTTGCTGTGCCTGCTGTTTTCCGGGCATCACCCCAGCCTGCCCAGAGTCCCCAGAAGCAGAAAAAGGACGTGTCTGTGCTAGTGTTGTTCATTTGCAAAGCGAGGTTCAGAAAGACAAAAGTTGAGAGTTTTACAGCATGGAGGCTCATGGCTGTAATTCTAACATTCAAGAGGCTGAGTTAGGAGTAATGCTGTGAGTTCAAGGCCAACCTGGGCTACATAACTAGATTCTATCTCAGAAAAGGTGAAGTAAGAGTCTTGAAAGAAGTCAATTGCTGCTTTTATATTCCATGTAAGTATAATTCATACTGTGCTTTAGTGACATATATATGGTCTTTTTAAGATAGGATCTCAAGTTCATGTTCCATGGCTGACATCTAACTTGATATGTAGCTGAAGACTGACCTTGAACTTGTGATCCTCCTTGCCTCTACCTCCCAAGTGCTGGCATTACAGACAGGCACGTGTCACTATACTGTTTTATGCTAGCAAGCACTCTACCAACTGAGTTATATCTCAAGCCTAACAGATCTGTTTTTTTTTTTTTTTTAAGAAGTCATTCTTTAATTTGACATTTCTTACTGTCTTTATGATGTCAGATATATTTTTCATCTTATGAATATCTCCTCTCTATTTAATAGAAATAAACATAAAACAAAATTCAGTTAATATCATCTATCGCCTGTCATAAAAATTCAAAGGTCAGGGGTTGGAGAGATGGCTTAGTGGTTAAGAGCACTTCCTGCTCTTTCAGAGAACCAGGGTTTGGTAGCTGATAACACATAGTGGTTGATAACCCTCTGGAACTTATTTCCAGAGGATGTAACTCCCTCTTCTGGCCTCTGTGGGTACTGCACACATGTGGTACACATACACATGTGGGCAAAAAACTCATATGTACAAAAATAAGTAAATCTTAATTTTCTTAAAATTTAAGGGTCACCTATTCTTCAGCTGCAGGACAGGACTGAAGTGAAATGAGACAGATGGGAGGCCCTGGGCCATAAGGAAGGACTCAGGCTCAAGGGTTGGGTAAAGGGCAGAGACAAGGTGATCTAGTGCTGAGCTCTGCATGTTTCTCTTGCTTTATCCCAAAATACAGGCCCTTTGTGCTGAAAAGCTAGATTTATGCAAGTTCACAAGCAGTGACTAAAAGTAATTCTAGCGCACCGTGTTATAACTCAATGGATGTTTAATGCCAAGGACAACACTGGTGTCATTTTATTAACCCAGTCAAAATATCGCCTTACTCAGGCTTTTCCTTTCATTTGTTTCTTCTTTTTTATTGTTTTTTTTTTTTTTTTTGAAAGCCTCAAACTTTCTGTGTAGCCCCAGCTGGTTCAAACTGGCATCAATCCTTCTGCCTCAGCCTCCCAAGTGTTGAGATTTCAAGTATGAGCCAACATACTTGGCTTAAGCCTGTACTTCCCTGCTTTTTTGCTACAAGGCCACCTTCATACATGATCCTGGTAGGTGTCTAAGGAAATAGCCCCGCCCCACCCAGCCCAAGTTAAGAGCTCACGGACTCTGAGGTTGGGCAGATCTGGGGTGAGGCTAGTGTTGCCACTGCCCCGTGTCAGTCAGTCTGTCCCCGACTGGACTGTCGGAGATTGTGTGAGTAGGTGAATGGCAACAGCTAACATGGTGCCTGGCTTTTGAGAAGTTCCAGTTAAACGCAACCTCCATAAATATTCATCAGAGCCCCAGGTAGACTGATACCCTCCGTTTATTCCACAGAACATGCCATCCTTACCCCTGCTAGATGGCGACCATTTCCAATCACTGAACTTCCTTTTTAATAATTTTTCACACTAACTTCTCTCCCTTTATAAAAGATACTATACTTTATATTTAGAATCACAATAAAACATATACATAATGATTAAGATGTCACATGCTCTTTAGCCAATGTATTTGTAGTATAACATCATTTCCATTTGTTTATAGCCTATTGTCTCTCCAGAGCAATATTCAATTTGGCACAGCATAGTATATATTAATTATTTGATTAGTGCTGAGTAGTTTTTCAGCATGTACACATATCCTGGGAAATGGCTTAGAGTCCACCGTTATGTCACATTAAGTCTCCGAAAGCAGTGACAGGGTTTTCAGGTTTATTCAAGGTGGATGTTGTTTCACAACACTGTCACCACATGATCTTTCATTCTGAGATGCACAGATCTGTGGTGGTTAGTTTAACTGTCAGCTTAACCTAGAACCACCCGAGAAGAGAATCTCAGTGAGTATTGTCTAGATCAGGTTGGCCTGCAGCAATGTCTGTAGGCAGTTGTGATTACACATTAATCAAGGTGTGAAGACCCAGCCCACCACAGTAGGTGATACTAGTACCTCTGCAGGGGGACCTTGGACTACGAGGGTAGAGAAAGCTGGCAGAGTACTAGGCATGCACGCCATGTACCTTCTTTTGGCTCTCGGATGCGATGTGACTATCTCAAGTTCTTGTCTTGACTTCCCTACAAGGATGGAATATTAACCTGGAACTGTCAGCCGAATAAACCCTTTCTGCTCAAGTTGCTTTTTGTCAGGGTATTTTACCACAGCAACAGAAATGAAAGTAGGGCAAGATCCTTTACCATGTGGTACAAATTCTTACACTCGAGTGCTGAAAACCCAGGGAAGGCATCTGAAATCTCTAGAGCCATAAATTTGGGCATCTGTAACTTTTCCAGTTCCATCTCCTTTTCATAATATCCTTTGTTTAAAACCATCATCAGAACCACTTAAAGTCAGCCTATTCCCTCCAGATGAGATGTCCCCAAAGGGCATCTTATTTAGAGAAATGAAGAGGAAGATAAAGACAATTCAGACATCTTTGACTCTCATGACAATCACGTTATCCTTCTGCCCTATGCTGATTAGTCTAGGATGTCCACACACTCTAGGAATTAAACACAACCTTTCTTAGTGCAACTCAAGTTTGAATGCTTTCGGTTTTTATTTCTTAGGGATCATGGACAGCAAAACGGTCTCTAGATGTGAATGAATGAGGCCTCAAAATGCTATCAGAAAGCCTACCCCAGGAAGTGGTACTGTACAATAAACAGCTTGGTTCCAACGGTAAGTTCTGTAGTAAAGAGCCAGTGTTCAAAACCATGCTCTACAACTTACCAGTCAGCAACCCTGAACTAATAACTCAGTCCCACTGAGTCCCACTATTATGTATCACATAGGGCTTTCCAGAGATTTCCATGCATTATGACTCACTGTTCATAGAACATGCCTGCACCATGCTAAGCACTAAAATTAAATAAAATATGGCCAACAAGCTCTTCAAGCCAGACCCAGGGCTCCAACCCTGCTGACTCTGAAATCCTGCATAGACGTGCATTGAAAGGATGTGTGTCCTTTCCTTCACCAGCTGGTAACTTGTACTGCAAGGTAAAGACGCAGGTCACTGACAGACATGCAAATTTCACACACACACACATATATGGAGAGAGAGAGAGAGATTAAGTACATGATACTGGGCAGGGGCCAATAAGAGGAGTTGTGGAAGGGGGGGCTCTAAATACCATCAAATTATTTTTTATGAAAATAGAGAAAATTCAGTAAGAATTGAAAACGAAATTTATTTATTTACTGAATGTGTGTGCCTACATACATGTATGTGCACAGGAGTGCACAGGGGTCTGTGAGGTTGTAAGAGGGCACTGGATACCTGGAACTTGAGTTATAGGTGGCTGTGAACTGCCAAGTGTGGGTGTCAGGACCAAACCCAGGTCTTCTGCAAGAGTTGAGTCATCTCCCCAGTCTCAAACTCTGGTTTTGATGTGAGTTTTCGCCTCCTCTACAGGCACCCAAATGGAGGCGAAAAGCACTGGGAAGGACTTTAAATACCTTTCAATCACTCCAGTTTGGGAGGAACCAGTCCAACCCAATGCCTTCATTTTATGGCTTCCATGTGAACTATGAATTTTAGGTCAGTTTTTCATCTTAAAAATTACTAGTTTTATTTAAAGCAAAATAAAACAAAACAGGATTGGTGAAGACTCTTTTCATCGCAAAAAGCTGTTTTTCATAAAATATGGGGAAAATGAAAATACTTTTATATGAGTTTAAATAGTTGTTTTTTGTTTTTTTTTTTTAAAGAATCTTCAGGCTGGAGATATAGCTCAGGGGTGGAGCACTCACCTAGCATACAGAAACTCAGTTAGATAGATGCCCCACACAGCAAAATGCAAACAAAACAAAAGGGTATAAAGAAAAGGCTTTAGCTTACGATTCAATGGCTGTTATTTATTCTGCATAGGCAAGGAGAATTCCTTCCCTACAGTTACACTTCAGATTTTTCCGAGTATGTGTAATAGATATGTGGTCCAAAAACAGTTTCTCTAACAAGGAAGTTTTCCTGGGAGCGAGTTTGGCTGACCATCCAGGAGGATACCTGTGCACTCTGCTAGGGAGACAATGCGGCAATCAGACAGGAGGGGTCAAGAAACTTCTGGGAAGACGGACCCTGGGCCAGGAGAGCACTGGGTAGTTGATCCCAGCCAAGGATGGCCAGGTGAGAGGCGCTGACTCCCCGCTGTAGGACCCCACAGAGAAAGCAGGCCACAAGAGGCCTTTCTTTGTCGTCACCCTTTACCAGGTCCAGCCTCTGGGTGGGGAAGGGCACGAGGAAGGAAGAGAGGCTCCATTCAACGATCTTCTCCCTGGGTTTCCATGGCAATGGCTCCGGAAGCAGGTCAGAACTTTCTCAGTGGACACAACAGCAGCCTCATTCACCATCACCCAGGCCTTCTGGCCACACTGGCCACTTGTGCAGACTGAGCACAGAGCACCCCGGGCAGCCACAGGGAGCTGCCGAGCCTTTCTTCTGTCAGCTGCTCCCGGGACAGCAGTGGGGGTTGGTTGGTGAGGCCGCCTCTGAAGGCCAAAGTCAAAGGAACTGTGGATATGGAGCGCCCTTCCTCTCTCCTGGAGGCCCAGTGACCGGCCAGCCCTCCTGGACACCGCTGTGGGGGCTGCCTGCCTGCCCTACTTCTCTGCAGGCAGCGGGACAATGGGGTGGCCTGAATCTGGGTCCCTTCCATGGTAACTGCTGGCAGCGCCCCTAAAGCTTTGTTTTCAGCCCATACACTTTAAATTCTTTCACTGACATAGCTGATGACACTGTTTTGTTATTGCTGTTTTGCTTTTGTTTTTGTTTTGAGACAGGGTGTCTCACTATGTAGCTCTGACTGGCCTTGAACTCACTCATGTAGACCAGACTGGCCTCAAACTCACAGAGATCTGCTGGCCACCGTCTCCCTGGTGCTGGGATTAAAGGTGTGTACTTCCATCCTCCGTGACTGATGGTCTTATTAAGCACCTTATAAATGTTATGAAAATGGGAACTCAAGCTTCCTTGTCTTCTCAGATATTGTTTCTAAATTTCCAGAGCCATCTTCTTACACCCTGGTGCCCTCTATATGTAAACCCCTGGGCAGCTGATACTGTCCCTCTCTCTTATCTGCGCAGTGGCCTCACTTTGCCCTTAGACAACTTCACATGCTCCCCACTTCTGAGCCTGTGGCTTCATCCAAAGTGACAATATCAGCACCTGCTGCAGATGATACCAGGAAACTCTGCCGGGGTCTCCGTGAAGCTCTGAGCTCTCTCTGCATCAGCTGACTGGTCCCCAGATTCTACCTGTTTGATAAGCAAGGAGCTTACATCTGGCTGATAAGACCCTGATTTGAGCAGCATCTCCTAAAACCCAGCTCGCTGCCTACCAATCTCCTGACACACCCCTCCAGTCTCCATGGCTCCCTAAATGGAGACTACTCCATCAGGCCTGAATGAGGCCTGAGGGCTGGCTGTCTTGTTTAGAACTCCAGGTGATTACCAGGTGTAGTTATGTATGGAAGCAGTTTCAACCCAATAGAGACAAGACAGGAACGCGCTGGCCCCATCGTTCATCATTCCCTCCTATCCTACTCCAGCATCCCCAAAGGAAAACCAGCAAGAGTACAGTGAGGTTTTTCAGAAAAGAATGCAGAGCCAGTCAATCTTAAGAGCCCAGGCTATGGTGGTATCCTGTCTGGTTTCATCTGGACAAGGCTATTCTCAAGAGGCTGGAGGCCAGGTGACTTTGACCATATGTATTTCCAGCATACAAAAAGTACTCCTTAAGGACCTGATGACAGAATGAGTCAAAGCATTTAGAGTACAAGCACAATTAAGAAAGGCCCTGCCAAGTTTCAGGCTGTCAGGATCTTTCCTACCACTGACTTCAGGCCTCTCTCAGGCTCCCACAGACCCTGCTTACACTGAGGATGGTCCTTCAGGACATAAGGAAAGACCATCACTGTGGGACTCCTGTGCTGGCTTCTAGAGGCTTCCCAAGGGTCAGGTGAGGGCTGTACACCCTTCTACCATGCCACTGTCCCCAAGCAGCTTTGCTGGCACTCTCTTCTGCTTGGAACGCACTTCCTCTCTGGTCTAGTGAGGAAACCTGCAGGCGTCTCTTGGTGCTTACTCCTTAGGAACCCGCGCTGGACATGAAGTGATCCAGTGCAGATCAGCTGCATCCCAGCTCCCAGAATTCTCTCCCTGCGCGGAGACAGGCATTTTCTGTGAGATGCACATAGCACAGAGAGAAAGCGGCTACTTCCAACTGTGCTTCAAGGTGAGTGGAAGCCCAAAGCCCATCAGTAACTAGCAGGTGTCACTGCTGCTCCTCTGGAACTTGAGTGGCACGGGACAGTAACTGGGCCTGTATCACTCCTATTTCCTCTGAGTCCCAGACCCATGCCATGTGGAGCTTGAGGGGTGACATCAACTCCTGCAAGCGTGGATTAGAGAGGTCTGCTTGGGCATGTTTAGACACTGTGTTCCTTCTGCCCATCCTGGATGGCTGCAATCTGTCTTGCTCTGTCCACTTTGCATGCACCCCCTCTGCCAGACTGCTGCCCTGCTGACTGCAAGCCGTGTACCTCCTAACGTACAAGGTCAGATCCCTGGAATAAAGTCCTGATGTTGTCATCTTGCTTTGCCCAGAAATTCCTCACTGAGGTAAAAAATTACATTGCCCTCAGTCCCATCCCTAACTCCCAAAGTCCCTCATCCTTCCTTCTGAAGTCCCCCTGCCCTGATGACTTTCACACTGCATTATCATTGCTGTTCCCACCCTATGAGCAGGGTCTAGACTGTCTGTACATACACAAAAAACTTTACAAGTGCTTATTAAATTAAATCTCATTAGTTGTCTAACCCATCACAGGTCTCTCCAACGTACATCATCCTTTTATTCCTCTGGTGGTGGAACGTTTAATAAGAGGCCTGACCTCTGCACATAAACAGACCTGGATATGAGATCTAGCTTTGCCTTGCCCAAGTATTGTGATCTCGGCAAATCATTTAACCTTTCTGAACCTTGGTTTCCTAACTATAAAATCCCATCCACATTGTAGATTTCCAAGCTGGATTGAAAAGATTATATGGGAGTGGGGAGGACTGGAGAGACGGGAGTGGGGAGGACTGGAGAGACGGGAGTGGGGAGGACTGGAGAGACGGGAGTGGGGAGGACTGGAGAGATGGGAGTGGGGAGGACTGGAGAGATGGCTCAGTAGTTGATAGCACTTGCTGCTCTTGCAGAGAACCTGGGTTCAGTTTCCAGTACTCACATGATGGCTCATAACCATCTGTGGCTCTAGTTCCAAGGGATCCAACACTCTAGTCTAACTTCCATGGGAACCAGGCACACATGTTGCATGCTTACATACATGCAGGCAAAACACTCATATGCAAAAAAATAATAATAATTTTTAAAAAAGATACACAGGGATCACTCAATAAATTCCAGCAGAATCTTCTCTTACACTTGCCCAGATGTAGATGTTAATTCTGCCCACCATCCTCCAGCACTGGGTCTAATATTCTGTTCACCTCTCACACAGGAAAACAAACAGCAGACACCTCTGTGTGTTAAAGAGCCCTGGAGGCAGCGCTTGTCCCCCACAATAGCAGCACACAGCCTGCCACCTCACAAGATGCAGCCCAGGCACGTGCCTCCAGCTGAGGCTAGGCCAGCTGGAGCTCCCTCGCCAGACAGAATGAAGAGCAACAGCATTCTCATTTGGGAACAGCTGAGGCAGAGGACACTGGCACAGCTGCTGCCCACCCCTAGCCCCCACGTTCTGGAATGCTGAGCCCCTCAGCTATGCTGTGCAATAAAGCACACAGGTGTGGACCAGATACAGGCACAAACACATACTTCAGCACACCGCGACCACATGGGCTCTACGAAAACGGGTGTTGTTTCCTAGCTTCTCTCTCTTCATTGTGACATTGATAGGAAATTAAAAGTCATATGGGGTCATCATATTTTAAGTGATGGTGGTCACAGCTCTGCTAATGGCTCCATCCATGAGACTGTGGAAAGAGACGCAAGCACACTGCCTCTGCCAGGAGCATCAGGCCATCTAAAGGGGAGGGGGGGACAAGACTGGATGTGAGCAACTATCCTAAGCTTGGCACCTGTTGGATGTTCCACAGTCCTTGGGAGAGTTATTACTATGCCTGGTTAATCTATTAGGAACCCAAGGCTTAGAGAATTCAAATTCACTGTTCCTGATCATACAGCTAGCAGAGACAAACTTCAGGTCCAGGTTCTGTTGGTCTCCAGAGCCCATTACAACCACATGCAAAACCCAAGTAACGTTCATGTTGTCAGGAATGCTTTGGGTTGGGTCAGAAAATGGAAGATGCTTGAGGCAGAGGAACTCTGAACCATCAAGGTAGAAATGTGTAAACAGAAGCCCAGGAAGGTAAAGGGACACACGACACACATGATGAGTCACAGATGGATCTACACCCACAGCTCTGGCTCTTGGCCAGGACCTTGCCCTTGTCCCTGACCTCCATCTAGATTGTAATTATATTTAGCATATGTGTGTGTGTATGCTAATACCTAGATTTTTTGTTCAGCACATTTATTTTCTGAAATCTAGCTCTGTTGTTATTTATACACCTTACCCTGGTTAATCCAAGGGACCAAGTCATGGTGGCCCAGGCCGTCTCTGGTTTTCTCTGTGCTGTTACACCTACCTCCCTTTTCTGGGAGGACAGTGAACATACAGACAGGCCAGTCCACGTTAACCAGGCAAGACAATTGGTTTACTTCTTCAAGGTCATGCCTCCCACAGGACTTCCTTACTCTCCTTCCTAGCGGCAGGCCTGAGATCTGAGGCATACAAGCCCATACCCTGTGGGAACACAAGTGGCTCATCCCATCCTACAGCTTTGTCATAAACAGGATGTGGACACAGGATGCATTACTCTAAGCTCCAGGAGACTTGGCTTGACCTGGGTTTCCTAGCAATCTGACGATCTCATCAGTTCTTAGTGAATCTGGTCTACTTCCAAGGAAAAATAGATCACCCTCTGCATGTGAACTTCCACATCAATGAAGGCATTCTAGAACTGAGCCCTGGACACACAGGAGGAAAGTCAACATGACACCAGACTGTAGAGCCCGTCTTTGGGAGAGTATACAGAGGGATGAAGCTCCAGTCTCTCTCCTAGACCCAAAGTCCAGGATCATGCTGGTGGAAGAACAGTTTACTACCACAAGAATTATCACTCTTTCAAAGCATACACTTTCAGCAGGGCATGGTGGCACATACCTTTAGTACCAGCACTCTGAAGACAGAAGCAGGGCAGTTGCAGAGAGATCAAGGCTAGCCTAGCGGCTATATAGTGGACTCTGTCTCACAACGACACAAACAACAACAAACACTTCTGTTTATGACAGTCTAGAAGTGGCGAATTTATACAGTCAAAGACCGATGACTGTTTGGGCTTTTGACAACCATAGAACTGTCACAGCTAAAGGTCACTGAAGCTTCTTCTGAGATACTAAAGATGGTATGAGACTGATGGATATGGTGACACATTAGCTGTGACAATACAAAGTACTGCTGAATGCTCCTCTTGTATGAATATACTGTATGAAATGTGTACTGTATCTTAACAAAGCTCAAGATCACAGGAATGCATATGAGAACACAGAAACATGCATGGAATTATTCACAGCAGCACTCTGTACAAAAGTTTTAGGGGAAAAAACTAAATGGTCATCAGTCAATAATGGATAAACAAAACAAATATTCATACAAAAAGGCATAAAGTACCTATATGAGTGATAAAACAGATGTGCCTGAAAATGGTTAAGTTTTTATTCTTTTCGAGTGCCAGAAACTGAGTACTGTAGTTGATACCTGCAAAGCCTGACTATATCAAAAACAGCTGAACAGCATCCTTGCTTGCTTGTCTGCGGTAACAGCAATTGAACCCATGGACTCACAAGCAGTGTTCTACTACTGAGCTACACCCCAGTCCCTGGACTATATCTTTATCTAATGGAGGAATTGCATAAATTATGAATTACACACCCATAAAGGTAATCCCAAAACTAAAATAAAAGAACTTCCCAATCAAACTGCGGGTTTAAATGGTTTTAATTTTTTAAAACAACTATTTAATGTTATGTTTCTGCATATTGTACCTCCATGGACTCTCTTGTTTCTATTTTAAAAGGAAGAAAATGTAAGAGGTAGGTGGAAGCTGTTAGTTCTCCCCACTAATTGTAAGGTGACTTCTTCTATTGATTATTTTTATTTTATGTGTATGAGTATTTTGCCTGCACTCATGTCGTGCAATGCCCATGGAGGTCAGAAGAAGGCATCTGATCCCCTAGAACTGGAATCACAGATAGTTGTTAGCCACCCTATGGGTGTTGGGACCTGGGTCCTTTGCAAGAACAAATCTCTCTGAGCCATCTCTCTAGTTCCATAAGGTGACTTCTTAGTGTTAATATTCACAAGCACAAAACATAACTTATTACAGTGCTGTTACTTTAAGGAGATACCTTAAGAAGACCAAGAGGAATCTTCCAGAGTGATTCCATGCCTTGAACAAAAATACATTGTAATCCTCATATGTCCAAGAACCCATGGCATTCAATGAGCTCAATGCAAATGGTGAACAGGCTTCTCCTCTGTACAGGTCACCAGTGGATAGTGAAGAGCACCCACAGAGGGAGATAGTAAGCTTCAGAGTTCCAGTCATACTGACTCATGTAGGATTCAAGAACACAAATGACCAGAGCCCTGGGCAAAGGCATGAATTTAAGCCATCCTAGACACGTAATAGCAACAGACAAGATGACAGAGCACTTACTATGTGCTAAATAGCTTACTAAGTGTGGTAAGTACTATAATTATCATTACATTTTGTCAAGGAACTTGCCTAAGGACTGCAGCACTTGTAAGGAAGAGCCTGAATCCAAATACAGAGTCTGGAAGCAGGCAGATCATCACTTCCCTATAGCCACAGTGACACTCGGACTGGATTGACAGGTTCATCTCTAGCAGCTCTGAGACCTCAGGCAAGCTCACTGCTCTCAAAAATGGTGCAACCTTCAATGAGCTCATAAGACATGAAATGATAAGAGTAATCACAGTGTCCAGTCTAGAG
This sequence comes from Eospalax fontanierii, assembly GCA_035773235.1. Lineage (NCBI taxonomy): Eukaryota > Metazoa > Chordata > Mammalia > Rodentia > Spalacidae > Eospalax > Eospalax fontanierii. The sequence goes on from CM069545.1 coordinate 16,403,625, forward strand.
AAATAACCAGTACACCTCAGAGCTGGTTCAAGAAAGACCTTTGTGGGTAGCCAAGACCACAGTGCAGTTTCTGAGGTTAGACAGAGCCTGCTATGGCAGGGAGTAAAAAAAGGATATTATGGTTTAAATGTGAAATGCCCTCATGTGTTCGAACATGTTGTTCCCAGCTGGTGGTGCTGTTTTGGGAGATTATGGAATCTTCGAGGCAGGAAGTGTGGCCAGTGAGGTGGAATTACCAGGGATGAACCTATGGCCCTCCACTTCCAGCTGGAACTCTGCATCCTGGTCAGGATGTAGCCAGTTGCCTCAGGTTCTTGCTGCTTTGACCAGGAACTGATGTTACCACTATGTCTCTCACACCATGATGGCTTAGATGCCCTGAACCATGGGCCAAAATAAACCTCTCATCTTCAATTGCTTGTCAGGCATTTGGCCCAATGACATAAAAGTAAGTCACACAGGGGAACACTCACAGGGATGAATGGCAAGTTCAGAGGCAAAGCATGCAGGAGGACAGGGCCTGCCTGAGGAACCCGCCTGGGGAGCGGGTGGCATGGCATGAGGTGGCCAAGTGGGTGCAGGGCCGAGTAAGGGGCACCAGGCTCAGGAAAGGAGAGAAAGGCAAGGATTAGAAGTTCAGGGTACAGGGACTCAGGTGCTTAGCAAGAACTCCATCAGAGACATCTTCCCAGAAAACAGGAAGATGGAGAGTAGTTTCCGGAAGGGCGAAAGGAAGTCAACAGAGTAAAAAGAGTCTTCAGCTGCCCAGGGAGACAGGGAAGTGAAGCCGAGAAGGGAGCATGTTTGAGCAAGGTATTCCATCAGCCATGTGCCAGCAGCTCAAGCAGGGAAAGCCACTCTGGAGCCTCTTGCTTCTTTTATTTATCTGCCTTTTCCATCGCCCTATATATTTGCACTTTTTCGTCATAAAATGGTGCAAGTGCAGTCATGGGTAATGGAAAAAAGTGAAACTAAATCAGCACCTGCTCAACTCTGGAGAAAGACGTAGTGGGACTAGGTTATAAATATTGGCGAGGGTGAAATTTTGAGATTTATTTTTCATTTTCTTGCCTCGGTAAATAAAAGACTGGAGACCAGCTTGGATCTGGTGAGAGTGGATCTGGTTCCTATTTCCAAGAGAACCAGAGTGCAGGTTTTAACACTGCCATTTATTAATACTAACAAATGGATCTGGCCCCTATGAGAGCTAACTTTTCTCATTGTTGTGATCAAATACCTGACAAGATGGGACAAGGGATGAAAGGCTGATTTGACTCAGGGTTCAGGGGACACAGTCCATCAAGGCAGGGAAGGCATGGCAGCAGGATCACGAGGGGGATGGTCACATGGTATCCACAAGAAGTAGACAGAAATGGATGCTGGTGCCGAGTTGCTCCCTCCTTTATATTCAGTTTGGAATCTCAGCCCTTGGGATGGTGTCACCCATATTTAGAACAGGTCTGGCCTCCTCAGTTAAAACCCTTTCTGGAAACACCCTCATAGATCCACCCGGAGGTGTGTTTCCATGGTAATTCCATACCCAGACAAGTTGACAGTTGAAGATTTACCACTGTACACTGTAACATCTTGATTTGCAGAAGAAATACAATCATATTATACACATACAATCAATTATAGCACAGTGGTCAGAAGCTCGGGTACTTTAACTGGAATCAAATCTGAGTTCTGCTACTGAGTAGCTGAGTAACTTTGGACAAATTGATAGCTCTGTGCTTTAGTTTCTGAATTTGTAAACATAAGGAATGCTATGAGGTGGCTCCTCAGACAGAGGGTGCTGTAAATATCAAATGTGCCAGTGTTAAGTACCGGGAGCAGTTCTTGGTAGATGATAAACTCTCAACAAACTTATCATTACTTGCTTTTTTTTCTTTCCCAATGCGCAGTCCATATGGGCCAACTCTGTAATGATACCTCTATACAGATAAAAGAAATAACCAAATGACCCCAAGGACTGCTGGCTTCCTTAAACATACTGCATTTCAATAATCCTGACATTTGTTAAACATCTAGCTGATTTTCAGATCTGTCTTATATGTGTATAAGTTAAATATTAGCTTTTATGAAAAATACTAATTTTTTATTGAATGACAGCTCTCCCTCTTAAGAATGACATTTTATACAGGGGAAAAATGTGTTCAGTTCTCCAAGTTTTCTTGAGATAGAGTAATCAAATAACCTAATTCATTTGGAAGGGGGGTTATTTTGGCTCATGGTTTCAGAGAGTCTCGGTCCATTATGCTAGTGAAGGATTGTTAGAATTCATGGCAGTTGGAGTAGGCAGTGGAATCTCCTCCTATCACAGCAAATTCAGTCCGTGTGCTACCAAAGCAAGAACATCCTATCACCTATCTCTTTACTTTTGTCCAGAGCACCACTGAAAACATGTACATTTTTATTGCATCATGCTATGCAAAGAAATGAAGAGATGAAATGGGAGTGGGGAGGAGCGAGGTCTCTAGGAAAACCTTTAAAAAGAACTTTCCTCCCCTTTGCTTTATTTCCACTCAGCCTAGAAGATGCGACAGCCACTCTGAGGTCATGAGGACACTCTTCCAACAATCCGTAAAAAGAAAGAAGACAAAACACAGTCTGGGTTCCTGAAAGCCTGTCGAGACTCATGGCCACCCCTACGCCTACAGATGGAAAAGAAATGGGTGTAAAGAAACCTGTATTTCTTCATGACACTATGTGTCAGGCTTCCTCATCCACAGCTAACCTCATTTCTCATATAGAGCTATAGAGACATTTACTAGAGAAGGAGAAGGAAGAAGAGGAAGGGAAGAGAAAAAGCAGACATCTTGCTTTCTAGATATCCTTAAGAGTAGCTGCTAATAAGAAATTTAACTCCTCTTCTCCTTTCAAGGCAGCTGACATAAATCCAAGATTTGTAGAATAAAGAGGACTCTGTCCTCAACAGGTAATGTAGACAGGTATCAAAAGAAGGGACTCAAAGGAAAGCACTCTTGCTTCCTTTATCATCCTCTCAGAGAGAGTAAATGGTATGGGAAAACATGAGGAAATAAAGACGTGGGCCGGCCATGCAGCTCAATGACAGAGCATTTCGTGCACCAGCCACGCGAGGCCCAGTGTCCGAGTCCAGTGCCACAAACTTAACCAAACCAACCAACAAAACACACCTTGCCCAAAATAAGGATGAATGGCGATGTTTGTCAACGTGGTGATGGGGTGACCCACCTCCCCACCTGTCTCCCCTCTCTGAGTCTGCACTACGCAGGCCAAGCAGCCTAAAGGCTCACGGCCAAACTAAGCAGCACCATGCATGGAGGGGCACGATGCCAGGACTGTCAGGACACTTGTTCCCTGTCTCCTCTGTGACAGACTCACTACATGTACTTCTCTTGGTCCAAGCTAATTTACTGGCACTTAAGACTTTTAAACCCTGCTAAATGTAAATTATCACTCAAAGAAGCTTTTTTTTTTTTTTTTTTTTTTTTTTTAAGAAACAGACACTATATCATAATCTAGGTCAGATCCCTGTCTCAGGACTAGTTTTAACCCAGGACGGCAGGGAGAGCACCTGGGGGGACAGTCTGGATCCAGAAGGCAGGAGCCGTATGGTTGGCTGTTCTAGTTCTCATGTTGCTGTTGCTCTGGACTTCTGTCTCCTCTGGGAAAGCTGCTGCAGGACGTGTCTAGTTGTGTTTGCTTTGTTCTCTTACAGTCAAAATACAAAGCACTAGAATGTTTCTGCCCATAAAACAACACCCTGAGTCAAGATGGTATTTTAGTTGGCAGATACTCTGTGGACACTAACCAGACATAACCAACTTGTTTTCCAGGTCATCTTCCATAGCTTTAATAAGCAACTACAAAGCTACCAGGCAGCATTTGGATGGGAGGACTGAGAGATTTTCCACTCGAACATATTTTCACTTTAAAGCACAATGAATACCTTTTCAAGTAAACAGCATATTAAATCTATTCCAACTATATCTGACTTAGAATTTTCAAACTTTTACTCATCTTTAAAGATGAAACAAAACAAACAAACAAACCTCTTAGAAGACTTAATCTAGATATAAATATCAACTAATGAGTATTTTTGGGTTTTGCGATCATGGTGCTAAACATAGGTTCAGGAAAGAATCTCGGGATCTAAAAGTCTAGAAAATCTTCTAGTAAATGTCTGATGAAGAGAAGGATATGTCTAAAGTCTCAAATGTTCTCCCCACAGAATATTTGCTCATTACAAAGGGAGAAAAGTTTAACTTCTCAGAAGAAACCTCATAGATTTCTGATATTTAACTGATCAAAATTCATTATCACCAATCCTGGGATGGGCATGCACTGACGTAATGCACTGTGAAGAAAGAAAACAAGAAAGCCTAACAAGCACTGCTCCAGAAAACAACTAGCCTCCTCTGTAAAAATGTCAGATTCATAAAAGACGATGACACCCTTTCAGACAACACGTGACATGTTGGAACTTTTTTAAAGTGCTAGATTAGAGGAAAAGGAAAAAAGAAGTTCTGTAAGAGACATTACTGGGACAGAGAGAGTTGAACTGTAAGTCAGGAAAACTCACTAAGTTTTCTCTGTGGTAATATACTATGGTTCTGTAGGAGACTGTCTTTGTCCTTAAGAAACACATGCCAAAGGACTTAAGGACTTCGGACCACGATGTGTGCAACTTACTCTCAAATGGTCCAGCAGTAATGAGAGAGAGAGAACAAAAGAGCATCACATGTTAGTAACGACTGAGTCTGAGTGAAACAAAACTTTTGAAGTTGAAAAAAAGAATGCTATAATTTTCAAGAAATGTTAAAAGAAAAAATGAAGAACAAAATGCCTTTAAAATTTCAAAATGTTTAGAAATACTTTAAATGTGAACCAATTAAAAGTATGGAGGCAAAATGGCAGTAGCACGAATGGAGCTGAGGGTCTGTAACAGTGTGTGCTGAAAATTTTTTGTTAACCTCAGAGAAGGCAGTCTCTCTCTCTCTCTCTCTCTCTCTCTCTCTCTCTCTCTCTCTCTCTCCCATAAAAGCCATGCCTTATTTTCTAAAGAAAGGATACAAACATGGAAAGAGTGACTCCCGACCACTGAGGGAAAGGACTACCCAGCCTAACCAAGGTTAGTACAAATTTGGGTGAGTCACTTCCCACTAGGAAGAACAAGCATTTCTTGTTTCCTAAAGGACTCAGAGATTCTGAGGGAACACCTGAGCTCTCTGCCAGTATCTTGCCTAAGTGTTAAACCAGGTCAGGAGAAGCCACAACTCATTCTATTAATGCTTCAACAGTTCCTCAGCACCCTCAAGTTCAAAGTCAATGTCAACTTAAATCCTTGGCCTACTTCAGCCTCCACGTGACTAGGTTCCTGGGAGGATAATGTGACTCAAACAAGACATGCTTATACAATGTGCACATTTGCCCTCTAACCTTGAATAGGCAATGGCCTTGCTTTTCTTTGGCTCTTAACCCCTGATGTTGTTTAGTCCTGAAACAAACCTACTTAGCAGCTTAATTTGGAACTGTAGCTCTCTGGCAAAGCAACCCTCCTTTCTTAAAGCTGCCTCTGCCAGCAGCACACACGAGTGCCTGGATTAGGCAGAGAGGGCTGTAAAGCACACACACGCTCACCCAACGTGCAGTTCTCATTCCTGAAATACTTTCTTCCTAAGCCACTTCTCTGCCTCTCTTGGCACAAGACAGGACAAGTGGCTCTGAGCCAGAGGAAGTGTCTGCTTAGAAATGTGGACTTTCTTTAAATTTCTTTACTTCACAAAATCACAAATAGAACCTTCTAGCATAAGTACAACAGAATGAAGTAGAAAAGGGAAAGCCTACAGACAAAAAGATACTGGTTTTATTTTTGTTTTTTAAAAGTTGCCTAAAAGAAATACTGAGAATATAAAATAAAACATAGCGGTACCTTCCATGAGAGCAGAAATTAGTCTAAGTTAGGACAAGGAGACAAAAATATGCCTTTAACTAGAAAGGTTCCGAAGCACTTGGCCAGCTTTCTGGTGTGTATGTTCACGTTTGCTTTGAGGTGACCCACCCAAAAAAGGTATAGAGGAGGTCTACTGAATCATTGCTTTAGCTAGCATTTATTTTACTTACTACTTTATGTCTTTGTGATTTTCATCCTCTATTGGAAAGCTAACATCAAAGACGAAAGCCTATCTTAGTTCACTTACCTGTCTTTTCTCTTATATCCAGGCATTTCTTGGGAGTTCCCTCAAACAAGCTGTGCAAAATTAATAACCTTCCTGGAAAGTCCCAGGCATCTCCCAACAAGACTGCAAAGCCCAGATTCAGCCACCCGAGTAGATGTGCCACATGCAACATGTTAAGGAGAACCATATTTGACGGCAGCCCGCACACCTTCCTGGAAGCCCAGATCCAGGGCAGTAGGAGAGTGACTTACTTTCTTTCTACTTCCGGTGTTGACACGGCGCTGCAGAAGCCGAGAGACTCCTTAGAGAGAAAGAAGATTTGCAGTGTCAGTACAGGAGAGTGGTGGGCTGCATCTGATTTCTACAGAACATCACATAAAAGAAAAGGCAGACTCGAAAATAGATGACGAAAGTGGCTGTGCTTACTTCGATCTGGGACGGCAGCTGAAGTGACGTGGGGTTGGCGTCGGGTTTCTCCTAAAACAGAACAGATGCTGCTTTAATGAGACTTCCAAACGTGGCACACACCAGAAGATAAATAGATGTGTAAGAAGAGACAGGAGGACTGGGAGAACGCTTGGCCATGTAGTAGGAGGAGATGGCAGCGATAAACAGATTTTCTAGAAAACCTGAAGTATTCTGAATGGGAGTACTGGTCTCTCAGAAATGAAGTGTTTACCAAAATTCACTCCTACACACTGCTCACAAGTTCATTACAGACAAACACCAATAATCTGAAGGATATCGATGGTTACTGGTGAAATAATTCTCTGGATATTCTTGATCATCACTAGGACACTGAATGTATTGTACTTCTTGAAGTTTAGTTTATTTCTCAGTAACAGTGGAGTTTCACCTGTTTTTACATACATTTATTTGTTCACACACAGTGTGTGTGTGTGCACATGTGTGGGTCACAGGTCATTTTAGGAGTCAGTTCTCTCTCCTTTCTGCTACGTGGGCTCTGGGTCGAACTTAAGTTGTCAGATTTGGTAGCAAATACTCTTACCTACTGAGCCATCTCATCAGATCCCACCCTGATTTTGAAGTTCTAAATTTATTCAAAGGGCTCAATAATGTAAGGCTTGTGTAAAGGTATCTTTACAAAATTAAGCTGGAATTTAAGTTAATACACAGTTAAGCTGGAAGCCTAACTGAATATTATTCTTCAGCCTTAAAAATCACCATACTTGGGCTGGAGAGATGACTCAGTGGTTAAGAGTGCTTTGGAAGAAGACCCAGGGTTGGTTCCTAACACACACAGGGTGCTCACAATCATTTATAAGTCCACTTTCAGGGCATCCAGTGTCCTCTTTTGGCCTCCATGGAGGTGCAGTCAACATTTCTGACACATATGCAAGTCAATACCCATAAACATGGAATAAAAATAAATACATCTTTTTTTAAAAATCATCATATTCCTATAATGCAAATGAATTGGCCAATTTGAAAATTTACAAAAATTCTCAGCATACAAACAATAAATAAAATTCAAATGTTTGATACTGTGAGTTTATTGAGAAACATTAAATCATAAGGACAGAGGAATCCATTTTAAGACATAAAACTATATCTATAAGATACTCTACAAGATAACATACTCATAATAAAGGAATAAAGGACGGTGTGTCTCCTTTGAAAGTAAAACAATAGGGGGAGAGAAATAGGCCAAGTTGATGGAAACAATGGGCTGGAATGAGCTTTGGTGGTAAGTGTGAAAGTTGCAGTAAGAAAATATTTGGATGTCATTAGGAGAAAACAAGAGCCATCTTTGTCCACAGAGCAGAGCTCCACACTGCTGTTTTTCATAAGTGGAAACCAATTCTAAATCAGTGCAAGGGTAAATAAAGGTTCTCATCCAAGCAACTTTCTTTGAGGCCATTTTGAAGATGGAATGGGGTCCTTGCCCCCCCCTCATTTGTTCCTCTTCCCAACATGTTGCTTTGAAAAAAAGTCTCCTCTCTGATTTGTTACCATTACCCATCTCTTTTACTGGCATATTGGGTATATGTGGGTAAGTCAAGTTCATCAGAGCTGTCAGAGCATTATAGTTATCCAAAATTCTATAGTTCCCTAATCAACTTGTAACACAATGGAGGGTTTGGGAGGAAGCAGCAATTACCATTAACAGTATACAAGTTTAAACTATGAGACTGATGCAGATTTCTTCAATAATCCTATTATAGGATCATAATCATGCTTATGTTTCAAGACTATGTATGACTTTAGGAACTGTTTCGTTCACCTTAGCTAACATCCAGGAAGTGGGCAGGTCATGTGTTCTTTAGAACATCTGATGACTCAGTTTACTAACGTTCATCGTTAACACAGTCAGAACACTAACAGAAAAACCTCTGTCGAAGCAGGAAGGTATCAGAGAAATAAGGACAACTCAGAGTCAAGTTAAAACCTGAGAACGCAGCAGGAACCCAGCTCAGATTCAGGCCGTCCAAGTCAACGAGCTTTCTCCCAGAGCCAAGGTTCTAGCGGTTCTAGGGACCTCTGCCCAACAACGGAACTGCCCTTGGTGATAGAGTTCCTCACACTTTAAGACCAGAGGAGTACACTGCATGCTATGCGGGCTTGTTTTGTTTTTGCCACAAGAAAAACAACGAGTGTGCCAGAATGAGTAGATCTGAGAATAAGAACTGCAAATAAACACCCCAAATGAGGAAAGCATTTAGTGGGGCCGGTCGCTCACTCAGTCCCTGGTCCAGGCCATGTTCAAAGCCCCACAGAACTGGTTCCTATTAACACCCTCCTGGTTTTGTGATTTAATTTTTATTAATTAACTCTTTTTATTGTGGAGGGGCATTCATGTGTCAATGTGCTTGTGGAGGTCAGAGGGCAACTTTGAGAACTGGTTCTCTCCTTCCATAGGGGTTCCAGGGATTGAACTCGGGTTGTCAGGCTTTCGTGGTAAGCACTTTTACCTCCTAAGCCATCTTGCTGCCCATCCTCCTGGTTTTTATTCTTGCTATTGTTCACAGTATTTATATTTCTGTGTCAAACTTAACACATCATTTTTACAAGTCAGTGTTTTAAAGATGCTTGAGCTATGTTCAAATTTCAACAGGTAGTATATAGGCTTTGGTGCAGTCAACATTTCTGGTACTGATAAACTGATCTGGAAGTTTGATACCTAAAACGGCATTTTATAAGCAAAAATACTATTTCCAAAAATAAAAAAACAGTTCAAGACAAAAATCAGTAGCTTGCCAAAACCAGCACACATGCACACACATGTGCTTCCGCCTGCTTGTCTGTGTGTATACACATGTGCACTCTGGCTACCCTGAAAACACATAGCCCAAGTATGAGGCACTGACCTTAAATGAACACATTTTGCTCCAAAGTGCCGAAGCCCACTGTGCAATACACCAGATTCAAATTGCTTGTGAGGCTATTGCACCCTGTCCCCTACTCTAGCTCCATCTCCAAGTTCTTGTGGAAATCCACACTTCTCTGTTCCTTACTGCTGCCAGGATCCTGCGGAAAATGGACTTTACAGCTGGGAATGCAGGAGGGATAAACATCTGTGTTGTTCCAAAAACAGAGAGGAAGAAGACTAAGCGCCCACCAGTTTAGCTCTAGGCCAAGTTCTCCTCCTCCACACTGGGTACAGGAAGGCAGTGGAAAAAGTCAGACTCCATGGCTTACTGAGTGACACATAAGGAGCAGGCAAAATGTCACATTCTCTTGCTGGCATTCTAGATTAATGCAGGGAGCCCAGTGGCTGTTGATGCTAAATTTTTTCAATGTCTTAGAGTTGGTAAGATGGTTCAGCAGGTAAAGGTGCTTGCTGCCAAGCCTGATGACCTGAGTTTGATCCCTGGACCCTACATGATGGCAGGAGAGAACCAATTCTCTCAAGTTGCCCTCTGACCCACCACATAACTTACACACACATGCATATACACACACATAATTAAATGTCATTTTAAAATTTATCTTAAACTTTACAAGAAGGCTGTGAAGTCATGGTTTCTTCTAGCTGGCAATGTATGTTTTTCCTAGCAGAGACCCTTACCAAAAACAACAAAAACAAAACACACAGTCTAGACAAACAGAAACTTGCAAGGAAACTGTGGTGGTTTGGATGAGAATGTCCCCCAGAGGCTCCAAGTATTTGAATACTTAGCCCAGGTGGCGGGTGCTGCTGGCAGGGGTTTAGGGGGCACGGCCTCGCTGGAGGAAGAGTTCACAGCCTTGCTTCATGCAGTTTCTTCTCTCTGCTTCCTGCCCTGCTTTCTCTTCGAGCTGCTTCCTCCCATGCCTCCTCTGCTAGGTGGGCTCGTAACCCTCGGAAACCATAAACCCCATAAACTCTTCCTTTTATAAGTTGACTTATAACACAGGTCTCTTTCTTTCAGTTTTTAAGCACAAAAATATCACATGTTTCAATTTACTTGGAAATAAATTAGAGTCTGTAAATAAAGTCCTAGGGACTCAATGGTGGACCTGAGTCCCATTGATTGCTACGTATTCTCTCACTCTGGGTTTACTGCCCTTCTCAGAGATCACCTAGACAAGTTTCCATCAACACATGGCCCAAGGCCAGGCAATGGCAGGTAGAAATTCTGGGGTAACCTGAAATTCCACATTATCTAAAATTCTGATCCTCATCTTTATCCAGGCTCCAGATTCCTCTTGTCTGGCTTCTCTATTTCAAGCAATCAATGGGACATCTGTTAATGTGACCAGGTTCCAAACAACATTCCCACTCTCATTAAACACACCACCTGGAGCCATTACTGCTTTTCTTTTCACAGGGTTTCCAGTGTCCATCCAAGCCATTCCATGTGAGGTCCTCTACTTCACAGATGCATGGACTAACCACCACTGTCGGGTGGAATGCAAGGTATGTTTCGGAGGTACATCTGGGGTCCAGGATGAGTTCTACCTCTCCTCCTCAAGTAGTGAGAGGTTTGACTTTTCCAGTGGTAACGAAAGACAAATGGATTCCTTGATTACCTCTGGGTTTTGTATGTGTACACATCTATGACTGTGTATTATATGTACATGAGTGTGTTACATGTACATGAGTGTGTGGATGCCCACACTTATGCTTGCACATACAGAGGCCAGAGAAGGATGTGAGGTATCTTTCTCTACTGCTTTCCCCCTGATTCTCTTAAGACAGGGTCTCTCACCGAATCAGCTCACCTTTTCGAATAGGCCGGCTAGTTTATGAGCTACTGGGATTCACCTGTCTCCCCACCCACCGATCCCTAACCCCAAGCTGTGGCTAAAGGCATACACAGCCATGTCCAGCTTTCTAATGTGTGTGCTGGAGATCTGAGCTAAGGTCCTCCTGCTTGTATAGCAAGAGCTCTTACCTATTCAGCCATCTCCACAGCCCCATGGGTTCTTCTTAAACTGTAAAGTAGCAATGTCATATACTTTTCAGTAAACCTTGAAACAGCAGTAAAGTCCTTGCTGTTCAAAGGCCATCCACACCAGCGTCAGCACCAGCCAGCACCAGGTGGGTATGTTCTACACACAATCCTAGGCCCTAAACCTCTAGAAAAAAATCCTTTGTGATTCTGCTGGAGAAGAACACCCTTCTCTGTTATTCTCTGTTCCAAAATGTCTCAGGAAACACAGTGCTGATGGGAGAAGTCTGTAATTTGGACAAAGACACCCTTTACCAACAGACCCTACCCTGAACGCTCTTCTTAGTAAATACAAGCTACATTCATAAAACCCTTGAACACTAGGAGCTTGGAGTTTCAGTTTTGCTCATGCTAACTGGAATGTTCTCCTTCTTGCCCATCCACCTGTTCTCGCCCTTTAGATCTAGCTCCAAATCTCACTCCCCACTTATACTTGTGTCTTAAGTACCATGCTTGAGCATGTTATACCAGTCCCTGGTAGCAACTCTTTCATACACATATTGGTATCTGAGGTTGCCTGAACTACGAATACACTCATCAGGGATTCATTGTCTCTCCACACTCTATCAAAACTTATCTACTGAGCATGCACTGCATCCCTGACCCACAGGCTAACGGTACAGTGTGGAACAAGACATGGGTCCTACCCCATGCTGATTTCTATAGCTTGGCATGGGCCTCCTTCTGCACTGCCCAGTAGACTCCAGTGGTGTCTACTGCCTGGATTTGTTTAAATCTGAACACTTCACTAGCTCACTTTGACTCCTCTAGGAATTCCTGTCTGCAGTTTCACTCACTGGAACTCACGTTTTCATTTAAGATTTGCTTTTAGAATGCAGAGTTACATCAACAAGTGGAATTTCATTCAGCAAATACTTCTTAGAAGGCTTGAGAATTAGAGCAACAAGAACTTGAAGAACGCTGAGCACCCTTTAAGCAGCAGCTGGCCTGGAACCTCTGCACCCATCCTGGCCTTCTTCCCCCTTCACGTCTTCTCTCATCCACAGTGTTCACAGATGAAACAGGAAATGTCAGTTCATTTTCTGGATTCAAGTTTATGACTTGGTATAAGAATTTTTTTGTAAAACGCAAGAGCAGATGGAAATCTACTTTCTCTACATCATATCAAGGAAGAAAAGCATCAAAGAAGGAAAATCCCCCCCACCACACCTAATGGAGCGAGATAAATGAACATTTTCTCTTTATAAAACTAGCTGGGGGGCGGGGGGGGTGTGAAGAGATGACTCAGTGGTTAAGGGCACTGTCTGATCTTGCAGAGGACCAGGGTTCAGTTTCCAGCATCCACATGGTGGCTAACAACAGTCTGTAACTCCAGTTCCAAGGGATTCAATGCCATCTCCTGACCTCAGCGGGCATTGCATGACATAAGTACACTTACATACAGGCAAACAATACACTCATACACATTAAAAATTAAAAAAAATAAAATAAAATATTAAAAAATAAAATATAACTATTTTAGGGCAACAAGATAATTCAAAGATAAAAAGGCCAGCTGCCAAGACGGACACATTGAGCTCCACATGGTGGGAGGAGAGAATAGACTCCTTCAAGTTGTCTTCTGACCTCTGTGCTCACATGTTCACATACACACACACATTCATATGCACACACAATAAACAAATGTAATTAAGAATTATAAGAAGCCAGGCATGGTGGCACATGCCTTTAATCCCTGCACTTGGGGGGCAGAGGAAGGTGGATCTCTGTGAGTTCAAGGCCAGCCTGGTCGACATAGCAAGTTCTAAGCCAGCTTGTGCTACAGGGAGACCCTGTCTCAAAAAGACCACATAAAAAGAATTATAACAAAACAAAAAACTAGTTTCCTTAAATATCCTGTTGTAGCAGTGCAAAGATGACCGGTACAGACTTCCATAGTCACTCTAATAACTAGATTTCACGACACATCCTATTCATAGGTAGTTCCTTCTGTTCTGACACCAGATTGATGCATCTGGGAACTCTGTTCGGCTCAGAGGCTACATTTCCTGGGAGACAAGGAAACAGGAAAACGGTGAAGTAGGATCCAGGGGAGGACCTGGGGCTGTGTGAGAGGAAAGGAAAACATTTACGTGAAAAAGTTCCAGGGCATAAGGGGCAGAGAGCTATCAGCCCTGACCATGTAGCTCCCAGGCAATGACAACACCTCATCTACTGGGGAAAGGGGAAGATCTGAGATAGAAAAAATTAACATATTGCCTAGTACTACCTAAGAGAATAAAATTGGGAGTACTAGAAACAATATTAAGTAATGAATTAGTATAAAACTTCCACATAGGATAGTGTATGGTTCTTGGACATGTGTTTTAAAGCAAAGACATTGAGTTTATTTCCTCAAAAACACCCTTGTTTCAAAAACTCAGGTTCTCTGCTTGAAACTACTACAGACTATTCCCGCTCAAGAGTTATGATTTCTGGATATAGTGAAGCAAATTTGTAATATTAGCACTTAGAAGGTTGAAGGAGAATTATTGTGAGTTTAGTCCAGCCCAGAATACAAAGCAAATTCCAGGCTAGCTAGGGCCAAGAGTGAAGCCATATCTCAAAAGCACCCCACTCAAAAGAAGGTACTCTAGGTGATGCCTTCCTAATGTTCTAGCTGATCATTATGAACAAAGTGTTACAGCCACAAAACTTAATTTTTAACATTTTTTTACATCTACTTAGTGTGCACGTGTATATGTGGAGACCAGAGGACAACATGTGGGAGTTGGTTCTCTCCTTCCACCACTGGGGTTTCTGGGAATCAAACTCAGCTCATCAGGCAGGGCAATTAGTGCCCTTACCCAACCCACTGAGCCATTTTGCTTGCCTCTTTTAACCATTTTTACAATTACTTAAATGGAGTGATTTCTAGACTTTAACTGGCAATCATCATGGTGAAAATCCTAATGAAGATGTAACACACGTTAAATTCAGTAGAAAATCTTCAATTAGTCATTACCAAATATTGCCAGTAAAGGCTTGTGTATGCAGTGCTCCTTCTGAGGCTGCTGTGGCCACAGAAGATCCCCGCTCCCATCACCCCATGTGACCCAATGCACCTTGGACCATTTGCCTGAACCCTGAGCCACATTCTTCTACCAGCTTCAAGTTCAGCAGCAGTGTGCTGCACAGCTGGACATCTGCCTGATAAAATACATGTCATCACTGTGCTTACTGCCCTGGGGAATCATACAGACACACAGACATATAGGCACAAGGGCATGCGTACACAAACACACGTGTACACACCCCTGCTTCCAATAAGCCCTTTAGTACTTCTCAAATTCAATGCATTGCAATACTCTGGGGAGGTTGGTTAAACACTGGTCACTGGAGTCTCACCTCCCCTGACCCACCATAATTCTCATGTTCAATAGGTCTAGAATAGACCTTGCTAATGTCTGTTTCTAAGCTCTCAAATGAAACAAGCTGCTGGCTTGGGGAACCACCCTCGGAGAAGTGATATCCAACAAGGCTGAGAAGTTACCTCGGGTTTGGGACTCAGTGCTCAGCAGGCTGAAGGGATCCACTGATTTGGAGCCATACGTGAACTCTAGCCTCATCTTCAGTATTCTGACTAATGGCTTTAAGGGGAAAGATAGGATCCAGAGCATTTTTAAGGACAAATTGAGCCAGGATAAACTATTGGTGGTACTTGGAAATTTAACAACAGAAGATTCAAGCTCAGCTCTAAGCCCATCAGCTTCCTGGCCTGAGACCCTTTAAGAAACTGGACTTACTAGTAGTGAGATTACTAATCAGCTGAAGTGTTGTCAGTGGGAATCATATAAGCCTCTTAGCACCATTTACACATTTCATGGTAAAATGAACTACAAGTCTTAACCCACTGACTCAAGCATTTTGTAATAGATGACTTTCCAAAGTTGGTAACAGACTGGGTAGACACACTTTCATGTATTCATTTATTTAATCAAAAGTTCCCTGTCAGCTGAGTACCAGAAGAAGAGTAAAGAATAGTCACTGACCTTCAGGCATAAAAGGTCAAGTAAGGGAATGAGATAACAGGATATTTTTTAAAAGGTTCCACATGGGGCTGTGGAGAGAGATCAGTGGATAAAATGCTTTCCATGTTAAGTGTGAGGACCAGAGTTCTTTGGATCCCCAGAAATCACATAAAAGCCAAGCAGGTGTGGCCACCGTGTAATCCCAGTGACAGAGACAGGAGATTTCTGGGGCAGTTGGTTAGTAGACCAGCTAGAACCCTAGAGTTCCGGCTTTAGGGAGAAACCATGCCTCAATAAATAAAGTGGAGAGTGAGCAAGGAAGACACTGAACATTTGTTTCTGACTTCCACGTTTGTACACCGCAAACGTGAATACACACATCACCCAAATATACACACAAGGAAAAGAAAAAAGGTTCCATGCAATCACACAAATATCACATGAACTGATCAGTATGCTCGCAAGGTATATGGATAAGGGTTTTTCAGAATTCTGAAGCCTGATGTAACTGGGGATGCCAAATTTTAATGATGCCACTCCTAGATGAGCCCACATTTTGTCATGATGATGTTTCATTGTTATTGCTGATTTTTGTTGTAAAATCAAAATGGTTCTATCATGGCATTTAATCACTGTCTCTCTTTTCATGCTTTGAATCATACGCTCAAATCATCTTTCAAATAATATAACCATTTTTAGGGAGCTCTACATTCAGTGGCAACCTAGCACATTCTGAAATCACCAGAAACAAAAATACTTTAAAAGTAACTGGGGAGCTGGGCATGGAACATGCCTTTACTCTAGCATTCCAAAGGCAGAAGCATGCTAATTTTTGTGAAAGGGAGGCCAGTCTGGGATGGTCTACAAAGCAAGTTCCAGCCTGGGGTTGCAATATTAAAATAAGTAACTGGGGAATACACACCCCATTTTATAAAGTTTTGCTCAATTCTGGAATCAGAATAAAGCCAATTGAGTTCTTTAAAATAAAATATAATAAATGAAATGTTGAATTATAGATGGAGTCCAGTGAGGCATTTTAAAACACAGAGATATGGGACTGGGGAGATGGTTCAGTCAGTAAGGTATCTGCTGTGTAAGCATGTGGGTTTCCTAAACCCACATAAAATTTGAGCACAGTATAATACCCCTGTAAACCCAGCCCCAGGAAGAGACAGGTTGATCTCTGGGGGCTTGCTGATTCAGATTATGTCTGAATCATAGAACTTCAGATTATGTCTCAAAAAAACAACAACAACAACAGAGTGGAAGGACTGGGGAGATGGCTCAGCAGGTATGAAGACCTGAGTTCAGGTCCCTAGCATCCAGATAAAAGTCAAGCATGGTGGTGTGGGGCTGTAAGCCCAGTGTTGGAGTTTAGTGATGGAGACAAGTGGATCTGTGGGGGGTTACTGGGAATCAGTTAAGCTGAAAAGGTGGGTTTCAGGTTCAGTGAGAGACCCTGGCTCAATGGCCTCCAGAGACAGGCATGGGTGGGTATACCAGCTCCAAATATATACAAGCATAGGTCTCTCTCTCTCTCTCTCTCTCTCTTTCATACACACACACACACACACACACACACACAAAGACACACTGAGTAAGGTGGAAAGTGACTGAGGAAGACACCCAATGTTGACCTCTACATACAGATCACACAAATGTGTAGGCACACAAACATGCACACACACACACACACACACACACACACACACAAACACACACGCACACAAAACCCACATGGATAGATGTTATACTATTTGAGAAAAATAATCAAATAAAAAAGTGTCTCAGGAGGTTGAGACAGGTGCCAAAATTTAGCCCAGGGCAAACTTTTTATTATAAACACTTGCAAGATTGGGTTTATAATGGAAACACAGGCAGACAAGGCTCTGATGTAATATACATAGGTGATATGTTTCTGTTCTTGTGTAGTGATTTTCTCCCCTTCTGAGCATTAATCTTTGAATGACTTACACTATAAATTATTGAACTTAGTTCAAAAGCAAATGAAATTTAAAACACCCATTTATTGAATAGCAAAAGTGCCATGTTGGAATTACTGTGATTTATCTGTTTCTTTAACAATTCCTGTAGCAAACTTACTTCATTGCTCAAAATTATTACCTGGTTGCATAGTTTACTCTGGTCTACACATAAATCTATCCTCACTGTGAAGAACAGCAACCATTTGTCAGGATCTTGTTCGTTTGTCCACAGCCATGAGGCAGAATGCTTTCTTTCTACAGCCCTACACTGGAGCACGGTGGCACATGCATGCAGCATTCACATTCCGGAACTCAATTAAATCCATACGCACCACTAATTATTACAGTTGGGGAGGGGTGAGAAGGATCATTTGACCAGAACAGAGTTCCCCCACCAGGCCCACATGCCCACTACTACCCTACATGGTTCCACCGGCTCAGGCAGGAAGCACAGATGGACTCTATAGAGACAACTCTGTCCAGAGATGCGATGGTTAATCATTGCTAACATGACTGAATTTAGCATCGTCTAGGAGGCACAACTGTCAATATGTCACTGAGGCTGTTTACAGAGAGACTGAACTGAAGGAGGAAGATGCATCCTGAATGACTACAGTGGTACCACCCCATGGGATGGGGTCTCGGGCTGAGTAAAGAGAAGAAAAGAATACCAGCTGAGGACTAGCATGCATATCTACTTCCTGACAGCAGGTGCAATGTAACCAGGGGCCTCCTGCACCCACCAAGCCTTCCATGGTGGTAGCTGTGTCACCTTTTAAACTATGAGCAAAATCAGCCTTTCCTCCCTTCACTTGCTTTTTGTCTCTGTTGTGGTTTGTAAACAATCCCCTATAGGCTCAGGTGTTTGGACACTTGGCCCCTAGCGGGATGGTGCTGTGTGGGGAGGTGATGGAACCTCTAGGAGGTAGAGCCTTGTTGGAGGGAGTGCGTCACTGGGGAGGCTTTGGGGTTTGATGGCCTGGCCCCACTCTCTGCTTCTGGACTGCCTGTGCCACGTGATGGGCTGGCCCCACACTCCTGCGGCCATGCCTTCCCCACCATGATGTACTGGAACCCTTTGGAAGTATAAGCCAAAATAAACCTTTTCTCCTATAAGGGACTCAATCACACTGATGGCAAGAGCACCTACTACAACAGAAGCGATGTTCTTGAGCATTAACAGCCATGAGTACTGATGACCCAGCAGCAGGACATTGCTGCTCTGCCAGTGGGGAAATCCTATTTTGAAAACACAAGTTCTCGGTGACACCTGGACCTCCCAGGGCCAGGGGAGGAGGACACAGCTCAGAGACAGAAAGCTTGCCTACCATGTGTAAGGTCTTGGATTCCATACTAAGCAACTACTCATCAAAAAGTCCCCCCCCCCATGTCCCTCCTCCTGGTTTATATAGCTGTGAAGTTGCAAACATACACGTACACATGTGCACGTGCAGGCACACACACATGCACACACATTTGGGCTGATGGTGTAGCTCAGAGGAAGAATCCATATTTAGCATGTGTGAAGTCCTGGGTTCTATGATCAGTACCATGAAAACAAAAAAAAAGGCATATTCTCCAATTAAGGGAAGATTTGCCACACATATAACGGAGTAAATGGCTTCATATATAAAGACTGCTTGGGGTTGGGGAGATGGATCAGTTGGTAAAGCGCTTGCTGTGCAAGCATGAGGACCTGACTTTGGTCCTGAGCACCCAAATGAAAGGCCAGGCATGGCAGTGCACATCTGCACTCTCAGCACTGGTCATGGGCCTGGGGTTTGCGGCCCAGCCAGTCTATAGTCAATCATTGAACTCCATCTTCACTGAGAGACCCTCAAAACATAGGGTGTAAGAGACTGAAGAAGACTTCAAAGATTGACCTCTGGCCTACATACCCACACACATACGCATGCACACACAACAAACGTATACATATAAACACATACATATACACACGAAAAAGAATGCTGATAAATTAATAAGAAAAATATTATTTGAGGTAGAAAAGGGACTTCTGATGTGGGGGCTGGAAAGATGGCTCAGCAGTTAAGAGCACAGACTGCTCTTGCAGAGGAGCTGGGTTTGATTCCCAGGAGCCACATGGTGGCTAACAACCATCCATAATTCTATTTCCAGGGAATCTGACACCCTCTTTTGACCTCCATAGGCACTGCAGAACATGGGTGCACCTACCTACATTCAAGCAATACACTCACACATAAAATAAAAATAACACAATAAAAAAATTTTAAAGATCATGATTTTAAGAGATAACAGGAATAAACATATGAAAATATTACATAGAAATTATCAAAGAAATATTAGTCAATATTTGCTAAACAAATATCTATGCTGGATGGAATCCTGTGGTTACATCTGAGTTAGACATGTAAGTGAGGAACTTAAATATAATCTTTATTCTCTTTTTAAGCTCTTGTGATGTTTTTCTTAGAGTGTGTATATTCTACTTTTACAATCAGGAAGCAAAAAGAAAGAATGTCTACCTAAATTTCATGCTATTCTTTTCAGAAATTCCAGGATAGATCTGTTTCAAAATTTACATACA
The DNA here is from genome assembly GCA_035773235.1 of Eospalax fontanierii. Taxonomy (NCBI): domain Eukaryota; kingdom Metazoa; phylum Chordata; class Mammalia; order Rodentia; family Spalacidae; genus Eospalax; species Eospalax fontanierii. The sequence continues at coordinate 16,423,710 of CM069545.1, forward strand.
AACATGTATACTCTACTAGAGTCTTATACCACTAACAACATAAAGGTTGTATGACACAAAACAAAACATCTGTGTTAAGGTTTTTAAATTGCATTGGTCATATGATAAGCAATTTCTTTTCTCTATATCTTTGTGGGACATCTGTCACTGAGAGATGCAGATTTGGTGGTACATGCCTGCTGTGCTGATTTCAATGAGAATGTCCCCCTATGGGCTTCATGTATTTAGACATTTTGTCCTTGGTTGGTCTTGTTGTTTGGGAGGTTTTAGGAGGAGCGGCCTTGCTGAGGGAAGTGCTGGGGGCTGGCTTTGAGAGTTCTTAAGACTTGCCAGATTCCCAATCACTCTGTTTGCTTCCTGTGCCCACCAGAAGCTGTGAGAGATTAGCTTTCTGCTTCAGTTCCAGTCACCTGACACTGCCCCCCCCCACTGTGACGGCCTCTAATCCCCATGGAACCTGGAATGATAAACTCTTCTTCTATAGATTGCTGAGGTCATGGTGTCTTATCACAGCAGCAGAAAAGTACCGAATACACCTGCCATGCCAGTAATGCCAGCACGTGAGAGGTGGAGACAGGCGGACCAGGAGGTAAAGGTCATCCTCACCTGAACAGTAATTTAGAGGCCAGCCTGGGCTATAAACCTGATACCTTGTCCTAACCCCACATACAAAGATGTGTTTTTCAAAACATACCACACATATCATATTACCTTATTTTTATTGCGCCATATAAATAAAATAATTAAAAATTTTCCCCACAGAAATTTTGCCTTGGTCTTCCTTTTCCTTGACTGCCTTGTCAAATTCTATCTCTTGTAGCAGGAAAAGAAGGACAGAAGCATTTCCTTACTTCTTGTTCTCAGTTAGATCTCAATCATCCGAACAGTACCAGGGTGGTAATTAGAAATGGTTATTCCATATAAAGTTATGCATATGACACACACAAAATTTGCATGTGTATGCATTAGTCATTGTGAAAATATTCCCCTAGCAAATAGAAACATTTTCTTAGGAAAAGCACAAATAAAACCCTCAGAAAAGACAGACAGGAAGCATATTTGGACCCAATGGCCAAGGGCAGAACACACATGAATGGTCCTTTCCTAGAATCCACAGCAGGACAGACAAAGTCAGGGAGTCAAACACACCAGTAACTGATGTGCCTGGGTTTGCTGACAACGACCCTAAACACCACAGTCCATTTTAAACGGCTGGAAAGGACACAGGGATCGTGATACATACATATTTTTTGAGACAGGGACTCATGCAGCACTGGCTGGACTAGAACTCATGTAGACGAGGCTGGCCTCTGTCTCATGCAGATCCCCGCTTCTGCCTCTGCCTCCCAAGGGCTGTGTACCACCGCTCCTGACTCAAGATAGGACTCTATTCCGAGAACCAAGATGGAGGCCAGAAAACAGTGGCTGATCCCCGGAGCTGGTGTTAAAGGTGGTTGTGAGCTGCCCAACATGGGTGCTAGGAGCCAAACTGGGGCACTCGGGAAGAGCAGTACTGCGCTCTCTAAGACTGAGCCATCTCTCCAGCTCCCCTGGGGTTTTGTTCTTTCTAAATCCCTTGCTCCTAGGGTGAAAAGGAAATATGTCCAAGTAACCAACATTTTCCCTATGGAGTTTTAAAACAAGGCATGCAAATTCACAGCACTGACACTTGACATTTTCATTTATTCTATAACACTGGACAAAAAGAATCCAGGGAGACTGTCCACCTTTGCCACAAAAGTAAAGCTAGAATGAGAAAACAGAAATTTTAGATGTTAAACCTTAAATCCTTCCAAAGGCACCATGAGGAGTCTTTGAATATGCTAAATTTTCCTCACCAGAAAAATGACCTTAAGAACTCATGAAAATGCTTATTGCACTAAAGAGGAAAATGGTCTTTAGAAATGGAGAAGATTCTCCAGTTCTTTGCCAGAAATTATACACAGAGCAAAAGTAACCCCTCAAATTTGACCAAATATGTAAGAAGGCAGGGGCAAGAAATGTACCCCGTGAGAAATAAATGCAGGAAGAAACAACTGCCCAGCAGTGTTCAGTTGTGGAGTAAAGACTAAAGAAGGTTTTGAACGCCATGATTTGGAGGCTTGAGGTCAAAGTATATTTTTGACAGAACTTTAAGAAAATTAGACCATTACCTTCTCCACGGGCCTCCTTGGACCCCTGAGACTAAGTTAGGCATTCCCATGGTGGGGTATAATCCAACTCATCTGCCTACAAGACTTCCAGGGTCTTAGTCTTAGCTGTGCACCACTGTCTCAAGACTTAGCAAAGTACCTGGAGTAGATTATCTAGTAAATACTTGTTGAGTGAATGAATGAGTGACAAATAGAAATATAGTATAGAAAGTACAGAAAAGGGGAAGTGGAGACACGGTGAGAAAGCGGAGTGCTCTACACACACTAGCATTCAATGAAAATTATAACTGAATTTAAATTTTAATTATGAGGTGTTAACACTGTATAATCGGATTCATAAGGCACGAAAAAAAAAAATAATGTGCTAAATCTGTAAAGCAAAGCAATGCCGGAAACACATGCAAAGGAGGACAGAGGTGTGTGAAACTCTCTATATATATCTTATATGACATGTGTCCAAGGTTTGTTAGGGATCAGACATTGCCATCTGTCTTCGCTTATCCTAAGCCCACCACGGAACACAAGGAAGGAGTGCTTTCGCAATAAAAGCATGGAACTGTTTTGTTGAAAACCATCTCTGACATATTTGTAATCAAATAGTACACATCAAAACAAAACCGAACTGATTATTACCCACACCAAGGTGTTGTCCTCACTACACAGAGGGTAGCAGCAGGTGCCTTTGGGGATACCTCATTCATGTAGCTCGTTACTACTGAAGTGCCTGCCCTGGCTGACCCACTAGTCCTCATCTTGCACCCCACTTCCCCCTGAGGGCAGACACCAGACCTCCACCTATAAACCAAGTCTGTTCCTGGTTGGACGGATAGCTCATGAAAATCCACATTACAGTTAAAGGCTTGAACCCCAGCATAGGTCTACTGGGAGGTGGGGGAGTCGTTAGGAGTGGAACCTAATGAGACATCATTAAGTCACCGAGGGCAGGAACGGTAGGACCCTAGCCTTTTCCTTTTCCTCTCTGACTTTGCCTCCTAGCTGAGGGAAGTGGATTACTTTACAACAGGGTCCTGCCAATGGCGTGCTATCTTGTCCAGGACCCAAAGCAGTGTGTCGCTTGATTTTGGACTATACCCTCCAAAATTATGAGTCAAAATAAACCTCTTTTTTTTTAATAAGTTGGTTATCTCAAGTAGTTCATTATAATACAAACTGAACTAATGTCAGTTCAGTCTTTCTACTTCATTTACCAAATATTTATCTGGCACCACATGTTATTCTAGAAATTTCTTTTTCTTTTTTTCATTTAGTTTTCCTAAATAGCTTGTCAGGTAGGAAGTTTTACTACTTCATTTTTAAATTTACTATTCTTATTTAATGTGTATGAGTGTACTCTTGCATGTATGTAAGTGCACCCGTGTCATGTAGTGCCCTTGGAGGTCATCAAAGAAGGGACTAGATTCCCTGGCACCAGAGTCGTGGGCAGCTGTTAGTTGCCATGTGAGTGCTAGAAACTGAACCTGGGTTCTCCACAAGAGCAGCCAGTGCTCTTAACTGCTGAGTCATCTTTCCCAGGCCCACTGGGAGACTTATGCTAGAAGATGGCAGAGTCTACGGAGGCTATCTGATGTGACCATGGGTACATGCTGGTTCTTGCTGTGGGATCTTCTAGCTCCTGTGGCTGGTGCTCCAGTGCCAAGAGCAGACTTACTTCTATTTCCTGGGCCCCTGTCTTCCTCCTCTACTCCCTAGGCTGTGTCCCTGAGTTCTGTTCTGTTTCTTTTCTTCCTCTGAAGGACTTTAATAATGGCACCAAAACCGTCATCCTCTCGCCACAGTGTCTATCCCATCCACGTTCGGACTGGTAACTGAGTCTCTTCCACCTGCGACCAGTCCTACCAATGGACAGACATTCAAACAGGGGCTGGTCCTGGTTTTCCAACACTACCCCACCTCATTATCCCATCTTGAATACCCCCATCATCTGTGATCAAGAACTGAGTACCTCTAACAAGACTCCCCACAAGGCTGAGTCAGACTCCAAGTGGTTCTCTCCTTTGTGTTCTGTTCTTGCTACAAGGACTTGCTTTGGGGGTAGAAGATAGCTCAGAAGTAAATAGTTGCTTAACTCGTGTAAAGTCTCGGGTTCCAACTGCCACCACAAAACACACAAACAAGAAGGCTGGTTTTGTCTGGCAAAAACTAGAAGTTGCTAAGGATGGTGCTGAATGTCACTTGAAAATTGCCCAAGACCCCAGGAGGACGGGACAATGGTGCCTTCCCTCTCCAGATAGAGTAGCCCTCACCCCTAAAACAAAGACACTTTCTTGACCCACTGCCAAGCAAGCAGGAGTTCCTCTTCCTACAAGCCATGGAGGGGGTCCACCACCTGTCCGAGGGCTTGTGGTTAATTAGGTGACACTTGTGAAGGGCTTTGCAACATGGAGCACATGTTGTCCGGGATCTCACACATGGCACTCCAAGCTGCAAAGTCCAAGAGCTATTTTTAAAACCTACCAGTTGAGCAAAACTTACAAGTGTTTCCTTATGCAGCCCATTGTAAACTCATTCTTGGTCCATTGAGAGTACCTGAAAAAGTGTATACAATGTGTGTTGTTGGGGAGCATGCTGAAAAGCGTACAGAGGACACTTAGCACTCTCTGAAAGACATCAAAAAGTTACTCATCAGGTCATTTCACATATTCTGTTTCTGAAAACAAGCAATTCCAGTGGGAAGGAGGGAGGGGATTTTGTGAATGTCACTTGCACATTAGCTGGTGAGTCAAGGCACTTGGGGCCATCCCAGGGCAGGCTCAAGAGGCTTTGGGGATGCCACACATGGACAAAGGCATCTTCTTTGAAGCCTGGCTGGAGCAGCCAAGTGTCTCAATGGGTGTGGCTTTAGGTGTGGGATAGCCTTTACCTCTCAAACCACAATTACACACAAAAGCTTTTCAGGCTTGGCGGGGGAGGAGTCGTGTTATTTTTAATTAATGAGGGCAGGTCTCTAATTCCATCTTTCAAAGTGCTTCCTCTTGCTAAAGGGAATTCTCTGAATTAGTGGGGAGGTTTAATGAACTGCCTTTGGCTAAGAGGTTTGAAGGTAGTTGAAGGCTGCTCACACTCTACTCAGCCTCTCCTTTAACACAGGCATGCTGGCTCTCAGGTGATTAACACCATTTTGTTTTGTTTCAGTTCTTGAAGTCTGAAGGGAAAAGGTTAACATAGTCCCAGACTCTTTTGGATTTACCTTTTAATGTCTATAGCACTACTGATTCCAGGAGATTCCCAATCAAACCAGAACTGTGAGTTGCCTTCAACTTCAACTGTTCTTCAGTTTAGGGTAAAAATTTTGTGCAGTATTTCAATTAATACTTTTTCTTCTAGTTTTGTTTTACTAGTCTTGTTTTCTACCCCAGATATGTAACGAAATATAAGAACCCTTTGGAGAATAGTCTGTGTCAAGCAAATATCAGAAAAGCCAAGTTCCTTCTCAGTTCTTTCCATTTGGCAGGAAGGGAAGGAAGGATACTCAAAACCAGAAGCCAGGCCAGGCCCTTTTATAGTAACATGAACTTTCTAGGCACAGGTGCTTATCATTGACTAGGATCAACACCTATATTGCACAGTTTGCATAAGAGCACTAACTCAAGAACTCTAAATCCATTTGCTAATGGAAGCTCTATGCATTTGTCATCATGAAAGTAAGGCAACAGTGTTCTCAAGCTGGGCATGGTGGCACAGGTCTGGAGACCCAGCTACTCAGAAGGCTGAGGCAGGAAGATCACATAAACTCAGTCCAAGGCCAGAGTGACACCCCATCCCCATCCTGCTCAATGTCCTCTCTACAAAGTCAACAGTGTTAGCTTCCATTGATTAAGCACAACTAGGCACCGTGCTTGGTTGGTGCCTTATAAAGACTCCTTCACTGGGTAAAACTGATGGTCAAACTGACAGAATCTAGGATACCTAGATTCAAGTCTCTGGGCCTATGAGGAGGGATTATCTAGAGTAGGGTAACTGATGTGGGAAGACCCACCTTCTATGTGGACAATGCCAACCAGGCAAAGGTCCTGAACTGAAGAGAAAGCAAACTGAGCACCAGCATTCATCTGTCTGTTTCCTGGTGTCAGATGCGATGTGACCAGCTGCGCGTGCTTCTGCTGTCATGGCTTTCCCACCACGACGGACCGGACCCTCTCAAAATAAATCCTCCGTCTCTCAAGTTGCTTTTGGTCAGATACTTTATCACAGCAAGTATAACGGTGTCTGGACTCAGTAGAGTGAACATTCTGCGAGAGCATAAACCTTGTCTGTTTTCTTTGCTACCACAGCCCAGAACCAAGACCAGTGCTTGGCATACAGTGTGTGCTTAATTACTATGTGTTGGGTAAGTTTTTTTGAAGATCATTTCCCATAATTCACACTATAGTCTTCAATGTTGGGATTATGTTTGATTATTTTTTTCTTTTTTTTCTACCTTACAGACAGGACCTTGATATGTAGCCTAGGCTAGCATGGAACTTGTGTTATTCCTATCTCAGCCTCACCACTGCCAGGATTACAAACACATACCAGCAAGCCAACCTGTTTTCCTTCTTTCAATAGAAGACCTGAGATGTGAAAAGACTGCATCAGCTGCTCGTAACCGCTCATGTAGAGGGCAGCAGGGCCAGGATTTCCACCCTGGTCTGTCTGCCTGTCGAGCTCGCTCTAAACCACTGCTCTGGTACCACACAGGCACCTGCATTCATTTCCCACTGAAGCCAAGCACATCCAAGAGAATGTCCACATGACCATACACAGAGGAGCATTCTAGAAGCTGTTCTTACTGTGTGCTTTCTGGCTGTGCTGTGATGTTCAGCATGCCTGGCTTCTCCAGTACAATGATTTAGTGTCCCTTCTATTTCCTTAACTCTTTTTAGTAAATATGATCCAGACCAAAGTACAGAGCAGGTCTGGTGGGCTGACCTGCACCTGCGATAAATATTAATGATGTATCCCTGACAAAAGGAGGATCATAGGAGCTGCTTAGCCAGCCTGTAAGGTGTTAGGGATGGAGAGCAGAGCCTTGAGTAAAGCCAAGCAAGTGCTCTACTCCTGAGCTATACACCCAGCCCAAGTACTTTCCATTCTTCAAGGCAGGAAGGTCCTGGCACTTGAAATGTTTACACACAGACGTCATGAAAACGGGGAGCAATTCACCATATGTCTTTTTTCCCTTTTATTTACTGAGTCTTTCATTATCATGTTTCTTCTCTCTTCTCTCCAGACACAAACATGTTCAACTCTCCCCACGTAAAGGAAAAGAGAGGTGAGGCTGGTTAATTCTCTACTTATTCACTACACTCCTCAAAGTCACAGTTCTTGAATGAACTTCTTAAATATTCCTCTTCTCTCCTGTTCATCATTTGCAGCCGTGTATCAGGTTAGATCGCTGGAGCACAAGGATGAGGAAGCATCAGAATATGCCTCCCAGCACCGGTACTTTGCCCAGTCCCTTCTACTGTCAATCAACCTTGGGATCCCTCTCCCTGAGTACCTTTAACCCCGCCTCCTGGTCGCCCTGCCCCACCAATGGCCTGGTTTTGTGTCCATGCTGACTCTACACAGACATTCTTCCCGACTGCAGCAACAGCCTTGTCCCTTCCAAGTACTCAAAGGCACTTTTATGAAGTCCAGCATTCCCAGAGCAATCTTCACGTCATGCTTCCAGACCTCTTCCATGTCCCCTCTTAGAAACAGGAGAGCAAGGTGTGTTGACACTCACCTGTAGTGCCAGCAATTTGGGAGGTTGAGTCAGAAGAGTTGTTAGCTTGAAGCATCCCTGGGCCACACAACAACCCCATGTTAACAGAAGTTAACAAAATAGCTTCAAGTAGTAATGAAGTGAGACGGAACTGGGCCTTTGGTAAGAAATCACCACACACAGATACACAGACTAAATATCTCTGAGCTTCATCATTAAAATCACAGTAATATTCTGGTATGCTAAGCTGCTTTCTTTAAAAATATATTATCTAATTTTTTGTATAGTTCCTTCCTTATATCTGTTTCAAGAAGTGCCGTTCTGCTTTGGGAACCCATCAGAAATTCTAGTTTAAAAGCCAAACAGTGCCTCCTTATATTGTTTTATATCAGGAAACTTTTTGTGGTTGTGTTGTTCATGGAAGCTTCAGCTGTAACTGGGATGAATTAAAGAATTCTTACTTCAAAATTCTAGCATGAGCAGGGCATTGAGGCCCAGGCCCACAGTCTCAGGCCTTGGGAAGAACAGACAGGAGGATCAGTAGTTCAAACTAGTAGTGTTTGGCTACATAACAAGTTTGAGGTCAGCTTGGGCTACATGAGACCCTATCTCAAAAAAAGTTTTTAATAAAGACAATTACTGGAAGGCCAGAGGTCATCATTTTATTCCATACAGTTTGAGACATAGCCTTGTACACGTTGAATACTCGATAAATGTTGACTAAATGCAATTGTACAACGTTGAATTCCATAAATTTGGTGCCCTGATATTTCCTGTGGGCTCTTTGTGTCAGAAAAGCAAACACTTCTATTACATTTCTCTTGATCCTTAGGATAAACAGTAAGTGCTAACAGCAGTTTGGATGAGGATGCCCCTCATAGGCTCTAAGTATTTGAACACTTGGCCCCAGATGATGGTACCATTTGGTGTGGTCTTGCTAGAGGAAGCACATTACTGGGATGCGGGCTTTGTGAGCTCATAGCCCTGACTCGCTTCCAGTTTGCCTTTCTCTCTGCTTCCTGGATCTGCTTAAAGATGTGAGCTCTCAGCTTTCCTCACTGGCCACCTCTGCTACCAGGCCTCCCTGCCATGATGGACTCTTATCCTTCTGGAACCATACACCAAATAAACCCTTCCTTCTACAAGTTACCTTGGTCATTTTTTTGTTTGTTTAGCACAGCAAAAGAAAAGTAACTAACACAAAGGTCAATCAATATTTAGTAACTGAAACACAGGAGAACATACTTAACCAGGATTGTGTGGGCAGAGTTTTTATAGTGCAACTCTGGGTAGCTCAAGGCCCTGGAGTGTGTTTGTTAATGGTTAAAGTCCTCTTTATGATCCATGTTAGGCAAAACACTTACTTCAAAAGCAACATGGTTGCTTATCCTCTTATGAAATGCAGTTTCATTTCATATGGAATGCCACTTTAAGTACAACTTTATAATTTAGGCTGTCCTATAGAAAAAAATGTAATGCTGGTAATTACGGTTCCTGTTTATAGGAAGGGATGTCCCGAGACTCAAGAGGATCAATTCTGAGAACTTTAGGAATATTCTGCCGTAAGACACATCTGTTCTAGATTATTAGTCTTCCCTTGTGATTTGGACAAGGAATCATTAAGTGCGGGCCTTGTAAAGCATCACGGACCACTTCCATGACTACCGCTTTTTTCTTATAAACAAAGACATACCCACCTCAATATTTCAGAAGTTTCTTGTGGTGGGCAAGCCCAAGCACTGCATTACAAAACACTCTTGGAGTTCACTGTTCCTCTAAGTGTGTTTACAAGTTCCAGTTGACTCACACCACAAGGACTTCCACAGGCAGCCTCTGCATACGTGTCAAGCCAAGACATGTTTCCTTATGGTCTATGGTAAAAGTGATTCCTGTGGTGACCAGACTATCATTTAATACATGTCTCACGACTGCCTCCAGCAGACCAAGTTGATGAAAAGTGCAAGAAAACTCTTCTGTTAGCTGACTTTCGGACAATCTTAAAAATCATTCGCCTTAAAAAGTTTTATATGATGCATCAGTACCAAAATATTTCTCTTTCTTCAGTAAGAGTGATGGCATCTGATCAGCATTTTAGACACTTTAAAGAGAGCAAACGGAACTTGACGCTTCTGACATAAAACGTCTAAGCTCAGTATTTCTATGCACATAATGCCACATGGTTCAACTCTGTGTAACTGCGGGTCCAGTTGACATATGGTAAGCGTCTGCAAAGACAAACCAGTGTGCAACACAAGGAACTTTGCTAAATGACCAGAAGGACACTGGGCTGTGGCATGGTTAGTATCATGTTAGTTTAAAGTGTGGCAGAGGAAGAGGGGCAAGAAAGTAAATAGTAAATAATGACACATGAAATGAAGAATGGACAGCATAATGTATGTCTATAAACCACAATGAGCACTCAGAACGAACTGTCTCTTTCCCTGGAGAAGGAAGCGTGGGCCAGCAGAGGAAGGAACATCAGAATAATGCCGAGAAACAAGAGAGAGGGTTGAGGGTAGCCCAGAGGAAGAGAGGTCATGGATCGGAGTCTGGGATTGTTTTTCTTCAAAACAAATCTTTTGGGCTTAGGAGCTGCCTCTCACTTGTCACGCAGGTGTGAGGACCTGAGTTCGGATTTGTAGAACTCATATAAAGCAGGGTGCAGTGTCAGGAAACTGTAATTAGAGTGTTCCTGTGGTGAGACGGGAGGCGGACATATCCTCAGAAGCTCATGGGTCTGTTAGCCTGGCGTACAAAATGGTGAGTAAGAAAGAAACCATCTTAAACAAGGTGGAAGACAGGGGACAGGAAGCCAAGGGTATCCTCCAACCTCCACACACATACCATAGCAAACACATCTTCACACCCACAGAGAAGAATGCACACATATACACATATGTATAAACGCACACAGATATTTTTAAGCTCTTGATAATAAAAGCTTAGGGAGCAACTTACACCACATAGTAAGAACACTCAAAGGCCAAATTAAGAGCTTAAAGAATAAATTCTTAAAGATAACACAAAGGGAAGGAATCCTAACACTGGAAGTGGCAATAATTTTCTGGATAGGAGTCCAAAAACTTAGATAAGGAACAAAGTAGGAAAACTGGTCCTCATCAGAAATACAAAAACTTTCATGCCTCAAAGGACACTATTAGCTTAGGGAATGGCAACCTTCAATAAAAGGAAATATATGCAAATTGCAGTTTTGACAGGGGACTAAGATCCATAATATGTAGAGAATGCTTATAACTCAACAGCAAAATAACCGCACTGATATATAGCTTCATACCCATTGTGACGGCATTATTTAGAAAACACACAAAAGTATGAATGAGGGTGTGAAGAAACTGCAATGCTCCTGCACTGCTGATGAATCAAAACAGTACAACCACTAGAGAAAGCAACAAGGAGGTTCCTCAAAGCAGTGACAACAACGTAATTCCACACCACTCAGCAATCCACTTCAGAAGGACACAGCGATGCAACTGAAAAGCAGCCATTCTGAGTTTATTCCCCAAAGAAATGAGCGCAGGATGGTCAATACGTATGCCCGCAGTCATAGCTGAATGTCATCCATGAATGGGTAGGTTAAACGGCTTTTCTGTACAAACCTGCAACTTACATAGTCAGGGAGAAAATCAACTCCACAAAGTTGTCCTCTGACTTGCTCCCACACACATAAACACACATGTAAATAATGCCAATTTTTTGAAAACCATGTGAATATGTCTGTGTGTCATTGGTTATGTGCACATGTGAGTGCAGGTGCCCCACGGAGGACAGAAAAGCTTGTTGGATCCCCTGGAGCCGGAGTTAACAGATGGCTGTGTGCCAACTGATACGAGTGCTAGGAACAGAACTCAGGTCCTCTACAAGAGCAATACACACTCTTAACCATGGAGCCATCGCTCCAGGCCCCCAAAACGAAAATCAAATTTCAAAAAATGAATTGTGACAAATGTTTCAACATGGATGACTATAGAAGATACAATGCTAAGTGAAATGAGCCAATCAAAAACAACAAATACTGCAAAATTTCACTTGATTGGGGTACCAAGAATAACGGAAGTTATAAAGACAGAAAGCAGACTGGTGGTTGCCAGGGCTCCAAATAAGTTTGGGAAGGGAGGGTGTGCTCTATAATAGGAAAGGATTTCAGTTCTGAAGGGTGAAAAATTCTGAAGATGGATGGTGGGGATGTTTACTGAACAGTAAAAAGAGCACAACTAAACATAGAGAGGCTGGGCTGGGCGTGTAGTACAGAGATAAGATCCCGGATTTAATCGTTAGCACCCTTTCTTCTACCCCTGCCTTCTATACCTGCTCTCCCTATCTAGAACATTCCTGAGCTCAGAGGCCTGTCAGACCATCCCTTCCTTGCTTGTCCAGATTCCTAAGTCATCTCTCCTAGTATCTGTCCTGTCCTAGAAGGTGACAGGCATCTGTGGATTGTCTCTACAGGAAACAGTCCCATGACACACTGTTTTAAGTCTGAACAGAGGTATCAGGAATCTGTGTGCAAACAGCAACACTATTCAACAAAATGCAAAAAATACAATAGCATTAAACAAATGCCAACTGACTTCTTTTTTCTCTTTTGGAGCTCAGAAGCCCATTTTCTTCCCACCAGTGAGATTCACACTGAGCCTTTTAATGAAGTCTTTCAGGGTTGCTCTTTGAAGCTCATCTGGCTAGCCAAAACTAATAAGCAGAAAACAAGTGCACAGAGTCAGATCGGAGCAAAATGCTGGCAGTGTTCCACACTCAGCAGTAAGAATGATCACCTGGTGTGATCTATAGCCCTGTCACCTGTCCATCAGTGGGCCTGGCCACAAGGCACATCTCCACTGGAGAAAGATCTCCAAGCTGTCCCATGAAAGCTACTTTCAACAGAAAATGGAAGGTAGTGTTAAATAGTACTTCACTGGTGACTGACTTCCTCCCTTCCTCCCTCCCTCCCTCCGTTCCTCCTTCCTTCCTTCCTTAACACACTGAGTAAGTTAGCAAAAACAGTCACAATTCCAGGGTCACCACAAAGCCCATTTTTTCTCGTGATGTGCTCGGTACGGAAGAGCAGAACACGGCCACCAAGTAGAACGAGTGTCTGTGTGAAGACGGAGAGCCCAGCATCTTCACTCATCCAGCTGCACATGGCTAGAGTAGGACCCAGGGAACAGGGCAGAACGCCCCATCTCCCTGTGGACCTCTCAACCCAATACAGGGGGACGACAAGGGCCTTCATTCCTCTGCTCCCCTTCCTTCCTGCTCCCCATCTCTTTAGGATATTTCTCAATATCCTGCTTCCACCAGTTTTTGCTCATAATCATTCTCTCTCTCTCTCTCTCTCTCTCTCATACACACACACATACACACCATCATAAGCCTCCAGAACAAGCTGTGGTTACAGTCAGGCCTGTGAGATGCATGGAAGGGCCCCTGTGGAGGAGCGGGAAGGCAGGAAGAGCCTCTCCGAGTTTAAGCACCTTCTTGCAGCGAGTGTATGAAGTGTGGGACGCTGTCCTGAGAGCAGAATCCACAGCACTTCCTCCGACCGGGAAGACTTAGCAAAGGTGACTTCCTGGGTCTCGCCTGGCTTCCAACATTTGCCAGACTGTGTTACCTTTCACTCTTCTGCAGTCCTATGATCAGTTATGTGAAACAACAAAAAAGCTGCCGCCCTGGAGAGTTCAGCATCAGAAAAATCCATTCAGGGGATACAGATCACAGACAGAATGTTTGCCTAGCACGTACCAACCTGGGTTCAATCCCTAGTACCAGCCCTCTCTTCCCCTAAAACTCAACAGGGAGGGGGCATAGCACCAACAACAGGCCGGGGCTACGGCTGGGTACTGTCATTGAAACATATTTTTCTTATATTCTCCATTTTAAGGGGTTTATCTCATTGTATCCTGGATGTTTACACTTTGATACCCATTATAAGACAACAGCCTATCTCCTTAGAACCACATAAAGAAATGACTTTATAGAAGCTACCCTTAAAGCATGAAAGAGATTTTTTATGATCTAATATACTTTAATTGGGAGCCTTTCCCCCACTAATTAGATGTGTGAACCTCAACATATTTTACATTTTTATTTGCCAGCAGGTTCATTCCATAATAAAGACATTTCTTTCTCAGAATCATAACTCCACAAACTTTCTTGCTTTATAATGAGTTCTTACTCCTTTTTATTTCCACAAACTAGTAATAAAGACACTTCACTCTTTGAGGACAGAAAAAATCAGGTAGCTTCAAAATGTGCAACCTCTATGATTCATGTATTCAATACACTTACTGATTATATATTACAGGTCAAGAACTGTGCTAGCATTGGAGATGCAATAAAAGGCAACATATTTAGTGTACACTCCCTATAGAAAAGTGAAAAATAGAACTCAAGTTACCCTGGAATTTTAGAATTAGCAGAAAGTTTGCACAAATTTATGAAAATACTGAAAACCATTGACCTGTATGCTTTAAGGGGCAAATGTTAATGGTATGTAAGTTGGATCTTGGTTTTAAGAAAGCCCTGTGTGAGTGTTTTGGGAAGGGATATTCAGTATGTTTTTATATAGCAGGAATTCATTAAATGTTTTACAAAGAATGCAATCACAGCCAGGTGTGGGGGTGTGTGGCTGTAATCTCAGCACTAAGGGAGGCTGAAGCAAGAGGATCGAGAGTATGAAGGCAGCCTGGGCTACTCAGTGAATTATAGCCTGGGGTATAACATGAGACCTTGTCCCAATAAATAATAAGTAAGTAAATCAGATAGTACTTAATGAAAATATCTGTATATATGAAATCTTTGCTGTTAGTAAAGGTGGCAGTAATATTCTGCTATTGCATTTGTAAGTCTATCTCTGTCCCATACACCCAAGGCTCAGCTGTCTCTGTCTGTTGGCCCAGCTTCTAGCATGCCATGAGCTAAGTAATTACACAATCCTGGCCCTATCCTCAGAAACCAGTGATCAGTGCAAGCTATGCTGCAGAGTCTCGACTCTGGCCAAGGGGACTTGTTCTTCCAGACAATTCTAGCCAGGTGTCCCTCTAAAAGGCATCACCATGTTTCCCTCAGTTCTTTTGTCCTAAATCTTCAACCCATCTCCATGAGAACTTAGGAATACCAGAGTTTGCTGTAAGCAGATCTATGTCGCCACTATAAGTTGGATTAAAGCACTCTTTATCTTTGAGTGTCTTGTCCTCTGTAACATGACTGGGGTGATACATGGCTATGCCTGTGATACCAGCTAAGTTTCTAAATACAGCAGGAACCCAGTAAATACTTGGCTCATTTTGCCATGTTACCAATTCCCCACTATTTACTCTCAAGGAAAATACTATATGCCATCTTTTAGCAGTCTCTGAAAGAATTTTTCACAAGACATTAAAAAGGATATTATGGGGGAGAAGATCAACCAAAACAAAGTACTTCTAAAATGCCGCAAGGAAACCTGCTGCTTTCTGTGCTAATGTATTTATATTTATATGCATATATTAAATCAAACTATCATAGAATCTTCTAATATTCGGTCAGCTTATTCAATAAAACTTTGCTTCCAATAGAAAAGTTACTGGTCTAGCAAGATGGCTTATCAGGTAAAGATTCTTGCTGCCAAGCCTGAGAGCCTGAATTTGATCCTCAGAACGGACAGAGTAGAAGGGGAGAACCAACTCCCAAAAGTTGTCCCCTTACCTCCCTAAGCACAGGCACCATGTGCAGAACAAACAAACAAATAAATGTAAAAAGAAACTCAGATTTTAACAAAGAAAAAAGCTATTGGTAAAAAGAAGTGTCTTTATTTTAACTTCTTGAATGGATTTTTTTTTTCTAAAGTCTGTTTTCTCCTGTATTCTAAAATAACATAAATACTATAAACCAAACATTGTGGTGTATGCCTGGAAACCCTAACTACTCAAGAAACCAAAGTAGGAGGGTCACCAGTTCAAGGCCATCCTGGGCTACGTAGCTACACCCTATCTTAAAGGCAATAAAGTAAAATGAAACAAAACAAAATACACTAAAGTAAAAACAATGTAAGGAATATAATTTAGTAGAGACCCATAGAATTTCAAAATATGTTAGGTTGTTTGACCTTGTTTTAAATAATTCAGAGCATGTAACTTCTTACATCTAATTTAAACTTTTCTTCTCTCTTATTTCTAACATCCTCATTATCAAATGATTCTAGTCTAGAAACAAATCTACCATCTTTGCATTTGTGGCCACTAGTCTGCATTAGGCCAAGCATCATGTATGAGTACACACACAGAAAGAAGACAGAAAACATCAATTACAATCATGAACTTTGGGAAGTGGATATTTTAACATCTATTTTAAACTTCTACTTAGTGAATGTATTTTTCAGTTTTTACTAGTGTTATAATTCCTATAATAAAAATTTTAGGTTAGTATTTTGTATCATGCTCTATAATACTGTCACTTCAAAATACATTGGTCAAGCATTTAGTCTGCGAATCAAGATACTATGTATGGGTGCTTTAGGAGGCTGGGAGAGGAAAACACAAGGCTAGCAAGCAATCTGGGGTATTCACACAATTTGACACTGATCTCCTTATTTCAAATCCCCATCTCTGAAACTTAACTAGTTGTTAAGTTCTGTTCAATTCTGATTTCATGATATTTAGCCTTACCAATAATTAACATTTCTTCTGGGTAAGGTGATGCACTTCCAAGAGCTAGCATTTGGGAGGCAGCGGCAGGAAGATCACTTCAAGTTGGAGGACACTGTGGTCTGCATAGAAAGTTCCAGGCTAATTAATGAGACTCTACCTTAAATAACTTTTTTTTTTTAAAGGGCCTTTCTATCATAAATTGCAAAAATGTCTAGAATGGCTAGGCATGATGGTGCACAGCTTTAATCCCAGCACTCAGGAGGCAAAAGCAGGACGATCTCTGTGAGATTGAGGCTCCCCTGGTCTACATAGCAGATTCCAGGCCAGCTGGGGCTGCAGGGAGACCCAGTCTCAAATAACAACAACAATAATATTTAATATAAATGTCCACTGAGCTGTAGAATGTATCGAACAATCATGCTGAGTGCTGGAGCCCCCAAGAGTCAGTGTGGGACTATTCAGCAAAAGTATGGGCTGGCAGGTGGCACGGCTTGGGCATTGCCCACACTGGCAGATCATCTCCCTTCTAAAATACTGTTCTCGCCTCTACTCAATGGATAACATACGATTCTCATATGCACACCATAGGATCATTAGAAGAACTCAGTAAGGTAAGATACAAAAGTCCCGTTAAATCTAATACGCTTTTTAAAATGTCATTTTGGAGGGAATTATCAGCATGGTTATTACTATGGCCTTCACACTTTGTTCCTTCACCCCAGTCCCTCAGAGCAGATAAAATACCCTGAGGTTGAGACATCCAGAGCTGTCCTAATGAGGCAGAATATCTCAATTGATAATTATAACATCACTGACACATAAAAAATTCATCCAAAACATTAAATAGTAAAATTTCCCTTAAGTTAGAATTCTCCTTTATAAAGAAATGTTTAATCTCCATAAGCCAAGTGCCTGATTCCAATAAAGAATTCAGATAAAATACCATAACAGATTCTGAAAGATGAAAGAGATCAAAGGAGTAGCTGCAGAAGAGAAGCCTATACCTAAAGAGAGAGGACAAACACAAGCAAGCGCCCTTTGAAATCACAGACGGAAACCCCTCTTCCTCTTCGCATCTTTGTTAAGATGGCCATGCCTCTGTTGTCACGCACATTAGAAAAATAACGCACATCCCCACAAACACATCCAGATGCTCACGAATATTCATGACATGCTTCCAATTTGGTTTGGACTTGTCCTTGATTTATTTTTGATTAAGTTCCATCAGCTTCTGCGGGGGCCCAGGAGATGGATGGCCCTGCTGCAGCTCAAATTTAGACCATCTCCAGGTTTTAAGTAATTGCGGAGAGCAGCTCAAACTACCCCTTAGAAATAAATAATTTATGTACAGGCCTTGGAATGTCAGAGACAGAAGCAGTTGCCTTACTCCTGAATATGAACTCCTAATTCCATTGCTAGAGGTGCTAAATTAAGCCTCCACTTGTAATGCATAGACTGACATATGGAGAACAGGAGCTACAGATTAAAAGATCAAGGGAGAAAGGGAGATGTTAGAACCTGATTTTCTTTGATGAGCAATGCAGGGGATGTATTCAAGGAAAGACAAGAGCTGTGCTCTGGGGGTCAGTCCTGAGCTTTACCATCAGCACAGTAACTTGGGTCCTTCCAGACACTGAGCACCTGATTGAAAAGCCAGAAGTGAACGGATTAAATAAAACAAATTTGCTCAACAACTCAGCATCTTGCTTTCTTCTTCTTAACAGTCGGGTGTTGTGGCACATACCTTGTCATCCCGGCACTCAGGAGGTCGAGGCAGGAGGACTACCACAAATTCAAGGACTACAGAGTCCTTAGTTAGTTGCCTGGCATGTACAAAGCCTAACATTAAACCTCAACACTTACATGAATAGGTGATTGTGTGTGTGTGTGTGTGTGTGTGTGTGTGTTGACTCAGGACCAATTTTTCCTCCCAGAGAAACAAAGACCCTATGCCAGAAGGCCAGTATCAGAGAGGGGCAGAGACAGGGATAAAGTTCACAACCCACCCAGGTGACTTCCAGGCTGGGCTGTGTATGTATGTATCTCACTGTTCTTCCAGTGAGATATCCCTTAACCCATCACCAAGTATATAGACTGGAGATTTTTTAATGACTTCCTTTCAGATCACCGTACCCACTTCTGCAGGCTGTTTTGATTTGTAGTGCCTTTTTCCTTTTAGCTTAGAAGTTTCAAGATGTTTATGTATTCATTCATTCGTTCGCTCATTCCATTGGGTTTTTTTGAGTCAAGGTCTTGCTTTGTAGCTCTGCCTGACTTGGTACTTGCTCTGTAGTGCTCTTATTCTAGGTTCTGACCCTACTCATGCTCCAAGCGGAGTCCTAGAGGACAGCTGGTCCACTCAGGCTGGGTCACTCAAGTCTTCTCCAAATATATATGCTGCTTATGACTCCAGACTGTCTCTCAAATGGCACAGCTATAGCCCCAGAAACCTACTCCAATTGCCTGGAAATACATAAACATTTGCCACAGCCTAGTACTTTTCATCACTATGACAAAATATCTAAGAAAACAACTTAAAATAAAGATTCATTTGAGCTCACATTTTCACAGTCAGGTGGATTCATGGCTGTTGTGGGCCTACTGTGTGTGGGCAGTGGGACGATCAGCACAGCAGGGAAAACATGATGAAGCAAGGAGGCTTACCTCACGGTGACAGGAGGCAGAGAGGAGAAAAGAGAGGATGGACAAGATGCACCCTTCTAAGATGACCCATCAACTCCACTGCTGTGACTCCTACATCTCTTCTACCTCACAATGGCACATGAAATATGGCTCCATCCATGCTGAATTAATCCTCAATGAAGTCAGAAACTCTGAGATCTAATCACTTCCAAACCACTCCAGCCATTTCTAGCCAAGCCTTTACCACAGGAGCCTTCAGGGAACATTTCAAACTTTAACCCTAACACATACCCTGAAATTTTGTTTCACTGCAAGACCAAACTGCCACTAGTAGTTTACAAATTAGCATGTTTAAATAGCCTGTAATTAGGTTGTGATTAGCACATATTAATTACACTGTAACCTTTCTATGTTAAACGCGTTTAATTGTAAATGTAAACACTTAGATTACACTGCAATTTTGGTAACTTGGATTTGATATTCCAGAGCTCCAAAAAGCCACTTGTGCTGGGTCTCATTCTGCATTGACTGGATTCCAAAGAGCCATGATTGCCACGTTCCTCCTGCCTGGAGGAAGTGCTCATTGTTCCAGGGAGAGGCCTCTTTCACTACAGTCCCTAGGCTTTTCCCCACAGCTAATGCAAATTTCATTAGCATTGAGGAATTCTCCCAGACCTAGGTAAATAGAAATAAGATCAAAGTTTGTGCAATGTCCACAGAGGTCAGAAGAGGGTGTTATATTCCCCTGGCACTGGAGTTACTGTTGTTAGCTGCCATGTAGGTGCTGGAAATTGAACCTGGGTCCTTCACAAGAACAGTCAGTGCTCTTAACTGCTGAGCCATTTCTCCAGCCCCCAATATTATATTTTAAACTGAATATATTCTGAGCCTTTTATTCATATATATATATGTGTGTGTGTATTAAATCAAAGTAAACAAAACTCAGTCATTTCTGAAGGCTTGTGAGCAAAAAGGATGAAGCTGTTGATCTACATTTGAAAGCTATCCAAAGAGAGCACCTCACACACAGGTTTCCATAATTGCATAAACAGCCTGTAAAAGTCTCCAAGAAAAAGATAGAAATCCACAAATTCACTGCTGGGTTAGCAAAAGTCTTTTTAATATGCAGAAGTACAGTATGCCAAGATCAAACCCAGCACCAAAAGGTCTGTTTATGGCCGCGTTCACTCCGTGCTTTGCGCAAAAAACTGCTGACTAAATTGAGACGGGGCATCGGAACACAAATGTGACTTTGTCTGAGAGAGGCCGGAGCAGGGAGCTGCATTACCATCTGGCTTAAGATATAATGCCTCAGTGTATTTTGACATCAAGTGTGCGAATCCCTCAGCAGAATGGAGTTCAGACTCCCCACTGCAGGCCCACTGATTTCGATTGCAATCTGCCCCGAGCTGGAGAATAATGGAAGCCAACACAGAGGAAAAAACAAAAGGAAAACAAATGCCCTTCAGAGCAGAGGGTGTGGGATCCAGCAGGGTAACCACATATACCATGTTCTTAATCTTATCTGATGGAAACCAGAACAGGAACACTCCTGGTGTGCTTGCTCTAAGCACCTTACCTAGCAATACCAGTAACCTACAGACTGAGCTGGGCAGCTTCCCTTTCTAGAATATTCAGGTGCTCCAATGTACAGGAAGCATGCTTTCCTTGTGCTTTGCTATCTGTAGTGAAGAAGAGCAATTAACAAACATAACAACACAACACAATGCCACTCACAGGGTGGACTGTGTACACCAGGCTGTTGAGGCCACAGAAAACCCAAGACAAGTTCACCTTGGCCAGGCAGTCCATGAGGAAGACATACAGAACTAGTTTTGTTTTGTCTTGCGGAGGACAAATCAGAGCAGCATTCTCTTCTGTCTCTTTCTGTGTGTGGTAGCCCAAGAATCCGGGACAGAGCAGCGTGTCTCTTTCCCCACAGCATTCAGCCTTCCCTTGCAGTTGCTGTGGCTTTGCAATCCCTGTAAGGCCGAATTCTCCCTCTCACCTTTTGGCCTTCACCCAAACTATACCCTCGAATTCTACCCTAGCTTATTTAGCATTCTGCACACCTCTGCTATCAAACCACACTGGCCTTGATACTTGGGGAGTCCAGGTATCATTTCTAGGAAGTCTCCTAACTTTTCTACACTGAGCTAGGGACCCTGTTCTGTATGACTGTACAACATCAAAATAGTCTATTTGCTCCTTTCACACCTACTACATGGTGAATTCTTTCTGAATAGAGAAAATATCTTTTATCTGTGCTTCTGGAAGGGCTAAAATCCCAAGTACAGGCTCTAAGCTTACTAGACAGTTTCAGTTGATTACGTAGATAAATGAATTCAACAAAGGCCTACTGTATTTGGTATGTTCTACATCCTGCTGGGGAGTGGGCAAGAGGCAGATACACACACACACATATATGTATATGCATATGTACGTGTATATGTATATGCATATGTATATGTATATGCATGTGTATGTGTATATGTATATTTATGTGTATATGTATATGCATATGTATGTGTGTATGCATATGCATGTGTATATGTATGTCCCCTTGCAAAGCTGTGCACTTCAGTGGGTCTAAGTTTTTCCTCAAGAATGAATACCTTTCAAAGACCATAACAGTATCGTGGGAGAAGTGAGTCAGCCTGAGGCAGAAGTGGCAGGATGCTGAGAACTGTGGAGGTCAGGTGTCAGGCACAGGAAGCACATTGTCATTTGTGTTTACGCGTGTTTGAAATTTCCCAGTATAAAAAGCTAAAAACAAAACTCCCTGCACTCGTGAGAATAAATATTAATGAAGTATCAATAATGGATGGTCCTCAGCATCACTGCAGACATGCTGAACTAGGAAGAGGAAGGAAGGAACAAAAACAAACATCTATAAGTCACTTATGATGAGTAACAAACAGTTTGTTTCCCTTCATCCTCTTAACTTATGAGCTATATTTATCCTCATTTTATAGATGGGGAAACTGAGGCTTGATGATGTTAAATACATACCAAGTAAGCAAAAGAGCTAGAATTTAATCCCCTGTAAAACTCCCTAATCCTCCTGCCTTGGCTTCCTGTGTACAAAGACTACAGGTGTACACCATCACATCTACTCTTATGGCTACTATGTTAATTAAGACTGTATCTCGAAAGACTACATTTTCTGGAAAATTAGCTTTTAAAAATGTAACCTGGAAAAATTAAATTATCAAGATTCAAGGAAGAGTAATTATACCGTAAAAGCCTTCCCACACCACAGTTCCTCCATCCCACTGCTACTGGATGCAAAACCTTTACTTACATTTCCACTCTCCAAAGATCTAGGTGCGTCTCTTTCTACCTAGCTCCCTTTCTCTAAGCACACAAATTCTCACCATAACAACCTAGCAGAGACTCCAAGGCAGACTTAAGCTGCTGATAATCGCATCACTGTCAACACAGGGCTGCCGTCAGTGGAGACACCTGCATCGGCTCTGTGCCACACCAAAGATGACACAAACTTGTTTCCTGCCAACCCCCTAATGGTCTCAACCTCAAAGACATCTAGGAAGCTATTACTGCAGTAATATGAGGCCACCTTGAGCGTGTCCCCTTTCCTGGCCAGGTTGCCACTTTGACAGATGTCAGATTAGCATCACTAGACATGGGCCCATTATGGACTTGCAAAGCTGCTGCCACTTCTAACTACAGCTTCTTCCACCCAAAAATAATCACATGATGCTCAGGGAGGTGCCAAATGTGGGGAAATATGGGCCACTTCCCTGCTGTGCACAAGCACTAATGTCACCGTCCTCACTGGAGGCATCCAAACATGCCATCCCTTTAGGGCCCATTTGGTGCTAAATAAAAACTCTTCCCATCATTATAAATGTGAATCGGAATACGTGTGCACTGTGGAGGTTTTACCCATTCATACACCTCATTGTCTTCCTCAAAACTGGACCCAAGGACTTGATACCCAATGCTGTATTCCAGTCAAGTCCTAGACAATCAGCTTGACACCTAGTCCAGAAAGTTACTTAACAACAGCATTATAGAAACCTTTTATCTCTCAGGCTAAATCAGGCACCTCTGTTGGGAGGATGTCTTTTTGGTTTGTTTATTCTCCAGCTGCCATGTAATTATCTCTAAAGGATAATGTAGCCACCCCCTCACACTCTCTAAAACCAAACACAAATATTTAAATACCTTTCTACAGAATATTTTTCTCAAATCCCAAAATTTATCAGAGGACTGTGAAGAAGAAAACGCCATAAACTGATTCACCCCAAACTTTCTGTACTTAATGCAGTTTTTTGTTTTGTTTTTTGGTCCTTTTGAGACAGGGTCTCACTATAGCACTAACTGGTCGGAAACTAGCTATGTAGACCAGGTTAGCCTCCATCTCAGAGAGATTCACTTGCCTCTGCCTCTGTTTTTTGTTTTGTTTGTTTTGTGTTTGAGATGGAGTTCCGTGTATCCTAGGCCGGTCTTGAACTATGTATCTGAGAATGATCTTGAACTTCTGATCTTCATGCCTCTACCTTCCAAGTGCTGGGATTACAGGTATATACCACCTGCCCAGTGCAGGTGGTGCTGGGAACTGAACTTGGAGCTTTGTGCATGCTGGACAACACTTTACCAAGGGTGACACATCCCCATTTCCTCGAAGCTATCTTCTAAATGACTTTCCAACCACATAATACACATCATGCCACTGTTTCCTAGTGGAATGCCCTTCCTGCTTTGTGTGGGTTATCCCTTCCCAGGACCATCTTTTACTTGGCTTTGCCAGAGTTGCTTAGGAACAAAAAAGATAAGCTCCAAATCCTCAGGCCTGAAGTTACTCCAGCAGATGAGTAAGGAGGTGTATGCCTTATTTATTTAAAGCAGGACTGAAAATCTAGAAATATACTTAAAACTCAGTTGGGATAAAAGGGAGTATGCCTCATGCTGAAAGTTACAGCTGTCCAAGAAAATGAGTTTCTATTAGAAGTCCAAAACATGACAAGGAGTATCGAGAAAGGGGACTTTGAATAAGAAGCTAGCAATCCTTGTAGCCTAAATGATGGGTAAATCTGAACCATATCTACATGCATTTCTAGGCTTCAGAGCTGTGTGAATGACACCTGTAAATTCAGCATATAACTGGGTCCCAGCAGCTCAAGCCATCACCTTTACCGCTTTGATTTGCCTGGAACCTCACGGAAAGAGGACTTGCATGTGCCCATTTAGAATCTTTCCTTCCTAAGCACAGTTTAAAAGGGAACAGTCAGGCTTCGAGCATGGTTCAGATTCGCTCCCATCAATTTTACCCACCACTACCCTTGATGAGAACTAATTAAGCTCATGTGGTGTATTTTAAAATCCCCTGACTGTCTTGCTGCTCTGGAACAGAGCACATGAAATTAGGCCCATCTGTCTAAACAGGAAGGAGGCCACTTATCCTCTGACAGACAGGTTCCTTTTCCTACTAAGAAGCTGACTTAGGAGGGTCCCCAAGGCCATGTGGTAATTATGGAACCCCAAATGTACACAAGCGAGAGTTCTGAGAAGAGCAGTTTAGTGCTGTGTGAACCATCATTTACTAATTCCCAATCATCATCTCCTTACACAGTGAAATGTTCTGGAGACCATACAGCATGCAGTGAGGCTACCATTCATTCCAGGTCAAAATGACAACAATTAAGAATTAAAGGCTGGGGATGGAGCTCAGCAGTCCAGCACTTGCCTAGCATGCAAGCTCTGGTTCCATCCCCAGCAATACGTAAAATCCTGACATGGTGGGGCATGCATGTAATCTTAGCAGGAGGCATCAGAAGTTCCAGATTGTTTCTCGCTAGAAAGTAAGTTCAAGGGCAGCCTGGGATATAATAGACTCTATTGTAAACAATAAAATAACATAACATAAAATAAAACAGGGCCAGCAAAATAGCTTGGCAGGTAAAGGCATTTGCTACCAATCCTGGTAACCTAAATTCAATCTTAGTGATCCAGGCGGTAGAAAAAGAGCACTAACTCCCCAAGTTATCTTCTGACCCCCACAGGCAAGCCATGGTGTGCATGCAAGCGTGCACACCCAGAAATAAATAAATACAGTATATATAAAGGAACTGTATTTAATATACTGCAGTTAAGATACAATGTCATTCCGGTATGCCTCTGCAAAGTGGATGAAAGAAATTAACTTGAATAAAATTCCACATGGTGGTACACTCCTGAACCCTAGTACTTAGGATGAGAGTGGAGGATTACAGGTCAAGGCCATGAGCTGCACAAAGAGTTTGAGGCCAAGTTGAGTTATATACCAAGACCTTGTCTCAAAATTAAGGTATGATAAGATACCATACATACAGTACAGTATAGTAAAGTCAGGTCAGGTCATGGCAGGTCAGTTGAGGTAGGAAAGTAGAAAGAGATAAGGAAAAAGGATGGGAAAGGGGAGGCAAACAGGTTGTCATGTGCACCAACGGGTAGCAACGGGCCCTTCATTTATGGGAGCATCATCAGTGAAACCCAGCGGCTGCAGCCCTTCTAGAGCAGAAATCCTTTTATGGAAAGGAAAAATAACTAATACAAGAATTAGTCTGTTCTTAATTAGTTCTAAATTAATTATCTTTCTTTCATTTTTTATGTTCCCACCTTAAGGAAATGTACAGAGAATTTTTTTGTAAAGGATAAGGCCAGATGACGCAGCTTGTGCCTCTAATTGCAGCAATCAGGAGACTGAGGCAGGAGGATTTCGAGTTCAAGCCTAGACAACATGAAGAGACCCTATCTCAAAATGCATAAAAATCAGCCCTGTGTGGTGGCACATGTCTTTTAATTCCAGTTCTTGGGAGACAGAAGCAGGCAGATCTCTGTGAGTTTCAGGTCAGCCTGGTCTACATGGTTACAGGCCAGCCAGGGCTCAGGAAAGGGAAGGAAAGCGGAACGGAGAAAGGGGAAAGAAAAGAGGAAAAAGGAAAAGACCCAAGTTCAATTCCCAGCGATCATGCTGAGCACTTCACAGCTGTCCAGTTCCTGGGGGATCCAACACCTCCGGCCTCCTTGGGCACATACCACCCCCCCATGTATACATATAATTAAAATATTTTTAATTTAATATATTAAGCTGAATTCTAATGACTTATTGTAATCCCCATAGAGTAATGCATCTCTCAACAGAGATACACCCTTCTACAGAAGATGCTGATAAACACAGAGAACCCCAACTGGCCAATGTGCAAAGAATAACAGGTTGCACACTGTTCGTCTCTGAATATATCTCTTCTGCCTCCCAAGGCTCAGAAGATCATCGCAGAAGATGGGGCAGAAAGAGTGTAACAGCCAGGGGAGGTGGATGACCACAAGACAACAGAGTTTTCCAGACGGCTGGTCAGTGACTCAGATGAACTTACAGCAATGGTGACAACATGCCCGAGTCCCACACAAGCTCAAGCCAGCATCGACATGGGGAAGTGGGCAAGAAAAAAAATCCCAGCATGGACATGGGAAAGTGGGTAAAAAAAAACCCAACCCTAACTGAGGAACTACAGGCAACCAAGAGCTGCTAGAAAGACAAGGGTCAGTAGATCTACCAGGCTCCAGCGGATGAACCCACACAGAAGGGTATTTGGGGGACACAAACTTGCATACATTAGAGAACAGAAATTTGGTGCAGGTTAACGAGGGTGATGCAGATATGGGAGGGGATCTAAATATAAGCAAAATATATAAATATATTGTATGACATTCATAAAAATAAAAGAATAGTGAAAGCTACATGAGTTCTAAGAAAATATTTAACTCAAATATATCAAGTTTCAATCAAATCCAGAACGTCTCACAAAATTTTGGTAGAAGAACATCATTCAAAATGATGAGGGTCCCAAAGGAATCTTTTGGGGTTAGAGAGATGACTCAGGTGGTAGTGTGCTTGCCTACCATCCACTGCATAAAACCAGGCACAGGGGTGCCTGTCTATAATTCCAGTACTAGAGAGGTGGCTGCAGAAGGATCAGAAGTTCATAGACATCCTTGACTATACGGTAAGTTTTGAACCTAATGTAGAACCTGTTTAGAAACATTAGAACCTGTTTAAAATTTTTTTAAAGCTATCTACATGAGAAGATCCTGATCTGAGCCCACCTGCAGAGGAGGTCCTGGGTCCTGGGTCCTGGGCTCAGCACATGAAATAACAGAGGAAAGGGCTGACATGGATTCCTGGGGGTCCACTTTAAACTAATGAATGCGAAGTTTGGGAAAGGGACTTTACAGTCAGGGTACAGCACAGACCTACCAGCACACACTCAAGACTATGGAGCACTCCTGAGCTGTTTACTCACCATCCATCACATACTGCCCACGTGCTCCACTAACTACACACACAGACCTTTACAAAGCAGTGGAATGATTTCCGTATCCTCAAGTGAGAGATGGGATAGAATCAGAAAGGTGATGGCTGCAAGGGGATCCCCATGACAGAGAAGAACCATAATAAAGTACTAAGTAAAAAATGTAAGAAGTCATTTTTAAATATGTATACAGGAGGATTTTCTTATAGATTTTTTTAATGTCCAGAAAAATCACTGAAACTCACATGCTTATTGCCAGAGAACAGTTAAAATTAACTTCTTGCCTTTTAAAAATTCATTTGACTTTTCAAAAAGACAATAGGAAAAGGCTGAGGATATCGCTCACTGGCAAAGAGCATATGTAATATGTCCAGGGCCCTGGGTTCAATCCCCAGCATCCAGAGAAAAACAGAAGAAAAGAGACAGGGAAATGGAGAAAAGAACTTGGCTTGACACATCTTCGAGCTTTTAGCCAACAAAACCACAGTATATCTAATCAATAACAGGAACATCTTTTCCCCTTATGTTAAAAAAAGAAAAACCCAGTCTTTTACATTGATTAGCACAGAAACTAACTCCCAACCGATCAAAGTGCAGAAAAAAGTGGAGCACTCAATCACAAATGGGATATCTCTCTCTCTCTCTCTCTCTCTCTCTCTCTCTCTCTCTCTCTCTCTCTTTCTCTCTCTCTCTCTCTCTCTCTCACACACACACACACACACACACACACTCAGGGGTCATTATAGAACAGGCGGCAGAAAGACTGTAAGAGTCAGAGGTCAGGGAGGACCACAGTAAAAGTATCTTCTGGATATGACAGGATTGCTGTACTGATGAGCTCATAGCAGCTGTGGTTACACCACGAGATCTGCACAAAATCATACCAGTCAACTTTCTAGCATGGAGGGATGGAGGGGCTCAGGAGCCACCATCCCTAACTGAGAAGCTAGGGATGGTTTCTAGGGGAGGGAGAGTCAGCTTCCTTTCATGGTATGACCCTTGGTAGGTGGAATATGCTCTGGAGGATGGCCCCACACCCAGGAGTGTGTGGGCAACACAAACTGAACTCAGTGGGTCATATAAAAAAGGGGACACGAAGTTGAGGGGGGACGGGGAAATGGGAGGTGGGTCTGGGGGCAGTTAAGGGGAGGAGCATGTAATGAATATGATTTAAATAGATTGCATGAAATTCTCAAAGAATTAATAATCTTTTTTGGTAATATCAACCTCAACCAACATTCATTCAGAACAGGGCTGGTCTTTGGGGCACCTGGTTTTTCACCACACACTAGCCAGCAGCCTACAGACAGACGCTCCAGGCACAGCTAGGGGACTAGGAGCATCAGTGGGAACCACTCTGCTCAGCTGTAGCCTTTCCTCAGTACCGCCCACTCACCACATCCAGGTCCTGAGAAACACGCCGTTTCCGGAGTTCCTCCATCCTCTCGCACACGTCAGAGAAACAGGTGTTGTAATAATCTGCATATTGTTGTGCCAGGTCATCAATATTTCCCAGGGAGCCATCCTGAGGGGAAGAGACAGAAGAAGAATGGAGATGGTCAGGTCAGTCTACCCTGGAAAAGAGCCACAACCATCCATCACTGCCCAGCATTTATAGTAACAATGGCTGGTATTTATTATCTTGTAGACATGGGCAAGGCTATGTTTTACTTGTGAGATAGACAGTCCTCTGAAATGGCACTAGTTCTTTTCCTCATTATATTTATGTGTAAACTAGCTCAGAGAATGTGAGTGGCTGTTTCTAGATCCCAAGGCTAAGGAAAGAAGTCCGATCTCCTTTTGGGCCTACTGGGAACCAAGCCACAGTAATTCACTTGCACCTACCTACTAGGGCTGAGAGAGGAGACACCAGAGAAGTAAATGACTTTAATAGAGTCTCGGTGAGTAATGGATGCACAGATACCCAATGGCTATATGGCACCTCCCAGAAAGTTCATGGAAGACCTAGATGTCACTCTTCCAACTCCAGACTCCATGAGAATAGGCTGCATCTGAGCCACACTGCATCTCCTCATAGCAGACAGTCAGAAAAGTAGAAAGCTTTCTTCATTAGTCATTCGTGTTTGCTAGGATTCACTGAAATTGTTTTAATCATTAATATTCATGTTATTCATTAGGTTTATTATTCATTAGACACTCCAAGTACAGGCTTATAATTGCACACATCCCAAGTTGGCCTAAATAAACAGGTAAACATGTCACTTGTCTCTTCACAGAGGTAATTTCCCAGGCAGCACTAGTTTATATCCATCTCTGCTGCCTCTCACTTGTTACATGGCCTAGAGCTCATTTCTCCACCTCTTGGTGACAGCGGGTTAACCACAGCACCCACCACCCAGAAAGTAGGAATGAAGAAACACCTCAGAGGCACACAGACTGCCTGGCACACAGCAAGTGTGCAAGACCTACCTCGCTCTAACATTCACTACGAGATGGCAGTTACATGGCATTTTCCTTCAGGGCAGTGGATTCCTTACTTTGTGTCTGAACACAGAAGATGATCAAAATGCTGTGTGCGTTCGAGCTATGCCTGTCTTCCATCATATCTTCCATTCCGAAAACACTTCCTCTCCTTTATTCTGTATCTTTCTCCTTGGTCTCCCACATGTCTTCCCTTCAGTATGACTAAGTGAGTGTACCAGGACAGCCAAGAAAGAGCATGTTTTTGCCAAGACAAGGAAAACACTTATAGATGACATACAATTCACACCCAATTATCCGCATTCCAGACACTGATTCCCAGTCCCTTTGGTTATTAATGTTGGTGCATCACCCTTAGCAACAGGTCTCTTACTGCAAAGCAGACTTATAGACAGTAGAGCTGGCAGTTAGATTTCCCTCGAAGCCATTTCCCTACAGACCTAAGCCCTGGACAGGGGCTCTGAGCCAGACAGTGACAATCTTTGCCTCCTTCTACATCCCTGATTTCAGGAACTAAGGATGGAGAGAACTAGAAATTGAAAGAAATGATTTTCTAGAAACATTCCTTCCTTTCCCATAACTAGTATGTTCTGCTTTTGAGGAAGTCCCTCAGAGCTCCTAGCACAGGGCTAGAGAAGAAAGATGGGCTCAGGAAGACAAGCAAGATCTGTTAACATTTGAGCATGTCTAGGCAAAAGTCATTCTCTGTCTATAAGTCAGTCAGTCAGCCTGTCTGAGAAGACAGCCAAGACCCTATGCCTGAGAACTCCCTTGGAGGTGTCAGATCCCTGATTCCCACAACAATAAACCCCTACAGGACCTGGGCTTGACAATGTACTGCTATTCCTATTCATAAACATCTGCCTTCATCCATCATGGAAACAACACACCTGCCACTTTAGACCAAATATACTATTCCCATTTCTGATACTCAAGTAGCTCACTGAGGTGCTGAATCTATGTGCCTCCCTCTGCCTGCTGTTCTTAAATGTATATCAATCACTTTCCCATACAGAAGCATTCCAACTCGATTTCCAACTCTCTCAAAAATGACCTCCATTAGGGGGCAAATGTAGCTCAGCTAGTAAAATGCTTGTCTAGCATGCATAAAGACTAGGTTTGATCGCAGCACCATGTAAACAAGAGATTCATGCCTGTAATCTCAGCACTCAAGAGGTAGAGGGCAGGAGGATCAGAAATGTAAGGTCAGCCTCAGTTGATACTGACAGTTAAGAGACTAGCCTGGGATACATGACACCCTCTCTATTAAACAGAAACGGGCTGGAGAGATAACTCAGTGATTAAGAGCACTGGTTTCTCTTGCGGAGGGCCCAGGTTTGATTCCCGGAACCTACATGCCATCTGACAACTGCTCCTAACTCCAACTCTCTCTTCTGACCTCCACAGGGATTACAAGACACAGGTCCACTTACATAATGCAGGGAATAAACTCATGTACCTAAAATAAAAATAAAAATAGAAAAATAATTTCACAAAACAAAACAAAAACAAAAAGCCATGTGACCAGCGTTCCTTATTTCCGAGTTATATAATCTGACATGATTGTTTTCTTGGACTAATCCTGGCCATCAAAACATTAAAAAACAATTTATGTAACTATATTCAAGCTATATTTTCCCCCTTCATCCCTTTTCTCTCACCCATCCTAAGAACACATCAATCTTACCTCTCCCATTATAAAGCTTCCAACCTACTGATCAGTTTTTCTTTAGCACAAAAGTTGAATTTTCAGCTCCACTCCCCATCACTTAAAACTCCCCCAGTAGTGTGGAGGCCTAAAAGATACATCTGTGGCTCCTGAGGAAACCAGCAGCTATCTGGCTTCAATCAGATCACAGCCAGCCAATACTTCACACCCTCAATATGGCGACAGGGCACTCTGCACTTGTTCCTCCGCCGGTAATAATTTAAAGTAGGGTGGCACAGCTGCCTTTACGTGTACCCAAATCACTTTCCAGATGTGCAGCGAGTCCCCAGAATTACCACTTTCATGTGTCTGGATGATTTAAATGCCAAAATGGCAAAAAGACTAAAAGAATGTGTGTTTTCAAAGTAGGTCTTTTCTGCCATCCCCACAAAATGATCTTTTACGCCTCAGTCAAATGGAACTAAGGAAGTACTTGGTGATTTTCTCTTTCTCTATTCAGACTCCAGGCTCTTAAAAAAACAAAATTAGCAATAATGAAGAGAGAGGGAGGAGGCCTTGGGCAATGGTGTGTGTTTACAGCCTTGATGACAGCAAAGATTTCAGTGGTAACATTCGCCCCGACTCCAGGTGTATGCATTAGTATGCACAGTTTTGTCAGCTCGTCTGTTTAGGGCAGTTGGGTTTTGTTTTGCTTTTGTTTTTTAAATTTATGTTCTTTCGAAACGGAACTCTCTGGCAACCTCTATCATTTTTATCGGACTTGTTTTTATGTGAGATAGGTACAGACCTACTCTGGAAAAGTATTTCCTCCCACTAGAGTATGTTCAGCACGAGCCAGTGGAGAATTTGAATAATGCGGCTGATATTCCAAGAGCTCCATGCTGCATCTTGTTTTCTGTTTTGCTTTTAGGAGACAAGGTCTTGTTGTGTAGCCCAGGCTGGCCTCAGAGTCATGGCAATCCTATTGCTTCAGCTCCATCGCCCCTTGCTGGAACTCCCGGTGTGAGCCAACACACCCAGCTTACATCTTTCTTTACAGAAACGCAAAGCTAAGTTTCACATCAAGAGACAGTAATATTGCAAAAGGAACTTGTAAGAAAAACATGACTCTAAATCATCTCTCCAGTTGCCATCCAAACATCATGCATTATGAAACAGATTCTCCTTTTTTTTTTTTCCTTTGAAACAAGTTCTCTCTCTAGCTCCAGTTGGTCTGGAACTCACTATGTAAACCAGGCTGGGCTCAATCTCACAGAGGTTACTTACGTCTGGCTCCTGAGTGCTGGGAATAAAGGCATGTGCCACAATACCTGGTCCCCTCCTTTTTTTCTGTTATTTAAGGTATTCAGTTGGGGGCTACAAAGATGGCTTAGAGGTTAAAAGCATGTGCTGCTCTTGCAGGGGACCCAAGTTCTATTCCTAATGCCCACTACAACTTCAGTTCCAGGGGCTCTGATGCCTCTGGTTTCTGAAGACACCTGCACTCATGTGCACATAATTATAAATAAAAATAAATCTTTAAAGATAAAGACATTCCGTTTCTGGTCTAGAGTTTGTGACTTGCCTCATCTCTTTCACTTCCTTACTTTTTCCATTCAGTTTATTTATTTTTGGGTCTCATGAATTATGCTAACACAGTATATAGCCTGAGTTTAGGAAGAGAAGAAAAATTTGACTTCCTTAAAAGACTTTTAAAGTAGATTGTGAAATTTTGAGTCACATTATCTTCCTATAAGAATTTTCTTTCCATTCTGTCTTTATAAGCAAGAAAAAAAAATGATATAGGCAAATCCAAGTTCTTGCTCTCTGTGTATCACGGAAGTAACGTAGAGCCCAGTACTAACACCATTGCCCATGCTGGGTGTATATGAATGAAACCTGTGACCCACTACCAGGGTCCGCTCACTGGAAGGCAAACGGCAGCCTTCTCCTGAAGCTATGAAGCACATTTATAGCAGCACTCCTCCTACTCAGAGCCAGCATGAAACACAGGGACAAAGCACTTTGAACAAACAGTTCAGACTGGATGGACTGCTGTTGCAATTCAGGGGGCGGGTATGGGGGGAACAGCTTTGTTTACTCAGCAACTCTTTTAACAGTATTTCTGAGCTTCATCCCCATGAACTTCTGTCTCTGGAGAATATAAACCTGAAGATACTAGGAACACACAGGTCATGTGCATGGGGTTTACTTTTGCTATTTTTACTTTTGTTTCCCCAGATGTCTTTTATGGCTTAAAACATCCTGACAGATTTAAGTTGGGGGGGGGGCAAGTCTGAATACACACCAGAAGATACAAAGCAATAGGTCCCATGTGGATTCTATGCAAATGAATGTAAATGAACTTATGGTCTTCTTATTTCTTATCTTGTGTTTCCCTAAAGGCAAGGGCTCCAGGACAAAGTCCAAATGTTTTGCTGGAACTCCTCAAAGAGTTGGGGGAAGGAAAAGAAAATGGGTTCCTGACTCTTCATACTTTTCTTCTTCTTTGTTCTTTCTTTTAAAAATAGCTTATTATTTTTCTTTTATGTGTATGAGTGTATTGCCCAAATATATCTAAGTGCACTCATGTTGTGCAATGCCCACAGGTCAGGAGAGGGTGTCAAATCCCCTGGAACTGGAGTTACAGATGGTTATTAGCTGCCATGTGGGTGCTGGAAACCAAATACAGGTACTTTGGAAGAACAGCCAGTGCTCTTAACCACTGAACCATCTCTCCAGTCCCTCCTTTTTTGTTCTTATAAGTACCTCCATGACTTGTTTTATGGAATATAGACTATATGTTTTATGTATACTTCTCCTGTTGTTCTGCACAAAGATGGAGATACTTGTGAATGTATGTATGTGCTTATATAGACACACACCCTACAAGCCAAATCTATTAAAAGAAATCACTCCAATGAAGTCTAGTTGATTTCCTAAATAATTTTGAAATGTGTTTTCATACTTAATTAGATGTCTTAAAGACAGGTGATAAACACTTTCAGCCACCTTTCAGGTAAAACTGCTATAAATATAAAAACTTTAATTTGGGTTTCTATGCTCAGCCTCACGGAATCAATGCAATGACGTTGCTCAAACTAGCTCTGTCACCCCATCCCATCCCGCCATGTCATTTTAGAGAAATTCTCTGACTACAGAATAATTGATCTCAAATAACTGTCTGGCCTCTATGGTATCATTTCCGGCATTTCCACAGATGGTGTGAACTGAAACGTGGCTCAGGAAAACAAAACACATAACAACTAGAAATACTCACTAAGGAGGCATATGAGGTCATGCTGAAGAGCAGGAGGGCTCCGGGGGTGAGTGCGCCCACATGGCAGGTGGCTGGAGGAGGGCTGACTTCATGCCTTCCATTCCCTCCCAAACACCCAGAACTTGCCAGAGTCTATATAAGTAATTCTCACTTTGGCAAATAGGGCCCCACTATTGTGTTAGGTGTGTCCCAGTTAATACAAATCTGTCCATGAAGAACGAATGACCCTGCAAAAGGCAGGATGCACTCACTACTCCTTCCTCAACTCCAAGCTCCCAGTGCTAGACTGGTGGTCTTCACATAATCTGGGGGGGCAATAAGGGTATAAGGCTTACTCCATAGATGTGTAACTTATTTATAAATATGTATTGAATCTACTCACAAGAACTTACTAACATCAATTCAATGCATTAAACACTTTTTGCATAAAAATACACACAAGGGGGTCAGGAGAACAGCTCAGTGGTAGAGCACTTTTCTAGCATGCCAGGACCCTGGGTTCCATACCAAACAATCCCAAAACAATGATAAAAATGAAATCTACAGTAAATTGGCATTTAAAGTGACAAGTTTTTTTCTTTTTTCAGGCGATACACAACTGCAGGTCAGGACCCATTCAGAACTGTGCAGGTCAAGGTCGGATGGGCTGCCTAGAGCTGATGAACACAGAACATGAATGCTGCTACCTGAATCCAACAAGGGCTCTAACATGACTAACTCGGCCAAGCTGGCAGTTACAACGGAAGCAGGGTGTGAAGGAGAACAGGGACCAAACGCAGACCATGAAGACACACATCTGTTTGTCATTGTTAACCAGCACGCCAGGGATCTGCAGAGCAAGCCAGAGCTCTTCAAGGTGACTCAGATAAGATATAGGACCAGAAGCTTCCAGCGTGGACTAGAATCTGGGTACTGTCTCATGCCAGTAAGGCAGGCCATTGGATCAGGGACATCATGAAAAAAGCAGCCATAAACATGACATTCTTCAGAATGTAAAACAAGGCAATGGGTGATTCACTTCCAGCCTTAAATCTCCCACCAACCATCTCTGGTGGCCATCACTAACCTTGGCCACGCAGGAAAGGGTGAACAGAGGATCTGCCATCACTAGGTGTGAACATAAATTTAGACATTTAAAACCAGCATTTATTTAATTGACTTTGCACAGCCTAGTACGCACAGAAGAGAATGAAAAATGTTCTCCGATGTCTCCTGAGGTGAGAGCGATGCTTCCTGCAGTGTCTGTGGCAGTTACACACGTAGTCATCACTTGTATCCAGGAGAGACTGGTTCCAAGACCTCCACTCCTACCTCCACCCTGTGGATCCCCAAATCCAGATGGTAGTGTATTTGTGTATAACCTACACACATGCTTCTGCATACTTTGAATCATTTCTAAATGTCTTCTAATACCTAATGCATTATATTAATAGTTGTTCTATTGTGTCAGGAAGGTTTATACACAAATGAAATTTTTTCAATCCTTTGTTGGCTGAATCCATGGATAAGAAATCTTCAGATACAAAGGCTGACTGAACAAGCATGACTATCCTCCACTGCAGTGTAAACATATTCCTTCCAGGAAATCTACACAAGTTTGCAAGTCACTAATGAGTTTATTTTGCAGGTTGCAGGGGTCTCCCACGTTCTTTGTCTCTGAGCTCACTACTTGTGGGTCCCCTGCAGCCCCTTCTCTCTGCAGATGAACCCAGTGTTCTACCTGCATCCTTTTCTTCAGCTCACTGCTCCCTGGGGAAGCATCATCTACAGATGGTGGGGAAAAAGCCCAGAAGCTTCTCTGCATTTCAGCTCCTTCCTGTAGGTCTAGTATAGCCCTCTTAACCCAAGGATCTAAAAAAGGCTTGAGCTTTCTAGTGACAATATCACCAAAATTTTCTGGAGAAACTCGTAATCTCTATGTACCTGATGGGACGGAATTTTAAAATAAGGTCTCAACAAATTCAGTTTACTGACCTGGAAAAGAAGCTAGAATAAATGAATGAAAAGATGATCCCAGCACTTGTGTGTAGAAGCAGGAGGATCAGGAGGTTAAAGTCATCCTTGACTACATAGTAAGTCAGAGCAAGCCTGGGCTATATGAGACCATGTCTAAAAGAAAAAGAAGGAAAGGAAAGGAGCCTCATTGACAAGGGGTACAGCTCTGTGAAGAGTGGCTTGCTGTAGTGCACAATGCCCTGAGTTCAAATCCTACCACTAGCCAAAAACGAAGAAGAAAAAGACTCCCATTTCTACTACTACCTCGGTATGTGACACTGATATCCATCATGATAAACAAAGTGATGATGGCTATACGTTATCCTGGTGTTTTGTTCTGCAATCATCAACAGTTTAAAGAATATTTCATTAATTAACATAATATTTACTGAACATTTACTATATTCCAGATGATGCAGTAGGTGTTAAGAATACAATATAAAAACAAAGAAACATGAGTATTTATTCTTGCTAGACAGAAGAGCAAAGTACATCCTTTAGTTGACTTTAATGTGATTGTCTGGTTAAGTAATAGGAATGTGTTAAAGGGATTTACTAAGCTGTATATATTGAACATAAGGTTTCTTTGGAATTAAAGTCTATGAAAGATCCAATCTGTTGGCTATCAGTGACAGGCACCCAAAGAACTTGAAAATGTAGAGAGCGAATGGGGACACCGATTATCTGCTTTTTAAAAGCACAAGTACAGATTCAGATGCCAATGCACATTGGGATTTGGCAGATGGCAATTTCAAACTGAACTCATTTTCCATTTCTAAACTGCCCTGAGCCTAATAGAATCACAGATCTGGAAAGGACAGGACAGCAGTTAGTTGGGTGGGAATGAAGTCACAATTTTAGACCATATTCACAGATTTTGATGAGAGTGAATCATACTTTTCTCAGGCTGCCTTTGGCACTGAACCTGAGAATGTAGGCATTTTCATTAAGTATGTAACCAATTAAAATCTGACTGGAAAAAACTGGTCTATGATACCTCCAGAATTTTGGAAGTGAGCATGTTAATCATGAAATTTCTGACACCATTCTTTAACACTATACAATACTCAAACTGTTTGCTGCTTGTACAGAGTATATTCTGCTTTTGCATAAACAAAGCGCCAAGAGG
Source organism: Eospalax fontanierii (assembly GCA_035773235.1). Lineage (NCBI taxonomy): Eukaryota > Metazoa > Chordata > Mammalia > Rodentia > Spalacidae > Eospalax > Eospalax fontanierii. The sequence continues at coordinate 16,461,667 of CM069545.1, forward strand.
TATGATCCCTTCGTGGAGTCAGACTGCCCTTCTCACAGCAGGACTTCCTCTTAACCTTAACACAAATGGTGAGACCCAGGAGTCTAGCCAACTCCATCAAACCTGACCCACAGCAGGCACGACATCTTAACTCCAGTTGATTAAACTGCTTTGTGATGCTGTTGCCAAGACCGCACATGCTTACGAACTAGCAAGAACACCTATAGGGCCTCCATGGTGGCTGACTCCTACAAGCCATGCATTCCCCATGACACATAGAAATGGCCTGACATGATAATTCTAATTTGCCTAGAAATTATGGGGCCAGAAGAACCACTGACTTTAGACCCACAATAGAAGCCTTGAGAGTGAAACAACGAAACAGAAACTGCATCACCAGAAACCGTGGTAAATGAAGAACTGTGGGAATGGGAAGTGCAGTTCCCAGCAGAAGGCACAATTCTAACTTCTCTGTGTCAGGAGATGCCCAACCTGCTCCCAGAAGAAAAGCTACCTTGAGTAGCTAGATCATCCGACAGCAGACATGTGGCCAGGGAGGGGTGAGGAAACCTAGGTCTGCAGCTGCTTCATGAATCAATGATCGTGCATGGCTATTTAAGTTGAGAGATGACACACAAGCCCTTTGCTTGAAATAGATACTAAGCTCCTACTGTGTGCTTCGATGACAAACAAATCACACAGATTTTAAAGGTACTAACACTGATCTTAACATATAAAAACCTCTTAAGATGGTACACTCAGCTAAGACCTATGAAATCACAGCATCTTTCCCAAATCAGCTAGAAAACCCCACTAAAAAATGGGGAACCAATTCAGGAAGCTCATCTGGTCCTTGCTCAGATGTTTTGTTTCTGCCCAGTTATGAAAGTATTCATGATGCTGATCTCAGCATTCATCACATAAGTCACCCAAGGAGAATCACTATTAGGTCTTCTCTGTGTCTTTAAAAGAGGACCCCTTCCCACCTCTGTCACAGAGCCTAGAACTTCTCAACAGCGAGGACAGGGTCCACTGGAGCAACAGTCCTTTTTCCAGGGATAGTTGGTCAATCTGAGAAAGAAAATCTACGTGGTAGAGTAAGGTATACTTGGAATATTCAGTGGCCACAGAAGTCAGGCATGAATTATGAGGCCTTACAACTGATCTCCATTCTGCCAGTTACTGGCTAGTGGTCCAGGATAAGATGTTTAAGCAGGCCGCTTTCCTTTCTTTTCTAAAATGGTAACACTTGTAGCGCATGGGATGTGATGTGCTTAGATAACATACACATCATATAAACCCTCAGTGGAGTAGCTGACACTCAGAAAGCACTCACAAGGTCATCCATCCCCAACAGAAAGGTAAAACACCCTATTGTTTGATAGAGCATGGTCAGTCACAGGATTCCAATTCAGCATATATTGAGACACCTAGAACTTCAATACAGGCAGATAAATATGATTTCACTTGATGTCTTCATTTTAAACTGAAGGTTAAAAGCTTTGAAGTGACATCTCTGAAGATAAGAAATCAAGTCTCTTAAATTAGTACAGGAACTATTTCTTTACTGAATACTTGAACACTGCCTCAGTCTCCCAAAGGTTGTGATTACAGTCAGGCACCATCACACCCAGCCTCCAAAGATCCTCTTGCCTCAGCATCCCAAGCACTGGGCCTGCAGGCATATACCACTATGTCTATCTCCCAAAGCAGTTTCTTACATTAAAGGATTAAAAGGAAAGTTTCCTGGTGTCATAGGGTTAAGTAAGGTCACTAAAGTCTTGATATCTTCTCTGATTCCAATATTCAAAAGCACTAAGAGTTTTGAAAACAAGGATTGTGTAGGAAAAGCCCTAAATAACACCAGAGCCTTCTCTGGCTGAGTCCCTGGCATTCCTTCCACATTTTAGGGAGGTGGAGAAGCACAGCTGAAAAGTCATTGGTCCAGATGTGCAAAGCCAACATGCAATGCTGGGGCCTCAGCAACATGCCAGACCCCAGTGGTAATGAGCAGAACGACAGGCCAAGGCTGAGGTTAAAGGGAAAGCTACTGTCCCTATTTGCTGGCAACCATTTTAGAGCTGTTCATTCACAAGACATCAAGTAAGTGGCATCTTTCCAAAGTCAAGATCAAAGTCATTCTTCCAGGTGCCTGGAAAGATACCCAGTAATCCCCAAGCACCTCCTCCTCACACACCTAAGCCTCTCTGAGCTCCTGTATGACCAGCTTCTAGAGCTTACTCCCATGGCCAATTCAATCCGGTGCCAGCTTTTGTGAACCAAGAGTTCTGTTCCGGGACTCCAGCTGCCACATATGCCAGGAATAGGGGAATGTGTCAGTTCCGCTCTGTACAACTTTCTAACTTGGAGAAAATTACAACTTACAGGAAATCAGACTTAGAGAAATAACTCTTGCATATGAGTACCTCTAGCTGAACCAGCATCTTCCTGTCCATCTGCCCATGCAAGTCTAAGAACTGCTCCAGAGGACAGGATGGTCAGACTCTCCTTTCAGCTTCCCGGAAGATAAAAGTTCTTCACTCATCTCATCATTTCCTTTCAAGATGATCTCAATTTTCATCATAAAAGACTTTTTCTCTTGCCAAGAATATAATACAAAAGTGCCCTGAAAAGGCATTGGAAGCATGTGGATATGTTTTCACACTTAGGCTTAAAAGCATCTTAAAGGCTAAGAGCAAAGAGTATGTGCTTTCTACCAAGTTCTACAATGCTGACTTGATGGTCATCTTAGGCCTCCAACAGCAACAGCAACATTATCCACAATAACAACAACTCTCCAGTGAAATCTTATTTGTTCACCAAGCCACTTACTGAGAAAATGAAATTTCCATTTTCTGGATGTGCTCATGAGCTGGGAGTCTGCTTATACCACCACTGCCTTTCTCATGACAAGTGACCTTTAAGTACCCAAGGCACATTTTTTTTGAAAGAGCAATTGGCTTTAACTAAAGATGAACATTTCTAACGACGCGGTCAAATCTTGGGGACCAGCTGTACTGGCCAGTGCTTGCTCCCACATCCTGACCTTCTCCTTCATGTTCTTGAATTTGCAGTGACATGATCTCATACAGGAAATAAACTAGTTAAGACATGCCCACCTCCTACCCAATTGCTTTATCCTTCCCAATGGCCCTGTTAAAAGGGAGGAGGGGGCAGTTTCACTTTCTTCTCTGTGATGTGGATAGAACAAATATTTTTATTTTAATTGTTTGCCACATTGTGGGAGGAAAGCCTCCCAAGAAAATGAAATGTGCTATTAAGATATATAGGTTTTTTTTTTTTTTTTTAATTTTAGGTAAATCTGATTTTGTCAAGATGGACTATTTTCCCATTCACAAAGCACAACTGCACTTCAATGACTGCATTTTATACTAGGTAGTTAAAGACTTGGCTTCCTCCACCTGAACACAGCAGTTGGACAGATCCTAGTAGAACCTACTAGAACATGTCCTACTGGGTAGGTAGCTTCCCAAAGCTTCTACTTCATTTCAAGTAAAGGCCAATTCTTTGTGATGATCCAAAACTAAAAGGGGCAACACACCTTTGGATGTTTGCCTTCTTCCTGTCTCATCCTGGCCTCTCCCAGAGATCACTGTCCTGAGTCCGACTCTCTGTCCTATCCTCCAGCACACGAAGCCTGCACAGCCTCAGCTAGGCCTGTCACCATCTCCTCTCTCTGCCTTCGCTGCTCTTCCTACTTACTCCTCCTCTCCTAATAGTGTTCTTCAGATTCACTGGGAGTCTCAGTAGACTGTGAATGTAGCTCAGCTGATAGAGTGCTTGCTTAGTATCCACAAAGCCCTGGGTTCAATCCTCAGCACTGCATAAACCAGGCAGCACAGTCCACGCCTCTAGTCTCAGCATTAGAGAAGTAGAGGCAAAAGGGTCCAGAATATGGAGTTCAAAGCCAGCTTGGGATACATGAAAAGACATCTGTCTAACTATTAATTAATTAATTAATTAATAATTAATTGCAACCTCTTCCCCTGTACACATAGTTTCTAACCCCATCTCCCCACTTACATTTCTTCTTTCTTCCTTTCTCCACCTAAAACAGTTTACTGCTAGTTTATAAATTTATTTTTCTTCCTCCCCTTCCCCAGCTAAAGCATTCAGCCCGGAACAGCAAATATTCTTCTGAGTTTTATTGAATGCTGAGAGCAATGCTTATTAACAGGCTCTCGATATAAGTATAGTAAATTAATGTATGAATGAACAAATGAACGTGGGAAAAAGCCAGAATGATCAATCAATCACTAAGTAATATGCCAGGCTAGGCCTGGGGCGAATGACTACGAATAATTTATACGTTTCATGTTTTGACTTTCCTTTAAGTAACATATTGACTCTGTAGCCCTCAGACTTAAAAGTCACTTGCAAGTTTTAATTTCTGCAACACCCATGTCTTCATTATAACTTAAAACACCAGTATTAACTCTGCTGGTGCCTTGCGCTTATGCATTACCCTGTCCTCTTTGTATGGTTTCAAAAGAAACAAACAGAATATAGTTCAAAGTGTTAATTATATAAGCTTATTAAAAACAAACCCCCGAGAGGTGTCAGTTCTAACACTAAGCACTTTTATGTTTATGTAGTTTATTGGTTTTATACATGTGAGAAAGTCAAACACAATAAGCATAATATTGCAAAATAGCTGCAACCAAAGCAAAATTATTTCATTTCATAGACAAGCCTAGAAACTGCTCTCATCTGTGAGTCTCAAAGCAAAGGAGCACAGCGGCAGAGACAGGCTAGTACATGCTGCTTCTGGATAGACAGTGGGGAGATAGTATATTTCCTTCTGTCATTGCAGTTCAGACAAGGAAGGAATTATGTGTACTATTCTATTGTGTAAGGATGAGTGAGGATTATTTCCAGATATTCTGTGTATTCGGGTCATAAATTACCTACATGAATAATTGGATAATTTTTTGTATTGCAATTGGAGATAAAAAAAAATCTATGAATAACCAAAGGTTGGATAAATGTTTCTACTAAAGAATATCCCAGAACAAGCCCTTTAGATCTTCAAGCCAGGTTCACAAATGCAGGAAATAAAGATTCTCCACAGGACATTAGGATTAACCGTCCTCCAAGAAGAAAGAGATATTTCACCAACTTGCTGGGCTATTCTGAGCCTAAAGTGGAAGATCCCAGTTCCCAGGGTTGTTTTGAGCTCCAAGAACCCAGAGGGCTGTCCTGGATCATCCACCTGCCTGCCAAGAGACAACAGTAGTGATGGGGCTTAGTATGACTCTGGGCCCCAAATGGAGAAAAACAACTGTGTTTCCCACAGAAGCAAGTCAGTATCTACAGAGATTGTTGGGCTGGAGAGATGGCTCAGGGCCTATGAGCATTTGCTGGGCAATCATGAAGGCCAGAGTTCGGATCCTAGTACTCATATAACATACCATACATCCTGGAAACACCTGCAACTCCAGCTCTGAGGGATCTGATACCTTCTTCTGACTTGTACACGCAAGCACAATGTACTCATGCACACACACTCACACTGACAAGTACAAATTAAATAAATTTCTAATTGAACATATAAGGCGGAGGTTACTGGAGATGCTGACAGGTTGACAGAGTGTCTGCCTAGCATTCATGAATCCCTGTGTTTGATCCCAGCACTGGCACAATCGTGCACACCTGTAATCTTAGCAAGGACAGAGGCACGAAGTCTCTTTTTTAAAAAGAGACCGTCAAGTTCAACTTTACGTCACTTTCTCTTAAACCTCGGCCCAGCAAAACTAGTGCTTTCTCCCCCGTCTCTCTTAGTGGCAGCAAAGCCCTTAAAAGGGAAGACACAGAGAAAAAGGAAGATCAGACATGCCTGAAAAGTACAGTTCTGTCCACTGGTGTTTCAACAGCATATCCATAATGACCAAAAGGAAGGTATGATGCATAAGACAGGCATGACATACAGAAGCAATTATTTTTTAACAAAATGTCTGTTTTTGTCCTCATTTGGCAATATGAGGTTGGAATATATTCCTGAAAAGACAGGAGGTTCTAACTCCAAAGCAGGGAGGATATTTAATGGAGAAAACCAAGAAGGCACAGTCAAAAAAAAAAAGGAAGAAAAGAAAAAACCCAAGACAGAGACATCTCCCCTAGTGTGTTCTCACAGGCACAATTCAAGGATGAGAAGGTCGGGACTAATATTTCAAAAACTTTCCATGGAACATTTCCTGCAGTTTCCAAATCTTGCCAAATGTCTTTAAATCTCCAATAACAAGCTACCACCTACTTGTTTCTTAGAAATGCAATGAATTCTGTCCACATTCCCTTTTCATTGGTTTGTTTGGGTTTGACCAAGGAAAGAGAAGAATTAGTATGAACAACTGAAGATTGATAGAAGTCTCCCTGTTATGATTTTGTTTTGTTTTAGGACAAGCTCTCATGTATCCCAGGCTAGCCTTGAACTCTCTGTGTAGCAGAGAATGGCCTCGAACTCATGATCCTCCTGTCTCTATCCATGCTGAGAAGACAGGTGTACATGACCATGCTGGTGCTGGGATCAGAGCTGGGACTTCATGAATGCTAGGCAAATACTCTGTCGATCTGGCAGCATCTCCAGTACCTTCCACCTTATATGTGTAATTAAAAATCAGTGTGGATTACAGTATTCCTGAGCTGCATGCAGTACAAGGCTGGATAATCCACTTGACCACAGATGAGGAAACACATGCTTGGGTGCTTAGCCAGTCCAAACAAATTGTCACATCCTCGGATCCATCATTTCTTCCTGAGGCCAGGGCTCTCAGCTGACCCAGCAGTGCTAAGTGACCCCACCCAAGGCTCTGTGGGGAAAGCTGGGCCTCAAATGCTGACACAGCTCCTACCCAAGACTCTGGCAGCCTGCAAGGGGTCCCATCTCCTAGGAGATTAGTGCTGGGAGCAGAAACCTGGTCCACCTCCACCTACTCCCCCAGCCCCATCAGGGAAGGACACTAGCCTTAGAATATGTAGGTTGGAAATGGTGGGACACACACACCCAGGCTTGGCCTCAGCCAGCTCCAGGGGAGGGGGCTGCCTGTCATCACATCCTGGACACTGTACCCCACCCTCCCCAGGAAGGCTTCCTCAGGAAATCCTGACTGCTCCAGAAAAATGGGTGGCCCCAGACCTGAGGACGTAAACAGGAGCTGTGTGTTTTGTTCTTTGTTCTGTGTCCTGTAGACATGAGCCTGGCCTTAGGCTCAAATTTTTTTGGCAGTGATACAAGTAAGGAGTGGGCAGGGCCATGGCTCAGAGGACCAGAATTTACAAGTCCAGAATGTGCAGTTTGACCCAGCGGAAGACAACCAGGAGGACCAAAGTTCTCACCAAAGTTGGCTGCTTTTGAAAAGAGGAATTACCATAAGTAGCAAAATGGCTGGGGACATATAGCTCAGTTGGTAAAGTGCTTGTACAGTATGCACAGGGTCCTGGGTTCAGTCCCCAGCACTACATAAACTTGACTACAATCCCAGCACTGGGAAGGTGGAGGCAGAAGGATTAGAAGCTTAAGGTCATCTTTGGCTACATACTGAGTCGGAGGCCAGTCTGGACTACATGAGAAAATAATAAATAAATAAATAGAGCAAAAGACATAGAGTACGTAAGGTGGATTCTTCATTCAAGGTCAAAGTACCCACAGTGAATCTAGGTCTGGGCTCCACACATCCCTTGGTATCTTTCCCAGAGTGCCTGGCACATGGAAATGTTCAATTAATTTATTAAACGAAGAAGTTTCCCTCTAGGCCACTTCTTGGCTCATACATAAGACTAAGCATGCACATCAAGTCCACTACCCAAAAACATGGAAAAGGAAAATAAAGGGAATGAAAGGAAAGGATTCTGTCTTTCCCCGTCATTCCTTGTGCTGGAGAGTCAACTTGACACAGCTGGGAAGACAGAACCTCCAGTGGGGAAATGCCTCCATCAGATTGGCCTTTGGGCATGTCTGTGAGGCATTTTCTTGATCGTTGAGTGATATGGGAGGGGCCAGTCCATCCTGGGCACTGTCATCCCTGGTCAGATGGCCCTGGGATGTATAAGAAAGCAGGCTGAGCACAGGCCAGAGGAGCCAGTCAGTCATCAGCATTTCTCCAAGGCCTGTGTTTCAGTTCCCGCCTCCAGGTTCCTGTCATGGTTCTCCTTGATGATGGATTGTGAGCTATAAACCAAATAAACCCTTTCCTCCCCAAGTCAGTTTTGGTCAGTATTTTATCATAGCAACTGACAGTAACTAAATCATCTCTCTCATGTACAGCAGCCCCATCCATCCTACCTTTTGATTATACTTGCCTTTAGATACTTCTATAGTACCAATGGGGTCCTAAGGCCGGCCCTGTCTCAAGGAGCTATGAACTTATTCTGTCATTCAAAGTGGCAGATACCAACTTTTATATACATTCTCTGCTAAGGTCTCTTAATAAGCTCAGGTTCCATGAAGGCTGATGAATGTGTGTTCACTATATACCAGTGTAAAGTATGTCCCTCATCCAAACCTACTTACTTCCCTGCCCATCTTAAGATTCACCTACCTCACCAGATGCAGAATAGTGGAGTGGACAGATGCTGGCCGATGTTGCTACTGTCAAGACTGGATGGCAAGCTGGCACCTAGCCATCACAATCACTACCTTATCTGATGGTTGGCAAAAGCTTTTAGCTCTTCTTAGGAGACAGAAATGTTGCTGTAATAAAGATTCATGTACCCAGTGCAGTAAAGGTCAGCACTGGCCATGAAGGCTGGATTCCCACATTTTTATCCCAGTTCACTCAGCCTGATCTGTAAATTGGGATGATAGTAACAAAACCTACAGATCACCTCATTTGTCTGAGCTCAGGTAAAAGAGATAAGCACTGAGCACAAGGCCTCCCTGGGTCCCATGACCTCAGCCACTAGTTAAGTGCCGAGGACAAAAGCTAGATAATTACTTTTCTAAGGAAAGCCTGGGCACCATCTGAATTTTATTCTAATGAACAGTGGCAGAGGCTTCAGAGTTGCAACCCCAGCTGGCCTTGAACTCTCTATGTAGCCCGAGGATGATTCTGAACTTCTGATCTTCCTGTTAACACCACACTTGGTTTATGAGGTGCTGAGGATCGAATCCAGGGCTGAATGCAATGCTAGGGCAAGCACTCCCGCAACCGAGCTACATCTGTAACCCTTGCAGAGATTTATGAGATGTTTAAGTCTGACACAAATATAATCCTCACCTCAGTGAACTTTTAAACACAAAGCTTCACTTAATTGTCTGAAGTCATATTTTTAAGACCCGGAAACCGCGCTTGTACTGTTATTTCCACCAGTGATATCTATTTGGCAGAGAAACAAAATCTTCCTGCTTGGGATGTGGGCTGTGGAATGAGTTGTCCCAGCCACGCAGTGGGGGTCTATTAGAGGAGCTGATAGGATGTCCTGACTTTCTCCAGCAGCTAAGAATACTTTGGTACACTCAGAGGAATCAGTGAGCCCTGGGACTCCAAGAGACCATGTCTGACAAGGGTGACCACACAACTTCTTCTCATGTGCTTCTTGGGTGGAACAAGGGATCCTTACGAAAATCAATCTTATTTGAAAAAATAGCATGATAGCATTCCACTGGAAGGAGCAGGAGAATGACTGTAAAGGTCTTTTCTATTTGATCAGATGTTTTTAACACTCAGACTGTACCAGTAAGATCTAAGATATAACTAAAGAGTATACTCATATGACCAACAGTCATCTTTTCTGCTCTCTTTCTCCACAGACACACAGCATCCCTTCCCACTAGCAGGTACCAGGCTCTCACTGCAATGAGAGCACACGGCACCATGCCTCAACATGACATCCACTCCCAGTCCCACCCAAAGCAGGTGCTAAGTCCCATCAGTGACTATTTTGTTTTGTTTGAGATAAAATGGCCTGGAATTCCATAAAGCCTGGGCTAGCCTCAAACTTGAAGCAATTCTTCTACCTTAGTGTTTCAAATGCTACCTGATCCAAGTCCATGCCTGTGGCACTTGACCAGAGAAAAATGCACATCACTATAACTGGATGAGCCAAGCCTTGCACCCTGACTCTATGACACAGACCACACTGCCCTTGACTGACAAGAGATCATGACTCCTGGGGCTCTTGGTGATGCCCAGAAGGGTGTTTCAGGTTCATTAGTCTACACAGTGCTGGGAGTGTGGCCCAGTAGTAAAGCACTTACTTAACTTGTGCAGATCTGCTCCCAACTCTGTGTAGGAGGGACCCAGGCAGCATGATCAAGACTGGACCTAGTCAGGAATCATGACACATTTCATAATCCGAGCACCTAAGAGACTGAGGCAGGAGGATTGCTACAGGCTTGAGACCAGCCTAGGAGACACAGACAGCTGGGAGTAGTGGCTTTAATTCCAAAGGCAGACACAGAGGATCTCTGTGAGATTGAAACCAGCCTGGTCTACATAGAGAGTTCCAGGCCAACTGGAACTACTGGGAGACGCTGTCTCAAAAAACAAACAAGAGGACTATTTGAATGAAATCTTCCCAGAACTTTCTTACATGGAAGACAATAGTCACAAAAGACCAGTGTGCTTGGTAGTGTTAAGATCTCACTGTACACTGGTTTAATGGCGCTGGGTATATATCCCCATCTCTACCCCTTGACTCCAGTCTACCTAGAAGATCAAACACTTCACTGTCTGCTTCCCTAAACACACTCCCTCACATCTTGCTCATGTCCCACCCAAACCTAGGGGTTCCACCTCACCAACAAATTCCACATTTGTCCACTTCTCTCTAATTCCAAGACTCCAACCTGGCCCAGGCCACTGCTGCTTCTCCCATGCCGTGGATATACCTCAGCTCTTAAATATTGTTAGCGACGTTTCAAGAATACCAATTGCTTTAAAGCCTGCCATGGTTTCCAGTCATAGTAGCTACAGAGTCTACCATCTGGCTCTGGTCTCTCTCCCTGACCGAGTCTCTCTCACACTCATGAAACAATAATCACATTGGCCTTGTTTTACCCCTAGAATTCACCAAATTTAGTCCCATCCTATGCCTTGGAGTTTGACATCCTGTCTGCCTTAAAAGTTTTCTCTCTCTCTCTCTCTCTCTCTCTCTTTCTCCACTGCCTGATTCATTCTCAGCTCCATCTTTAGTCACTACCCAAATCCAGCCACTGTGCCAATCACTGAGCCCTCAAAGACTTTATAGCTTGGCACTTAAGACACTGTGGAGGGCTAGGGAGATTGAGGGCTCGTTGGTGAGGGTGATGGTGGCCAAGCCTGATCACCTAAGTTGGATACCCAGGACCCATATGTGGAAGGAAAGAACTGACTCCCACAAGTTGTCCTCTGACCTCTATATGTGTGCCATGAAAACACACACACAGACACACACAATAAATAAATAAATGAGTAAACATAATTTTTAAAAAGTCAGAGCAACAGGCTGGAGAGATGACTCAGTGGGTTAAGAGCATTAGCTCTTGCAGAGGACCTGGGTTCAATTTTCAGCACCCACATGGCGGCTAACAACCATCCACAACTCCAGTTCCAGGAGATTCTACACAATCTAATGGCCTCTGAGGGCACTGCATGACATGGGTGCACTTACACGCAATGCAGGCAATACAGTTGTACACATAAAATAAAAATACTTTTTTTAAAAGTCAGATCGAGTACTCAGTTTGTAAAGAGTGTGGCAGTAGAAGTTATATAATGTTTCACAGCTTGCCCTCCTTTGCAATGAGTGGAGTGGCAACTCAGAATAATAGACAAGGGTCACCTTTTAAATAGGCTTAAGTAAAAAAAGCACCATCCTTTGCCCACCTTCCATGGTCTAGTTCAGAAGTTCACTATAATGGACATCCTCCTTAGGCTGTGGAGTTCTGAACGCGATGGGAGACGCTCTCAGTCTAAAAGTGAAGCTATGCAATAAGGAAAGGGAGAGAAAGGAAAAAAGAGCTACATTAGGGATCCTCACACCTAGAAGAACTCAGATGACAGGCTAGTTCCATCATCCACCAGGCACCAAATAAGATGAGAGGAAGAGGAGGAAATTGCTTGGAGAGGGGGTCCTCACGGAAGCGCAGTTTTCTACAACAGAGCTCAGGGCCTCTGCTAACCACCTGAGTCCATCCTCTATGCTCTTGGATATTGAGTCAAAACTGTGGGTCCAGGACATGCAATTTCTGCACTTCAGTGTCCACACTTAGGTATCCATTGCCACATTCCAAATCAAGGACTCGTCTGTGGTTCTTTGGGCAGAGTGCACCAGGAGACTCCAATGTCTTTCTGTAGCCATGTGACTGTCAAGGACAGAGTAGCAGGTGTGGACCATCTCTTCAAACTTCTAGAGACCTTTTTATTTCCTCTGGAAGGATGACTTTTGGTCCTTCTCAGTCTCCACTTTAAAACTTTTCCTCTGAAAATCTGAAGTTGGTTAATGGGAAGTGTGCTGGGCTGTGTAATAGCTTCCCAAGGGAAGTGATGGAGGTTTTGGCTTGAGTCACTGGGCTGGAATTGGACAGAGTCATCAACAGTAATGTTCTTTAGGGAACAAAGTGCTCCTAACAGGACGGGCTACAGATGAGCCAGGAAACTTGACTTTCCTAACTGCCCATTTTATACTACTGCATGAAGACATTTCTCTAAACGCATTTACTCTGGGTGATGATGGGGACTGAAATAAATCTACTATGGGACCTGAACCTTCTTAGAATGGATGGCCCATTCAATTTTAATTAAAATGTCTAGCATAGAATCCAGAAGGAATAAAAGATATGCTAAATTGTTTCCATTTTCTCCAACTCTTCCATTCTCTTTATCCCTAACCTTCAGCAGTCTGGTCAGGAGCGATTTCTGAACTCCCAAACTTCACATTACAGGCAAGATGCCTGCCCACTATTCACAGCTCAGACTGGCCCAGGAGGATGCGCACACAGAGGGGAACTTTGCCATCTGGAAGTCCCTATCACTCCTTCACTAACGTGGTCTTCATGAAATATCAGGGTAGAGTGCTTGCCAAATAAGCACAAGTCCCTGGGTTCAGTTCTCAACACTGCGGGTAAAAATAATAACCACAACACCATGCCCTTGGGAGGCAGAGGTAGGAGGATCTCTGTGAGATGACTCTGTTGCTCTGTAGGATGAGTCCACCACAGTGACTATTAACAGGTCTCTCTTTGGGAATCATGAAGTCCACATCCAAAATCCTTAACTAGAGACCCTGCCCCATGCCAGTTTATCTGCCCAAGCAAGAAGTCAGTTCCAGAAACCTAGCACTAATGATATAATTTTGTCTGTATTGAGCTAAGTCTCTCTCTCCACACCCTCCCAGCTCTCGAGTTGTGATAAGACAGGAAAGAAAAGGCTAGGATGTGGGGTCCTCTTTGAGGGAGTAAGCTCAATGCAGCTCAAAGCAAAGAAAGCTATAAGGCATTGCTCAGGCTCAATATCACAATCAATAGGGCAAGAAGGGAAAGCCATGGATGTTGCTGAACTCTGGTAGGAGATGGGCATGATGCAATTTCTTCCAGTGGCCTAGCCCACTTGCTTATCTTAGACTCTGGCAAGAAATGCTTGCTGGACACTCATCAGGGATGTTCACTGTGACTCCCTGACTCTGTCTCTCCTTACTCAGTAAGTACCCTAGAGGACAAATCTGTCTCCTTCATCTAGTGGCTTCACCCATGATATAGACTTACGGACTAGGTTTCAGTGTGCCTCCGACAGGTTTTCACCGAGTCTCCTACCTACCTCTCTTCTCAATTTTCTATGTTCCAGTGGTCAAGCCGTTGGGTCCTACAAAGTGCTTCTGTCTCTTCCCACTGGCTTCAGGAAACCTCTCTAATATCACAGCACCCACCTACAAGAGTGTCCACAGCTGCCCTAGCATGCCAGCAACTGTGGGCCTTAAAAACCAGGAACGTATTGTCTCCTGGTTGGTGAAGTCAGAAGTCAGGTTTTCCTCTGAAACCTGTAGAAACAGGAGACTTCCTGGCCTCTCCCTAGCCAGCTGTGCACCAGCATTCCCAGGCTTTGCATAGCTACGGACATATCACACTGATGCTCTACCTCCACATAGTATCTGTGTCTTTTTATGCAACTTTCCCTCTGCTTATGACTATGCCCAAACTTCCCTTTTGTAAGGGATATTATTCATAATAAAGACTCACCCTAATGACCCCATCTTGATATACAAAAAACCTATTTCATATGAAGTCACAGTCTAAAGTTCCAGGAGTTAGGACTTCAGCATTTCTTTCTGGGGGGAACACAACAACCATCCCATCACCTTTCAGGGTCCCTGAGGTAATTAAGTGAGATAACACACAAAGACATCAGTGTAGCATTTGACACTTAGTACGTGCTCAGTGACGACGTCTAACACTGCCCTTAGTGTCCCTAAATCGCCCATTCTATTCGACCTATGTTATCTTTGTTTAAGAGGCTTTAAGAGCAGAGCAAGTCTTCACCCAGAGTGGTGACACACTTGTAATCCCAGCTCTCAGGAAGCTAAGATTGGAAGATGACAAGTTTGAGGCCTCCCTAGGGTACAGAGCAGGATTTTGTCTAAATAAGTAAATGAATAAATAAATAATTAAATGCAAGTCTTTGTGGCAGTTGAGTTTCTAAGGAGAATATTCTAAGACAGAAACAAAACCATCACCTCCCACCAAACTGCTTGGGAAAAAATAATGGCAGTCTGGGTGGTAAGCCATAGGATGTCCTTTGTCCTAGAGCAGAGCTTCAAAGCTTCTAGGATTTCTGGAATGCAGAGCTGTGTAGGAATCTGCAAAGGGTCTTCCACAGAATCTGCTGACAAGCTGACAATTGAACTGCTAAGTTGCTTTGGTTTATAGAAAGAAAAAAGAAGCAAACCAGTTCTACCATGCACAGACTCTCTCTAGTGCCAAAAAGAATGCATTCTTAAACACATAATAGATGTATTATATGATATACGTATTGATTGATTACACATATATTTATTTTAACTAAAAAGTCAAGAACAATAGATGTTTAGCTATGACATTACAAATCCAATAAAGAACCAACTACCAATCCATCTAAAGGAGACTGACTTGGGGCTGGAGGTGTAACTCAGCTGGCAGAGTGTTTGTCTAGCATACAGGAGACCCTAGATTTGATTCGCAGCATTGCAAAAACTAGGCATGGCAATGTACATCTGTAATCCCGGGACTGTGGAGCTGGAGCAAGAGAATCAGAAGTTCAAGGTCATCCTTTTCTTGGCTGGTATGAGGCCAGCCTGAGCTAAGATGAAACCTTATCCTCAGAAACAAACAAATAAACAAACAGAAACAAACAAACAAACAAACAAAAAAACAAAGTGAAATAAGACCCTGTTTCAAATTTTTTTAAAATAGAGAATGATTCAATTTAAAGGAAAAGAAGGTGATTGTTATTCTTCTTTTTAAAAGAAATGAAGAGATGGCTCAGTGGTTCAGAGCACTGGCTGTTCTTACAGAGGACCCGGGTTCGGTTCCCAGCATCTACACGGCAGCTAACAACTCCAGTTCTGGGTGCTCTGACACTCTGTTCTAGTCTCTACAGGCATTGTACAACATAGGTAGACTTACAGACATTCAGACAAAACACCCAAACATATATAGAAAGAGCTTTTTTTCTTGTTTGTTTGTTTAAGAAAAAGGCATTTCAGCAGCCAGGTGAGTAGCACATGCCTTAGTCCCAGGTATATGAGAGGCTGAGGCAAGAAGATCACTTGAGGTCAGGAGTCTGAGGTGAATCTGGGCAACAAGGCAGGATACAGTCTCAAAATAATTTTAAAAAACAGATTCTTTCAGTGTGTATCTATATCACTAGCTATACAGCAGCAACAACCAAGCAGTCATGCTATCCCATCATGCCTTTCTCTGTGCTTATAAAGCTTGTTGGGATGCAGATTCTTGTGAGACCCAGAGAAGGTGGTATGTCTCTACCACCTACTCCTCCCACGTATTTTGCTAAGTCATTTCTCTACCAAAACAAGCCTTGGAGTCTCACCAATGGGCCCTGCCAACTGCATTGCATAATTCTCTGCTTACTTATCTTGACACGACTAGCAAATGCAAGATTCAAACCCATCTGCTTTGGCCTGCTCACTTGGTCTTTGGCTGATCCTCTGGAACCACGGGTAAACTACTGGCCTGGAGCAACTCCTGCTGTGGATTCTCTTCTCCCTATGTAAGGACTTGAAGCTGCAAAGCCAAACTTGTCTGCAAGTCAGTGGGCAGGCAGGCAAACAATAGATTTATGTGTCTTACAACCTTGATGTTTTTATAAAGCCAAACCTAATATTCAAAAGCCAAACTGTTCTGCTTTTTTGGCTGACAGCAAGAGACTGTCTTTCCCAATATCGTGGAAGTGGGGTTTCCTGTTTTCCACAGCAGAATAGACTGGAAGTCATGCGACTCAAGCTGAGTTGTCACAGACACAGTAACAGTGACGGGAATGCAGCAGGTCTCTGCACTGCTCTGTCACCCTGAACAAATGGGCCTGCAGGTGCAAGCTGTGAATTTGTCACACTGACCCAACTATGATATTCAACATCTCTGGAAGCAGGCAGTCTCAAAAACAAGCCAGAAAGCAGGTCATTCTCTGGCTTCACTACCCTCTCCCAGCCCCGCCCTCCCCCAGCCCCAACACACACACACATACACACACACACAGAACAAAATGCAGCAGACACAGGCCACCTGATGACTTGAGGTCAATCTTCAGGACTCACATGGCAGAAGTGACTCCTCAAAGTTGTTCTTTGACTTCCACACTCACACCATGGCATGTCCACCACCCTCCACACAATAACTAATAAACATACAAATATGATTAAGTGTTTTTAAAAGCAGAAGCTATGCATATAGCTCAGTTGGAAGAGGGCTTGCCTAGCACGCATGGCTTCAACTCCTAGCACCTCATAAACTGAGAGTGGTAGTGCAATTCTAGAATCACAGCACTCTGGAGGATCCTTGTGTAGACAGTGAGTTCCAGGTCAGCTAGACTACATGAGCTCCTGTCTCAAAACTAAAATAAGAAAAGAAAGGAAAAGGAAAGCACATACATAACAAAACCCCCAGCAGAGCCCACATCCATCTGCACCTAATCTACCTCGGAGGGAATTTTTCAAACATTTATCATCTCAGAAATTTATGTTTTACAGATAAAATAGCTGAACTTAAAAGCTGAAACTGGAGATTTGCAGAAGTCAGACTCAACCAGCAACTGTTGAATCCTGGGTACTGAATGATGGGCGGTAAAACACAGGTGTATTTTAGAAAGAAAACTGGGAAGCCTAGGCTGCTTACATAGCTAAAGGATAGTGGGTACCAAGAAAAGTGATTGCTGGTAGCTACGAGGACATTAAGCTGGTCAACGAAACAACACATGGTAGATTCAGGCCTGAGTCCCAGCTCTGGAAAAGGTGAGGCTAGAGGACTGTGTTTGAGACCACTCAAGCCAGTCTAGGTCAAGAATGACAACTGGTCTCAAAAACCAAAATAAATAAATAAATAGTAAATTGAGCAAGATACATAAGACACACTATTACATGCCAGGGTATACTTATATACAAATGCAAATACATTTGCAACTCTAATGCAGTACTTAGAGCAAGGGGTGGGCCTGTTAGGCATTGCTCCAACTTTAAGGATGCCTTGAATTCTATTCATTAGCCCTCTAGGTTTCTACAGAAGCTCTTCCACTACAAAAGACATTCCACTTATAATGTATCACTCAGCAAAGTGCCCAGCAAAGATACCACATTAACGGGGGTATTAGCATCTATCACTGCCCAAACAGTATTTTTCTTTGCTAACGCTAAAATTACATCACACAGATTTTACTATAGCCCTCACATATTATTTATGAATCATCTGACACCTATTTAATGCTCATCATGAAGTCTCGGTTTCATAATATTCTAATCAAGTCAAATAGCTTTGCATCAGTGTTACGAGGCTCTTCCACTAAATTAGCAGCTGGGCGCCACATGTTATTTAAGTCCTGCCAACATGCTGCAGAAGACAGTAACGGCCTTACCCAGTAGAGATGTTCTAATACAAACTATTCTTGAGACAGTTTTTAATAAAATGCCCCTTAAAAATGAAATGTTTTACCTCTTCTGCGTGATTCATTCATGGTCTTTACAGGTGCTCCTAAAGCTTACAAATACCTTTTAGATATTTTCTTTAGATTCATACTTTGCACAATGCTTCCCTAGCATCAAATAAGGTCACCCACAAATGATAATTTACATAAATGAATTAGGGATGTAGTTCAGTTGGTAGAGTGATTGCCTAGCATGTGCAAAGCCCTGGGGTCATCCCCAGAAAAGCATAAATCTATCTGGTGGTGAATACCTGTAATCCCAGGAGCTACATAGTGAGTTTGAAGTCAGTTTTGGTTACATGAGACCCTGCTTAAAAAAACAAACAAACAAACAAAAAACCTCAAGTGATGCTGTGTATTTATAATAAAAATCTGAGTTTCATTTGAAAACAACTTAGAAATAAAATGTTGTCATATTATTTTTCCACTTAAACACAATCAGAACTTTAAAAGCAATCTTGATACCTTTTCAACAGACAATACACTTTCATTAAAATATTGTTTTCCCTTGAGAAAATCCTAGCTATCAAAAGTATATGGGACGGTTTGTATGGGAAATATCCTCCCTAGGCTCATATATTTGAACACTTGGTCCCAGTGGGTAGTGTTGTTGAAGAGGGAACCTTTAGGACGCAGAGCCTTGCTGGAGGAAGTATGTCACTGGGGGTGGGCTTTGAGAATTTAAGGTCTCACCCTACTTCCTGTCTCTGCTTCCTGTTCCTGTTGCCATGCCTACCTGTCCATTATGGACATCACCCCCCTGGAACCCTTTGTTTTTTAAGTCTCTTTTGGTCATGATATTTTATCAGAGCAACAGAAAAGTAACTAGAACAAAAATGGTGATTTACTCTTTTTCGAGGAAAGAAAAAAAGTTGGGGGGAGGTGTTTCTGTTTGTTTTTTGAGTCTTAAAGTCAACTGAAGGGAATTCATTAGACACCCACGAGTACAGCAGCAAATCACTGTAGACACTGGCAACCTCAGCCTGAAAGCTCACATTCTAAATACAAGTGTATTCCTTTTTCATCTTAAAAAGGTCCAAGCGATAATCGATCCCTTCAGAAAAGAAAAAAAGCACTGGTTAGAAAGAAGAGTGTCGCCAGTGTTGCCTTCTGAGTCAGTGCTACCAGTCTGTCTGACGGGGCAGTCTGGGATACTGCTGGAGAACACGTCCACGAAGACACAGCCCAGGTTGCTTCTAGGCAACACCCATCTTCATAAAGAATTAATGCTGCCCAGAAAGCAAGACAGACACTAGGCATCTGGCAAGTGGTGAGGCCAATGAGAGCAAACCTGTCATGTTTGGTCTCATCACCAAGTCAATTAAAGAAGTGTGCCATTTGATGTATGACCAGGCCATGTAGCCACCAAAATAGATTTTTCCTCAAAATTTATCCGGAGCTTTGATTGGTTCTTACAGCCTTGGACTTATAACCACACTGGTTTACCTGTGAGAGTTCATTCAAAGAATTCTAGCCTCCATCCATCTAAATCTACGTTTAGGGCTGAGAGTGGCTCGGGGGTGGAGCACTAGGATGAGGCACTACGTTCAGTTTCTAGCATCTTACACACTCACACACACACACACACTCACTGCTATAAAGCTACTTTATTACATGTGTGAATTTTGTGGGGTTAAAAATAAACAAGTAGTCAATTATGGATACAAAGAAAAAAGGAGTTCAACTAAATCTAGATTAAGAAATGAAGCATTAAAAAAAATTCACTCTTAACTGGGCATGGTAGTTCACACCTGAAATCCCAGAATGTGGGAAACTGAGGTAGAAAGACTGTGAGTTAAAGACCAGCCTGAACTGAACTTCATACATTTCCAAGCAACCTGGGCTATGCAACAAGACCCTAACTCAAGGACACTAAAAAAAGGTTTTGAAAGATTTGTTTTTATTTGTGTGTCTATATGTGCATATGCATGGAGGTGGAGTTAACAGAGTGGTGAGCCTTCAATGTGGGTACTAGGAACTGAACTCTGGTCCTCTGCAAGAGTAATACTGGCTCTTAACCTATGAATCAGCGCTCCAATCCCTGTAATTATTTTTAATTGACAAATAATTGTACATATTTTGGGGGGTAATTTGACGTATTGATCTCTGTATGTGTGAGTCAGGAGCAATCGGTAATTACTCTTGATACTGAGTAAAATGTTAGGCCTGACAGAGGCAGTAAAGACTCATGAAGCTTGTATCACCTCTGTCTGCATCACTAGAAGTTGCCCCCTTGCTCCAAATGAATGCGCAACTTATTTACCACCAAAGGCATTCTTTTTTAAAAATTCATCTGTGTTTCTGTGTGCAATGTGTATATGCGTGTGTGTGTGTGTGTGTGTGTGTGTGCGTGTGTGTGTGTGTAGGTTAGAAGTGGTCTAAGTCTATCTTCAACTACCCCACTCTCTCCACCTTATCTTTTGAGATAGGGTTGCTCACTGAATGGGGAGCTCATGTTTGGCTAGACTCACTGACTCAAGCACTCTGGGAATCTGCCTGTCTCCACTCCCTCCACCACAAGTGGAGTTAAAGACCACTAAACCATGCCGGGCTTTTTTACATGGGTGTTGGGGCTCTAAACTCAGGGCCCCATGCTTTGGAGGCAGGTACTTTCCCTGCACCAGCCTTCTGCCTGGCCCCCTTTTTGCTAGTGAGTGGGGCTGAGCTCAGAGTCCTGAACCCAGGCATCTACTACTGAGTTACACCCCCAGCCACAAGAGGCAAAGGTGTGCCCCATGACAGTTTGAAATTCCACAGTTCTCACTGGAGCCTGCAGAAAGATGACCGGCCGGGTGAGCACCTAGCACTGTGCCCACTTCATGTGCTCCCACTTCTGACTCCCATCCCTCAGCTGGGCAGGCCCCTCCCCCAGCCATGCATGTTTACATGTCAATGGTAAAATGGGACCAGGAGTGAAACTAGCACTTGGAAGCCACTTTTGTTAAAAAGCATGGACTCATCACCGGGGCTCACAGGGCACTATGTAAATTTAAGAGGCCAAGAATGCCTGACACCTCCAGCTTTCTTTTTGTGTCTAAGTTCTTGTCCTTAACCCTCCCTCTTGAGTCACTTTAAATTCCAGAAGTGAAGTCTCCCAGGACAGACCATCCCCCCAGATGAAGACAATTATCAATGAGGGCTTGGTTGTACCCTCAGGGACTAACAGATCAACAATTTAACTTATCAGACCACCTTGCAGGACCACAGCTGGGACACAAATGGGTCAATGGTGGCCAGGACCTTACCTGTCCTGACCAATACTTCTTAATTATGCATACTTTGGGCCTTCTATTTAAACTTAAACCTTAAGTCAGCATCCTAAAGGATCTGTCTATATGCTCCTCTACTCAATGTGGCGACATTATCCTTCCTCTTTTTTTTTTTTTTTTAAATCATTACTGGGCTTTTTAACAGGAATACACAGATGGGCTTAGATGGATGGCCAGGCATAGTTTGTCAGAACTGGTCACATCTTCTGAGAGGGTGGGGTGAACAGATATGCAGGCTCAGCACAGCACTGGGACAATGTCTTCATGTTTGCTGCCTGTTGCTTCCACAGCCATAGTCTGACATGGGAAGTTGAAATCAACAAAGAAAACCAGGAACATCAGAAAACATCAGGAAGGCCCCTATGAATGCACAAAGGGACTACAGAGGGCCTAGGATGGCAAAGGAAGACCAAGTGGCAGGACAGCAGAAAAGGAAGTGGCTTTGGGACAGGGGTGTGCTTTTGTAGGAAAAGAAAAACACTGCAGTTACCCCCTACAGCTCTGTCAAAGTCTGTAGCTTGTCTTTTGCAAAAGCAACCTGCGGGATTACCTGGGGCAAGTCATTGCCCTGGGCCCCATCAGATCCTCCACTCAAAATTAAAGAGTTCTGGGCCTTCCAGGCCCTCCCACCTCTCCACCCTGCAACTTCTGCCCTTAGGACAGCCACAGGCTTTCAGCTAGCTATAAGGGGCATAAAATTCAGATGAGGTCAGAGTATTTGGAACTGAGGTTAAAGACTCTTCCGGGAAGTGGGTATAGTGTCTCATGCAGCCTGGCTTAGAACTCTCTATGAAACTGAGGTCAAAGGCCTTGAACTTCTGATCCTCCAGCGTGCTGGAATCACGGAAGGGTGTCCCATCCACACTATGTCACAGGTGGATGCTAGAGATGGAACCCAGGGCTTCATGCACGCTAGGCAAGCACTCTACCAAAAGAGCTACATCCTCAGTTCCCTGACAAATTTCAACGTGTAAACTCAATTAAACCCTGAGTTGATAGGCTTAACTCAAGACACCTCCGCAGGGAACTTGTAAATTAACTGGCTCCCAAAGAGTCAGCATTTTAAAGACCCTCCTCCACCCAGTCCTAGTTCACCGGCATCTCCGCTCCCCACCACTAGGCCTGCCAAAGAAAATAAACTGATTTTTGCTGTTTGTTGTTTGTTTTGAGACAAGGTCTCCCTTTACCCCAGCTGGTCTAGAACTCACTCTGTATACCAGGCTAGCTTGGATCTTACAGAGATCTTACTGTCTCTGCCTCCCGAGTGCTGGGATTAAAATCGTGCACCACTTTGTCCAGTTAAGAATCAATTCCTTAATTTGCTTTTTGCTTCTTTCGGTTAAGTTTTGGGCTCTTCTTGATTTAAATGGAGCAAACAGCAAGACCTGGTTAAATAGAATAGCTTTGTGGACTGATGCCTGCTAGGTAGCTTCCTTGGGACTCAGTGGGAAGGCTTGGACTATCTCTCCACACAATGGGTATTTTCTGTGCAGTGCTGGGAACTGAGTAGAAACTATGGAAACAGAGAAAGCTTCAGGTTTGGAGGAGATGCATTTTGCAGGATCCTGGGAACAATAAGTATTTACTAACCCTCTTCCCAGTTAACAAGTAGCTTTGAAGGCCTGGCCCAGCCTTTCCAGGCCCTCAAAGCTAAATGACTATCATAATTTGCCACAGGGATAATCAGTCCTAAAAGTAAATAACTTTTCCTATGGAGTCATATCTAAATAAACTTGGCAACTGCCACTCTGAAAACTACCCTCCCAACCAGAAAAAATGGGGACAGAAGGATGGTGACTGCACTATGGTGCCAAGAGAAAGAGCAAAGTTTTACAGTATTCTGACTGATTGTTCACTTGTGGGCAAGCATCTGTCAAGAAGTCTGTCATAGGAAAAGGTGACATGCTTGGGAAATCCAGTCCCAGACCACATGTTGCAGGAATTTGCAAACAGAATGGCACATTTCACAAGAACACCTAGGCTTAATTGCTCAGAGCTTACAAACATTTCGAAATTCACCATCACCACTTGCAAGCACCAGGATTCTAGTTTGCTTGATAAAACCGTCCAAGGATAGAGTCCGATGGAGCAGAATTTATTAGCACTCACATAAGCACAGCGCATTCTAAGGTGCATATTGATAGAGCTCTTGTACTTTAAAAGTACATACATCCCTTTTCCATTTTTCATGATGAAATTATACTCTTAGCACCCACTAAACTACAGGCACTGGCAATAGAAAACTGAAGTAGAACACTAACCCCACCCTCTAGGTTCTTACAACAAAGGATTTTTATAAGCTCATTTTCTCTTCATTCAATATCTATTTGTGTATAGACTTATTTATCTATTCTTTCGCTTTAAACTGTTCTATTAGTCTCTAAGTAAGTACTTTGTTAACAATTATCTGCAAGCAGCAACTATCTGGTGCTTAACTGTGCATGGATTGAATAAATTTACACACAAAATGTGTTCAAGTGAATTCAAATATTCATACTTTATTTGCTGAAATCAATGCCCCTGGTGGCAAAGTCCTCCCTGGATTATAACTGGAGGAGTCATACAACAAGATATGACAAGCTGGGGGAGTGGATGTGTATACCAGGCTAGCTTGGATCTTACAGAGATCTTACTGTCTCTGCCTCCCGAGTGCTGGGATTAAAATCGTGCACCACTTTGTCCAGTTAAGAATCAATTCCTTAATTTGCTTTTTGCTTCTTTCGGTTAAGTTTTGGGCTCTTCTTGATTTAAATGGAGCAAACGGCAAGACCTGGTTAAATAGAATAGCTTTGTGGACTGATGCCTGCTAGGTAGCTTGCAGCTTGAGAGTGGTCCTGGGGATGGAGCCTGTACACCTCACTCTCCAGCACCATTATAGATGGGGGCTCTGCTTTTCTACCTAAAAACCCTATTGCCTAACTAAGGTATGAGATTTGATTTCACACCTAGAATACTCTAAGAAGGCAAAGTAGCCGTGGTGCCTGTAATCTTTCAAGGAGTTTGTTAAGCATAGCTCCAGCCCTGCAACCTTCACTCCCCTCAAGTTAAAAAGAATCTTTCTAATCACATTTTTCCTAATGACCTAGATATGTTTCCGTGCCATTGGCAAGAGCCAATGAACTGGGATCAGCTCAGACACTGCTACTAACAAGGTGTGAGTCACTGGCCAAGGTTCTTCACCTGTCTAGGCTGAGAGACGTATGAAGAATCCCACATTTTAAACACAAAATGAAGGAAATGGTGTCTTGGGCTTCAGTAAGAACTGTGAAAACCAACTGTCATCTGTGTCTTGATGCAACCCCCCCAAGACACAGTTTTTATAAGCACTTACATGATAGAAGACATAGAAGCACTTTACTAAAGGTGCTCAATGTTTGTCCCAGAGGAGTGGAGGCTGCATGAAGAGTAGGAAAATTCGGAGGCCACATTTTACCCTCTTTCTGTCTCACATTCAACTACGAGTGAGAACACCCATTTCTTTTTTTCCTTCATCTGCTCTTCGAATAACAGGTTTGGGCTTCTAGAGCCCCACCCCATCCTTTCACTCAGCCAAAGAACACTCTGCTACAACTAACCCAACAGTGCTGGAATCTGCCAGGGAAAGGAAAGCAAACATTCAGAAAGCACCACCTGCCAATCCTTCTCTCCTAACTTACCCTCAGCCCAACTGGCATTTTCCCCAGCAATCGCCTGTCCCCAGTCCATGCTGGGGACCATGAGAGACCAATGTGATGTTATCAAACCAGTGTTCAGTGACTGAAACTTTCCAAAGCAGAATCTAGGTAAGAAACAAGATAAGATATCTGTTTGGTGAATTAAAACTGTCTATCACCACTTTAAGATAGTCACTGGTTTTCTGGAATTTCAACTGAGCAACTCACATGCCAAAATGGTTTACAAAACGAAAAAGCTAATGCTTTTTAAGTCTGAAATACCTGTTGTATGCATACTGCATACATTCACAAAACTACAGCAGATGTAAATATGTTTTATTATATATATATATATATTTAAAACATAGATAGAAATCTTTAACCCCAGCAATGGAATGTCTTGGATTTGGACTGTCTAGAAAGATGAGACAGATTCTACTTGCAGGAAAAGCTATCAACAGAGCTGTGTTAATCGAACACCTACTGTTCATCAGGCAGTATGTTGGGCACTCCTACACCTCAGCCTACATCAATCCCATAAAATCCAAGAAACAAGTCTTCTTTTCCTGCTTTTCAAGTGATGGAATGGATAATCAGAAGAGGTGAATGACCTGGCCAAGGTAATTACAGACAGTTGGAGAGCAGGGATTTGAACCAAGCTAACTCACTTCAAAGCCCAAGAGCTTAATTATTACATTGAAAACTGCAGGCTGTATCATCCACAAAGAAGAGATACTTTCTGAAACACCTCCGCCAGTTCGAAAAAGAAAATCTCACAATTTCTGAGTCTTTTCCAATGATCTAAACATCTAACAATCTGAAATCTTTACATGGGTTAAAATGTCTGCCTGTAAAAAACCAATCCATCCTCAGATGATGACTACCTGACTACAACTTCACCAAATCAAAACCACCAATTACTTCCCTAAGGCATTAAACCCTGAGCAGCTTCAAACTTCATCCTCCCAGTGCGTAAGAACTGATTTTTCGTAATTAAGTCTAATCTATGGGTGTTTTTTTAAGTCACTGCCAAAATACTTGTTAGCACAGATTTAATAAAATAAGTTCTATTGTCTTTAGCCCAAACAAATAAAACAAATCCTGTAATTCTACAAATTTGAAAAGGCTGCGATCAGAGAGTGAACAGTGCTGATACTGAGTAAGGAAATGGTTGTTTTCCTCTCGTGGGCACACAAGAAGCCATGAGCAGATAAACATCAGTACCATCAGGCTCCTCCAGACTCCGCCGTGAGGAGTCCACCCGCCAAATATTTAAAAGCAGTATTTACATCTACTCTTTGAAGGGTTTCCTCTTGCTTTTTCCAAGCTAACTTTTCTAAGCAGGTGGCCCTGATTACAGGCGATTGTTTAAAAAGTGCCTACGAGGTAGTCGGTGGCTGGTGATTTAGTAAATTACAGTTTGACTCCCTATACTGTGTGTGTCCCAAAGAACTAGAATAAGAAAGCACGGCGGAGATAAAAGAGGGGCGCCCAGTGGCCCGGGCGGGGAGCGAGTCCTGCCTCCCGCGCCTGCTCCCCAGGTAGCTCACCAGGATGCCCATCACGTCGGTCCAGAGGCGGGAGAACGCCTCGGACGTGCCGGCCTCGGGCTCCACCTCCGGCTCGGGCTCGGGCTCCGGCGCCGGGCCAGCGGCTCCCGCGTCCTCCTCCATGGTCGCGCGGCGCGTCCGGGTCCCCGCGGTGCCGTCGGCCCGCAGCAGCGCGCGGCTCCCGGGGCGCAGAGTCCCCGCCCGCGGCGTCACCGGGCCGCACCCCCGCGTCGCATGCCCGGGCCTCGGCCCAGCGCAAGCTCCACGGCGGGGACCCCGCACCTCGCTTCCACCCGGCCAGACAGCGCTACTGACAACTCCAGAAACTTTTCCCGGCCGGCCGGGCGCAGCCACGGGGGAGCCGGGGCGAAGTCCGCACCACCGGCTGCTGCGGGGACCGCGCTGCGCCCGGGCGCGAGGAGCCCGGCTGCACCGGAGACGCCTCCAGCGACCCGGGCCGGCGCTCGGCGACACGCGACGATTCTGGGCTGGCCGGGCTGCGCAGGGCCCGGCAGGGGCACGGGGGAGGCTGGGGATCCGGGCCAGCCAGTCCTGGGACCCCTCTGTTCAGAATGAGCTCTTCCAGATCCACATGACTCGCTCCCCTCCAGGCTAAAGAAAGCGTTTAGCAACAAAAGGTGCTCTGATGTCAGGCGCCGGGCATGGAAATGAGCCCCAGACGGGAGAACAAATCGCCTGTGGAAAGCGCAGCCGCGCACAAGTCCCGGATCGCGCCTTCGGAGGCAGAAACTGCGCGAAGTTAATCTTTAAGCTGCTCCTGCCGCCCGGGTTCACCGGGAGTCTGCAGCAGGGTGACAACCCACACCTCGCCCCTGGGGACGCTGAGAGACCCAGGGAATCACTGCCCCGCCTGTCAGCCCAGGCTTCCCTTGAAGAAGTGTGAAGGCCTGGGCACGAGCCATTGTTTGGATCCTTTGATGAGGAGGGACATTTTGTTTCCTGAGTGGTGGCAGTGCTGTGCATTTACAGGTCTCTTCGTTAATGAGCGGGAAACCCTCTTTGGGCTGTAAGGGTTTCTTACGTGATGGACACAAGCAGGAGGTATTCGTAAAACTAAACGTTAATGGCTGTGGCTGCTCAGCCCACGCACACTCGGACCCTGTGTGTGTGTTTTTCCAAGAGGAAGGTCCCTGGCG
This sequence comes from Eospalax fontanierii, assembly GCA_035773235.1. Classification (NCBI taxonomy): domain Eukaryota; kingdom Metazoa; phylum Chordata; class Mammalia; order Rodentia; family Spalacidae; genus Eospalax; species Eospalax fontanierii. The sequence continues at coordinate 16,489,394 of CM069545.1, forward strand.
GTTTCTTTTATGAGAGGAATCGCCCTAAAAAAGCTGTTGTTGTTTTTTTCTTCTGCGAGTTTTTTTTTTCTTTTAAACTACTTAGAGAAATTTCCCTAAGAGAGGACAATTCCTGTCCCATTTGGTTTTGTGACTGATCACTTTGTGAAAATACAGAAACCATAAGGAATCTGTCCCTTGTTAAAGTGCTGTGAGGAAAGTCAGGTGAGGGACCCCAAGGAGAGAACATTTGCTTGCTTCAAAGTCTCTCCAATTCCTTTTGAACCCACATAAAAGCATGAATCCTCTTGACACTGGGACCATCAACCTGTGCAACTGAGGAACAGCTCTTACTGATAAGCTCATAACACAAAATTTTTTTAAAAGACTAGAGAAATGGTTCAGTGGCTAAAGTGCTTGCTGGGAAAGCCTGAGGTCCTGAGTTGGGATCCCCAGAATCCACATAAAAGACCTGGCAAGGCAATGTTCACCTCACCAATGCTGGGAGGTGGCAGCCTAGAGTGCTTAGGCTTTGACCGTCAGCAGTCTAGCCACTGGATAAGGTCCAGGTTCAGTGAGAGGCCCTGTCTCAAAAATTAAGGTGTCAAGTGAGAGAGGCAGATAACGGATGTCAACTTCTGACCTCCACAGGTAACTGCAGGGGTGCACTCACCTGTACATACACTTGTACACCCAGGCATACAATACAATACACACACACACACACACACACACACACACACACACACACGAAGAAAGAAAACAAAAGGGAAAGATCTTCCTTCATAGTCATCAGACATCATGCTAAAGAGGAAAAAGCCCTGGACCATGACTCAGTGGAGCCAGGCCTCATGCTTCTCTGGGCAGATGCAGTTAAGCCAGATGGTTCTGAGACTCCCTCATGCTGTATGAATCTATGAACCAAAGCTCATAAGAAAGATGAGCTTTACAGGAAATGGTCATGTCTATAAAGACATGAAAATATGTAAATGTCAAGAAAAGGTGAATAACCTTTACAGATGATTTTACAGGCATATTTAAGAATTTTGACTAGCTGGGAAGTATATCTTTTCAATTCAAGAAACAAAGAACAGTGTAGCCTGTCCTTTGCATAGAAACGTGGCAAGTGACTGAACAGTGAGTTACAAAAGGCTGTGAGGTCTGGGGATCAGGGCTAGGAGAGTCAGTCTCCAGCACCAGTCAGGAGTCTTTTTCTTCTTGACTCAGATGACCTGGGGCAAAACATTGACCTTTCAGTGCTGGAGTTTCCCCATCCAAGATGAGGAAAGGCCAGACTAATTGCCACCCACCCCTTCAGAGGGCTAGCCTGTTTCCAGGTCACTAAGGATAGATACAGTTTTGCTATATACGTATGCATTAATATAACTGAGGCTTAGCCTGCATGTTGGCACTTAGAGTGATCTACCCTTAAATACCCTCAACAATTAAATTTCTTTTCCTTGTGCCTCCGTAGACCTTTGGTGGGGAGGCTGTAAACAGTGTGCTGATTCCTATGTATATAATGGCAAATTTTATTTTTGCCATATTGCCTAGTGACCTTTTAACTTCTGAAACATAATTTTGACCATTTAAAATCTGAAGCTAAAATGTGGTAGGTAGTGGCATAAGATTGTAAATTCTCAGGGGCTGGAGAGATGGCTCAGTGGTTAAGAGCACTGGCTGCTCTTGTAGAGGATATGGTTTCAATTCAGGGTAACCCACATGGCAGCTAACAATCATCTGTGACTCCAGTTCCAGAGGAACCAATGTCCTCTTCTGACCTCCTCAGGCAGTGCTCAACATAACACTAGTGTACTTACATACATGCAGGCAATACGATAAGACACATTAAAGAAAAATAATAAAATATTTTTTAAAATCTAGGCCCAGACTGGAAGATTGGGAGTTCAAGAATAGTCTTAGCTATGTGAAACCCTGTCCCCAAAATAAATAAATAAATAAGCTGAATCTCTTTCCTCGTTAGCTTCCATAAATTAATTTAAAATGTAGATGATCATTACCCTAAGACTGAGTCTTTTCTCATTCTAAATATTGCTCTTGGAGGCTTTTTAATCATTTCCTTTCCCTTATAAAAGAATTTTGATGATCTTCATATTCCATTCCTATTTTACTATATTTGATTCTTACAAATCTCCCCAAGGCAGCCTGAAGGTAGCTATACTAAGAAAGTATGCTAACATTCTACTTTTTTCTCTTTCCAATAGGACTTTCTTCCAGCTTGCTCGAATGGTGAAATCAATTCTGTGGATCTTGATAGATTGTTTTGTTGTTGGGAGGTGGTATTTTTTTGAGACAGGATCTTACCTATCCCAGGTTGACCTTGAACTCACTATGTGGCAGAGGATGGCTTTGAACTCTTGATCTTTCTGCCTCTACTTCCTGTTACAGACATGAGCCACCACACCTGGTGTAATAAATGTTCATTGCAACAAATGAGCAGAACACCCTCAGAAGCCAGGTGTGATAGATAGCACATGCCTTTAATCCTAGCACTCAGGAAGCAGGGGCAGGTAGACTTCTGTGAGCTGCCAGCCTGGTCTACATAGAAAATTCCAAGCCAGCTAGGGCTACATAGTGAGACCTGTCCCATGATGGCCCCTCAATAAGTTTATTGGAAATTGCTAACATATTGCTGTCTGTGTAAATATACAACACATGTATACACATAAACACATAAACATGCTTTTACTGACTTGCTTTGTAAAAAGTTGGGTTTTTTTGTTTTTGTTTTTTTCTTTCTGTCAGGATTACACATTTACAAGCCACTCCTCTAGAAGGTACAGGTAGGTATTGGGGATACAGCTGCAGCCTAGGTAAGTCATTATGACAACACAAAGGTTACTAGGTGATTGCTGGGCGGTGAAAGTACATTTTTTTTTTACAGTGGAAAGCACAAATATAGTGAGTCAAGATATTAGGCAAGTTATTTATTTCATCCGTCAAAAGAGAAAATTCCATTTGTTTTCATAGTTCTGAGGTTGTCAGCCATAACTAAAGAATCTCTACATAGTAAACCTTTCCCTCTCCTCCAGCCCTTAACTCCTCCTCCATCCACCCATCCTGGTGAGGGTACAGCTACAAATAAGACATTTCCTTGTTCATATCTGAAGCTCTTGGACCTCATAAAGAAGTCATTCCTAGCTCTGGAATGTGGCTGCTGAGTAATGGAATTGGAAGGTTACCTCTGCCCAGGTGTGGTCATAAGGACTCCTAAGTTTTCTTGTTTGATTTCTGTGTTGTTTTGGTTGTGGCTTACGGTTTTGTTTGTTTATTTTTGCATCCTGGGAATCCAACTCTCTCTATAACTGGGTTATATCCCCAGCCACGCCTCAGCTTTCACAGTGAAGGTGGAAAAATAGCAGTAAGGCAGGTAAATCATTTGCTTAAAGCTTACTTTCTCTTGGGCATTGTGTTTGAATTTTAAAAACATTTCATGAAAACTTTGACACTCCTAAAGTGAAACTTAAGCTATCCCTTCACAATCCAATGCTCCCACCCAACTCTTTCCCATGGTGTATGAGAATATCTGTGTAGAAGTGCCTATAAGGACCCTCAGCAGCCCGAAGGCATCAAGTTACCTCCTCTGTCACTCTCTGCCTTATTCAGTAAAGTCAGGGTCTCTTGCTGAACCCAGAGCTCATGGCTGTTCAGAAAGGCTGGCAGCTAGCAAACCCCAGTGGTCTCCTATCTTTGCCCCCACGGTGTTGGGGTTAGAGGCATGCACAAGACCATGTTTGACTTGTTATGTAAGTGCTGGTGTCTGAACTTAGGTCTTCATGGTGGCATAACAAGAACTCTTAATCACTTAGCCCATCTCTCCAACCCTCTGTCTTTCGCCCCTAATACTGGCGATTGAACCTAGGGCATCATGCATGCTAGGCAAGCATTCTACCAGTGAGCTATAACCTCAGTCCACACCTTCCCATTTGAGCCCTCTGTTACATCCTCTGTTCATCTACACTACCAGCCTCAACCTTCCCTTCCCTTACTGTGGGTTCCATTCAAACCAGGCATAAGCTCTGCTGACCTGACTTCTTCAATCTAGGTCAAATTGGTCTACTTCTGTCCATCCTGACTGCCAGCCTCTAAGACCACATGATCATTACTTCCTATGATATTTTACCAACAGCAGTATTTCACAAAGTGGGTGCATGATCAGTCATATCATCTAGGAATTTGTTGGAAATGCAAGTTTCCTTGTCTGATACCAAGCCTATTGAAGTACACACTTTGTGGATGTGGCTAACATTCTGAGTTTTAACAAGTTTGGGGGGGGATTATTAGTGTTATGGACTCAAGTTGGACAGCCTTGCAAACTCTGGGCAAGCCAAAATGGGAAAAGGAGTGTCTTACTAACCCAGGATATACTAAAAACTATAGCAGAAATAGTGACTGGAGAGATGGCTCAGCAGTTAAGAGTACTGGCTGCTCTTGCAGAAGACCTGGGTTCAGTTCCCAGCCTCTACCTGGTAGCTCTCTGTAACTCCAGTTCTAGATGATTTGTCCCCCTCTTCTGGCCTCTGCAGTCATTGCAGGCATGTGGTGCACTTAGATACCGGCAGGCAAAATGCTGGTACACATAAAATAAAAACAAAATAAATTTTTTAAAAAGTTAGTACAGATTGTTAGAAAACTTTAGTGATGAAAGAAGTTGTCGTGAGAAAAATGAACAGCTGTGGTGTTCCACACCTGGAATCCCAGAACTTGAGAGGTGGGAGGAAGGGGATGAAAAATTCAAGACCAGCTTGGGGACGGAGAGAGGGGAAGGGAGGGAGGGGAGGAGAGTAGAAAAGAAGGAGGGGATCATTTATTCAGAAATACTCATCTTTCTGGTTTTTAGGTTTGTTTTGTTTGATGAGGGGAGGGAGTCTCATTACACAGCCCAGGCTAGCCTTAAACTCTAAGTAGCTCAGGGTGACCTCCAATTTGTGACCCTCATCCCTTAGCTTCTTGAGTGCTGGGATTTCAGGCTCACAGTATTGTGCCTGGTAGTTATTTGGTTTCAAAGGACAGATGATAAGTGTTTAGATTAAAAGGTTTGTTCTCAGCAAGAATGGCTCACGTTTTAGGAGCAAAGCTTTATTTAAATACTTGTTTTGTTTTTAAACACATTTTCTGCTGATAGCATAGATTAAATCTGTAAGATTATAAGTAATCCTATTTTGTTTTTTAACCATACTACTTGACATTGAACTTGAGTAATGAAAATAGATAAGCTCATTTAATTTTTGCTATTAGTCAGCAAGGTCTCTGGCATTCCTACCTGGGACATTCCGAAATGCCTTGGGGAATTAAATTCAAGAGAAGACTGATAGACTAAAATGTTTTTCCCCAAAAAATTTCCAATGATTTTTTTTTTTTTTTACACAAATACCTTAAAGGTGAGCCAAGTCCATGCAAAAGCATTGCCTGTGCTTTTAGAAAGTTCCATTATCGGGGAATATTTGAGAGAAATGAGAAAAAGGTAAAGAGAAATTAAAATGTAGATAGAAGAAGTTAGGATGAGAAGGAGAATAAAATGAGGATGTAAAGTTATACTTTTCTCAGCAATCGCTATATTTTTTAATTTTATTATATTTTATTCCATTAAAAACATTTTTTTGTTGTTTTGGTCTTTTTGGTCAGGGTCTCCCTGTAGCTCTTTCTAGCCTGGAACTTACTATGTAGACCAGGCTGGCCTTGCTCTCACAACAATTGACCTGCCTCTGCCAGGATTAAATCTTCAGGAATTAAAGATGAACACCATCTCACCTGGCTTTGTTTTTATTTTCATTTGTGTGTATGCCGTGTGGGTGTGGGTGTACATACATGCCTTCAGGTGCCCGTGGACACCAGAAGAAAGCATCAGATCCTCTGGCACTGCAGGTAGCTGTTAACAGCCCAACATCAGTGCTGGGAAGGGAACTCTGTTCCTTTCCAAAAGTAGCAACTTCTTGTAACTACTAAGCCTTTTCTCTAGCTCCACCTGAAAGCTCCTCTACACCAATAAATGATTCTGCCTTCCAGTCAGTTATACAGTCTTTATCTGTGTTGGTGCTACATATCAAGATTCTGCCTTCAAGTCATTCTGTCACTCAGAATACTACCATCAACAATATTTCATTTTTCATCAGAAGATCATACTACTGGTGTTGGAGACATGGCTCAGTGGTCAAGGCACACACTGTTTTGGCAGAGGACCTGACTTTGTCTCCCAGCACCCATGTCTAGCAGCTTACAACCCCCTGTACCTACAGACTCTGGCCTCTCAGGTAACTGCACTCAGGTGCATCTACCCATATACATACCGATGATCTAAAACTATTGTTTAGACTCACAGTTTTTTATTTGTTTGTTTGCTTTTTAAATCAGGGTCTCACTCAGCTTCCCATTCTGGCCTCAAACACAGTTTTTCTGCTTCGGTCTCTCAAGTACTAGATGAAATATGTATGCCACCACGCCCAGGAAGACTAGAAGGTTTCTAAGGCCATTTGTAATTCTGAACTGGGAGACTCTGAACTTCTATTCAGAGTTGTGTTTTGAATGTGAAGTCTCCCTTCAGCTTCCACTTATTTGAACATGGAGTTCCAGGATGGTGGCACTATTTTGAAGACTGTGGAATCTTCAGAAGGTGGATCCTGGAAGCAGTGTAGTAGGCCTTGAAGGTCATGCTCACTCCTGTTTCTGACCTACAGTCTCTGCTTCCTGCAGTCCCTGCCATTTGAATAGTCTGTCATATACTCCCACTGCTGTAAGCTTCAACATGCCTTCCCTGATATTGTTACAGGGGAAGCCCATGTTCCATTTTGAGTTCTAAGTCTCATTAATAAAAGAATTTAAAAACATCTCAGAAGGAAGCTGAAAACAATTTTATTTGAGTTTGAGAGAAAAAACACAGGGCAGGCAAGTTGTAAATCTCTACAGTTGCAGCCAGGAAGGAAATGAAGAAGAACAGAGAAAGCCATGTTTGTTTAAGTTAGGGTCCAAGAAAGTTACTATGTTCAGGAACAGAGGTCAGCAAGCAGCCGTACAGCCAAAGGGGAAGGGCGCTTCAAAGAGAACTTCAGAGAAAGCATGCTTAGGCTTTTGACCAGTGTCCAAAAATGAGATAAAGAAAAAGAGGGGCTGAGATGGCTGAGCAGTTAAAAGCACTTGCTGCTTTCGCAGAGGACCAGGTTCCATTGCCAGCATCCACACAGAGGCTAACAACCATCAGTAACTCCAGTTCCAGGGAAATCCAATAGCCGGAAATCTTCTGGCCTCTGTGGGCACTGCACACATGGGTGCACTTACATACATGCAGAAAAACACACACATAAAATAAAAATGAATAAATATATAAAAGCTAAAAAGAAAAGAATACACTTACTTTTGGCTACAGATTTGAGTTCAGAGGGAACCTGATTCCAGCTTCCTATGTCCCAGGACAAAGGACTGCACCAGAGACATGTGGTTAGAAATAAAAATAGGGATGGTTTATTTTTAAATCTATTATTTTTTATTTTATGTGTATGAATATTTTTCCTGCATGTATCTAAGTGCACCATATGCACGCAAATGCCCACAGAGGCCAGATGAGGGAATTAGATTCCCCTGGAACTGGATAGGTGGTTGCTAGCCACCATGTGGGTGCTGGAAACCAAATCCAAGTTCTCTGTAAGAAAAGTCAGTGCTTTTAACCTCTGAGCCAACTCTCCAGGCCCTGGACAGTTTATTAGGAAAGGAAAAGCACTTCCAAGAGTGGAAGTAGTCTAGTGACCCGGGAAAGAGCCCAGGAAGCCTTGGGCGTGAGGTGCGTAGCCTTTTATTGGATGTTGACACAGCACCACCTATCCCTTCAGAAGTCCTTTCTCAGCCACGCTTCATTCCTGACCATGAGGCAGATGAGGAAGAATGGCCTCCAGTCTTTCTCTGCCAACTGGCTTCTTTCACATGCTGGTCTTGATGCTTCAGTCTCCAGCCCTTACTTTTCTGCCACACTGTGTTGTCCAGTGTATGTGAATAGCCCTCTGAAACCCTGAGCCAAAATAAACCTTCTCTTTTTACTTGTTTCTCCCAGGTATTTTGGTCATGTTGATGAAAAAGTAATTTATTCAGAAACACATCACAGACAGGAAGCAAAATTTTGTTGAGCTGTCTATAGGTACCTATGAAAATCAAAAATGTGTGCAACCTGAACTGAATGCTATTTTGTTTACATCAAACCCCCAAAGAGCTCAACTCAATATAAAGCAACTTAAAAAAGATAATACGGAAGTGGTCTCGCTATGGCGGGCTACAGAATTATGTGAGAGGAGACAGGCATTGAAAAGGAGCAGAAGAAAAATGTGGAGCCTGATACTTAGAATCCTGTTCCCCACTGTTTATCTTTTTGCTTAGGAGAGTGTAAAGACTGTGCCAATAGAAGACCAAAGATTATGCTATTTCCAAGTTATGCAAAGGACAGACTTAAAAGCACAGCTAGGAAGCATATATCGCCCAAGCCGATTCATCAATCTTGTCTAATGTATAAACTTTGCCCCATGAGAATGCCTACTTGGCTGTCTCTGATGCTTAAACAGGGCTGCAAAAAAAACGCATTTTTTTTTCCATTCAATTTTAAATCTCCAGTGAAGACCCCTCATCTGCTTATTTAAGATGCCACAGTGTTACAAGAAGGTAGGACAGAGGAGTCCCACTTCCAGAACGGATCCCAGGAGACAGAGTTATCACAGTCTTGCTGGAGTTGAAGGCTGAAGTTATCTGGACTATTTTGGTTGAACAATAACCATAAATTCATGATTATGACAGTCATGTAAGAATTGTTTTTTCAGTTTGATATTGGGTCTTACTTTGCTCTGGCTAGCTTGTAGAGATCACAAGAGTACACTACCACATTTAACTTTTTTACATGGATTCGGAGGACTGAGCTCAGGTCTGTGTTTGCTCAGCAAGCACTTTACCAGCTGAGCTATTTATCTCCCTAGCCTTGGATATATTTCTTTAAAGCATTGAGTATAAAATCCTGTTAAAAACATGTGTTGGCCCATTAAGAAAAGGAAAGTGTAATATCCTTTTTACTTCTCATTTTAAAAAACAGAGTCACAAATTTACTGAAGAAATAACTTGCTGAAGAATTGTGACTCCTGGGTGCACCGGCCCAGTCCTTCTATTAACTCTCTGTGGTTCTGTTTCATTTGGTTCTGACTTTCATAGAGGAGCTCAGATTTCCCATCACAACAAGATTTTTCTACTAATAACATTTGTCTGCTGCCCATTACAGAGACCCTCCCACTCCTGTTCCTGAAAAGAAACTCAACTTCCCCTCCAGCTGTAAAATTCTATTATTTTGGAATCTCAGAACCACAACTCTTCCTTCTCACGCGATCTAATGCACTCTTTCCCTGTGTACTGGAGTCCTTTGGACTCTGCGCGGTTCAAGACCATTTTCTTCTCCTGGATCCTTTCTTTCAAATTGCATTTCCTATGACACACAGAAACACACACACACACACACACACACACACACACACACACACACACATACACACGACTCTGCACGGTTCAAGACCATTTTCTTCTCCTGGATCCTTTCTTTCAAATTGCATTTCCTATGACACACAGAAACACACACACACACACACACACACACACACCACACACATAAAGGCTTAGTTATCTCAGTTTCTCTGAGCTGCCGTAAACAATTGCAGATATAAATAAATGAACTCTGTGAAGAACTCATCAAAAGAGGTGACGCCTTGGGACTGCCTCAAAGAGCTTCTCACATGGGGAGATAGAAGGTTTGAGTTACAGGACATTGGGGTCAGAGCTGCTTCTTTAATTAGAGTCTTAGTGGAGTTTACTGAAGCAGTTCCCTGTTTAAGGAGGTACATAACATGCTCTGTTCCTATGGGCAGTGCCAGCCTAAATGATGTTTGAAATGTAAAGGAAATAGTCTTATGTGTAAGTACTTGATTTTCAGGATCATTTTCTTCTTGATGAATGTAAGAAAAATTATTTTAATGGATTATCTAGGCATAATTTTTTCTCAGCCCTTATAAGCAAAACAAGTAGGTGCTAGCTCCCTTCATCTAATGAATGTTCTCAAAAATCAGATGATGTTGATTCCAATAGCAAAGAGACACTTAACAAAGAACCCTTGTTCTAGAAATGAGGTCATTTGGACAGTCTATCCATTAAGAAAAAGCCTATTTTGCTTTCAGAGGTCACCTATTAGGGCAGGAAATCTATCTTTCAGTCAGTAAACCAACATCTGGCCCAAGTCTTCCAGGCTGAAATGTTGATTTCCTGATCTAAATGGAACACACATGCAAGAAAAATAATGAAAATTCAAATTTTCATTTGCCCAAGCATCCTTCGCCCGAATAGATCAGGAGCAGCCAGATAAAAGAGCTACATTCTATTTATCAAGACAAACCAGCAAAATACGTGTATGAAACTTGCGTTTCTTGCAGCAACTTAAAGGTACATAAGAGCAAAGGAACAAATTCATTACTCACCAGTAAATTCCTAAATAAGCTGACTTTCACTAGTCACAGCTCATGTTGATTCATTCCAGACTGGGTAAGAATTTGCTTTTTATTTGTATTTGTTTGTTTAGCTTGGGTCCTGGGATGGAACCCGAGGCCTCACTCCTGCTAAGCACATGATGTACACTGAACAATACCCTGGGTCCGAGGTTTATTTTTATACTTCGAGAAGCGGGTAGCAAGGACTGTAGTAATGTAAATCAATAGGATGAAACTTGAAGGAAAGAACTGAGAGGATGTTTGTTAGGTTTTGGAAATGAAATGTCCACATAGCTCATGTGATGAACACCTCGACTCTGGCTGGTGGCACTATTTGGATAAGTGATGTTAATTTTAGGAGGTAGGGCTTAGCTGGGGGAAATAAGACCCTGGGTGTGTGCCTTTGAAGGCTGTACCTGGTCCCTGAGTCCTTGTCACCTCTCTCTGCTTCTTGTCTGCCACTTGTTCCCACCACTGTGATATTTTGTCTTACCAGGTCACAGAACCAACAGGCCAGTAACTATGGGCTAAAAACTCTAAAAGTAACTGGACTAAAAGCTCTGAAATCTAAAGTAAACTCTTCTTTCCTTAATTTATTTCTTTCAGGTATTTGGTGACTACAACAAAAAGTCTGACTACCACAAAGTTTAATCAATGAAGAAAATTATCTCTGGGTGGTGGTTTCATCTCTCCCAAGCCAGCCTTGAACTCACTATGTAGCAGGGGATGATCTTGAACTGCTCCCTTTCGCCACACTCAATTTATGCAGTGCTCACTGCTGAACTCAGGGCTTCCTACATGTTAGGCAAATACTCTCTCAACTGGGAGCTACATCCTCAGCCTTAAAATAATCTTCATTTTTGAGACATGGTCTGACTGTGGCCCAGAATTCACAGTGATCCACCAGCCTCTGCCTCTGGAGGGCTGGGATTAAAGGTTTACACAGTGTAAACCTTTAAACTTTACAAAGTTTACCACAGTGAGCCCTAAAAATCATCTTTTAAAGTTGAAGGACAGCCACAAGACATTTCATTTACAGGCCCAGATGTATGGCTGCACTGGTCATATGCATGCTTAGAAGGCTCAGGGTTCGGGGTTTGAGTCCCAGCAGCAGAACCAAGAAACATTTCATGTGTCATTTTTCAAACTGCTATCCAATCTGCTTTTTTTGTAATCTGAAAATATTCCAACATTTTCCTTCTTCTACCAGTACAAATTATGGGGATTTTTGTCCATCGTTCTATCATTCATTCATTCATCCATGCAACAGATAAGGACATGGTATTAGGTATCCCAGTGGACAGGCCTGCTTTCAAGACTGCCTAATCCAGTACAGGAGATAAAAAGTAAATAACAAGCAGATATGTACAATAAAAGTTGTTCAAGTGGACGGAGAGTGGAGTTTAGAGGAGGAATCCCAATGTAGAATATGAAAGCCACGCAATTCATTCAGCAGTCAAGGAAAGAAGAAGAAAGACTGTCCAGGAGAAGGGAAAACCTGGAGGAGTAGAGTGTAAAGCCTTAGCGAAGGGTGGGATAGGACATTACAGATGGGAAGCAGTGAGAAGCCAAGTGGGTAGAGAGGCTGTTATGCACCTGCCTTTGTACCGTGCTTTGCAGTAATCCTACCCACTTCATCTTCTCATCAGGAAAGCAGAACGGAGATGGGGCGGGGGTTCTCCTGCAGGTAGAGAGCTTGTCTGACCTAGTGAGAACCTGGGTTTATTCCTAGATTGCAAGAAAGAAAGAAGGTGGAAATAAGAGGAAGGGAAGCGAGACAGAAAGAGAAAAGGAGAAGAGAAGGAGGGAGAAAGAGAAAAGGAGAGAGAGAAAGATGGGAGAGAGAGAGAAAGAGAGAGAGAGGGTTTCCTAGGCTCCATCCCTAACACATACAAACAAGAAAAATGATTTAAAAATAAATGGGGAAAACAGCAGTGATGGAAGGATGAGACTCTGACTATATCCTACCAGTTACTGTAATAAAAGCAATATGAAGCCACTGAGGGTTTTAAATGAGAAAGTATTAAACTCTGGATTTTGTTTGCTTATTTATTTGTGACAGGATCTCATGTAATCTAGGCTGCCTTGAACTCACTATGTAGCCAATGCTGGCCTTGAATTTCTGAGTCTTCTGCCCTAGCCTCTTAAGTGCTAGGATTACAGGTGTGGACAACCCTGCCTGGCTTTTTGTTTTGTTTTGTTTTTCTGAAACTGGGTTTCCCAGTGGAGCCCAGGCTGGCCTAGAACCCTCCAACCTCAGCCTTCCTAGTAGGTTCATTCAAAATCAAGGACAGTGATGGAGATTTAGAGACAGATTGTACAAGGGTGCTTAGACAGTAAAGACAGGTGCTGTCAAGCCTGATGACCTGAGTTCAGTGCCCACATGGTAGAAGAAGAGAACTGACCCCAGCAAGCTGTCCTCTGACCTCCACATTCCCTCCACGTGCGCATGAGCCTTTGTACATACACACAAAATAGATAAATATTGAAAAAGAAAAAGAACATTGGAAATTGGAGTACATTTATAAACTAACCAAACACTTAACAAATAAGTAGAGAGAAAGAATTTGGAAGTGTCACGGTGCTGATGGAGTGACTCCCCAAAGGGGTGATGGTGATGATGATTTGCATGTCTGCAAAACGATGGTTTGGGACATCTCTTGTTCAGAGGCCAGACACACTATTCCTTTTTTGTGAGCATACATTCTTTACCTAGTAATAGCAACCAACTGAAGTTCCCTAAGTATTTTCAGATTTAGATGCTCAAAGTGAGAGCTGCCTTCTGAACATGCTTCCTCAGCCACTCTCCCAGGCACTCATCCTTGTAGTTTATTTCCATAAATATCAACTGGATATCTATTTTGTCATACACGTTGCAAATATGAAAATAAGTCATAGATTCTGACCTTGGCAAAACCAGACTAATGAGAGAGTGAGTGTGAAATAGAGATTTATGAACGAGTACCATTTCGCCAGTATGACATAAGAATGCACAGGCTGGGCAGTCAGTATGGCCTAGGGCATCGTGTAAGGAATTTCACCTGAATTTAAAATTACTTAAGGGGCTTTTATAGGAATGAGAGGTATTGAGGGAACTGCTCGAGGTAGGTGAGGTGCTTGGTGGCTAAGCTGGACTCTCTTCTCCTCAGATGAGAATGGCAGGAACAAAGCACAGTGGTGAGATAGCTCAGTGCATTAAAGGAACTCTAAACTCTTGAAAAGCACAGGTTAGGGCTGAATTATCGATAGCTCAGTTGGTAAAGTGTTTTGCCTTGCAAGCACAAGGCTCTGAGTTCAATCACCAGAACCCACATAGAGAAGCCGGTATAGCAGCATGAACTTGTAATCCCAGTGTGGGCCAGCCAGCCTAGTTGAATTGGTGAGTTTCAAGTCAGTAAGAGAAGAGACCCCGGTGTCAAAAAAAACACACAGCCCTCTGCTACCACATGTCATGTGCTTATACCAAGACACATTCACAAATGCTTGATTTGATGCCCAAGGTAGGCAGGTGATCAGTCACTCTATGGCATGTGCTGTACGTTGAGGAGGTTGGTCTGCTGGCTCCACAAGAGTCTATCTTTATGACCTGGAAGTTTCCTAACTGAATTTCCCTCTTGAATGCTAAGCTTCTGAAGGGTAAATCCAGAAGCTTGCCATGGTAGAGTGTACACGGGAGGGAAGGAGGGAGGGAGGGAGCAAACTTGGAATGCTTCACTAAAGAATAGGTCAGATCTGCTCAAAAGCCATGTTGACCTCTTTTTCTTTTCAGTATTAGTATATGAGTCACCTCCCTTTGTCACAGAGCTTTCTCAGAGGATCTCTGCTCACTGTCCTGTCAGCTTTCTGACCTGATTCACCATCTTCCAAACTCTTGGTTCCCTTTACACCAAAATGAAGAGCAGAAAAAGAAATGTTCAAGGGGCTGGAGATAACTCAACAGTTAAAAGCACTTGTTCTTCCAGAGGACTCAGGTTTGGTTCCCAGAACCCATATCCAGCAGCTCACAACTGCCTATGACTCCAGTCCCAGGGGATCTGATGCCCTCTTCTGGCCTCTGTAGGCACATGCACACATGTGGTACACATACATACATTTAGGCACACACACATACACTCAAAATGATAAATCTTCAGAAGAGAAAGAGAGGAATACTCAAGGTTTCTTCTAGTTTCCAATTCTGTAGTCCACAGGTAGACGCTTAGGTGGAACTGACTTAGGGGACGGAGCAGAAAGGAGGCTTTGCTTTTGCTTTTGTATTTTTGAGACACAGCCTTAGGAAACTCACACTAGCCTTGAACTCACAATACAGCTTGGGATGACCTTGAACTCACAGTATAGCTTGGGATGACCTTGAACTCACAGTATAGCTTGGGATGACCTTGAACTCCTGATCTTGACTCTACCTCAAGTGCAAGGATTACAGGCATATGCCATGCCTAGCTTAGAAAAGAGACTCTGAAAGACTAAGAAGCAAGAAAATGCCTTTACTGCTTACTGGTAGCTATTTATAATCTATATAATAGATAGGTTAGCCCATAAAAATGCATGCATTATATTCTTCCTTCCTTTCCTCCCTCCCTCCCTTCATCCCTCCTTCCGTCCCTCCCTCTTTCTTCCTTCTTCCTTCTCTCCTTGTCTTCTTTTCTTTTCTTTCTTTCTTTCGTGCTACTTTGTATATACTAGGCAAGTGTTCTACCACTGAGCTGCAAGACCAGTCCTGATTTACATATACTGTTAAGGAAACAAAAGCGTTCCACAATTCTCTACTTACTAAATGAGCAGTATCTTCACAAAGCTGCCAAAGGAATGTGACTGATGTGAGGAAAATCATAATTGTACATTGGTACGAGTCAAAATTTTGGCAGTGTGTATGAAACACCATAAGAGAGTCACAGCCTTTGGTGCCCCATTTCAAATCTGGTCATCTCTCCTTGTAAATTATTGGAAAGAAATCAGAAGCTCTGTGCTCGGAGGCTCATTATTGAATTTTCTGTGAAACTGAAAATTTGGAAAAAAACCTTCCAATCCATAACAGAATGGTCAAATCAATGACTATGCCGTGTCTGAAAGGATTCATATTTACAGTTTATGATGTTAGTAGCACCACAGGTTAAGAGCATAAGAAATTGACCTCTGCACGAAAGCTTTCCTAGAAATGAGGAATGTGAATTGAATGCACACAGGTGAGAGGAATGTATAAGTGTCCTATGCCAGTATTTGCAAAGCACTGTAGAAGCTAAATAATTTTGAGCAAGTCAATATGAAATTAAAACTGTTGACACATTAGAAAGGTGGGAATTGGAATCACATTATCTCGGAAAAGTTTTCTATGCTCTTACTATGTTGTTAAATAACAACCCTGTTAAAGTTAACAACTAACATTTATTGAATATTTACTTTATATAGACACTGCCTTACATGTTAAATATTTGGAGAGTTTTTTATTTATTTACTTATTTATTTGAGGGAAACAGGGTCTCATTCAGCCCAGGCTGACCTTGAACTTACTTAACTTAGGATGACCCTGAACTTCGGATCCTCCTGACTCTATCTCCCCAGTGTTGGGATTATAGGTGTGTGTTACTAGATCCAGCTTAATATTTTGTAATACTATCTATTTATCACCTTCTAACATATAACTGTTTTTTTCCACTTTCAGATTCAAGCATTCATGGAGGCAAATTCAATGTTAGGCAGATACAGAAGAGCTTTAAGAGTCGGAAGGAAGGAAGGAAGGAAGGAAGGAAGGAAGGAAGGAAGGAAGGAAGGAAGGAAGGGAGGGGAGAAGAGAGGGAGAGAGAGATAGGGACAAAGGAAGAGAGAGAGGGAGGAAGGAAAGGAGGGAGGGAGGAGGGAGGGAGGAAGGAAGGAGGGAGGGAGGGAAGGGGGGAGGGAGGGAAAGAGGGAGGGAGGAGGGATGGAGGGAGGGAGGGAGAGAGGAGGGAGGAGGGATGGAGGGAAGGAGGGAGAGAGGAGGGAGGAAAGAAGGGATGGAGGGAGGGAGGGAGGGAAGAGGGAGGGAGGGAAGGAGGGAGGGGAGAGGGAGGGAGGGGGGAGGGAGGGGAAGCCAGTAAGTAGGGTTTCTATGTGGTTCATGCTTCAGCTCCTGCCTCAGGTTCCTGCCCTGAGTTCCTGCCTGGATTCTGTGAACTGTCGCTTGTCACTTGGAAGTGTAAGATGTAAAAAACCCTTTCCTCTCTAAGCTGTTTTTGGTCAGAGTGTTTTATCACAGCAATAGAAAGCAAACAATATGCCCACAAAGTCCCCAGTGAATAGCTAGTCTGAGTCCTAGGCACCTAGACTCCCTGGGTAAATTCTTGCTAACATTGGAATGAGGAGTTCTTGAAATGAGAGACAAAGGAAGACTTCCTTTCTGAACAGCCACAGAAACTGTACCTTTTACCTTCCTTGTGAGGATTCCTATGTGCTTTGCTGTTAAAGCATGAAATGTGTTGTGAAGGATTTAGCTACTGTAGCGTTTCCAAAAAGGCAGGAATGTACCATGGCAAACAGTTCACAAATAGAAACGGAATCAATCCAACAAAAGCAAGCGAAGCTGTTAGGAGTCCTGCCACCTAAAAGTTTTCTCAATATGGCCTCAGAACTACTTTAAGAACAACAAATATTGAGAAACCACTTCTTCAGATCCACCCATGGAGTTTAACTTTCCTGGTTTTTCTGGTCTGGTGATTAACATGGTTTCCAGCAGACCAGGAACTCTATTGGACTGAATTTTATCACTGCCTGGATTTGTAAGAGTCATTAGAATTACATGTCTGCATCTAAGATAAATATTTAGCCTTTGGTCAGTACACCAGGAACTTCACCCTAGACTTTTCTTGGATACAGAGTCCACCTTCTTTGCTCATCTCTTGATAAGTTCCAGTAAGAGGAACTATTTTTGAATTTAGTCGATGCCACTGATCATTTCTCCTGACTCCTTCCCTTTCTATCCAACTCAGAATCTACTGCAAACTCAGTCAGGTTCTGTGTCTGATCAAAACTACATTCCTGGAGGCATTCACAGCAGTTTTGAAGCCCTCCTACCTCCTGGCTCTTTGATGTCATTAGCCTTCATGATATGAACAGCCTTACTTTGATCCTGTATGCCCATATGACTCTAAACACAGACCTGGTCCCATGGTTCTATGGTTCCTGGCTGTGCCGGAGACTGAGGCTCTCAGTAAAGCCATCATTCAGCACTACCTGCGTCCTTGTAACAGATGGAGCCATGCTTCACTCAAGAACATTTGTAATCGATGAAAGAAAACCATCAAGACGTTTCGTTTCATAAACCAGTCCCATCAAATGCCATCCGTTCTCTTGATCTATAAAATAAGAGGCCTCACTTTCAAGGCCCACAACAAGAAGAATTTAAGAGTCTAAATGGACACTACTCAGCATTTCCTGAAAGCTTTCTGCTGCATTGAGTTTTGAGATTTTTTTTTTTTTTCAGGACAAGAACCGGCCTTTAACTGAGGTGATGAAATTTTTTTAATTAAAAAAAGCTCAAATTCATGTAAAACTGATTTGGGGGCTGGACAGATGGCTCAGTGGTTAATAGTGCTGGCTGTTCTTGCAGCGGACCCAGGTTTGGCTCCCAGTATGGGGAGTAAGTCTATAATTTCAGTTCAGGGGATCTGACTCCATCTTCTAACCTCCACGGGCAATACACGGCACGGGTGCACTTACAGACGTGCAGGCCATACACTCTTCCACATAAAATAAAAATAATAAATAAACTACTTAAAAACCCAATTGGTATCAGGAAAAAAAAAAAAAAAAACGCTGGCCTTCTAAGAATTTACCAAGGACTCTAAGAAAGGGGCTCAGCACATGAGCTTTGGTTTCAGCCAGACCAAAGCTTAGTTTCTAAGACTCACTTTCTTCATTTTGATAAAGAGGGCTAATAATGGGGCCGATGCTACAGTGGTGACTCGGTGAGGACAAAGAGCAACTCACAGTCAATCATCAATATACATATACTAACTACATGTATAGTAAGTATTTATTTGTTTAATTATCGAAACAGGGACTCACTTTGTAGCCTAGACTGGTCTAGAACTTGCTAAGTAGCTCAAGCCAGCTTCTGTCTCAAATTGAAGCCATTCTCCTGCCTCAACCTCTCTAATGTTAGGATCTACTCTTGCAAATCAACTTTTAAAACTGTATTATGTGGAGAGGCATTTAATATTAATATTTACCTGCAGGAGTAGAGCAAGGGTCAATAAATGACCATAGTGAAAATTCAAACTTTTATTTATTATCAATGATAAATAGTAGTTTATTCAATCTTATGGATGTTTACAGATCACCAACTGCCTTAAAAAATAATTTGGGGGTGAGGATGTGGCTTATTGGTAGAGAGCTTCCCTAACATACATGAAACTCTGGGTTTGATTCTCAGGACCCCCCCAAAAGAAATCATGTATACTATTTCCCATGAACACACTTGGTGCTTAAGAGTGTAGTGTATTCTGTGCCATCTTCCCTCTCTTGTTCCTCCTCTTGAGCTAAACACACCACAATGATGTTGACTGGAGGCAAGAGAAGGAAAACAGACCGTCTAGTTCCAAACTTTTGTTTGAGAAACTAAAGTGAAAACATATGCCACTTTGATTATGGGAAAATCCATGAATATCTTAGAAATAACCCTCAGACTCAGGCACAAGATAATATATACTCAGCAGACTCACTAAATTCCTCATTACCATACAAATTGTTTTCCAGTTTGATCTAATAGGATATGATTAATAATTGGGACTGTTTTCTTCCAAGGAGCTGAATGATAGAGGGAAGCCCAATATAATTTAAAAGACCATTCCTAAGTTCATCAAGTTTGTTCTCTTTTGTGTAAACAAAGTGTCGTAATGAGTGCTCAGGGTTCTGTTGGATGCTGAACGAGGAGGAGCAGAGCGTGACTGTGGTATTGGAGTCACAAGCGCTCACTCGGCGACCGGGGGCTGCCTCTCTTCACCACATGCCCTACGAAATGAGAGTTTTGAAAACTGCAACTGCTCAGGACTTCTGCCTGCACACTGTCTTCTGATTGGAATACCCAGTAGGCAGTGAAGACGGCTGCGGCCGCTTCCCCAGCCTCCTCCCTTCCTCTTTGGGTCTGTTCTGAGAAGCCCAGGCTTGTTTCTGGTAAAAATTTAATAAAACCTGAGTTGCTCATGAAAATCTGGACTGGAAAACACTGGGCTTATGTAAAAGATAATTTTCAGAGAAACAAGGTTTCCTTGTTGAAGTTTTTCAAGACTCAGAGCCTCACACGGGCCAGAAGAATGAGCAAGTCAGGGGAAATCAAACCAGTCAAGTCCTTTGATTTGGATTCAGCCAGTTAACACAATTATAGGCTCTCCTGTGAGAGCAGGTAGCAACTTTTCATTCCATTGGCCACCCTACAGCCCCTGCCGCATGTGACACATCCACCAAGGCCTTTGTTAACTAGAAACATTAAAAACGACAGCCCATCTGTTCTGCAAATGTCGGCTAGCTCCTGCACCTGTTGAGGGTTGCCAGGATAAGAGAAAAAAAGGAGTCCTAACACAGGTTTGTATATTTATGCAAACAAAAAGCCACTTGATTCAGTGTTCTGCTCCCACTCTCCCATCCATCTCCCTTGCCAGACATCCCTGGAATACTTTTGAGGTGGTATTTTCTCCCCAGAAGACTGAACTGTGTCTAAATACCATGCTCCAGGAATCGCAGGACCATCAAACTTGTGCAGTAAACTTCATTTTGCAGCACAACTGGCAGCTTTAGGTTCCGGAGCCTTCCTCCACTGGCCTGTAGAGTTAGCATGAAGGAATACCACAACCAGGAAAGGTCTAGTTTGAGCTGAGTTTTCCCTGGTGACTTCTAAGACATCAGAATAGGTGGAGAGGAGATTGTGAAGGCTCCTTCCCAAAGATCTGGGCAGAAGGAAATCAAGCCAGAATAAGAATATCATGTCTGCTTCCAGGGGCTTCTGTCCTCTACTCTGCTAATGAGACTTCCCTCCTAGGACATCTCAGTCTCCCTCCTAGGACGTCTCAGGCCAACTTTGAGGTTTGGCTCCACTGACTTCTCCCTTCTCTATTACTGACTCCCATGGCTGCGGCCTCCTCCTCCTCCTCCTCCTCCTCCTCCTCCTCCTCCTCCTCCTCCTCCTCCTCCTCCTCCTCCTCCTTCTCCTCCTCCTCCTCCTCCTCTTTCTTCTTCTTTAGAAGGTAGGGCCTCATGTATCCAAGACTGGCCTTGAACTCACTTTGTAACCAAGGATGACCTTTGAGCTTCTGATTTTCCTGCCTCTATGGCCCAATGCTAAAATCACAGGCATGTGCCACCATGTCTGGAATAGATGGTGCTGGTGATCAAACCCAGGACTTCATGCCTGCTAGGAAAGTACTGTACTCCCAGCCCCTGGGGGTGTGTTCATTCTCTCTCTTTCTCTCTCTCTCTCTCCCCTGTTTGGTATAGATTTTTGGTGTTTGGGGGGGGTGGGTTGTAAATGGGTGCTGGTATTATTTGGTGAATCTCTTTCCTCACTTACTGGTCATCACACTGTGTCTTGGCCTGCTGACACATCTACTTGTCCTTCAAAGCACAATGAAATGTCACCTCTCCTGCAAGATTTCCTAGACAGCCTCTTTCCACCCAGCCATTCTGCCTCTACCTCCTCGTCCCATCCCCGATTACTCCGCGTCTGCCCCCCTCCCCTCCCTCCCTCCTTCCCCTTCCTGGCCCAGCATCCTGCAGAACACACTCTCTAGCCACTCACCACACTGCATTTTCATTGTTAGCTTGCCTCATTGTCTTTTAGGCTGGAGCTGCCCAAGTGCAGGAACTATAATTTTTTTTTTTTCCTCCTTGTTATTCTTAGCACCCAGCACAATGCCTGGATGTTAAAAATGCTTAAAGAATAGTAATCACATGAGTCAGGTCTTCTAGAGTTCTCACCCTATGTTGGGTGCTGTGCTACACTGGTTACAACAGACTTCTAATAACATTCTGTAACATTTACTTCTAATAGTGAGCAAGGTGCTCTGAGTACCTGACACAGAGCTGAGACATAATGTCAGCTCCTTTTTAGTCCTAGTACTCCCTCATTTAATGCTCAGTACATGACTGGACACAGCGGTACCACTATTTCTTTTCTCAGTTTAAAGATGAGGATATAGAAATTTAGGAAAGTGGGGCGAGGGATATAGCTCAGTTGGTGGAGTGTTTCCCTAGCTCACATGAGGCCCCGGCACTGCGCAGAATTTGGCATGGTGGTACACACCTGTCACTCCAACACTGGGAAGCAGGAAGATCAGAAGTTCAAGGTCATTTTCAGTTGCATGGGAAATATGAGACCAACTTGGACCACATGAGTCCCTGCTAAGAAAGAAAGAAAGAAAGAAAGAAAGAAAGAAAGAAAGAAAGAAAGAAAGAAAGAAAGAAAGGAAGGAAGGAAGGAAGAGAAGAAAGAGGAAGTCAGGAAGGAAAGAAGGGAGGGAGGAAGGGAGAGAGGGAGGGAAGGAAGAAGGAAAGAGGCAGGCAAGAAAGAAAAAGACAACTTGTTTCTGGTCCTTGATTTCATTTTAAGTGTCAGAGAAGTCTTTCAGTTGGTTTTTGATAATGCTAAGTATTGTTTAAAGTGTCATTTCAGTATTTTTTCTTCCAAATCTGTTTTATTTGATTTTATTTATTTATTTTAATCCTTCATATTGCTGTGGATCAAACCCAGGCACATACTCTGCCACTAAGCTATAGCCCCAGCCCCAAGCCTGGTTTATGGATGTAAAATTTATATACTGCAAAAGTCAAGCCTTTTATAGTACAGGGCAATGAGTTTTATGATATGTGGCTAGCACCACAGTCAAGATACAGAATAGTTCCCTCACCTCACTGAATGCCCTTAGCTGTTAAACAGTCAAGTTCTCCTCCTGTCCCCCTGAAACTCTGGAAAGTACTGATCAGATTTCTGCTTTTACCATCCTGACTATTCCAAAATGTTCATGTGGCATAGTCTTTAGGGTCTAGAAACTTTCACTTGGCATGAAGCATATGAGATCCATCCAGGTTACTGAGTGCAAATGTAATATGTTTCTTTTTGTTTCTGCCTAGTAGTCCATTGCAAGAAATAGCATAGTTTACAAATTCACCAGTTATGCATCTTTGGCTATTTTCCATTTTGTGGATTATGAACAAGATTACTATAAACAATCATGTTCAGGTTTTATGTGGACATAGGTTTTTTATTTCATTTTGATAATGTCTAGGAGAGGAACTAGGTGGTAAGTGCGTATGGCTGTGCAATTTCATATTCTAGAAAGTAGCACACGAGCATTCCCTTGCTCCATACCCTCGCCAGCATGGGCTCTCACCAGCCTTGTTTGTCTAAATCTGTTTAATAGTTATCTCATCGGGTTTCTTTTCACATTTCCCAAATGCCTAATAAAAATGGGTATCTTCTCCTCGTTTTGTTTAATCCTTTTCCTAGTTTAGACTGTAGACTGTTTTCTTGTTGAGTTTTAACATATCTGAGTATAGAATCTGGATACAAATTCTTTATCAGATATGTACTTGGAAAATATTTCCCTCATCTATGATTGTCTTTAAATCTTGCAATGTCTTTCATAGAAAATTTTCAATTTTGATTAACTGCTATTTATCTTTTTTTTTTTTTTTAAAGACAGGGTCTCCCTATGCCCCAGCTGGTCTAGAACTCACCATGTAGACCAGGCAGCCTCAAATTCATAGAGATCTGCTTGCCTCTGCCTCCTGAGCACTGAGATTAAAGGTATGTACCACTACTCCTGGCTTTTTCTTTTCTTTCTCTTTTCTTTTTCTCTTCCTTTCTCATTTATTATTTTTGAGATTCTTTCTATGGCCTTAAACTGACTGTGGATCAGACTGGCCTCAAACTTGTCTCAATCCTCCTGCCTCTGCCTTCCAAGTGGTGGGATTATAGGCTTGGGTCTCTAAAACCAGCCCTCTTCATTGATCTCTTTCAGAGATATTTTGTCGATTTAACTAAGGGATTTCACCCAACAAAGTCACAAAAACTTCCCTCCATTTCTTCCAGAAAAATTTCTAGTTTTAAAATTAACATTTAGGATTATGATCTCTTTTCAAATGCTTTTACTAGCATATATCAATTATATATAATAATGGCTTTTAGGACACATTTATGCAGGTACATAATGCATTTTGATATTTTCACCCCAATTGCTCTCTGTCAGAATTTCTTTTGTGTTAACCTTTGCAGAAGGTATTGTTATAGTATGAATGTAAAATACTACCCACCCCCAAAGGTTCATGTGTTTGAACACTTTGTCCCCAGCTGGCGGCTCTATTTTGAGAAACTGAAAAGCCGTAGGAGTCAGGGCATGTATGGGAGATGTGAGTTCCTGGGTGGGCCTTGAGGGTTATAGCTGGACCCTATTTCCAGCCACATTTTTATTTTTTAAGATTTTATTTTATTTATGTGAGTGAGTGTTTTGCCTGCGTGTATGTAAGTGCTCCATGTGTATGCCGAGTGCCTGTGGAGGCCAGAAGAGGGTGACAGATCCTATGGAATGGGAATTAAGGATAGGTGTTAGCTGCCATTTGGTTGCTGGCTACTGAATCCAGGACCTCTAGAAGAGCAATATCATTTTACCAGCCCAGCCAAGCCCTTTTTGCTTTCTGGTCGACCATGGCAATATGTCCAGCCCCAGGCTCTCACTATCACAGACTATGTCCACCCCTGTCATCCCTGTCATGAGGGACTATATCCCCTGAACCATGAGACAAAATCAATTTCTGCTCGTGTAGGTCACTTCCTTCACATGCTTGGTTGCAGCAGTGAGAAAAGTAACCAATACAGTATGGTTAGCGAGTCTTTTTTTTGTTGTTGTTCTAATATGGACGCCCAATTTCCAGCATCATTTATTTAAAAGATAGACGTGAAATCCAGCCTTTCTGGTTCTAGAAGCAAGTTCCTACTATAGACTTCCTGTTGCTATGTGGCTTATATACATAATTCTTTAATGGGCTCTGTCTTTTTTTGACAGGAGGAGTGCTGGGAGAAGCAGTGGTTGAGACAGGATTTCAGGGCCTTGAACTTAGTGTATAGTCAAGGAGCACCTTGACGTCATCATCCTTCTGCCTCTACTTTTGGAGTGCTGGGATTGCAGTTGTGCACCACTATGCCTGGATTTATGCAGTGCTAAGAGTCCCATCTAGAAAATGTCACATGCTAGGCAGGCTCCCTACCATCTAAGCTACATCCCTAACCCCATTTCCTGGGTTCTAAACTCCTGGACAGACTTTTCTGCAGCCCCATGACACATTGTCTTGGACACAGTATGCTCCTATGAAATGTCCTTGGCTTATCTGTATAAACAGGATGATGCCTGCATGTTTAGAAGCAGGAAGAGATCACCTGTCCTCTATTACAATCGACCTCCATACCTTAAGCCTTAATATAAGAATAGAGGAACTATCCTTTCCCTTAAAGCAACAAAAGCCCTAGTCTACTAATGGCACAGTTGTAATTGTATGTTTTATGACCACATTCCTGTCTGGCTGTCCTAAGGAATGTTCATTTGCCAATCTGTTCTGACTAGTGGGCAGGCTTGGAGCAATTTAAGGGCAGAACCAGTGGGTGGATGTGGGCAGAGGCAGGAAATATGCAACAGTAGTATAACTGAAATTAACTGTTTTGATTCTGATCCTAACGTAAATAGTCCAGCGTGGGTAAAGCCCTGTGCATGACCTCCAGAAAGCAAAGGCCTTTCTGTAACTCATAGTGTGCAAAGCAAGCAGAACACTGTGCAGTCTTTACCATTGGAAAGGCAAGAAGTCTTTGCAAAGTCCATTTTGAAGGGTGATGTAATACCCTATGGCTTAAGTAAGTGTTTCCCAAAGGAACATGTGTTAAAGGCTTAGTTACAGGCCATGGCACTTTGAGAGGTGGAGAAACTTTAGGAATTGGGGTCTGGGCTGGGGAATGAGCTCAGTTGGTAAACTGCTTGTCTTGCAAGCAGGAGGTCCTGAATTTGATCTCTAGAACCTATGTAAAAGAGCCAGTCATGGCAGTATGTGCTTGTAGTCCCAATACTGGGAAAGCAGAGACAGGTGCTTTGTGGCTGTACAGCCTCGCTTACTGAGTAAGTTCCAGGATGATGGGAGACCCTGTCACAAACAAACACACCCACACAATAAAGAACAAAAACAAAGCAAAACAAAACAGTGGACCGTTCCTGAGGAATGGCACCTGAGGTTGCCCTCTGGCTTCCACATGCATCTGCACACACATGCACATGCACAGACATGCACATGCATACATACCTACACACACAAAAGAACTGAAACCCCATGGGAGGGCTTCAGGTTACTGAGGGTGTGCCCCTGAAGAGATGCCCAGGACCCTGGTCTCTCCTTCCTCCTTCTTTTGCTCCTGGTCAGGAGGTGAGTGAATTTGCTCCGATATTTGCTCTTTGCTATGATGTGCTTCGATACCTCAGGCCAATAACAATGGGGTCACTTGATCATGTACTAAAATCTCTGAAATCATAAACTCAAATAAACCTTTACTCTTTATAAACTGATCATCCCAGGTATTTGTTATAGTGATCATAAGCCAACTAACACACACCCCATCAGTGTTCTCAGATGACAGAAACTTCAGCTTGTACCCAATGTTTTACACTCTGCTTCTCCCAAGGTTGTGTAAACACCAGACATCTTTTCTGATGGAACCACTTAGAGGAAAAAGCTGTATGTGGTGGTGCATGCCTGTAATCGCAGCACTTGGGAAGTAAAGTCAGGAGGATCAAAAGTTCAAGGTTATCCTTGGCTATGTAATGCTTTTAAGGCTACCATGGGCTTCAAGAGACCATGTCTCAATAACAGATCAAAACAAAAAGAAAAAAACAAAGGATTGCCCAGGGCCCATTACAGAAGGTTCTCAGAATTAGCACACGATTAGGCACTGTTAGACATTTTTGTTTTTTTGACACAGGGTCTTTAAAAATATTTTATTTATTGTTTTTATTTTACGTATAGGAGTATATTGACTGCATGTAAGTGTACCTGTGTCATGCAATGCCTGCAGATGTCAGAAGAGGGCACTGGATCTCCTGGAACTGGAGTTATTGATGGTTGTCAGCCACCATGTCTGTGCTGGGAATTGAACTCTGGTCTTTTGCAAGAGCAGTCAGTGTTCTTAACCACTGAGACATCTCTTCAGTTCTTTACACAAGGTCTTGTGTAGCTCAAGCTGACCTTGAATTCCAAATCCTCCTACCTCCACCTCCAAGTGCTGGGATTACAGGTATGTGCCACCTTGCCTGACATTTTAAAATATTTTTGAAGTGAGGTAAAATGCCATCAGTAGGTTTTGTATATGTGTGTGTATGCACATAAATATACACAAACCTGTGTGATACACCAGAAAGAGAGATAAGATGCAGGGAGATAGTGATAAGGAACCCAGAGGAAAAGACATACCCAGGTAGAGCAAAGAGAGCTGACAGAACAAACACTTATTTCTGTGGTAAATCTCAAAGTGTCCTGGCTGTCTATCTTCCATCTTTTCTATCCTTCTGTTACTCAGGACTTACCCTGGGATCAGGTCTTCCATTCAGTCACCCAGAGTCATCTGGGTTATTTGAGGGGAAATTAAATGAAATATGTTTATTATATAAATATCAATGGAAAACTCATTAAGCCAGGAGCCAAGAGACCACACTGACAAAATTCAGCCAACCAAGTGATTAACTTTGCAGTGAAACAGAGCTAAGTAAAGTTGACTAAGAGACTGAACAAAACTTTAATAACATAAGTCAACAAGCAGCTGCCATTAGCAGCATGAGGGAAGCGACAGGTCATGCTGGTGGGGTCACATTCTCAGCACAAACCATACATCATCCTCTGAAACCTGCCATCAACAAAGGGTGGAAGGCCAGAAATACAATGGGTAGCGTGGAGTTCCGGGCTGCCATGGAAGCTGGTTCATAAATATCCTGCTCCAGAAGGAGGCTATTATTTATGGGTTTGGCAGCTCATTATACTGTAGGCTCCTCTAGGGCAGGGCCCTTGCCTTCTTTCCCAGTCGTCTATGAAGGTGGTGCTATGAAGGTGGCAAGTGGCCAGTTTCCTGGGGCACTGAAAGATGACTAAGAGGAGCTGTCAGCACTCTTTAAAAATACCAAGACCTGGTCAGCTCACCCACATCTGCTTGAACACATCTTACAAAACGAGTCTCTAGGGGGAGTGAGTCCCCTGGACAGGATGATGTGTTCCTAGTCTTCAGGTGCTGCTATTTTATTAAACATGGGGGTCGGAGACTGACTGCCTGGGGCACCATCAAAATGAACTAGGTCTACTTCCCATTCTTTGTGTATGATAAAGCTAAAGTGCTAAGGCAGAGGTACAGCACGCAGGATGCAAAGTCTACTCCCAGGAGGGTCAAGATTCATACGCTGTACAGAGCCCAGATAGAGCACACTCCTGGGTTTACCTTCAGGCTCTAGACCAGGGCTTCACAGATATTTGGTCCCGTTAGCAATTCTTAGAGGGCTCCTGGAATGTCTGATTAGTCAACCTCATCCATGCCTGAGAATTTCCAATTCTAGCCAGTTCTTAGGAGACTGACTGCATGTGCCACTACATCTAGCTTTATGCATAAGTCCTGGGGAGTAAATCCAGTGTTCACTAGGCAAGCGCTCTACCAACTGAGTTGTATCCTAGCCCGAGTAAGCCTATTCTTTAAACAAATCAGTTGATTTAAAATTTTTAATTACATCTATTTATGTGTGTATTGGGTGGCATGCACATACCATTGTGCGCAGGTGGAGGTCAGAGGACAACTACTGGGAGTTCTCTCTTTCCATGTAGGTCCCAGAGATGGAATCCAGGTCACTGGGCTTGGCAGCAAGCAACTTTGCTTGCTGAGCCATCTTGCTGGCCCTTTTAAAGATATTTTATTATTTTTTTTATTTTATGTGTATGAATGTATTATTGTATTGTAGTGTGAATGTATTTATTGTATTATATGTAAGTGACCCATGTTGTGCAATGACCATGGAAGTCAGAAGAAGGCATTGGATCTGGAGTTAATGGATGGTTGTTAGTTGCCGTATGGATGCTGGGAACTGAATCCTGGTCTTCTGCAAGAGCAATCAGGATTCTTAATTGCTGAGCCATCTCTCAAGCCCCAGGTGCTGGCCCTTTTATAAAAAAAAATGTGTGTGTGTGTGTGGAGTGGGGGAGTGCATATTCGAAAGCATAGGTGTGGAGGCCAGAGGACGATTCTGTAGTGCGTGTGTGTGCATGCGTGCGCGTGGAGTGGAGGAGTACATATTCGAAAGCATAGGTGTGGAGGCCAGAGGACAGCTTCATGGCATCACTTCTCTTTTTTCACCAGCCTGGGTCACAGAATAAGTGCCAGCCAGGAGGAGGAGCTGGGTGCTATGCATATCAGTCTTCTCCTCGGAGACAAACATATTGAAGAGATGGTCAAATTACTTAACTGTCTACCTCTATCTTTCATCCTTTCTATTAACCAAGACCATTATTGTACTAGCAGCTTGGGTCTCATGAAAAAATTTAAATGATTTTGAAGAAATTCATGAAGAAATGACATGAAAATTATTTAGCACATAATAATCAGTAAACGATAGGTGTCTTAAAATATAAAACTGTTATTTTTTGTGAGGTAGCTAGTCAGATGTTATCAGGTTTGGAAGTCATTGAAGATGGACCTACCCTAGTCAGCTTTGGACTGCACCTCCTGTGTCCCTGGTAACACACTGTTTTTTTAATTTTTATTTTTGTGAATATCATACATGAGTATTGTCTTTGCATCCTCAGCCTTTCCAAGTCCCTCTCCACCTCCTCCTGTGTCGCCCCACTCCTCAATTTCATATCCTTTTCTTTAATTATTATTGTTACATATACATATATACATTTATAAATATAAGGAAGGAAGCCTCATGTCTTTCCTTAAGATTAAAATACTCTAAGAAAGAGAGGAAGACAGACAGCCAGGTTGTGAGGAGGCCTGTTAAGGGAAGGCTGTTTCTATCTGGTAAATCATGACTATCTTAATAAACTCTATTCTTTCTTTAATTTTTTAAATCTCCCCTTGTGGTGGTTTGAATGAAAATGTCCCCTGGAGGGTTCAAGTATTTGGACATACTGTCTCCAGTTGGTGGTGCTGTTTTGGGAGGCTTCAGGAGGTGCAGCCTTTCTAGAGGAAGCACATCACTGGGGTTGGACTTTGAGAGTTCTTGCTGGATTTCCAGTCACTCTCTGCTTCCTGTGCCTGCTTGAAGATGTGAGCACTTAGCTTCCTGCTCCTGCTTCAGTTGCCTCATCGTGCCTCTCCACCATGATGGACTGTAATCTCTTTGGAACCTGGAACTGTACGGCTCAAATACATTTTTCCTATGTGTTTCCTTGGTCATGGTGTTTTTATCACAGGGACAGAAGAGTAACTAATACATCCTTATTACATGATTTTTTGGTCAGAAGAATGGGAACTGAGTTGATCCTTTGGCCTTGAGTAGAGCCATGGCATGCCAAAGTGTTTAAAACATTGTAAGATTATCAAGACATATTGAGTTAATCCAAAATGGGCTTGCCAGTCACTTGGACAGGAAGACACCCCTCAGGAAAACAGTCTGGAACAGGAACTTACATGTTAAGATGGTAGGACTAACCATCCCCTTAATAAGATATGGGCCTAGTTTCCCCAGAAGCCCTTCCCTTCATGCAATTGCTTACAGGTCCTCCCTGGTAAACCTGCCTGCTTTCTTAGTTCTAACTCAGAAATTCTAACTTTTTCTCTTCCCTCTTTCGGTCTCCTGCCTGTCCTGAGGCTGGGCATTCTCTCTCTCTCTCTCTCTCTCTCTCTCTCTCTCTCTCTCTCTCTCAAGACTTCACTCCTTCCCTGCAGCTCCTTAACAGAGCTCCATTGCCAAGCTTGCCTGCTTCCTTAAACTGTGACTCCAGAAGCAGAGCTTTCTTACTTCTTACCCATCTCCCTTCTCTTGGCAGCTGCTTAGATTATTGATGAGACTCAGAACCTGCGAAAGGGACCCTGTGCTCCCCAGTAATGCTCCTATGAATAAACATGGATTTTACCATTCTCTTTTCTTCCCTAAAGTAAATGATTCAGAGAATCATTATAGTCCTTCAGGGGTGTATGT
Source organism: Eospalax fontanierii (assembly GCA_035773235.1). Lineage (NCBI taxonomy): Eukaryota > Metazoa > Chordata > Mammalia > Rodentia > Spalacidae > Eospalax > Eospalax fontanierii. Next base: position 16,520,055 of record CM069545.1, read on the forward strand.
GTGTGTGTGTGTGTGTGTGTGTGTGTGTGTGTGTGTGTGTGTGTGTGTTGTTTGTGGTTTTGAGACAGTTTGCTATGCTCCCTAAGTTGGTCTGGAACTCCTAAAATGGATCCTGCTGCCCTCAGCCTCCTGTGTGCCTGGAATTACAGGCATATACTGGTATGCCCAGAGCCACTTTGGGGATCTGGAAACTCTCTTTAGCCCATTTCCCTACTCTAAATGAAAGAAATAGAATACTTATTTCTGGGAGGTAGGCTCAGTTTAGTTATTTTATTTTACTTTTAAATCAGGCACCTGTTAACACTTGGTGAATATGCTGCAGAGGACAACAACTATCTGATTAGCCTAGGAAAGTCTGACTCAGTGACCTTTAACATGCTTCTGACCTTGAGCTTACTGAGTTAGACAACAGAAGCTATGTAAATGAACATTAGCATAAAATCGTCTCGGGAATCTGATCAGACTAATGAAAAGACAGCACATTAATCAATTTATTTCTTGGAACTGTATTTAAGTTTTCAGCCTTCTATATTCTCTTTACTAAATCACTTCTGACAGTACATTATGGTAATGTAGTCACAGGAAAGAGTTAATTCATTTCCACCCAAAAGCAATTTATTACCTTCAAGTGTAGAATGGGAACCACACTGTGTTACTGAACTGATGTCCATGCCTCACTGGAAACAAGCTCCAGAACTTACAGTTTTGTTTCTTTCCCAACACCTTGACAACATTCTCAGCTTTTGAATATACCCACTGAAAAGAGGGGAGAGGAGTGGATAATTTTATTCAGCAAATTTATTTGGATTGGTGAGTTGAGATTTAAGACAGAAGCTAACATCCTGGATTACTGTTTGCTTCTTGTACTGCCTAATTCAGTTTGACCTTTCATCCCATAGACATTTTTTGAGACGGGGTCTTGCATAGTCCAGGCTGGCCTTAAACCTGATATATAGTCAATGATGACTTTGAATTTTGATGATCCTGAATCCATCTCCACAGTGCTGGGATTAACAGCATGTCTCTATGCCTAATTTTAATGTGATGCTGGGGATTAAAGCTAGGACCTCCTGCATGCAAGGCACACAGTCTAACAACTGAGCTATGTCTTCAGCCCTACTTCTCAAACTTCTTAAGTTTATATAATTATCAGGCACAAAACTTCAGAGACCTTTGCAAAGGATTAAAATGATACCAGGATATCTAATTATTTTAGCACCAGTTAATACTAAAATATGAATATCAATCTCTAACAGTATTTTGAAATGGAAATCTTTATAATATAGGATTTCCCCACACAATATTACTAGCTGTCCTATATACATCCTCATGAAATGGTTCTCTAGAGTCTAAGCCCCGTGAAGGCAGAGAAGTTAATTTTGTTCTCTTCTGTTTCCCAAATATCTTCAGCAGTGTTGAGCATGCAGCAAGGCCTCAACAGGAATTTACTTCTATAAAGTTTAAGGCATTTTAAAACACATGCTAAACTTTCTGTATGCTTTTATTTATGAAGCACTTAATGATACTTCAACTCAAGAGAAAACCTCATCTAATTGCTCCTCTGACAGAAAAAATCATAGGTTTATCTAAAGTGGAAAATTACCACATAAGAACTTATAGTAGGGGCTGGTTATACATAGCTCACTGTTTGAATTCTTGCTTAGCGTGGGCAAGATCCTGGGTTTGATTCCCTGAACCTTCTTCCCTAAAGTAAATCAACAAATAAGGAAGACAAAAAGAAAGACAGAAAGAGAGAAAGAAGTTGTAGTAAAATTAGTTTCAAGTCACAATTCACTATATTTTCATTTATTGACTATCTCTCTTAAAACTTGTAAGTTATAGTCACATACTAATTTTTGTCAAAAGTAGTGGTATTTTGTTAACATTCATGCAATGGGGACACAGGAAGATATGCATTTGGGGGGCAGTACTCGGTTAAGAGTACTGGGTGCTCTTACAGAGGACCCGGGTTTGATTCCCAGCACCTACATGGTGGCTAACAACCATCCTTATCTTCAGTTCCAGGGGGATCTGATGCCCTGTCCTGACCTCCATGGGCATTATATGACACAGGTGTGCTTATATACCTGCAAGCAATACACTTATACACATAAAATAAAAATAATAAATAAAATATTAAAAAACAAAAAAAGATATTTTGCATCCCAAATATTGTATACTCTCTATAATAATATTTATTGCTTACCTGAAATTCGTGTTTTAACTGAACATATTTTCCTGGGCATGGTATATTTTTTTCTTTTCTAAATTTGACAACTCCAGCTATAAAGAAACCATTTTTGTTCTCATTTTAAGTTTTCTCATAGTCAAAAAAAGGTTCATAAGCTTGTAACTATCCTCAAACACAAGGTCTCCAGTCTAATCTATTTTATCATCATAAAGAATCAAAGGGAGAAAATGATGTCCCTATCGAGGCTCTGGTGCCCAGTTTCACAGGCCCTCTCCTTTATACATCCTAAGTCAGAGGCTCTGGAAGTAGAGTAGACCTCCACATAGGGCTTTCCTAACCATGCTGACTGGGAGAATGCCTATTGCACATTACAGACCTTCACTGGGTCCTGTTCCAGAAGTTTCTTCCCACTTAAGAGCAGTCCATCCCTGTGGAAATCCTAGAGATGTGAAGAATGCAACAACAAAGAGATTCCCTTCTCTGAGGACTTGTTTTTGCCTCAGATTGGCCCGGTGCTGAGGTAAGACCACTCACAACTGCAGACCTTTGGCTTTTGGCCTTTGCCTTCACACCATGGAGATGTACATCCCCCAAATCTTTTAAGCAGCAGAATGGCAGAATACTTTGTACTTTATTCTTGGTAGACCACGCAAGCTCTTCCTGTCACTTGATTTGTGCTGAGAAAGCATATCTCTTCCTTCCCTTCTCCTTGCCTCCTTCCTCCACATTGTCATCAACTGGACACTGCACTTATGCCACAGAGGGTTGTCAGTCTGGACAGGTAGGTCCAGGAAGGCTTTCAGGGCCCAGAACCCAGCCTCCAGAGCCTCCAGAGCCTCACAGAGCAGCATGTAAAACCATTCACTGGATCTGATGTTCGACCCTACAGATGTTCAGTTTTCTTTTCTCTAAAATGGGGCTCTGGAATACCATACAGCCTGTTGAGATACATGAAATACTCTGTAAAACATTCAGGAACATCCTATGTGCTAAATTAACATGACTATTTTAATATAAAATACTTATTTAAATATACAAAAATATCCCGTGGAAATTGGCATTCTAGCAAGTGTTCCTACTTTAAAGAAACAAGGATTTCCAACAGGTCTTAATAGTAACCAGCAAAAGGCTATTATTGTACACATAATTATGTACACATAACGAGTGGTATTAGAATATTACAGAATTTTATATTTCATGTTTTGGAAGAATCGGTTTTCTAACACTTACAGAGAGGTCGCAAAAAACGAGTGTTTTTGTCTTCATTGGGAGTAGGCAGAGGAAGAGCACGGTCCAGAATACTGGAATATTGGAAATGGGTGATGTCTAAGGGGCCAGTGTAGTCAGTGAAGCAGCTGTTCTTTACTCACCAGGTGACGCCCTGAAGGCGTACCAGGAACTGTAGAGAGGTGTGCTAGGAACCACCACACCTGGTCAAACACATTTCTTCACACAGAGACAAGGCTTTTTCTGCTTGTCTCCAGCATGGTGCTGGTACCAATGTGGTCTGAACATGCCACAGAGCACCAAGAGAAGCCTCTGTCCTACTGCATAGCTACCCAACCACCAGGACACCAAAGAGGGTGCAAAGGAATTCCTATGAGTGTCAGTGACTGTTTCTCTTTCCTTTTACTCTTCTAAGGGAAAAGCTTCAAGAACAGAAGTTGGTGAATTCTGTTCACCTAAAGAATAATGCACCTGTCCTGGGGAAGAAGTCTGGATTGCTGATTTGTTTACTTTGGCTTATTTTCTGCAGAAGAGGCACAATTTTGGGGGCAAGACAAAAATGAGAAAGGCTCCTTTCTCTAAGTGTTCAAAATGTCTGTGTAGTGAGCCTGACCATCTAACTGAGGTGTCAAAGCTGGAGTTATTCTGGTCACATGTGGAGGCACATACCTATAATTCCAGTACTGGGAGACTGAAGTAGGATGATCAGGAATTCAAGGCCATCCTTAGCTACAGGGAGTTCAAGAGTAGCCTAGACTACATGAAACTCTGTGCCCCCCACCAAAAAAATGAACAGCACACAAATGCACAAAACTCCGGAGTTGTCACACCCTCACCCAAACTATGTCTACGGCAGCAGCCAGGGACACAGGCAGCCACGTGCTTCGCTCTTCCTTGCCTTATTTGCTCATGTGTGAGATGAAGGCATTGGATTAATCTCAGATCTCAGGCCCTTTAGATCTAAAATGCTCTTATGTTCTTATGTACTGAGTTGAATCAGGAATAGTAGATTATAAATCACCACAGGCAAAGCAAGGTCATTTCTTGTCTTCCAAGGACAGCCAACATGTTGTTCAATGGTACAGAGCATGTAACAACAATGCTGGCAGAGAACTGTGGATCCCATGTGCATAACTTGTGGGAAGGCGCTAGCTGCTGGCTTAGGAAGTCCCTGAACTATATCTTTATGGGTAAACTATAGCAACACTGGACCAACTCTCTCTCTCTCTCTCTCTCTCTCTCTCTCTCTCTCTCTCATAGTAGTAGTAGTATTAGTAGCAGACAGGACTTACAAGGCATCCATGCATTTTAAAAATGCCTATATTAAAATCGAGACCAGATTCTAAGCATTTTAGCAAAACATCTGTGCTAAGATTTTCAACTCACATTCTGTGGGAAGGTAAATGTCAACATGTAGCAGAGAGAGCTGAGGCTAGAGAACCCAACTCTGATGTTGAAGTACTTTCGAGAGAAAATTGGTGCTTTATCTTTTTTTCCTTTTTCCGTTTAGTTTACCAAGATGTAAGCACAATTCAAAATTTCAAGGCAATTATTTTGCTTCACCTTCTTTCCCCATTACAAATGAGGACCTGGGACTTGATCACACAGACCGTGGGCTATTAACAGTTGGGCATTTGCAATAAATGCGGTCCTTTTGTTGGAAGAGTAATAATAAAAACAGTGGTAGCAACCATGGATCAAGGACTTAGTTACGCTCTAGGCAGGGAGGGGGCGTAGGCAAGTAGCATTGACAGGCTACTCTGTGGCCCCTATATTCTCAACTGTGTCCAAACCGACTGAAGCGTTCAAGGTTACTGTAGATTCCGATGGATCTGATTCACCTTTCAGGACTGCTGGTTGAGTTAAGCAGACCTTTTAGGGCTTGGAACAGAACCCATGGTCAGTGGAATTCACATATCATTTGCCATTGTTCTGCGCCTTGATGCCTACTTATAAAAGAAAGGAACTGCCAAGGCTTGGCTTTGCTCTGGCCACATCCAGAGTGACTGGAATTTTCCTGAGACTGTCTGAGCAGTGTGCTCTTCTCAGTACTCACAGGGGCAGAGCCTTCAGGTGTAGAGTCCCACAGCCAGTGCATGAACACTTGCGAGTGCCTGGAGGCTGAGTGTTCCTGCTGATATCTGCATTAATATCCGCCCCTGCCATTCCATTTCTGTAGAAGGCTCCATTAGCTCATCCTGGAATGAAGTGGGATTGGAGTCTGGGAGAGCAGGAGCCCTGGGCAGCTGTACCGTTCTCTGCCTGTGGTGGATGGCAGATGGGCTCAGGGTTTAGAAGACAGTGTTTAAAAATCTTTTAAAAAATGAATTGGATAGCCATTCAAATTGGATGGCTTAGTTACATAGCTCCCCAAGGCAGGAAATAAGACTCAAGACCCAACTGTCTCTTCCGGCTGTGAGAGTCTCTGAAAAGCCCATTATAGAAGACAGTTCTGTCCACTTTCTAATCTCAAGTAACACCGGAAGGCACTTCATTAAGTACATTCACAAAGTTAGTTCTTTCCTGTCCGGATCCAGTATTTTTTATTTCCTCTGCCTGATTGTGTTACCAGTGTTAAGATGTTGGCTGCTTTTTTTTTTTTTTTTTCCAGAAAGGACTTAAAATAACTAAATTCTATTAGATACTGGTATCAATTTTTCTTGGCTGTAAACTTTACTTCTTCTCCAACCCTGAATTTTTCAGTTCTCTCTCCTTTACCTTGACCCTGAAAGCCCCCCTGAGAACCAGCGATAACCATCGCAACAAGAAGCTATGGTTTCCTTATTCTGATCCCTTGTTTCTAGCTTTTGTTTGCTTTGACGCCAGGACTCAGCAGATGCGTTACATCTTGTCTCTCCCTCCATCTCTCATTATTGTTCTCTTTTTTTAGCATCCTGGGAGAAAGTTTAGCCCACCTCACCGGACTGGGTGAATGGTTCTCAGAGTGTGGAGGTACCAACATTGGGTAGATTCCAGACAGCCACTTCCCATGTTCAGATGAGTTGGAGTCTTCACAGTCCTTTTAGAAACATCCAGGCAGGGAAGGAGAATACGACTGACTGACTTCCCTTCTCTCAGAGAACACCTTCCGGCAGAAAACCACATTTTTCTACACACACGATCATCTTGGGCATTTATAGAAAGTGCTGTCATCAGGTCCTTGTACCAGTTCTGTGAGGCAGGAATCGAGTGTTCTGTCACAGATCTGAACACCGAGGCCAGAGAGGCTGAGCGGGAAGGTCTGTTCTCTGCTGTCTTCTGCCCTCCACCCACTGTCCTGCCTCCTCTTCTCCTCTGTGTTTGAGCCCTCTCACACTTTTAAAAGCTATTTTCAACATTCCTTTTCAACTGATTTTGCTTGAAGCAAAATGGGGCAGATTATTAATCCCTTTTTTTAAATAATCTCCTAATCACTCAAAAATACAGTGGTGATGTGTTTCAGTGGATAAGAAAATTGTGGTGCTGACTGATTTCCAGCCCGTGGTCCCTGATATAAATGAACTGACATTATGTACTTTGAACAAAAGGAGTTATAGGTAGATGACCATTTTGTATGTACCAGGAACTGGAAAGCCAGACTGTTTGGTGTTTATAGATGTCATCAAATAAAATCTAAGAAGTTAAATTAATCTGACATAGACTTAATGAAGTACATAATGATGATGCTGCATGGTAGTTAGGCATAACTGGGAAGCATCCTACAGAAATGAGTGTCACTCGTGTGAGTTTATGTCATCAAATCACGTGCTTGGGTTTTCTCTGATAATGATAAGTTATCCAAGATCAGTAATGGGATGTGGACAATGAGCCTACACCACATTCATCATCATTATCATTGTGACACACATTCACAGGACATGCACCCTGTCCTTAATAGTCCAGGTTTTCCTGTGCCCACAGGGAAATGGCCCCGTGCTTTCTCTAGGATGGCATGCTTGGGTTCTCTCCTGCCATTGCAGCTCTGAGCCCCAAACCACACCCTGCAAGCGTCCTCTAGTCGCTGCTGATGCTGTGGTTTTCCTCCTCTCAGAAGCCTTGAGGTGACTAATCTCTGGATGCTGGTAAAGTGGACTGGAGTTGGTGCTAGAGATTTATGTGGAAGAAAGGCACAGCTTGAGGATGGGGAAAGAAGGTTTGGGCCCACACAGTTGACCCCACGTAGGATCTGTTGTTGGAAGTGGTCCTATTTGTATGATCAAAGGGACTTCACTGGTCTCCACAACTGATTTATTGGTGGCGAATGCAGGTGAAATGGAGATGACACTGAAAACCTACTTCTCTCTTCTTCTTCTCTCTCTCTTTTTCTTCTTCTCTCCCCAAGACAGGGGCTTATGTAGCTCAGGCTTCCCCCAAATTCCCTATGTAGCTAAGGATGACCTTGAACTTCTGATCTTCCTCCCTCCACTCAATGGTCTTTGGATTACAGGTGTGTACCACCAAGCTGAGTTTAGTAAAAAATTTTAACATTTAAAGTTTTATTAGAAAATTTATAGCAAAATTAAAACTCAGTTCCCAAGAACAGCAATTGTATTATCGCATTTACCATATCTAACAATCAATGTCCAGCCATGATCAATTCCCAACTCATTATTGGTCTGAAATTTCTATAATCAGGAACAGCTCTTAATTCTAGATGCAGAAAAGAACAACTTAAGTGCAAATGCTCTAAGAAAAACAAAACAAAGATGAGAGTTAGAAGCAGAATCAAAATCTACCATTCCTGCATTTTGATAAGATGAGAAAATGAAATGACTCAGAGGACAGGTGGGATGACTTCCGTAGCACAGCTGGTCTTGGTTGGTGACAGCTGAATATTTCAAAATAGGTCATAGTGTGCTTGAATGCTCCGAGTACAAGGAAATGATAAATATCTGAGGTGACAAATATTTTAATTATTCTGATGTGATTATTTCATATTGTAAACATGCCTTAAAATCTTATACTCCAACCCACCAATTAGAATTTTAAACTGTATTTTGGAGGCTGGAGAGATGGCTCAATGGTTAAGAGCACTGTCTGCTCTTGCAGAGGATCTGGACCCAGCATCCACATGGTGGCTAACAACCATCTGTATTTGTCTTCCCCAGGCACTGCACCAGAGTGGTGCAGTTGCATACATGCAGGCATAGCACTCATACACATAAAATAAAAATTAAATTAAATTTTAAAATATTTTTAAAGAGAAGCAGGGAAAGAAAATATCATTCAAAAGTGACAGAAAGAAGAGATCAGAAGATTGAAGACCAAAAAACAGAGACAAAAATTTCCTGGCTTACAAACTTGCCAACCTCAGCCCGGTGGACTGTTTCCAGAAAAAGGCCCTAAAATGCATCCAAATGGAACTTCTGTAGTTTGGGACATGATTACTATTGATTTCTGTGCTTTCAAAGCTTCATAGGTTATTGAATGGAAACTCAAGCTCCCGTACTCAGTGCTCTTCTCTGACGATCCTCAGGAGTCTGTATAATCATGTTGAGTTAGGTCATGATTCGAGAAGCTTTCAAATTAAAATAGGTCACAGGAGAAACTCAGCTCTCAGTCATATCATGAGTCCTAACATATCTTTAAAAATTTTTTTTGAATTTATTTTTATTTTATGTGTTTGCTTACATGTATGTAAATGTACCACATACATGCAATGCCCCTGGAAGCTGGAAGAAGGCTTGTATACTCTGAAACTGAAGTTATGGATGGTTGTTAATAATTGCATGGGTGCTAGGAACTGAACCCCCTGGTCCTTTGCAAAAGCAGTCTTCTCTCCACGCCCCTCTGACATTTCTTGATGAAGTCAAACCATTTCCTTCTGTGATATAATCTGTGTTTTTGCTAAGAAGAGCCCAGAGTATCTTGAACTTTATTCTAAAAGAGAGAGGGAATAGTTCAAGCAACAGTGTTTCACTTTGGCTGTTCAACTGCAGAAATTCAGGTTTATCCCGCATTGAAAACTCTGCTCTCCTCAGTGATAGCATCTTGATTACATTCTTGTAACTGAGGACGTATTTGGGAGATTGGTCTTCAGTGCCTCCTAGCTCAGGAGTGATCATATGAGTCAGACCCCTAAAAGATACTGTAAAGATTTCACTGGTAGTCAGCAAAATGAGGACCAAAATGTAACAACAACATTCCAAGTGTTTTAAAAAATGATTAAGTAATTAATTGCAAGGTTAGGGCTCAAACCCAGTGCCTCGCACACGCTGGCAAGTGCTTTACCACTGAGCTACAGGCCAGCTCCTTTGGTGTTTTTGATGATATTCACATATGGGCACATGTCAAACAAATTTCTAAACACTCCAGCGCAGAGACATAGCGGCAGAAAAAGTTGTCCCAAGCATCCCGTATCCTATAAGAATGCACTGATGTTATGATCATTTCTGGACCAGGTAGCTGTGCTATCTGGTGTAGAGTGCCAGGGAAATACCAGAGGTGATATGGTTCAGCCAAATATAAGCGGAGGACGGCAAGCATGAAAATACATTCCTCGTTTTCTTTCTTTTCTTAACATTAAAAAAATTACATTTCTTTGTTTCTTTCTTTCTTTGCTCCCAACCTCCCTTTCTCTTTTTTCTCTCTCTCCTTCCTTCCTTCCTTCCTTCCTTCCTTCCTTCCTTCCTTCCTTCCTTCCTTCCTTCCTTCCTTCCTTCCTTCCTTCCTTCCTTCCTTCCTTCCTTCCTTCCTTTCCCTCCCTCCCTGCTTGTCTACACCATGATATACACGTGGAAGCCAGAGGGTAGCCCACTGCAGTCAGTTCTTTCCTTCCACCTTGTGAGTTCTGTAGGTCAAACCCAGGTTGTCAGACTCACCATCAAGTGCCTTTACCCACTGAGCCATCTTGCCTGCCCCAACCTGCTTTAGTCTTTTAGGCTGAATCTAGAATAAATTCATCATTAATTCCCACTTTTGTTTTATTTCTTTGAGACAAAATCTCACGAAGTCAAGACTGGCTTCAAACTTGCTATATAGTGGAGGATGACCTTAAGCATCTGTTGGTCTTGCCTCTACCTCCTGAGTGCTGGAATTACAGGTGTCTACCACCTAATTATATGGTGCTGAGGATGGAGCCCAGAGCTTAATGCATGCTAGTCAAAAAACTCTACCAACTGAGCTATATCCCCAGCCCCTAATTCCAGTTCTTAACTGGGAGCAGGAAAGAAGAAAACCTTACCATGCACATGAGAATCAAAGGTTAAAGGCTGAACAGCATTCTCTATGCTCAGATAAGAACTATTTCTGAGCACATCAGACATTCCTCACACTTGTGTTCACACTTCCTGTTTAACATGTGAATACTTCCAGGACAGAACTGAAACCTTGGCATGGTCGTATATTAAACAACTAGCATCCCACCTCCCGAATCCAAACATATGAAACTCATTGCCCGTGACCAGTGAGTGACGTAGTCATTAAAGATGCCTGCTGCCAAGCCTGACAATCTGAGTGGGAATCCTGGGTCTCACACAGTGGAAGGAGAGAATTGACTCCCTCTAGTTGTTCTTTGACCTTTACCCATGTGCTGGGTAAGCTTTAGTTGTCAACTTGACACACCTGGGTTGAGGAAGACTTGCCTCCATTGGACTGGCCTGTGGCCATATCTGTAGAGTATCTCCTTGATGGTTGAGTGATGTGAGAGGGTCCAGCCCACATGGGTGGTGCCACTCCTGGGTAGGTGGTTCTGTATTATATAAGAAAGCAGGTTGAGCATGGGTCAGGGGGCCAAGCCAGCAAGCAGCGTTCCTCTGTGGTCTGTGCTTTAGTGTCTGCCTCCAAGTTCCCGCCCTGAGTTCTTACTGTGGGTTCCCTCAGTGAGAGATGTAAGACAAATAAACCCTTTCTTCCCCAATTTTGTATTAGTTAGGAGAGTTTTGTTGTGGCAAGTGAAAGTAAAGTATTACAACCCACATGCTATGGAAGGTGCGTGCATGCGTGCGCGTGCGCACACACACGCGCGCGCACACACACACACACACACACACACACAAAGACACACCCCTACACAAATAAATAAATGAGTAAGCAAAGGGCAGACTCCAGTTTCTTTGTTTTTCAGAGTCTGTTTTTTTCAGATGTTCTCTAAGTCCAACAGCTACCTTGGTAACATTTATGTCTGTCTCTGAGACCCACTGGCCACCGCAAAGATCTGAAGATCTCCTTAGTACCTCCTCCAGGCAGACTGCTCCAGGCCTGGAGATACACAGAGGGATGAACATTTCCTCTCCCCGCTCTGCTGTCCTTTGCCCCAAAGCCACCAGGAAAGGAAAACAGCCACAGAAATACGGTGAGAGGCCTGGAGACATGAGGCATTTTAAAATCAGGTACGTTTGGGTTGATCATGTCTTCAGCCAGGAATGACCCGTGATGTTTGCTTAAGGTGAGTCACTTGTGCCCCACCCTGCGCCAGCACCAGCAGCTCCTGCCCTTTCCTTCCCCTTGCTCACACTCACAATACAAAATGCTTCTCCTCTAGTTTCCCCTAGTTATGGATTGCTAGGTGACTTAAGCTAGGAATGAACTCAAACAATCCTTGAACTTGACGTTGTATTCTGTTTTCCTTTTCTCTTTTTTTTCTTTGACATAGAAAAAAAAAAAACACGAGAGGTGTAGGCATGTCCTTAAACTGTGCACTGAGTAAGACTCAGCTGTTTCTCTTTGCTGACTCCCTCGAGATCTAAAGGACAGAAGCTGACGTCACTCCTACCCATCTTGTTTGGTAAGCAGACCTTGGTACTGGTGATTTGGTCAGTATGTAGTCTTCGCAGGTGCAAGCTGCTGTGAGCCAGGATGGAGATATCAATGTAAAGCACCAGCACCCTTTTTTTCTGATCTTAGAGTAGCCCCGAAGTGGTTGTTGTGTGTGTACGTGTATATGTTGTATATATGTGTGTATGTATGTGTGACAAAAGATCTTGCCTCAAGCAAGGTGTGACGTATGAAACAACTTCAGAGAGTTGTCCTCTGCTCTTCCACACAGTGGCGCATGAATGCTTGCCAGAACATACCTGTGAGTTCTCTCTCTCAGAACTGATGCAATAAGAGAATGTTTTTAAGCTGAGGGATGACTTCCTGTTTCATGTAAAGATGAACATCTAGTCCAGTGCCTTCCTTCTATTTCTGCTTTTAATTATGATCAATTTTATGTACCCGACTTTTAAAGACATCTGTGTTCTGTTTCTGGTTAAGTCTTAAGTTTACAGACAAACTGTTTCAATGATTGTGCTTCCTAAATGTGCTGACGGTAAGGAGGGCTCACCTCCTGAACAAATCCCAGGACCACTCTTTCACCTACTCTGCTTTCTCTAAGTGATTGAAAAGCACATTCAACATACACTCCCTTTTTAGATATAGTCATAATTAAATCCAAGAAACCTTGCTGGTGGTGGAAGCCCACAGGTGTTGAGTTTGATATTTGTTCTCGCAAAAGCCAACAGCTCTAGCTTGTAAGTAGCTGCCATAGGCAGGGCGAGTCAAGGTGATTATGAAATGTTTGTTCTGTCTGCCGTTCATTTTGTTTGGTGAAAATGAACGCCTGCCAGTAGAGCTGACCCGCTTGGAATACAGATGTAAGCATTTTCTTACAAAACTCAAGCACTACTTTTTTCAGAGAAGACCAAAGGTTAGTTCCCCATTGGGCCAACAAATAAGAAATCATGGCTAAGCAGTTAAGAATAGGTAAACACAAATGGCTTGGGCAAGGGGGAGAGTCTGGTGGGTTGCCAGCGCAAAGTCAGACGTAACAGCTTCATCAAAAGGAACGTGTTAAATGCTCATTAACTAGATTTACAAACGATTCCCAACTGGGAGGTATTGCAAACAACAGAGGACACACACACACACACACACACACACACACACACACACTAATTACATGCATACGTGCACACAGAGCAGAAAATGTAGCATCATTATGCTTGGAAAACAAACCCAAGATTAAATCATCTTAAATACAGACACCCAAAGAGAGCATCTATATAGATTCCTTCTAGACTTAAAATGATAACTCAAGAATAGGTCATCTCAGGGCCAGTGAAATGGCTCCATGAGTAGAAGCTCTTGCTCCCAAGCCTGGTGACCTCAATTATTATCCAAAACCCACAGGGTGGAAATCGAGAACAGACTTCCACAAGTTGTCCTCTATCCTTCATGTGAGCACTGTGGCACATATGTGCAGGAGTGCACACCCCACCCCCCCATCAGACAGACAGGTAGGTAGATACATAAATGTAAAAAATAGAAGAGCAATGTAACAAGTCTGTGTCTCTGATAAAGGCTATTGGGGCTCCACGAAGGAGACTGTGGCTGAGGTGGCAGGGACTGTGGGCATCCCCAAGAGTTCTAGAAAAGATCTGAACCATGCTAGGAGAAAGTGTGGGGCTCCTGACACAGACAGAACTGTAGTGGGAGAAGGCTTAATGTGCCAGGCTGCCAGGCTCAGTATTTGTTACTAAAGTCCTTCATTTTCCAAGACTTCAGGAGTCACTGACCCAGACCACCACCGGATCTCGGTGGTAAAGGTCACACCAGATCTGGATTGTATTGGTATCCCTACATAATTGGGAAGACTCCTTGAGATTTTACTTTGGGTATTGCAAGGGGATCCTGGGGAAATGGAGGGTAACCAGGGTCTTCAGTCTCATCCTGATATCAGTGACCTCGGAGCAAAGCCCCTCATGTCTCACCTCTCAGACACGACCCTCTAGGCCTTGCCTCTAGGCTCTTGAGACATCACATGACAGGGTAGAAAAGCACATGGACAGTAGGCAATGAGTTTGGCAGAGTGTGGCTCTGACTCTGTGGCTCAAGTCTCTGGACTGCACTCAGTTACAGATTCCTGATGAGCTTGTGAATTTGCTGTGGACTCAACTGTGTCCCCTTCTACATTTACAGGTTGATGTCCTAACTCCAAGCCCCTCAGAATGTGAGAGTGTGGAGACAGGATTTTGAAATAAGTACTTGTGTCAAAATGAAGTCATTAAGGTACGCCTTAATCCAACGTGACTGACTCGGTGTCCTCATTGCATGACATTAGGACATAGACATATACAAAGGGAACACTGTGTGAGTACACAGGAGGATGATGAACATCTCCAAGTCAAGGAGCGAGACCACAGAAAGAACTATTCCTGCTGACCCCTTGATCCTGAGCTTCCAGTCTCTAGAATCACGAGAAACAGATCTGTGGCTTAAACCACTCAGACTTTGGTTTTGAGCCCTACCTACTAATACAGGTTTCTTAGGGAAGGGCCCATAAGTCAGACACAAGGAGATCTCCAATCCTTTGATGATGAGAAACATTTTCTGTGGCTGTACCTTATTAGAGAGAGAATATGTTCTTATTTATATTTAGAGACAGAGCCTCTTGTAACCCAGATTGACCTCAAATTTGAAAAATAGCTGGGAATCACCTAGAGCTTCTGATCCTTGAACCTTTACCTCCTGAATGTTACGATTACAGGTGTGCGTTATTATGTGGTGCTGAGGATGGGACCCAAGGCTTCACCTATGCTATACAAGCATTCTATTAACTGAGTCACATCTCCACTCAGTATTGTAGAGACGTTCCTTATCTAAGGAAGTTAATAAGCCTTGACTATACCTAGATTGTTGCTAGAGTTCCTTTCAAAGCCAAATTTCAACCCTAACAAACAAGATAGATTCAATCTCTAACCCATAGTGACAACATGAAGATTCTGGTAATTCAGGAGGAATCTGGGACACCTGCTCATCATGGGTCACCAAACCTATAATCTAGACAGATGACCACCTTCCTCATGTGCTTGTTTATACTGTAAATTGGTAGAGCTTCTTTGATCATGTGGTTATAACACAGAACAAATGAGGTCAGGGCTGCAAACTGGACACATTTAAACTATTTCATGTTTACTTGAATGTAAAGAAGGGGGATTAGGAAGACGGTTCAGCAGATACAACAGAGGTTTGAGGACTGGAGTTTGGATCCCCAATGCCCACATATACAGTGTTGTGGGTATAATCCTAGCCTCAGGAAGTGGAGGTAGGAGAGCAGGCTGGATAGTTAAGACTTGTCAAAATCAGTGAGCAGTGGGCTCAAGTGAAAGACCCTCTCTCTCCCTTACAGAGGAGAGTGATCCAGAAAAACACCAAGGTCAACCTCTGGCCTCTATAAGAAAGCAAGCACACACACAGACACCACACATCAATGGGCATACGCACACATGGGACAACACATACACACATATATACACACACACATTTAAAAATAAACCTAGGAACAAAAGCTACTGAAATCACCAATGAAACCCTTTTCAGGCCTCTCACATATGCTCACATTGAAATTCAAAGAAAACTATGGAGCAGAGAAAAGGGAACAGCCTCTCAATGCTTTTGGGAAAACAGCAAGTGTGGCATCAACTTGCCTCTAGCAAAACCTGGTAGAGTTCTCTTGGTACACTGGAGAGAATGCCTTCCTTTGGGCCCCCATTGCCCAGAGGCTATGCACCAATTGGTGCTGGGTGTGGGTCTCACTTAGCCCAAAGCCACGACGGGTAGATAGCATCACCCACATCATCACTTTCCATGTCAATGGACAGGACTTTGGAGAATGGCCAAACAACCTCTCTAGTTTCTAAGGCTGCAGGAAGAGTGTTGGATTCCAGTGCAGGCGGCTTCACTTCAGACCTGAGTATCCCCATTGTCATGGCTCAACAGATGTGTCTGTCTCCCTTTCTCTTCTTCCCCCTTTGCTTTTACAAAGCTGAGGCTGGAACCCAGGACTTTGCACATGCTAGGCGAGT
The DNA here is from genome assembly GCA_035773235.1 of Eospalax fontanierii. Taxonomy (NCBI): domain Eukaryota; kingdom Metazoa; phylum Chordata; class Mammalia; order Rodentia; family Spalacidae; genus Eospalax; species Eospalax fontanierii. The sequence continues at coordinate 16,536,237 of CM069545.1, forward strand.
GATCCCCTAGTGAGCCACTCCTCCAATAAGCCACTCCTTCCCCAACACCTTATTGCCTACCAGAAAGACTACATATCCAAGTCTCATTCCTTAAAAAAAAAAAAAAAAAAAATCCCTGAGAATACAAATTTAGAATACAGCTTTCTGTGGAGTTGAGGGAGGTGAGCTGTGATGAGTTCATAGTGGCTTTTGCTGTACAGATCATGCGTTTTCTTTGTTGTATGCTGGTCATGAACTTGCTGGTTTATTCATTTTATTTAAACAGTATTAAATATTAAACAAACTTTTCAACAACCCATCTAAAGAAGACTTACTTAGCTTTAGAAGTGTTCCTATCACTTGACCAAGTTGCTCTATTTTGGGGGCTCTACTAGGAGAAAATTGCCTGGAATGAGGACAGATATATGCACCAAAAGTTATTAGCAATTATTTCTAATTTGAAAAGTTGAAATAACTTTAAGAGGTCCAACAAAGAGGAAGAATTGCAAAAATTATGTTACTTGTATCCCATAGACAAAAATTTACTTACAAGGAATTTTTAGTAGTAGAAGGAGATGCATTTGATAAAATTTTAAGTAGAAAATCAGAATATTAAATTATGCATAAAATAAGGCTTCAAAGCTCTGGGAAAGGCTGTGAACAAAGGACAAAAAGAAAACACAGGAAATAGAGAATATCCTTGGTTTTTTTAAAATTACAACTTTTTTCTTGTTTCCAAGCAAGGCTGAGGATCAAAGCTAGGGCTTCACACATGCTAGACAAGTACTCCTGAACTATATGCCCAGTCAATGAAAGTTTTCATTTTTATACAAGTGAGCATGTAAGACTTATAAAATAGAAAGATGACTAAAAATCATCTGCCGGGGCTGGAAAGATGGCTCAGCAATTAAGAGCACTGGCTGCTCTTTCAGAAGAACAGATTTCAATTCCCAGCACCCATATGGCGCTAGCAACTGTTCATAACTCCAGCTTCAGGGGCTCCAAGGCCCTCTTCTGACCTCTGCAGGCATTGCACCACACAGGTGCGCCTCCCTGCATCAGGTAAGACATTCATACACATAAAATAAAAATAATAAAATATTACAAAAATAAAACAAACCATCTGCCTATTAGCTCTTATCAAAACCTTGCTGGTATGTTCGTATATCAGTGATTGGGGTGACTTCAAGCTCTTGGCCTGAAGTAGCTGTTCTTTGCTGCTAACAGACACTGTGGCTAAGTCTCAGAGTCATAGATGGTTGTTTGGGGATTTCTGGACTCTTCTGGCGAAACTAGAGTGTTTCCCATATCTCCCCAACAACTACAAGATGACTACAGATGGGGAAAGTGCTTCACTGGCTCGGTGTGAGGGCTGGGTGACACAGGTGCTCTAAGTGGGCAGCACACGTGCTCTTCCATGGCCACGTGACATGATGTGATGCGCAGGGGTTTCTTTCGTGACTGTATATGTGTGTGGGTTCCTGTTCATACAGGCACACACACACACTGCCACCCTGCCTGCATCTCACCAAACCAGAGCGCCACGAAAGGAAGGCATGTGGCAGGAGTTGGTGGCAGCTGTCTCAGAACCCAGGTGGCTTCGGGATGGCAGTCACAGTTGCTGAGGGAGTTGGAGGAGCTGACTTCCAGACACTTATTCAGTTCATTTATCACTCAAAAGGAAAGCATTTGACTAATTTAAGGATCCACTGATGTCTCAAGAAAAAAGAGAGCAGCATAGGATGAACCTGTGGGAGCCATGTAGTGTGGGAAGTCTTCAGTCATCCTTGGGATACAGGTGTTTGTGTTTTCCTCACCTTTAGTCTTCTGTAGCAGAGAAATGAGGCTTAGAACCCAGGGCTACAGCAGGGACTAGTGAGTTTCTAGTCAAAGGACCAGGCTTGCTCTGGAGACGGGAGAGGGGACACCAGGTCGGGCTTACCTCAGTTTTAATCCACTATGTACATATACACTTCTATCATTATAAGATTAATAAGCTATTTTAAAATCAAGTCAAATGACCCTCAAGGCAACATTCTCCTCTTCTCTCCGCACATTACACACGGTCTATCCACCTTTCCCCATACAACCATTGTTAACTCATTCAGTTACTTTGTTTGATTTTTTAAGGACATTTTCTTCCTCTCTTTTACTGAATTTTTGTAATTTTCATACAATATAATTTGATAGTATTTAGATCCCCTTGTCTATTCACACCTTGTGTTATTGCCTATTGTCTATAGAGTCTAATTAGTGTCTCTGTCCTTCAGTGTAGATTCATCCACTGAAGTCCCGTTAACCTAATAGAGAGTCCTGTGCTTGAAAGATGCTTTTGCTGTTTCTTTGTCTCCCTGTCATGGACACATAGGTATAATCTACTGATCTTACAAGCAATTGATTTTTATTTTTGACTCTAGAATCAGGCAAGAGTTCATTCTAGAAAACAGAATCAAAGAGTCCCATTTATAGATTTCCTAAAATATATTTATTTCTTTTCAGTGCTGGGATTAGAACCCAGGCCTCACATATACTCAGCAAGCACTCTACCCCTGACGATCCCCAGACCTCTTTTGACTTTTTGAGACAAGGTTTTACTCAGTTTCCCAGGCTGGCCTTGAATTTTTGCTGTAACCCATGCAGGCCTTGAACTTGTGATCCTTTTGCCACAGTCTCTCAAATTGCTAGGATTAACAGACTTGTACCACTGGGCCCAGCTTACAAAATGGTATTTATTTTCCATTTTTCCCTCCGTCCTTCCGTCCTGTCCTCTCACTGTACTGCCTGTGTTAGTTCCTGTCCTCTGAGAAGCAGCAGAACTGAAAATGCACACTATCTGTCTGGAGAGATGGCTGCGAAGAAGACAGGGCTCCGGACTGTGAAGGTCTGACGGGGAAAGGCTGGGATGGAGCCCAAGACTGCAGTGCACTTCTGAGGAGTTCAGTGCCAGGCTCAAGGGCGACCCACAACAGAGAGCCAAGCAGGAAGTGCTGCTCCATGTGACTAGCTGCAGGTCCCTGCTGCTCAGATGGTGAAGCTCTCTGTGAGGACAGCAGGGGACCCAGCGAGACAGGCTCCTCCAGCGGGTCAGCCTTTGAAGGAAGGTGGCAGTGGTTCTGATTTATGCTTCTCCTGTCCAATGCTTTATTGTGCTGCCTTTTCTTTGCTCATTCATAACTTTTTCTTTCTTGGAGCTTTCTTCTTTTAGAATTTTATTTATTGTTATTTGTGTGTGTGTTGTATATGTAATGTATATTCATGTGTGTATAGGAGCCTGTGCGTGTATATGGTATGTGTGTTCATGTGTGTAGATGCCTGTGTATATGTGTCGAGGTGCATGTGTTCATATGTGCAGGTGGCTCTGCAGGTGTGTGGCATATATGCACATGTGTTCATGTGTGTAGGTGCCCATGCATATGTGTATGTGTGGTACATATGTTCATATGTTTATCCATGTGTTTAGGTGCCCATGTAGGTACGTGGCATGTATGTATGTGTCCTTGTGTGTTTGCATATGTTCATGTGTGTAGAGACAGTACCTGTGCGTTTATGTGTGGTGTGTGTATGCATTCATGTGTGTTCATCTGTGTGGAGGCCAGGTGTCAATGAGAGATGTCTTCTTCAGTTGCTGCCCACTTTATTTACTTATCTTGGCATCTCTACCTTTCTTTGAGACAGGGTCTCTTACTGAGCCCAGACTTTGCTGATTTGACTAGACTGGCTGGCTGCTGGGCCCAGGGGCCTCCTGTCTCTTCTTCCTTAGTGCTGGGATTGCATCCATGCCTTGCCTGGCTGGGGATCCAGAGAGGAGGGTCTTCATTGCTTGCAAGGCCAGCACTTTACCAAGGAGCATCTCCCTCAGCCTGGGGGCTTTCTTTTCCAATCTGTTTGCTGCAGTGTTAGAGATAGAATAGAGTCTCCAATAAGCTGGATACCTACCCCTGAGCTGCCTCTACCTACCTCTGGCTCTCTCCCCTGATCGTTTGGGGATGGGCTTCCAGGAGCTTGCTGAAGGGACTTAATAGGCCTGGGTCAGAAATCATTCCCTCTCACAGTCCTGAGGCTGAGTCTTCCTGTTATAGGCCCTGAGGGAAAGTCCTGCTATTCTGATTCCTGGTACTTTGGATCATAATTTTCTTTTTTCTTTCTGGCAGGTTTTATGATCTTACCCCATTTCTGAAATTGCACAGCAATGTGCCTTATTCTCTGTGAGAGCTGCTGGCCAGTTCTTTTGAATCAAGAACCCATGTCTTCTGTTTCTGTTTGTTTTACTGACTTCCTCCTACCCTGACCTTGATAGCTTATTATTTGAGTATCAGACCTGTTGGAGTGGTTATTTGATCTTTTAGACTCCCTGTCTTTGTTTTGTGGAGATTCTTGCCCAATGGGCCTCACTGTAGATTGATCAGGTAGAGGGCTCAGGGCTTGTTGGGAATCTCAAAGGTTTGTCTCTATATGCAGACTTTGACTGTTGTAATTTTTTTTAATTCATTTATCTTTTTTTTATTTGTATGAGTGTTATGCCTGCATGTATGTACATGCACCTGTGTCGTACAGTACCTGCAGAGGACAAAAGAGGGATATTGGCTACCCTGGAACTGGAGTTATGGATGGTTGTTAGCCACCCTTTGAGTGCTAGGATTCAAATTCTGGTCTTCTGAAAGAATAGCTAATACTCTTAACTGTTAACCATCTCTCCAGCCCCATGGTCCCTTGTAATTTTAAGAGGAAGTCTTCCATCTCCAGGTGACTGCTGGGCAGAGTGGGGAGGGGCTGTGTGAAAACTTGGCTTACAGCTTGTTTCCTCCTTGGCTGCCTGAGGACTGGCTGCCATCAAGACAAGGTAACTGGCCAGACCAGGAAGTTGATTACTAACTGACTTCCTCAAAGGAAACAAAAGGCTAATGCAACACTACCTAAAACAGAAATTCAGGAAAAACTAGCAAAAGGGACAAGATTACACTGGATGCCACCTTGTATTTAGATTCAGGACTTATGCTGGTAGTGGTAAGATGCTGACTGGCTTTGGATAATGTATGATTTCTTGGATTATGTAACAGGAGGTAAGCCTAAACAAAGAAAAAGACCTGGTGATAAGAGAGAAAGGAATGCCAAGAACAGAGTGGAGAAAGCCAGGGCATGACCAAGGCCGATGCTGGTGCTGGCAAAGCCCAGAAGAGGGGAGATTCTGCAGTGACTTTATCTGCTGAAATTGTGTAGATTCTTTTTATTAAAAACTAAAAAATCCCTCCCAAAATGAAAAATTAAACAGAAATAACAACAAAAAAATCTTGCCTAACTTCATTTTGGGAACTGAATTTGGATGGAGCCTCACCTGATTCCTTGGCTTGTCCTGGGTCCGAAGTGCTTCTGGTTGCAGCTCCTCAGGCTTTCTGCTGTAAGGGGCAGTTGGCTTAGCCACTTGGCTGCCCAGATCGGCCTATGATGGGCTTGGAGGACACCAGAGGTTCTAAATCCTCTCACCACAGACTTTCAAAGGAGCGTCCCATCTTCCACCCTCCATCCCCTGGCCTTACTTGGGGATGGGAGGAGGGCACCCCTACCTTGCCTCCTTTCCCAGAGCCTTTCGAGGTTGAGCTTTTCTTTGGGGTGCTATTCACATACCCCGCCCATGTAATTAGTTGTCTGTTTTCCCCATTTTCCTATCAGTTGCTGCAGTATCCCTGAATCCATGTTTATCTTCCTAACTGTTGTTGCATTTTTCATTCTGTGATGCTTTCCTCTCCTTTCAGGACAGAGTGGAGAAAAGCAGCATGTCTAAGATTCCATGGTTAATAAGAAGTCATGTTTTTCCTGTGATGTATGCTAGCAACAAACCCCAGGTCAATATACTACCCCAAAGATGAAAATATGACTCTTGTAGAATATACTCAGGGGAAGCAACTGCCTCCTAACTCTTTTCTTTATCTCTGGATGTCTTCCTTCTTTGATGTTCTCTTGATCTATTTCTTTAAGGTAACAAAAGGTTATCATTCAAACAACCCAAATAAATGAATTAACTGAACAACTACTATGTGTCAGGTGCTATACTAGGCATTTTTAAGTCAGAATGTCTCATTTCAGTTTCACAGAATCTTTGCTCTGGACAGGACTCTGGCTTTCAAACTCTTCCCAGGACATTCTAAGATGAACAGCTTAGCAAGGTGTAAATCCTGAATTCAAATGGACTCATCTCACTTATAAGTTGATTGCTCCTCCAAAGGTACTTTGATGACCACTCTGAGGAAGGGCCTAGTGCTAAGTGCTTGCAAAATGTGCATGCCAAGTGTTTTGTGGGAGAATGTAAGGTCCATAAGGGTACAGACGACCTTGTCTGACTTGGTCACCACCATTTCCCAGGCAGAAGAACAATACTTGCCTCACTGAAAGTAGACATCAATTCACTATGCTAGAATGGGTAGGGGCGGGAGAGACGGCTTGCTGCTCTTGGTTCAGTTCTCAATACCCACATGGCAGCTCAGAAACATCTGTAATTCTAGTTCCAGGGGATCTGATGCCCTCTTCTGACCTCCGCAGGCACCAGGCATGCACATGGTATACATACATACATACATAGGTAACATTCATGCATGTAAAAATAAAAATAACCTAACCTTAAGAGAATGAATGAATGGATGGACACAATCTCACCGGATGCTCAGAGCGATTCAGTCATAAACTCTACTGCTATGCTTTGGTAAGAGATTAGGAAATAAGTTCCAGGAACCTCGGGCGTTTGGTACCCAGGAGACCACTCTTTCTAGGAGGAGCTATCTACATGCAGTCTGTGGACTTCCCATAGTAATATCCCAGCCCAGCCCATGTTATGTTTCAGGACAACAGGACTCAATGATATATGTGAGCTGGTTCAAGTTAGCCCGGAGTCATTCAGCATTTATGCAACAAAATATTATTGAGTGTCCACTACATTTTGGACATTGGATTGGAGAGTTTTACATTCATTAACTCTCCTCCTCTTCCCCCCACAGGTAGTCAGCTGATCTAAAACTAGTTTCTTAAATGTCCATTTGCTCAGTGAAACGGTTACTTAAAATTCAAGATCTGTTTGAGAAGCTAGGTTTTGTTTTACTGACCTATATTTTCTTGAATTTGGGGGCAGTTCAATGAAAAAAGAAATCCTGGTTCTTGTTAAGGCACAATTAACTAAATTTGGTATTTGTTGAACATGCCAAATTTATTTTTTAAAGGATGGGATTGTTTGGAATACTCAAAAGTGCCTTTTTCTATTTGACCTACTTTTGGACAGTTAAGCTTTTTAGTGAGATTTTGGAAAGCCTTTTTATTCAGAATTTAAATTAAGTTAAAAATTAATTTAATATTTATTTCTAGGACACCTGAACAGATGTACAGTACTCCAAAGGGCATTAGTTTCACATCAATAGGCTTTTAGGTAAGTTGTTTTCCAGTGAAGCTAGACGAGATTAAAAAAATGAGGACAAAGACTTGAATATAAATCCACTAACTAGGCCTCTCTCCTCACATCTTTCTCCTCATTGGCATCCAAGGAGGACACTGGAGCTCCTCTTGTCCTCTGATTCTTTTGATGGACCCAAGATGCAATAACCATTCCTTTAACTCAGAATTAAGATTCTGTCATGGGGTGGATATTACAGAGGCAGACAGAACTCCCTGGCAATCTTTTACACACTCTAACCTACCTATTCATCCATAAACGATGCCAGAAAGCCTAGTGGGTCACATGAATGACAGTACAGCGATAGTGGAGACGGCCAGAGAATCAGATTCGCTTGAAGCATTTGCATAATGACTTTATTTACTAAAAATGCTTGCAATAATTAACTCAGTGTTGTAGTTTGCTTTCTGTTGCTGTCATGAAACACTGGCCAAAAACAACTAATAGAGGAAAGGATGCATTTGACTTATAACCTACAGGTCACAATCAAACAGTGAGAGGAGTCAGGGCAGGAGCTCAAGGCAGGAACTGAAGCAGAGACTGGGGAAGAATGCTGCTGGCTGCCTTGTTTTCCCTGGCTACGCATACAGCCTATACCTATCTGTACAGGGATGGCACTGCCCACAGTGGGCTGGGTACTCCTACATCCATTAGTCATTAAGAAAATGCCTCCCATTCATGGCCATAGGCCAGTCTGATTGGAGTCATTCCTCAACTGAAGTTCCCTTTCTCTATGTGGCTCTAGTTTGTGTCACGTTGACAAGCAGCAAAGATAGATAGAAGTTTCTCCCTGGCTGACTCGCTCTTGCATCTGAACTTGCTGTTTGTTGACTGTGTTAACTATTTGATAAAGCTCTTATATTTTTATACAATCAATGAGATCAAGTAGTCAAAAGCAATTTGGGAGATGTTGGAGCTTAGATTAAGCATAAGAAAAATGAAATGATTTTAAAACATGAACCTATCAAACCTAATCTAGAAAAGATAACCAGCTCTCAAAGAATATTTTGTTGCTCTTTTTTTTTTTTTTTAAAGCTAAATAAAAAGTCAATTTTTGTAGCTTAGTGATAGAGTGCTTGCCTCGCATGGAAGAGTCTGAGTTCAAGTTCTAGCACTACAGAGAACAGTTACTCTTTTGGGTTCATTTGTTTGCTTTGAGACAATGTCTCGCTGTGTAGATCAGGCTGACCTTGAATGCATGATACTCCTGAGTGCTGGGATTATAGGTATGTACCACCACACGCAGGAAAAAGTTGTTAGAATGTTCAGTTGTCTTCATTTTCATGTTGGGAAACAATGGACTATTAACATAATAGCATCTCCAAAGTTTCTGAAAGATCTTGAGACATGTGTGTCTTGAGATGTGGTCTGGGACAAAGCCATTGTCCTTCAGTGTTGGTAGTGTGGCATGGCAGGCTGATTCCACCTGACTCTCTCTTTTGAGCAATTTCTTTCTTACATTTCAAAATCTCCTGAGTCTTTTCCACTTTTCTAAGTTTCGATTTGCTTTATTTTATTTTAACCACCCAAGTGACAGGAGAAGTGACTGATTAAAAAAATGGAGTCAGACTAGAGACATGTTACCTCAAAATGAGGGGAACAAGTAGCCGATGGAGAAAGACAGAGAAGCTTGGGTTCCACCTGGTTGCAAAGTCTCATGTCTGCCGCCTTATTTAGATTCACTGTTTACTAACACTTTGTATGGCTTAAGCACTTGGCGAGATCTTTGGGATGGATTATTTACTAATCCTTGAAGACAGGTATTACTCCCATCTTAAAGATGAAGAAAAGGAAAAAAAATGGAGCCAGAAGTACAAGGCCATACACCTAGAAAGTAGAGAGCTAGAACTAGAACCCATAAGTTCTGTCTCCAATCTCCATTTTCTGCCCCAAATCCATAGTCTTTTCACATGTAAGGTAGATGTAAAATACAGATGGATGATTCTGTGGGTCTCATGCTCATGGATCATTTAAAACCTTTATGCAGAATTTTGTGCAACACAGCCTTCTGTTATTCCCTAAATAAACAACATCAGTATCCTACGCATCCCTCCTCTTATCGTCCGGTCATCTCTACGGGAATCTATTTATCCATTCAGTCACATATTGATCCTTCTGATTATACTTACATGAACTATTTTAGTAATTTATTTTATATCATGCATTATAGTAAGTTCTGAAGAAATCCCATCTTAGGCAGTTCTGATCATAGGAAAGGGACAATATATAAATAATTTCACAGGAGTGTGATAAGAATTAACTAAAATAGGGCTAATAAGATGTTATGGAAATGCAGATGTGAAAAGAGAGGGTTTTCTAACATTTTTGAGAAAGGATTTTTTTTTTAAACAGTCTCCCTATGTAGCCCAGGCTGGCCTTGAACTGGGATTTCCCTGCTTCAGCCTCTTGGATGCTGGAATTAAAAGCCTGTACCAACAAAACTGGTGGAAAGATTTATAATTTATAACCTTTATTACATGTTTAAAATTGGTGGTGGTGGTACATGTGCTATGTGCATGTGTGGAGGTCAGAGGACAACTTGTGGGAGTCAGTTCTTTCCTTTTCCCAAGTAGGTCCCAGGGATCAGGTCATCAGGCCTGGCAGCAGATACTTTTACCTGCTGGGCCATCTTGTTGGTCCTGGGGTTTTTTTAACTGGAGCCCTTAGACTTTTAGAAGATTGGTAAAGGAACCTCATACTATGTATAAAAGTCTCAGAGAGATTTGTGGCTGAAAGAGTGAAGGCATCTTGGGACCATCATGGAGGGGTTTTAAGAATGTTAATGTCTGAATAGAGAAAGAGCTGTTAGGTTAGAAGGAAAAGAAGACTGTCCAGGTCAAAGAAACCGCAAGTGGAAACATATACACAAATAATTTTCTTGGATCCCAGCCTAGGGGGCTATTTGAGGGAACAGGAGGAAGCAAAGTACCTAGGATGGAGAGGTAGGTCCAGGCCAAGGAAGGGATGTTGGGCAAGGCCAAGAAAGTGTTGCAAGGAAATTAACGCCCTCCAAAGCACTATTATAATTCATTATTAAGTCATTGTCTAATACCATTAGATAAATAAAAGTTGTTTCTGTCCTTTTCTAGAAGCTTCTAACGGATCCTATTTTAGGTTAAATTTGTATTCAGAAGTTGAGTTGGGGACCTAAGCTTGTTTCTGGGTGATAATGTGCTCTGAATTGCAAACACGGCTTGCAGAGTTTCTCAAGAACAATGAGTCCGTGACTGGTCATGGTGGCATGGCTAACTTGTGCCATGCTGGCAGATCACCAAATACCTGGTGTTCAAACAGGAGTCTGTGAGCAAAAAGGAGGCAAGGGAAGAGGCCACAGACCCCACTGAAAACCTGCTGGTCTGTTGGTGAGAAAGAGGAAGAAGTGTTTTAGATATGGACTGATCGCATTGAAGAAGCAGTAGTTAGATTCATAATCCAAGTCTCACTGTGGAAGTCTCTGTCATACTTCCTTATCTTTTTCTCACAATTCTGAGGTTGAGGAATTAATCTGGAAGATTAAATAGGTTACTTAAATTAAGACACAGTGCTGAGGATGTAGCGTGATGGTAGAGTGCCTAGCTTGTAGGAATCCCTGGTTCTACCCCGAGCCCTGCATAAACTGACTGCAGGTGGTGGTACCTGCCTGTAATTCCAGCTCTTGGGAGATGGTGGCAGGAGGATCAGAAGTTCAAGGTGATCTTCAACTAGATAGTGAATTTGAGGCCAGCCTGTGCTATAAGAAACCCTGCTTCAAAAAGCAAAATAAACAGAAAACCCACCAAGCAAGCAAACAAAGCAAATTAAGGCACAAGCATTTCTACAAAAGGAAGCTGGTCTGCACCAATGCTATTTCTCTAGATTTTAAAACTCCTTTGCTAGAGGCGTTAGGTAGGTCAGGAATGGAGGTTCCAAGTTTGATAGTTTCACTTCCTCTCTGCATTGATCAATACATCTTTTTTGCATTCTTCAGGACAAAACCCAAATGTGTTTGCTTCCCTCTCTAAAAGAAACCTCTGTCTCACTAGGATTAGGAAGGCATAGTCCCATGACACAGTTTCCAGTCAAATTTTGGCTTCGGAAAAGCCTTCCCTCTTTCAAGAGCCATGGGCAACCAGTCAAGAGCAAGCAGTCTTTTGCCACTGAGGCGAAAATATTACCTGCCAACTGGGCTGCTCTGAGCCCTTTGTTTGTGAGACCAGGGGAAGCACACGGAACAGAATGCGCTTTGTGCTGTTGGAGCACTTTGATGAACACATCTGCACTAAGTTGAAAGGAAAATGGGCCAGCCCACTGTGCCTGTCCACTAGTCCCCTCCCACCTTTCCCTGGGGTTTATGAACACTCTCACGGGGGAGCCTCTCAAGACTCAGTTCAGAATTGTTACTGTGCTCAGACCGTCCCCATGGGATGCAGACACCACTGCTCATTAATTAACCACCACCTCTTATTCTTGACTGTACCTAGGAAAGTGAAAATTAACTCAGGCAGAGGCACATCCCCAGTGATGGGACAGCTAGAGTCCCATCCCCCGACTGTATTTTCATTCAACAAGTTTTCATTGGGCAGTAACCGTAACACATACCATCCTCACCTCCTTAGAGACAATGGTAAGTGAAACAGAGGCTTAGAAGGTACCTGGAAGCCTTTACTCACCAAAACACAGTCTAAAGCCAGAGAAGGAGCCAGAACAGTGCCTAAGGAGTCTCGGTAATCATACATCCAGTTTCTTGGTCTATAGCCCTGGCTTATGACTTCCTATTCTTTTTCAATCATCTTTCAGATATTTGTGTGTGTATAAGTATAATTATAACATATGTATATGTAATTAAAATACTTAATTAAAATTATAAATATGTATTTAATTTTAAAAAGCAGAGAACTTCACCCTCTGCAAAATATTGTTCCCACAGAGAAGACAGGAACCAAGTTGAACAGCAAGCTGAGAACGAAATTTCTCCAGTAAGAATATTAGATGGGTAAATGGTTAATCTGCTGGGTCTGGTCCCCAGAGACTTGTAATACGAAGTACAGAGTTCCATCCTTCGTTCTTAGACTGTGTGGAAGTCTTTTAAAACAATTTTTTAGATAAGCAGAGGGTGGAAAAGCTCTGGTGTTTACCAGTAAAAACTTTTCTTGGCTTACAAAACCTTTTCTTAGAATCTTGGAGGAAAATAAATATCTACATAATTCAATCAATGTATCTTCTACAATAAACAGTAAGTCGCAGAAAATTGAAAACCTGGCAGAGCGATTGTGAGGCAGAGGCTGCCTGTGCTTGGAGGCTTGGTCCATTCCTTAGCAGCACTGAGCGTGCTTGTAAACACTTTCCCACCACAGTCTCTTCCCAAACATTCCTGCCTAACAGGTCAGAAAGACACCAAAAGGGGGAAATAGCTTAGAAGTTGAAAATCAACAGCCTACATACCCCAGAATCTTGGTCCTCCATGAAGGGAGCTGCTTGTGGTCGTGTGGGCCATACGTTCAAATGGTCCCGGACTTCCTCTCTGACTCACAGATCCGAAGCTCTGATGTAAGGCTCTTAATGGGAATCTGTTTTCAATTCAAGGCAGATGTGGGACAATTCTGTAGCCCTAGAGATTATGAACTTTAAAACAAATCGCCTCAGGATGATCAGTCCAGAGGCGGTATCAGTTTCCTGAGGCCTCACTGGGGTGCCTTCCAAATGCTTAATGTATAACACAGTGACAGGAAAAGTTAAGACAGATCTTAAGTTCTCAGACTGTAAAGTGGAGCCTGCAAACACCCCTCAGAAACAAGCTTGCGTGTACATCTCAGAACGCTCATGCAGACCTTCAGATATGTCAGGAACAAACTGGGGATTGCAATGTCCCTCCCTTCTGGGCCCCTGACACGATCTTCATACCATTTGGCTCATTGCATTTAGTTTTTCCACAAACTGAAATTGAATTGTTCTGGATCAGAGTTTTTTTTGGCTCAGGAAAGGAAAGGGGAGGACTAGTCTAAGACGTCCACAGAGAAACATCCAGAAATCCATTTAACACGGTAAGTTTAATGTTCTAGAATTAGCGTTCACAGGGCAAGAGCTATCTATATCTTGGCACAAGCTCTGTTCAGAGATAACTCTGTGGGGATGGACCATCTTTCAGGATTTAAACTCTCTCAAACTCTAGCTGGGATTTAATATTCCCAATTTAAGATCCCCGGAAAGAGGTTATAAAACCTCTATTTTTTGAAGCATGTAAAGGAAAAATTAAAGGAAATTAATACAAGTTTCCTTTTCCTTATTTTTTCTTTTCTCCTTTGTTCTTTTTGAGACAAAGTCTCTGTAACCCCAGCTGGCCTGGAACTCACAGAGATCAGCCTGCCTCTGCCTCCTGATGCTGGAATTAAAAGGCCTGTGCTACCTTTTTAGTAACGGCCTATAATACTTTAAACTGTAACAGTTAATGTGTATGGTATTTTTCCCCACACATATAAGTCTAGGTGTGAGCCATATCAAGGAATAGGCAGAAGATAGCTTCACTAAAAAATATATATTCAGAAAGTACAATCTGGGACAGACAAGATGGTTCAGCACCTGCTGTCAAGTCTGACAACCCGAGTTCAATCCCCTGAATGAATTCATGGTGGACAGAGAAAATCAACTCCTTTGGCCTCTACATGAAAATTGTTTCATGTGCATGTCTGTATTCATACACACAGACATGTATCACATCAGAGGACAGATTTTCCTTGGATTGATAGGATATTAGGAAAACCATTACGAAAGGTGTAGTTCCCAAATTCTGATCCTACTCACAGGTATCAGCAACACTTACTAAGCAGTGAGGCTCAGTTTAATTCAACAGAAAACTCTTTTGCATGGAAGCGGTTGAGGAAGGTCGGATACTGCCAGTTCGGGTGGGTGATTTTGATAGATGATGGGAAGGTGGGGCACGGTGTGGTTTGGGAATGAGCCCTGGCTTGAGTCGGGAGGTCCATATTCTAGTCTTAAGCTTGCTACTAGCTGGTCTTGTAACCTTGACCATGGCACTTCCCTCTTCTCTACCTGGTTCCTTATTTATACAGAGGAAGTGCTGGTCTGTTCATCTTCCCCTAAAAACTGAAAGAGAAACTTTGTCCCTGAGATGTGATGTTTGGGTCTCAGGAGCACAGAAGCTATGCTCATAAAATCAGTGTATACCTGCATACGATGCTGACTGGTCCCGAGTGTTCATCAAGCAAAGAGCTACACCTCCTCTGAGAAGCTCCTTTTCAGAGTCAAGAGCGATACCCACCCACCTTTACAAAAGCAGCTCAGACATACAGGGAAAACTCTGTTGGAAGGGGGTTGCCATTACGATTTTGTTTACACCTAGCTATTGTCATTTCTTGACCCTGATTTGAAAATATAGGAATATTCTTTGAGATAAACCTGTATAATGCTCATGTTATGGGTCAATTTGTGTGCCTTGCCCCCATTTCCAGATTCCTATGACAAAGTCCTAGCCCCTGTACCTCAGAATGTGACCTCATTGGGAGAAGGCTTTTCCAGTGGTAATTAAATTAGAAGGCAAGTCATCAGGATGGGGTCTGGTCCAATGTTGTTGGTGATCTCACAAAAAGGAAAAACTCAGTCACAAAGAGGCATGTACAGAAAGAATGCCATGCAGAAAGAAAGATACCTACAAGCCAAGGAGAGAGGCCTGGAACAGATCACTCCCTCTCTGTTCTCAGAGGGAACCACCCCACCGACACCTTGAACTTGGACTTCCAGCCTCCACAACTAGGACATAACAAACTTGTAAGACACCAGACTGCTACTTTGTCTAGGCAGCTCTAGCCGGTAAATATTACTGGCATCTTCCAGTCCCTAATTTTGCATTGTCCCTGTTTCCTACTCTCACAACACACAAATCAAGAAATTTTAGAATAGGAAATGGTAGGATGGGAGATAAGGGAGCCAAAGATGGGCTGACCATGGGAAAAGGCTTCAGCAAGCTTTCATGTATTCATTTAGATTTTAAATTAAGATTTACACATGTTGATCTTAATGTTCAATCTTTAGCTTTATATGTTTAATTTGTGGTATGCTACAGGATCCAGGAAATTAGAAATGAACCGCTGGTGGGGAGGGGGAAGGAAGATTTTAAGAGAGGGGGGATGGTACAACAAAGGTAGTATGAAAGAGAATAATGGGGAGGGAGGTTTAACAGGGCCGTGAGGGTGAGGGAGTGGAAGGACAGAGGAGGGCTTGGGGAGGGATAACTAACACTGAGGATACTTGAAAAAGCCATATGGAAACCCACTGTTTTATAAGCTTCATATATATATATGTATATATATACATATATATATATATATATATTTCATATCAGGTATTTTATTTGGAGTCACCCTACACACATGAAAAATTCAAGCAGGTACTGACTAGAAAACTTCCTTCCTGTTGGCTAGCTTTCACAATGGTGGAAGGCTGAGGGAGGAAAAGTCAACAGGCTTACCCAGCTGTAAATCCTGTGAACTACAAATAATGACCAGTCTGGTAAGATATGCACATGGCTGCAATAGTGGCACAGATACCATGGTGATAACCAACTAATTTCTGATTAGATTTAAGGCTTGCTCCACAGGAAGAAACACAGACTTGGTACTGCAAATCTGACCAAGAACCCATGGTTGTGGAGCTCATAGGCCCTAGTACTGATGCAGAGTATCAAACTGCTCTCTAAGTTTCTCTCTCCATCTGCAAGTTAGTGCAACTTTCAGATCACATCAGAGGAGCTTCTTTATGCAGAGGGTGGTGGTTAATGCAGAGACTTACAACTGGTCAAAGTGCAGAGAGTGTTAGTCTAGTGCTCAGCCACAGGCATCAGGCCCCCTCCCCAGGCTCAGGGGCCATAACAGAGAAGGGGCAGAAAGATTCTAAGAGCCAAAGGTGGGAGAGGATCAGAGAAGAGCAGCGTCTTCTGGACTTGACAGGACCATGGTACTCCTGTAGCTGTGGTTGCCTGCACAAGACCTGCATAATATTAAGCCAGTCAATATCCTAGCATGGAATGGGAAGGGGTTCAGGAGCTGCTACCCCTAACTGAGGGTCCATGTGCAGTTCAGGGGGAAGGAGAGTCAGTTTTCTTTAAGGATGTGGTTCCTGGTAGATGGACATTCCAGTGGATGGCTTCATAACCAGGAGAATTTGGGAAAGACAAACTGGAATCCATGTGCTATTACAAATGAGAAGAGGACACAAAGTTGTGCTATAGGGAGGTGGGAGGGAGAAGGAGGGAGTCAGAAGGAGGGTGGGGCAGTTGTAATGATGAAACTGAACTGCATGAAATTCTCAAGGAATAAAAATATTTAAAAAATTTTTATTTATTATTTATGTGTGTGTTGGGAGTGGGGAGAGAACTGTGCTTGTAGAGGTCAGAGAATAACTTTCAGGAATCAGGAGTTGGTTTTCTTCTTCCACATGTGTCTCCCAGTGATTGAAATCAAATCCTCAGGCTTGTTGCTTTAGCCATTGCACCATCTGACTGGCCTTATTTAGTTTTATATGACCAAGATACAGATGCATTATGAAAATATAATGAGGAAGCCCATTATTTTATACAATGAGTATATGCCAATAAAACGTAATGAACATCTATCTGTCCTCCAGATATCTCAACAAAGCACAGAAAAAAAAAACCCAAAACAGGAAAGCCTAAGGGAAGCAGGTGAGAGGTAGAGAGATGGCTCAGTACTTAAGAGCCCTGGCTGCTCTTGAAGAGGACCCAGGTTCGGTTCCTAGCACCCACATGGCAGCTGAAAACTGTAACTCCAGTTCTAGGGAATCTGACATCCTTTTCTGGCCACAAAGGGCAATGGATGACACAGGTGTACTTATTTACACATATAAGAATAAGTAAATAAAGAAATAAGTGAACAAATAAAAGCAGGTGAGGGGAGGACCTTGTTCAAGGCCTGGTTTGCACTGGTCCTCAGTGCCAGCTCTGTACTATCAGCATCTCCTCGGAGCACATGACTCCAGGAATCTGTAGCATATCCTCTTATTCACTGCAAAAGCTTTCTCCAAATATAAACCAATGCAGAAACAACATGTTATTTCATCACACAAAGAGATAGGATATTCTTTATTAAACCAAAGGATAGCTGTCAATGTAGCACAGTGGTAGAGCATGTGCCTCAAATGTGGGAGGCCCTGGGTTTGATCCCTCACACTGAAAAAAAGGAAACTTAAGTAACTGGAGACATTGAGGAATGAGAACATTGGATGGACATTAACACAGCTCTTATTACACAGAGCAGGTTGCTATAGTTCCCAAAGATAAAATTCAGACTGCATCCAGCACTCTGATTCCCAAGTGCCTAATCTGGCAAAGTTTAGAAGGGAGTGACTCGTGCAAAGCCAGCAGGATTGAAACACAAATATTCCAAACCTTCAGATTTTAAAAAATCCATATCTAGTAACTTCTTAAAGAGCTCAGAGGAAAAGGGTTTCTAAATATGGACAATGTTTATAACTCGATGCTGGGTCCAAGTAAGGCAGAATTCAATTAGGGGAAGAAGCACAAAGGAGGAAAAGTTTAAGGTTTAATTACATAGGTGAAAGTGGGCCCAGTGAGAATGGGATCCCTTCAGGCAACATTTCAAAGGTTGCATTAGAATGGTCAGGAACCCATAGATCAATGGTTCCAAGAGAACTGAACACTCTATACGTGAGAAGGATTGGAAATGGCTGGTATGGTGCAGAGTCAAGTTCTGCAACTTGGAAATGAGAAGCTGCTTAACTGTTTCCCTTTATATTTGTCACTTGTCTGTGACCTAGAAACTTGTCTGTGCAATTTACATGGAACCTGATCTGGCTTTCCCACGAGAGCTAAAAGTAATGGCAGAAGCTTTCTAGAGTTGAGTGATATATTTTTTTCAGAGGGAAAAGAATAAAAATAAAATTTAGTAACATCTGCTTCCTGTGGAGGTCAATTCCCACTGTACACATGAAATAAAGCTCTGTATATTATTTTATTTCACAATTCAAGCATTTCTTCTCAAATGAAAGAACTCTACTTCCAGTACATTTTCTGGCATTCCAAGTTATTTTACACAGAAAGAATTTCATAATGTTGAAACTCATTGACATCAGTCAAAATTTCCTGAACTCAAAAGTGACTGGTGATGATTCTTCCACAAAGAGAAACAGCTAGCTGTTGTATTATGTCTTGCTCACATAGTTGGTTAACACCCATGGACCTTCCATTTGGGGGATTTGTAAGGTTTCATGTAGTTTGAGATGATTCAAATGTGAAGGCTTTAAACAACAGCTCTTTCAATTCTCCAGTGATGATTCAATACACTGTTTCTCATAACTGGCTGCTGATAAAAACTAGCTAAATGTGCTTTGGAATTTGCTGCCTCCCAGCTCCAGTCCCTTGGAAGGATGATTCAGAATATATGGTGGGACCCACAGTTTTCTCATCATTGGGCATGTTTAAGAGACATTTTATTCTCTGTTTATTAATTTATTAACTTCTTATTTTTGAAGCAGGGTACAATAGCCCCAGTTGGTCTAGAACTTGCTATATGCCATGAGCATGGAGTGCTTATGGGGACCAGATGAGGATGTCTGATCTTCTAGAACTGGAGTTATAGATGACTGTTAGTCGCCAGGCAGGCACTGAGAACCAAACCCTGATCCCTAGAAGAGCAGTAAGTGCTCTTAACCACTGAGCTATCTCTCCAGGCCTTTATTCCCTGTTTCTTAAAACTGGCTAGACATTGGGACTTTAAAAAACAGTACTGAGCTGGGCCCCACCAGCAGCGATCTGGGATAGGGTCTAGGGGGGCCTGTCATTTAGAGGTTTTGACTCTCCCAGGTGATTCTTAGGTAGAGCAGGGTTAAGAAACACTGGCTCACTTGGAACAACAATCAATTAACTGAGCATGTGGGTGAGCAATAGCACATTCCTGTGAAGGATCTGCAAGGAGTCTTATATGAATCCCTGATAACCAGTAGTTAACACCAGGCCATTGCCACCCTTTGCGCTAAGTGATCTACATGCATTATCTTAATTATGTCAGGCTGTGGAGATGGCTTAGTCTGCTTTGCAAGCATGAGAACAAGGGTTCTACTCCCAGAATCTATGTACAGAGCAAACAAAAGAACAAAAACAAAAAGCAGGTGTGTTGTTGATGTGAGCTTGCAACAGAACACTGAGGAGACAGAGACAGAAAGATCCCTCGGGCCTGCTGCTCAACCAGTCTAGCTTACCTGGGGGGTTCCATGCCAGTGAGAAACTCTGTCCCCCAAAATAAGGCAAATAGGGCCTGAAAACAACATAGAGGTTGACCTCAGACCTCCCCGCTACACATGTGTTCATACACACACACACACGCACACACACACACACACACACACACAAACCTTACTTATCTCAAGAAGACATGAAGTAGGTTCTATGCCTCATTTTACAGGAGAGGACAGTCTGAAACAGGCCAAATATCATGGTATGACTTCTGATTTTTCAGTCAGTTAATGTTACAAGTGACAGAGAGGGAAGAATTTGGTAAGTTGTTGAGAATAATCTATTACTGGTGAGTCCAGCTTTCCTGAATTATCTTTACCACTTCTAATGTGGGATTAGCTCTTTCAAGTTTCTAGACTCTTTTCTGGTTAGAACCATGGAGGCCATACCAGAGAAGAAAAAAAAGGTACAAACACTTTAGAAAAAGCAAAGGAACCTAGAAGAGTCGAAGGTAAGAACTTTGTTCTGAAGATGCTGCGGAAGGCAAGGAGGGAGCTTATCTGTGAAAAGGCTGAGCATTGTCACATGGAATAGAGGCAGATGTGCGGAATCCAGATCCAGATGATCAGGATGGCAGGAAAAGCTGGCAACTTCTATAAACCTACAGAACCCCCAGCTAGCATTTGTCATCAGAATCAGAGGTATCAATGGTGTGAGCCCAAAGGTCTGCAAGGTATTGCACCTTCTTTGCCTGTAGTAGACATCCAGTGGTTCCTTTGTTACACTTAACAAGGCTTCAGTGAACATGCCGAGACACCTATTGCATGGGGGAATCCAACCCAAAGTCAGGAAGTGAACTAATCTGAAAATGTGTATACAGCAAAAAGAAGTGAAGTGCCTTGACAGATAATTATTGGATTTTGGGGTCTCTAGATAAATGTGGTATCATTTGCATGGAGGATCAGATTTATAAGAGATGGATACTGTTAGAAAACACTTCAAGGGAGCAAAGAAGTTTCTGTGGCCCTTTAAATGTCTTCTCCAGGAGAGAGAATGAAGAAGAAGACAACTCATTTTGTGGAAGGTGCAGATGCTGGTTGGTGACAGAGAAGACCAGATCAACAGGCTTGTTAGAAGGATGAGCCAAGATGTGTCCCGTGGTATTTTTTAAATCTAGTCAGTTAATAAACAGCAATTGCCTTGGGGAAAACAGAGAGAAAGAAACTTTTAGAAACAGCTATTCAGAAACATGCTATGCAGCACCTGATTTGTTCAACTAGGAAATTATGAACTATTCTTAACTAACCCAGAGACAACTGAACTGGACTGCACTGAGCCCTAGATCTAACACCAGAGGCTTGGGCCTGTTTTTCAAATGCTTTGTGTTAGGTATGGGGTAATGAGCTAGTCACATTCAAGACCAAGATTAATATTCTGAGTGAATCATGCCATGCTGGAATGTTAATTAATAGTCTCATGTCAATTTTTCTAAGGTTTCCTAAATAGTAAACTTTTTACTGCATCAGGATTGAAAGACCAATGTCCATCAAGACAGTGTTTTGGGTTTAGAAGTGCAAAAGACAGAAAGAACGGATCAAAATGCTTGGTAGGGATTTGATGCAATTTTATGATGCTACAGAGAGGAAGAAATATGTAAAAGAATAATCTCTCCAGTCCTCCAATTTCTCACACGTTTGGTATGTGTGGTGATTTGAATGAGAATGTCTCCCATAAACTGCAAGTATTTAGACATTTTGTCCCTAGCTGGTGGCATTGTTTTGGGAGGTCTTAGAAGGTGTGGCTTTGCTGGAAGTGTGTCACTGGCAGTGTTGGCTTAGAGCATTCTTAAGCCTTTCCAGATTTCCACTCACTCTCTGCTTCCTGTGCCTGCTTTAAGATGTGAGTGTTCCTCCGCCTGCTCTGGCCACATCCTGCCACCATGCCTCCCCGCCATCAAGGATTCTGGTTCCTCTGGAACCGTAAGTGCAAACAAACGCTTCCTTTTATCAGTTCCCTTGGTCATGGAGCTGTTTGAACACAGCAACAGAAAGTAACTAATACAGTATGGAATCTGTACTTTCCTGAACAATGGAGGTTATATTCAGACTGAGGAAGAAGATCATTCTTTTGTGAACATTCCAAGGAGAATAATGACTACTAATGGCTAAGCTTATGACACAGCATCTTATGTGCAAAGCTCTAATTTACCCGGCAAATACTCATTGAGCACTTAGCATGTTCTAGACATTGGGCATACAATGATGTCACAGGTCCTCACCCTTGTGTAGTGTACATCTTCAATGTGCATGCAGAATAACAGATTAATAAGCCAATAACTGCCAATAACCATTTGTTTTGTCTTTTTAGATAGGATTTCATGTACAGACTGGCCTCTAAATTTCTGGGTAACTCAGGATGACCTTGAACTTTCAATCCTCATGCCTCTATCTCCTGAGAGCTAGGATCACAGTTGTATGCCACAACTCCTGGTTTTATGTGGTGCATCCAGAATGTCCAGAGCATCTTGCATGTGAGACATGCACTTTATCAGCTGAGCTATATCTAGTAGTCATTAATTTTGACACCAAAAGCTCTCAGGAGGATTAGGGACTGGTGGGAGAGAACATCTACTTTGCGCAGGGCAGGTAGGTGACATTTGAACTCGAAGATGAAAAAGCAAGCTCTTCTGACTATGGAAAGAAAAGCATTCCAGGCAAACAGATTTGTAAATATAGTCATTGAGGTACAGAAAAAAGGTTGGTGCGATAAGAAGCTGAAAAAAGTCTAATATAACTCAAGTATAGAGGGAGGGAGGGGGCGGGAGAAGAGGGCACGGACTCGAGCAGCCAGCCCAGGAGTTATCATGGGCAACAGGAAACAGTGTGGATTTTACCTGAAAACCAAAAAGAAGCCAGTGAAGAATTTTAAACATAGAAGCAGCATGACCCATGCCTTAATGTACTTCCTGTGGTGTGTGAAGAAAGAACCAGAGGATACTGAGGACAATAATAAGCTTTCTCTACCCAAATGACACTTGCTGGAAAAAAAAAAAAACTGAAATGACAAAATCTGCTTGTATTGTTAAAGTAATCTTCTAGGAACCCACTCTTTCTCCTTCCTATATTTTTATGGAACAACAGTTATTCTATATTTAAAATTGGGGCTCAATTATAGACACACAGACCATCAAGTGGAAGCCTGCCAAATAGAGGCCAGGAATTCATTAGACAGCTCGTGTGTTTGTGTGTCCAAGGAAAACTTAACAGCATCCTTTCAAAAGGCTGTCAGAGAATCCAGGTCTCCCTTTCTTTAGAAAGAGGTGCCATGCTGAAAGTAAGCAAAATCCTGGACTGGAGGGAGACTGGAGAGATGGCTCAGCAGCAAGAACAGTTGTTGATTTTGCAGAGCATCTGGGTTCAGTTCCTAGTACCTATATGGCAGCTAACATCTATCCTTAACTCCAGTTCCAGGGGATGTAACCCCCTCTTCTGACCTCTGTGGGCACTGTACATGCATAGTGAAGTAATATGCAGGCAAAATACTTGTACATGTAAAATAGAAATAAAATAAAAAGAAAGTAATCAGGTTGGGGAGATGGCTCAGCAGTTAAGAGCACTGGCTGCTCTTGCTGAGGATCCAGGTTCAATGCCCAGCACCCACATGGTGGCTAACAACCTTCTGTAACTCCAGTTCCAGGGGATGAGGCCCTCTTCTGACCTCTGTGGGCATTGCATGACAGGGGTGCACTTACACACATGCAGGAAATGCACTCACATGCATAAAATAAAAATAAACATTAAAAGAAGAAAGTAAGCACTATCTTTTCATGTGTAATACCTACTTGAAGGTAAATCCTAGGTGGAGCACTAGAATTCCTCAGTTCCTCATTTTTGACAGGTAATGGTAAACAAAACACCAAGGTAACACAGGATGTACTATTGATTTGCCAGACAAGTGTTCCTTCCCATCCTTGAGAAAACTCTGGGCATCCACCAGATACATAGAGTTAAGAAAGTCCACTTTCTCGGGCCAGTCAGAAATGAGTCTTCTATCTTCAGGTAGTCTGTTTCCATGGTCTAGACAGACATGGAGGTAGTAAGGACCTTTGTAATCCAAAGGCTGTCATATGTGGATCGAATGGACAACTCAAACACTTTAACGGCTCTGAAAGTTAAACTCTCCTCATCCCACAATAGTTTCGTTTTCAGGTTTTCATTCACTGCAAAATGTGTTTCTATGACCGAGACATAAACTCCAGAACTAGGGGCTTATGAGGCAATTCGGACAGATGCTTTACTGTCGTTGTGCTGTCGGGTGCTGATGAGAGATGTTAATTTCCTCTCCCTCAGAATGATTGCCTTGGGCTGACGGTCTGAGCCATGGACAGGTGTTCTTGGCCAACACTGTAATGTAGGTTATTACGGTATCAATGAGGCACAGATGTGCTTTCTGTCTGAACTCAGGGCGGTGTGCTTGCCAAGTGCATACCTTGTTCCGAGGACCCAGGTCTGCTGGTATCCAAATGCTGTTCTAGCTCAGTGAACCCAAGCACTGCCTTCTGCTCCCCAGGACTGGAGTTACAAGCATGCTTAAGAATTCAAAGAGGGACTGGGGACATAGCTCAGCTGGTAGAGTGCTTGCCTAGCATGCATGAAACTCTGGGTTTGAGGCCCCCCTTCCCACATGCTGTAAACTGGATGAAGTGACATGTGCCTATAAGCCCAGCACTTGGGCTACAGAAAAAAACAATTGCAAGGATGTTGGATTCCCAAAAGTGAGGCCACAGCTTTCTTAAAAACATGAAACTCACCCTGCCACCTGTTTTGCTGTGAAGGTGGCAGTTCCTGATGACCTTAAGGTTTTTCTGTAGCCAGGTACCCTGGAAGAGTCAAGGTCTGTCCTTCCAACCAGTCTGTCTCCAATGTGCCCTCAGTGATTTCTATCTACATCTAAATTGTCCCTCAAGTCTCATTTCCTTTACCTCTCACTCAGGGGTCTGGTCCCCACAGCACAGCATGATGTCAGATGTCTCCCTGAATTCACCACACCGCCATCTTCTTTATCGTCAGCTCAAACAATCCTGTTCAGTGAGCTTTCTGTTGTCCAACTTGGTCCCTGAGCTCTACTTGACTTGAAGCTCTATTTTTCCTCAAGATGACAGCTACAGGCACTGGAGTTGGCCTTGTGGCCCGTGGCCTTCCCTGGCACTGCCACGCAGTTGTGGAGCCTGGTGTTAAGAGGTACCCTGCCCTGGAGTTGGCCTTGTGGCCCGTGGCCTTCCCTGGCACTGCCACGCAGTTGTGGAGCCTGGTGTTAAGAGGTACCCTGCCCTGGAGTTGGCCTTGTGGCCCGTGGCCTTCCCTGGCACTGCCACGCAGTTGTGGAGCCTGGTGTTAAGAGGTACCCTGCCCTGGAGTTGGCCTTGTGGCCCGTGGCCTTCCCTGGCACTGCCACACAGTTGTGGAGCCTGGTGTTAAGAGGTATCCTGGCCTGAAGCTGCACAGTGGCCACAGCTAATACAGCACTTTCTTGTCCTGTGGCCTGTCAGGGTGAGATGGTGGCTCGGGAGGAAGATGGGCTTCTCCTTCTTAGGAGAAGTGTGAGGACTTCTTAGTGTGAGTGATTTAGAATCGATCCTGACTTGGACAGTGACATTGCCATGTGACCCAAGAAAATCTCTCTCTTCTATTTAGCTAAGTGGTGAGAAAGGAGGTCAGCTCTGTGGCCACAATGCAGCCTCTGTATTGTCATTTTAGTCCTAAGCAGAGGTGAACAAAGACACTGAGAACTGTGTGTGTGTGTGTGTGTGTGTGTGTGTGTGTGTGTGTGTGAGAGAGAGAGAGAGAGAAAGAGAGAGAGAGAGAGAGAGGGAGAGATCTTTGAGAAATAAGCAAGCAAGATTTTAGTGAGTACTTGAGTACATCGAACTTAGGGAAAACGGAACATAGGTAAGTCAGGACACAGTGCTACCCAGTCGTATTGTGTCGTTGCGCGCTGTATTCCTTCCTCCGGCTAACCGAAGGTGACACGAAGATTTTGAAGAGAAATAGATGTTTTCTTCTATTTCCTTCTCCTTCCTGTCCCCACTGGGCCTGATTTCAGTTTACTTTCTCCTTTCTCTGATTCCCATTCTTTTCCTGCCTCTCATCTGACTGATGGTGTCAGCTGCAGCATGAAGAAGGGTCACTAACCCTGTTGTCTGCCTACAGTCCCCCAGAGGGACGTGGCGGTCACTGGGGAGCAGGGCTTGTCATTTCTGAAGTCTGCCAGTGAGGCCTGAAGCTCTGGGCCAGCAGCTCCAGGCCCCCACGGCACTGTGGCTGTTCTACATGGCTGGGCTCCCTCTGAAGTAAATCTGTTGACAAGCGATTTGATTCTGCCACCTGTATCTAGACATCCTTTGCCCCAGCTATAGAACGCATCCAGACCCCTCCACTCCCTGTCTGACCCGAAGCCTGGTTTTCCTTCATGCTGGCAGCTGCGGGTGCTGCAGCTTTCCTCGTGGCCCTGCCCTGGAGCTGCCACCATCACCATCACGGGCTCCTGGGTGTGGAGGTGCCCTCACTTCTGGTGCTGCTTCTGTACATCAAACATAGTCCTAAAGGTGCTTGAAAGTTTCCGATCACCCATCGTCCATCCTTTCTCCTGAGCATATGAGGATGTTTTATAAGTGTGTGGAGCATAAGCACGAAAGCACATTTCCAATAAGTGATAATGGAAAGTAGATGCTAAACTGACATGCTTTTGACTGATGAAAGAGAGCAAGAGTAAGAGCTAGAACGAGAGCGAGAGAGAAAGCACAAGAGAGTAGAATGAGAGAGACCTTCCGGTGAAGATTTGCTTTAGAATGAAATACAGATATGGTAGGATTGACTTTAAAAAAAAAAAAATAGGTCTAATGTAGCCCAGGGTGGCCAAATTTTCTATGTAGCTGAGGATAGCCTAGAACGTCACGTCCTTCTGCCTCTACCTCCAGGTGTTGGGAGTGCAGATGTATGTTAGTACTGGTATATGCCAGCACTCCTGACTTAGGTTGACTGTCATTTAGTGATTTCGGAAAGATTTTCTTTTATCAAATACCAAGTAGAGCTCTTCCTGATAACCCCAATGACAGAAAATTTGGGCAAAATATTAGCCTTTAAAACCCCTTTTTAGAGTCTTTGGAAAGCAGATTTAAAACAAGGTGTAGAAGAAATCATTTACACATTTATCGATACGTATATGCTGTCAGAAGGGGTTTTCTGAAAGGCAGTATATCATTGAAGCGATGTTTGATACTAATTCCTATTTAGAGAATGCTTATTTGCAGCTAATCTTTCATAGTAGAACAATTAAGCTTCCGATTTCATGAAAGTTGAAAGGAGCCTGATGATGAGCAATGCCCTCTGTGCTCTGTTCTTTCAGTGTTTTCAAATATTGGGTTTCTTGCATATTGCACTTAAAGTTGGACTAAAGAAAAATGGTGGGTTTAACTGGCAGAAATAAAAACAGGGGAAAATAACTTAAAAAGTCAAGTTTTGGCTGGATGCTGTGGCTCAAACTTGTAATCCCAGCATGGGCCAAAGACCCATTTCTGAGTACTTTAACAAGGTGGCTAGCAGTTGCATGTGTTTGGTGAGGATGATAAGGGTATGCGAAACATTGTGCCTTGACTTAGAAAAATTTCCAGGGAGGTATGTGGACCTCCATATTTTGTGCCTCTGAAGTTTATGGGAGTTTAAGGACAGCTTACAGCATGGGCCTGGGCAAACTCGTTCCTCTGGGTGATTTTAGCCATAGTCCTGGGTGATTAACTTCAGTTCTGTCTTAACTTTTCTAAGGATAGTCACTAGCTTGCATGATTCCAAGTTCTTCTGGAGCAGGAGTTTCCCTATATTGGCCATGAATATGTCCTTTGCCTGCATTCCCTGACTCCTATAGACAATGGTTTTTGGGTGCTGTCCAGTCATATCAAGCAGGGCTAAGGTAAGAGGTATGAATATTTAGTAGGAAAAAACGCCAGGCTGTTTGTGCTGGGCCGTGATAACTGTGAAATGAGCAAACATTTAATTTGAAGTTGTGGTCAATTTGAAGGCTGCCAAATCTCTTCTAACAACTTTTAGGACATGTGATCCATGCATTTTGAAACACCCTGAGCCAAGCTTGTCATTTAGAAACATCAGAGTGTTCCATTATGATAAGTATTTGACTCACCTTGCGTTCTCCTGTTGAGTAGAACTCTCTGAAACATGGATAAAAGCTTTTTGAGTTTGGTTGATTACAGACTAAGTTTATGGTCAAATGGAGGAAACCTCTCCATTCTTTCTGTATGCCTACTTATGTGGTCACCTTCTCAATGCAAGGCGCTGCTTGGTCAGTAAGTTTGGCTGACTGAATAGGTCGGGCTCATAGCAATGAAGCCTGATTTGAAGAAGCTGTGTGGTTCTGGACTCAGGAAGAGACTACCTAAACACTGAAGCCAAGAAAAGCAGATTAGAAAGGTAGAAAAGTAACAGCTCCTGTTTTCCAGAATCCTCAAATCGAGATCAAAGAGTAAGCTGACAAGACAAATGTACATAGCATTTGTGCATCATGATGATGGTGTGGCAGTCTCATGCCTTGAAAACCCAGTGCTTCTGACAGAAGAATGGGAAAGGACCACATACTCACCAAAGTCTGGCATTCTCTAAAGGACTGGAAGAGAGGGTCAATAACAGTTAGGAAGACAGTCTAGATCCTGCTGATTTCCAGTATAAAGAGCTCTTGTCCTCAGGCGAGGATGTGTCTAAGATGAATGCTGGCTGTGGGCAGGAGTTTAAGGAGCTCTGGGCAAGCCCTGTGTGGTTCCAGTTCAAACCAAGATTGCAGCCCAGAGGCTCTAAGTGTGCCCGATCTGATATCTGACCTTCTGCCCAGTAAAAGGCATGTATAAAAGATTAAGATCAGAATCAGCTCTTTATTCCTTGCAGGTACTTAAAGACACTGGTTATGGCTCTGAGACAGGATCCTACTGCTGCTCAAAGACCTCACTAAAAATGATCTCTTCAATTTTTTTTTATTGTATATAACTGCTTTAACTGATTCATACCAAACATATAATTCAGTCATTTGACATTCAGTGGTTAGGCTGGGGAGATGTCTCAGTGGATAAAGTACTTCCTGGGAAAACATGGAGATTGAAGATTGGATCCCCAGCACCCATATAAATGCGAGGTAAGAATGGTAGCCCACCTGTAACCCCAGTGTTTAGGGAGCCTGGAGGTAAGACAGGATCCCCAGGGCAAACTGAACAGCTGAATCTATTCAGCAAGAGATTCTGCCTCAGTAAGTAAAGTAGAAAACCACGGAGGATGACACCTGATATCAGCCTCTGGCCTCTACACACATGTGCACTTATGCCTACACACATATAGCCACATGCATGCAAACATGCATACATACATCACACACAAAATCAATTAAATGACTAAATAAAATTCATTGGTTTGTAGCATGTTCACAGAGATGTACAACTATCATCACAGTCAGTCACAGATCACATCACACCAGAAGTCCTGAACTGCTTAGTTTTTATCCTCCCACCCTCCACAACTACTAATTTACTTTTCATCTTTGCAGACTTTCTTATGTGGAACATCTCAGATGAACAGATACTGTACATCGAATCATGTCTCTTCTCCCATTTATATTTTATAACCCTGAACTCAAATGCGACTTTACTTGGAAATAGGGCATTTAAAGGGTTAATTCAATCAAGTGAAGTTCTGGAACTGGGGATGTAACTCACTTGTGTTTGAATAGTATGCACGAAGTCCTGGGTTTGATCTCTAGTACCACATAAAAATGTGGCATAGTGGCACATGTCTGAAACCCGGCACTTGGAAGCTGAGGAATGAGGACCAGGAGTTCAAGGTTGTCTTTGGCTATACGGTAAGTTTGAGGCAAGTCTAGGATACAGGAAATGAGAACTTAAAAAAAAAATTGTGGTTCTGAGTCTGGAGAGATGACTCAGGGGTTAAAAGCACTGGCTGCTCTTGCAGAGGACCTGGGTTCAATTCCCAGAACCCACAGGGTAGCTCAGAACTGTCCTAACTCCAGTTCCAAGGGATTTAATGCCCTCTTCTGACCTCCATAGGTAGGCATTGTACAAGGGTGCACTTACACATATAAAGGCAATACATTTATACATGTAAAATAAAAACAATAAATAAAGTGTTTTTAAAAGATTGACGTCCAAAGGGTGGGACACTAATGCAATTGGACTGGTACCCTTATAAGAAGAGGGAGTGACAGCAGGAGGATGTGCATCCAAAACAAAGGCCACATCTCTAAAGAGAAAGCAGCCAGTGCAAGCCAAGAAGACAGGCGCCAGGAAATCTCAGACCTGCCAAACCAGCACCTTCATCTTGGACTTCTAGACTTCAGAACTGTGAAATAGATTCATACTGCTTAAGCTACCCAGTCTGTGGTGTTTTGTGACAGCCTGCTATGGACCAACTGTTGGTGTCCCCTCCCATGTTCATTTGTTGAATCGTAACCACCACGGTCATTATATTTTGAGATAGGCTCTTCAACAAATTGATGAAGATTAAAGGAAATCTGATAGGGTTAGTGTCCTTACAAGAAGAAAGAGCAGAGAGGGCAAGGCCTCTCCATAGGAGCCTAGAGAAGATACAGGAAGCAGGTGGCCGCCTACAAGTCAGGAAGAGACAGATGTTTCCGGCATATTCTAGCTTTTTATCACTAAATTATTTAGCATTCTTTAAAGATTCTAAATACAGGTTCCTTATCAGATAGGCATAGGGTTTCCAAGTGGTTTGTCCCACATTATGAGTTTCAGTTTCACTTTTCTGATACTGTCTTTGAAATGCAAAATTTCTAATTATCATGAAATTCAATGAACTAATTAATTTCATTGCTGGACATGACAGTGTCTGCCAATATTCCCAGCGCTTAGCTGAAGCAGAAGTTCATGAGTCTGAGGACAGCTTTAGCTACATAGACCCTGTCTCTAAAAAAACAAAAGAGAACAAAAAAAAATCATTGCTTAATGTCTGTCTTCATCTTTAAGGAATCATTTCAAGTCTAGGGAAACAAAGGTTTACTTAGATACTTTCTTCTAGTTAAACAGTTTTGCTGTGTTTAGATCTTTGATTAATTTTGAGTTCATTACGTCAGTTGTGGAAGGTAGGTATGTCTCTTCTTTCTTCAGCCTGTGGATGTTGCTATTATTTGTTGAAAGACTGCTCTTCCCAGGGGAGTCATCTTAGCGCTCTTTTTTTTTTTAAATAGAACTGAGACTTGAATCCAGGGCTCCATGTGTGCTAAACAAACATTCTACCACTGAGCTCTATCTGCAGCCCTGTCTGGGCACTCTTGATGCTAACAAATCACCCACCAAGGTAAGAGTTAATTTTGGGACTCTTAGTTCTACCTCACTGATCTGTCTGTCTGTCTTCTGCAGGTCAGCACCACATTATCTTGTTAACTGTTGCTGTGTAGCAAACTGAAACTAGGAAGTGTGAGTCCTTTCTAGCTTTGTTTCCTATTATTTTGAGACAAGGTTTCATGCACAGCAGGCTGGCCTTGAACTCATTACATAGCCAAGGATGGCCTTGAATGTTGATTCTCTTGCCTCCACCTCCCCCAAGTGCTAGGATTACAGGTGTAAGACAGCACAACTAGTTTATGTGGTGCTGGAGATCAAACTTAGTGCTTCTTGCCTGCATGCTGGGCAAGCAGCACTCTACTGAGCTACAACCCTAGGCCAGCTTCCTCCTGTTTCTCCTCCTCCTCCTCCTCCTCCTCCTCCTCCTCCTCCTCCTCCTCCTCCTCCTCCTCCTCCTCCTCCTCCTCCTCCTCCTCCTCCTCCTCCTCCTCTTCTTCTTCTTCTTCTTCTTCTTCTTCTTCTTCTTCTTCTTCTTCTTCTTCTTCTTTTCTCCTCCTCCTCCTCCTCCTCCCCCTCCTTCTTCTTCTCTCTCTTCCCTCCCTCCCCACATTGTTCATGTGTGTTTGATGGGGGGGCAGAGTACATTGCCCAGACAGACTCTCTTGTTCTCCTCTGCTCCCTACACCAGGCTAGCTACCCCCAAACTTCTGGGGATTTTCCTGTCTTTGCATCCCATGTGATGGTGGGAGTGCTGGGATTACAGTTACACACTACTGCATCTAACTTCACATGGGTCCTGGGGATCTGAACTTTGATCCTCATGCTTGTGTGATGAATTCTTCACCCATCCACCTGTCTCCCCAGCCCTGGGTTTCTTCTTCCTTCAGGGTTGTTTTGACTATTTTGATTTCTTTAAGCTGCCTGTGGCTTTGGATCCCTAGATTTTCTCTGTTGTCTACTGTCAGTATTCTCCCTGTAGCCTGGGGCATCAGGTGGCCTGTACACATCCTAGGACTACCACATGGACTGCATGGACTGGTTTCCTCACACCTCACTATTAGTATGCCTGTGCATAGATTTCTAGTCTCTAGAACTGGGTGTCATGAACTCAGATTCCTAATGAGTTTCTTTGGAGAAGAAGATAAACCCCATTGTCCCAGTATTCCAAATAGGACTGATGCATTCAATCTGAGAATTTCCTAATTCCCTTTGAGTCCTAAGACCTAATGAGCTTTGATGGCCAGAATGCCAGTAAACCCAGTTATAGCTATTGTTCGAAATTAACCATAGCTTAAAAGGAAGTGATAAACAGTAAAAAAAAAAAAAAAATTGCCACAGTCAGAATTCCCTGTTTTAAGTTATGAGATAATTATCATTTATCTAAGGTTGCACTTGGAGATGCTCTTTCCATTTTTGCATTGTATTTGAGGGCTCTGAGAATTCTATTAGAGAATTTGGGGTGCCTAGTTCCCTTATGGCTGAAGAGGCAAGAGATATTTTGGGAGACGTTAAGCAAAATTATTCTTTGTGCACAGAAACAGGCATGTATTTATCTCGATTAATTTTGAAGTTGGACTTAGACTTAACATGCAATTTTTCCTCTCTAAGAGGCTATGCGCATTTTTAACGCCCCTTCTCATCCTGATAATGATTCCTAAGACTTCCTAGATGTTTGGATTAAATCAGCTTGGTTCCCTCCCACCGGGGTGGAACGTGCCACTCTGTCAATGGAAACCTGGGTTCTGGCAATCATCTGCCCAGATTTTCTTCAGGTTGACCAGCAAGGGGCACTAAAGCATAGCATCTCTCCGTCATTCGCCCCCAGCAATAGCAGAGGAGGTTTCTGCAGGCAAGTAATTGGGCCAGAATCTGGAAACCGTGCACTCTCACAGTCAGATCAAAAAGCTGGCCGTAATCTCTTTGATATTTTTTCTCAAGAGTATTGATATTTTTAAGAGAAGAAAAATTCTGATTGGGTAAAAAGGCAGCAAAAACAGTTCCAAATACAGAACCACTCTTTGCTTACAGGTCATAATTCCCCTGTCTGGTCAATACTATTAGGTAAACCGGCAGGATCCTGTCATTACCTTTCTGTGAATGACTGCATTTTCTTTCCATCCCTGGAACATAATGGCCAAGCTGCACAGAGAGTTCTTAAAAGGATGAACTGCTTGATGCTATGGTGACAAGCAATTATTATAGAAGCCTACTTGTTGGTCTTTTTTCCTCCCCTTTCCTTTAAAATTTGCCTGCCTAGTTATTTCCATCAGCTACTAAAGGTGCTTCTTTTATTGTTTCAAATAAATGATGCAGTCTACACGCTAGATACATGTTATGAATAATTCTTTGTCATAACTAGGCACGACGTCCTCTGGAGGCTGGCGTGAAGTTACTGATGATGTGCAATATCATGTAGTGGGCTTTCCTTTCTCTTTAATTTTATCTTTACACTGAATTGCATCAAGGCATGGAAACATTAAGAATGATAGATTTACCCAGGCATGGATGATGCAGACTTGTAATCTCAGCACTCGGGAGACAGGAGGACTGTAAGTTCAAGGTCAGCCTTGGCTATATAAGGATACATTGTCCAAAAGAGTCAAGATCAAAGGTGAGAATAAGCAAGTGAGTGTGTGTACGAGAGAGAGGAGGGAGGGGGAGAGAGAGAGAGAGAGAGAGAGAGAGAGAGAGAATGATAGAATGAATAATCTATCAAGCTAGAAGCTAACATCAATTATGGTTTCTAATTCTGAATAAAAAAATACTTTTGGAAGCTTTGTCCACCTAATACTACAGAGAAACTTCCTATAAAGCTAATTAATTCAACATTCATATTTAATTACAGGCTAATGTGCAATATTTTGAGAACTATTACTCTGCTCTTTAAAAAATGTGTGTGTGGCATCCATGCATGTCTGCATGTGTATATGTGTGTTTGCATGTGTATGGGGTACACGTGTGTAAGTATACATACACACGTATATGGAGGCTGAAGACTGAAGCTAGGCATCTTCTGCAATCTCTCTCCATCTTATTCAGGGAAGCGGGGTCTCTCATTAAACCCAGAGCTCATCAAATGGCTAGTATGGCCAGTCACCTTGCTCTGAGGATTCCAGTCTCTGCCTTCCAAAGGCTGGAATTATAGGAAGGCTGTTATGCCCACCTGATGTAGTGTGTTCTGAGGACCCAAACTCTGGTCCTCATGCTTGCATGGCAAGTGCTTTATCTACTAAGCCACCTCTCCAGCCCTATTACATTGTTTATTAAAGTCAATTTTAAGATTCAGGTGTCTTGGGACCCCATTTTTGTGGCCTATGGAATGAGACATTAAAATGGATAACATGGTTCTTCAGCTCTCTCATTACAGCCCTCTCCCTCAAATACAACCCTAAGTCGCAAATGGCTGATTACTGAAGAACCCTTAAGAAGTCTCAGTTAAATGATGGATAGCTCAAGTGCAATTTCTAATATTTTTCTCCCTGCTAGCCAAAATTAGAAATTAGAGGAGGCGGAGGAAAGCTTTTTAGAGGTTCAGAACAAGAGAAAGGAAAAATGTGTGGTGCCCCAACTTTTCAGTAACCCCCACAGTGTTCTGTCCTGAAGTGACTTTTATATCTGTGTAAGTCCAGATGTTGGAGACCCACCTCCCATCACCCTGGACCTTTCTCTCTGGTCTTAGAGGTAGAGGCAGAGACCATAACTGACTGGTGGTTAAGGGCATTGGTCCTGGAGTTTGTGGCTCTGTGACTGGGCTACTTCCACTGTACAGTTAAGACGCCCTCACTGAGTTGACAAGGTTGCCAAATATTAGGTACCACTGTGAACATACATATTTGTTCTGAGGATAAAATGAGAGAATGAATGTACAATGCATAGACTGTGACAATAAATAAATAATATTTGGCATTATCTGTTGAGACTCTTCTGTGTACCCACATTAAATTGTGAACCTCTGTGTTCTTTAGTTTTCCTTGTTTTTAAAGAGAGTTTTGTCTCATATGGCTCTTGTGAGGTGTGAATAGTACACTGAATAGAAAGTGCACAGGACAGTGCCTGACACACAGCTTTGTTGAGTGTTTACTCTTCACTGCTCATCTCTCTGTCATAACTTAGAACTAAATGCTATTATCACTGTTTCAGGAATGAGTTACCTGAGGGTTCAGGGAGGTAGGATAACTTGGCCAAGGTCAAACTGGTGGTAAGCTCCATTTCAGCCCCCTATCTGGCTGGCTGCAAAGCCTGTGCTTTTCAACCGTGGTATCTTGGTGCCTCCTGGAAGCATCCAATGCCTGGCTTGAGGTGACACAGAAAGTTTACACATGAGAAGTCTGTGACACAGAAATGCTATAACATAATTTTTGTACTTAGCATTCATTCTGGTAAGCCAGTTCTCTGCTTATAGAATATTTACTGCCAGGCATATATACTCAAACCTGCCATCCACTTCTCTAGGCCTGTCTAGACAAATCAGTAAAAAATAGAAATTTACTTTTGTCGTACATAAGGCTGCATGGGGAGAAAGCCTTTTCCTGACTTGCTTATTTAATCATCTATACACCCAGTCTTCCCTCGTTCATCAAATCTTTACTGAGAGGCAGGCACTGTGTTAGGTAAATTGCTGAGTTTTTATCAACTACACACTATGCTTTATTAGTATGTAGAACATCAAATCCTAATTGTATATCTTATAGAAATTAAATTAAAGACCGAACGCAGCAGAAGGAAATGTCGGCTGGTTTGCTTTGAACATCCCCAGTGGTTGCCAGACTGTCAGGAGAGGATAGTTCTATCAGCACTTCACAGCTTCAACAAGAAGCACGTTTTCTTGCAGGGTCCTGTACCTCTTCCTTTTGGGAACTCATAGCTACACATTATATGTGGGTGCTTTCGTGCCAAATGAGTCTCCTTCTGAGACCCACAGGGAAAGTGACTGCTTTTCTCAACTCTTTTCTTTTCTTTGAAATGGAAAATGTTGCAGATGTTCCATAGCACAACACTGAACTCAACTGAGGATAAATTCATGGGAAACAATAGTCCATATCAAATATAGTAACTGCTTCCTTAAAATTAAAAACCAAATCATGAATAGTTTCCTGCTCCACAAAGAGCCTAAAAATATAGAGGGAGAATCTGAAAATTTGGATTCCTATGGCATGAATGTAGATTTTATATCTCCAAATGGTTGTATGTAATATTTTTTCCTTCAGACAGGGTCTCAGGTATCTCAGGCTGGCCTTGAACTTGCAAGTATCTGTAGTTAACCATGAACTTCTGATCTTTCTGTCTCTGCCTCCCAAGTACTGAAACTGTAGACCTGAGTCACAACTCCTAGTTTTATGTGGTACTAAGGACTGAACCCAAGGCTTAGTACATGCTAGGTTAAAAACTAACAACTACATTCTAGGTACTTTTTGCTACCTTTAACAATAAGTCTCATAAATTTGTACAAGTTTTGAGATCCCACAAAAACAGGTTTTCAGACCCCAAGATGGCTAACTTTCTATATAGTAGATGCTATGAGTTCAGCCAACATGGATAAATGTCAACAGCAAATGGAATGTGAGTAAGGGCTTGGAATGGGCCAGCCTTGGTTATGCCCAAGGTTGGAGTATTTTCCAGTAAAGCTTCGATATACCCACTGTAGGCAAGGGGTGTATCTGTCTTAGCCTGATATCATCAGTTTGACATTTGTTCATTAGACACTAATCTTTTCTATTTTGTGCTCACCAAGAAGTCTTGTTATTGTAACTTAGCTCCTGCTGTGGCTTGGGACTTAAGAGTCAGACCCTTTGGCAATTCTATTTCTTAATAAATTAGTAAATTGGCCTTTTAGTTTGATATGAATTATTTGGATTGCTTGGCCAATAGAAGATTCTTCTGAAACACCATCTATGCTATGGTTTCTGAGTCTGAAACTATATTGAAGACCATGGCAAACTGACTAAAGTAAACCTTAAGTTTCTAGGGACAGATACTCTTTGGCTTCCCCACTGTATTCGTCAAGACTTTATTGGGATTGGTTATTTTTGTTACTTTTAGTTTTTGATACAGGATCTTGCAATGTAGCCCAAGCTAGCTTTGTACTAAAGATCTTCCCTTTGCTTCCTTCCTCTCTACTGCTGGGATAACAGGCCTGCCCCACCACATGAGGCTGATTGGAACTGCTTGCCTTCCCAGGAGACTATAAACATCTTATGAGCAAGGGCCACCTACATTCTGCATCATCCTTTGTACAAATTTACCACCCAGAAGAAGGACTCAGTAAATAGTTCATGAATGTGTAAATGGTATAAGAAGAAGTGTGTTTTCTCTGGGGACTAGTCAACGTCACAAAGCAAGCTTTCACTCAAATTTACAAATCACTTGTTTTTGAGCACATTTGTTTTTCATTATAAACGTGTTTATATTTGGAAGCTGAAGATCATCTGTCTGTCCACAGTCATTGGCTAGATCACAAACTTCACTGAGGTTGACACAAGCAATTCCTTCCTTACAATATTTTCTTTTTCACTATAGAATCTTACTGTTTTGTGTCTATTAAATCTTTAGATAATTAGGAAGACGGGAAATCCTTTTGTATTTGGCACTACAGATGAGAAACTTTGAGTCAAGATAAAGCCAGACTTAGATGAAGACCTGTACTGAGGGATGTGAGGAGAGACAGGGATGACTGGGACTGATGCTGTCCCAGTCACTGTCAACACCACAGGAGTCTACTTTGTGCCTTAGAGAAGTCTATTAAAGGGAAATTGATGAACTGAATGATACCATGAGAAGTATCAACAAACAGACTTCTACTGAGGGGGCTGGTAGTGTGTCTCAGTAGGTAGAATGCTTGCCTAGCATACATAAAGCCTTGAGTTTGCTCTCTAGCACCATATAAAACTGGCTGTGGTGGTGAATGCCTATAATCCTAGCACTCAGAAGGTGGAAGCTGGAAGATCAAAGTTTCTTCTGAGCTGCATAGTAAATCTGAAGTTAGCCTGGGCTCTGTGAGACTCTGTCTCAAAAATTAAATAAATAAATAAAGACTTATTTAGATATATCTGCATATCCTGTTAGTCTTGTTTTGATTTCACTGTCCTGTGAACTCTCAAATGAAAGTGAAATGAGGAGGGGGAGAAAGAAAGAGAGAGAGAGAAAAAAAAAGAGAGAAAGAGAGAGAGAGAAAGAGAGAGAGAGAATATGAATATGAATGTATGTTAGGGACAAGAAGATGCTTCACAGATTAATTCTTGTTTTCCCAAATTTAACACACAAACCAAAAATAAAACAACATGGTACTAGACAGATTGGAGAGATGGCCCAGTGGTTAAGAGCACTGACTGATCTTGTGGAGGATCCATGTTTAATTCCCAGCACCCCACAACTGCTAACAACCGTCTGTAACTCCAATTCTAGGGGGATCCAACGCCCTCTTCTGACCTCTGAGGGTATTGCACAACATGGGTGCACCTACTTACATGCAAGCTATACATGCTCATGCACATAAAATAAAACAAGGAAACCACATTCCATCCTTTATCTTTAATATTATTAATACTATTTTCTGAAAATAGTATTTTTTGATGATACACATACTGCAGGTGTGTAACTTGTCATTCTAAAGAACCAGAGGTAACCAGAGATATTTACCACGGGGTAATTAATTGCTGTAAATTAATATCACATTGAAATCAGTACTGGCTTTTGTCAGAGCGACTCTGTGCTTCAATGGTAAGACTGGAAGCCTTGTAGCCTTTAGCAGAGCTCATCTCTTCTCTGTCTTGGTACCATGTTTTAATTGTGGCCTAGTGATAAACAGAGTGCATGCAATAACATCAAGACCTGGTTTTCTTTGGAGCATCTGTAGCTTAGATATTGTGGCTTACTTGTTATCTTTATCTCCTTGATAGAACCAGCTTTGGGAGACAAGGGATCAGGAGCTGTACTGAGGGAGAAGAATTAGCACTGTTTGTTTTCATTAGCAGAGAGGAAGCCATCGAGCCTGGATTCTGAAACTCTAACCCCCTGGAGCTTTTCGTATTTCCTCTTTAGGGTTCTAAGCAGCTGTTTCTCCTGGGAAGGCTCCTGGCAGCCAACTCAGTTGAACATGGGGTATTGGAATGTGGGCTTGAGGGAGGAATGCTGAGAGACGGCTTGCAGCACACATACACACACACACACTTACATATACACAAATATACCCCCATACATATATACACATGCGTGCACACACACTTGCACATATACAAACATACAGGCTTGTACATACACACACACACTTGCACATACACTAACACACCCACACACTATGCACAAACACTCTTACACACACAAACACACTAGTACATACACACACTCACAGAGACACACACTTCCCAAAATTTGTGAGTAGCTAACCGAAGAGGTCTTTTGCCCTCCACCCAGGCAAAGCAAGAATCCACTCCATCAAGTAGAGTAACTTTTACTGTCACTCCAGGGACACATGCTTAGTGTGTAGCTGTGGTCCAGCTCCTTGGAACAGCAGCTCCAGACACAAAACTCTGGGAGGAACAAGAGCACCCATGGCAGTCATAGATCCTTCTGCAGAATGCCAAATGAATGTTCAGAGTCCTCCCTGCTAAAGACATCACAGCTCAACAGCCAGCGGACCTTGAAATCCATCCTGTTCATTCTACACCAGTCTTTTCCCTCTGATCAGACCTGCAAATCATCCCTCTGCATCTAGGTCCACTGGCCCTTTAAATATTATTATTTTAATAACCAATAGAATAACTTATCATTGTATTCATCCATTAAGATATGGAGCCAGTATTCTGATATGGCTATCATGAGAGATCCCAGGAAAGGCCATGTCCGGGGAAGGAAAAAATGTCTTCCTTGAGCAGAATCTTTCCGGTTACTGGAAGCTTGCACATGTCAAATTGTGGCAATGATGGCATTAAGCACGGGACCCACACCAACTCAAATTAGACAAGGGCGGAGAGATGAGGATAGAAATTGGTGGTGGGCCAGACCTACACTGACAACTACTGGAGACTGAGTACTACTATTAGAGGGAGAGTACTACTTAGGATCTCTAGATAGCCTGATCAGATCCAGTGCATGAATTTGCACTACAGGACATCTAGGCACTAATGCTTGACTGGATAGGACTCAACATGTCTGACGGAATACATGAGGTCTGGTGGGGGTTGGGCGGATGGGTGGGGGGGTCTAAATTTAATTAAGAACTGTTGTATGAAATGTGTAAAACTCAAAAAAAAAAAAAAAAACCCTGAACCAGTAGTAAATAAAACAGGATGTTTGAAAAGATTTTAAAAAAGTGTTCTCTGCATGGTAGAGAGACTTTCCCTAGTGTCAAATAGGCAGTGAAAACATGCATTTGAGGACAAGCACCAAAACAAAGTGGGTGATTAGATCTAGGCTTCCGGGAGTCTAAGTACGCTCTGGCACCTGCCGAGGCGAGGGAGGGATGGGTTTGCTTCTGAGGATGCAGGACCAGAGCTGGGAAGAGAAGAAAGGACGAATTCCACCTGAAGGGTGATCCACAGAGGTGGTATGGCATCCTCGGTCCTTTATTTAGTCCCTCTGTAAATATTCTAACCTAGTCTCAGAGAACTTTTCTGACTTCTGAGAAGGGTCTCAGGTTAGCAACTGAGAAGAAGGCCAGAGGGAGGATGGGTCTACTGAGACTGACTCCACAGCCCAGTCAAGTCAGCCTGCAGGCCTCTCATGTGGGGCTTCTATGTACTGCCTAATTTGGAAGAGCGGTTTAGACATGGCTTCCTTCTTTCATTTTTCTAATGCATAAGACTACCAGTCACTCACTTCGACAGGCTTCCCAGAGACTAGCGCATGACAAAGCTTAACAGTGGCTGTCATGATTGGACAACAGTAGATTGAAAGCCAGCTTTATATCAGGATTCCAACACACCCGAGCCTATCCAGTTCTAACTCTCCCATATGATCTGCCAATTGTAATATCCTGTTTTTATACATCGGCCAACATATGGGGTTTAAGATAAAAATAGCACATATTACTATATACTGAGTGCCAATAGACCAGAGAACTTCAATTTATACAGCATACAGTATATATCCCCAACCCATCATCCTTAAGAAAGAAAGCATTTTTTTCCTTTTTTGGTTTGATTTAGTCTATGGGAAAAAAGCACCACTAAACTGTGTCTAGCTGTAGGTGAACCAATAATATATGGGATCAGAGGCATGCACAGAATTATTACATTAAAAAAGAAAAAAAAGAGAGATCAAAATAAAATATAGTATGTGTTTGACCTAGTGGTGACAACTCTTGTGGAGCAAATACTGACTGACTCTTGAGGCCCCATCCTTTAACCTGTAAATCACCTTGCAAATGATAACCCACATCTATGAAAGTCATAACAAGCAGTGTAACAAGACAAATGAGAAGGGCTTGGGAGAGATGCACCCTCACATTTTATTTGACCTTGAGAAAGGCTGGGAGCTAGAAATAGGAGTCTTTGTTGTGAGCAGAGAGCTTCTGAAATCACTTGTGTATGAAAGTGTTCCCAGGCCAATTTCAGGCTCCCAAAACACAGAGTCCAAAGACAATCAGAGTCTCAGAAAGTGTCTTGCCAAGAAAAAAATGGAACTCTGCCTTTTTGGCTTTCCCAAAGAGTGCTTCCCTCCAGGTTCCCACTGCAGTAGAGAAGATATTCACATATTTTCCCACCCTTTCTGGTCCCTCTGAATCATAAGCACTTCATTTTAGTTAGTTATTTACAAAAGGAAAATGTCCCTTAAAATCATGCCAAACATTAGTCGAGGTAAAAGAAAGAAGGTCACTAAAAGTAGCAGGATGTAGATTGCTTGAGCCCAAGTGTGGAAAAAATTATATAGAGAAAGGCTGGCAACGAATAACCATGTGCTGAGGGTGGCTGTCTAAT
Organism: Eospalax fontanierii; assembly: GCA_035773235.1. Taxonomy (NCBI): domain Eukaryota; kingdom Metazoa; phylum Chordata; class Mammalia; order Rodentia; family Spalacidae; genus Eospalax; species Eospalax fontanierii. The sequence goes on from CM069545.1 coordinate 16,578,128, forward strand.
GGAGTAAAATAGGCATGTTTTCTATAATGCAAGTGCTTTGTTTGATATATAAACAAAACGTGGAGCTGAGGAGATAGTTTAGTCTGTAAGGTGCTTGCTTTGCATGCGCAAGGAGCTTCATTCTTAGAATAGGTGTAAAAAACCTGGGCCTGGTGGTCCACACTTGTAGTCCCAGGGCTGAGAGGCTGAACAGGTGGATTCCTGGGGCTCGCTGGACAGCAAACTGAACCATCAGGCTTCAGACCAAGTGAGAAGTCCTGTTTCAAAAGATAAGTTTACTGAGGAACAGCTCACGCACACACCCAAACACAGACACATGCACATACATATGCACGCATATAGGTACATGCATTCACACAGTTGCATACAAATTATACAATAAAAAGTACCTCCCAATCTTATTTAGGAATAAATGCATGAAAAGATGTCCATTTCCAATTACCACTTAGTTCCACTACTCAAATCCCTCCCCATTTGCTCACTGAGTAACTGCAAATAATAAGTAGCAAGATCTGCAGAATGACAACACCAGTTAACATGCCAATGTGGATGAAGGGAATTTTACACAGTCCCACCTCTAGATGAAGAGCTAAGCTGAGGGAGAGAGAATCAGCTTTTTCTAGGGATGAGCTCCCTGATAGGTTATCTAATCCCAGTGGTCAGCTCTACACACATGAACATAAGAGCATAATGAACTCAGCAGGATACATATACATATATATGTAAATTTGTGATAATATATAAATATGTATATATACCAATAATACTTAAAGAAGAAGTCATAAAATTGAGGAGTGGTCCCAGGGAACAAGGGAGAAGTTGGAGGAGGATAGTGAGTGTAGAAATGATGCAAACATAATACTTACGGATGAAATCCTCAAAAATTTAAATATATGTAAACAAAATAAACAGCAAGAGCATAACTATGCCTACAGTTTTTAAAGTGTCTCAGTATAGAAACAACTAAGCCACCAGGAAAGCAGCAAAGGCCACACTTGACTGTTGGTTTTAGCTTTTCCAATGAGATAGAAAGTCTATGAAGATTCAAAGGTACAATCAACTTATATAGAAAGAACTCATGCTCTTCAGTTTTTACCAAATTTTCAGTTTATAAAAAATCATACCTAATATTTATCTGAATACTTTCGGTATTATATGTATTATATACTGGAATCCTTACACCGTTTTACATGGTAGAAACTGAAGCCAGTCCCATGTACAGATGAGAAGGCTGAGACATGAAGAGGCTAAGTCAGTTTCTCAAGGTCATGAAACTAATAAATGACAGGCTGCAGATTTGAATCCCAGCTATGTGGTCCCAGAACCCATTCTCTTAACCATGAAACTTTTCTGCTTTATGAAGCTGTATGATACTAAAATTTACTCCTATGATGACTGAGAGGCATTCTAAATTCTCTGCTTAAATATTTATGCAGAATATAAATATGTACCCTGAGAGTTTACAATGGGCATAGTCTTGTGGATTTCTCAGACATAATTCAAAGGGTCTATAAATTTCAAGTCTTAAAAATAGGAGGAGATATCATTTATCTAGTAGTTTTCATCTCATAGCATGTATTTTAGGAAAGTTCTAGAAGTGCAACTACAAAATTTGTGATAGCAGCATTTGTATGTGTCTACTTGTTCAGAGGCACTGGGATGTAAGATGTCTGGCTATGTATGTAATGCTGCTTTTCAACTAGGTTAAATGATTTGTTCAGCATCTGGCAACCAGTTAACAACATGGCCAGAGTAAGAGGCAGGTCTCAATTCCCATTTCTGGACTCTTCTGATGATTTTTTTTCCATTTTAAGCCCAGGAACAGATAGAAGCGATTGTTAATAGAGTGACTGACTGAATTTCAAAGAACCTAGAATCTGACGGTTTTAATTCCAGTGGATATTTCTGTCCCCGCAATGGGCTTTAAATATTTTACAGACTTTTTTAGAGCTTTTCCAAAATAGGTCTCTGGAGACTTTGAACTGTTTCATTTGTGAGAGAGAAAAAGAGATAAAAACATAACCCCAAAAGATGGTGACTAGGACGGCGGAGCCAATGATATGGGAAGTGAAATCCCGCCTAGAAGTCTGAAGCTGATAACTTTTCCTGACCCCAGCTGGAAGATTATTTTTTTTCTCATAGGGAGCACAAAATTGTTGGCTGTGCTTTTTTTCTTTCTTTGAAGAATCTCTCTTCTCGTTATTAGCTCAGCATAGATCAAGTGACAATAAACCCAACTGGGGATTTAAGTAAAAAATATCTTCCCCTCTATTGTGTTGTAAAGCCTTCAGTTCTGAGCTGGAATTCAGTGAGCAGCCTTGACCCACAGAGGCCTGATACACAGAGGAGTGGAGTGGTTCAGGGAGCCTGCCACCCACTCAACCGTAGTGCTGGGTGTGGGAAAGCATGCCTGCAACTCAGGGAAGGCAGCCCAGAGAGAGTCGGCTACAAGATTCTGGGCTCCATCACTGTTATTTATTAATGTGAAAGGAAAAATGACTTAATTGTAAACCAATGACTTCATCCTAATAACTATGTTCTAATCATTTCTACAGAAAGCTGCCCTTTTCTGTTCCTGCCAACTTGCAAATGAAACAGATGACATTGGAACATGATTATATTCATTAGCAATTATTCCATGAAAACTGGGAAGACCTGGATTTACCCTTCATTTAACCCAGACAACTAAAACTACAGTGTACTCTTGGGCCAAAAGTCGGTGGATATTGTACTATGTGGGGAGCACCTTCTATCCTAGTCTTTGTGCATCTGAGGGTTCCCTTTCTTCAGTGAAACACTGCTTCGGGTTGGAAAAAGGAAATAACGTAGCAGGCGTGTCATAGGGATCACATGAGAACCTTTGACTAGTTCTCTGGTTTGACTCTGAAGTTTCCTATAGGAAGGAATAAACCTTGGTACTGGTTTTCTGTCTTCCTGCAACATGCTAATGTCTCAAAAGATGGAACTGATGTGGGTTAATGCAGAGACAGTGTAAGGGCTGGTGTGTGAGCACTGGTTAGGTGCTGACACCTGTTGCCCGCACTCTGACATGCACAGGAATGCTCATGTGTGACTTAGGACAGGGAGGGTGTCTGCTGGATGGCAAGGCATTTCCTAGGCACACTGTCTGGGCAGAAGAATAAATAAAGGTTGGATTTCTCAAGTAGGAAAAAAGAATAATGAGGTACTGTTATAGAAGAATATTCTCTAATATCTGTTGTGTATGTACATATATATGTGTGTGCATGTGTTTGTGTGTGGGGATATGTGCAAACATGGGTACACGGGTGTGCATGAGAGGGTATGTGTATTAGGTATGTGTGTGTACATGTGGAGGCCAGAGGACAATCTTGCATTTCTTTCCTTAAATGTCATCTACCCGGTTTTCACTGGTCTAGAACTTGCCAAGCAGGCTACATTGACTAAGCACTAAGGATCCACATCTTCACCTCGCCAGAGCTGGGATTGCAAGCCACAATGCCAACTTTTTTCATGGGTTGTACGGAATAAATTCTTGTCCTCATGCTTACACAGCAACTGAGCCATCTCACTAGTCCACAGATTATTAAAATTAAAAAGTTAATTATTATTATTATTGTGTTTGCATGATAGGTGTTTGGGTATGTGAGCCATGGCACACGTGGAGGTCAGAGTACAACTCTGCAGAGTTGGTTCTCTCTTTCCCCTTTCATGTGGGTTTGGATATCAAACTTAGGTCACCAAGCTTGCATGGCAAGCTCTTTTACCTGCTGGGCCATCTCATTGGCCTCCTAAAATTATTTTTCTGACTGATTTTTGAGATGCTCTCTACATGTCATGTCTTCATGTTGATTAGAGGTTCCATGTTTGCAAATGAAGGTGCTCAGATGATACAAGACAGACATATGGGCATAGTGATCTGCTTGAGATTGGCAGGTCTGAGCAGAACCCAGCATAGGGTTTAGAATGCCAGAAACCCTTTGCCAAGCTCTATGAAAAAGAATCTAGATTCTGAAGAGGATGAAATGATCTGAGTCAACCTCCTTTCCACAGTGGTCCAGCAGGCTGACTCCCTTCAGTTCTATGTCCTAGGTCATGGGAGAACACTGGGCTGTTATCATTGCTCCTCTATGAAAACATCGAAGACCACGTCATGGAGAAAGTTCCTCATTATTGCTAAACTCCAGCCAGAAGGACCACTCTGGGGTTTGTTATCAGTTCCTTTAGGAAATGCCAAAATACACAATTACTTAATTATGAAGAGTTCCTACAGAATAAACCACCTATACTTTAGATTAAGGAAATTTGACCTTTATTCAAATATGCTGGAGTCAGTCAGTCTATAACTTGATGCGAAGCCCACCTAAATAGAACCTAGTGATGAGAGCTGCCACCATTTGAAATGCTTGTCCCCACTAAAGCTCTGGTTGAAATTTAATTGCCACTGTACTGTTATTAAAAGACAGGTCCTGTAAAAAGGGTTTTCATGAGTGTTACCAAAGAATGCTGATATAATGAGGTTATAATATTGTTATAAAACATGAGTTCAGCCCAATTTGCCCCTCTCTCCTGGCCATTCTGCCTTCTGACAAGTAAGAATCCAGACTTCCTTTCTCCTGGAGAGTGCAGTGTGAAAGGCAGCACGTTGGAAGACTATGTCTTACTAGACACCAAACCTGCTGGCACCTTGACCTTAGGCTCTCTAGGCATAAGAAGTATTAGTTAAACAATTCCTGTTCTTTAAAAACTATCCAATCTGGTGCTGGAGAGATGACTCAGCGGTTAAGAGAACTGGCTGCTCTTACATAGGACCTAGGTTGGTTCCTAGCACCCACATGGGGATCTGACGCCATCTTCTGGCCTTTGTGGGCATTTCAAGACATCAGTGCACTTCCATAAATGCAGGCTAAACATTCATACACATAAAAGTAAAAAAAAAAAAAAAAAAAATACCCAATCTGTGGTAGTCCCTTAAAGCAGCACAAAGCAGACTAAGAGACAAGCACAAGTAATTCTGATGTCCCTAGCTGAACCAGCCATCTGGCATGACAAACTCACAGGCCAGTGAAGTGCTTGGTAATTGCAGATTAACAATTTTGTCTCTGCTTCCATCTGACCATAATGCTCTCCAGCTTCCTGCAATCTGCCAGCATAATTTGGTCATAGAATGACAGTATTTCCAAGAGTGACTTTTAGAACTATTTTGAACAGACTCATATTGATTTTTTATTAGTTAAGTCCCTGAAGCTAGGATAAAGTATTTGTGATAAATAACTTGGGGGAAATATTCATCTTGGCTCATGATTCCAGAGGTCTCAGACCGTGATTGTCTGGCTCCATTGCTGTGGGCCTTTGGTGAAGTAGAGCTTCACAGCCAGAAGATACAGTGGACTAAAGCTGCTCACTTTATGGCTGCCAGAGAGAGAGAAAGATAGAGAAAGCAACCCAATTCCTCTCTCACTAGTGCCACAGCTGGGGACCAAGCCTTTAACACATGAGCCTTTGGGGAGGTATTTCATAGCCAAACCCCAAGAAGACTGCGTCTAGCTGTGATAAAGGGATGGATTAGATGCATTAAACAAATATTTTTTGAGAACCCAATATGTGTTGGGGTACCTTTCTTGTCTTGAATATACAATGCTGAACAAAACTCACAGAAACCCCTTCTCTCACCAAGTTTGTTATATACTGGGAATGAGGAAAGGGAGACATAATGATTCAAATAACTGGAAACATCTTTTCTTATTATTTTCTTTTTTTTAATGTGTATGCGTGTATTGTCCGCATGTCTGTAAGTGCATCCATATCGTGCAATGCCTGCGGAGGTCAGAAGAAAGCGTCAGATCCCCTGGAACTGGAGTTATGGATGGTTGTTAGCTGCCATGTTGGTGCTGGGAATTGAACCTGGGTCCTCTGCAAGAACAGTCAGTGCTCTTAACTGCTGAACCATCTCTCCAGCCCATAACTGAAATTTTGTGTGATATTTTAGAGGCTGGAAGTACTACCGAGTGAAAGAAGGCAAAGGAGAGGGAATTGTTGAATAAACTCTAAATAAAGTCATAATAGAAACTTCAACCAGAAAGGCAACGTTTGAGCAGAACCTGGGAGAAAATGTAGCACTTAGAAGGCCATCTGGAGAGTATTCCAGGCACAGCTCTGAGCCATGCTGTTCTCATGGTATGCTCTGTAAACCACACCCACTGGATTCCTGTTGTGAACCATGTGCAGTGGGGAAGCATGACCAGCTCTCATGAGGTGGAAGCATTCTGGGAACAGCAAGGAGACAGGGAGAATGGAGGGACGCCTGAAAGTGGAGGGTCGGGTATGTCAGGCTGTTCCCAGTAGCTACATTCAAGGAATTTTCAGACGGCCCCTCTGCCATCTCTACTCATGAAACACACTCTAGCATGGCTATGCTGGATCTGGCCTACTTGGATTTGATAGTTAATAACCAAGCGCCATGAGGCATAGAAACAGGTGACCTGTCTCTGCATGGTGAGTTTTCAACTCTCTAGCTCCCAGATGATCACAGGAATAAAATTTTACATCAGAACCAACACCCATCATAATGTCAGTTGACTCAAGGACTAGAAAATGTTTAATTTTGGCCCTGAGGATGAGGATGGAAATGGAATGATGAAATCCCTAAGAAACCACAGATGTAGATGCTAGGAAAGTTAATGTGTTACACATCACAGGCAGAACTCATAGGCTGCGTTTAACAGATAAAGCCACTTACTGTGTGTCAAGCCACATCAGAATTAGATAGAATGACGGGATAGGTGATGGAATCAGTTGTAGTGTTACTTTAATGACTGTAAAGAAATATCAAGTGTTGTTCCCAGTGCAGCTGGGTCACTACTGGAGCAGCTCTCTCCTGGTAACTCTCAGTATGGTCTAAGCTGTCCTCATGTGAACTGTGCTAAAAGTTACAGACAATACCTTTGTTCAGCAAGCTAATTGGCTTTGGATCCTTAGCTATGCAATGCATTGCTCTGCCAGAGCAAATATGTGTCACTGGCTCAGGAGACTTCTGAGTGTGCATTCCTTTGCTCAAACTCTGTTCCTATCACTACACCATCAATGCACAGAGAGGACAGGGAGACTGCCTGTTCCGGCGTTCAGGAGCGGAACCTGCTTGCACCTGTCTTCATGAACTGACCCCGCCTCCTCCCTCTTGTTTTTATCTCTGTCGTTTAAACACATAGAATAAACAGTGATTCCGGCATCTTGGTTTGGTGTGTGTACCTCTTGCTTCCTGCCCTCTGGAATAGCCTGGGATCATTTCCTGCTGGCTGCCATTTTCTGTCCATACTCTTCCTTTGTAAACCCAAGGTGTTATGAAGTTTCTTCAGCTATAAAGTCCTCATGTTTGGCTACTGCTTTCTGAATCCTGTGGTCAGAATGAAGGGGCCTGAGCCTTACAGACTTTGAACAGAAGGCAGTAATCTTAAATTATGAAAGAAGAAATCTAACCTACATGGGTTGCATGTATCCTGTGTACTTTCATGTACTGAGCATGGCATTTCAAAGCTTGATTGAAATTATCCACCTGTAAACTTAAAATAGAGGTTTTAGAGATGACATAAAACCAGCCAAGTGGGAAAATTGAAGTCATTTTGGGATGGATAGAGAGCCTGGCCTCAACTCAAGAATAATCTGCTCTCTTCATCTGCTATTATTTTCTGCACATAATTGCTAGAAACATGTTTATACTGGTCCCTTTGAATAAATGGGATGAAACATAAGGAGGCGTGGGTCTGATTCATCTGAATATATGAGTCAGTCTTAGGGTCACTGGATATATTATTATAGCCTGGAAATTGCTGAGTTTGTGTACAATTTAGACATATGAAACCAAGTACAGATACATATTTTAGAAATTATACATATCCTAATCAGTTTCACAGTGCTCTGTAGAAAATAATCATGATTTAAAAAAAACAAGAGTATTAGTTATCCCTTCATAATTGAGTAGGTCACAAAGGTGGATGGAGGGTTACAGCCTCAAGAAATACCGTTTTGATTAGGGATATTTATTTTTCTGATTTTGTCTTTTCTTTCAATGAGTTGATTACATTTGACCCAATTTGAGCATATGTTTATATGAGGTCAGCAATCAGGGGTCTGCTAATTTTCCAGCACACCCCTTTACCTCCAAGCTCCTTTCTCTGCTACAATACACCATCTGCTTTAAGCACTTGATTCTCTGTAGAACTGGATTTAACTATGCAATTAAAACAGGCACTTGCAGATCATTGTTTTCATGAGACACCTGAACCAAAGACTCAAGGAGGAGGAAGACAGGAATGCCTGTGTGGTCCACTACTAGCAGATTTGTCCCAAGTATATTCCACTGGGCTTCGCACAGGGCTATGGACCCATCTGGGGTGAACTGCAGAACACAGTTCAGATGCTGGAGAATAAGTGCTTCCAGCACTCACTTGACTTTGGTCTAGCTCCAGCCCTACCTGTTCTCGCTTCCTCACTTCCAGTTAACTCATCACACACAGATAAGCCCAGAGTCAGGTAAGAACCATGCCAAATCTAGGTGTCTTGTGGTAACTTTGGTGGGAAAGGTCAAATGTCAGCATACCATATGAAAATCCCCACAATATGAATGCTTCAATGTTATTAAATGCTTGATGCAATTAAAAATAGCTGGTTTTTCAGCTAAGGTGTTTGAAAGAGACAGGAACTCAGAATGTACATTTAAGTAGCATTAATTCCTATTCAACTTGGTTTTATCTTAAAATTAAACTTTGAACCTTGCAACTACCAAGAGATTGTCGTTTACAGTAATAGAGAACTTCCTTTGTTTTTTAAATTCTATTTTCTTTCTAGCTTCTTAGATAGTGAAGAGACATTTAGGGAATTTTTACTTGCTCTACAATTCCTTGTTATATGTAGCTAGTGCCAGCAAGGGAAGGTGGGTGTTGACTCTTTCTTTTTCCTTAGGTAGAGGTGATGAGAACCAGGGCCTAAATGCATCTTAGGTAAGCAATCTGTTACTGAACTTACTTCCCAGGCTTCTGTTTACTATTTTATTTATTTGTTTGTTTATTTTTATTGTTTTTATTTTATGTGTATGAGTATTTTGCCTACAGGTATGTAAGTGCACCTGTGTCATGCAATGCCTGTGGAGATCAGAAGATGGTCTTGATCCCCTGGAACTGGAGTTACAGTTGGTTGATAGCTGTCATGTGGGTACTGGGAATCAAACCTGGGTCCTCTGTAAGAGCAGTCAGCCCTCTTAACTATTGAACCATCTCTTCAGCACCCCCACCCCCTTTTTGAGGCAGTGTCTTGTTAAGATGCCCAGATTGACAATGAAAGGAATTGATTCCTTCTTCTTCTTCCCTATATCATCAGTGACAGAACATACACATTACATGTTTTCAAAGGATGTGGGAGGCTGTTTGGATGGATAGAAAAACAAAAGGAAATTAGAAAGGAGAAACAGGTAGTGACTGATTGAATGAAGGCTCCACCTGTCAGGTAGTTTTCCCATCTCAGGAGCCAAGCTTGGGATTAACCGAGATATTGGGAGGAACAGAGCCCATTTCTCATTGTCCCACTTTCAGAGAGTGATAGCATCTTCTATCTGATGTTAGAAGTCTTCTACAGCATTCCTAATGTTAGGTCAACTGGCCTTGGCTTGAATCTTTAAGGGATGAGTAGACCAGAGTGCAAGAACTCTCTATTTATGAGCAAGTTTAGTTGCAATGAGATGACTCAGCAGATAAAGGAGCTTGCCCAAGCCTGACAACCTGAATTCAGTACCTGGGAACCACATGGTAGAAGGCGAAAACAGACTCCAGTGACCAATGAAGATGTTGAGGGGACAGAACTGAGGTTAGAGATCAATGACGCATTAAACACTTGCTTGAAGATAGACTTGGCTCAGGGCTCCAGCTAACCATACGGTGACCCAGTTCTGTCCGTTTCTGGAAGGCATTTTCCAGAACCTGTTGACTAGATCCAATGTTATGTCCTTTGCTGGCCATTCTCTGAGAGAATGTGTCCCCTTCTATTCAGTTTGTTGAATATTTTCTCTGTACTGCTTGCCACACTACTGTAATCATAATTCACACATGGGGATTGTAATTATTCACAGTGCCTCAGCACTTACTCTAGCCATAACATAGTGAAGAAGAGGAATTGTCCTCTCTTTGATATTTTTGCCTTTTAGAATTTTTGGATGCTTAGTATTAGAAATAATAGATAAAAAATTCAACGCTATTAAAAATACTATTAGATCTCAATATCGTCAGGGGATATATATCTGAAAATGTATCCTTATACACAAACTCTAATAGTTCCTGTCAAAAAGTCTGATGAGTAGCTTCCTTCCCTCTGGTCTTCTTTAATTATTTATGGTAAAATTTTACAGGGGATCCACAATGATATGCCTAGAGTTCAGTTCAGAAGACGAATCATCTATCATTTTCAAACCAGCCCACACTAGCTGGAAACTCAGTGTTTCCTGCATTGCATGTTTCCTGGTTTGTTTCTGCTGATGCTTGAGTAAGTTCTGTGTCTTTTTGTGTCACGATGTTTACAGGTGCCAGGCGGTATTTTCCTAAGCTAAGTGAACAGAACACAACCAAGTCACAGCATCTCTTTAAGGAAGGGCGGATTGTAACAAATGTGGAATTCTCCCATGTTTACCAAACATGTAATTTCCTGGAGAAGGATTCTGATATCTTGTGTATGCGTGTCAACATTTTCCCATGTATATACTAAGTACCCAATGTGTGTAGATTACACTATTCTTTGTGCTGGAGGTGAAATTTAGAACAATTCAAACACAGTTTCCACTTATATTTTAAAGGAAAAAGTGTGACAAAACCGAACAAAAACTGTCCATTAAGCAATTTCTGATGGTTATTAAGAAAATGAAACAATACAGTGTCTGAATTCTAAGTCACCCCTGTAAGGGCTGGGATGCCCAGAACAACAACAAAAATTTTGTAATCAGCAGCTCACACTTCGGTGGTCATCTCACACCAAAGTGTGCTCAGGATCTGTAGCTCTAGTTTGCATCTGGAATGTCCCTCAAAGACGCACGTTAAAGTCCCCAACTGGCACTATTGGGAGGTCATGGAATCTTTAAGAGGTGTCCCCTAGTGGGAAGTCTGTAAGTCACTGGGGGTACGCCCTTGTTGGAAATTGTGGGACCCCAAACCCTTCTGTCCAGCTTGCGTCTCAGTCATGAGGTGATCAGTGTTGTTCCACTACGTGCTTCCCAGGATTCACCTGTTTTCTTCCCACACATTGCTGGGATTAGAAGTGCTCATCATCACACCTGGCTGGGTGTTTCTTTGACATGAGTTCTAGGGATCAAACTCAAGTCCTCATGCTCACGCTCGTGTGCAAGTCCTTTGCCAACTGAGCCATGCCCGGTAAAGTCACTTTAGCTAGACTTCTGTTATCAGCAGCCCAAAGCTCTTCAACAGAGAACAGTAGATGGAAAAGTACATATATAATGGCTGTTCTGAATGACTGATTAAATGTATATGGAAGCATAAATTACTTCCTCCCTCCATTCAAGATTGTCATATTTATTTTTACTCCAGGCAAAAGAACCTATACAATTGGAAAAATTCAGAGCTGAAAATAAAGCTCTGAATTTAAAACTGAAAAACATCAGTTCTTTGTATGGTGATGGGATGTTAAAATAAAAACTTACAAACTGGCTCACTGCTTCAGACATAATAAGACATCACATAAACCAATTTTTCTTTAAATCCCTTCATTAAAAAAGAATATCTGATGTAGAGTCCAGCCTTTCATTTTTATCAGTGGAATAAATAGAGACCAGTCATTGCAATCAATTGCGTGTTTGTTCCGTGACCAGTTCCCCCACCAGCATGCATTATGTATGGACACAGGAGGGGGAGTGGGGTGCTTTTCACCATGTCTTTTCTTCTAAGCTACAGTTTCTCCACTGGGTCTACTTTAAATAAAATGAAAGCAAAAGATGTTAAGCTATCGCTGTAAAAAGCAGCTTTCTCTAAAAATGAAATGCCAATTGTCTAGCAAATATTTTCTGTTTCTCGTTTGAAATGTTCTACTGGCCACTTTGGTAATGTCAAAGCTTCTGAGTATTTATAGCCATTTCTAAGTTTGGGGAGAAAATAGAAAGACAATAACAACCTTGCTGAATTGTTATCTAGCAACTCACTTTTTATCTTATTATTTATTGAACCCAGAGACTCTCATATGCTACATTACTGAGCTACATTCCCAATCCTTTCAACTTTTATTTTTGAAGCCTATATGATAAGAGATTGTGTTTATAAATAATCTAAATATAGGACTGTTGTCATGGTTCAACGGGTAAAAGCACTTGCTGCTGAGCCTGACAACCTTGGTTCAGTCCCTGGGGCCTATATGGTGGAAGGAGAGAACTGAGTCCCTCAGCTTGTCCTCTGATTTACACACATACACACACACAGAGAGAGAGAGAGAGAGAGAGAGAGAGAGAGAGACAGAGACAGAGAGACAGAGTAAACAAAATATAAAAACTCCAAGTATATACTTTTTGTAAGTTTACTGCTGTAAGTGTAGCTGTATATACGGCTTCAGTACCTTGTGATTAGGTATACATGATAATTGAAGTCTGATGTGTATCTGAGGTAGGATAGTGTTAAAAATGACTGGCTACTCACACCAAAACCAATAACAAGTATTCTATTCATCCACACCTGTGACAGTCACAATTGTACCTTTTCAGATACAGGTAGACTTATCCTAGCATTATTAAAATTGTGAAATTTTTATTGACACAGCACTTTCAAACTAGAGTATCATTCCAAGAACTTTACAAGCATCAATGTGTATAATCCTAATTATAGTCTTTGGAGGTCGGGAGGGGGTGTGCAATGATGCCTACAGATCATACGGGGGCGGAGGGGAGTGAGAGACGAGGTCCACCTAGCTAATCAGAAGCAAAACCAGCCTCTAAATTCAGCCAGCCTTCTCTGAGTCTATGCTTGTTTTCTTTGGTGCTGAAGATTGAACTCTGGGCCTTATCCATTGCAGGCAAACACTGTTCCACTGAGCTACCTCCATCTCCTGTGTCTCTGCCCGTGAACACTGCTTCTGCCTCTGAGAAACACTCAGTTCTTGGACCTCTTTGGGGAGTCTCAGGTTTATTCTCTGTTTCTGACAGCCACACCCAGAAAGACCAAGCCATTTAAGGATGATGATAGTATTTAAAAAGATCTAGTTTCCTTTCATCTGAAAATCAGTTTTCTTGAAAGCTGTTATTATCCTCATTATACAGATAAGGAAACCAGAAGACAAGAGGTGAGTGGAACTGAGACAAAGTTGGAAACAGAAGATCTAATCACAAGAGGAGTTTCCATTTGGGAGTCAGTACACAGATCTGAGGAGGCAGTGAAAGATACCGTAAAACTCTTTGCCTACACTCATCACATTGTAAGGTCTTGGAAGCAAAAGGATTCTGTGTATCCCACTTTTCCTCTTGTGGGGGATAATGTGTTACCATGTGGATAGTGACCACCTCAGTGTTGGTATTAACTTGACAAACCAGTCACAGAGCCTTCGGGAGGCTGGAAGTCTTGTAAGAAGCCAGAGGCCAATGGAGTCATATTCTGGCTAAAAGGTCTTAGAATCTGTACGGGTCAAGATGAATGGAACAGACATGTAATCGACACCAAGCGCCCTTGGTGTCTCCTCCCAGGGTTGAGACCTTGTTTTTCCCTCTTGGTTTAGGAACCACATTGGGGTCTGGGCTGGCATGCTTTTTACCAAAGGAATAACCTGATTCTTGGTTTTAATTAAAGAAGGGAAATTTGTGACATATTTTCATGTTACTAGACTGTTAAGTCTAGGGATACCAATTCTGTTGGGAAAAAATTACTGATTTACCTACAAATTCAATTCACAGCTTTCTGCTTGGGAATCCATTTGATATTGGGGTCCGCTGATGCAGCAGGAGAAAGATCACAAAGAAGGTGCTTCTACTCCAAAAGAGACTCCAGGTTAGGAAGAGGAAAAAAAGCTTGACTCGCTTTTGAATTTAAGAGGGAAAATAAGTTTTTATAAGGCAAAAGATGAAAATTCATTTTTATGGAAAGGGGAAAAGACATGAAAGAAGAGGCTATAGAAAGAAGGTGAAAAGAAAAAGAAAGCTAGTTGTAAGGGTTGAGGACTTAGGTCAGTAAAGTGCTTGTCAAGTAGACCAAAGGACTTGCGTCTGAGCTCCCCACTAGGGGCTAGACATGGTGGCAGGGATTTATAATCCCAGCCCTTGGAGGTAGAGACAAGAGGCTCTCTGGGGCTTGCGGAACAGTCAGTCAAGTGTAATCATTGAGCCCCATCTGAGTCCCAGTGTGAGATATTATCTCAGAAACACAAAGTGGACAGTTCTTGAGGATAGATACATGTGCATGTGCATCTCTGCCCATGTATGTGCACAATACAAACACCCACAACACACACACACACACACACACACACACACACACACACACACACACACTAAGAATATAAGGCTAGGATGGGAATGCAAATGGATAGGTTTGGAGATCCTCAGGGAGCAGAGACAGGAGGGGGAAAGACTCAGTGGCTTCCCAGTGTTGTAATAGACTTGAACTTCTCCTGTCACCCCCTTCTGTTCACCACTGTTTCCACTGCCCTTTGAAATTCTAATTAGCCAATTAATCACTGTTCACAATCACCAGAGCTCACCAAAGGGAAAATTATGCTCGGGGTGGCAGCCAAAGTAGTGTGGCCCTTTGTCTAGCTGAACTCACATCAAATCAGTCTTGCAGTTAAAGGCCTCCTCATATGTAGCCTCAGCCAAGTCTGCAGAACCCAGGTCGCTTTCAGAATGAAATGCTTAGGGGAAAATGTTGCTTAAAACTCAGATATATGTAGCCTAAAACCCTGACCTACAGAGGACTGTATTCCTAGTTTCACCTGTAACAGTCAGCCATGCCAATGGGGGCGGGTTGTGTGCATAAATCCAGTCTAAGCAAGCTCTGCTGAGCCTTTGTCATGTTAATATTAGTCACCAATGAAAGTAAAATTTTTATTTTCAGATTTAACCTTGTAAATTGCCCCAAAGCAATTTTTTTTTTATTTCCAACTGATTTATTTGAAGAAAATAGACTCAGATTTATTGGGTCTGTTAATAAAAAAAAAAATTAAATGACCTCCCATAGGTTCTGCTGCTATTTATTGATCTCTTTCAGATTTAGCAAGCGAGTCAGTCTGCAGAAAGGCGTGTTGAATGGAATGGATTGTGAATGTAAAAATGAAACGAACATTTAGAAAGCATTTTCAAGTCCCAGGAAGTAGCTTATAATAAATGAGAACAAATTAAATTCACATCACTGGAGAAAAATTGAGGGATTTTATTTTAATGGCTACACAGAAGTAGTTTATAGGTTATAGGATCTATCTGCCACTTTGAAGAAGCCAGCTTGTGGAATGCATGGCCACGGCTCTGATGAGTGAAGGGTTCATCATAATCCATCATGGTAAGTCCCCCTTCAGAGACTTCACTTTGAGAAATCACTTCTGCCTCTACAAGGGCAATTCATCCCTGCATTCTCCATCCACCTCCTGAAATGACCTGGACCATTGTAGGGGTAACAGAAGTGTACCACTATGGTTTGAATGTGGTCCCCACATGGGGAGGTTTAATCCTCACTGTTGTGATATTAAGAATTGAGGCCTTTGAGGAAGCAATTAAGTGATGAGGGCTTCATCCTCATGGGTGGCTTAAAGCTTGTAGAAGGGCTGGAGAGAACCAGCTAAGGCTTTGGCTCTTCTCTTTCTCCATACTAGCAGAAGGTTATTCCTTCTTTTCTTGACTTCTGTCTCTCCCACTACATGAGGACACAAAGTTCAAGGTGCCATCTTAAAGCAGAGGTAGGGGTCTATCTAGACATTGACTCTGCTGGTGGCTTGACCTTAGACTTTCCAACATCCAGAATTGTGAGAAATAATTTTCCATTATTTGAAAGTTACCTGATCTGTGATCTTTTTTATACTAGGCTAAATGACAAAACAAACACGACAGATTTTTCAAAATTAGAAAAATGACTGGGGATGCGTTCCCAAACTTAGACAAAATAATGACCTTGGTGTTGCTGAGGCCACATACTTGTTTCCATATATTACCTATCTAGCCTTGATTATAGCTGTCATTATTGCTCTGTGTGTGTGTGTGTGTGTGTGTGAGATAGTGTATATGTTTGTGTCTGTGTTTGTAGTGTATGCGTGTATATGTGTGTGTGTGTGAATCTGTGTTTTGTGTCTCTGTGTGTGCTATTTATGTATGTGTGTGTCTGTGTGTGTGTGGTACATGTTTGTGGGGTGTGTCTGGTGTACGTACATGGGAGCATGCACAGAAAACAGAGAGAAATATTGGCCGTCCTGCTTTAACACTCCTTGCCTTATTTGCTTGAAGCAGGGTCTCTCACTGAACCTGGAGCTAGTCTGGAAGCTAGCAAGCCCAAGAGAACCTCCTATATCAGTCCCCCAGCTATACCTGCCTTTTTCTGTGGGTGCTATGGATTTGAATTCAGGTCCTCAGCTTGTGCAGCAAGCACCCTAACCTGCTGTACCACCTTTCTAATCCTGATCTCCTTTTCTTTCTTGGCTTTTTCAATAGCCTGCCCTGGCCAAGGTGAATTCTCTGCAAACTTCTGTCTTTTTTTATGCTTCTCTTCTGTGACCCCTGATTCAGTCAAGCCATTTAACCTGCAGCTTTAAGATAAGTTTTAAACAGTGAAGCTCACTATGGGTCTGTACTTCGCTTATCCTATCTCTGGGCAACCTCCTGTTCATACCCCTGGTGTCAAGTAATCCTGATGTGTTCTCTCTGTCTCCAGAGCTCACTGCTCACTCCTCATCCCACACGTTATAGTTTTAAATTTGAGCTCATGACCTTTCCCCACATATGCTCTGTGTCTGTTCTAGGGTGTTACAATTATCCATCTGCCTCTCCAAGAGAGGCCTCACAAACATTTCCTCCATTTTCACGTATCCATTGCCACGTATCTAGAACCATTCTAGATAGCTAGAAGGAAAAGAAACTCACTCTGTACCATAAAAGTCCCTCAGGAATCTGGGTTGGAAAGGTTGCTCTATCTGAGGGCTGGCAGCCATCCAGGCTGGCTCTCCCTCCCTCCCTCCCTCCCTCCCTCCTCCACACAGGTGCCCTCTTAACCTTACTTTTCACTCTGGTGACACATGGTGGGGCGGGTCAAGTGCAGGTTTTCTGGCTAAGCTCTCCCATCTTCTTAGCTGTTCTTAACCTTACCCTGATCAAATCTCTGCCTCCACCAGCTTTCTCTGGTGCCTGTTCACACTGCTACCCAACACTGTCATTCCAAAATGCAAATATGATCAGGTACTCCTCAGTTCCTTCGGTGGCTTCTTCAGCCTCTCAGACTAAAGTCTAAACACTTTAGATAGTGTACTATACTGTCAGCTCTACTGCTGATATTTCTGTTTATTTCTCTGTGTCTTCCACCACCCCCTCCTCCAAACCTTAACACAGTCAAAACAAACTTTCTCCTGTAATGCTTGTTTCTTCTGTATGTCATCTTCAACACTGAGTATTCCTCCCTTTAGATCATCCATTCACTTATCCACTCATCCATCTATCTATCTACCCACCAGTCCATCCACTATTTATCTATCTATTCATCCATCCATCCATCTATCCATCTACCCATTATCCACACCCATCTGTCTATCCATCCATTTATCCATCCATCCTATGTCTATAGAGCACCAAATTCATCTTTGACACTGTTCTAGGCACCAGGGAGACATGAACTGAATAGTCTTTATTCTCTCAAAGAATCCAACTCTAGAAAGGTAACTGACAGGAAAAATACAAACACACACAGACACACAGACACAGACACACACAGACACACACACACACACACACACACGGAAAATAGAGCAAAGCTGGGTAATGGCATAATAAATGACTTGGAGGTACTTCAGTTAGGGAAGGTGGGGTAGGTCTTTCTGGAAGGGTACATATGAACTGAGAAATAACTGACAAGACAGATGGGGTCATATATAAATGTGGGAGAAGTTTCCTGGTATTGGGAATGACGAGTTCAAAGACCTCTGAAATGGGAACAAAATGGTTGAGGGGCAGACAGAAATAAGACTAGGGTTCTGATCCCTGACAGAGATAATGACAGCAAGAGGCCAATGAGGGGCTAGGTGCAGATGTAGTTATTTCAGTTGCAGTGGAAGGAAAGACATCTGACATTTTCAGGATTTTCCTATGTACCCTAGGCTGGCCTGTAACTCACAATCTTCCTGCCTCTGCCTCTTGAATGCTGAGATTACAAGCATGCACCTCCTAAGAGGTTTTTTGATTGATTGTTTTGTTAGTTTTTGAGACAGAGTCTCCTTGTAGCCCCAGCTGTCTAGGAATTCACTATGTAGCCCACATTGACTTTGATCTGACAGTGACTCATTTGTTTATGCCCCCCCAAATTCTGGAATTAAAGGTGTTAATTTTTAAATTGCATTTAGTATGTGTGTGTGTGTGTGTGTGTGTGTGTGTGTGTGTGCACATGTGATTATGTGGAAGTCAGAAGACTTTGGAGTTAGTTTTCTCATTCCACTAAGTGGGTCTTGGGGACTAAACACAGGTCATCAGTCTTGGTGGTAGAGGTCTTTGCCTGCTGAGCCATATCATTGGCCCTTATCTGTATTTCTGTTGAGCCTGGGACTTGATGAGTCATTAAGCTGGTCTGGGAAGAAAGGAAAGAAGGAAGGGGAGATAATAATCCAGTTGATGTGGTCAGGGAGTGCTTTATGGTAAAACTGAGACATGATATATAACTTAAAAGATGGTAAAATTACAATGGGTAAGGATGGAAAAGGCTAGGAAGGCCAGTCCCTGACATTTGCAAGCTTGGGACAGGAATCCAAATGGCACCCACTTGCTTCCTGCTTAATATTTTAAAGTTAGAAGTCAAACTATAGACTATTTAGTAAAGTATGTTTTATTTTCAAGTTACAAATTAGGCTAAAAACTGTTAATATATGTTCTGCCATTTTACTTAGATAAGTTCTTTGTGGCACTGGGCTCTGATTTAGTCCTTTGCATTCCTCAATATTCTGGAACTTGGCAGAATGGTATGAGAGAATCGGGCACTGGACTTTCTTCCTTTCCTACCTGATGGCTCACTTTATACTGTAAAGAGCCTCCTATGCACATGTGTGAACATCCTAGCCTGCAAATTTAAGCTCATTTTCCTAGCATGCAGGCCGAGAAAGGTGCAATTGGGCCACTGGAGTAGGAAAGGCTGGCTCTGGAGTTCAAGAGCAAGGCTAGACCAGAGGATGTAGACTCCAGGCCAGCATAGCTCATTGACTGCCAATTCTTCACCTCTTAAATGAAGGGCCATGTTGCTTAATCTAGCAGGTGAGAATCACAAAGCATTTTAAAAGGCTGGGGCAGGACTACTTTGGAGTAGAGAATCCATATAGATGAAAAGGAGGTACAAGAATTTGTGGACAAAGAACTTGAACGTGGATCAGTGGGCAACAGGGTGTCCAGAAAATCTGCAAGCAGAGAGGAAAATGGTCTGAATCTGGTGTACAGGGTGGATGAGGAAACAGCAGTGAAAGTAAGGAGATTAGTAAGGTTATTGTAAAAACTGGGCCGTAATGTTAACAGAACTGAATGCAGAGAGAAAGAGGTTCATGGAACTTTTATAAAGCAGGGGTGACTGATTTAATTTAGGGGTTAGGATAAATAACTGGACTAAAGGTGCTTCTGCAAGATTAAATGTGTACTGGGATGCCTGTTTCCGAGGTCTCTTCTTCTTGTAACCATAACCAAGGCAGGCTTGTCAGACTCCTATGACCTGGATTCCCCTGTTGGATCCTTTCAATGCCTTTCCACCATCGCAGCACCCTTCTCAAGAATGCTGCTGTATTGGGTTGAGAGGAGATGCTGTCAAGTTAATAAGAGTGTAGGGCTCAGAAGTAAGGAATAAATAAATGTTTCTGGAGGCAAGCACACTCATTATGGTCAGATAAGGTGAAACTCATCCTGGAGAACCAGAAGAGGCTGCCAGAGCTGCGAGGGCTTCAGGCTGCCTGCATTTCTGCCTTGCTCTGCCTCCAACCATCTGTGTGAACTGGAAAGCCTGGGGCAGAACTCCTTCCAAATTCCCTCTAGATTGGGTCTGGTCTGTTTTCTGTCCTGATAAGGGTGCTGGGAAGGAACAGAAGCTACCCTCCAAGATGCCGGTACCAGAGCTCTGCCTGCCATGCCAGGGAGGTTAGCACAGAGCTTTGGAGGGCCGTGCTGGGACAGAAGGAGCAATTTAAAGAATTTCCCAGTAAACACTAGGCCTATAGGTTGTATGAACTGATAACCAGTAAAAGGAAGAGTTTCATATTTTCCGTATGGGAACCTAAAGTAACTTAGTGGAAGCCCCGCGTGCTTTCCTAGCGTTACTTTCTGGGCGAGGCCTCCTTCAGACCATTGGCAGTCATGTGCTGACTGGCCAGTTCTCACTGGTTCTTTTGCCTTCTTCCTCCTTCCACGGTTCCTTGGCAGCTGAGTTTGTTTTTCATCTCAATCAGGGCACACAATTTCAAGCAGATGTTTTCAAAAGTGCTTGACTTTTAAGCAGAGTATATGCAGTGGCCTCTTGACAGTGTAGCTGCACTCAGCCCTGAATTTGCCTTGCAAATGAGTGCCTGGGGTGCGGGGTGGCCTGGGAACCGAAGCTTTGGAGCTGAACACTGTTGAACTTGCTGGGGCTCCCTGGAGGCATCTTAGCACCTTGGGCCTGCTGAGCTGGTTTTGAGTGATACAGACTCACCACAAGCCAGACTCAAGGGCTGGCAGGCCTTGGATTCCATGGGCCTGCATTTGTATCCTCCAGCACATGCTGGCAGCCTGATCTGGGATAATGTTGTTTTCTTGCCATGTGCTTCTGTGTGATGATGAGAAATGATAATAAGTTTAGCCTTCAGCACTTGCCAAATAATGTGATTCCTATCTAGATTTTAAAATTACATTTATTTATTTATGTGTGTGTGTGTATGTACACGTGAGCCAAAGGAGTCAGTTCTCTCCTTCTACCATGTGGGTTCTCAGGCTTGGTGCCGTGCCAAGTGCCTTTATTCAGTGAGCCACCTTGCTGGCCTCCTATCTATATTTTAAAAATCCTATGCTGTGGATATTTATTGTCATGTTGAACAAGGCACAGAGAGGTTAAGTAACATGCTCAAAGTAGTTAAGAGTCTGGCTCTAGACTTTCTATAAGTGGCTCTTTAGTGTTAGATGGAACTGTGTAATACATAACACAGTATGTATGTCTTCTTGGTGGGTACTACAGATACTGGCTTTGTAACACTGACTTCACTTAATTCTCTATGCTCTCTCCCTTAACCTGAGGGAAATTCCTCTGAGGGAATCCATTACTGTCTTCATAAGACAGGAGTCAGGAAAATGGAGAGCCACATTGTGGAGAAAGACTCAAGTTGACTCTGGGGCAGATTTCTTGACTTCCTACCCTGGGCTGTGGGGTCCTCACCTCCACCATCCAGGGCTGAAGTGGACCTATGTCCACCTATGTGGACCTTAGGAATGTCCCAAGATACTGTTGTGCCCGTTCCCCAACAGGGAAGCCACGTGTCCCGACTCTAGCCCATCATTTTTCTGTTTGGGTTCCTGGTTTTATAATAACCATATTACTTGTCACTGTAAGTAATCCAATATACTTCATTGGTTTTCTCCTCTCTAGCCACAAGCCTCATAATAATAAACGGTTACCAAGATGGAGAAATACTAAAAACCTAATTTGCAAAAACACAAGAAGTACGAAGGACAAGAAAACAAGAAATCTGGGCATTTTTTCAAAAGAAAACAAAATGGTAGGGGGAAAGAAAACAAAAAAGCGGTCAAGTAGATGTGGGAAATCAATACTGCAAATTCTGCCATGTCATCTGTATTCTGAAACTTACTTTTCACAGTTACACATAAGTAGGCATTGTTGGTTATAGATCCGCCAGGAAAATTCTTTATAATTAGGTATTTTCTGTGAGTTCTGTCCACTAGATGCCATGCCAAAATTTTTGTGCTTTGGAAAAACTAGGTTTCACATTTTAACTTCTGCTCTAGAGACAGATACACTGGAACATAATCAAAATTTATCATCAGTAATAAGATGGCCATTAAACTGTCGCTTTCTGCCTGACTCAGTGGCAGTCTAGAATCCAGCGCATGGAAGTTGAAGCAGATGAATCATGAGTTTGAGGCTAGCCTAGTTACAGAGGGAAACCCTGTCTCAACTAGCTAACCACCTAACTAACTACTGCAAAACAACCCCGAAACAAAACAAAACCAAACCCTAGAATCAGGATATTGCAGGGAATTTCATTATTAAATGCTTTTAATGTACAATTCCCTCATGAGCAGCCAAGAGGAGACAGGCTCGCAAAATGTCTATGTACGTCTTCCTAGAGCCACCCTCTCCTCTCCAGAGCACATACCAAAAATATGAGAATCCTGTATTAGGTTTTTGTCTTGTTCGGTGGATTGAACCCAGTGCCTCATGCTTGTTGGGCAAGCGTTCTACCAGCGAGCTATGTCCACAACCTCAGCATTAAGCTTTTGCTGAGTCAAGTTGCCAATGACCCATTTACCATGATTTAAAATAGATGCACCAACCTGTTCTCGACTAGAATCTCTGGCTCGGTGTGATGCCTATTTTGAGATTTTATGAATTTCTTAAGAAACTAAGATTGGCACACAGTGGCCAAACTAGGAAAAGTACTGACTGGCTTCCCGACTGCTTTCCAAATCGAGCAATTTTCTCCCAGACACTTATTGGATTTTAGTTGGAGTGAGAAGGGGTTTTAGTCTCAAAGGGCCTTGAGGCTGACAGACACATCAGGCAGGCTAGCCATCCTTTTCACAGGCAGTGAAAAGCTGCTGGTGGAGCCCCTCAGATTTCAGTCCTGCTCTCTTCAGAGCAGGGAGGAGCATGGAAGAATTTGAGAGGACCTAGGTATCTCTGGGCCCTCCCAATCCTCTGGAATGCTTTGTCTTGGAACCAATCTTCTTCAGTCTGACTGTAATGACTATGGACCAGGGCAGGGGATGGACAAGCCTTGATGTGCAGTCTGTGCAATGAGCACAGTTGTGTTCTTTGTCTCCCTGTTCAGTGGAGACTCACGGAGTCTGTAGGCTACTGAATGGGCCCAAGAAAGGGCTGTTCATAAGGGAGACTTGAAATCTTATCTGTGGGGACAAGCATTGTTGTCATAGGAGAATCGTTCCTTCTCTCTAGGTGCTCATTCTCTGCTATCTCAGAGAGTGGCAAAATCTCAAATATATATCTTGGGATTTGTTTGTTAGGTCCCAATAATCCTGAAGATAGATATTGTGGGAGAATAGAGCTGGGAAGTCATTATTATCTTAGGAGATGATGTTCAGAACAGCAAGAATACCTTGAACTAACCAAAATGCTAAATGTGTTATTTGTATTACCTCAATTAATCATCAGAACTCCTCTTTGGAGTGGTATGTTTAATCTCGGAGAATGAGGCCCAGAGAGATGAAGTAACTTATTTACAATCATGAAGCTGATAAGATCCAAATTCAGGTTGGATTAATTCCACAGTCCAAGAATGCAAGCATTATAAACTTATACTTAGTTTTATACATTTAACATGGGGGAAAGAAGAGACATGCACACATGTTATATGAGAATGCCTGTTTTAAGCTTCATATTCAAAATGTGCGCACCATCAGTTTCTATCAATTACTAGGGATACATGCCAGTAACTGGATACGGGCCCAGTGCCATGAGCCATGGACACCCCTGTCAGAGAGAGAGCCGCCTGAATATATTGCACGTGGTGTGGAGTGACAGAGCTGTCACAAAGGTAATCGTGCAAAAAACAGAACCTGCCACCATCAACTTTCTGGATTTCTGAGAAGGGGTTGTCCTCCACACCGGCTAATGATGAACACACTTTTTCTATTCATCATTTTTGGCTTTGTACTCTTGGGAGCAGGTTATCACAACGATCAAACCAGAGATATGAAAGACTAGGAAACATTTAGTTTTCAAAAATAATGGCTTACAACCTGAGTCAATCAAAAGAGCGGGAGTAGGGTGGGGAGGGGTAAACTAGACAGTTCAGACACCAGCTGGAGGTTCTTTATGGCTGGCCTTGACAGTGGCTTGCAAGTTTTACTGTTGCGGATGATGAAAGAGAATCTGCCTAGGAAATCTGAAGTCTCAAACAGGCACAGACAAAAGATAATTACAAGATCCTGGGAGTAAACACAACTTCTAATGTAATCCCTGCTTTCAGGACTGGACTGGCTATTTGGTTGACTATAAGAGCAGAGGGCAATAGAGCAGTGTTTAAAATACATGTGAACAGTTTTTTTTTTTTTTTGATTATAGAATAATCATCTCCATTCCATCTTCTCTCCACAGTAACAAACACATTCACATAACCCCCACACCTTTGGCCAGGGAATTCTAGGCTTCTGTAGCAATTATATCTAAATTGAATCACTAAATTACATTAATTGAAATGAACTTGACTCTTGAAAGTTGAACTTTGTTATCAATTTTGTCATGGAAAAAGTAGTTATCAGCTAAAAGCTGAGAACTGAGGATCTCATCCAGGATTCATGGTCAAAATGCTGAACTGAACTGTGGACTCATATGGGGGTGCAGGTGTGGGGAGAGGGCTATAGCTTGGAGAAGCTTCACTGCCATCAGAAGAGCCACAGCCAACTCTGAGACTCCTTCAGGGGTCTAGACCATAGATCAGCCGATGCCTTTGAAGGACCTTTGAGTTGTAAGGAAATCCTGTTCACTCTAAGTCAGCATTTCTGGGACTTTGTGATGGCTGGCGGCTCTAGTTCAGTAGGTTTGAAAAAGGAAAAGCTAAAACAACTTCAGAGAGTCACAGGCAGGGCATGAGCTGGAGAAGACAAGCATGAAGGGCCACAGGCTTCCTTCAGAAGCACCCAAAGTTCCTCCTCAGGGCCACTGTACAGCACAGGCTGAGGAGCCTGCTGTACATATTGGAATTTCAGTGTTACTTTCCACAAGTTCTAACCCTTGGCCACATTAATACCCCCATCCAGGTTTCTCTTTTCCACCTGTAAAATAATCCTACTTCTTGAAGGGAAATCAGAGAGAGGGAACAGGGTAGGTTATGATAAAAATACATTATAAACATGTATGGAAGGAAATGCTATGTATAAAACCATTATTATGTGTAATTAATCTATGCTAAAAGCAAAGAAATCCCCCAAAGTTACTGTAATATGAAACTTTTCCTTAATCTTATTTTGCTCGGGACTAGTGAAATGGTGTAGTGGCAAGGGCACCTGCTACCCAGCCTGATGACCTGAATTTGATCCCCAGGACCGATGGGATGGAAGGAGAGAACTGACTCCATTAAGTTGTTCTCTGACTTCCACACAGACACATCGTGGCACGTATGCACCCCCCAACACACACAAATCAAGTAAAAAATTAATTTGCTGGGTAGAGAATGTAATAAAAACACAGGCAGCATTATTGGTTATTATTGATTATTATACATCATTTCGTGTATAATGATTAGTATATTTTATCACAGAACACATTTATGAAGGGTTAGGATTTGGGCTCTTTCTTCCACCTTTACTTCCTAGCGCCCCATTGCCAGTCAACCTCACCGCACACAACCTCACAGTGCTCCTCAGTCTTAGCAGGTGCTAGACCACCATGTCACTTCTTCATTTTCTTTTGATGTTCCTTTTGCTTGTTACCAGGGATATAAGGAATATCATAGGCTGCAAAACATTGGGAAACTTTTAATTTCAAAAATTAAAAAGCTGGGCATGATAGTGCATGCCTTTAATCCTGACACTCGAGAGGCAGAGGCAGATGGATCTCTGTAAGACCAAGGCTAGCCTCATTTATATAGTGAGTTCTAGTTGAGCTGGACCTCTAGGAGACCCTGTCTCAAAATGATGACAAATTGATTCAAAATCTTAATATGTCTAGGATCAACAAAAAAGATCATTTCTGGGTAAAAAAAGGTGATGGGGAAGTATGTGTAGACACAGTCTGCTGTCTGAAAATCCAAGTCAGATGTGCTTGGGTCAGATTTTGGGGTTTCATAGGTATATCAGATTAGACTCATTCAGCATACATATGGTTCTGTATTTTAAAATTTCCATTTAATTAATTTCTGAAATTACACGTAATAACAAGGTCTCAACGTGGCATCTTCGTATGGATGTCACTGTACATTGTTCTCAGTTTTCTCCCTCGTCTATTCCCCTCTCCTCCTCAGTCCCCCTCCCCCGCCTCCCTCCCTTCCCCACCTCACTTTCTCCCTCCATAGTCTCCTGTTTTGTTTTACTTTTCCATGTAAGCCATCTATCTGTTTCCCGCCTACCCTAAGAACTCTTGCATATCACGATCCCCGTTCTTGTTCTGCGACCTATGAACACACATATATAAATTGAAAATATCTGTTGTGTATATTCGATACTACTATCATCATCCATAATCAAATGTCTAAATATTTTTCTAGCAAAAGTGTATAAATATTCCCAGGAAGAGGAATGAGTCAAGATTCCAGAGAACATTACATCAGTCAGGCCAAGTTTGCCACCCAAATGCTCAGTTTCTGCTGTCTTGAACTTTGGGGACTGACAGTAAGTAACTGAAGACCTGTATTTTCTCTGTAACTTCCTAAGTCCATCCCTCTCCGGACAAGTGCAATCCTTTGTCATTACTGAATCCTGGCCTGTCCCCACAGTCATCTCCTATGGCAGCTGTGCAAGCCAGCGAGCCCCTGGCTGGACTTGCCATCCGTGGGTGCCTCTCACCTTAAAGTTCATTCTTGGCTGCCAGGCCTGGTGGCCCTTCTCCTACGGAGGTGCTGGGACAGGAAGAGCTTCTCTTTTCTTCACTTTTTCCTAGACTCCCAGCCCCTCTGCGAACAGAGGCAGCTGTACCTCCTAAGATACTCTCCAGACTACCGGAGCTACTCTTAATGGTGTGGATGGCTTACTGGTTAGAAGAACATTCCTCCCTGCAGATGAGAGGAGACATTCCTCAGCCCCATTCGGCTGTACCCAAGAGCTACTTCCCAGACGCCCAGTGACGTAGCAAAACCACTTGAGGACAGCACTCCTAGCCCCTCTTTCAGATTGCAGACTGCCCCAGAGCAGGAATGTGGCTACAGCATCAGCATGACAGCTGAGTGGGCACTCACAGTGGTGTGGCGGCAGCCCGGGCAATGGACGGCCGCCGTCGTGGAGCTCTCCAGGATAATACTGGCCCAGTGGAAAAAGTAGAGACATGAGTTTTAGATTTTTCCTATGCGCTGTAGCCTGGTTTCTTGAAATTTTGGGGGCCTTATGTATAAAACGGGCCTAGGTCTACATGTACTTAGGAGTACTTGGGATAACTTACAAAGCGGCCCTATAAGTATGGACTTCAGGCCTTTCTAAAAGCCTTTCTTAAAGCCTTGTGGGAGACCTCTGAAGATCCGGACATGTTTGATCTTTGCATTCACTTCTAGCACAGGGTGGGGCTGCAGCAGATGGCTAATACAGCACTGAGTGAACGAGTGGACTGTGCAGTTCTTCGAGCTTGGTAATGTACCTTCATTTCCTTCTAATAACCATGTCTCCAATTTGATGGCATCTTATCAGGTGAAGGTGTCTGAGTCACACCTTCAGGTTCCAAACTGATCTATTTCCTCAGATGTAGGTAATAGAGTTAGATTGCCCCAAGCTTTACACTCAATACTGTTTTGTCTTTAAAAATTTTATTTATTATTTTTATTTTCTGTGTATGAGTATTGCCTGCATGTATGTAAGTGCATCTGTGTTGTGCAATGCCCAGAGAGGTCAGAAGAGGGCGTCAGATCCCCTGGAACTGGAGTCATGGACGGTTGTTGAAGTGAGTGTTAGGATTCAAACCTGGATCCTTGGCAAGGGCAGCCAGTGCTCTTAACCACTGAGCCATTTCTCCAGCCTCATGTTTTCTACTTTAATGAACTCTAATGAAGTTTTTTGAGGTGTGTGTGTGGGGGGGGAGTCTCACATACCCCAGGCTGGCATCCGATTTACTATGTAGCTGAAGATGGTCTTGAACTTCTGATTGTCCTGACTCTACCTCCTGAATGCTGGGATCACAGGGATGCTCTACCATACCAGGTGTATACTATGCTGGGGATTGAACCCAAGGCTTTGTGCTTGTCAGGTAAGCACTTTGCCAACTGAGTTACATCTCTAGTTGGAAATTTTAACTGTAAAGAATAATTTATCCTAATGACTGGTACGAAAATTTACATTAAAAAGTCTCAATTCAGAGTAAAATTTGAAAATTTATTTTAAATGAATATCTTTATTACTAAGCCTCAGCTATTATCTATTAGAGCTTAATTGAAGCCTAATATTCCCTAAATTCAAGCAGATGATAATAACCAAACTAACTCTGAAAGTGTTTTAGACCCCAAGATTTATTGAAAGCTTCATTCACCTTTGTTTTGGGAATGAAGACCTGTTGGATTTAAGAGCCTATCCATCAGCTCCATTTTGAATTAGTCCCCTACTGCATTGCAATAGACAGAGACCAAGTGAGTTCTCACTTGTTAAGGTAAGAAGCACTGATATTGTTTGTATAGCAATTTTTCAATTAGCTTGGTTTCTTTTTTTTTGCTTTATTTATATTTATTATTATGTGTATTGGTGTATCTTGTGCATGCATGCAAGTGCATCTGTGGCGTATCATGCCTGAGGAGGCCTGAAGAGGGTGTCAGATCTCCTAGAACTGGAGTTATGGATGGTTGTTAGCCACCATGTGGGTGTTGGGCTTCAAACACTGGTCTTCTGCAAGAACAGCTAATGCTCTTAACCACTGAGCCATCTCTCCAGCCCCTAGCCTGGTTTCATTATTCACAAAAGGAGTACAAGATAGAGGTTTGGGCGGTGTGGCAAGCTGCAGCGTGTGGATGGAACTTTACCATACACAGAAATGGGCCCTATTTTTAAGTTTTTATTTATTGCTGAGTGTGGTGGCACATGTCTTTAATCCCAGCACTTACGAAGTAAGCAGATCTCTGTGAGATGGAGGCGGGCCTGGGATGCTGTACATAGCAAGTTCCAGGCTAGCTGGGGCTACAGTGAGACCAAAAATTATTAATTATTGTATGTGTGCATGATATATGTCTGCGGGTATGCATGCTATGGCACACATGTGGAGGTCAGAGGACAACTGTGGAGTTGGTTCTCTTCTTTTTCTCTTCTTTCACCTTTACATGGGTTCTGGATATTGAATCCAGGTTGTCAGGCGTATGCAGCAAGTGCCTTTCCCTGCAGAGCTATCTCACTGGTCCATATAATGCTTCATTTTAATGCTAAATTTCCATGGCTCCAACATGTGCTCTGACAGTCCATGAATATTATATAGGTTGTTCTTGGTGTGTTGTGTGTGTGTGTGTAGGGGGAGGTAAACATGTATGTGTGTGCTCACTCTCCATCTTACATGTTAAGGCAGAATCTTTCATCTGAATATGGAGCTCATTTATTTAGCTAGTCTAGCTAGGCAGGTTGCTCTGGGGATCACATGTTTCCTCCTCCAGAGTTCTGGGATAGCAGGTGTGCCACCATGCCAGATCTGACACTGTCTTCTGACCTCTGTGGGCATTGCACAACACAGGTGCACTTACATACATGCAGGCATAACACTCACACACTTAATGAAGGGTGCTTCGGCATGGGAAGGTAAGATGCTAATACTCACAGTGATGAGTGAGGATATAGAAATTCCTCACATTTCCTTCCTCCAAGGTTCAAGAATACCTGTATACGTTATTTAGAGATCCCAAGGGAAATACCTCTCAGGTCCCGGTTTCTGTCCATTCTCTTTTAATTTCATTTCACATAAGCTTAAATTTTCCTGGACAGAAATACCTGGCCATACAGCTGTATCTGTTCTCTCTGTTCTGGTGGTGGTGGTGGTGGTGGTGTGTGTGTGTGTGTGTGTGTGTGTGTGTGTGTGTTAGAAGCAAAAAGCCACGGCTTCTCATTAATATTTTAGTCACAAGAGAGAAATTTGGCATATTAAGGAATAGCTTCCAGAGACAAATGTACCTTGTGAGTTCATCTTGAATCATCCGACATCTGATTCACAGCAAATCAAAATTCAGGTGATGTACACTCTGCATTAGTTTCTATTGGTATTAATGAGGAACATGCATGTGTGTCAACATACACATTAGTGAAAGAAGACTCCCTGAAGAGTTTATGCTTTGGGGCAAAAGCTGCTATCATTTCTACCTTCTCCATGATGGAAATAAAATTGTGCCCATTAAAAAGTGTTCAGTACTCCATGCTCCGCTGGAAAAAGCTTCTTTCTTAAAATATGCAAGTAAAACTTCTATGTTTGTGAGAAAAATCTTACGACAAATGGCCAAATCCTATCATTTCTATTTATAATTTGCTATTTAGGACTTATTTTTTATTTATCAATTGTGTTAGCTTCTGTGTAGTAGGAAACATGCACCTATCCAACCCCTTATTTTATTATTAGTATTCATCTATCATTATTCATTATATTATTTTGGCAGCATTAAGGATTGAACCTAGCATCTCATGCATGGGAAGCAAGGGCTCCACCATTGAGCTATAGTCCCTGCTTTTTGGAGACAGGTTTCACATAGCCCAGTCTGGCTTTGAACTCTCTATGCAGCCAAGGATGATGACCTTGACTTTCTGATTCTCATGTCCTCCTCCCCAGCACTGGGATCACAGTCATGTGCCATCATGCCTGATTTTATTTGGTGCTGGAAATTGAACCCAGGGCTTTGTGCATAATGGGTAAGCACTCTTCCAGCTAAACTGCATCCTCAGTCCTCCAGCCCTTTACTACCATGTCATAAGTGAAGAGAAGAGGGATAGGTGTAGGGTTGCACACCTGTAAACTCAGATATCAGGAGGCTGAGGCAGGAGGGCTGAAAGTTCAAGGCAACTTAGCAAAACCCTGTCTCAAATGAGTCCAAATGGGTGAGAATATAGCTCAGTGGTAGAGCACTTGCCTAACATACTCAAGGCTCCGGGTTCAGTCCCTAGTGCCACGCAGGAAAGCATGAAGAAAGCTTGGCAGTTATTTATGCAGTGACGCAGTAGTCCGGGAGTCAAAGAATAGACGGTGCCAGAAGAGACAATTTCTCCAGTCTACAAAGCAAGGAAAAGCTACAGTTACTCCCTATTTATTTTTCTAGAGAAGGGAATGTGTAAGCCAAATCTAAGGCAATAAGAATGTCACAATTTATCACCATTATATCAGTAATGACGATTTCTACTGTTAACAAAAGACCCAATGTTTTCCAAATGGCTTAACACACTTATTGTTCTACAAACACGAATTCCAGACTGCTTCAGGGTTATTTCTGCTCCACTGTCTACTGTGGGCTGCCGTGATGTGTGTGTCAGTGCCCCTGTGCACACCTCCTTTCTCCAACAGTTTTTCCCTCTGGTTTTTACCTGAACAGTGAGAAGTGATTGTGACAGTTTCTGCTCCAGCTGCCAACCCCACATAGCCAGCGGAGGAAGGATAATCTCCCTAGTCTCTCTCTTGTCAGGAGGACTTTGTTTTTTTTGGAAAGTCCTCTTCTATGGCCAACTGCTATGGTTTGAATATGGGCACCTATTCCTTTCCCAAACCAGTCATCTGTTACTGGCATTAAGAAGGTGGAAATTGCAGGATCACAGTGGTGTTTAGGGTTGAATCCTGATTCTCTCTCTCTCTCTCTCTCTCTCTCTCACACACACACACACACACACACACACACACACGTTTCCTCTCTCTTGCCATGTGATGCTCTGTGGTGTTTTGGAACTCTACCAGCAAGAAGACCATGATCTGATGTGTCCTTTAGGGCTAGGACTGACAGGAGCTCAGTAGTAGAATGCTTGTCTAGCATTTGTAATGTCCTGGGCTTGATCCCAAGCACTACAGATATATACTTTAATTCCTGTGCCTCTAGAACTGTGAGTCAAAATAAACCCATTTTCTATTTAAAGTAGCTTGCCTTAGGTTTAGTGACAGTAATGAAAAGGTGACAAACACACCAATGTTAGGCCATGTTCCTGTTGTAAAATTATCGAGTGGAATTCCATAATTGGTTGAGATAATCAACTTGCTTTCCCATTTCATGAACTCCAGATAAGGTCTTTATTTCTGAGTTCATGAATCCTCCAGAGGAGAATTCCACAGAGAATGGGGTTCAACTATAAAGAAGCAGGTCTGGGGCAGGGTGGAGTGGCCTGGTTGTAATTCTGGTCTGTGATGATGATGTGAGCACCTTTATTGTGATCCTTAAAAGTCTCCTTAAATGCTTCCAGGGAGACATGGGGCCTTACTCTACATGTGAGAGGGTGCCAGGGTTTCTCTTGAAGCTAACTCAACACAGTTGGGCCACAGACTGAACACTAAAGTAGAGACCCAGAGTGAGTGTAAGCAATAGTTTTTGTGTTAAGCAGGTTGATGACAAACCACGAGCATGAGCACTCTCCTTTCTGTAAACCTGAATCTTGACCCTGACTGACTGTTGTTTTTAATGGAACAAAGAGAAGTATATTTGAGGAATGAAATATGGATGTGGTTTATATTTATTAGTATTATATGAAAAACAAGATGGTGTTGCAGAGAAGGCTCAGTGATTAAGAGTGCTTACTGTTCTTTCAGAGAACCCAGGTTCGGTTCTCTTCACCCACATGGCAGCTAATAACTCTGTAACTCCAGTTCCAAGGGATTCAATCCAGGGGATTCTTCTGGTCTCATAGGCATTGCACACATATGGTATACTTGCATACGTGCAGACAAACATTCATGCACATAAAATCAAATTAACCTTATAGAAGAAACCAAAAGGAAATATCTTTGATAACTTGAAATCTTCATTCTGCCCCACATACCCACCTCTCTAGGGTCCCCTTATTTACACACAGTTCCTGTGTTCTGTTCCTGCCTCCACCTGTCGTACCTCCTTCCAGAGCCTTCTTTCACACTAAGATGTGACTGACAACTGTGTAAATACCACCATTTCTCTAGTGCACATGGCGGTGTGGTCTGATAAACCTGAAGGGAAGGGAAAGAATTTCAGTGCTATCATTTCTGGGATAGAGATTGATTTTATTTAATTATTATTATGTATGTGTGTGTGCATGCACATAGATCAGAGAACAAATTTATGGAGTTGGTTCTCTCCTTCCATCTTTACATAGGTTCTGGCAATTGAACTCAGGTCGTCAGGCTTATGCAACAAGTGCCTTCAGCTACTGAGCCATTGAACCAGTTCTGGGACGGAGATCTAGAACCTAGGAATGATGGTTATATATCAAAACCTAAGCATGTAGAGATGCACTGAGCAGTGTGGTAGCTAACAGCCTTATGCTAGAGTTGAAATTTAAATGATTTAAAACCTAATAAACAGGACAAGTTTAGTCCTCAGTCATACTGACCGCATTTCAAGAACAGTCTGTGGACAGATAAGAGCAGGTTCTGGGTTGACCAGTGTAGAGATATTTCTACTAGCACAGGAGGCTCTGATGGAATGTCTGGGAAGTGCTGCCCTATTGGGAAATGGCAAGTCAGGGTTGTGACAGTGGGGACTGACCCTGAGGGGAATCCAGTCTGACAAGCACAAAAGCTGTTAGTGACAGCTCAGTTGGGCAGGTCTGGATGGTTCACCTGTTTTGGAGCAGGGACCCAGACAGTGGTTGGCTGTCTGTGGGTGAACTGTGAGTAAACATCTTTACCAGACTGGGCTCCTTTGAGCAAAGGATGAATCCAGTCTCTAACAACAGAAGGACTGGGCAGAGGTGGGAGATGCCATGGACTACAAAGACACTGGAGTTAACTGGACCGTGAATAAACGGAATTAAAAAATATATCATGTATTTACTTTAATTTGTATTCATTGGTATTTTCAACTTATGTCAAGTTATATTAGCCTTGTGCTAGTGGTAAACTTTCTTTCAAAAATGTTATCAGGGGACTGAAAAGATGGCTCAGTGGTTAAGAGCACTGGCTGCTCTCACAGAGGACCTGGGTTCAGTTCCCAGCACTCACATGGTAGCTAACAACCTTCTAACTCCAGTTTTAGGTGATTCAATGCTTTCTTCTGGTCTCTGTGGGCATTCCACACACAGTGCACTTATATACAAGCAGGCAAAACACTCAGACATATAAAATAAAAATTAAAAAAACTAAAAAACACCAGTTAACGGGGCTCTAATGAATGGACCCACATTGAAGGACATTAAGAGACACAGATTAGATTCCATAGGCCTTATGATATATATTAAATAGAGTACATTAAACTGCATTGGGAGGCAGCAGGGAGGTGAGATAATGGAGGGGATCTAAATATATCAGATTATATTGTATGAAAACTGCAAAAATTCAATTAAAAATGTAAAACAACAGCAACAACAACAACCAGTCATGGCAGCATGTGCCTGTCATCCCAGCACTGGGGGTGGGGGTGGGGGCGGGAGGCTCCCTGGGGTTGGCTAGCCTATTCAGCAAGCTCCAGGTTCAGTGAAAGATCCTGTTTTAGAAAAATAAAGTAGAGTGGGATTGAGGGAGACACTGACATTGACCTCTGGCCTACATACACAAAAACACGTACAGACAAAAATGTGTACACACAAAAATGCGTACAGACAAAAATGTGTACACACAAAAATGCGTACAGACAAAAATGCGTACAGACAAAAATGCATACAGATAAAAATGTGTACACACATGCAACAACGGAAAGGAAGGGAGGGAGGGAGGGAGGGAAAGACCGGCTCTTTGCAGATACTGTCAAGATGAGATCTTTGAGGACAGTCTTAGTCAAAATGAGCGCTGTCTTTATGAAACAGGGGAGTTTGGACATTGCATAGACTGCACAGAGGAGAGACTACATGAAGAAACGCAGGGAAGAAATCATCTGTGATGAATGAGGATTGAAGGAAACCAGGAAATGCCAAAAAAATGCCAACAAACCACCAGAAGATGGGAAGAGATGAGGAATTCTGCATATTTCAGAGGGAGGGAGGAGAGCTCAGCTGACACCTTGACTTTAGACTTTCGGTCTATAGCACCACAAGATAATAAGCTTCTGACTTTTAGAAAAAAAAGTCTAAAGAAATATATTAGAAGAAAACTATTATCATAGTGCTGAGATGAAGTATGAAAGAGTGGTTAGACTCGGGTACAGCTCAGTGGTGAGCTCTGTGAGCTTGTAGGAATCACACCCTGGGTTTGGGCCTCAGCACTAAAACAAAAAGTCTGTAAACACAGTTCACAAAAATCTTTAGTTTGAGAAACGGTGATTTAAGGTAAAAGAGTTTTACCCCAAAATGTTTCCAGGAAAGACTGATTTATCTGTGGAGTACTTTGGGCTCCTTGCTAAAGCCCCACAGTGTTTTAGGGGACCATCAAAATGGTTCAGTTTCATTTAATGAAACTAAAGTCAACAATTAATATACAATATTGTTTTTATACTGAAATAATTGTTATACACACACACATATATATGTATATATGTGTATATATATTGCAATAAAGGGGCCCATGAGTGCAAAATGTCTGGGTTCATGTAAACCACAAGAACCCTTGCTGAGAATCCTTGAAGGGAACCCAGAGGACTTGGAACTCAGCAGGGTAGGGCTTGCTCAGCATCACCACCAGGGGGAGGACTGGGGCAGTTGCATTTGAGCAGAAGGGTCCAAGAGAGTACGATACAGAAACTGCAGCATCACCCTGTGCTTAAGCTGTGTATGACATGATCTCAGCTGTGGTTTAGCAAACCAGGCGTCCAGGGCGCAGTCCAAGGCACCAGGCTGAAGACAACAGGACTAATCCTGCTCAGGGGATCACTACCTGCAGTCAGGGCTGGTTAGGGAGTAGCCAGGGTTGCACATGCATGGTGAAGCTTTTCTAGGAACTGAGAAACAAGAACATTCAAAGAGTGGGATTTAAGGCATCTTCTATCAGGAAGGCCTATTAGTATCATTTAATCTCTACATCATAGGGATCTAGACAGTCACCTACTTGGCCTCAATCAGATTGCTTATGATTATAGCAAACACAGAAATGAGGAACACAGACTGACACACATGCACACACAAACTCTGAAATACAGAATATGACTTGGGAATGCTTTTGCATATTCTTTTTTGGGGGAATAACAGCTTCTGAAACAATTACACAGTGTTTCCAGAAGGCAAAGATGGATGGAGCCGACAGCCAGGGGAAGTTGCAGCTAATTTCATGAACTTTTGCCAGGCCTGCAAGAGCAGAGTGTTCATGCCGTTCCATGCCAAAAGGTTGTGCTTACAGGCCCAGTGTACAGACCTGTCCCATGGGACACCATGCTTGCTCTCCTGTTGCCGAGTGAGATGGGTGACATTGAAAAATCACCCTATTATAACTTGTGATAAAAGCAGCAGCTACTTAAAGGACCAACCAATAAACACCCGAAAAAGACAAATGGCTATTGGAAGATGACTGATACAAGTTGGAAATTAGTACACCTATTGTGAGGAGACCAGAACAAAGGAAGGAGTGTAGAGATCATATCCCAGGCTCATGACTGTCCATTGATTTTGGGTCACCTGACATTCTTGGGAAAAGTCAATTACTAATAACATATACAAAACACCCTGAAAGTGGTCTTACATCATGTTAATATTAGTTATCATTATGACTAAACCATCAGAAGTGGAAAATCATAGCAATTTTATATAATGCTTTCATTTAGAGCACACATTTTGAAGCATTTGGTCAGGATTATTTTTCGTGGTCAGAATATTTACCGTAGCTATGCATAGACTCAGCATAAAGGCTGTTTTGTTTCCTCAAACCTCCAGCTTTTAGGGGAACTCAGATTGACTATGTAGGGATTTAAACAAGTCTTGAGATAATTCTCCTCGGTATAACTGGTCTATTTTATAGACTTGATTGTGGCTGTCTCTTTAGTAGTATCCAGCACCTATTCCACAAATTACTTCCTTCTTAACCTCAATGGTTTCAGCAAACCACATTTAAATGGCTTGGAAAACGTGTTACTCCACATTTTCCATTACATCAGAGTCTTGCCAAGTGGGCCTTGGGCTTGATGGTGGTGGTAATCACTGGCTGCCTCAATGCCCCCACGTGTCTGATTAACCACAAACACATAATGTGGTCCAGCCGCTGAGGAGGCCACAGAGGCGAGCCAGGTTGGACATTCACTGTAATTTTTCTGGCAGCTGTTATCAGTCAACAAAACCCAAACTGAGCCTTTCCACTGCCAACAGCTTTGGACAATACATTTCAGTGGTCCCGGAGTAGAAGGGCGACCAGCTGAGTGGGGGTGGAGTTGAACGAGAGTCTCTTGAATGGACAGAATGAGAGGAGAGAGAGAGAGAGAGAGAGAGAGAGAGAGAGAGAGAGAGAGAGAGAGAGAATGAGAGAGAGGAGAGAGAGGAGCTTTTAAGAAATCAGCGAAGAACGTAATGGGTGAAGGGAAAAGACCAACATGTAGGTTTCTGGAGAGGAAATGGAGTTTGCATGGGAACTACACATGCAGTACTTAGGTCATTTTTACTTTGCAAAAATTCACTCTCACACTCTGCAACAGCTGCTACTGTTTGGATTATGAATAGCAATAAGCCATATGGCATGGCAGAAATGAATCACACATATTTTCACATGGACAAATATTATTATTCCAAAGTGTAAACACGTCAATATAAGTGTTCTTTCTCCTGGGAGGAATATAGTCCCTGATCTCAGTTATAAGAAAATGACTCACTCT
The DNA here is from genome assembly GCA_035773235.1 of Eospalax fontanierii. Taxonomy (NCBI): domain Eukaryota; kingdom Metazoa; phylum Chordata; class Mammalia; order Rodentia; family Spalacidae; genus Eospalax; species Eospalax fontanierii. The sequence continues at coordinate 16,615,988 of CM069545.1, forward strand.
GTACATGCAAAATTTACCTGACAAAGTTATTATTGGAAAGAAATACCCTGCATGAGCCCTCTCTACAGTTTTCTTTCCTTATTTGTCATCAACCACATTCAATGTGATGGAGGGGATGTCGAAAGGAAGGGAGAAGCGAAGGAGTAAATGGGAAGATGGGTCGTGGAAGGAGGGCTACACTGTCCCTAGCTCTGGCATCTGGTTGGCTGTTTTAACCCCAAATCTCTCATAGTGAAGCATTGTGCTTACCTGAGCATGATTACACCAAATGCCCAGAAGCCAAAACTGGAAGGGGAGGGTGGAAATACTTAATCAGACCCCTTAGATGTGTCAGCACGGAGGTCTTCTGAAGCATCTCTCAATACTTTATGTGTTTTGAGTTTTCAGATGAGTCTCGCTTTGCAGCTGAAGCTGGTCTGGAACTCAACGTACAGTTCAGGCTGGCCTCACAAATGGCAATCACAGATGTGAGTCATGATGCCAGGCTCTATCACTCTCTTACTCAGATTTTATTTCAAGGATTTCAAGGACAGTGCTCATAAAAGATGGCATAGTCCTCATATATTTTTTTCAAGTTTGTGTATACATGAGTTCCTGTGTGTGCAGTTGCACCTGTGTGTGGGTGCATGGTGAAGACTGAAGACGACTTTGGTTGTCATTCTTCGGTTGCATCTACCTTGAGATTCGGTCTCTCAGTGGCCTGGGACAGGCTGAGTAGGCTAGGCTGTCTGGCCAGGGGGCTCCATAGACACGCCTGGCTCTGCCTTCCCAGTGCTGGGCTTCAAGTGCACACTGCCATGCTAGGCTGTTTTTACATGGGTTCCTGGGGACTGAACTGATCCGCAAGCTTATAAGAGAAGCATTTTACCAAATGACCTACATCTCTATTCCTAAATTTCTCTGTCTCTTTTCTTTGGAACGGGTATGTGTATATGATGTGTGGTTATAAGTGCCTGCCTGTTTGTGTGTGTCCACGTGTGGGTGAGGGCATATGTGTGCCATGGTGCATGTATGGGGATCAGAGAACATCCTCAGGTATCATTTCTCACCTTCTACGTTGCTTGAGATGGTCCCTTGACATTTGCTGCTGTGTATGTCAGAGAAGCTTCCTGGAATTCTCCTGTCTCTGTGTAGGCCCATCTTGCTGTAAGATTTCGAGATTACTGACTGCAGTTTCTGGGGACCCAAACTCAGTTTGTCACACTTGTGTGGCAAGTGTTTTACCCATGGAGCCCTCCCCAGCCCCTATATTAGTTATTATTAGTGTGTCACCATTAATATGATTATGCCAATGGGATCAAGGTCACATAAACATTTCAAGCATGATCACTTTCTTTTTGAGATTATTATTTTTTATGTGTATGAGTGTCTTTGCTTGCATGTTTTGTGTAAGTGCACCTGTGTTGTGCAATGCTCTTGGAGGTCAGAAGAGGGTGTCAAATTCCCCTGGAATTGGAATTACAGATGATTGTTAGTTGCCACGTGGGTGCTGGGAATCAAACCCGGGTTGCTTGCAAGAGCAGCCAGTCTCTTAACCACTGAGTCATCTCTCCAGCCCGAAGCATGGTCACTTCCAAGTGCTCAGAGAGGAGGAAAGGCAGAGGCTCCCCACAAGGAAAAGGAGCAGCCATCCTCAAGGAGGATGAAGGTTGGAAGGGTGAGAGGCGAGAGCCTACAGCAGTTTTTAAGGCTTTTCCATATTTCAAACAGCACACAGATTCCTCTTATCTATATTTATATCTCGTATTTCTAACATTAAAAGCACTGACCCCCCCCTAAAAACCCCATCCTTCTCCCATTTTTGCTAAAAGGCCATTTTGAATGTTACTACACACACAGCAGAAAGGCCAGCCTGTGTGAGTTCTGTATTAAAAGTCACTCAGTAAAAATTCTGACTTTCATTTAAATAACTACTGAAGGGGAGCCAAGAGGCTGCCCTTCCCGCTGTTCAAGAGCGACACCAATCACCCCGCCTTGGCACGCATCTGGGTTTCTTGCAAGGATTTCAGCAGGTGTCTTCTGAACCACAGCCAGGATCACACTGGACAGCGACACAGCAGAGGTCACATCAATAATGCGACGCAGGACGATGGCGGCCCCCTCCCTCCGGCCCCAGGAACTGGCGGGGATCACAGTGCCATGCCAAGCTTCCAGCCAACATCCAATGTCACTTTAGCATATTCAAGACAAAGACGAACTGAGCCAACAGCTCAAGCCAGAGTTTCAAAGAAATGAAGTAAGGCGAGAAGAGGAGAGGGGCAAGAAACAAATACACAAATATTTTGTGTCAGTCTATTTTAGGAAGCAGGGACAATGCCAATACAAGTGCTTAAGTGTATCAGAACAGTCACATTTCCAAGGCCACTTTTTGAAAAATCTCAACAAATTAGAGCAGAAGGGAGAAGCTAGTTATGAAGCGTGTTCCTTACTGGCTTTGTTAAGTGAGTTGGATAAAGTGAGATGCAAGTCCAGCAGGGGTCAGAGTGGAGAAACACATTGTTCTTTGATGTCCCCAGGCTCCTGCTCTAGGGGCCAGGGCTCTGCTTGTTTTCCTCTTGACTAATGAGTGTCCTCCTCCATCCTGTCTTTCTCCAGGTCCCTGGACTTTTCAAAGTCTGGATTCAAGGAAGAGTTTCAGCACCTCCAAAAGAATTATTAGTGGCTGGGTGTGCTGCCTCACACCTGTAATCCCAGAATTTGAGAGGCTGAAACTGGAGGTTCATTGTGACCTTGGGGTCGACCAGGACTACAGAGTGAGACTGCCTAAGAAAACTAAAAATTTGGGCCTAGGGTGTAGCTCTGTCTGTCAGATGCTGGCCTAATTAGGCATGAAGCCCTGGGTTCCATCTCTAGCCCTACATAAACAAGGCATGGCCCTTGGGAAGTAGAGGCAGGAGGATAAGGAGTTCAAGGTCACCCTTAGCTACAGAGTGAGTTCCAGGTGAGTCTAAGATACCTGAGACTCTCAAAACAACAACAAAACCAAACCTGAACTAGGAAGATGATTCAGCATTTAAAGGGATTTGCTGCTAAGCCTGAGTCCAATCCCGGGACCTACAGAATGGAAGGAGAGAACTGAGTCCAGTAAATCCTCTGACCTCCACATATGACTGTGGTACAGGTGTACATGCACACACACACACACACACACACACACACACACACACATACACACACAGATGTAATTTAAAAAACCCAACAACCAACTGAACAAACTTTAGCAAAACTGAGTCCTAATTGCAGTAATGCTCTTCACATCACTGCGAGTTTCCTAATTTACCTGCCCTTAAGCTTCCTTTTCAGTAAAATGGAAGATTGGCTAGATCAGGTTCATAGTCCTAAGTCCTCACTGCCCGCAGTGAGGCGGGCAGGCTTCCCTGACCTGCAGGGGTACCTGTTCTCAGCCTGGCTCTTTATTGTTCTAGCTTCTCATTCCTCTTTTTTCAGACAGGGTTTCATTTAGCCCAGGCTAGGCACAAACTCACTAGGTAGCTGAGGCTAGTCTTGAACTCATGATCCTCCTGCCTTCCAGTTCTGAGATCACAGGTGTGTGCCACCAGACCTGGGTCCAGTTTTCTGACTGTTTGCAGGGAAATTCTTTTGGATTGTTACATGAAATTTTCTGGATTTGATGTATGACTAAAAGGTATACAAAACAACAGATATAACAACACAATTTGAGTCAGACGGAACGTGTCTGTGACCCTTTACAGTTCTTGCCTTCGATGACTGAAAATTCCCAATACCTATCTGAGCACTGTCAGTGTGAGCACACAACCCACGGTGCTTTTTCACTCATGGACCCAAGGTGGTGATTTGTTTCCTCTTTCCAATCGTCAAGTGAACTGTGGTGAACCTCTTTTCTCCTCATCTAGAACTGAAGTATGCTGCTTAGTAGCCAACCTCCAGTGGGCAGACGAGCAACCCTGAAGAAAAAGGAAGAGGTTGAAGGTACCTCGGAGCTAGAGACTAACTGAGATAGGGAGGGACAGGAAGGAAGAATGCTCCATGCTCTTCAGGCGGAAGCTAAGAAGCAGCTGTTAGCAAATGTGTCTGGCATCTCCAGGCTAGCTAGAAGAGGATTTTTGAGAGAGAAAATGTCCATATGGCAGAAGTGTCACCCAGAAGATAAATTTTGTTCCACACTCTAAGGGTACTGCTATGTGGAGAATTTTCTGGAAGGGGCTTGGTTAACTCAGAGAGCAGTCTGAAAATACATATGCTCGCCTTTAAGGGTAGATCTTAGGGGACGTGGGCTTCTATCCTGAGCAGTGCTAGACTGCTGCATAGACAAGATGTCGTATTTGGCCAACTAATATATTTTACCCCACAGGATTCCATCAGTCAACTAGTGTTTCATGGTTTTTCTTAGAAATATGCTCCAGACAAGGATGCTTTAACAATAGTTTTCAGACTGGCTCCAAACCTTTAAAACGCAATCTAACTTGCCAGACTGGTTTCCTTTAAACACTGCTTGCATGCTGCCATTGTTCTAACACCTCCCATGGCTCCCACTTCCTACAAAGTCTAAATAAACCCTTCTTGACCTTCGAACATCTCTAGGATCTGACCAAGTAGTCTTTCTCCAGTCCCTCATGCCCATTTCCCGTCCAGTCACTCAGTAGTGTCCCATTTCTGTCTCAATGCCATCCCACCCCTGGATGCCGGGGGCCCTCCCCATCACATCCGGTCCCTCATTCTCTGTCGATTTTCTTCCTGTAGCCTTCTTTGACTCCGGCAGGTCCCACTGACCTCCCTGACATCAGCATCACTATTCCATTAATTTCTACACTCTGCCCTCTGCCATTCAGTTACATGTGATTTTGTTCTCTAATTGTTTCATGCATGCATATCTTGTCTCTCAATTATATTTTGACCTTTCAGGAGTCAAGGTCATGTCTTCGTCCTCTTTGTTCTCTCTGGAAACAGCAGATTCAGCATAGAGACTGAACTCTGGGCACCCTTGACTAAGGCTTCCACGAGGAAGGTGTTCTAAGAGCTGGTTTGTAGAAAAGGAAGGGTATCAGGCTTGAGAAAAGAAAGATGGTTTAGGGGTCCAGGCTGAAGACGATCACAGGGGACTGTGTACCTAGGTACTACTTTCCAAAAACACGTGTGCAAAACTTTACAACCACTGCTGGTACATGCTCAGACACGGTCACGCTTACCAAACTTGGTCCAGGTTGAACTGTTTCTACTGATTTATGGGCAGGGAAGCAGCTGTTTTTATCAACTGCCTTGGTAACTTGAAGTTTCACTTGGAAGTAAGCTCTTAGATTTGAACTCTTGGGAGCCACTGTTATCTTTTTTGAGATGATCATTTTTCTAGTCACGTCTGATAAGGAATTCATTTTCTAAGTTGCAAAAGTGTCCTTCAAGGGTAAAGACCTGCAAAAGGACAGGAACACTAAGCACCAAAAAAGGACCAGGATTAAGTGTGATGGGCGAAACTAACAAACCCACCCAGGATGGCAGAGAAGGCTGGGAGTCAGTGTCTGTGGCCAAAATTCTGTATGAACTCGCCAGCTCTCAGCAGCAAAAGCAGAGGCTTCTGTTTCTCCCTCCCAACCTGCTCACCAGCAGAGAGTGTCAAACCTCTTATTAAGCTTTTATGCCTAACAATCTATATAGTGAAGATAACAACCTGCTGACCAGAGGGGTGAGGAGCATTAATTATTGTAGAAAGATGCTGGAAAATACAGCAGGCTGGTCAAAATCTGTTTCTGTGGATCCACAGGCTCCCAAGCAGCTACTGGCTCATAATGGATTTCAGTCCCTCCTGCCCTGGGTAGGGCCCATCCCCAGGAGTCTGAATTGGTAGCTGCTGCATCCATCACCTGGCTTGGAAGAAGCTGGGAGAGGCTGCTGAACATCTGTCAGCTGCCTGGGGCATTCTGTGGGCCGCTGACCTGGCTCTCTCACAGGAGAGTCACCACCCACAAGCCAAGGAGCTGGTGTCAGTGTGGAGCGGCAGAGGCAGAGCCAGGGGCAGAGGAGAGGTTCTAAAAGACAATTTTCACAATGGCACTTTGCATATCAATGTTTAAGAGAACAACAGGCTACCCCAAATTGCATGGTAGAGATTTATCTTATATTGTACATGGTTCTTTCCTGTGACTGTCTTACAGGGGATCTCTTTGGAGGGGCAGAGACTTAGTGCCGAGTGGGAAGGACTAGAGTAGGCTTCTGAGTCCTTTGTGTGTTCCCTGAGCGCCAGCCTGGCCTGGGCCATCAACTGTCTCAGGACCTATGTATATGTGTTTATGTGGGAGTGAGTGTGGGTAGAATTCAGGAAACTAGAAAGGAGTCCAGGAGAGGGAAAGAGGCTTTGAAGGAGAGGGCTGGGGAAGGAACAGAGCACAGAGGACATAAATGTGGAACTGGGAATGAATGCTGGGTGTGGAAAGGTACAGCAGGGAGACGGACAGGGAGATTTGGGAAAACCAGGAAAATCAGCAAAACTAAGACTGCATGAAAATACCATAGGGAAAACCTGTTATACTGTATGCTAATAACCAGAAGAATGCATAAATAAACATTTTAAAAGTGTGAAAGCTGATCTAAAAATTGTCTTTAATTTACACCTGGATATAGTACATTAGTTTTCATAGTCCTCTGAAAGAATCCCAGCTTAGATGCCTCACTGAAGCACAGGATAGTAAACATCATTTAACAGGCACAATTGCTCTCAGAGTCAATTTTGTGTCATAAAAGTCGGTAGGACGTATCACAATGACATTGTTACCTCCAAGAGATAACGTTATACAGATCTAAAAAAATCACCTTTGTTTTCAAAAGAATTTTGTTTCCAATGAATCTTGTATTCACATTATAAGGAAGAAAAAAAAAGAAAATGTATGCTATAGGGCATTAGGATAAAATGAATGAAAGAGCACTGGCCATTGGGGAGGGGCGTGGGGTCTGGGAGCCTGTAGCTCTCCTATGGATTTATTGGGTAGAAGGACTTAGTTTATTCAACTGTCAAATGGGATGGTGGGCCAGGATCACCAAGGACTGGGCATCTCTGGCATTCTGTGAACTCTCCTGGTTCATCTAAACAAAAGAGAGCAGTTCTTGGTAACAGGAAGTGGGAAGGAGATCTCATTCTGTTCAGTACAAAATCATGAAAGTCTTAAACATTACTATGCACCTTTATCAAGCTCTTCAGAGCTTGTACACACGCACACACACACACATACACACACACATATATACACACACACGTGAGTAGATAAAATATTTTAAAAAGGAATAGTCACAGACCATCCAAAATCATAATCCAGCAGAATTCCAAGAATACTTCATTTTTAAACACAGAGCTTCACTCTGCTTTAGAGCTCCTTCTCATCAGCAAGCCTCTTAGTTCCTAAGGTCACAGAACCTCGCATGCCAGCAGGCTGTTTAGTGTTGTTTGTCAATAAAATAAAATAAAAAAAACCCAGACCAAGCAATTCAAAGTCATTTATCACTAACACCATTTGATATCTAGAAGGCATGTTTCACTTAAAACTAATGAGCGAGACCACAATCTTTTGATGATAAATTCTCCCTTCATCTTCATTTTATAAGAAGCCATGAGGAAAATGATCAGCAGGACATTCTTGATATTTAAACATTTCTTTCCACTTACCATTAGCTTGCTCCAAAACTCAGCTTCCCTTGCAAAAGGCTCCATTTTGAGGGGGTGACTTTCTTGTGTGTGCCACCTGGCCTGCTCAGGTGACTGAGCACAGGAGAGTACACATTTCAGCTCATCTACTTTCATAATATTGAAGGTTGCATTCTCTCATAGCTAGGAGTCTTGGGAGAAATGGAATTTACATACGTTGGGGTGAGATGGGTGTGGGCATTTCCCACAGTTATGATTCAAAATTGAGATATGTCTCATCCAAGGAGATAATAATACAACTCAAAGAAGAAAAGTATCCCCTAGCATCATGGCCACTTAGGACATGACAGCTCATAGCCCACGTGGAGCTGTGCCACGCCTTAGTCCCCATGCCAAGAACCGTCCTTCAGTGGGTGGCATAGGTTCCTTCTGCATTTTTCTTGACAGACTCTAGTAATTACACATCTTTCAGCTCACTACAAGCTGTGCACATCTGGAATGCAAACAGAAGGCTGCAAATTGAGGAATGCGGCCTTCAGCATTCTTGTGAGGGAAATGAGCCAGAGTTGGTACCCAAATGATCCATTCTCTATGCTACTCTGTTGGAACAAGTAAAATATGATTTTAAACAGCCCTATGAACTGGTAGGGGCTGAGAACAGTCTCATTTTTTTTTTTTTCTGATAAAAGGTGGGGGAAGATATACCTTCTTCAAATATCCTGGAGAATTACATCTGCAGTTATCATCTTAGATAAGAGCATTCTCATTTTTACTTGCATCCATGGATCTAAGGAGAGTTAATGAGAAGTATCTTTAAGGGCTGATGAGATGGCTCATTGTGTAAGAGCATTTGCCGCTAAGCCTGATGACTCGACTTTGATCCCCGGACCCACATGGTGGAAGGAGAGAACTGACTCTTGAAGACTGTCTTCTGATCTCCACACGTAGCATGACATTCATGCATGTATCTGCCTGCACGCACAGTAAACAGAACATGATGAAAAGAAATGCACTTATTTTACAATTATTAATTAGTCTTCAGAGATACAGGTTTCATTATGGCATTTACACCATTTACTTTTGTATGAAAGCAAAGTTCTGTATGTGCTTCTCTCCCATCTTCTCTCCTATCCCCTCTTTATACTCGTCAAGCCCTAGTAATCCTCTTTCTGCTTTCAAGTCACAGAAGCCCAACACCTCCAGTCCATGACATCTTGCAGCAGAGGAGAAAGGGAAAGTTGAGCCCAATGTCTACAGCGGAGATATGGGCGATTCAGGTTATTTCCTTCTGTAGTCTCAGAACTTTTGGTGTTCAGTAAATATTTCTTGGGTATCTGGAGTTGAAGAAGTAAAAGCTCATGAAGAGCAAAGTTCAAACACACAGACTACGTCTCCTTTGATTTTTGTTTCCTTGAGTGAAGTCAGGATCCCTCCCAGTCTGGCTTCTAATTAATTACTCAGGATTTCCTGTTTACAGGCCCTTTACAGTAAAACATAACTGTCATCACTGGTTGAACTGTGCCACCAAAGCTTGTGTTCGAAAACCAGAAGCTAGCACCACAATGCTGCAGCACAGTGTATGCCACTCAAATAGCTTTCTTCCTGCAGAAAGCCCCCTTGTTAACATGGGTAAGGATTTCTAAAATGCTCAGTTTAATAAAATTTTACACAGGAAAACAATTATTTATGTCAGGCACATTTTCTTCATGTCCTGGGCACCCCAAATGGCAATCATTCTTGCCAGATGAACTGCTTAGATTTATAAAATGAAAATTTAAGAGTCTTAGGGACACTAAAACTGGGGCCAAAGAACAGGAACTTTTAAAAAGAGAAAAAAGAATTTTCTAGAAGGGTGTCTAAAAGTCTTCATGTTCTCTTTTATTCTGGAAGCCTGAAGAAGGCAATCCTTAGTGTAACTATCCCTTTAAACAATAAGTCTTCAGAACTTGTTGTGCGGGTCCAACCACAAAACCCATCTACCTCCAAGCTGTGTGTGGGCGGTGAATCACAAACCAACTATGCAACTCTCCCAAAATATGTCAGACAATTATCTGCGTCTTTCGTCTTTCGGGAAGTCTTTCTTTTCCACTGGTGAAGTCTAATGTTCCTTTATGTTAATACACTTTTCATTGAGTTTGGGTACATGCACTATTAAGAAGATCTACTGGAAAAAAAGAGTAAACTCAGTCTTCTAAACTGTATTCAAAATACCAAGGAAATACATGCATGGACTTGATTTAAAAAAATCTTGATTCTCAAAGGAATCCCTTGGCACATCCACTTGTCGGGTTTTACAACTTTTGCAAAACTGCCTATCAAATATGAGTTGTACAAATTGAGGTTTTTATATACTGTATTTTATTACTGAAGCATACAAACTCATCCCATCTGGCCTGTGACTGATTCACCTATTTCAAACTCTTTCCTATGGAGTGGTTATTAAACACCTTGTTGAGCAGCAGTGATGCTTACTCATTTGTAAACCATTTGTGACAAAGCAGGGATGCAAAGTTGACTTATCTCCTCTAATAAATTAAATTGATTTTAAGAGCTAAGGATGTAGCTTAGTTGGTAGAATGCATGAGGATGGGAACTGGACTTTCCTAACCAAACCTTGACATTCCTCTCTTAATCTATCTGAAATGACTTACAATATGTGCCAAGGGAGGGCAGTTTATCAACATAAATGGAACCAAATTATTCTCATTCTGGGGTGGCCCAACAAGAACAGTGAGGATGAATATAATCAAAATACATGAAATTCTCAAAGAATTAATAAAAATATCATTGCAAAAATCATCCAGTGAATTTTGCCTTGGGATTAAGACAGAATTTCCATCAATTTCTAAAATGATCCGAAACATATTTCTATGATTTTGTACTGTATATTCATGTAAAGTAGCATTTTCAGAATTCAAAACTATATAATCAAAAGATCAATCAACTCTGGAAAATGTTGAAGATGCTGTATATTCTACAGTATCAAGTTTTCAACCAAGTTTGTAATTCTTCATGTAAAAATAAAAAGCAGCCACACAGTATTAGATATCTTTTTGTGACCTTCAGCTATCGTCAACCGCCATTTAACCTCGCCTTGCCACAGCTTCTGGACTTTGATTAATAAATCAATTAGACTGTCAACCTAGAGCTGGCCCTTCTTGGATCTTCCCAGTATTTTCAACAACCTTCACCAACTGGAATGAAAGACTTTCTTAGGTATTCTCTGTTTAGATTTTAATCCTTATTAGAACACAACTGTAAGCTCAGTATGGACAGAACATTCTGGTATGCTGGAATTCCATAGACTTTGAAGCAAATTGGCCTAGATTTGAACCATAATTTAATGTTTGAATGGCCACTGTCATTTTTTTATTGACCTGAGATCCTTAGTTTGTAAAATTAAAATGAGGGGCCAATGAAATGGCTCAGTGGGTGCAGGTGCTTGGCACCGAGCCTGGCAATCTGAGTTCCATCCCTGGAACCATATGGCAGAAGGAGAGAACTTACTCCTGCAAGTTGTCTTCTGACCTTCATATTCGTGCACATGCACATGCAGAATAAATAGAAATATAAACGTTTTGAAAATTGAAGTGTGAGTTTACTTGACATTTGGGAAAGTAAATGAACTACACTTGTAAAAGCTCTGACACAGAAAGGTTGAGATCTCCCTGTACACCACCATCTCCACTTTTACAAATGCAAGTCAGCGAGGTGACTATGGTAAATCAGGGAATTCTTTGAACCTCAGTCAGTGTCCTTCTTCAGTGAAAAATCAATGTCTGCCTCACACAATTATGATCACGAAACACCAACACTTATAAAATGCTAAGCACGGGACGTTGTTTAATACATCTTAGTTCAGAACTTTCTTTCCCCTTCTTCCAAAAAATTACCAGGAAACTCCTCAAGCACTTGTCGTTTCTAGGCTAGCTGTCCACTCTGATCTCAAGATTAGATCAGAGGCTGCAGGGTCACCTTAAATGCACTCTAAATTAGACCTACTACCTGGATATATGTGCAAAAGTTTCACACACCACTTCTAAGCTGATCATGTCCAAATGAGTCTTGAGGAAGTAAGGAGATACACGAACATTCCCTGAACACACTTTCTTCTTCAGAGACCCTTCATCCAATGCCCAACACAAACAGCACAGGCAAAGACTGCATCTCCACCTGTCCTTCAGACCTCTGCCTGAACGTCCTCTAGTGGTCCGTGGTACTGGCGTCTTTCCCCTCTTTGCCTTTTCCAGCCTTGCTTGTCAGCTCCTACACATGTGCACCTTTCCAAATGGACAGTAATAATGCTTTAGCGCTCTAGTACTCTGTGAGTCTCATCTATTTAGTCTTCTCGGGATCACTTAGGCAAGGTTGAAGGATGCCTAATGTTATAATAAAGTCTCATATCATCATAGCAAAGCTCTCTTTTATTTTTAATTTTCAGCTGCTTTTGTCAGTGGTCCAGCGGGGGCTCTCTGATAATGGACATGGGCAGTCTACACAGAACATTTTTTTAAACTACCATGTCTTACTTGGGATCAAGATCAAGATCAGCTTCCTTATGTGTTCATTGTCTTATGAGGATTTTGAAAATTGATCATGATATAATGGATGTTTTGTGTGTGTATGAGAGAGAGAGAGAGACTGAGACTCATGTAGCCCAGGCTAGCCTCAGACTCACTTTGTAGCCAATGATTGAATGTCAGATCTTCCTGCTTCTTCCTTTCAGTTGATCTGGAATTATAGGTATGCACCACCATGTTCAGTTTACACAGTCCTGGGGATCCAATCCAGAAACTTACGCATGCTCAGTGTTCCCAGTGCAGATATTCCCAACTTTCATGAAACTTCCTCAAAAGATATTCCATATGAGTGAACAGGGAATTAGTATCAGCTCAATTCCCAGTCTATTTTCTTGGTCCAATAATTAGGCATTTCAACATATTTAAGACACACATCATTTCTTCTACAGAAGCTTATATCATAATCCAACCTCAGCCTTCCCACACATCTCCCCTTTCCTCTCAGCTCTGCTCTGATTCCTGTCTGGCCTTCTTTTGTTCCTAAAGAGATAATCAGATGGATATGGGGTTCACCCATAAATACATAAATCCCTTTCATTGATCTTACTAATAGGCATTCTTCAATAGGTGTACACTGCTTTATAAGACCTTAGGATTCACTTACAGAAAGGTCAAATGACATATGTTGACTCAGAACTTAAATCAACAGCTGGTAATATTCAAGGGGGAATATATTTGAAATAAAATTCCAGCAAGCTTTCAATCTAAGGGTAAGTTCTCTTTAAAAATCTCAACTATTGGGGACCGGAGAGATGGTTCAGCAGTTAAGAGCACTGGCTGCTCTTGCAGAAGACTTGGGTTCAACTTCCAGCACCCCCTGGTGACTACAAACCATCTGTAACTCCAGTTCTAGCAAATCCTCCTCTTCCACGGTAAGCAGCCTTTCCAGTTCGGCAGTGTGGCGTGTGGAGCCATGGGCCTTGCCTCGGCCTGTGTTTCTCTCTGTTCCCACTTGAGTTAGACTATGTGTGGAGCCAGCCTGGTTTTAACAGCCCTGGGAGGGTAGCTGTCACTCACTGTTCAGGGCAGCTATGCATGCCTCCGGAATCTAGATGTCTGCTTCACAAGGCAGCAGCAGCGCAAGGGAAATTTATAAGAAGTGCAGTTTCACAGAGGGGAGGAAAGGGACGGATTTGTAATTGATGAAGAGGAGGCGGAATGCTGCCTTCCTGCTCTCTCCACGTCGGTGTGAGCAGATGAAGACGAGAAGCACACGAAGGGGCATTAGCGGCAGACTCGTTTTCTGAACTTACAAATCTCTCAAAAGAATTTACTCATGAAGATCTCTTCTGTGGACTGTCAGCTTTATTTATCGGTCCTACCTCCATCCTCGATTGCAGTCATTTATATATGCTTTGTGCAAGGTGTCACATTCAGTCGACGGAATCCAGCACAGTTTACGGATTTACAGAGGGACATGTCCTTTAAAGGGAACTAAAATGACTGCTTTTATCACATGGGATGTGACCCACAAAAATAGCTTTTTGAATTATTTCAGTGATAGATACACTCTATTTTGGTCTAGTAATCAGTATCCTTATTTCTGACAAAGAGTGTGGTGTGCCCCAGAATGGCTTTAAAGAGCAGTGTTTTCATGCTAGCTTGTACTGTAAACAAGGTCATCTGGAGACTTTGGTAGGTCCTGAACAAAATAAAACCAGGAGAGGGTGGTACTAAATAAACTTCTCAGGTGACATTGGACAGACCACACTGTCAGTGTCCCACTTGGTTGACAGATTGCAGTGAAAATGAATCTCTTTGGATCACACATCACGTACCTGTAGCGGAGCCCCATCCAGATGCTCTAAGGGTCCGTATGACTGAGTGCCCCCTTCCTTTTCACTTTAGATCAGGAAGCAAGCTATGCAGCACCCCTGCTCCACATACTTCTGACTCAAGGAGACTGGGGTTTTCAGTTTTCTCTCTCACCCCGCCCCCGCCTTTCAGAACACACTGAGTTCCCCATAAAAGGACCCAAGGTCTAAATTATCCTCATGGGCTCTGATCGTGCTGGAGACTGAATCTCCCATTGTGGTTGGTTCACACCAGGCCGGCACCTACTCATGTTTATGGTACTGATCCCACCACGAAGTCTTCTCTCTTACCCACTGTACTTATTTGCTCCCATCCTTGGCTCCCACATTTCTCGTCTAGAGGACCCTTCTTTCACTGCGGAATCTTCTGTGTGCAGTGCCCATCTTGTAGAATGACTGCTTAGCTCTATCCAGATAAGTCAGTTTCTTCATTGCCAATTCGTCTTGGGCCCTCAGTTGCTACAGAACTTCTTTGAGCATCCCCATGATTTCTCATGTTTTTTTATTTGTTGTTCGTAAGACCTGAACTTTCCTGGGATGAGGCCTATATTCTAAAATGACCCATCACTAATAGATTATTTGCGTGTGTGTGTGTGTGTGTGTGTGTGTGTGTGTGGTGTATGCGAGCATGTGGAATGTGGGAATGTGTGTGTATGTTTGTGTGCGTGTGCCTGACCATGTTTACTCAGACTCATGAGGATACTTGGGTCCATGTTCATGTGTGGAGGTCAGAGAATATCTGCTATCCTGCTCTGTCACTTTCTGGAGCTAGGATGGCAGCCAGAAAACCCCAGGAACCCTGTTTCTGTTGCCATAGTGCTGGGGTTACAGGTAAACATGAAACTATACTTTTTACATACGTGCTGGGGATTTGAACTCAAGCCTTCATGTTTGTGCAGCAAGCATTCTTAGCCACTGAGCCCTCTCCCCAGACCTCAACTAATAGGTTCTTAATGAAGCCCTTTTGTGTATGGTGCTGGGGATCAAGCCTAAAGCTTGGCACATGCTAGGCAAGTATTCTACCAGTGAGCCACAGCCTCAACCTACCTTCATGGAACCTCTTGATTGATGCTGGCCATTAGATGCTTTTTACTAAAGGAGTAATGTAATGTGAAACATTCATTTGTTCATTTCCTTCACCATCCATCCATCCAACATTCATGAGTCCCTATATGTCCCTTCACCATCTAATGAACTACCTAGAAGCCTTGAGACAATGATTTGAGAAGCAAAATTAATAAATAGAGCTAAGTGCTTATAGCAAGAGTTCCTTCTCTGTCAGCCACTCCTTGGGCTTTAACTTTTTGCTGTCTAAAATAGAAAATTATTTTGTAGCTTTCTTTTATCTACCTTTTATTTATAATTGTATATATAACAAATGTCATCCCAGTTTTGTGATTATAAAAACAATTTCCAATGGCTCTTCATAATCCAATGTATTAGCTAGGTACAGCTGGGCAGTTCTTGTTGGGCACCTGTCATATAGTTGCAGTTCATGTGGACTGAAGTTGGAGGAGTCTCAAGAACAAGCGGACTCAGTGCTCAAGGTCATTCATGTGACCTGCAGCTGATCTTGCCTATAAACTGAGTGCTTAGCTAGGTGGCTCACCTAGGATGTTCACAGATGGCCTTTCCTTGTCTTTTAGGTTTTTTACAACTTGGTGACTGGGTTTGGAGAGCAGGTGCCCAAGTGACCCAGTGGAACATGTCAGATGCCTGAACCCTGGCGTGGTAAGTCCCAGAATGCTATTGCCATGCATCTTATCAGTCAGTCTAGGCACCAAGGCTGGTCTACACTCAGGAGAGTTAGACAGTGCCGTTCAGTGTGTGCATGTGTGCCCAGAGAGGGAAGGGATGGGTGGCAGCCATCATGGGGGCTTTCCTGAGGAAACTCCCCAGTTGCCATCCCCCAGGGCTCACTCTGTGCTCTGTGCAGTTTTGCTGTTTTTCTCACTTTTCACAAGGATCTGAGAAGCGGATTATTTTCTGTGTATTAGTGATGATTAAAAATAGGGTCAAAATGGTTCTGTGACTTGTTCATGGTGAAAATGAACAGGGTTTTAGACAATGGTGTGCCTGTCCTTAAGCACAGATTCTTCCCCTCATTGTGCAAGTCCACCTGAAATCATTATTGTCTGTAAGTGATGCCCAAAGAAAAGGAGATAAAAGGCAAAGGAGGAAGCGGACAGCGCTTTCATTCAAACGCCGTGATTCTCTGGCTGCTTCCTTTAGGGAGTAGTTTAGAATGCTCAGGCCCCCAAGCATTCTTGGTTTTGGGAGGAATGGTCTCAGATTTAGAGAAAACACTTCAACGTACATACCTTAACAAACTAAAAGGCCAGTGTGCAATGTGAAGTGAAATTTATCATAGAAAACACCCTTATTAAAAGGAAAAAGTATTTTCTATTAAGTTTTAAATGATCTTGAGATAAGGCTCAAATTAATCTTCCTATCAAATGTAAGACCTAGAGTTAATCAGAAGATGAATTTTGGTATTATGCTGTAATAGAAGCTGAATTTTAATAAAAATTGTCATTAAAGTAAAACACGACTCAGAAAACAAGGCCACTCCATTGTCTCTGCTTCACTTCCTTCCAGCTGCAGGGGGCGACACTAGCCAGCGAGTGGTGGCTTTCCTCTTTCTGTCCTTTCCTAACACTGGGAGAGTCTCCAGGGTCTTCATTTCCACTCTGCTATGGAGTATGACATTTTCTTGAACCATTTTCTCCAGGTTTTATGTCAGACTCTACTTCCAAAGGAGACTTTGTTTGGGGAAGAGAAAGGTTGGTAAAGGATACCTAGGTTTCTTAAATTTCCACTTAACCCTATTCCTCTGACTAAAAGCAGCCAGGACATAAAGAAAAGCCAAAGACTAGAAGGAAAATCACCTAGAAGTGCCATCATCAATGAAAGGCTCAGCATATCTGTTGGGTAGATGCTGGCATCTTGAATCTGGAAATTCTGGTTCGTGTATATGTAACTAAAGGTCTTTAGAGGTAAATGCTTTCCCATAGGCTTTCATAAATGAGGAAAGATTTTCTTCCTTCCCCTCCCCTTCTCTCCCTTCCTTCTGTCTTTCCGTCTTCATCCTCTATCATCTATCCATTTATTCATCTATCTATGATCTATCTTTTATCTATAATTTATCTTTTATCTATCATTTATCATCCATCTTATTCATTTATCATGTATCTATCATCTATCTGTCTGTATCTTTTACCTTTTATCTATCAATCTATCATCTATCTGCATCTATCATCTGTTTATCTTTTATCCATCAATCTATCTTCTGTCTATCATCTATCTGTCTGCATCTATTATCTATCTTTTATCTATCGATCTATCTTCTATCTATCATGTATTTACATATCTATCATCTATTATATATCAAAGATATGCTGCCCCCTGCTGGTAGTGGTCACGCCACCCTGTAAGTAGGTGCTTCCTGTGTTGCTCTTTCTACATCTGCTAGGATGCAACTCCAAAACTTCCAAGGTTAATCCAGGCCACACTGCCCTCCCTCACCCTTACTGTCCAGCAGAGAGAAGCTAGAGCTGACTCTGGGGGGCGGGAAATGTCCTGGGCATTATCTCCACTTTCATCTCAGGTCTATGTCTACACCATCCAACTTCATGAACAACCAACACGTAGAAAGCCCAGTTCCAAATAGAAAGTTGAGAGCATTATGATGTTTAGTTGTCCTTTTTACAAATATACATGTAAGTTTGGTGCTTCACTGGTGAATCCTGTCCCATGCATCGGACTCATTCAACTAGAACTTTCAGAATCTTCTTTCAGCACTTCCCTCACTTCTCACAGGGTCTTAGAGCTGGACATCGGATCAGGGTACCAGAATGCTTGGATTCTCATGCGGGGTAACTTCTGGCTTTCAAATGGTTTCAGTGGCAAAAAAAGTAGGAGAGCCGCTTGACCCCTTTTGCAAGGGGCTTCAATCCGTCATGAGTTCCCCACCCTCAAGACCTAATTACCTCTCAAAGACCATCCCTTGGGGGGGCGGTTGGGACTTCAAACATGACATTGCACTGTTCCTTTACACCATGGACACGGTAACTAAGAACACATTGCACTGTTCCTTTACACCATGGACACGGTAACTAAGAACACATTGCACTGTTCCTTTACACCATGGACACGGTAACTAAGAGCTCTTCAGTTTCCATATCTAATAAGACATTTTTCACAACTGTTACACAATGCCAGCTTCCTTGGCAGCTTTTGTGTCAGAGTGGAACCTGCTTCCTCACAAACAGGGTGTCTTGCCTCAGTGACTGCTTTCTAGTGGAAGCCCTGCACCAAATACGGTGAGTGCCACAGGCTTTATCTAATTCTTACCTCATTTGACCGTAGTCCCTTCTCATTTTGATAGCAGTCTAGCATTGTGTGTGTGTGTGTGTGGTGTATGTGTGTGTAGGGCATGCACACATGTCTTTAAGGTTGTGCATGCCTGTGTGAGCCTGTGCAGAGCCCAGGGGAGGACATCAGATGTCCTGTTCCATCACTCTGCCTTATTCCTTTGAGACAGAGCCACTCACTGAACCGGAGGACACTGCGGTTCAGTCCTCTTCCTCTCCTCCAAGAACTGGGATTACAGGTGTGCATGTGGCCATGCCTAGCTTTTGCCTGGGTGCTGGGATCCAAACTGAGGTCTTTGTGATCGTATGGCAGGCACACCCACTGAGCCATATCTCCATCCCTGACCAGTGTTCCTTTTCTCTGTCTCTCCCCGTCCCCCCGGCCCGCTCTTTTTACATGCATATATATGTATGCATTTGGGTACTCTTAGAGACTGAACCAAGTTGTAGACTTCACGAAAGTGAATGCTGTAGTGCTAGTGATTACTTTTAACTTCTAAGGTAAGAACTCAAATGACATTGACCAATGCATTTGGAAATTCCTAGAAAACAGATCACAGGGAAACCTCATAGAGGGACTAGCTCCTGCTCTCTTTGGTTAACATGTTTGTTTCTTCTGAGACACTGTCTGCTTATCCTGCAGTCTGCCTGTTTCCTAGTCACTACCAATTAGCATAATTACTACCTCCAGGCCTTGCCCTTTATTGATCCTGGTAGTTAAACCAGCTTACAGTCCAGAGATGGCTGACAGAAGGCACAAACATATTCACAAGGACCTCAAACAGAGCTTTGTTCTTTTTCTCAAGTTCCGGAATTGCTGCTTCTGTCTGCTTTTGTTTTAGATGGTACTTTCCCTTTCCTTGTTCTCCCCAAGTTTGCTGCAGCAGAAATTCTGTATATTACATAACATAGCACTGGAGAGCCGTGGGAAGATGTTAACAACTAAAAGCTTGGTTTCAATACAGACTAATGTGATCAACCTGTCAAAATAAGTGTACAGTCAGATAAATAATCAGCATGGTATTTATCAAATGCCACGGCAGCACCATATGGAAGGTTATTCAGGGATTTTTAGTTAATAGAAGGGGTTGAGGCTGGAGGCCCCAGTTTCTGAAAAGACACTCACCAAGATGCTATTAAGGAAATGAACGAACAGTGAGGAGGCTGGCAGAATACCAGCCTGTATCTGGAACAATTGTTACGAAAAGGCATTCCTGAGCTTCTAGAAACTAGTGCTATGCAGCGACATTATTGATTCAAAGATTATTATTTCTAATTTATATAAGATATGCACCAAACCAAGAAATATTGTTACTGTATTATTACTGATAGTGTGCGTGTCTTGTGCATATTTGCACGCATATAAAATGAGCTTGCAGGAACAAGATAGCAGAGAGCTCATGTGAGGCCCACTCGGGGCAGACAGCCCATAAAGTCTAGAAGGGCAGAAGGGCAGGTGGATTAAATCTCTCGAGTCAATTCTGATTGGGTTGTGCAGGCTAGCAGGGGGCTGGCCTGGAAAGAGTTTGCACACACTAGCTGGTGTACGTGCAAAAATGTGCACTGTTTGTGGGCTGGTATGTCAGTCACAGGGACCACGCTCACACTAGATTCAGAGCCCAACCTAAGCTTGATGAGAACGAGCACTTTGAAGATGTGTGGTGATCACCATGACACGAGAAGGAGCTGGGGAGATCCCTGCTGTGGACTCTGCATCCCCGTCTTCCTGAGTTCAACACTGGTTAGACTCCAGTCAAATGATGCCCTTGTCCCTTGGCTCTTCCACTGTCAGGTTTTTTTGTTCTTTAGTAACTGATGGGAACTGGCTGTCAACCCTCTTAATCATTAGATTTACTCTCCCTGTCCCTGGCCTCTAAACAGCTGAACATGCTTTCACGTCCTTAAAATAATGAGAGAGATACAAAGTTCCCCTTCATCCATAGAAAAGTGGAGAGGGACTGGGGAGATGGCTTAATGAGTAAAACATGTGATGTGCAGGCTTGAGGACCTGAGTTAGACTTGCCCAAACCCATACAAGGCCAGTTGTAGTAGCATGCATTTGTAATCGCAGTACTCTTGGGGTGAGACAGGAGCTAGAGACAAGAGACTCTCCATCTAGGCTGGTGCACAGCTGTTAACAACAGAGATACCCTGTGTCAAACAAGGTCAAAGGCCAAGATCAATACCTGAGGTACCTGCACTCACACATCATACACAAACATCACAGACACATACATCATACACACATATATACATATACACAAATACACACCTCATACACAATACACAAATCACACACATCACACATATACACATACATGTATATATCATACATACAGTCACAACACACACACATCCACATTCACATATCCACTCACCCTCCCCACATATCCACACACACATGTCCATACACAGATCCACACATATACACACACACTCATACACACATCACACATCACACACATACACATCATATACACATCATACACATATACACACAAAACCACGCATACATTTTACATACGCATACATACACACATAAACATACATGCACAAAACAGAAAGATTTTTAAAAATGAGAGACCAAGATGGAATTTGACTGCTATGATTCCATTTGAATGATATCACAGCAAATACACATATTCAATACTGCATCTGCTGATTTCCATGTAGTCATGTGTATGAGAAGCAAGATTTATTTTCATTCAAGCTGCTTAGTATAATGAGTATTGACTTTCCCCTCCATCCAGTCCGTTTCCATTTGACAGAGTAGCCTGACCTTTCCAGGATAGCTGGCCTTTTCTCACTCCTATGCCTTGCGTTTGCTCGCAAGTGGAGCAGCTCAAGGGATCCAGAAGTGCTTAACCAGCACTTTTCTGTACCTCTTGTCCAGGGTTTGGTTCATGAGTTGCTCTCGTTTGAGTTGTGCTTTCCCTCAAAAGGTGGTGTCTGTAGTACTGTAGGATGGGTCCTTATTTGGAGACAGATAGGAAAGTACTCTACACTGAGCAATATCCCCAGTCCTTGGAGATAGGATCTTGACAGAAGTAACCAAGTTTTAAACATATCACCATGGATCCAAGACAAAACAATTGGAATCTTTATAAAAAGGGGACACTTAGACATCCAAAAAGGAAAGATGATGGAATGACTTTGGCAGAACACCATCTACAAGCTAAGGCTACTGGAAACTTTGAGGTAGGCATGCAGGATTCTCCTTCACAGTCCTCAGAGGGTATCAAAGCTTTTTGATTTCTTGATCTTGGACCTCTGGCCTCTGCAATTGCGATACCAGGAATATCTGTTGCTCAAGGCATTCAGCATGTGGTATTTTGTGACACAGCTTCCCAAAGGAACGTGGAGACAATGGAGTAACTCACATGAGGCTGATGAGAGTGTGTTTTAATGAAGCAATTGGAAAAGAGAAGATCTGACTGTGAGGAAATAAGACTGGCATTTCCAGGGCTGCCGAGCAGACAGGGTTTGTCTGAGGCAGAAGCAGCACAGGGAGGTGCAGACAGAAGCTGAGTGAGGAAGAGGGGCCCTAGTGACGTGTTGGAGCCACAGGTTTCAAGAATTTTGAAGTAGCTCCAGACATTAAGTTTCCATTACATTGGCCAACAAATTTTCTGTATTTGCTCCATTCAGGCTGAGATATCCTGTCATTATGACTCAAAAGGACCCAAGAGAAGTTCTTAATCAAACTGGGAATTGATCAGAGGGATGACTGAGTGATCTCTGGGTGACAGCCACAGCCAGCTGGTTCCTATTGGTACACGAGTATGGCTTTAAACCATAAAAGGAAGTTTTTTTTTGCTCTGTGTATCCTGTAACTGTGAAGTGTTTTGCTCACATGGGTTGGGGACTCCAGTATTTCACTCTGAATCCTGTAACTATAGAGTGTTTTATCCACATGACTTCAGAGCAGTCATCCTACAGCTCATAAGGTGATATGACAAGAATGAGTGTTCAATGTTAAGGTGTGAAATTAAATAGACTCATTCACATATCGCTGACAAAAGTCATATCTGTCTTGCAATAACTTATGACACTCTCTTTGTGTTATTCACAAGTGATACCCTCTGAGACATATATTTCTTAAAAAAGATGGCTTTAGAAATGTCACTTAACACTAAGAAATAAAACTTCAGGATGTTTCCCTTCACGTTAATGAATGACAGAATGTTTCTATGCTCTTCACAGTGAAACATTATTCAGTCTCATTCAGGAAGTGCTTTTTTCCTTTCAAGAGAGGTTCACATCTATTGGCAGTGGGGTGATTCTGGAGAAGTGTGCAGATATTGGGGGAGTTCCTGCAAGACCAGGTTAGGACTGTAAGTATCAATAAAATTGAGGAACACAAGTGAAAACTGGCCCAGGATAGTCATGACCCCGAGTGAATGCCATCTGTTGATTATTGGTCTCTATCCAATTTTTCAGTCTGGTATCCATATTAAAAAAAACTATGCACATATATTAGCATCAAAATAATTAACGACAATAGCATCTGCGCCAAGGACAGAACGAATGGGCCATTTAAAATGTATTGTTCGTTCACGCCTAAAGGTGACCTCTCAAGTTGTTTTGGAGTGATCTCTTTAGATGCTATGCCTGGTTTGGAGCAAGAATTCGACTTACTGTATTCTGGGATAAATAATAGATTATTCAAAATTAGAACTCAAAGGGAGGAAATACTACAGATACACACACACACACACGTGTACACACACATATTGCTTTATCAAAAAGTGACAAAGAAGCTTGTATTACTGTACATAATACATCAATCTAATATATTTTATTTTAAAATAAAACAAAGATAAAGGAAAGAGGAAAAGTGTGTATAGGATCAGATTGTTTTAGTAGTGAGGTTCATATTAAGCACTATGTAATGGGCTGGAGATGTGGCTCATTGGTAGGTCACTTGCCTAGTATACACGAGGTCCTGGGTTCCACCTCTAACACTGAAAACAAATAGCATGTTATAAAGTGCTAGATTTTTTCCTTGTGGTTAGCTGTCAGGTATAAAATATGAAAAAGTGAACACCATCATCCTCTTACAGTAAGAATAAGCACACAAAACGCTATTAATTTAGGTAAAGAAAACTGTCCACTATAGACAGGAATCTTTCTTCCTCTCTTTCCTGAGCACTTCAGGTACATAAGAGCAGAAGGCCACAGCTCTTCACTTTTGCAGGACCTCAACCTCACTTCTCTTCCTTGTCTTCCTTCAACAATCTTTCCTAATAGCACTGGAAGCATTACACGTTCACTTTTCTGCAGCTCTCACTGTGAGCACGCGTTCTTTCGTTTGCTTTACCTGGGCTGAGGTTGATATTTCAGTGCACCCTGACAACATACTGGTATATGGCGGGTGGTGTGGCAAATGCTTTGCCCTTTTATAGATGAGGTCAGGCCTAGGGCAGGAGTGACTCAGGGTAGGAGTGAGTGAGTCCAGATCTACCCTTGTCTTTCTCTGTTCCAGTTTGCAGCTTTCAAAGATGTTGAAGAACTAAGAGATGCTTTCTTGAGGGTTATATTTCTTGAAAGCATTTCCCTAATGCAACAGAATGTTTCTGATGATTTTATTAGGAAAATGAGATGATAATCTTGTTAACAGATCATATGTGGGATCAAAGTGTATTTGTGCATCATGTTTATTTCATGATACAAAACCCTAGACATATGCAAATGTCAAAGGGCTTCCTTTTGGTCTTATTGGAGCATCTCCAGTTCAACAGAGGATGGTCCCACATGTGCAAGTCTGGCCAATAAAAAGCATTTATGGTAGAGCCAGGGTGGCCATTCACCCCATGATCCTAGACTAGGAATGCTTGTGAAACTAATGTTCTGTGTGTTGCATAGCTTAACTCTACTGTTCAGGAAGATGAAAATGACTGAGGCAGAATGGCAGTCAACCTTCTACATTTATGGCAGAGTGAACCAGTAAGGGTTTCTGTTATATTAGTAAAATATGGCACAGGAAAGCATGGAGACACTGAATATACAGAGCTACTAGTTTTGAGGCAATATTAAGAGCTAATACATCAAAACTCAGGCTTAAAAGGAGTTGGCAGTGGTGTGTCTAAGAAAAATTGTCATGGCTTAAAAAAGAGCCAACTGTAACTGTAGGTTCTGCAAATGTACAACACACACACACACACACACACAATGTACATTCCTAAGTGCAGGATTGTACGTAATACTTAGCTCTTCTCTGCTGATCACTGTTCTCTGTCAGATCCCAGATAGTCAGAGGGCAGGATACAGGACGTACAGTTTCTCCTGAAACCTGATATGACCACACCTGCATGGACATTTGTATTCATGTGGGCAATAAAGTAACCAGAAAATGGTTAATGGCTATGGGAAGAGAAGGTCAGCTACATCATAAGAACCTCTCTGAACTGTGGATGGAGCAACTTTGGAGCTAGGGTGAGAATCAGATAAGTAATGACAAGGCAAAGGCTGGAAGAAATCTGCACTTCTATCTATCCATCCCTCTGCAATGAATGTCCTGGGATGTTTTCCTAACAAGCTTGTTTATTCACAGTGGGAGACATTTCAAGCGGATCTGTTTGAGGATGCATTTAATTACTGTAATGGGGAGCCTCCTCACCCTCCCACCAAACTTAATTGTATGTACACCCAAGTTTTTTAATAATCTCACCTACAGCTATCTTTCCTTCCACTCAAAGCCAAGTTTAAAGGTCTTCTTGTTCCTCCCACTTCCGCTTGAGTTTTCACCACTGACTGTTCCTTTCCTGTTTCCTTTGCCCATCATTTCTTAACTAGTAGTTGTTCCTATACTTTTCCTCAGTAACTGTCATATTAAGAATAAATTCCTATCCCGGAACTTGGTATGTATATGTGGAACTGAGGCAGGAGGAGAGAAAGTTCAGGGTCAGCCTGGGCTACAGAGTGAGGCTATTTCTCAAAACAAACAGAAACCGCAAGCACCTACAATAATCTGGTTGCTCACATGTCTTTTCCATGCTGCATGAGAGAGCTGTCCACACGGGCAGCTTGACCTTAGCTGCATACTGGAGCCCTGTGAAGTCTGGCTGGCCTGAGATCCGGACTGACTTTTTAAAAAAATCCCAATGTAATTCTTATTTGAAGCCTGGATAGAAACGAAACTCTTGTCTCTACTCATCATCAAACCCTTTCATCACTGGTTTATGATCACGTTAATCCTCTACGATTTTCTCACAGAATTCTATGGTTATTTTTCACTTCTATTTGGTGATCTCTATTTCCTTTGGAACATTTACCCGGGAATTCTATTTCCTCCATTATTAAAATGGAATGTCTGAGACTTCTACCCTAAATCATGGTACCCTGGCATTTGAGAAACCTGCAGAAGCCAGAAGGCCACTCTTCCCATCCCCTCTTCCTTCTCCCCTGAAGGAGGACAAAGAGACCTGGGAGGTCTCTTTCTGACCTTCTTTGTCTCTTCTACTCTACTGGCCCTTAAGTGACTGTAAGGTCCTCACTGTACTTAAAGGAGAGAATGCTACTCAGAGATGCCAAGAATTTAAGCAAACAACCTTGTTCAGGTCCTACAGTCTTATCCCCATCAGACTGTTCCTTTTATCTGCCAATCATATTTCCGTGTTCCTGTCCACAAACATCCGTGATTTCCCCGTTTCTCTGAGTATTCATTCCTGAAGGCTCTATGTCATGGAAAACTTAGGCCAAATAAATCTTTATGCTCTCTTCTTGTTAACCTGTCTGTTAGAGGGGCCTCGGCTGCAAAGTTTGCAGTTTTTGAGGAAAAGACAGTGCTTATCCCCTAAAGCACTGACCTTGACAATCATCCAAGCCTGTTGGGCATAATGCAGGGTGGGCCTAGCTAGGCCACCTGCCAGGAGGAATGGAGGAATGGCTCTCGTGGGTGTGGTGCTCCACACCAGTTTCTGCCCAGCACCTAGAGGGAACCTGATCCACCTGGGAACAAACTGCAATTGGCTGTGGTCAGGACCCCACCCCATAAGGCTATTGGCTAACAAGACCTATAAGATTCTCTGCTCATTTTTGAATAAATGAGTTTGCAGCAGACCACCACTGCTGGCTTTCTGCTCAACTCCCGGAGTCAGTATCTGGACTCTGCACCTACTCACCTCCCAGCCATGGCGGAGACCCTTCGGTTCCCCCTCGGGCTGGCCCTGAGTGCTGGGACCCCCAACAACAACCAAGGTTGCCATGGTCAATATTCTGCTAGAGGGTTCCATGATCAGCTTTGCTGTTTTGAACTTGAGATGTGATCGATCAGTTTCTCTGTTTTGTCTCTACTAGTTGGCTCAGGGTTTAACTCATGGGATGCTCTTTTCATGAGCCTTCCCAACTCCAGTCTTGACCTTTTCACATTTAACTTTTCTATTTCTCCAAGTAAGACATAATGTGCCATGTCTTGCCTGCTTTATGCCCTAAATTAACTTCCTCTACTCTCCTAGAGTTGATAAAAACAAAGCAAAACAAAACCAAAAAATGTTAGGCTCCCAACATGGATGCAAGTGCCTCCATCACAGAAATAATTCCACTTTTTCAGGACCAGGACCATCAACCCCCACTTCTCTTGGTGTACCTATATTTGGCAGCAGTAATGTCCCGGAAATTCCCACACACAGCCTTCTGGCATTGCCCTCACTATGTGGTATACTCGCCCGACATTTCGCTGCCCTTAGCCTGAGCTAATGCAGCATGGGAGTTCGCACTTTCAGTTCCCATGCCTATCACTGACTCTGGTGCCAACCGAGTGGTCCTTGCATACTGGCTCTGACCACTGGGAAGCCTGGCCTTATCTGCTAGCTAATTTCCAAACAACTTTTCTAGAGTGATTAACAAAGGTCAGGATGAAAGGTAAACACAAAAGAGTGGCTAGACCCAAAGCAGAGAAACAAAGAGCTGCCTCCACAAATGGACTTTGCACCGAGAAGAGGGCTCTCTTGCAGGAATAATTTTGTGCATATAAGAAATCATTTCTGTAGGACAAGTTCAACACCATATATGAGTTTCATTACAGGCAAATAGAAAGCAGTAAAGCACCCTAGGGACAAAATAATAGCATGAAGATGTTTATAGATATGGTCTGGCTGAGCATTTGATTAAGGCCCATACTTAACACAGAAGGAGAATATTTCAAGTACCAATACTCTTCGAAATAGGAGGAAAAGTCAACAGAAAAAAAGGTTTGTGGGGAGTGGAATCCCAGGGAAACAGAAAAGGAAATGACTTTTGTTTAACATCTATTGTGTTTTCACTATGGTATACACATTTTTAGGAGTTAATTTGATTTCCAGCATGTGAATGGTTGTAACACGGCCTTGTGGTAGTATCTACTGTGAAATACTGATTTTATAGTACTGTGCAGAATTTACAGTTCTCTGGCTTAGACATCTACTTGCTTGGCACAATTCCACAAGGAAACTCTGGACTCATCCACTGTCAAGTGTGTGCTTTTGAGTACAAATTGCTAATTGTTAATGTATTAATTAAAACGATTCTTATGTTTTCTGGCTTCAGGAAACCAAGGTAAAAAAAGTTTACTTAGTCATCTTTTTATGATCATTCCCTGCCATTCCCAGATATTAAGAATGAACATATCAAGAGTATTTGTATGCAAATTTCTGACTAACATTTTAGGGTTCTGTAATGACAGAGAACAATTAACAAAGGCATATAAGTAAACACTTTCTAGGCAAATGGTTTTATTAAAGAGGAAGATGCTTCTGTTGGCTTAACCATGCACTATTTAAACAGGCTGCTGAAGAAAACAAGTCAATCCCACTTAGAGGTTTTGCTAGCATCTGTCTGTCCACAAGATGGCAGTAAATGTTTCTGGGATAATTTGGGCCTTTTGTGTGTGAATGTGGGTGTGTGTTCAAGAGGGGGGTGAAATTTTTTCCTCTAGGTGAAAAATTTATGTATTTGATGGTTTATATTTTTGTGTCAAATAAACCCAGTACTATATAATTAATTTTAAATGCTTTCAAGTAGACAGTTATATTATTGATCACAACAGTCAAACTGTGTATCATAATAGAACTATGTAGCTGGTTTCCATCTCAACTATACCTAAAAGGATGAACCAAAAGTTAAAATTTAGTTTGGAGAAATGATAGAGTTCTGACTTTACTGGCTAATAACTTGCAAGGCATATTGGCTTACTTCAAAGCCCGAGGTGAGTGAGTACCACGTGCAGGAGCTTTGGGTATATAATGCCACAAATACCAGAATCTCTTCCTTAAGATGTATGAGGACAGTAGATATCATCAACATATATTTAACATAGACTCACAGGTAGTCGGTGGCATAAAGGGGTTGGGAGGAAGAGCTGAGCTACTATAATCAACATTGACTTTAGTTGACTTTTAATTAGGGAAGGTGTTTACTAAAACAGAGCAACCAACATTTGCCCCAACAAGTAAGTAACACCTAGCCTTGCCAACTGTGTGCATAGAGGTGTGGGAACAAGTTGAATCTGAGCCGGGGGATGATACGTCAGTGTGATTGGTTGCAAAAGCAGGACTGTTGAAGAGAGTGAAGTTGACTGTTGAATGCTAAGGTTAGAAGTTTGATCTTATCCTGGAGGCAATGAAGGACCACTGAAGGTTTTCATCTCAGAAGTAGCCTAGCAGCCGTGGTTCAGAAGGAACAGCCTGGAGTCTGAGCTTGACAGATTGAAGTGCCAAGAGACTAGCTGTGCAACTGTGTCTAGGTCTGGAGAGAGGTGGTGGATGGTCATGTCCAACCCTGTAGTCCTAATGCTAGGAACATTAACTTCATCTCTTTAGGTCATTTTACTCATTACTCCCCCCACCAAAAAAAAAAAACCAAAACAAAGAGTTGGACTATGTGGTTCTTTTCAGTTCCAAAACCCACAGGGATAGGGCTGGGATAATGGCAAGAGGTAGACAGGGCAGTGGATGTGGGTATTAGCAAGGCGGGCACAGCAGCACTTGGTCTTGGACCAGAAAGTGAGTAGAGGGCCATTGGCAGGGAGGGGAGAGGAGAGGTGGAGGGAGGTCATTTCGTCCAGCTGGCTGTCTAGAGAGATAGCTGGCCATAACTAGAGAAAGTGAAGCCAGCACTGCAAAGAATATATTTTCAGCTTGGAATGTACTACACTGCTATACTATATGCTATACTATGTTGTTTATTAGTTGGCACTGATTGTAGCATTTAAATCATGAATAGAAGTACTGCAGAAAGACTTGGATAAATTATCTGCAGCAATATCATAGTGACTGTCATGGATGGGTGCATGCATTTTTTCCTTTCTACTTAAATATAGTACTCAGTACATTTGTCATAGAGAAGGAGAAGTACTCTTAAATACAATGTTGAAATGGAAGCAAAGTAAGAAATTCTTTGTATACAAAGATGGCACCTTGGATACACCTCATGAGGACAGGGCAACAAAGTGCTTTCCTTTAGTGCTGAAGCAGGAGGCTTAAGCCCCCATGTGTGCTCCTAAGTCACAGCCACACAGAGGCAAGTGTGGAGGGAACAGTCTTGATGGATCATCACCGAGGATCAGTCCATAGCCTCCAAGTTATCTTCACAGCAGTATTGGTCCGGTGTGTAGGATTTCCCTGTGCCCAGTGCTGATGAGATAGTGCAGTGGAAAGGACAAACGTGAACTTATCAAATAGTTATCAGAGAGTGATTCAAAAAAATGTAATTTCCAGGGCTGTCACAGAGTGAGATCAAACAGTTTCAGGCTAATCTACAGGACCATAACACCAAACAATGACAACTGATGTCCAGAGGGGTGACGGGAGGAAGGGACCCTGACAGGCTGCCAAATCATCAGAGATTGAACTGTTTGATGTTCAGTGATGAGCACAGAATGTGAGGCAGATGTTTCATGTAGTGTGCTGAATGTCCACTCTATCAGCTCGCATACCCTTGACATTTTAAAAAAATAGCCATTTTCTAAACATACACACACACACACACACACACACACACACACACACACACGCACTACATATTTGATAAGACAGGAATCTGTGCTCCTTAGTAAGTGATGCTGTATATCTTCCTATAAAAGGCTAAACTCTTTTATAAGTAATGTTAATTTCCTTAGGAATATTTTAGCTTCATTATTGGTACTCTGACCATCTGCAACTACATATTTGTCTTTGGAACTGTGGAGGAATCTGCATTTGATTTCTAAACTTTTTACACATCTAAAATGCTTTCCTGAAAGTCTAGATGACTCCAACATCAGCTTGAAGGCATATATAAAAGATATTATTACAACTTGGGATGACCATCATGTACTTCCTTAATTAAAAAAGATATTTAGTGTGTGTGTGTGTGAGATATACATGTATGTATGACATGTGTATGTGTTGGCACATGTATGGAGGTCATACATTTTGGAGTTGGTTCTCTTTCACCTTTACTTTGGTTCTAGGGATTAAATTCAGGTTGCTAGGTTTGCATGACAAACACTTTCACCTGTTGAGTCATTTTGATGGCTCTCCAAATATTTTAGTTATAAACAGTATGAAGTATTGGGGCTTGGGAGGTGGTTCAGTGGTTAAAAGCACTGGCTGCTCTTGTAGAGGACCTGGGTTTAGTTCCTGGCACCACATGCTGGCCAAGAACTATTGAAATTCCAGTTTCAGGGGATCTGATGCTTCCTTCTGACCTTCACGGGTACTGCATGACATGGATGCACTTAGGTAGGTAATCCATTCATACACATGAAAAATATAAATAAAATATTTTTAAAGTATGAAGTATTTCTTTAATACCAGTAGTACAAAGGTCGTATGCACTCTGCCCTTTCTCCTCCTTTTGTAAATCTACTGTTCATTCTTATTTTAAAACCATTAATATGAAGGTTGATAGCAGTGCTTTGTAGAATGTGGCGTGGAAGTAGAAAAGCAATTCAAGATCACTGAAGGATGGAGACCTTGGAGAAGGAATCCTAAGAGGCTGGGAACAAGAACCAAAAATGAAATGTGGGAGAGGCAGGAGAAGAATTGATGGATTTAATTTTCTGTCTCTGGTTTAACTGTTCTAAATCCAGCTCTTCTCTTAGTTCTCACCCCAAAGGGCTTCATGGAGTCTACTTGAGTGGCCTCTTTTGCTCTGTCTCATCCTGCCTGAGTACACCCATGCAGAAACCATGTCTTGATTCTTTCATCTCCAACACTGATTTGGCCAGTGCCTAGCTTGTATATATTGAAAATCAATGAATTAATCATTTGCTTCTCCATCATAGTTCACAAGGACTCATATTCAGTATAAAAAAAAGCCTAGGAAAACACACATTGGGAAGGTAAGCTTCTAATTTATAAAGAATAATTCCTTATATTTTTAGAGATAGTGTCTTGCTAAATAGCCTGAACTGATCTTTGACATGTGTTCCTTGTCATTACATTTGACTCTATAAAGAACAATTTTTGTGTGTCTGGTGCTGAGCATCAAACTTAGGTCCTTGAACAAGCTAGGCAAGTACTCTACCACTAAACTATCCCAAACCCTGTAAAGAATAATTCTAAATCTTGCACATAATGGCCTTTAGAGTAGCTAAGATTATAGGCCAGTCTTCCTTAATCTACTTGTCTTATGGTGAAATTCTGTTTTTCTCACCATTCTATATATCTAGACTCTTCTCCCTGACAGTTGGGAGCTTAGGGCTCTGATGCTGGTGAGGAGGCTACCATCTTGTTAAACCCCAACCAGGTGGGGAATGCGGGTCTCAGCTGTTTTTAGACTGCAATTTGTGGATCCTTGATGAAGTGATAGGCAGAAGCTCTAGAAGATTCATTTCAAAGCTGGACAAACTGTTCACACTATCAGTCTCTGCCTCTCCTATCTCCAGACTCGTGGCCTTCACGGTTAAAACTTATATCTGAATCACCTAGAGGGGACCCTAGCTGACTGATATCTGCCCTGCGTTTCTGATATTGGAGGTCTGAGTTGAAACCTGAGACACTGAATTTCTGACAAGTTCTCAGATGATCTTGGCACTGCCTGTCCAGGACCACACTTGGAAAACCACTCCTGCCTTAAAAGAGGTTGAGATAGTCCCAAAGAAGCAGAGGGTTCAAAGTGAATTGCATATTTAGTATTGTGAGGCAACTTCCAAGGACGAAAACAGTAAGCGGACCTCATCCATGTCTGTACAGCACTGTGCAGGTAAGAGTCAGCTGCAGCCAGCACAACATGGCCTCCGCGGTGGGTAACATGTTAACTTTCAGAGACTCAAATCCACTATTACATCTGAGAGGGCTCCTAGTTCATTTAACATCTTGGTGTTGGTGGTGAGACCTTACTACTGGTGTGACAGAGTTAAGTGGCTACAGCAGGACTGGTTTTCCAGATGTGGTATGCAATGGAATTTACTCAGTCACGATATCCTGTTTTTCATGATAACACGGGTAAACCTAAGGGATATGATGTTTGGTAAAATAAATCAGAAACAGCAAGACAAGATCCTTGACCTCACTCACGTGTGGAATCTAAAATTGTGGAATTCATGGAAGTTGAGCATAGGCTATTGATTACCAGAAATGGGAGAAGGAACGAGATGGGGCAGTGAATAGAGTTAGATATAAGGAATATGTTCTGGTGCTCTAGGAATAGCAGGTGATTATAATTAATAATAATGAATTATATATCTTGAAATATTTAGCAGAGGATTTTGGGTCTGCTCCCCATAATGATATTTCCGAGTTTAAAGTGATGGATAGGCTAATTACTATGAGTTGATCGCTATCCAACATATACACGAATCAAAACACCACACTGATCTCATAAATATGTTCAGTTATCATATGTCAATCAAAAAAGTAAGGGTTGACAGCTAATGTATTCATGGATTTGTTATTTCAAAATAGCCTTGTCTCTCAATGTTCTTGGTCTAGTGCCTCTACTGTGGATAACTGGAACTAGACAAAGATGCAGACACCAATGAAGAGTTTAAAGGAGAAAGAGACAAGCAGTGGCTTCTTGTGAAATTTTGGGCAGTGTCTTAGCAGGGCAACATTTAAAGAAATATTGAAATGTAAATATATAAGAATAGATTTTAAACTTCCATTCAAATCCTTAAACAACAGAACTGAACTGTTTTCAAGAGGAAGTGATATCACGCACAGGATGACAGGTTCTAAGTGTTGTGAGCCACGCTCTCTTCCTTATCATTCCTATCCTCCAAACCTTTCCTGTCGACCAGGAGACAAGGATGCAAGTGATGCTAAAATGCAGGAAGAAACGAGGAGAGGTCCAGACACAGGCTGCGATGGACTACTGGTGACATGGAAGTGCAGGTATTGCTTCTGCTTTTCCAATGAATTTAAGAAGGATCACTCCAAGTCAGGCACTCCTTTAATTCCAGCACTTGGGAGGTAGAGAGAGGTGAAGGATCTCTGTGAGATCAAGGTCAGCCTGGTCTACATAGTGAGTTCTAAGTTAGAGAGTTCTAAGTTCTAAAGGGAGACTCTGTCTCAATAAAACCACAAAGAACGATCATTCTACGTCTGGGAAATCTGAAAGTGGCAGTTGGAGGTTCCAGATCGAGACAGAGAGTAGAGAATGGCAGGGTTGGGACCGCTGTGGTGCCCTGACCTTTTACTTCCCCTTCTGCTGCAGGCTTCAAGAGGCCACGGCTCCCCTAACAACCTCCTTATTTAATGTGAGGGAAATTCAAAATCCAAGGTCAAGTTTGGCAAGATCTTAAGTGTTCATCTGTTCCATCCTCTCACTCAAGGTAGAACTTTAATAATAAAAAAAACCACACATTGGCAAACCTATCTTTAAACCTCCAAGTGACCTGCTATGAAATGAAAGAAATGACAGCTGGCTAGTTTTCTGGGATTTTGAAATGTCTCTCTTCAAGGTATGCTATGAGGTAGAGATGATTCCCATAGCTCTGCTTCTCAGAGGAGAGGACAGAGTCTGAAGTTCCTCTTTAAAAGAAGGAAATCCATGACTCTGCAGGCCTGAGCAAGTGGCCTATTCTAGGACAGAACTCTGACTGTCTCAGTTAAGTCTGAATCTCAGGGGCAAGGACAGCCTTTGTCACTAGGCAAACAGATGTGGGTAATTCATTTGCAAGACATTAGAACCTAGACATGCTGTGCTTCCAATATGTATTTCTAACACCCTAAACCAGGATTGATTCCCTAAGGAAATAGATTCCCTTAAGAAAATAGAGAGTTGGTTTTGCTTTCTTGCAACTTTATACATACACTGTGTGTATACATACACTTTACCAGCATGGGCTCCAGTTTACCCATTACTACAATGAGTGACTTCACTAAACCATGTGAGATTCCATCTAGCTCTGAAATGGTCTAAGTCTCTTTGGGTATGGAGCACTAAATGTAAAAGCGATCTTTATTGTGTTTTAGCTCTCTGCTAAGAAGCAGCTCAGATTTCCTTTTGTCTCTGTAAGACAAATGGATGCCGCACACAGCTGTTCAACAGCCCCTCCACTCAAGGGTGTTCTGTCCATTACTTGTGAATTCTGTGCTTGTCACACTAACCTGAACCCTGTCACCGCATGTCTCAGACTAATTTGTTCTAATCCCGTTAAGTTCCAAGCCCTATGGATGAGTTTTTCCATTGGCAAGTTCAAGGCTGATTAATGAGCAATTTCAACAGGGAGCATGGAAGGAGAGGAGGGCGGCAGAAGGGGACTGATGGATATTACTGGGCGTAATTCGCTACATTCAAATCAGGAAATATTAACCTCTTTCTAGGAAAACACATGGCTATGTTGGACTTACAGAGTTCACATGCCAAAGGGACAGAGTGTGAAGCTGCCTAGTGTTAGGAGGGCACTGGCAACAGGCTCAGCACACAGCCTGCAGAAAGTGCTGCCTTGACTCTGAAGAGGTGCTTAGCTAGACCCTTCTCTGTAAAGTTCTTATTTTAAGTCCCAAACCACCTTGCATAATTTCCAGACTGCTGGTGAGAAGTCACAATGGAACCTAGCTTATTTTCCTTATAGAAAAGGCTGCCCAGGGAGGCCTGGGAGCCTTTTGCCTGCTTTGTATCAGCAATTCCAAGCCACCTCCTTCAGAGACTGCACACAAAGAGTGCTGATTGGAATCAAGTTCAAAAGCATGGTCTATATGCCAGAGACTTAAACAAAATTGCCTTGAAGTGAAGGAAACTCTGCTGGATGAGCTCAGGTTTCTAAAACTTCACCTCGTCACCTTTCCTTCAGCAGAGCCTGTTTCTGTTTTAATTTGTCCTTCAGAACAGGAAGCATTTGAGACTGGTTTCATTTGGGTTAGAGATCCAGGGCCCATTCAGATCCAGGAGCATGCTATGTTACTGTACTCAGGAGTTCAATTTACAATGCAAGTACAGCATGGAGCAAAGGAAGAGTTTTCAGTAACAGTATCAATGATTTTTCTAGGCTTTATCAAGGTCCACTACCATTTAGACTCTATTAAACAGACTTTGTAATTCAGAAGCACCAGTATTGGAATGGAGAACTATTACCTCTAGGGTAAAGGTCAGAAGGTCAAATTCTAAATTTATAGCTACTGTGTATTCAATCATTTTATTGTGCATGCTACTAGGCATTGTGATGGTCATTTCAATATTATCTCTTAAAATGTTTTTAAAAATCTATGTGCACTCTTGTGTGTCTGTGTGCATGCACGTATATTTGGGTGTCCACAGAGGCCAGAAAAAGGTGTCAGATTCCCTGGAGCTGGAGTTATAGACAGTTGTGAGCTGCCTAATTGTGGTGCTGGCAACTGAACTCAGGTCCTTTAGATGAACAAAAGCCAAGCGCTTTTAACTGCTGAGCCCTTTCTTCAGCCCCCAATATTATCTATTAATCCCAAGATCAGTTGTATATGAAGGCATTGTCATCCCCACAGTCCAGGCTGTCAGACAGACTCTTTGAGGGTTAAATGACTTCCACATAATTAGCACATAGCAGACATAGGTCTGGAACCCAGGGCTGTTTGATTTCACTAGTCTGTGTTCTTTCAGTCTTCTCTCATGAGCCTGTAGGATAGAGATTTCTTCACTGTCAAATGCACTTTCCAATATCACTGATATTCTGATATTTCATATTCAATTTTGACTGTTGCTATACGGAAGTAAAACATCTGAGTTCCTCCTTCTATGAATAGAAAGCTGGTCTATGATTACTTTTGAACATTTGTCATTAGTGTCTTTTAAACACAGGCATCAGTTTAGTGTCAAAGCAGTCTTTATGTATTGGGCCCTTGGTACCAATAGGTTGAGATTATACATAGCTCTGTACCTATTTTACAACAGGGCCTCATTCTCCCAGATAGATCCATCAGACATCCATCAGTGCAATGCATATCACTCACATAAAGAACACATTTCCATCAGGCCTCTTCTCACTACAATTTCTGTTATCACAGATGGCAATTACAACGTTAAGAACCAGGAGGCTATAGAGTGAATAACTCAAACATGATTAACTCTGATCTGTTAGACAGTTGTCAGTTCTGCCCTTAAGAACAGATAGTGGCAATGATGTAGTTTCTCTGCACATTCTACAGCACACAGGCTAAGGGTGCATTTGCTAGGGCCACTGTAACAAAGCACCACAAACTGGGTGACCTCAATATCCAAAATTCCTTTTTTCAGAGTCTTGCAGGTTTGAAGTCCAAGGTCGAGGTGGGGCAGAATTGTTCCTTCTGAGGGCTGGGAAGGAGAGAGACTGCTCCACACCTTCCTTAACTTTTGGTGGTTTGCTGGTCATCTTTCAAAAAAGTTTTATTTTTATTGGGAACCAAACTGAGGGCATTGTGCATGGCTAGGTAAGTATTCTCCTACTCAGCTATATCCCCAGCTATCCTTTATATTTCTTATTTTGAGACATTCTTAAGTAAAGTTGCCCAGGCTGGTCTTCACCTGGTAATCCTCCTGTCTCAGCTAGAATTAGAGGCTGATGTTAGGAGGTCCAGCTTTGCTGCTGGCCTCCTTAATAGCAGTGGTACCTCTACCTCTACTTTTGTATTTATAGGGAATTTTCCCTGTGTGCATGATTGTGTCCAAATCACCCTTTTTCAGAAGGACATCAGTTATACTGATGTAGAGGACCACCCTCACAGTAGGAGTTCATCCTAGCTAACTACAGTTGCAGTTGTAACCTATTAGGTTACATTGTAAGGTACTGGCAGATAGGATTTCAACACAGACATTTTGGGGAATGAGGTTTCAACTTCTATTAGGCTTGCTGAACAGCGGATGAGCTGGTGTGTTGGGAGAGGTCCACATTGTGTATATTCTCCACTGCACAGCTCTTTCACCCAGGAGGCACTTGTAGGAGCCTGATGGAGCTAGGCAGTGCTGGAGACATGTATAAACATGTACCCTGTAACAGAGGGTAGGAAGTGCCATTTCAGAGAAGCACAGTCTGTGGCAGAACACTGAGGATTGAATACTTAAATTTTCCTGGAGCCACTTCAGGGACTTTCTCAATTGTTCCTGACCTGCTGCTGAGCAAGCTTGCAATCTGATTCCATGTTGCTTGACATCAGGGGCTCAAGCACTTCTTAAGACAAACAAAGGAAAAAGACCATTTTGGAGAAGGGCATCAGTCAAGACTTGCTTCTTGCTATCTCCATATTGTTTCCTCTATGATAAATTCTTCCCCCACCCAGTTCCTCTAAACCCACTTATAGCATGTTCTAGGAGATACTAGGGCACATCTTAAGTGAGCCCTCTCTTACTGTTACTAGAATGATGCTTGTGAGGGCTGAGGAATGTGGTGTTTCTAGTGGGTAGACTGTTCCCATGGCAGTGCCCTCTTCAAAGGATGAAATACCTGAGGAATAATCCAGCCAGCACCTCTCTTCCCATCCCATGAAAAATAGAGGGAGGTGATGTCCTCTCTGTGTCTTAAGGCTAGAAATGCACAAAGGGTAGATACCTGGGTGGATCTGGAAAATCCATCTCTAAGAGTTGTGGGATGTAGGAGGAGGATTTAGGACCTTTGAAGATGCTGATTATTCAGATTGTTCTAATGAGGAATAAGAAGGCATTTGAGATGCTTGGATTGTGATGGAGGATGGTCCCTAAGCTATCAACTTATGCCTTTAACTGATTACCTGTCAGATGTTCTCATCTGATTTTATGTGGTGCTAGGCATCAAATCTAGGGCTTCCTGTGGGCTAGGCAAATACTCTACCAACTGAGCTACATCTCTATCCCTAAAACATTACTTTCAAACATGAGAAGGCAGCAGATTTTCACAAACATATGTACATATTAATCATTTTTTGAGAAAGGGTCTCATTATGTAGCTCAAGTTCTTGGATCTCACTATATAGTTCTGACTGACTTTGAATTCATGATCTTCCTGCTTCTGGAATGCTGGGTTTACAGTTGTGTGACATCAATCTTGGTTAATATATGTCATATGTTTATAGGTCAGAAATTGAATAAAAATAAGAAAATGATGTCTTGACATAATGTACTAATGACAACATATAGAATATTAATGACGTTTTATCTATAGCTTGAATCCAGCCTTTAGCAGTAAATTTAGAAAATTCCCAAGGATGCTTGTTATATTTCAAGTTTATCACCAGGTAAACTTATTTCAAGTCAACTGACACGCATCATGGTTTTGCTATACTGGAAATTTCCGCATTCCAATGAAAAGCACTATATTTAACAAAAGATCATTCTTAACCCGTCTTCTTTGTAAATAAACACAGGATGCTATTACTGATGATTATGATTTTTGTCTCTACCTGGGTTCTACTTGAGAGTAATTTAGCCAGCCCCCCAGCTTTTCCCAACTGCCTTTCTGTGAACCCGAGCTTCTCAGCTGCCATTTGCAGCCCATGTTTTTAACAGTCATGTCGCCTCCATGACTACTCATGCTGAACTCGTCGTGTGTGGTAACAATGAGGCAGAGTATTAGGAGAAATTCATCTTACATAGCACCACTGAAAAATACCTTGAAGGTTTCTCCCAGTGACATAAAATGCTCCAGAAGTTATAACAAGAGAACATCCAATTTCTTCAAATGACTCTGGTTGTCAGTCGCTTTATTTTCAATACTGATTTTGGGGAAGTAATGTACTTTTTATCTAAGTTTCAAACTGTACTCATGGCTACTCATGTGCACAGCCCGGGAGGCATTTATTTGAGAGATCCTGAATTGAGCTCTCACTCTCTGATTTACATCGTCTGTGTGGAATCGGGCATTCCTTACACAGCAAGAGTCAACCATATGTATATGAAATCTGCTGACTGTCATTTGGTTTCAAGGCTGTCTTGGATGAAGCTATTGACAGGGACTGTGTTAGCATGCCAAAGCTAACTTGCCTGCATCTTTGTCTTGAATACTTATGGCTTTTATTTTAAAATTAAAAAAAAGATCAAAAAATTTTAAGAGATGTTAAATATCCTTAGAGTCTATCATTTATTGACTGTATCTTAGACATGAATAGCACTAATAATTTAGTTTCCTATTCACTGACACAAAAGGTGGGAAAACCAAAAGAGCTGTCAGATTAAAAACGTCGCACCCGCCGATTCCACCCTTTCTCTAGGCAACGCAGGCCGCACGCACACCTGTTTTCTTTCCGTTATCTTCTATGTTTTGGTGGAGAGCTACTCTCCTCCTCCCTCTCAGAATGAAAGAAAGGCAGGAATGGAAAGGAACAATAATCGAGCTGAAGGTCAACCGGGATCCCTGCTAATGGTCCCCTCTCCTCCCATCAGTGATTGCGGAGAATAGGAAATCAGCCCACATCCACGGCTGTCATCAACCAGCAAAAACTGTATGGCTGGTGAGCAAGCACGTGCTACTTACTGCCTTTTTCCCGTCGAAGTAAAATAATTACCACGTTTAACGGACACACTTCAGAGCAAATGTGGTCTTCAGAGCTCATCAGTGTGGAAGATGGTGGGCTAACCCCCAGAGGCTCGGGTCATTGGGGATGAAAAAGGGCCATCCTCCAGGCCTCTCCTCTCGTCCTCCTGGTCAAACCTGGGAAGAAGGGAATCTGAATGTGTCAGGACACTGAACTCCACTGGCTGAGGTGACTGGAAGCTTCTGGTGTAAGAACAACCAGGGTCAGCGAAGAAACGGAGCCAATTTTGACAAGAGAAAAAGCACCTGCAATCCTCCCGGGAACTCAAATCTGGTGCTCCAGGTGCCTCAGGGTCTGTCTTTCCTCCTCAAGATGTGAGCATCCTGGAGGCCCCTCACCTTCTGTTTGTACGTCCGGAGTGGAAATAAACATGGGGGAAATGTATTAGTTCAAAAGCTTACTGAAAAATACACATGATATATACATATATATATATATACATATATATTTATGTATGTATACAGATGAATGTAATATCACAGAAATCACAGTGCCAGGCAGGAGAAACCTTCCTTTGAGTCACGGTAGTCCAAGAGTCTCTCCAAATAAGACAAGCTATTGCCACAGCCCTTGATTGCCTTCCAGAACTTAAAGTAAGACCCTACTGCTGAGGAGAGAGCATATTTCAGAAACAGGACTTGGAGAAATCCATATGGAATGAATCTGGAAGTCTCCTCCCTGAATATTACCTCCCTGAGTGTTAGAAGATCCTACTAAGAACACTCAAGGAAGAAAACCAATCAATGATCCATCCAGCTGTAAAGTCTACAAGCCACAGTAAGGACAGTTCCAGCAAATAGTCTCTACTGGTGCAATAGTGACACTTTTATCTTGGGGGGTATCCAACAGCTGTCTGATAATATCATATAAGGTACTGTAAACACACATCTGTCTGATAATATAGGGTACTGTAAACACACATCTGTCTGATAATATAGGGTACTGTAAACACACATCTGTCTGATAATATAGGGTACTGTAAACACACATGGCTGGAGAGGTTCTGGGTTCTAGAGAAAAATTTACATTTGTCACACTCCCAGGCCAATGTAGTTTCTTACTGAGCTCTAAACACATACCCTTGCATTTCCAGATGTGTACGTCTCACCACTCTTCAAAGAAGCTTCTTTTTACAACACACGGAGACTATGACAGAATTCTGTTAACTGATCAAGTGCAGAGAATAAGCATCTACAAGATATCTAGTCCTAAGTGATACATCTTCCGTGCAACCTCTATACCCAAGGTTCAGGAAACAGTGGAACAGGAGGCAGAAAGAATGTTAATACATCTCTCCAGGGTTACCAGCAATGCTTCCTTGTGGAACAGATGGTGATTAACTCTGAAAGCCACAAGTGGCTAAAGTGCAGAGATGGGACTGCAGAGTGCTCATCCCTGAATAGGATTCCTACATCAAACCTCTGCCACCCAAGCCTCAGGGACCATTGCAGAAGAGGGCAGATTGTAAAAGCCAGAGGTTGTAGATAACCACAAGGAAACACTTTTCCAGACAGCTGGGAAGTTACTCATGTGAACTCACAGCAGTGGGAACAGCATGCACAAGATCCACAAGCTCAAGCGAGACAAAATTCCAGCATAGGAGTAGGTAAGTGGGGAAGAAGCTCCAACCTCAGCAAAGGAACTTTTGGCAATGGATAACTGCTGGGAGAGGGAGAGTCGGTTTTCTTTAAGGGTGTGATGTTAAATAGGTTAACAAGGCTCCAGCAGAAGGAAGCATGCTGAAGGACATTTGGGGACACAAACTTGACACAATAGGTCTTAATATATAGTAAGATCCCCTGGAACTGGAGTTAGGATGGTTGTGAGTTGCTGGGAATCAAACTCGGGTCCTCTGCAAGAGCATCCAGTACTTTCTCTTAACCACGGGGCCATCTCTCCAGCTCCCAGGCTGATGCTAATATCCATGGAGGAGAACAGGGGGAATAGGAAAGATGAGCTTGCCAGCAAGAGTGAAGGGAAACAGGCAGAAAGCAAAGCCTGCTTCTGCTGTGTCCTTTGGGCTGGGCTGCCAGCAGACGGTGCTGCCCACATTTAGGGAGGCACTTCTCCCTTCACATAAGCTGATCGAGAAAGTCCCTCAGAAGACTGACCAGACACTTGCATTTTAGTTGAATCCAGAATCCAGTAGATGACAAAATTAGCAGTCCCATTTTTCTTGTCGCTATAATAAAAAGGTCTAGGCTGGGGATGTGACACAGAGGTGGAGCCATTTCCTAGTATTCACTA
Source organism: Eospalax fontanierii (assembly GCA_035773235.1). NCBI lineage: Eukaryota > Metazoa > Chordata > Mammalia > Rodentia > Spalacidae > Eospalax > Eospalax fontanierii. Next base: position 16,658,468 of record CM069545.1, read on the forward strand.
AGTCCCAGCACTACAAAAAGTAAAATAAAATGGGAAAATCCCAGATGGTGAGAGCGGACCAGGTGCATAGCTTAGATCATTTCTAGGTGGAAAATTTAAGAATTATGGTCTCATCAAGACATTTGGGAAAATAAAAAGAGTGAAAATGACTACATTTGCTTCATTATAATCATTTAAATTATTTCTTCTCTTATAAGATCAATCCATGTTTGGTGGGGAACTTTTGGAATTTTTTTTTTTTTACTTTAGTCAAAACCGACAGTAAGACAACTGTTTTTAATTCATAACATGAAGTTTTATATCATGAATTATTAAGTAAAATACAGACATGATCTGATTCTTCAGGCATCCTTTAGTAATCAAAGTGCATTGTGGAAAACTATTGTTCAAAGTGGTTCTTAACCTGCAATGGCTTCAAAGTGACAGCTTTTTACCAATGGCATCAAACTGTTCATTTTAAATGCCACTTAGTTTAAAACCAACTAATTTTATGTTCATATGTTCCTTTATTTAGTTAGCATTCATGAAATGAATGTAATTTGGTACCTTCATTTTACACCATAAGCATTTTCCACTTGGCTAACATGGTTTTCTTCATTTAATTTCTATATTTAACAAAGTAATACATGTAGATCCTTTTAAAAGACTACAGCACTATAAACCTGATTAAAACAAGCATTCTCAGCCCTCATTCCTCCCCACTGCTTATTTCCCATTCTTTAAAGACAACCACCTTTAACTCCAGACATTTGCTCCTATGCATGTATGAATGTCTAACCAGATAGATCTTTATTTGTTAATCATAGACAACACTGACTGGCTCTTTTCTTACCCAGTCTTAGCTTCTACACACACACACACACACACACACACACACACACACACACACACACACCCCTTTCTACCTTCTGATGACATTTAATAACAGTTACTATTTTTAGCAATGTTATATTGTTACATGTTTATAACAGTTCCTATTTTTAGCAATGCTATATTGTTACATGTTTATAATTGGGTACTATTTACACCTGACTACACTATCATCTCATTGCTTTTCTTATTCAAGGTCCTGTTCTCTCTGGCATTATAATTGCCTTAGTCTCTTAGCTTTGCATGCTTGTTCACTTAATTTCCTTTGTACTCAATGGTAATTCAGTCCTAACTTTCCCAAAAGAAACGAACAAAACTTCTTCCTGATGTCGTCATATCATCAGATAAATAATTTCTACTTTTTCTTTAGAAACATTCCTTCTGAACCCCATGTTCTTTTGCTCAAAACTACAATGGTTGTTCTGGAAACTACCATTCCCTTCCTGCCACAACTCTCCTGTGTCAGTTCGTCTTCTGAAGACCTGATGTTTCTCTCACATGATTTAATCCCCCATTTTGGTAGAATACCTTCTCCAGTAGCTTCCTGGGATTTTTACAATACAGTACATTTTTATAATTTTTTTTTCTGTCAGATGACTCTTCTACTTATCAGTATTGTATTCTCAATGACAATTTTTTTTTTCTCTAAGAATCCTTAAGGTTCTTCCTTTAGTTTCCTGGTGATACTATGCTTCAAGGTCAGTCTGATGCCAATTTCTGGTAGGGTTTCCCTTCCTCTCTCAAACATTGTAGAAAGTGCTCTATAAATCTTAAAACTTTACAATGACATGTTTTGTTGTTGATGTAGTTCATTTACAGTATAGGCACATGGTCGGCCCTTTCAATCTGTTAATTCACACTCCGCATAAGTTCTTGGAATTTTCCATACAAAATTCATTATCTATTGGATAAATTCCCTATCTTTTATTTTGTTGTTTTTGAAAGTCATATTCGTTAGAAATATGATCAAATTTGATGTACTGTGCTATAATTTTCTTTTCCTGTATCTTCCATTCCTTTGGCTTTTTTTCATTGTACATTCAGGAAGGTAACCTATATTTTTGTCTTCCAACTTTTCTCGTTTTAGAATTTATCACTATTAGTGTTTTGATTTCTTTTTAAATTCCTACATGCTTGTTCTAGCTACTTTTCTTGTTGCAGTGACAGAATGCCTGTTAGAAACAACTCAAGGGAAGAAGGACTGATTTCAGCTCCTGGTTTCAAAGGGTTTTGTTGATGGTCACTCCGATGTGTGTTTAGAGAGAACATCATAGCAGCAGGAGACTGGGACAGGAATTCTTCATCTTATGATTGACAGGAAGCCCAGTGAAAAGGACCGGAGGTCAGTGTCACTTTTAAAGCATGTCCCTAGTGACATACTTCCTCCCATTAGGTCTCCTATCACCTCCTAATGTTTCTAGAACCTCCTATAAATAGCACTATTGGCTGAGGACCAAACATTGAACAGTGGCTGTAGAGGACATTTGGTATTCAAAACAAAACAGAGCTCTTCCACATTCTCTAAGTGCTCTTTTTTTTTTTTGGTAGTGTTTCTTTCCTCTCCTTAAAAATATTTTATTTATTTTTATTTTATATGTATGAGTATTTTGCTTCCATGTAAGTGCACCTGAGTCATGCAATGCCTTTGGAGGTCAGAAGAGGGTGACAGCTCACCTGGAACTGGAGTTACAGATGGTTGTTAGCTGTCATATGGGTGTTAGGAATTGAACCCAGGTCTTGTGCAAGAACAGCCAGTGCTCTTAACCACCAAGCCATCTCTCCAAGCCCACTTTTCTCTTTTTTCAAATGGATGCTTTTGTAACTTATAAGGACATTCATGGTGGGTCTTTAGGAATTTTTCTGTTCCCTGAAAAAAAATCTTAAGAGTTCAATTTTGTATTTGGGATTTTTCTTACAAGTCCCATAATCCTCAGCATCATGTTTATATCTAGGAAGTATTAAAATTCTGATCAGAAATTCTTTATGCATCAATGAAATGTGCATCTGGCCAGAGGACCCGAGCATCACTTTGGAAGACCCCACAGATTAGTCAGATCCCTGTTCCAACCTATTTGGCTGATGGTTTTGCTCAGACAAGTTATCTGATCTCAGTCATAACTCCAGTAACAGCATTCTGAGGCCAGTGAGGCAAAGTGAGGCCAGGAGAGGGCGCCCCTCCCCCAGGACCCATGATTCCTTGATATGGCACCTGCCTGCCCTCAGCCAGACCCACTCTCTCTGCACTCTGCTAAGTCTCTTTGTCTTTAGTTACCACATTCCGGATTTCAGGCCATATCTTGTTTCTCTTAGCCTTATAAGCATGCAGTATTTTTGTTCACCTTTTAGAGTGATCAAAGATAAGCACATCAAACATGGCTTAAAAGTTCATCCTTCTCTTGAATTTATATATTTTTCACAGCAGAATATACTCAAGTTGCCTTCCATGTAGCAGTTATATTCTGAAAGAGGTGGGGGCAGATTTCCTGGACAAATGACAACCCCTTGATCAAGGAATTATATACACCATTTGCCTCCTGCTTCTGGTTTCTTTCACGATAGATGGAACATGGTATTCATTCTGATTTAATTCCCAGTTTTGTTTATTATCTATCTCTAGCTATGCTTTAAACTCCCTTGAACTATATATGATCCTGCCTTGTGTTTTCTACTGTTTGCTATGGTATATATTAGCCTATTGACATATTTATTGCTCCTGAATAGATGGTATCCCCCAGGCACAGAGACTGTTTCTTACTTATCTCTGTATCTTCTATAACCCTAGAACTTGGCGGAGAGCCAAATCAACACTGGAACTAATGGATGTCTGCTGATGAGGAAGAGAGGTGAAGGCAGGGAGGCAGAGAGAGCTCCACACTTCTTCAGATATACCATAATCCCTTGTGACTACATACCCAAAGAGAGTCTCTGAAAGCATAATACATGCCATAAGATCTTTCAGCTAAAGTACTCGTGTGCTCCTAGAGGAAAAATATCTAATGCTGAGAGTTCTGTGCATATGATTAGACAGGGATGTGGGTAGTGATTTGTAGAAAGGCCATAAATTCTCCCTTTCTCTTTCTACCAAATGCCTATCTTGAAGAAATGCCTACCTGGTCACCCAGACCACTTGCAGCCCTCAGTCACAGCTAGGGTGGCCTTTGTACTATTCTGAAAGAAAGGAGACATGTTCCTGGCACTCCTAGAGTAAATATTCATTCTTCAAGACAAATATTTTAATAAATTACGATCAAATAAAATAGAAATGGTACTCCTGGTAGAAAAATTTCAATTCAGTATGGGTTAAATTGATTTCAGGTATCATCCTTGCAAGCTAATTATTTCTTAAATTGTTTCTCTGGGAAAATGCATTTTGAGTTACAAATGACTACGTTATATATAAACTTCTATGACATGTTCAGTCATATGTTAGGGATTGACTATATTTATTTGTTGTCCACTAGGGACCATGAGAACAAAGGGAAAATCAAATCGTCAACTGGATAATGCTATTACTGGGAGCAACAAATCCAAAGTAACAAAATAGTCTATAATATAGAATATCACATCAGAATAAAAATAAAGATATTTTTCACTGTTTTTGAGATTTGTAGGCTGGCTTATGGTCTATAAGAAACAATGTCTTGAACATGAAGGTGGGAGGAAGGGTGGGGTGTCACTTAGGTGAGCTGGAAGAGGGTCGTGGTAGATGGATATAGTCAAAATATATTAGGTAAATGTATGAAAACCTTAAAGAATTATAAAATATTATTCAAAAAAGAAACTCAAGTCTACAGGAAATTGGAAGACAATACAAACAAAAGGTTCTTTTGCATAAAATATGTTTTATAAAATGTTATTCCCATGGGTCTCATTCGATTAGATTTTCTTATCTCCCATGGAATGAAATAATATACCTTAGTTAGGAATTCAAAAAGAATGACAAATGGACACTGTGGCATGGCCACTTCTTTTGTAGAGGTTTAAATACTTTTTCAGTGACTTTAAAAATTAATTGTGGGGCTAAAGAGACAGCTCAGGGGTTAGGGGCAGTGGCTGCTCTTGCAGAGGACCAAGTCCAATTCCCAACACCCACATGGCAGCTACCAACAGTCCATAACTCCAGTTCCAGGGAATCTGTTGCTGTCTTCTGACCTAGAAGGGCAATGCGTGATAGTACGATGTGGGTGCACTTACACATATGCAGGCAATACATTCATACACATAAGATAAATATAAAATGTTGAAAATATTATCTCTGGTGAGAGCATTATACATGTTGGTTTTTGAATGTTTGGACAATACAGAAAGCATAGAAAAGGGATTTGAAATCACTCCTATCCCTGTCTTTCAGAGACAGTCGCTGTGCACGTAGGGAGATACACCACCTCAGTTTTTTCTCTATTCATATATACATGAAAAGGTAGTTTATTTCTAAACTAGAGTCATACAGACTTGGTTAATTACCATTTTCATTTACTGTCTCATAAACTTTCCTCATGTTCCTGACAGTCTAAAACATGATTTTAATTTTATCTAAGTTTAAAAAGACAATTCTGAATTTTCTGAATATCACAGCTCAATATAAAATTAGTCTATATTTTGGGGGTGGGGTATTTTTGAGACAGTAGCCTCAACTAGCCTGGAACTCGCAATGTAGATAAGACTGGACTTGAAATCACAGAGATCTGCCTGCCTCTGCCTCCCAAGTGCTGGGATTAAAGGTGTGCGCCACCATGCCTGGCTTTACATTTCTTTCTTTTCTTCTACTTTTTAAAACAATTGTCTCCAGCAAAAACAGTGCTGGAGAGGTGACTCAGAGGTTAAGAGCATTGGAATTTCTTGCAGAAGACCCAGGTTCAAATCTCAGTACCCACATGATGGGTTAATAACTCCAGTTCCAGGGGATCTGACACCTTCTGTCCTCTACGTGCACTGCACGACACAGGTACACATATCCATGCAGGAAGAACACTCATACACATAATAAATCAATAAATCGATAAATAAAATAAATCAATTAAACAGCAAAAATTATCCATGTTATCTTTAACCTTGAGCAAAAGGTGTCTATTCCCATATAAACTATTACTTTATACGTATAACCAGATATCACTGAGAACCTAACTTTCACATATATTAATGACTCAGTCCTACAACCTACACTGAGAGAAGAGTTGGATCCAGAAAGTCTTTTTTCTTCATGATGGTCTTAAAACATGAGTCAGATACTCCAAGGAAGAGGAAAAGCAGAACACCAGAGGGCGGCAGCTGCACAGCACAGGCTGTCAAAGCTTGGCCGCCCCTGGGCTAAGCTATTGATGGCCTTCCAGAAATGCCTTCTAGGATTAACACAAATTGTCCAAAGAAGATGAAATCTTCAGCCACTGGACAGGCTGGAAATGAGAATGGTTCTGCAGGAAGGTACCTTTCAGAAAGGGAGGTGAGCGTCTGTGGGCTCAGTTCCCTCCCGAGACTGACTATGCCAATGACAACAGCCAACTCATCTACAAAGCTAGAACTGAGCTACAACCTGCAGCCACTGGAACAGGAAATCAACCTGTTTTATCTAAGTAACCAGTTTAGGACTCTAGTTTGCTATGTTAAGTTGGATTTGTGGGACCATGTGAGACCACTATTTCCAGTACCAATGTAAGAAGCCACCTGAGTGAGCACATGATTTATGACTAATGAGGGAAAGTCAAACCCATATCCCTAGACAGTTACATAGTTTGTTAATTAGCTGTAATAAAATACCCAAGGTGAATGAACATAATAAGAGGAAAGGCTTATTTGATCTAGTTTCAGAAGTTTCAGTCTCCTGTTGGTTGGCCCTGTTGCTTTGGGACTGTGGTGAGGCAGCCTTTACCATGGGAGCAAGCTGCTCGCTTCAGGGCAGCTGGGAAGTGATGAGAGAGGTAGGAACAGACCAGCGTCCTAACATTTCTCCTTCAAGGGCATGCTTCTAGTGACTTAACTTCTTCTCTTAGGCCCTGACTTGTAAGGATTCCACTGCCTACCAGTAGAGAAACATACTGGCAACAAAGATGTTGTTAAAATGGCAAATAGCCCCAGAAAATGAACTGGGATAGACTAAACAATCTCCAGGGTGTTTGCTGAGAAAACCCCACTTTCCAATTTCACTAGTCAATCATTCGATCATAGGACCACCCCTAGGGAGGCAGGTTACGCTGACTAGATGGGCAGAATACTTAGTATGTTGATGAGGTAGTGAGTTTTTCCTGCTTGTGACCTCAACTTCCAGTGCTGTGCTTTCTAATCCTCAGCCGGTCCAGAGAGTGCAGTCACTGGTACAGTTAAATAAATTCAGCTGACTTAAACTCAGAATAACTCTGGTAGTCCTTCTCTGGTGGTCCCGAATTCAAACCATAAATCTTGTCCCAGTTCTTATTAGCTTCCTCTAGCTCTCCCATGTCAGTCTTTCCAACCAGACCATAGTTGACTCTCTCCTTTATCCCAAAGCTTTCTGATTCCTCTAGCCTCCCTTCAGTCTCTGCCAGATGACGGTGATGGTGGGAGCTAGACTCCTTGCTGTAGCCAGCACTGAATGAGTCCCTGTGTTTTTGGCTCATTCTGTTGGCCATTTATTTCTCCATGGGGTTGACTTTCTTTTTCTTTCTTTCTTTCCTCCCTTCTTTCTTTCTTTGACAGGGCCTCACTATGTAGCCCCAACTGGCCTGGAACTCACTATGTAGACCAGACTGGCCTTGAAGTCACAGAGATCCTCTTGACCCTAAGCCTTCCAAGAGCTGGGATTAAAAGCGCTCCATGCCAGCACCCCTTGGTTTAGAGGAAACTACACCATTTTGTTGTTGGGCCGTTATCTCGGCCAATTTCCAAGTACTGAGAAGCACAGCCTTCTCTGTGTTCCAGTCTAATATATCCATGCAGCTCCATTCCAGTTTTCTGGGTTTAGAGGAAACTACACCATTTTGTTGTTGGGCCGTTATCTCAGCCAATTTCCAAGTACTGAGAAGCACAGCCTTCTCTGTGTTCCAGTCTAATATATCCATGCAGCTCCATTCCAGTTTTCTGGGGAGATAGATCAGCAGTTTTCAGAAGACGAGTAACAACACTATACGTTTCAGTTACGTACTTTCTGAAGTGCTGGGTCTGGGGGATCATTCAACGTTTCAGTATCTCTGAATCAAAAGGAAGAAGCGCATCACTCATTTTTCCACATAATCCTAACTCAGGCATAAAGGACATTTTCTTGACAAAAGCAGTTTGATTTTAGAATTGATAGAACATGGCTTCTACTTTTCAATATTTGCAAATACTCTTATTTCCATAATAAACAGCCACCTTGGTTAACCAAAGCACCTTTCCGGTTGTTTACTGATTAGCAAAGTTGCCTCAGCTTGCTGGAGCAAGCTTCTGCTTCTTTATTTTATGCCAGAAAACCTTTCAGGTAAACAAACTCAACAACTGGATGATTTATAATTAGGTAGGAAAGTCAGAGGTTCCCCAAGGCAAATCAGAAAAGCACAAAAGATGGTGAGATTGCCACTCAGTAGTCACTTGCTGAAGGCCTGGAAGGTGAGGGAACTGCAGACAGAGGACCCCAATCCGGGTGTCTGCTGCCAGGGTGCTGCCAAGCCTCCTGTCGTCACCAGCTTTTCACCTTCACTGTCCACAGGCCTCGCCACCACACTCAGAGAGAAAGGATGTCTATACAGCCCTAGTTTGGAGACCCTGCGGGAGGAAGGGACCTCAAAGGCAGAGGGTGGTTGTGATTAGACCTCAGGCAGAGTGCCCAGGGCAGTCAGAACCTGTCCTCACCTTCTTCAGTCCCGTTGTAAATACTAAACTCTGGAGCCTTTCTTTTAAGATTTAAATCTCTAATTTCATTTTAAATTTATTTTTAATAACTTTAAAATAAATTCTTAATTGGAAATTAAGAATTTAAATGAGAAATTCTCATTAAAATTTAAAAATTTCTGAAGTTCAGATACAGGAGATGTTGACCTGCTCTCACTGAGCTCCACTTTAACACATTTTTCTTCACTGTAGGATTCTGGAAGTATATGAAATTAGACTACTTTATCTACACCTCACTGGAAGTAGTTAAAAAACATAAAAGGACTATGACGCTATGAGAGCTAGTCTAGCTGGGTACCCTGGAGCAAGGTGGGCTGCCTGGAGCCCTGACTGTGTGGGGAGTGGTTGGGGTCAGAGAAGATGGGCTACAAGGAAACACGGATTAATTCCCTTTTTAAAATGAGTGGAAGCCAACTGGTCACACAGAGAGATTGTCTGTGAAGTGCCCAACTCTAAGTGAACTACCTACAGCAGAAACTCTACACCTAAGACGTTAGGAACATAGTGGAACAAGGGGCAGAGAGAACACTAATGCATCTCTCAACTCTCATCAGTGAAGCTCCCTCAAGCAACAGAAGGCAGTGAACCTGGGGACCATTACAGAAGAGGGGGCAGAAAGATTTGAAGAGCTAGGGGAGGTGGTGCATGACCAGATCGAAATAGGGTCTTACAGGCTTCTGGAACCCTGCTCATATGAACTTACAGCAATGATGACAGCATGCACAAGACCCATGCAAGCTCAAGCAGACAAAAACCCAGCATGGAACTGGGGCAATGGGCAGCAGGTCCCAATCTTAGCTGAAGAACTGTTGGCAGCTGATTACTGCTGGGTGAGGAAGAGCTGATCATCTTTAAGGGAGTCACTCTAGATAGGCTGACATCTATAGACGCCAGTGGATCAACTTGCACTGAATGATGTCAGGGGACACTAACTTGACTGGATAGGCCTTAATATAAATGACAGAATGCATAAAATCAAAATGTGTGTGTGTGTGTGTGTGTGGAGGGGAGGCTATGGGTGGGTGTCAGTGGAGAAGGGGATATAAAGATTACTATACTATGTATGAAATGCACAAAAATTTAATAAAATATATTACCTGCCCCTCCCCCCCCAAAAATGAGTGGAGGCAAAGAGATGATGCATGACCTGATGGCTGGCAAATCATCCTGATACAGCTGTCACAGTGCAGGCCAGCATCATAACACGGCATCATGCCCCATACATATGTGAAATTACTAGTTGACTAAAAACATACAATTTATAAATAAATAGAAGCAATAATTGCCCATACCTTGTGGAAAATTCCCAGGACAAGAGAGAAATTTCTTTTGGAAGGTGTATCTGAGTCTTGCTGGTCCCTCCTGGTGACTGGGAAGAAACTAGTGGGGGTGAAGGGTCGGGGGTGTTCTGATGACTGTGCTCCAGGCACCCCTGGGGTCCTCAAAATGAGCTTATAGAAACAGATGAATCAGGTCTCCTCAGGGCACTGGTAGGACAAGGGTCCTTCAGCACTTGTATAACAGAAGCAGCAAGCAGAGACAGCCTTATGTATGTTTTGACATATGTTTTGAGGGGATTGCTAGGTGGGCCCCAGCACCCCTTCTTGGAACATTGGAATATTATTATTCAGTCATAAAAGATTTAAGGACCGATGTATGATACAATGTGGTTATAGTTTAAAAATATGCTAAGAAACCAGACATGAAAGTTCATATATTGCCTTAATCAGTTCATGTAAAATATCTGGGATAAGCACAGCCATAGACCAAGAAAGCAGGTTGGTGGTTGCCAGGAGCTGGAGGAAGAAGGAAAGAAGATTAGTCCTTAATGTGAAGAGGATTTTATGTTGGAAACATGCAACTGTTTTGAAGCTACATAGAGATGGTGGCTGCAGAGCAATGTAAACATCACTGAATTTTCATTGTAAAATGATTAACTTTCTGTAACATGAGACTACTTCATTTAAAAGAGGGAGGGACTAAAGGGAAAAATTATATGGAGACATGACAAAGAACAATTGCTATCAACTAGAGACACTTATTCATTCATTCATTCATCATTCATTCATTCATTCAAAGTTTATCCAGCCCAAACTCAAATTACTATGTCTCTAATTGTCACGTCAGTAAACAGGTGCATTAATCGACCATTATGTCGAATTGTCCTAACACTTTGCAGATACCACTGTCTCCTACACACGCACGCACACACACACACACACACACACACACACAAATTCCTCTGCCACACAAAAATCCTTATGTACATGCCCATTCTTTTGAACGAATTGAGAACTTCAAATGTTCCAGTATGTTCTCAAGATTCCCCCTGCCCCTGACACAGGTCTGGTGACCTTTAGTGCAATGTCATCGGGGCCCAACCTATAAGGAACAGGCACTTTGGGCTGACCCCAAGGTCTGGAATCTAAAACCTGATGTTCTCAAGAACACTGAGTCTGCTGGCCTTCAAGGAATGAACTGCATGGCATCAACTCCCTCCTTAAAAGCAAACATCCTCTTGGAATAATGTCAAAGGCTAAGTGGGTGGAAAGAAACAAACTTCCTTCTAAATGCTAAAACTCATTATCCCAATAGTCACCTTTGAAGGTAATGGGTCATTAACAGAAAACTGTTAAAGAAAAAAAAAAAAACAGAAAAAACCAAGAATGTATCATATCAAGAGTAGACTAGATAAGTGTAAGCTATTCATTGCATCAGAGAGTGAAAATTGCATTTGAGTGAAAAGTCAGATTTTCCCATCACTGGATTCAGTAATTCCTTCACTTCTATTGTATTTACAAGGAGATAAATGTCTGTGAGCACTATTTTATTTGTAATTCCTGTTCTAAGTCCTCATAAATTATTTATTTTTATTTGGGTTGTGTCTCTCCTGGAATTTTATCTCCAGGTGCTTGCCAGTGATCTGTTAATTTTTATTTTAAAGATGCACAGAATCTCATTTACTCTCAAGATGCCAGCTAACTCCAAATCCTATCGCTTCTCTCCCAACTGGTTTTAAAACTGCAGGCCTTGTTCTTACTTCCAACCTGATCCTGCTTTCCCATCTCAGCATTATGTCTGTGCGATTTGTGAATTGTAAACAACAATCATTTTTTAATGTTCTTAGGGAGATGCTTTGGCTGCATTTCAAGCCTTTTATGTATTCTTCTCGTGATGTTATCTGTAATTAAGCTTTGGATAATTAACATTTCCCTCAAAATCAGTATCTCTATATCTTTTCCCCTTGTTTGTTACAGAACATTAAATTAAATACAGTGCAGGTTTTCACTGTGTCCTTGTCCTGATCCTGAAGGTCAACCCAGTTTTATAGTTTTTCTTAAACATGTAAATAACAAGATGATTATGAGCCAAAGAAGAAAGCTTTTAATTTAGTAAACCCAAGGTTGGAGACCAGGAAAGAAATTGTTTGTATGCATCTTTCCCCTGTCTTTTCACTCCAGCCTTTTTTAGGAGGCTTCTTGGTCACACAATGGACCTGGGCAGCAGGTGATCCAGGGACGGGAGGCGAAGAGCTGACTCAGTCACACTCATTATGGTCAGCTAGTTTCAGGAGCAACTTGGCTTGGGAGCAGCTCTCTAGGTTGGAGAGGGGGTATTTTACTGTTCAGGGGCAGTGATAATATTCTGGGAAATAGCTCACACAAACCATTTTGCCGTTATTTTGTTATTACAGCTATTAAGAAAATAGGAGCTATGCTTTAAATCTAGATGGCACATATCACTGCAGGAATGCCAGCTCTCACAGACTCCATTTTTCCTTTCTGTTCTTACAGTTAGGGGAGGATAGCTGAGTGAATGAGACTTCTCTAAAGCAGGAAGTGCATGAAAAGAAACCCAAAGCCCTTGACATTGGAACTGGAGGATAAACCTACATACTTTCCTTGAAGAATTATGAATCGTGATAGACATAGCAAATACCACCCCAGGAAACAGGGCTCTTGTTTAAGTTCTGCTTAAAAATCAACCAGAGACCTGATTGCTGATTGCCACATTTAGCAGTGTGATCCTGGATACAATGGCTGGCTCTGCTACTGGACATGGGTGACCAACCTTAGCAATCACAGGGAAAACTGCCTACCAGGGCAGATCTTTTTTTTTTTTTTTTAATCAAAGGAAAATCCATTATGAAAATTCAACACATATCTTCAAAGAGGAAATGAGTCTCTTTCAAAGAGCATTTGGATGTAATTATTAAAAGGTAACAAATAAGCTTAGCAGAATAGGAAATGAATTAGAGCTTTTCTAATCACACAAGGAAAATAATGACTCATATTTACCCAGGAAGAAGCTTAAAACCTTTGGTACTGAGGGAGCAGGGTACTAAGTGCCTCATTACAAATATAAATGGCAGATGATGGAAATCCAGTCTTTTAAAGAGGGTCAAGACTACTTCCTCCTTCTCTGGATAAAGATAACCAAGACTGCAGCTGTAAAGATTGTTATTTACACAGAAATAGGAAAGCCAACAACTTGTTAATACCAGTGTTCTTTAAAAACTCTGACCCCCTTATATGTAACCTAGCAAATAGCTCAGTCATCTATGGTGACTGAATTTTCTGTATAATATGTGACATATATAAAACACAACATATATACATATATGATGTTTGTGTCTCCTAACATTCAAGTGCTGAAATGTAGTCACCATAGTGATGATATTGGGTTATGGGGCCTTTGAAAGGTGATTAGCAAATGAGGGTGCATCCCTCACAAATGCATTGATGTCATTCTAAGAGGCCCCAAAGGGCTCCTTTTGAAGTGTGAGTTTAAAGTGAGAAGACTGTGGTCTATTAAAGCAAGGTGTGTCCTCAAGACACTGAACCTGTTGATCTTGGACTTCCCAGCTTCCAGACCTGTGAGACATAGTCATCATTTGTAAGCTACTCAATCTTTCTGTTATAGAAGCCCAAGTAGACTATGGCACAAGGCTTCTACTTGGACAAGCTTTGTGCTCAGACTAGAATGAGGTGTGCTTCTCATGGCCAGTAAAAGTCCCCTTTCTTGAAACTTCAAAGAACCTTGGGCAAGAACCAGTAATGGAGGAAGAAGGAGGTATAGAAGAACAGTGTCTCAGGCAGGTGGATAGAGATGCCTGTCACTTGGACTTTACAAACCCACAAATATATCTCATATATTTGCCAATCATCAGTGCTAATATAAGTCTTTCTATATTTTATGGTAAATATATATTATTATTTATGGCAATTTACACAGCACTGTTGCTTGCATATGTAACTGTAGGGCTATACAAAAACCTGTAATTTGTTTAAAAAACTCTTTTGCCTTGGAGCTGAAGAGATGGCTTCGTGATTAAGATTCCTTGTTGCTCTTGCAGAGGACACCAGCTCAGTTCCCAGCATCCACAATGGGAGGATCACAACCACCTGTGACCTCAGCTTCAGAGGATCTGATGTTCTCTTTTGGCCTCTGTGGGCACACACACGCACACACACACACGCACACACACACACACACACACACACACACACACACACACACACACCCTAACACAGATACTAAATAAATCTTTAAAGATTCTTTTGCCTTAAAGCTAACGAAATATACACAAAAAGCCCATGGAACGTATCTCTTAAAGGCTCATTTTAGCCATAAATCCAGAGGTTACCATTAAGCAAATATCTCTTCTAACTATATTCTCAAATTGAAACAACATGAAAACAGATAAAAAAATTTAAAGCATCAATTTTTTTTTTCTTGAAAGTCCCCTTCTGAAGAAGCATTTTCCCAAGGGATCTGAATGTGTCGAGGGCAGCAACTTTTTCATAGAGAGAGAGCTGTGTTTTCTACAGTGATGACCCCCAGATTCATAAAAAGGCAAGGAAATGACGCACTGAATTTCTAAAATGCTTTCCTTCATTGTAAGTTGTCCACAATACTGAATATTTACTTCGTAAGAATATATATTTTTTATTCTGAAAAAATTAGTAGCAGCATTCACCTCAAGGGAATTTGCAACACAGATATTCTGATTTAAGATGGGCAGCTTTTTTGAAAAAATAATTTTGACAAGTAGTCTGTAGCTTGAATGACTGCTGAGTGATCTGAGAGAAGAGCCAACAGGACTGTGGTTAGTGCTATTTGGACTGTGAATGCATGAAAAAAAAGTCCCTGTTTTCCATGACTTGTGTCCCCTCCAAAATCTAGAGAGACTGAAACGTCATGGTTAATATAATATTAGTAAGAAGCGGAGGCTTTTGAAGAAGGACGTTAGGCTGTAAGGGTTCTTCCCTCATAAATTGGCTTAAAGTCCTTAGAAAAGAGACTTTGCTCAGCTTTTGTCCCTGGTGTCTAATTTCTGTGTCTGCCCTGAGAGGACACAACATCCCTCTGGAAGATGGAAGAACACCACAGTAGCATGAGGCAGAGGCAGTCTCCTTACCAGATTCCAGCGGTGACACCCTGATTTTCGTATCCAGCCTCTCGAAGTATGAGAACAAATTTCTGTTCATTCTAACTTACCCTTTGCTGAAATATACTTGAAATTTCCCCCAAAGGCCCATGTTTTAAAGGTTTGATCCCCAGGGTGGTGGTATTGGGAGGTGGAAGAATCTTTAGGAGGTGGGGCTAGTGGGAAGTCTTTAGGTCAGTGGGGGTGTGTCCCTGATGGAAGGGAAGGATACCAGCCTCTCCTCCTCCTCTTCTCGGCTATGAGTTAAGCAGCCTATTACACTATACATAGTCCATTATTGCCTTCTGCACTGTAATCAGACACCAGGTTTCTCCTGAACTGGAACCTTTAAAACCTAGTCAAGCCTTTTCACTAATTATAGATTAATTCTCTCTGGTATTTTTGAAAAATACTGGTGAAAAGTGGACAACTACATCAGACTAGAGCATTTTGTTGCCACAGTGTAAATGGATTAAACTGCAATCCTTCTAGAAATCAGTGTCAATTTGAGGTTGGAGAGGATGAGCTCTGGGTCACACAGGCCCATGTTCTGTCAGACTTTACAGGAAGTCCATGCTCTTGTGTCTGGGTGGTAATCACCTTGGAGGGGCCCAGTGTAGCACTCAAGCACATCAGGTCAACTTGTGTGAGAGATAGATAATGAACATGTGTGTAAGTAGCTGGAGGCATTGCTCAGTGAAAGATAGATAGTCCTTACTAGCATGAGTGAGCTTCTGGGTTTAGTGTTCAGCACCATACATATATATGGTATGAAAAAGGAGAGAGAGAGAGAGAGAGAGAGAGAGAGAGAGAAATTATTCTGCTAAAACTAAGGAGTTCTCAAAATTTGAATACAAGGAATACTGAATTGTGCAGTTCAAATTGAACGTCAAGAAACTGTGGGTTTAACTCCCCCAGGACTCAGGCTTGAGTCCTGTGAATACTCAGGCTTGAGTATGTGAATGTATATGCTTAACAAGCTTTATACTGATTAAATCCTTAATTAAAAGCAAAGTGATTTCATTTTTTAGATTAATGGTTTCTGTGGAAAACATGTCACAGTAAACTTTGCGGCATCATTGGGATGGAGGTGAGTGGGCACGTTGGATTATCCTCAGAATAAAGCATTCTGGGAAATGGAATAATAGCATGAAATCTGCTTGTGAAGTAGATTACAAGAAAGCAGAACATTAAATACATTAAAGGAAGTCTGAAAATATTTTACCTTTGCTAATAGTCTAAATATTCACAGAGCATTTATCACTATGAAATGCATAACTGTAAGTCTCTAATTAAATTGCTATTTCCAGGCCTTGAGCTACAATGAAAATTCTATAAAGGAGGAGGCTATAAACCAGTTATCAACCTATTTTAATCACAGTTTAAATTAACACAAGAAAATAGTATTCAAGGAGAGGGCATAATTTCAATTCATGCCAGACAGGCTTAAAATTCCATACTGGATGGCAAATGCCAGCTAGACAAGAACTGCTTCTCTGGGTTCTTTGTACACACACCCAGGGCTTTGAACAGAGCTCTGCTGAGGCAGTACTCCATAAATCTCACAGACTGACTTCTATGAGTGTCTTAAAAAATAATAAAAATACCATTTAACTCAAGTTCCAGGTTAGAACATTCTAGGGGCCTCCCTAACCAGTAATAACATACTCATCAAATAATGATTCCAGCAACTGGACGTAATCACAAATACAGTGTAAAGGGATTGGTGCTGCCAAATTTACACAGAGGAAATCTGGCTTGCTATCTAAAATCAAGCATGTCTAAAACCACTGTTACTCAGCCTTAGTTCATACATTAAGAAATGAAACAGACACTAATTTCTGGTTAGATGTAAGGGATGATACACCCTGGTAAGAAGAGCTACTATGGAATGCAATAGACACCAGAGAGACCAGGTTTTATATTCTGAGGGTTCAGTTAACCAAAGTATAACACAGACCAAAAAATTAAATGGGAATTACAAAAATAATGAGTTTTAAACTTCACACTCTTTTCAGTAGCAGGATGAAACTCCATACTGTTCTGCTAGGGAGGTGAACCATCCATTGTCCAGTGTGTCTGTGCTTTACACCCTCCCTTCCTGTTACTCATCTTAGTCATCTTATAGACTGTCAGAGTATCATACTGCTTGTGCTCAAAGGACTCTGATTTCACTGACTAATGACCCCAAAGAACAAGGGCAGCGTGAGGGTGAAGCTTCATGGCCAACTTAACTGGATTTGGAGTCACCTAGGGAGAGGCATACCTCTTGGCATGTCTGTGAGGATGCTTCCAGAGAGTTTTAAAGGAGGCAGGAAGATCAACGCTGATCCCAGTACCATGCCATGGGCTGGGATTCTAGAGACTGAATTAAAAAGGGGAGGGGAGAAAAGGAAAAAAGGAAGTCATCTGAGCACCAACATTCACCTCTCTCTGCCTCTGGACTGCAGATGCAATGCTTCGAGCTGCCTCGGGCGGTGCGGACACAGCTAGAGCCACTGTCACCACAGTGTGCCTTCTCTAGAGAGTGAGCCACAGTACACACTTTCTCCTTTAAGTTGCTCTGTGTCATGTATTTTGTCATAGCAACCAATGAGTAAAGTAGTTAATGCAAGTAGACGTGATTTGGGTGTGTCAGAGAAGTTACACAGTGTTTCCTTTAAGTGATAGTGCTTCCTTTAAGTGAGAAGGCAGAAGTACACAAACATTTTGAGAGAGGGAGACAGGTCGGGAGGACATTCACACAACTTATTACACTATAATTTTTCCATCTTTTTATTGTTGTCTCTTACTGTGCCTAATTTATAATTTATACTTTATCGTAGGTACACATACAGAGAAAAAACAGTGGAGTTTGGTACTTTGTAGTTTCAGGCATCCACTGGGGGTCCTAGACCATCTTCCTCAGGGATGAGGGGGCACTACCTTATTCTCCAGGGTGCCTGCATAACTGTCCTGCTCACATTAGGTTCTAGGATCACACATGGAGACGTTAATGGGATCACTGACTCAGGCTTCTTGAGAAAGATATGGTCACACGAACTTTTAAATAAGGACATTGGAAACATTTATTAAGCAATTATTTTTAAGCATCCGGTATGCTCAATCTTTTGATTTAATTATTGAGGCTCAAATGCTGAGCAAAATGAAGCCTCTGATCCTCAGGAGATTAAAAAGGCCCAAGGAAAAGAAGGGTTACATTCCTCACAGAGAATCACATGTAAATTAAGGAGCAGGAATACTCATAAATATGCACTTAGCTCTGGAAAGATACACAGACACAACTTCAGCTTGGCTGTGCTTTAAGATACCAGCCTCTCACCGAAGCTGGAAATCCCCAGTCCGTGGGGGGATTTAAACTTGTTCCACCGTCTTCCTTGTTCTTTTTTTCTTTATCCCTTCATTACCACAGATTAAACCCAGGGCTCAGGCTTGCTGTACTCACTCTATTACTGAGCCATATATGGCCCCAGACCTCTTTTTGCTTTTTATTTTGAGATAAGGTGTCACTAAGTTATCCTGCTGGACTTGAATTCACTCTGTGTCCCAGGCTGGTCTTGAACTCACTCTATATCAAAGGCTGGACTTGAGCTTGCCACTATAACCCAGGTTGGTCTTGAACTCATTCTAAAGGCTAGGTTTGTCTTGAACTCACTCTTTATCTTAGGCTGTACTTGAATGCTCTCTATAGTTCAGGATGGACTTGAACTTGTCACTGAAGCCCAGGCTGGTCTTGAACTTATGATCCTTCTGCCTCTTTACTGGCTAGGATTATAGGCTGGCACTGAGAAGCTCAGCTTGAGCTGACTCTTTATTGAGCTTCAGTTCTGTTTTTGTTTTCTTGCCTTGGATGCCAGAAATTTTGCGTCTTTGGCAAAGAGGTATCCCACCCAGAATTCATTAACTGTTTGGATATTCCAATTTTTCTTTATGGAATCTTCAAATATGCATGTTGAAAGAATCATTATTCAATGAACAATTCATTAAGCAGTGAATTTCCATGCAGTCATCCCGAGCTTCAGCAATGCTTGACATTTTCCGTCTTGCATCATTTCCTCCTAACTCCTTTGTATAAAGTGAATATTATTTTCATTCATGAGCTGTTTGAATTTCTAATTGTTATTGACAAAAACAGACTTTCTAGTCATAAGGCTGGTGCCTAGCAAAGAGTTGATTTAACATATATTTGCTAAATAAACGATCTACTACCTTCCAAAACATCTGCCTTTACAGCAGGAGGGGACATCAGTGTTGTCTAGGATAGGTGAAAAGTCTGATATGCTGAATTCAGTGTTAAATGTGAGGCTGAGTGGATCATGACCTATTTCCCAAAGCCCAGGAAAAGGAGTTATTCAGTAAGAATGAAGGCGAGAAGCAGAACACAGCTGCAGAACTGAAGCTTAAAGTTGATCTTTCCCAAGTCTCTGGAAACATTTAATTAAAACAAACATTATCTAAAATATACAGTTACCATGCAAGGTCATAAGGACTATGATTTTTCTGGAAAATATTTATTTAAGCATATTGGACTCCATGTTGTGGGTGTCATTGTGTCTTACTTGCATAGAGCATACCCCACAGGTGTACAGTATCAAATGTACCGGCCCTATAACCAGAAGTAAAGCAGTGCAAGTCTACAGGGATTCACAAACAGGTATGTTCTGGCCAGCTGCTGCAGGAACTGTCATTCATTTCCTGAATCTGAGTTCAAGCTAACTCTACTTAAAGACTGCCAAGAAAGGAATAAAACCTAACTAGCAAAAGCACTCGACACTGCACTAATTGAAGAAAAGATGATGTCATTCAGGGACGATAGCTCAGGAGGCCTAAACCTTACCTGGTTTTGATGTCAATATCACAAATAATCAATGTCAGCTTATAATCTGAAACTTAAACCTGTCAAGCAAAACCGCACCAAACTCCCATTGATATTCATGGCAGAAACACTATCCAGTAGGGATTTAGGTGATCTGAGAATCAGAAAAACCTAACTCTGGGGCCTTGAATGGGTCACTTGACTTGTCTGAGCCTCAGTGTCCTGACTGCTTTGATGGAAACCCATAACCAAGCCAAGTCTTCAATGGTTTCAGGGAGCAAAAACTAGTTCTACAAGAAGTCCTGTGTGGCTCTTCTGTATGTAATCTGAACAAGGGTGGAGACTCTGGGTTCCAGCTACAAGGTTTAGAATTCCTTAAAGATCTGTCAACTTCAGAGCCTTGTGACTGAATTATGACTAAATAAATGTAAAGTCAGCAGTTTCTGTAATGTAAGTGTTACTTTGGAGTGTAACATTATTAGCACTTCTGTGGCATTATAATCCCCTCATCCCCTGTGTGTGTCTGAGATCTGTGAGTGTATGTATGTGATTACCTGTATTGTGGGTGTGAGTGTCTGTGTGCTGCAGAGCTCCTGTGGGGGTCAGAGGACAACAATTGGGTGTTGATCTTCACCATTCCACCTTGTTTGAGAGAGGGTCTGTTTGCTGTATACGCCTGTCTAGCTGGCCTCTGAGCATCTGGAGAGTCTCTTGTCTTAACCTCTTACTTATCCCTAGGAGTACTCTGGGTTTACAGGCATCTGGCTTTTATGTGGATATGGGTTCTTGGGATCCAAACTTAGATCAACAGGCTTCAGCAGCAAGTGCTTTTACCCATTGGAACATTTCTCCAATCCTTAGTATTTAAAAAGAATCTGTCCAGAACTGTGGATGCAACTAAATGATAAAGCACTTGTCCAGCAATCATAAGTCCCTAGAGTCAGTGCCCAGTATTTAAAAAAAATCTACTAAAAAAGAAATACTGTGACTCTCCCTGTTATATAATGAAGCCCCGAAATTCATTGCAAAAATCCCTATAATGTAATTTCAAAGCGAAATAATAATTATGAAAACTTCTTTTCTTCATCTTTTCCTTGAAATTATATTTATGTTTCTCACCATATTTGGATGGCAAACTTATTTAACAGTTATTTTAATGAAGAATATGAAAGGCCATCTTCACTTGAGCACGCATAAAGGACAAAGTACACAATGGTGACAGCACATGGAATTCTGCATTCAAAAAGAGAGTATTTGTTGTAGGCATATTCATGTCCCCTCCCGTCCTTTAAGTTCATGTGTTAAAGCCCTCAGTTCTGATATCTTTGAGTGTAATTGCTTTGGGGGAAAAGGTCTTTATGGATGTGATTAAGGTAAAATGAAGCCATTAAGGTAGACACTAATCCAATCTCACTGGTTCCATCTTAAAAAGGGGGAATTCAGATACAAAAGGGCACACCAGAGAGAGATCCCCACACAGAACACAGGTCATGAGGACACAAGGAGGTAGCCATGTGCAAGTCAAGGAGGGAGAAGAATTCAAACTTGTGGTCACCATGACCTTGGACTTTCAACTTCCGGAATGGGTAGAGAATAAATTTCTATTGTTCAAGCTACTCATTATGTGACATGCAGTTAAAGTAGCTCTAACAAATGATACATACACATGCACAGGCATAACGACACACAGAAAAGGATGTCTGTAGATCTGTCTATACATGCACACCCTGGAGAATTCGTTTTCTTCAGTTGAAAGCTTCCCAACATGTTGTTGCCAAACACCGAATGCCACCTTACCAAACTATATTGGAATTCAGCACATTGTTATTGTATGTAAATAGATGTTTTCATCTCATGGTAATATATGGAAGCTGAGCCTGGAAAATATTCCTTTTGTTTTTAAATTGTGTCAAGAGATACAAATGATTGTGTCTGTCCAAGCAATTGGCTACAGAAAGCTCAAACATGACTTGATATTACGCAAGATTATACCATGATGATGAGAGACTGGAAAGAATCTAGGAGCTAAAATGAATTCTATAATTTGTCACCTTTTCCTTGTAGGTCAGTTCTCTTAAGTGGATCCTCCATTCAAGACAATCACTGAAATTTTTTTTGCCAAAGATTTTGGAAGTTCTTTGTAATATCTGGTGATAGTGATCAATAACTAATTCCTCTGGTATTAATGATATTAGCTTTTCATGTGACTCATTCATTAAGTTCTCAAGCAGATGCTCAAAGCTATTACAATTCAGGACTTAGTCACTTAGCATGAAATACATGCCTCTGGTAGCACCATATCCATTTTAAAATTGATAGCAACATCAGGTCCTACAAGGTCTTGAGAAGAATTTCATTTTCCTACTACTCTAAAGTGATTGTTCTGTGTTCTCTGACCTTCAAAAGCTTTCTGTCATTTTTCTGTCATGTAGCTTAGAGGTTCTTTCCTCCATCCATTTCATTTAAATATATACTGTGTGAGTAAATCCAATAAATGGAGTAGCCATTTAGTTAAAACCCTTGTGGGGTCAGAGCTCCAGGGAACATTTCAAGGCACTGATGTTCCTTCCTCAACTCTTATTTCCTAGACCATTGATCATCTTCTATCAGCTCTTTGAAATAGATCCTCTCACCACATGCTCTTAATCCTCTATGTTGAAAGGATATTAGGCCCCATACCCGGCAGCTGTTCCCCTGCTTGGAGTGAATAAAAGGAGGAACACTCCACCATGGTTAATAGTCTAAAAATGTCCCATATATAGATGAGCCCTGGACATTGCCAGCCAAGAGCAATTGGGGGTGAGTGGGGCACTCTCTTTACTCTCCTTTCCCAGGGCACTGCTTTGCTCATGAACGATTCTCGCTTCCCCTCCCCAATGATAAATCACCTGACCAAAGGTGCTGTGGGGCGGTTACACCATTATTCTTGCTATCAGAGCTTCTCTGACAGGAAAGGGCTTCGAGGTTAAGGTTGTGGAAGGTCGAGTAAAACCCAATGCCCTGTAAACAGCAGCTGTATACTGCGGAATAGAAATGAGGACTGAAGAAGGAGGTATCATTTTTTAGATGTGTCAACTCAGAATGTAGCATGGCGTTCTAGGTGCAAGGCCCTCTTAGGCTTTATGCGCACAAGTTCTCTAGATGGACAGTTTTCATTTGAAAATAGGACACTAGAACAAAAGAAATCAGAGAGCATGGGTTAAACTAAGCAAGGCATTAATAATTAATTAATAATTGTATGTGTGTATGTAGGGTACATGTAAGTACATGCCTAAGGAGGCCAGAGGTCAACATAGGGTGTCTTCCTCGACGTCTCTCAACCTGAACTTGCTGACTAAGCTAGACTGTTGTCTGGAGAGCCCTTGGGATCTTTCTTTTTCCACCTCTCCAACTCTGGGATTACAGGCATGCACTGCTGTGCCTGGCTTTTTATGTGGGGCACTAACGAGTCTGAACTCAAAGGATCTCATGCCTGCACAGCAAGCACTTGAACCACTGAGTCATATTTCCAGACCCCAACAAAGGCTTTTTTTTTGTTTTGTTTTGTTTTGTTTTTTTAAGTTGTGAGACTCTTTGTAACAGAAGTTATGTGAGATGACTATAGTACTCAGAGACTCTTAAAGTTACTTGTACCCGACACTCACTTCTGTTAGGTAACTGAGAAAGGTTGCTCTGATAGCTTTGAATTCACAGAAAGAATATACTGTTGTTTGCCTTAAGCTGACTTTTCAGATCTTCCCACCTATGTTGTTGGGTTTGGCCTCGCAACACAGCCTTAAAGAGAGATAGCCTGGCCATCATTCTATATTAATGTCTCGACAAAAAGTGTGAACCCGCGGCATACATATAACCACTAAGTATAACTCCACATTTTTCTACATTAAAGATGTCTCCTTTGACCATATGCATTTATGTCTCTTTTATCTTAGAGTAAGATTGTATGAGAAAAGCACTAAGATGATGGGGTTGCTGTAATGGCTTCAAGAGCAGAAGGGAGCAAAACCGCAGTCTGAAGACGGCAGAGATACAGAGAGTCTCTTTCTTCACACAGGTGATGGTGGAGCCTGGCAGAAGAGAATTCAGTCAGATCTTCCCCAGAACAACAGGTCTGTGGACACGCAGGGCTTGAGTTGAGCCACCTGACAGAGACCAGAGCTTGCTACAGTAACCCATTCTTCATTTTGCTGGTCAGGAACTACATTTTTGCAATGATGATAGATTCTCACTTAAGTGAATATTTTAACAGGTGTGGCCATATGCATCTGTCAGCTCAACAATAAAGAAATGAGCATCTGGCTTCATACTTACATATGATATTTGTTACTGAGGAGCCATTAAAAAAACTTGAATTGTTCTTTTTAGGTTTTACAATGAAGGCAAGTGAAAAAATTGATTTGACCCATTCCTATTTGAGGAGGTTGGCAGGTGCTGAAGGAAGGAGAATCAGTTTTCTTCAGGGATGAGTATCCTGGTAGGTTGCCCATGACCCAGTGGTCATTCCTAGGTATATGTGCATATGGGCCACACTGAGGGGGCTCAGTAGGCTATGTATATGCATATCTAATACACACATAACGAATTTGATAGATGGATATGGAGTGGTTGGACAGGAGGAAGAAGGGAAGAAAAGAAAGGTGGATGTGATCAAACTGCATTGCTCTCATATATGAAGTTCTAAGAAATAAATAGATCCATGGTATACAGTTTCTAAAAATTAGATAAAATTTCTAGAATTTTCTGTTCTGTTTGTTATTAGTTATCAGAAAAGACTAAGTCTATTACAGTATGAGTTAAGGCAAGCGGCTTTGTTTATAAACAGTATATCTGTTTTAAATTAACTTTTTTTTAACTCCTACCTCCCTCCCCAAATTAACTTCTAGTGACAGTTTTTTTCCTACCTTCAAAGAGAATACCTTCACGCTCTCTACAGAAGATTTGGTGTTTATCCTTTTCTTCCCAGTGAAGACTGTCATTCACGCCAACCCTGGGGCAGAGGTCCGGGAGACCTCCAAGAGGATTTTTCTTACATTGTTATTCAATTGTAGATACAACAGACCTATTCCTGTATAGTAAGTGATGCTTTTACTTTTGTAGTCAACTTTGGAAATTACTTCTGATATTGAACTCAAAATTATCATACTACAAAAGTCTGTAGTATGTCCTAAAATAGAGACAGAGGACTGAATTTACCATGATCACACTCAGGTATGGTTGAAGAAAAGAATGAAAAAGTAGCCAGCATCATTTGCACCTAAAGGAAGTTAGCAGGTACTATCTCAGGAGAGAGAGAGAGAGAGAGAGAGAGAGAGAGAGAGAGAGAGAGAGAGAGAGAAAGAGAGAGAGAGAGAGAGAGAGAGAGAGAATGAGAAAAATGTCTAGCTTGTGTAGAACACCAGAGGGAATCATTTTAGTTTAATAACCTAATGACAAATTCCACATACTATATTTCTACATGAGCCTCTGTGCATAGCTGAAGGCTGTATAATCAGAAACAGTGCCAGACAGGAGAGAGAAACCTTCCTTTGAGTTGTTGGCCAGGGTGGTTCAAGAGACTCCCAAAATTACACAGGTCTTGATTGCCTCCCAGATCTTGAAAATAAGACCTTATTGAAGAAGACAGGACATACTTCAGAGACCAGATTTGGAGCAATGGAACTGGAACTGATCTGGAAGCCACTTCCCCTGAAGGTTAGCATTCATAGCTCTGGAGAGCACTATGCAAGCAGCCAAGGGAGAACATCAATAGATGGCTCAACGCCAGCTTCATGACCAAATAACCACATGGATGACTGGCACAGTATTTGACACTGGTACAGTAGTAGCACTTTTATCTTGGGGCCAATTAATGGCTACCTAATTGGTCTTAGAGTCCATTCAATGTGAGGAAACTCACACGTGGTATTGTAATCATAGCCAAATACACCTGGCTGAAGAGGTCATAGAGATCAAGAGATCTCCAAGGCTGTCATGTCCCTAGGATAATGTAACTTCTTACTGAAGGCAAAATATGTTATCATTATATTTACAACCAAGAATCCCAGTCACTAGTCATCAAAGAAGCTTCTTTTGCACCAGATGGAGACTATTACAGAGCACCACAGCTGATCACACACAGACACTGTGAACTGCCCATTCCTATGCCTAAGCAGAACATCTACAATGCGGCCTCTACACCCAAGGCTCATGCACTATAGAACAAGATGTAAAGAAGCCACTAATGAATCCCTCAACTCTCACTAATGAAGGTCCCTCATGCAACAAAGGGCCATTAACACAAAAGGTCACAAATGGTTAAATCATGGAGATTAGGAATCTGTAGAGTGTGGGTCCCTGGACAGGACTCTTATATTAAGTCTCACTTACCCAGGGCTCAGGGACCATTGCAGAAGTGGGGCAGAAAGATTGTAAGAGACAGTGAGGAGGGGTGTGACCATATGGAAATAGAATCCTACAAGATCCTGGGTTCCTGTTCATATGAACCTACAGCAATGATTTGGGCATGCTAAAGACCATGCAAACTGAAGCAGACAGAACCCCAGCATGGCACTGGGTAAATGGGTAGCAGACCCCAATCTTTTCTGAAGAAATACTGGCAATTTATTACTGTTGGGTGAGGATGAACTAATTTTCCTAAAGTGAGGGGCTCTGGCCCTCAGAGGATGAACCTGCACTGAGGTCAATTGGGGACACTAATGATACAATAGACTTTAACACAGATGAAAGAAAATGTATGGGAGGCTATGTGGGTATTGCTGGTGAGGAAAGGGATATAACTCTAAGATTGAGAAGTTCTGTATCAAATACACAATGATCCAGTAAAAAACAAATATAAAGAGTTGTTAGATTTGGTGCTTTGTCCTTTGTACTATACCTTTCCACAGAACCTATCCTACATAAGATTGAAAAGCATGTGTACATTATATATTTTGATTGGAAAAAATAATCAAGTAATATTTTGGCTTAATACGGAGATGCTGTGTTCTCAGATGACACAGTGTTATTCTTAGTTTGACCACTTGACTCGTGTAACCTGTCTTGCATGAGTACAACCTGGACAGGTTGGTGAATGATTTATAGGATAGATCTTCAATTCATGGAACAGCATATCTTTTCCATAGGAAAAAAGTCTGGGAAGAAGCATGTGTCTGAAAGACCTAAATCTTGCTTTTCTGTTTATGTCATGAAAGGAGAAATCGGTAGAAAATCTGAGGGAAGTGAGAGAAATCCAAATTCCATCACCCACCTTCTTTGGCTCACACTATCATGAGATTATGAATGACACTCTCAGTGTTGTAGAAGTAGAGAATTGTCTGAAAGCGCTGTTAACACAACACATTTCACAATTCATTTCCTATCACAAATTTTACATAGTTTCTTCATTTTTTTTTCTCTTGCTGGTAAATCCTGGATATCTTTATCCAAGCAGTATTGGTGCCAGGTGCTCAGTGCTCAGCAGCAAATAAATATGTATTCATTTAAGTGTGTAAACAGCTATTCCTGTTCTGCTTCTCTACCTCCTCACATGTTTTAAAAATTTTGTTTTGACTTTTTTAACTTTTTGAGATAAGGTTTCCTTGTTAGCCCAAGCTGGCCTGGAATTCACTATGTTGACAGACTGGCCTCTATCTCACAGAGATCAGCCTGCCTCCACCTTCCAAATTCTGAGATTAAAGGTGTGTACCACTAGGCTTTCTGTTTTGTTTTAAATTCAGTGTTTTCAGGGATATCAGCCATGCCAGGATAATCTGTCTTGCCTGTCTTTGTGCAACTGTGAAAGTGCGTCTTGAGCTCTGCTGTGTTTCTCCAAAGCCATGACTCCAGCATAAAAACAGATCTTTATTATTAATTGATCTGGTATTTTCCTGTCCCTGAAGCACGTGATACCTATACCATAGTTCTTAAGAAAAAGGGTAATCGAATATTTCAGTGAAATTTACTCTTTCCCAACTAAATTGGTCCTAGGATTTTTGAAAAGTCAACCCATCTAGAAATCATTATTACTGTTAACTGAGAGCAGATGAAACACGATGTCTTTATTTCCTTTGTTTTAACTAAAGGAGACCCTTAAATATTTTCTGTTTATATTTTCCCTTCTTAGAAAATATTTTACTGATTATTTCTATTTTATTTTATGTGTATAAGTGTATTGCCTGCATATTTGTAGGTGACTTGCAATGTCTTTGAAGGTCAGAATCCCTGGAACTAGCATTATGGATAGTTGTTAGCCACCATGTAGGTGCTAGGAATGAAACCAGGTTCTTTGCAGAACAGCCAGTGCTCTTAACCACTAAACTGTGTCTCCTACATTCCCCCATTTATATTTTCATATTTTCCATAGTATTCTTGCTTTTCCTTATGATAATTTTTGTTAAAGTTCCTAGTCTGTAATTGTATAATACCTTTCCTGGTCAACTTATTAATTTTTATGAAGAGAAAAAAGTTTATCGACTCGCATTTTCAGGGGTTTGTGTTCATGATCAGTTGGCTCTGTGATGACTCAGCACACACGGGATGAGCGTGTGGCAGACCAGAATCACTCACCTCAAGGTCAGGAAGCAAAAGAGCAAATCTTTCACAAAATTTATGCCCCTAACTTTGTGAGCTGTATAATTGCTCAGTAGTTTAAGATCACTTTTTCTTACCCCATTAAAATGTTGGAAAACAAACAAATCTAACTAAGTTCTTTTCCCCAAGCTGTTTATACTAACTTAATAATCTATGAATAATATGTAATAGGAGTTTAAAATCGAAAAGCACATTATTTTGACAAATTACCCTTAGGATCTGATAAAGCTTGACTAATTATTTATGTACAATGAGGAGCAGTCTGGTAAACACTCACACCAAGCCTTGTTAAACCAAGTTGAAATTTGGTCCTAATTCATCTCTCATTTTCTAAGAATGATGAGCTAACCTACACGGTGACCTACCAAACCAAACAAAGCCAAACCAAACAAAAACCCTTACTTTGTGTTGATTTGACTTTGATGTGGAGAAGGTAATCAACACTGGATTAAATAATCAGAATTTCTTAAAGTGAAAGAAAAATCTGCAACATTAAAATGTCACCTGTCTGTTGTACAAAACTGTATCAAAGCCAGCTTGTCTGAGGCACCTCAACTTTCAAAGAAGGATCAAGGCATTGATTCAGTAATTTACAATGATCCCATCTGAACACCTCTTTACCCATGAGAAAGCTGAGACTCTGGCATTTTGGTTGCCTTCTGTAAGGTCACAGGGATTACTTGACCTCAGTACTTTTTATCTAATAATGTAGCCAGTGGCTCCCAGTTCATAGAAGTGACTGGTTCCAGTGGAGGAGTGGTGGGTGGGAAAAGACCCAACACTTCTAGATTATAGTGAAAATCACTCAAAAATCTCGATCCTTGACACAAATACCTAATTTGTGATGTTCTTATATATTTCAAGTTAGATTTGAGAGCTGTAAGAATTTGACTGATGAAATTCATCAATAGCCTTGAATTTTCTTGTGTGTCTGTAAAACATCCGTTTTTTTGACCAGTTTTCCAAAAAAGCCATCTTTAGTAAGAAAACTTAGAAGAACATTTTATGCTATATATCTCATTTATAGAGATGAAAATCTCCCTTTAAAGAAAAGTATTTCTGATGTATTTGCTCACAGAATCTTTTGTTTATACAGTGTTTTTTTTTTTAATGTAACTATTCACATCACTAGATAGAAAACAGACAGTCTAGTATTCACACAAGGCTTGTGATAGTTAATTTTGCATCAATCTGACTGGGCTGAACAGAATCAGGTGTGCCTGTGGGGATGTGTCTAGAAGACTAATATTTGGATTGACGAACTATGATAAAAAGATGGTAGTCACATGTGTGGATGGGCAGCACAGAATCTGTCGAGGGCCAGAATGGAACAAAATGACTGAGGAAGGTGAATTTGGTCTCTGTTTGTACTGGGAATTCATCTTCTCCTGTTTTGGGGATGTTACTGTGTCGGTTTCTCAGGCCTTTTTGCTCAGATTGAATTACTCCACAGACTAGTCTTCCAGTTTAGAGACAGCCAATTATAGTACATCTTTTCCTAATTCCTATAATACAATTCATTTATAGATATGCATATCCTATCAGCTTTTCTTTGATGGAGAATCAGTCCTTCCTTAGTGATCAACAGGTACCTGAGAATTAAAATTGGTGTACATAGAATGTGAAAATTCCTCCCAAACACTTCTACATATGTACTTTATCTAGATTTTTCCATGGTCTCATGGCTTTCCCTTAATGATAGCATGTGACAAGAAAATGAGAGAGAGAGATGAGATTGCTAAACTTGATTAACAACCATGCCAAGCCATTGGCTTTGTTTTGTTTGAGACAAGGTCTCATGTGGCTCAGAATATTCTTTTATATATATTTTTAATTGATTTTTGTGTATTTCATACAAAACATTTTAGTCATCTTTATATCCTCGGTAGCCCATCCTACTACATTTCATACATTCTGTCATATAAGGTCTACTGAATCAAATTAGTATACCTAGACATCCCTTGGTGCAAGTTTCATTCACTGGAGTCTAGTCAGCCTATCTAGAGTCTCTTCTTAAAGAAGATCAACTCTCTCTCACCTAGCAGTAATTGGCTGCCCAATAGTTCAGCTAAGATTGGGGCCTGCTGCCCATTTCCACAGTTCTGTGCTGGGTTTTTGTCTGAGTTTGCATGGGTCTTGTGCAAGCTGACACCACTGCTGTAGGTTCATATGAGCAGAGTTCCAGAAGCCTGTAAGACTCTGTTTCCACATGGTCATACTCTTCCTCCCCTGGCTCTTCCAATATTTCTGACCCCTCTTCCACAATGGTCCCTGAGCCCCTGGGTGGGTGAAATTTAAAGTAGGGGCCCTGTCTAGGAACCCACACTCTGTAGACTCTTATTCTCTACACTTTGGTCATTTGTGGCCTTTTGTGTTCATTGCCTTCTGTTATATAAGGGAGCTTTGTTGATGAGAGTTGAGAGATGTGTTAGTATTCCTTTGTTCCACTATGTTCTGTGATCCTTAGGTGTAGAGGTTCCATTGCAGATGTGTCACTTAGGGTTTGGTATCTCATAGACACTTATTCTGTGTGTGTGACTAGTTGTAGAACTCTGTAACTGTCTGTTGCAAAAGAAGTTTCTTTGATGAGCAGTGACTGGAATACTTCTCTGTAAATATTAAGAATTCATATTTAGCATATAGTAAGAAATTACATTTGTGTAGGGATGTGACAGTCTTAGAGCTTTCTCTAAGATTTACGACCTCTCCAGCCTTGTGCTTTTGGTTATGTTTACAGTACCACACATGAATTGAGTGGGTTTTAAGTCCAAGTAGGTAGGTTTTGATTACCCTGAGATAAAAATGTCATTACTGCACCAATGTTGTTTGCTCTGCCGGTTACTGATGTGGTTATTAGGACTTGAGGCTGGGGTTGGACCATCGATTGATGTTCTTCCTTAGCAGTTTCTATAGTGATCTCCAAAATTATGAGAGCTAGCCTTTAGGGAGATGACTTCCAGGTAAATTCCAGCTCCATTTCTCCAAATCCTGTGTTCAAAGTATGTCTTGTCTGTCCTAGCTTCATCAATAGTGTCTTTCCATCAAGTTCTGTGAGGTAACCAAGAGCTGTGGTAATAGCCTCTTGAACTACACTGGCCAACAACCTTGAAGGGAGGTTTCTCCTGTCTGGCAGTGTTCCTTGTTACATAGCCTTCAGCTACACACATGGACTCATGCAGACATATTGTATGCAACATTTTTCAGTAGACTTTTGAACTAATATATTTTCCCTCTGGTTTTTCATACCAACTAAGCATTATTTCTCCTCTCTCTCCTCTCTCTCTCCCTGTCTAACCCTCCCTCTTCCCTCCCCAGGTAAAGTACCTCCTTTTCCCCATTTACTCTTGATAATGTCTGTCTCCTATGATCCCCCTTTTTGAGCGTTTTATTCCCCTTCACCCCCACAGAGCCTTGTCTAACTCTCCACCTTCCTCTCCCAGTTATGTGCCCCCTTTTACCCGTTGATAACACCCGTCTCCTGCTGCTCCTCTCTCAGGCTCCTTCTTTCCCTCTACCTCCGTGGTTCATCTCCATTTACCTGGCTCCTGCAGTGACATCACTCTACACTTGAACTTCAGATCCTCTTACTTCTACTTCCCAAGTGCTAGCAACGTGCCACCACACTTGGCTTACAACCATTCTTAAGAAACTAATCTACTCTGAGAGACAGCATCAATCCCTTCCAAGGGTCCTACTCAAATGACCTAGCTACTTTCCAGTAAGCCCTAGCTCTTCAAGGTGCCGGCAGCTCTCAGTATCACCACAATGAGGATGAAGTTTCCAGCACATGAACTTTTGGAAGACCCTTTCAAACCTCAGTCAAGTCTTAGCAGACCCTTTTTGACTTGTGGTCTGTGTACATAGGTAAATATTGATATGATTTTCTTTCTTGAATGGGTGGTTTAAAAATTTATTTTTAAAATTGGCAAAAATATTCCATATGTTCCTTTCTATGTAATTTTTTTAAAAAAGGAAACATTACACACACACACACACACATACACACACACACACACACACACATAGTTATATCCTTCCTGCCCATCAAGGTGGCAGTGAGACCACTGAGCTCCCTGACCCTTTGCAAGGTCATCTTGGCAACTCAGGCCTTCTTTAGTACATGCTGTTGTTAAGGGAAGAATGAAAGAGCTGTGAATTTTTTCTAGCTAAATTTAATTTTCATATAATAATACCATTATTTTCCTTGAAGTGGTGCTCAGTGGCTAGGTGCAAGCATGTGGGGTAGAGTTCAGATCCTAAGAACCCATGTAACTGTCAGGTGGGCATGGCAACCCATCTGTAATTGCAAGGCTTGGAAGGCAGAGACAACCCTATCTCCTTTGAGCAAGCTTGTAGCCAGACTAGCTGTGTTGGCAAACTCCGGGTTCAATTGAGAGACCGACCCTATCTCAATGAATAAGGTGAAGAATGATTGAGAAAGACTCCCAACATCAACCTTGGGCTTCAATACACATGCATACATGTGTGTATATGCATCCACACATATATACACTCTATATATCCATACACATGAAGAAATATAGCCCTTTCAGAAGAATTCAGTCTTATTATCTAAACTTCTCTTCCTTGCTCAGCAAATGCTCAACAAGATGGAATATTCTCATATTTACTCTTTATGAGATTCTATATTTTACTTATTAGCAATCATACAGCATTAACTATTCTCTTTGTCAGGAAAACCTTTAATTACTATTAATATTCTAGTTACCCAGCATACACTATTGTCAAGACCTTCTCTTCAGCATTTTTTAAGAAATACAACATACTTTTATGTTTTTTACTTCACCCTTCCTGAATGAAGTTCCCCTAGTTCTTATCAAAAAGGTAGTTAAAGCAATAATCCTTTTAAACATTTTAACAAACTGATGTAAAAAAAAAAATGACTGCATATTTCCAAGTTCCTCTCTCAGCCCACAGGCTCAGGAATATGAATTAGGCTCACTGATATAAATGTTGAATCTTTAATATTTCACACCAAAAGAAGTGCCTCCAGGTAGCTTTCTGCATACTGCTGTAATCTTGGGTAATGAATTAATCATGCTCGTCCTTAGCATAGAACGTGAAGGTGGAATTTATACCGAAGAGCCTGGATCAGATAAGAGAGCACTTTTGCTCCTGAAAATGGTTTCACCTACTACATTAGAGTTTCTAGAACTGACTAATCTCCACAGATTGGATCTAAAATTAATATAGGCCCCAAAGCCCCAGTCTCAGAACAGGGCCAGATAAAAATCCCAAATCAGACTGCCAGAAGTGCTTCCCAAGAGAAGTGTGCCCCAGGACCCAGTGATATTAATTCAGTAAATAGGAATTTATCCCACTTACCTTTGTCCTAGGGCCTTTCTGATTAGCAGCCCATTT
Organism: Eospalax fontanierii; assembly: GCA_035773235.1. Lineage (NCBI taxonomy): Eukaryota > Metazoa > Chordata > Mammalia > Rodentia > Spalacidae > Eospalax > Eospalax fontanierii. The sequence goes on from CM069545.1 coordinate 16,692,370, forward strand.
ACAGCTACAGTGGAGAGCAATTACATTGCGGAGTGTTGGCTCCCTTAACTAAAGAGGGGTGTTCATACGTACATTAATATTCTCTAGGCTGCTTCCGCTTTCCTGGGTCATACGTAATTAATATTGAAGTTGATTAGAAATGCAAATGTCCTCAGTGGTCATAATGAAGCAATACCCGACTCACTGGACAGAGTGACTCCCACGCTTGTCACACAGCAGGGTAGGCTTTGGCTCACATGCAATTTTCATTATGAAGAATTATTTGATACACTGTATATGGAAGCTTTTTAAAAGTTTTCTTATCTATATTGCCTACAATCTTTGTCATTTTGTGGATGTGGTCACTGTTTATAAGCAGTCATTTGGAGCCAAGAAGAAGTAGCACTTAAATTTGGTTACAGTACATTGGACTGGACTGGACGTGGAAGTGGCCCCACGATGACCGAAGAGTGAGTGGCTTTGGGACAATGTAGAGGTGACCACACTGCCTCACTGGCAACTCAGAGGGAGGACTCTTTTGAGAGGAAAGAATACTTAAAATGTGACTTATGGTCTCATATCAATGCATCTATATTAATTTTAGGAGTCAATAGCTCCCATCCATCTATCCATCCATCCATCCATCCATCCATTCTTTTAACTAGTATGTGTCGAGAACTATCATGTTTCAGATACTGACAATTCAGGTCAGAAATAAGGGCTTCATGTGGATACTGCCCTTCACACGGTGCTTGGAAAGAGGATCCATGGAGGGAAGAATGATGGAGAGGATGAAAGCTATCACTGAAAAGCCAGTTGTGAGCTTCATTCCCATAGATCAAGAGCAGTGTTTTCAATCCTGTGAGGTCAGTGTACCCAACCCTCATTATACAGAAGTCCTGCCTACCTTTGAACATCACCATTGTTTAGAAAGTATCACCCATCTTGTGTCATTTCTGAGTAGCCTGGAAGTTTTAAAAATAAGATATAGAAAATGTAGAACGAGGAATTGATTATGAATTCCTGTCCTACGAGGTACAGTGACATAAGACCTTTTGTTAAAATATAAAGTACTATGAGACTTTATGTAAATTAGAGATTGCTTTGATTTGCGGGGAGCGGGGGAGATCAGAAAGTGATGTTTCCGGAAAGCAGCTACCTTTTAAACAACTCTAAGGAACACGCAAGATTTCAAGAGACAAGAGACTCCAGGAGCTCAGAAAACATAGACGAAGATGTTAGTTGCTTAAAACCTGATCCAGACATGGCACCACGCTCCAGAAGAATGGGGAAGTCGAGGTATGGAGTGTGGGAAGTGAGGGGTGGGAGAGAGAGAACAGTTTTCCCTAGAGATGGTGGGTGGTGAACTCAGTCACTCTGTTTGAACACTGCCCATTGACCAAAGAACAATTATGTTTACTTCCTGAGTTACAAGCTGCCTTGCTTCCTTCAGGTGGAAATCACTATTCAGCAGGGACAGAGGCAGACTGAGGCTTGGTGGCATAGGGGACGGCAGAATTAATGAGGAGAGGTTTGTCTTAGGTATGTTAGGTTAGATAAAAAGTCCAATGGGTAAGGTTAGAATATAGCCTCCAGCCTTTTCAGCATTCTAGTGCTTTCCCACTAGAAGCAGTGGACGGAGAGTATGCACAAGTGATGCGTCAGGAAGTGGAGGTTAAAAAGCGAAGTGAAAACATGGGACATATGGGATTTCCAATTTAGGAGCAGAAAGTAGGAAGAGAAAACAAAGAATGGAAAATTCTAGCATGTACAGGCCAAGAAAGAGGATATATTAAAAGTTGTGAGAAAACTATTTGTTTAAAAACTAAAATGACTTGAACTTTTAATTCACAACATTTGTTCAAATACATCCCATATGGACCAAAGACTTTTTAAAAGGAACAGGAACTTTACAAAGGAAAAGAAACTTCCGATGAATATTTGTCTGAAATTTGAAAAGGAAAGAAGTTTCCAAGAATAAAAGCAATGTGGATTTCGGTCAGAGTTCTCCAGAGATAGAACCAATGCTAAGGGTTTAGACACCCCAAGTACAGTTAATGCAGGGACATATAACAGGCACCGGAGCCACTAGGTGACATATGCATATGAAACTGGCTCATGTGACTATGGAGGCATGCATGTCCCCAGATCTGCCAGGTGAGTTGGAAAGTGGGACTTTGGGAGAGCCAACGCTTCCCTTTGGGTCAACAAAGCAGAGGGGCAGGAAGGGTCCTCTGCGGAGAGTTGGTATTTGCTTCATTTCGTTCTTAGGTACACTCATATCAGCAAAGGCAATCTTCTTCATTCAGACCACTGACTGAAATGTTAATCTCATCCAAAACCTCACTTAGAGAACGAACAAGTGTGTTGGTTCACATATTACCAGGCGACGATAAGCCTGAGCATACACTGAAAGACGGTGTAATTAGAACAATATTTTGTGGAGATCAAACAGACACATCCTAATTTCCCCACTGTTCATATCCTATTTGCACTCTCATATTCTAAGAGCTGAGCCACAAGGCCAACTTCCCTAGGGCATAATAGCCACATGCTCACTTGAGTAAGGTTGGAATCAGGAGCCAAGCTGGCTGTAGTAGTATACATTTGTAATTCTAGCACTCAGAGGCTGAGGTAGGAGGATTATCATGAATTTGTGGTCAGCTGGGGCTACCTAGTAAGATCTTTCTTTAGAAAAACAAAACAGAACAAAAGTCCCTGAATGACTGACCGACCGACCAACCAACCAACCAACCAACAGACCAACCAACTAACCAACCAACAGATCAACCAACTGACCAACCAATTAACCAACCAACGATTTGCTCAATGCTTAAGTCATGTGTTCAGCCCTAATTGAGTACACTAAGTGAGTGTAGGAGGAAAGGTACTGTTACCCAGGAGGATGAGGTAGTTAGATGTTAGAAAAATGATTTGACTTCAAATTCAACATAAAAGGCTAGAGGGGATGTGTGGGGAAGAGGCGAGCAGGCAAGAGAAATATGCAGCAGCATGTCTTGGACTTCGGCTCATGAGATGAGGCATCCAGACGGAGGAAAAAGCTCTCACAAGAAAAAACTCTCACAATGTCTGGCTCATGATTGGAGAGAGATGTCCTCTCAGGCTGGTCCACAACCACCCCAGAGGCGCCCACATTAAGATAAACCTGGTAGGGCCACTAACCAGACATAGCTTTCTGTGTTGTATGTGTGGGACCTGAACACTGCAAGTCTTTGAAAGTAAATGAGGAATAGATGCCCACAGGTGTGTGTGTGTGTGTGTGTGTGTGTGTGTGTGTGTGTGGTGTGTGTGTGTGTAGTGTGTGTGTGTGTGCGTGCACATGCAGGGTGACCTCTAGGCAGAAGCTGGCAGAGAGTGCAAGTTTGATGCCTAGGAGAATGAGACAGATTGTGCTACAGCCAGGGTTTAGTTACAAGTCAGCTGGGAGATGAGGTGACTAGAGGGGAGGCTGTGAAAGCACGGCCCAAATCACAGGTATTCATGCCATTCCCACACCACCAGGATATTCCCAGAGCTCTTCTGCTTGGCCTATTCAACTCCATCTTGGATCAGTGCCAGAGTGGGGGTTTGGGAGTGAAAAAGACTAAAGTACTATCTCAAAACACCAAGCATTACTTAACAGGACTCATTAAACAAGCAGCTAGGACTAAATTAAAAAACAAAAAGGCCTAAAGGCTCCTTCTGCCTTCCTAACCAATGGATGAGGGGCTGATAAGGCAGAGTGTCAACATTACAGACCAGTGTACTATGTTATATCTACACATTGAAGCATTGTTTTAACTGAATTTAAAACCCTGATTTATTTCCGTATGTCAAGAACAACACTACCAAGATTAAAAATCAAGTTGCAATAAAGGGGAACAGTGCCAGAGAAGACACAAAGGCTAAGTAGTTTTTACTCAGAGCTTTTTCAGAGAAGAAAAGTGCAAGGATTTCAGGAAAGGATCAGCAAAAACCCCAAACTAAATAACTAGTTGATTCATAATGTAAGAAATATGGATGGGTAATATGCACATAAATATTTCAATAAATTCAGAAAGAAGAAATAAAATAACAATTAGTATACTTTTTACTTATTAGAAGAGGAAATATTGATGGGCGTTTTCAGAAAATCAATTTAGCAATATACATAAGAGATGATCAAAAATGTTTGTATCTTTTGATTGATTCATTCCATTTCTAAGCAATCATCAGAAGTGTGGATGCATTTAACAACCAATTCATACATTGTTAGAAGTGTGTGGAGAGGTCTAAGAATGTAAACTGTGCCACTTTCCCAAGCTCATGAACAGATGAGCACCTACCGATCTCATTTTAAACACGGCCTAGAAGAGGATGTGTGTGACTTTTCTTTGTATTCTATGTCAGTCTTTTGTCAACTTTGAAGAAAAGCCATCCTTCCTTAGGACAACTGGAATACATTCTACTGTAATTTAATTGTGTTTGGTCTCATGTGGACAAAGCGAATAGCTTTGTAATATTTTTTTCAATAAATTAAAAACTTTTATCTTTTATTTTGGTCCAAATTTTCTTCCTTCTCTCAATGAACACTTACTTCTGTGCCTAAAGCTGTTTCCAGATGCATTGTTTAGAATCAACAGTTCATTTCTTGTCTGGCCCTTTGCACTCTAGCTGGCTGGCCACAGAGAGACAAGCACACAGTGGCATAGAACAGAACCTGGGGGTGCGAATCAGTAACTTCAGGGGTCTGTGGAGTAAAGAGCCCACATCAGCCTGGCAGAGCCACAGGCCAAGAGAAGGAAACTGCACTGCCTGTTTTGTGATTTTTTTTTTAACAGTGCCACAGACAAGGCACTGCATAAGGACAGTCAACTCTTCCTCATGACTCTGGAGTCAGGAAATCTGGCATCAGGAACCAGTATTTGGTATTAGGTGTCACATGGTGAAGGGCAGAACAGGGGAGGGTGGGGTCCCTCTGTCCAGCTCCTCTACAAGGACACTTCCGGTGGCTGAGGAGAAGCCCTCATGGCCTCATCACCTCCTAAAGGCCCCATCTCTTCGTTTTGATTATTATTTTATTTCACATTCTCTCTCTCTCTCCCGCTCTATTTGAGAAAGGGTTTCTTGTAGATCAGGTTGGCTTCACACTCCCTATGCAGTTAAGTATGACCCCGAACTTCTGATTGACCTGCCTCTGTCTCTTGAGTGCTGGGATCACAGGCATGTGCCACCATACCCAGTTCATGTAGTGTTGGGGATCAAACCCAGAACTCTAGGGCATAGGGCATGCCGGATAAGCACTCTACCAACTGAGCAATATTCCAGCTATATCTGATATCCTATCCCTTATTATTGTTGCTTAGAAACACCTGTACTTCAGAGTGACATATTTAAGCCACAGTTGGTGCTGGGTAGAGCAGGTTCTGCGTGCTGAACAGAAGTCCCCCAAGTGGACGAGAGAATAGTGAGGTAGGCTGATAACGGTGGTTATTTTAGTCGGTGGAAACATGGACACAGGTACAGAACTGAGCTCCTGAATAGAGATTTTCCAGGCAAAAAAACCCCACAAAACTGTTCAGCGTGGTCACAGGTGGAATGCCCAATGGCTTCACAGGAGGATGAAAGGAGCTTGGTGATTAGACCACATGGGTTAGCTTGGTGACCTTATGAAGGACTTTGGGTTGTAACCCGTATAAACAGTTAGAAGTCAGTAAACACCACAAGAAGGTGAAACACAATCAGACTTTAGTATTACCCCAAACTACAGACGATCTGTGGATGCTACGTTTAGATGGGTCAAGCTGGAGGTGCAGGCACCAGATATAATGAACAATGAACCTGAAAACCACAGAAGAAGGGAAGCCACTGAAGGGTACAGGAGAGCTCCCCTCCAGCATGGCTGGAAACTTCCTCTAGGTAATGTTGGGGGTGAAGGACAGGAAGGAGATGGTGCTGACTTGTTAAAAGTACTTTGTCATCTGGGCAGTTATGGTGGCACATTCAAGGCAGGCATTCTACCAACTGAGTCATGATCTTAGCCCTTCGTTATTATTTTAGGAGGCAGTCCACATTTTATTTTATGTGTATTAGTGTATTGCTTGCATGTGTGTAAGAGTACCCACGTCATGCAATGCCTGCAGAGGTCAGAAAAAAGGTGTTAGATCGCCTGGAACTGGAACTACAGGCAGTTGTTATCTACAGTGAAGGTGCTGGGAATTGAACCCCGGCCTTCTGCAAGAGCAGCCAATGCTCTTAACTGCTGAGTCATCTCTCCAGCCCCCGCAATTCTTTAGTGTGAGAAATTCAACCACCCTTTGCCAAGTGTAGCCTACACTGGAAGGGCTCAGGTGTTTTTCCCTCAACACACTGGCTTCATGCCTCTGTTTCTGGATTTTTGAGCTTGAGAATAACTATAAAGAGACCCTCTCTCATACCAGTGCCCAGCTGAAAAATCCTATTGGGGAAGATGTGACAATCCCTAGAAACCTGGCCTGTGGGCGGAAGGAGGGTCCTGAACTTCAAACAGGCTTCCTTTTCCCAGAGCTGGGAGGGATTTGGCTGTGGCTCCTCCCCATTATCCTCCCCGATCCCTGGTCCTTGTCCTCCTCCTAGTCCTCCTCCTCCTCCCCTTTTTCTGCTTTCGTATCTTCATTCTCTTTCTTCTCCATCCTCTTATTCTTTTCCTCATCCCCCTCTTCCTTTTCCCTCATCACCTCTTTGACCTATTTCCCAAGCCTTTTTCTCCTTCCTGCTGTTCCTTCTCCTTTTATCCTTCAGTATGTTAGCATCATACATTGACCCCAACTCTTTTTCAGCCATGGTCCAAAGTCTAAAACCTTGAGTCTTAGTTTTATTTTTCAATCTATCTGGCCAGTTAGCTGATATTTCTAAATCTAATATACCTGCTTCTGTTGAGAAAGAAGAGTTTGGATGGAGTTTCGTACAATTTTATAATTATGTGTGATAACTTCTTGACCTCGTTTGCTTCACTGTTCCTGGGACAAAGTACTCTGACCAATACCAACTTGTGGAGGAAAGGGTTTATGCGGCTCACATCTCTCCAGTCACATAATTCATTACTAAGGGAGCCCAAGGTAGGAGCTCAGGGCAGGAACCTGGAGGCAGTAGTTGAAGCACAGGCCATGGAGAAACACTGCTTACTGGCTTGCCCCCCTGATCCAGGTTCAGTCTGCTTTCTTATACAATAGACAACAACCTGCCCAGGGCCAGCCTGAGAGGGTGAAGGGTCTCCTCTGAAAGGGGGTGTGTAGGCGCCAAGTCAAAACACACGCAGACCCCAGAAACTGGGTGAGAAGCTGGGTAAGAAGCCTGTGGAGGGCAAGCCACTGAAAGCTCAGTTTATTCAAGAAAGTGCAAGGGGTCTTATAGATCTGGTTAGCCAATGGCCTTATGGGATGGGGTCCCGATCACAGCCAATAGTAGTCTGTCCCCAGGGATATCATCTCAGTGCAGGTTCTTTCCAGATGCTAGGCAGAAGCTAGCCTCATGCCTAGCCAGAGCCATAGGAGTCATTCTTCTATTCTTCATAGCAGGTGACCTGGTTAAGGCCCATCCTGGGTTGTGCCCTACACCCAGGGATGGCACCGCTCATAGTGGGCTGATTGCTCCCACTTCACTCAACAATCAAGAAAATATCCCATGGACATGGCCACAGGCCTGTCCAATGGAGGCAATTCCCCAATTGAGGCTCTCTCAACCCAGGTATGTCAAGTTGACACCAAAGCTATCCAGTACAACTGACCCCTTGTCAACTTGACACACAAAACACATCACTCTTAAATCATAACCTTTCCATTTCTTATCCCCAAGATGTTAACATTAATATAACATAAGACAGTGCAACCTTAAAAGCCCCACAGTTCTTAAGAAATTCGAACACTCAAAATTTCAAAGTCTACTTTAAATGTCTCTTAACTGTGGGTTCCTGTAAATCCAAAGCAAGTTCTGTCTTATTTCAAAGAGAACAATCGGGCACACCTAAACAAAACCTGCCTAGCAAATAGCTCCAGGCTGGACATCTGGGATGCACTCACCATCTGCTGGGCTGCAGAGGGTTTCAGCAGCTCCACTTCTCTGGCTCTATTTTCCACACACACAGAGTGACTTGCAGGCCCAGCCCCACTCTGCTCCATACCTGGTACTGCTCTTGCTCCTCATGCTGTGGTCCAGGCATCTCCAAAACACTGGGGTCTCCACTGAAACTGGGGCTGCACCTTCACCAATGGGCTCTTCAGGCCTCTTCTAGTGAAAACCTCAGCTTCTCTCCATGACCCCTGCAATCCTGGGGGCTTCATTGAGACTGAGGCTGCACTTTCCCCAATGTCCTTCCCTGGCCTCTCACAGTGCAAAGCCTCAGCTGCTCTCTGTGACCCTTCACGCTTTCAACACTAGAACCATGCAGGAGACTCTTACACATACCAAGTCCTGCTCCCAGCTTGAGATGGAAGCTCAGGCCTCCTTTGGACCACAGCTTCTATGTACTGACCCTGACGAAGCACTTCCCAGAAGATTTCACCACAGGATGATGGTCTCTTGTTGCTTTCAGCTGATTTTTTTTTTTCGGCCCCAGCTAACTGGCATCAATTGTCCCAGTAAAGCCAAGGTTTCACTTTAGGTTCTGGTCTCTTTATAATTATCACTGATTCTTCAGCTTCAGTCAACCAGAACCCACAGATTCTCAATTCAAAGTACCATACAAACAGCCCTGATAGTCTCTGCTTCCTTTTGAAGCATCACAAACCAGGCCTCCATCATTCACAACTCTTTCAGCATAGACAACAACCTGCCCAGGGATGGCACCACCCACAGTGGGCTGGACCCTCCCACAGCACTCAACAATCAAGAAAATACCCCACAGACATGGCCATAGTTAAGTTCAATGGAGGAAATTCCTCAACTGAGGCTCTCTCAACCCAGGTGTGTCAAGTTGACACTAAAGCTATCCAGCACAATTAATAATACTTATTTTATTTATAAAAATCAATAAAACATAGTGCACATATTATGCACTCTATTCTTATATATAATGCATTAAGTTAAAATTACATAATCCTATCAGTGGCTGAGTTAAAAAATAGATTTCTATCTTCACCTTCAAATCTGCCCAGTAGGAAGGAAAACCCATGAAAGTCCTTTTTCTGCCTTTTGTTTTTTTGTGGTACTAGGGGCTGAACACAGGGCCTCAGGCACACTAGGAATGTGTTCTACCAACCCCTTAAAAGCACTTTTAATGCAGTAATTCTTAGGTAGCTCCTCTTTGAAAAACATAGTAAAGTGTTTTATTTTTCCCTTGTAAGTAATACAAAAATTATTATCCTTTAATAGTCATACACAGGTGAAGATAAAAAAAATCCTAAATCTTGAGGGCGGGCAGGTTCCCTTTGTGATTCAACAAAAGGCCTCCTTTATCTCCTGCATTAGCACACGTAATGGGTAGAGCTTCTGAGGGAATTGTAGAAAAACCTGAAGCTTCCAACAGACATCATTGAACAATGAAGGGAGAAAATAAATGATTATTATTTTTCCTACCATGGCATCTGTGCTTGATTAAGGATCAGCTAAAGTGAGCAGGAATTTAATTTTTTTCTTAATAGAAGTTAGCTTCCTGATTATCTAGAGCTTGCTGTCTTAGAGACACAGCAACAGGGGGCGAGGTCTTATCTGTGGTGAAGAATGAATTCAGACTCCAAACAGCACATGAAATTCAAAGTTGTCTCCTAGCTGTGGATTTTAGTCGGCATCTAAGAAATTCGGTAAATGACACTGACCCCACACCCCCCTCTGTAGAACATCAGAGGATGTGAACTCAGACTAAGGGGAAAAATTCCAACCCTAAGAACCAGAGTTCTATTTTTGAAAAACAATTTTGATAAAAAGCCTCGAAGATTATGTAAAACTAGGGGTACAGAAAAACTGGAAAATGCTACCCCAGATTTGTCCCAATTTCAAAGAATGGCTTCCTTTATACTAAGCATATAGCCTATGGGGCTCTCTGGCTTCAGTCATCATCCCCCGCCCACCAAAAAAAAAGAAAGCAATAAATAGATTTTTTTGACTTTTTTTTGTGTTGTTCTTGGTTCTAAAGCTCTGCTTGTTAAGTAGATTTCTGAGCACAGGAGAAAGATAAAAGCTTTCTTTACGTAGGGTGTAGAATCAAGTGGGAAGGTAGGACTACGAAATGTCACCACTAATAACCTGCCTGGATTAAGTATGCACAGGGGGTGAGCCAAAGGACCTGATAATTATTTTTTTTAAGTCAAAATTTAATGGTTGAAAAGGGAAAGACTGGTGAATAGAAGGGACAGCGAGTGCAGCTCCTAACTGGAAGTATTTAAGAAATATCTCATAATGATGGTGCTGCCAGCCTAAAGGCCCGCCCACCGCCAGAATGAAGGTGAATGAAATCCCTTAGAAGACCTTTGATCAGGTGCCACCCCCTGACAGAAGTCAGCTGTCGGGGAGAAAGAAGTGCTCCATCCTGTCGTGGGTGGAGAGGTCCCTACCACTACTCGATTAGACAAAAGGTGACACCCTGGGGTTTATAATTCTAGAGGAGCCCCAATTAATTTATGCACCTGCCAGTGTGTGCCAAGCTGAGTTAGAGTTTCTTTTAACATTTTCATATACTTTCTCTCAATAGTATTCCTATTTATTAATGCTGGCTCGGTAATGTTATTCTCCTGCAGAGAAAAAGGAAATGTGTTCATCTTAGCATTTTGGCCTACTTCCTCTACTTTCCTTCTTGTTTTAATTAACAATTGCTCAGTGCCCTGAGGGCTGTCATTAATTAAAAGATTAAAAAAAGTCCTCCAGGAATAGGTAGAACTGATATTTTCTTCCTTTAAAACCTGCATGCGGTTTGAAGCTTTATTTTGTAGTGGGGTTCTCTTTCGAATAGGCCTTTTCTTGTGGTTAAATCCCTTTCCAAAATGGAAGAGTTTTCAATGTTAGAAATGAAATTCTTTTGATGTTTTATTGATGCCTGCTTCATTTAGCATTTGGTGAGTTTCCTTTAATAGGAAAGAATACAAACATTAGTAACTCCTGTAATTGGGAAAATGCACAGTTTAGTCATTTCATCTTTCCCATTGTTTAAGAAGAATGTAAAGATGCATTTGGACATCGGAGGAAGTCACTGATGGAGGCAGATGGAGGAGATAGCTTGTCAGGACGTGTGCCTTCAAGCAATTAGGCTATGACTTACACTATCTAATTACTATCTTGACCACTGATAGAATTTTCTTCTTTCTTTAGTCTATGAAAAAACAGATTAAATAAGAGACTGTAAAGGGACCAAAATGATTCCAAAGGTAGCTTAATGAAAAAAGAATAAAATGTTCTGCAGTTTTATGGAAGGATATAAACCTTCTGAAGTGAGCCGTTTTCTGCCAATAAAATGCTGCTGGAAGGGCAGGCCAGAACCTTCTCTGATGCAGGACAGCAGCGATTCCTTTCATACCAAGGTCACCAGGAGATGTTCACAGATATTTTGTCATGGCTTAAATCCCTTTAAAAGGTTTTGTGTTGGTATGTAGGTGGGGGTGTATGTGCCTGTTCATGTGTGTGTAAGTACACATGTCCATATGTGTGCCCATGCACATGGATGTGCAGGAGTATGGAGTTCAGAGGGCCACCTTGGCCTTGGTTCCCTCTCAGGGGCCATCTACCTCGTGTTTCATACAGGGTCTCTCATTGTCCTGGAGTTCACAGAGTAAGCTATGTGGGTCGGTCGACCTATGTGCCAAGGATCTATCAGTTTCCACCTCTCCTGCTCTGGGGTTTCAAGGACACATTCATGCTCACATGGTTGCATTTCAAGCACTTTACCAATTGAGCCGTCTCCCCAGTCTTTACATCGTCTTTGCTGTAGTTTCTCAGCTTCATCTCTTCTGTACAGTACGGGCCATAGGAATGAGCAATGAGGAATAATCGCATCTGGGTTGACCTATGAAAGCCAGTTCGACCAGAAAGATGGCTCAGTGGGTAACAGTGCTTGCTACAAGTGTGCAGACCTGAGTTTGATCCCTTAGAACCCACACGGTGAAGAAGAGGATTGACTCTTGCAAGACTCCTCTGACCTCCACACGTGCAGTGACACACACACACACACACACACCACACACACACACACATACACACACACACAGAGTGAATGCCCACAATCTTTCCCTTAGTCCAAATCCTTAAACATGAGCATTTGTCTGTCATTCAAGACTTTACTTTGAGGCACTGGATACTCAGCTCATCCAACCCCTGGCTCAGCTTCCTCCCTGCCTGGATAACCTCTTAGTAGCACCAACACTTGTCAGTGTGATGGAAGAGTGAGAAGGAATGCAGGGTCACCCTAGATGGATCTCGGCAGTCCAGGTCCAGGTTTTCTTTACTCAGCCTCATCTGCACGGCTTCTCCGGAAGCCACCCCTTTCCTTGCCTCCCATTGCCTCTTTCACTTCCTTTTGCGTTTTGGTTCTGGAATCAGATCCAAAGACAATCTAAGATAATCACATTTTTCTCATTTTACAGCTGGGGAATCAGGAAAAGAGAGGTTGCATATTTAGTAAGGGCCAGGCCTAGTGCTATGATGAGCCATAGTAAGTTCTCAGTACGTTTTGTTGTTAACATCATACAGAGCCCCAGTATCAACTCTTCACCAAGCAGTATATTATTTTAACTTGTTGATTGCTTTCCAGTTTTATTTCCAAAATAAGCTTTTCATTACATTTCCCTCTTGATTTTCATTGTGGTTTGTTCTAGAAGAGAACATTAAGCCTTTTATTTCTTGCACAGATTCAAAGATTTAATTTGTACTTAGAGAAAGTTCTTCTACCCTTTAGCTTTTTGTGGATTTAAAACATTCTTTAATGACAGTTGACATGAACTTGTATAGAAAAAAATCCCAAGGAATTCATTTTAAAAACTATTAGACTTCAGTGAGGTTGTAGGGCACAGGATCAATAGACAAACATGAATTATACTTCTATGCTAGCAATAAACAATCAGGAAATGAAATTAAGAAAGCAATTTTATCTATAATAGTATCAAGAGAATAAAATACCAGGAATAAACTTAGCCAAGGAAGGACTCAACAAACAGTGAAAGCCGCACGATGCTGCTGAAAGAAATTAAAGATCTAAATAAATGGGAAGACATTTAATGCTCATGGATTGAAAGACAAGAGACAAGATACTCTGAATTTCTCTTTTATGCATTTATTTATCAACATATGACAGTTTTTAATATCTCAAACTCATGCAAGCCATTTAGGATTACATATTTGTCAGAAGATTGAGCAATAAGTGATAAAAATGAGAGACAAAATTGTAGCCCAAGGGTTGAAAAATGGTCTTATTAAAAGATATTGAAAAGGTCTCTCTTTGCATCTTGCTCATGACAGTTCAGCCCGCTGAAGTATAATTTCCAGTGTTCTTTTCTTGGATCATTATAAGTTTGTTTGTCTACTAGAAAAAGTATGCAAGTTCTGACAGATATAGTCAGACAGCAGTGAGGTTACCTGCGAAGTATACTAGGATCCGTGGCCTGCAGCTCCAGCATTCTGTTCCTCTGAAGACTCACTATGCTGCTGTTAGGCAGTGGCATCCCCCGCTCCTTCAGCTTCTCCCAGTCCTGGGCCAGCCACACATACTACTTACTCTGAGGTCAAGTTCTCCAGCTTTCTCTCCAGGTCACATATAGTATCAAGTTTAGGTTGGAAGAGATAACTGGGAGCACTTTGCCATTTGTTGAGAGTTTTGTTTATCTTTAGACATTCCACTTTGCCTTTATCTTCACCCATCTCACATCCAGTACAGCTTTGCATCTCAAACAGGAGCCTGTCTGCATTCTATGGACTCAGAATCCTCCAGATATGGAGACATCTTTTCATATGTGTCATTACCAGCTCAAACACTGTGTAAATTCTGCAATACATCTTTTATTTCCTATTGGCCACAGAAGTTCTTGCTTGATAGAATTTCAGCCATAGACCAGGTGTTTATATTTCTCCAAAATAACCATTTTTCTTTGTATTCACATAGATGACAATTTGTGTCTCTATCTCTGAGGCCCTGGACCTGGCCATTTCAAGGATAGTGTGTGAGCTAAAAAAGGCAACATGTCTCTCCAGCTTCCATCCATGTGTCCCTTTGGTTACCTCATGCTCATTATGATTATTCTCCATCAGGGACTTTCTATCTCGGTAGCTTGCATTATCTCATTTGATATGTTCAGAAAATATATGAAGTAGGTTACTGCTGTTATGCTTTTTAGAAATGAGACTGGAATATTTCAGAGATGGCCAAGTTTTTGTACTCTCTTTTTGTTAGTAGACTAGAGCTTGGCAACATATATGGGAGAGCACAACATGCCAGCTTACAGAAAATCAGCATATTTATAAACCCAGGACATATGAAATGACACAAAGAGCCAATGTCAGCAGCTAGTAAGATCAGTGAGTACTGAAACTTGCATTGGTCAGAGGTCATACAAGCAGACAGAAGGTATTAGTGTCTAAGTACAGAATTTAGGTTGCTTAAGTGATACCCTTCACCCCAAGACCTTTCATCAACCTATCATTTGAGCAGTTTATCATCTCCCAAACAACGGGGACTTTTTTATGGGGTTGTGTTGAATACATTGATCCATTTTGGGAGAACTGACGTCTCAAAATATCGAATATTTCAGTCTCTACACTTGATATATTTCTCCACTCTGGTGCGATTTCTTTATTTCCAACAGAAAAATTATAGCTTTAAGTGTAAAGATTGAAAAAAAGCCCTTTCATTAAATTTCTTCTTAGGTATCTTATTCCTGTCATTTGATTTACTTTATCTAGGCTCAAAGAATTAGGTGACTTCAATGAAGTAACAAAACACATGAAGACAGGGATGGACTAGAAGACTAACTTATAATGACAAAATCTTCAAGTGGAGCTTCCCCTTTGAAATTCTGTAATGGTATTATGAACTTTTTGACCAGAATACAGAAAACTGGAGCTCACTGTACCCTGAACAGGTATAACAAAATGTCATTAGATGGCACTCTAAATTCAGACTGTCTTGAAATACTTCTTAGAAGGTCAGGGGATTTGGGGGCTGGATTGATGTGTAAAAACGATGAGGACAAAGGAAAAAGCTGGTTTTGTAGGTCATTCTACTAAGACTGACAACCCAATGAAGGCCCTAGATGGGATTCCCCACCAAGGCCATCTCAGGCCATCACAAGTTCAAGATCCATAAGAACACAGTTATTTGTCCTCTAAGAAGATCTGTGGGGTATTTATGAAAGATTACCTACAACTCAATTTGAATTTCTGCAGGCAAAAAGGCATTTTGAGTGTGTAGGAGTCCTTCTGATAAAAGAAAAGGAAGCCATGATTTTTATCACAAGCCTTAACATTTTCTTCCTTCAACTAGTTTTCCACATGGCAGTGGGTAGCTAATAGAAAGTGTTTTTAAAATATTTTATTTATTGTTTTAATTTATGTGTATGAGTGTATTTCTTGCATGTATGTAAGTTCACCTGTGTTGTGCAATGCCTGTGGAGGTCAGAGGATGGCATCAGATCCCCAGGAACCAGAGTTTCAGATGACTGCTAGCTGCCATGTGGGTGCTGGGAATAGAACCTGGGTACTCTGCAAGAGCAGCCAGTACTCTTAACTGCTTAGCCATCTGTCCAGCCCCAGAAAGTGTTTTTAAGAGTAAATTAACAATGATACATGCTTGTTGGTCAGTGTCCAACTAGAAGTTGTAGATTAAGCCTGAGCAGAGGTAGTAGCTGACTGCTATCCTAATATTAGGGAACTTGAAACAAAGAAGCAGAAGCCTGTTCTGCTGAGCCCACTTACAAAATTACCTCTTTCCAAGCCTATGATTAACAAATAAAAATTATGTCTATATGACTATACAAAATGATCATTTGATATAAGTTGCAAAGTGAAACAACACCTAAAGTGAAGATCATTAATATACCCATGTCTCACATTATTATCCCCTTTCTTTTGGTGGGACTGTTCCTTCTCTAGTCTCTCAACATATTTTGCATATGTAATACATTCTTAGTAGCTGAAATTATCATGCTGTACTTTGGGGTTCCAGAACTATGCATTTTATAGTTGAATATTCAGTGTCTTTGATATACATCTCATTTCCCTCAGCCCTGCTACTCACCATCCCACCTACAAATCAAGATGACTGTTTTTCTGTACTCGGTTTGTGTCACCTAGTATAATGTCTTCCAGGTCAACATGGTGTTGTGAACAGTAAAGTTTCCTTCCATTTAAAGACTCAATAATCCACTTCTCTCCCTCTCTCTCTCTCTCTCTCTCTCTCTCTCTCTCTCTCTCTCTCTTTCTCTCATATATATTCTTCCAGTTGCCAGTAGACACTTAGGATTTCATATTTCTGCCATTGCAAATAACACACAGTAAACCTGGAATACCTCTTCTAGACAGCGATTCCATTACCTTTGGATGTTACATAGTAGCGACCTTACTGCTCATAAGGTAGTTCTGCTCTTTCTGTTCTGAGGGACTTTGATACAGTTTGCCGTGATGGATGCATTGACTTCATTGTTGCAGCAACAGTATGAAAAGATTTCTTTGCTCTACATCCACACCCATGCTGCCTTTATCTTGATTCTCTGGTAATGGCCATCCCAACAGGTAGGAAATGATGCTTCATTGAGGTTTTAATTTATATTTCCATGAGGCATCATTATGAATACCTTTTCATACCAGCAATCCTGAAACTGTTAGAAGAAGACATAGGCAGTGCCCTACAAGATATAGGTGTAGGAAAGAACTTAACTCAACTTCATGTGCTCAGGAATTAAGGCCAACAATTGACAAAGGGCAACTCATTAAACTAAAAAGCTTCCATACCAGAAGGAAATAACCAACTGATTGAAGAGGAAGCCTACAGAGTGGGACAGAATCTGCCAACTCTACAGTTTATAGAGGGCTAACTTCCAGAATAAACAGAGAACTCAAAAAACAAAGAAGCAAGAAAAAATATGACTCAAGTTAAGAAATGGGCTATAGATCTGAACAGACAGTTCTCATAAAAAATGGCTAAGAAATACCTTACAAAGTGTTCAACATCCTTAGGGAAACCCAAATTAAAACTATTTTAAGACTGCATCTTACCCCAGTCAGGGTGGCTGACATCAAGAGAACAAATGTGGGGAGGGTGGGAGCCCTCCATCACTGCTGGTGGGAGTGCAGACTGGTGCAGCCACTGTGCAAATAAGCGTAGAGTATTCTAACAAAACTAAAATTATGGTCTACTATGCATGTGGTACAGTTAATACTACTCCTTGGCACATACCAAAAGGAATTGATAAATATCCTACTGGGGAGATAGTAGCTCAGCCATGTTTGCTATTGCTCTTTTCATAATAGCTAGGAGATGGAAATAACCTGAATGCCCCTCAACCAGTGACTGGGTAATGCCCATTTACACAACGGAGTTCTATTCAGTGGTAAAGAAAAGCAACATCATGGAAATCTGTAGGTAAATGGATGAACTAGAAAGTATTATTCTAAGAGAGGTAACCCAGACTCAGAAAAACAAGTGGTGTATCTTCTCTCATTTGTGGATCTTAGCTCCAAATCCTTAGATATGAGTATATATCCTGATATAACTACATGAGTTATGAAAATAGAAAGAAACCATGGGGTGAAGAGCAAGAAGGGGCTTAAGAGGGTGGGAGAGCAGGAAGCAGGTGTTGTTAAGGAGGAGGAGATAGGGGAAAGGTACTTTAACTGGGGAGGGAGACAAGAGGCCTACACAGAGGGAGACAGAGAAAAAAAGGAGACGAATAATGCTTAAGTGGTATGAAAAGACAAAGGGAAATGTAGTATTGAATAAGCTTATTGAAAAATACATAGAAACTATGAACATGAGTACATGTGTATCAGCCACCTAATAAAAATCACAGTGCCAGGCGGGGGGAAAACTCCTTTTGAGTTGTTGATCAGGGTAGTCCAAGAGACTCCCAAACTAATACAGACTATTGTCATAGCCTTGATTGCCTCCAAGAACTTGAAGGCAAGATCTTATTGCTGAAGATACAACATTCTTTGGACATCGGATTTGGAGCAATTGAGCTGGAACTGGCCTGGAAGTTTCCTCCCCAAAGACTAGTTCTCAGAGTAATAAGAATATACTATGCAAGCTGCCAAGGGAGAAAACCAGTCAATGATCTTACCCAGTTATAAATCCTATGAACCACAGCAATGACCCATCCAGCAAATTAATCTCTATGGGAGCAGTTGAGGTACTTTTATCTTGGGGGTAATCAACAGCTGTCTGATTGAACTTAAGACCTGCTCCATTGGAGAGAAATCATGCAAGGTATGGTAACATATACACAAGTACACATGCTTGGAGAGGTCCTAGGTCCTAGAGAACACACTTCTGCTACTTTCCTAGGCAGCCTTTTTATATACTTATTGGTCATCTGCATAGCACTGGAGAATTTTCTATTTAGGCCTTTTTGATAATTTTAAATTGGGTTATTTGAGTATTATTTTGTTCCCAAGTTGTGTGAATTCCTTAAATGCATTGGTGATTTTCTCCAATTCTGTGGGCTACCTTTTCATCTTCTTGATTGTTTTCCTTGTTGTGCAGAAAATTTTAATTGCATAACATTCTACTTCGTGATTTTATTTTTTTGTTACCTTTTGGTTTTAAAACTAAAACAAACCATTGCTAAGGCCAGTGCCAAAGAGGTTTTCTGTTATGTTTCTTGTAGGAATTTTATATATTTGTCTTTTATTTCAAGTTAATTTTTGTTATGGTATAAGATAAAGATCTCATCCTCTTGGACGTACCTATCTAGGTCCTAACATCATCTATAAAGAGTTGATCCTACCCTAATAGGCATTGTTGTTCCTCTGTGGAAGATCAGTCACCATACATGTGAAGTCTATTTCTGAACTTTCTATTCTTTCCCACTAGTCTATTTGTCTACCATTAGCATAGGACGACTATAGCTTTGTAACAGAATTTAAAATAAGGAAGAACGAAGCCTGTAATGTTAATTTTTGTTAAAAATCACCTTAGGTAATTTAGAACTGCTAGGTTCCATACAAGTTTTAAGATTATTTTTTTCCTCTTCCTGTGAAAAATGGCACTGGGATTTTGATAAAAATAACAATGAATCTGTAGATAACTTGGTGCCTGGAGGTGCTGTCAATATTAATTTTCATAGATCATGAATAAAGGGCATCTTTCCAATTATTTGTGTCTGTTTTAACTTTTTTCATCAGAATTTTGGGGCTTCCAGTGTATAGATCTTTTTGTTCTCACTTGTCTATTAATTAATTAATGAATTAACTAATTTGGACAGTGTCTCTCTGTAGTGGCAGTTGTTGGCCTGGAGCTCATTGTGCACAGCAGACTGGCCTCAGTTTCATAACAACCTGCCTGCCTCTGCCCCCAGAGTGCTGGGATTAAAGGTTTGTGCTACCGTACCTGGCTTTCAGTTTATTGTTAAACATTGTTTTTTCTTTTTTATCCTATTATTTGTTGTGCCAGTTTATTAATTCTTTTTTTGGGGTAAGACATTGTTAGTGTAAAGATGCAAATGAGTTTGGAGGGATTATTTTGGATCTGCAACTTTCCTGAGTTTCCTTATTGTTTCTTATAATTATTGGTGGAATATTTAGAGTTTTCTTGTTTTAGATCATGCCTTTCACAAACAGAGAGACAAATTTTCTTCTTTTCCAGTGTAGATGTCTTTTCTTTCTTTCTTTTGCCTAAAACCATGTTGATGTTAATTAGACACATACATACATGGAATACAAGTGAGAGTCCAGAAACAGACTCATGTATTTACGGTCAATTGACTTCAGTGGAGTGTCCCCTCCAACAGTGGAGGGCTATAATAACCAACTCCTGAAATAATCAAAGTTTGTATCAAGTGATGAATAGATAAACAAGATCAGACATATCTAGTGGAATATTATTTGGCAATAAAAAGGAATAAAGTGCTGATCTATGCCTTAACATGAATTAACCTGGCAAACATACTAAGTGAAAGAAGACTATCAAAACATGTGGAATATGATCCCACTTACATGCCATGGCTAGAATAAGCAAATCTATAAAGAAAAGGAAATCAGTGGTTACCTAGGATTTGCAGTGTTCAGCGGGGAATGAATGGGCAGTGGTTTTCTTCTTGATATTTTTTAAGTTGTTCTAAAATTACGTTATAGTGGTGGTTGCACAACTGTCAAATATACTGAAAGCATCAATTTATAGACATTAAACAAATGGACTATATTTCTCCATAAAAAAAATACATTCTTTATAGAACAAGCTCAAGCCTCACAGGCACGTTTGGCTAGTACAGGGTTATTTAAGATTCTACATTGTGCATAAGGAAGCAGAGTCTTCCAGGCCTTTGGGACCTTGCTCATAGGAACCCACAGCAATAGTGTCAGCATGCACAACACCTATACAAACTCAGTCAGACAAAAACCCAGCACAGAACTGTGGAAATGGGCAGCAGACCCCGACTTTAGCAGAAGAACTATTGGCAGCTGATCACTGCTGGGTGTGGCAGAGTTGATCTTCTTTAAGGTAGTGAATCTAAATAGGCTGACTTGATTCCAGTGGATGAACTTCCACAGAAGGATATCTAGGCATACAAACTTGACTCAGTTGGACTCAATATAAGATAGAATGCATGAAATCAGGTGTGTGTGGGGGGAATATGAGGTGCAGATGGGAGAGGGAGTACAAAGATGATTAAGATGTTTTGTATGAAATGCACAAAAATTCAGTAAGAATATATATTGGAAAAAAATAGAAAAAAAGATAACATATTGTGAAATCCTAGAGTAAGTTGCATATATACAAGGTCTATCCCTGCAAAGAAGGCATGGCCACCCCTGATAGAAACTATACAGTGCACCAGATTCCTTATCTCATTAAAGAAATTTGATCTGTCCTTTCTCCGTATTATCTTCTGACCTGTGATAGAATATTTTTCTTCCAGTCACACACTTCCTAGCTTCTCTTTCTCTAGTCTCTCTCTCTCCTCCCTTCCAAAGATAATTTCTTTCTCTAGTCTTAAAAATCTAAAACAAAACATTACTCCTGATTATTACTATGATGATATTATTACTTATTACTATGATATCATCTTTACCCTCAGTTCATTAAAACACACTGAGCATTAATTATACGCCAGTCTGTGATTACCATTGAGGATCCAAAGACCAGTGAGCCAATATTTATTTCAAAGAGTCTTTCAATTTATGGGAAGTGAGAGAGGTCTGGACTTTCAGACCTCTGACACCCAGCTCCCTGACAACTTAAAATAATGCAACAGGTGCAGGAGGTGGGTGCAACTAATTTCAATCGGAAGACAAAGGAAGGTTTCCAATTCACATAGATCTTGATAAATCTGCCAAATTGTCTGTTGGCTTCAAAGTCTTTCAAGGTCATGAATCAAAATCCAAAGTTAAAGGGCAAAAGCATAGGACCTTACAGCTAATTAACGCAGTTCTAGAATGGAGACTACTGGCTAATTTCACATTTGTGTACAATCCATATAAGTTAATAGAATTTGGTTGTAAATTGGAATTCTAATACAAGGGACCAAAAAGCATGGGGACACTGAAAAGTGGAGCCAACTTTCCAAAGAGTGAACTGTTTTCTTTTGTTCTTGAGACAGGGTAGACTGGTCTTGAAACTTGCTTTCTGGTTTAAGCTGGCTGCAAAGTTGTAATCCGCCTGCCTCAGCCTCTTAAGTGTAAGATTACATGAATGTTCAACTAAGTTAGGATTATGAGAAAACATTATTTCTAAGTCATAAAATGAAACTGCGTGTACACGACATGTGAGTGTATGTGTGTGTGTGCGTGTGCACATATGCACGCATATGCATGTGTTCACATCCATATACACATGCATGGAAGCCAAAAGTTCATGTGAGCTGTCTTCTTTAATCAATCTCCACCTTATTTTTTGAGATAGGGTCTCTCCCTGACCTTGAACCTTGCCATTTTGAGTAGACTGCCCAACAAGCCCTGGGGACCTGCTTGTCTCTGTCCCGCAGCTCTGGAGCTACCAATATGTACCACCTTGCCTGGGTACTGAGGATTGAACTCAGGTCTTCATGTTTTAGCAGCAAACACTTTACCCAGTACAGAAATGCTTTTATTGCAAAGAAACAAATCCAACATACTAAACCAACACAATATAAAAGCAAACTACATCAAACAAAATGAAATACAAACCAAACCAAGCAGCTCTCCCTACCTTCACCCACAGAAAGACAGATGGAACATCCTAAGGCTTGATCCTTTCACCCATCTACAGGATTTCTGTTTCCTGTGATGGAGCCCCTGGAAAATAATACTCAGAACAAAGTGGCAAGCTGGGCTGTGAGCCATGGAGCTAAAGAAACTTTGATTTGCTCTCCAGCTGATGGAGTCACTGTCAGGGTCTGCCACTTGAGGTGGCACTCTGATGTTATATCAACCCATCTGTCATGGGGTGCTGTGTCAATTTCTGACCTTTTATTGAATATGGCAACACCCAGGCACTCCCTGTACCAACAGGCAAAAAGAGGTGAGACAGTTATTCTCCAGGATCTGAGGCCATGAACCCTGTCCTTAGGTGGAAACTGATGACACATACCCCGATTCCCAACTCCATGAGCCCTGGCTACAGTGAATTACCACACCCTTCTCCTTTGGCTGTTTCCTCTCAGTCAGAGCCAGGGCTTTGAGTTGGATCTCTCTGGCACCAGCAGCCAGTCCCACTGGAGTCACCTCCACCCAGGGTGCCTGTCATCTCTTGGCTTCCGCTGCATCTTGCAGAGCCTTGTTCAGCCTAGAATGGCATCTCTTAGGAATGCCACTTTCCAATTTTCTGTTATGCAGTTGGTTCATGTTTGTTTAATGAGTGTGTAAACTGATTCTATCATCTTTTAGAATTTATATGAAGGAAACAGAATACTTGTTCTCTGGGGGATTTTATTAGTTAGTTATCTGTAACTTTTATTATTGTTCCTGGGACCCAAATAAAATGGGGGGAGAATTCTAACTTTAAAAACTTGCAAGATCAGAGAAAATAAAATTTGCTAACCTGTTTTAATATCTTTCGAGTGATAGGCAGTAAGAAAGCTGCCAAATCAGAATTAATCTAAAGAAATTCTTCTTTGTGAGTGATTGAAAGGGAACATAAAAAGTTGTCAGTCTGACAGATGGAGGACTGCTATTTCAGATTTGCAACCAGAAAACAAGGCCAGGCTGTGGATCCTGGTGTGAAATTGCAAGTCTTCTATCTATTTCAAGAGATCTCATCGGAACAACTTATTTTATTTCCCAGTCATTCTCTACTTCTCCCACATCCTCTGTAACGGCTGCACCTGATGGGAGCTGGCCAAGGGCATGATTGGGGCAATATTCCTCCAGACTTCCCTTCCCTAAACATTTAAAAAATGTACAACCATTTTTCTAAAGCTGAACATCTTAAAAATGTAGGTTACCCTATGATGAAGAGGTAATTCTTAGATGGGAGTATTTGATAGAATGGTAAAATATTGAATATTCTTCAACCCTGTCGGGCATCTCCTCTGAAGATCATCTTTTCTCCTGTGTTTTTACTCCCTACATCTCCACATTATGCGTGGTTATTGCTGCCTTGACTCTGCCTGCTGGCCTCAGGCATTCTTCCATTTTCTAACTGTTTCCATGAGCCTCATCCCATTAAAATTTATCTTTTATACTTCCTGATGCCAATAAAAGAGAGATTCCAAGTCCATGTGTATCCTGGGCTTAATATTTGAGAACTTGCTTTATGTGTACCTATTCCGGAATCATTTTCATTTAAACATTGCTGTAGAGACACACTATCTCAATGTAATACAGTGCAGGTGAGAGTAGAAATGTAGACAGAGCATCAACATGATGTGGCTCCATCTTAAGGCATAAATTAGAGAACACTGCTAGCCTACCCATGATGGACTCATGCTCTGATCTTCAGAAGTAAAAGCTGGTGCCATACTTCAGTGAATTGTTAATTATTCAAGTATCACTGATATTAGTTTTGCTGGATATATTTTACCATTCATGTCAATATTCAGATAATTAAAAAATGAAATATACTCAGTATTTATAGTATAGGTTTCTGATATAAAACTTTTCCAGTGTTTCTTCACAAAGCAATATACACATTTAACAGAAAATTCACCCATTTTGGTGATAAAATGGCTCTAAACTTTCAAAAAGCAATATTGTCTTCCTTTATTCTTGAAAATGGAGTTGTTTAGAAGCTACCAGCAGTGATACCAGCAGATAATACAGAGAGAATGTGGCTTTAGCCCCTACGTGGCCACTGAGTAGTTCTGGAGAAAACCACATTCCTTCTTCTAGGTTTTTAGACACTGAAGTTTCATTCTGAGATTCTGAAGCACTTTGAGTCATGCCCCCATCCAGGAAGTATATGAAAGTGAGACTTCTACGAAAAGCGCCACATACAAATTCTACAGCATTCATTGTGGTATCATAGAGCCAGTTCTGTCCCAATTTTGGAGTCTGCCTTCCACTACTTCAACTTCTACAATCTCGGACAAGTTACTAAACCTCTCTCAGCTTTGGTTCTTTACCTATTAAACAGGAGAAAATAATCTACTTTGTGGAACTATTGCTAATTTTAATCTGTGTAAAGGACTTGGTATCTGGCATCAGTTCTTCAATATACAATTGACTGAAAAATTAAAGGAGGTAAAAAAAATCTATCATTTGATGCAATGATCTCTAGTAGTATTTAACTTCATGTCCATATTTACCAAGCAAACATAATAAAAGAATGTTTTGAAAATATTATTTGGGAAAGAAACAGGGAGTGAGATGAAGGGGAATTGTTTTGTTGAACAAGCTGGGGAATCTGCTGGTTAGACCACTCTCTTTGAGGTCGACAGTGTTCACTGCATGGCACAGTTCACAGGAGTCCTGAAAGGAAGCTATGCGTAAAGCACGGAACCTCAGCATTTCTTGAATTCTATCACTGGGTTAGTTTCTCATGTTTTTAAAATGAGTTTTTTACTTCGCTTAATTTGTTTTTTATTTCCTGCCTTTTACCCTACGTTTCCCTTCAAATCTTATTAATTTATCTAAGAATCAGTGTCCTTGGACACATTTCAGGAAATGTGTCTCTAAGAATCAGTGTCCTTGGACAAATTTCAGGAAATGATCTGGTTTCGATTCCTTTCCTTTCTTTAAATATCATTCTTCCTTTAGGAATTACTTCCTCATTCAATCAATGGTCTCTGTGTGTAGTGAACATTAGCATTGCTGAATATACAAATACACAAAAAAATAGCCATGCAAGATAGCTAAACTTGGTGATATGGTTTGCTCAGGTTGACAAGGTCTAAAACATAGCCTAGCCAATCAATCAATCAAAATTCACTACACACTGAACAACAGCTACTAATTATGCTTATGGTCAAAGTACCAAAACTCTTCGACAGGCCCAGTCTTCATGCTCACACAGAATGTATACAGCTGTACCTCACAAAATTTTTTAATCATAGAGATGAAGAGGATGGCTGACATCCTTTAATATAATCTAACTAGGAACTCCAGATGGCAGTTTGGAAACTGCAAAAGTCACTGAATTGATGTGACAGAGGTCATCTTCCTTGGCTTTGAATACTGGGTGTGGACATTTGTCTAAGATATGCCCTGTTTGGGATACCTACTACTGATACCAAATATCCATTACTAAGACCGAAATCTATCCAACAGTCAGACAACCTCAAATTCTTTCTCTTTTAGATAATCCAGAGCGTCCATGAAACTTGACAGTTTTCTTTTTGTCCTCTTTCCTAGACTTACATAGAGTTCTGGTCCCAGTGACACTAATTGTTACCAGAAACTTAGACTACGGAGGCAGAAAATGAAAAAAAAAATTAAATGAGAAAGAAAACATTGTTTAAAAAAAACACAGGAAACTAATACATAAAAACCAAATAAAACTTAGGGGAACAAAGCTAACTCTGGATTTAAAAAGGGCTGAGTGTTTTCTACCAATATTAATGTTCATAGAAATTAATGGACATTTTGTGGGGAAAAGCTTGACTCAAAAAGAAAAGAACACCCCAAATTCTGTCAAATACAAGGAATGTACTTTGGGAAAAAAAACACCATGCTTCAACGTAGTGAAATAACTGGGTCAAAGTTCCTGATTTTAAAAAAAATTCTGAATAAACCACAAACATATTTTGTTTTCTGTAGATGTTTATGTTTTATGGGTGATTTTGGGTCTGCTTTCCCAGGCAATTATTTCTGTTGCTAACATTTTCACACTAAACATGTATATTAAGGCAGCAGCACCAATCTAATTTATTTAATGTTTTTTTTTTTTTTTAAACCAAAAAGGCACACAAATAAAAGCCAGTCTTTGAGGTTAAAATACTGCACCATAGCTACAAACAACAGAACATTGCAAAGGTCTTTTGTAGAACAGATTGTGAGTTGCCAGCTGTTTTCTGATCCACAGAGCAAATCCTGCCCTGAGAGATTGCTGCCCAGGAGGCAAGCGCTCACACTGATGTCAGTCCACCAGCTCTCCCAGTGGATCAGATGGTATCTCAGCTCTGGAATCAGTACGGCTATCACATCCTCATCTGTCGCCCCGTGGGACAAGCATTGCAAGAAATATGAAGGGAAATTGCTCCGTTAGGGGACAGCTACATTTATTTCTGCTTTTTTTTTTTTTTTTTTAAAGCCACTACCTGTAACGGGCATGTTAAGATGATGCCTAACTAGAGAACAAACATATCCTTTTCTACCCAAATATTAATAATCTCAACAGGATAATACATTATTTCTGCTTCTCAGACCTATTCATAGCTTGCCTTGGGGCTGAGCTAACCAAGTTGTTTCAAGGCCTGTGGAAGTGATTTGTCCTCTCAAACACTGTCACACCAGAGACACCTTAGACTGACCCCCATTGTTGCCTTTCGGCCCAGTTCCTGCCCTGTGAGTTTGCAAGAATCCTTTTTGATGGGGTGAAATCAGATTCATGGGCTTTTCCATGTTTTTTTTTTTTTTTTTTTAATCTATTCTCCAATTACGTTAAATTGAAAGACTACACCATTTTTGGGAAAGCAATTTCAATTTTGAACTCATTTTCCAAGACTCAAATAAAGTGCTTTCACTTAATAGAAAGCTATGTCCTTCTCCTCTGGAGAGGTCATTAGCCCTTTGCCCTTTGGTTTCTTCACATGAACAGTAGGACACTGACTGGCAGTAAGTGTCTGTGAAGCTCAGCCATGCAAAGCAGTCTCACTGAGGCCTGGGCTCACAGTAAAAGCACAGCCCCTGAGCTCAAATTATATAGCTATTCCATCCATCCATCCATCCATCCATCCAGACATTTGTACAAGCACCCACCCATCCACCCATTCACCCATCCGAATATTTATTGTATATTTGTTTTGTGCAGTCAGCAACAAATGGAAAAGCCCACTGGTATTCTAACATTTAGCACGTAGACTGGAGAATCTGCATGCTGTATTACCCTAAAAACACTGTGATTGTCTGATAATCATTGATGCTATTTTTAAAAGGCTTAAATAATGTTGAATTTTGCTTAGTATATTTTGTGCCATGGAAATATTCAGGGACAGTATCTTCACTTTAAAATACATTTCGAAAAGCAAAGCCTTTGTATCATAATACTAAATACAGGACTAGAAGTGTCAAAATGATGCTTACCTGATAAATTGCCAACCAAGGATTTCATTCAGTAAAATAAATAAATAAATAAATAAATAAATAAATAAATAAATAAAATTAATTCTGTGGGTCTTAGATCATAAAGAAAGACAGCACTAAATGTAAAACTTGTTTAGTAAAATATAAATTCAACTGACACAGTAGCATGGGCCACTTGGCAATAACAGGTCATTAGAAGCTTTTAAGATTCTCATAACAGATGACATTCCCTTAGGTCTCTTTCAATCCCAACTCGGCCCTAATCATCCTCTTTCTTTGGCTATTTTTTTAAGTTAGTAGTTTGCAGTCTAATATATCTTGACATCATTACCTAAAATATCAGCTCAGCTCAATTGTTATGCAAGCGTTGTGGCTTTGTAAATGACTGCTGGGCGCAGGGGTGCTACTGAGCAAAGAAGAAAATGCCAGCCACGTCCACTCCCTGCTGCCTGTGGCTTAATCTGAAATAACATCTGTGAAGGAACATGTGACACTCTGATCCAACAATGCATTTGATGGGCAAAAGTATCTATAATGAAATTTCTACTACAAGGGAACCAGGATGTAGAAGTTCCTCCTGCTGCCTGGGTACACCCCTCCCACCTCAGCTGTCTACACCCTCCCTACCTGACCTCTACCAACTTCCCCAGAAAGCAGAGATGGGAAATCAGCATTTCACACTGTTTTCCCAAACCAGAATTCGAAGCCAAGGGCTATTTTGTTCCTACATGTGCAAAATTACTTAAATCCATTTATGGCTACAAGAAAACCCAGAAAACATTCACCTCTGTGCAACCTCTACTCAGACAAACATTTCATTCAAAAAGGTGCATTTTGTAATCAGTGTCCACAAATAATGATACACATGAGGTCTAATCTTTCGCTTTTTCTTCATTAATAAATTAGCAAATGACATCAAAAACTGTATTTAAAGGAGATTGCAGAAGATCACAGGAGTTGTTCATGCTGAGAGACAGAAAGCTGATGAAAGAAAGTCAGAGGGACAGATACTAGGAAACATCTCCTGATATACAAACCCAGAGCATGCTTGTGTCTGCTTCTTAGTGTAAGTTTTTTTCACAGAGAAAAAAACTCCAACATATGTGTGTACATATTGTGCACAACTCCCCTACAGATATGGTATGATAGTATGTGCATATGTATAACTGGACTGTAAATATACAGATATCTATAGGCATTTGAATGTAATGATTTAGGAGAATCCCATGGAAGTCTCATGTTTCCCCCACTCCTCAGTGGGTGCTGTCAAGATGCCTTCAGGCTTGATAATGTGTCTATTATCAGCAACCATTCCGTGTATATTAAGAAGGTCTTGGCTGTCTGACTGCTGAATGAGGCTTGCATTAGTGACAGCATTATGTAAGCTCCCGTTTTAATACTTACCACAGCAGAAGGTTTCAAAGTACCTGGTGCAAAGTCGGCACTCAGTGCAAATAATGATCATTTTGGAAGGGAAAAAGATAGCAAATGGAGCCTAATGCACAGTGCTTTATGTAGCAGCCATCACAGGATCTACACCTGAAATGCTTAGGAGCATTGTCTCATTCTGTAGCGTCCCAAGGGGGTGTTGCAATAGTCACCAGCTTAATAGAAGGGCGTTTGTGTGGTTCCTTGAGAAGTAGTATCATTCGCCCTTGTTTCAGAGAAGAAATAAAATAAATGAATGAGTGACGGACATCATGGTGGACGCATATATCATAATTACAGCCAGTAAAAGGTAGTGAGGGAGGTTTTACAGCTAGCACGTCCCTTTGGTTCACATTCCACGGGCCGGACTCAGGACCATGGGGACCATGGACCATGTGTCCAGGGAGAAATAAAGACAGGTCTAGTCAACACCAATCAGTCTCAGGCAATGAAACATCTGGTCACCTAATGTGTGTTCAGTCCCTGGCTATGGGTTTCCTTCAGCCCTGCACATATCTGGCTCCTGCTTTCATTCCCAGCCCACAGCACCTGTGCAGAGGCGTGCCTCTGGAGGAGCAGAGGGCTCCCTAGCAGCACCCTGGCCCCTCACCTCAGATCGGATTTTTTCTTAGTTTACTCCATTGTTTCTCTCTAGGCCTTCTGAGCTATGCTTGGATTAGTTTCATGCTTCTAAGCTGTCTTTATAATTTCAGTCATGTGCTTAAATCCTGCAATGAGTTCCTGCCTGATACCCAGGTCCTCTGGGATAAAGTCTTGTCCCTGAGGCAGCAGGACGCATGCTCAAAGTGAGTAATGGGAGCTCCTCATACAGACCATGTACAAAGGTGTGGTACAGGTGTAGCGATAGCATCAGAAACAATGGGAGGTCAGGAAGAAGAATGAGAAACAGAGCCCGTGGGATGGTTGCCTTACAGAAAAGTGAGGACTGCATCTAGCTCAGAGCCACAACTCATTTTCCCCGTCTAACTTCCTGCTGTCACTACTACTCACTGGCAAAAGCCAATAGCAGACCAGAGGGAGAGTGGTGCTTTGATCTTGTCGCAGAACACAGAGCAAGGGAAAGAAGCATGAAGAACACCTCTGGATGAACAAACAGAAGTCACACAGTCTCTTCTGGGTCCAAGCACTAGGGTCCTCCAGCTGTAATCCAGTCTCCATGTCTGCACTGCCACTCTCAGATGCCAGATCTTGGGACAGAGCACTACCAACCGCCTGGGACTTCAAACAGGTGCTTCAGAGCCCTTCCAGAAGGTCACCTGGTCTGGGATTCCTGTTCCCTGCTTAGAAGAAGAGCTCCAGTGGACTCAGTGTACTGCAGAATGCTGGGCTCTGGGCCAGGAAGGTCTGATTCCAAGTTCATTAGCTACTTTGAACTGCCTGACCTAGGCCAGTTAACTCCCTAAATCTCATCTGTAAAGCCGGGCTAATGAAACTCCAATTCCAAATTGGATGAGGCATTGTGAGAGTCAGAAGAGGAAATGTAGATGAAAACAATTTAAAAATTTTACCATATTATGCAAAACCAGGGTGACAATGTACAAGCTTTCAGGGTGTACTAGCAGCTGTTACAATACAATCTGGCATGGACAGAACAGGTCCTTTGAAGGTACAAAACAATTTCTTTCCTTGACTTTATAAAGAAAAGTTATAGCTCTCTTTTCATAACCATACCGATATCCCTATTTACATAAGCGGAGGTGGGCAGTACAGAATATTTTCAGCTATTGCTAAAATTTCCTCTTGACAGAGCTACACTGAATGGCATAATTGGAGTGCTTTGGAAACAGGTATTTCATAATTACCAACGGCAATTCTAAGCTCAAGGGTGCTATGCAACTTTTCCAAAGTCCAACACTCCATGTGACCCATGAGACAGAAATTACTGGCAAAGAATCCAATGTTCTGTTATACTGTGCTGGTTGTCTCCAGCAAGGAAAGATTTCATTACTCAGTTTCTCTGAGACTCAACTCAGGTATCTGATACTAGGGGAGCGAAAGGGCAGTGATGGTATTGCTCCCTCAAACTAGAAGTTCACCCACAAGGTGACTGTTGGGAGATTTGAATAACAACTAAGAAAGGAGAACAAAGTTCTGATCACTAGAAACTTTCCTTTGCCATTCAGTACGCTACACGTTCAGAGACGACAAGAGCATCTAGGCTTTCAGTTTAAAGTAATGAAATGGAAGAATGTGATCATAAAACTATCTTTTATAGAAAGCCAAGTCCCTTCAAACTATTCCCTTGCAGTATTGGAAAGTGAAACTGCTCAGCGTCTCTGATGCCAGGAACTGAGGAAGGAAAGACTTGGTTGATTGCTTTGTCCATCATCTGCCAATCCACAAGTGATAGAGTCTCATATTCTTATCCAATTTTGTTTTAGTGAAATAACTGATTTATTTAAACCAATTTTCAAAAGAAGGCATGACTCTACTACGAGCCTGTTCCCCAGGCTGTCAACTGTCTTAGTTTCTGTGATGGCTGTTGTCTCCTTTTTGTCAACTTGATGGTATTTAGAATCACCATGGTAATAAAAACTTCTGAGCATGTCTGTGAGAGTTTCTAGATTAGGTTCATTGAGGTAGGGAGACCCACCCTAAATGTGAGCAGCACCATTCCATGGGTGGGAGGTACTAGACTGAATAAAAAGCAGAACGCAAACTGAGCAGTACTATTCATCTCTCTCTGCCTCTTGTCTGTGGATGTAGCATGACCAGCTGCCTCACATTTTTGCTATCATGATTTACATCCCTGTCATGAGGGGCTGTATCCCCAAACTATGAACCCAAATAAACTATTCCACGCTTAAGTTTCTGTCAGGTATTTTGTTGCATCAATTATAAAGCAAATTAATACAGTGTCCCTTTTCTTCCAGTTTCACTCTACCACTATGTGATCTGGAAAGTAAAATTTTCTTTTCTCAAGCCTCCCAGGGAGTCTAAAACACTTCATTGTTAGTCCTGGCCAGTCCTCTTTGAACACAAAAGGCTTACAGTCCTTTGTCCCTACAGGCTCTGGAATCCTCTGCTCTATGCTTTCTAACTGACTTTGATCTGACAATGTTTTTACCTTTACCTAACCTCCCTCACAACAGGACAGTTTATAAGAGCTACCAGGATGTCCATCACCTCCCCGCAGTCACCACCCTCTCCTATTTCTCCATCAGCAGCCCCACTGGGGGCCCCCTTTGCCATACTCCAACCAAGTGAAGGTGTGTAGGCGATCTGTTGGGGTGCCTCTACTGCCAGTTCTTTATCCGGAAAAAGAAAGAATCGAAAGTTTCTTAATATTTAATGTATGATTTATACTATCTGTTAATGATTTGAACTATGTCTAATTCATTTACCGAACAAGACAAGACTCAATAAATGTTAGAGTTGAAATGAATAAGAACTAGATGTTTTACGTACACTACTGCCTTCCCCTAAGGTCTGTGAACTGTTTTCTTTCTCCAGGAGGAATTGTAGCAGGTCTCAGGGTTTTTCTATATTTCTGATACTATTCTGAAGTCTCAGCTAAACTTGAAGAGAACCAAAGCTTCCTTCTTTTCCAGCTCAGAGGGACTGAGCTCAGCAGAAATCCTGAGCGGAAGAGTGGTAGGGAGGATCCTTGGACTCTCCTCTGAGCTCCTCCTGTCTCATCAGGCTTTGATGAAGAAGAGGCAAGAAAAACACCTTGTCAAGATGCAATGTAAGACAGAAGGGAACAGGTTCATGAAGCCCATAGGAGGAGAATAGAAAAACAATGATGAATGAGAGAAATGATCTGTGACAGTTCATTGAGATAAGAATTACTAGTCTCATAAAGTGTTCGGTATACCTAAGGAACTCGAGGCTATTTGTTACTTGGCTGTCAGTCCTTGAAACAAGTGCAGTATGGAAACCCAAATGACCCCCTCCCTGTCCCTCCAGAAATATTCTAAGGTACTCTCTCCAGCTATTTTGTCTCCAGACATATAGAGGTCTGATTACCTGTTCTCTAGAGTCTATTCCCTTTGCTGTATGACTCTGTGTTTATGTGTCTTGCAGAGCTCATGGACCTATCCCTCATGAGTCCACAGAGCTAAGTGTTGTCTTTAACAGACATGGGATGGGCAGAGGCCATGAGGGAGGCAGGATGGATGTACTTAGGTTAGCAAGATGTGACGAGGACTGATGTTTTAACTCTGAGAAAACAGAGAGACTTGAGATAGAGGAAATAATCTATAAATTCAAACAGTATGAGAAAGTCAGTAAACACTAAGATTCTCTTCTGTATTTCCCAGAGAGGAATGGAGTCCAGACTTTAATGGATTCAGAATTGAATAGGAGGTGAGAAGGGGGAGACAGTAAGATCACTTTCCCCCAGAAGTTCATAAGAATAGTTGATACAAGGAGGAAGAAAGGAGGAAGGGGAAGATGTATTGAGAGAAAACAAGGGAGGATAACCACAGTCAGGAAGGTTGGACCACATATACGTGGTCATATGTGTAACAGGAATTTTGTTTAGCCTTTTGGCTTGGTTTTGTTTTGCTTATGTTACTGGAATTCCCTGATGTACTTGACCTGGACCTGCAATGACTTTACATATTACTAAACATGGACCATTTCAGTTATTAATGCATTCTCAAACCTCTTTCCTTCAGCCTCTCCAAATAAAGGGCTGGAATTTTTTCTAAAAATGTTATATGCAAACAGATATTCTTTCACCTATTTGTTTTTTACTTTTGCCATTCCTTAATGTTGGAAAAGGGAAGTGGGATGAGGTAACATAGTTGATTGGCCTTGGTGTTTCTGGAGAATACAGAAAAAAGAAAATCCCAGTACAGGAGCTCGGGCAGGAAAAGTGTTCAGTGTCCTGGGCAGTTCTGAACAGTGTCAGGAGTATGTGACAAGCCATCTTTCCTCTGAATACTGTTAAATAAAAAGGAAGATCAGCAGTAATTGGTTTACAGAGGAAGTTAACACACAATTCTCTTTAATGAGGGTTATTAGAATAACTGGGTCTCAAGCTATGATCAGGTCTTGGGGTGGGAAGGAGACCATTAGATAGAAACAATACAGTATATGCACTGTCTGCTCTTGCAGAGAATCCCAGTTCCAGTTCAATTCCTAGCACTCACATGGAGGCTGACAACTGTCCTTAACTCTAGTTCCAGGAGAATGCAATGCCCTCTTCTGACCTCCTTTGCTTTGCACGATATTGGGGCACTTACATACATCCAGGCAAATAAAACAAACAAATAATAATAATAAAATATTTTAAAAAGAGTGCAAATGAGAGCAAGAAGAGCCACGATGAGAAGGATGGTGGGGAAGGCGGGAGGGGAGTCTTCAGAGGGCTGCTTTTGGAACTTCTCCCTTAGCACAATCCCCTCAAGAGACTCTCCAGACAAAACCCCACAAATCTGATTTTTTATAACGTTTTGGGTGGCAGAAAGTTTCACAATCATATGATTTAGATCAACATAGCACTTATGACAAACAATATGAAGATGACAGATGACAGGTATAGATTGAGAGCTGTCAAGTCAAAGAGTGACCTGTTTCTTATGTCTGTCCCAGAAAGAACTGCAGGGAGGTGTGGCCCGAATCAGGCTGTAGATCTGACCTAAAGGTGCAGGTATGTGTTCTAACAAATACCAAGGACTGTTGGGTGAAAGGGAGGAGCTGAGCTTCACAGTGCATCATCCTCAACATCTTATAATTTGTCAGTTGCCTTGTTCAGAAAATGTTTGAGCTACAGAAACCAGAAGCACATATTGGAGGTTTGTGATCTATCACCTGGCGCCCGCATGTGTTTATGGGCTCTGGATGGATGGGAGCCAAATTCTGATAGCATTACCTTGACACCATGGCAAAGGTTAAAGTGCTACACCTAAGGTAACTTTCCAGTTTTATATGGCAGAGACATTGGGGGCACATTGCTTAACGATCACTCTTTGATTTAAAGAGCTGCACAGTTTGCTCAGGGCCCTGGTTGGGTCTCTAGCAGCAAGAGCTGCTGCAGTAAAACAAGGCCAGTGACAGATGGTTATTAGCACAAGGAACCTCCTAAAGCGTCCAGCAATCTCTGAAGGTCCAAAAATGGACCCCAAATCAGTGAATTCCAGAAGTTTAGAGGCTTTCATCCCTGGAGGGCAAGGGGAAGTGATGAGAGACCATGTGAAAAGCAAAGGTCAAAAAGCTGCAGGCGGCTTGTGCCCAATTTATTAAACAACCTCTAATTAGAATCAGTCTGGGGGAAACGTACAGTGGCTCCGTTCAGTCAATACCTTCTGCTGGAATTGTGTAACATAAAAGAGGAGAGGAAAGGAAAGGAGAGAAATGAGATAGGGAAGGAAAGAAGGGAGGAAAGATGGAAAAGAGAAGGAAGGAAGGAAGGAAGGGAAGGAAGGAAGGGAAAGGAAAGAGGAAGGAAGGATCGGAGGAAAGAAAAAGAAGCAAATGAAGAAAGATGAAAACCATCATCCTGTTCTGCCCCAGAGACCTGCAGCCTCCTGGGGTCGAGCGTAGGTGTACATTTGGGGGAGTTGTAGTTTATAGTCAGGTCAGGCTCTAGTTTTTCTGAAATGAAATGTTGTCTCAGCCTACCAGTTTCTTAGACGTTTTCTATGTAAATAATGTTGACAACTTTTAATTTTTAAAGTGAACTCTAATTAAGAACTTCTAAAAAGGCCGCAAGGGGGCTTCCTAACAGCTCCCTATTGCTTATTATCCTAAAGCAAGAGTGCAAAACAACAGGGAATATGTGCTGCCTCCAAAGTGCTTGCAAATGCACCCTCTTGTGTGTGTGTGTGTGTGTGTGTGTGTGTGTGTGTGTGTGTGTGTGTTTACACGTACTACTTCTTCTAATTGCAATTTAAGAAGAATTAGTCCTAAGGAGAAAACTATGTGGGAAATTAGAGATGGCCATAAATTATTCTTGAAATAAAATGCTACCACAGCAATAAGATGATTATCCAGAAAAGCCAAGCTTCCCTCATAAATCCATTTTCTCACCACAGGAAGGCAGGTAGCATCTTTTAATACTATGGTGATTAAGTAGAAAAGGTCTCAGAGAGATATGTAGAACATCTAATGAAGACATATCTGCAAAGTGATAAGTGGGGTGGGCTGCAGGTCCATATGCTGATCCCTGGCACTGGGCAGCTGTGGAGAGAAGCAAAACATGGTGCCTACATATGGGCTGATGGAGTTGTCCCAGGACACTGCTAAGAAGCCACAGGGGGAGGACGTTTGTTGTGGCGGCGTTCTTTGTCTCTAAGGGAATGGGAGGGAGGTCTCCTTACAGAGTAAAATTGTACCTTCCAATTTTAAACAACGTTGGCAGAAATACCAACGCAGTAGAAAAAACCATGGCGGAGCCTGTAACAAGCATTGGATACTTAAGGTGAAGTGGAAACAGACAATAAATACAATGCCAAGTATCTTCAATAGCAGTAATTACTGACGTTGAATGCACAAGGACTCCATGCTCCAGACAGGAATGTTGCTTTTTGAAGAATATAATTTGGGAGTAAGGCAGACTGGAAAGATGGCTCATCAGTTGAGGACCATTGAGGCTCTTCCAGAGAACCCAAGATAGTTTCCCAGTTCCCAGCAGTCACGCCCAATGGCTCACAGCCCTCTATAACTCCAGTTCTAGGGATCTGACATTGTTTTCTGGTCTCTGTGGGAAACCCCATATATGTGGCATACACTCACACAGACACACATAAATAAAAATAAATACTTAAAAATAAGAGGAGACAGAAAGCTTGTAAGAACCATAGGGGGTGGATGACCATAAGGAAATAGCCTTCCAGACAGCTGGTCAGTTACTCACATGAACTCACAGCAATGGTGACAGCATGCACAAGTCCTATGCAATCTCAAACAAGAAAAAAAATCCCAGCAGAGACATGAGGAAGTAGGCAAGAAATCCCAACCCAACCTAAGGAACTTTTGGCAATTAATGGTTGCTGGAAGGGAGAGACAATGTGTTTCAGAGATAGGACTCTTGGTGGCCCATTGATTGGACCCACACCAAAGGACATTTGTGGATCTAAATACCATCAAACTATATTGTATGAAAATCACAAAAATTCAATAAAAATAAAATAAACACAATTTGTTAGATGCAGAGTATTCAGAGGAAATTCCTCAATTTAAGATGTACTTTCTTTATGGCCTCAATTCTCCAGTTAACCACAGATGCCTGTAGTATGATGGTCAGCTAGATGACCCAGAGACATAGGCTTCTGTCTACAGAGAGCTCTCAAGCATTGGGAGTTTTGGAGTCCTCTGGGGCAGTCCTGTGGAGGTGAATATATTCACTGCTCTACCCTGGTTGGCTCAGACCACATGGTCCTTGTCTTCCCAAGGTGCGACAAGGAAGGCAGTCCTGAGAAGCCCTCCCACCAGTAACAGTCAGTAATACGACTTCCAACAGATGGAAGGAACCTGCTTATGAGCACAGCTACCAGGGCACTTCAGAGCATATCGAGGAAGAAAGCTGGCCAATACTGACAAGAAGCTCTCTTCTGGAAAGTAGTGTGAAGTGTAAAAACATCACCCAGATATCTGTTCCTTGGTATATTTTTTCTTTAAAACCTGCCCAATGAGCAATATATGTACACAGGCCAGAAAATGAGAGCTGATACAGTCCGTGGACTTCCAGTAAAGGTTTCTGGGACTTGAAAGTGAAGTTCTTCTTTTGAAAAAAAGAAAGTGCCCATCTCTGAAGTGCACGGGAAACTCATTTTAACTCAGTGGACTCTACAGAGCTAGGTTAGAGCTGTGACATATCCCAGCTACGGAGTTAAATTGCTAAAATAACATATTTACAATCAGAAAAAAATGTATATGAAGGATGTTAAGACTTGAGGATGTGTCCATGTTAGCTCCAATTCCCTCACCCCGACTCTCTTAGCAAAGCATCATGAACACGCTACGCCAGGATGAACATGTTTGCATCTTTCTACAGTGTCAGAGTTTACTGAATAACAATAAATGTATAAGGCACCAAGGTTTCAATAGGTTTCAGTATAGGAGACCTCTGACTGAACTATGGACAGGGAAGAAGCTCAGAGAGGCAGACCTGAGGCAGAATATAGCCCCTGCACTTAAAAAAGTTTGCTTCTCATCCATCCATGGCATATAGCTTGCTGTGTAGACATGCAGGATATCTGAAAGGAGAGCCCTACAGTTATAGAACCGTCAACGGGGAAATAGCTGTTGCTGGAAAAATAAGCACGTCCGGAGCATCCTCCTCCTACCTCATGACCTTTTCCAGGGGCTGGTTAGGAAATACAATCAAAATACTACTTTTCTCTTCAGCTTAACTGAATTACATACTTTATTGCCCAGTGGCTTAGGCAATAAATGTTACTGAAAGGACTAATTTAAGATCTGAATTTATTTTAATTAGTCTTTGTAATACTGCAGCAGATGTGATTCTGCTTACATGAAACTTGTGCTTGCTAAGAATCTCAATGAAGTCCCAAACCATTTAGATTGCTAGACAAGACACATTCTTAAATAAGAAGAAAAAGAGGGACGTGGAAGGAGAGGAAGAGAGGGAGGCAGCCTGCGGGGTTCTGGTGATATGCTCCATGCACACAGTTGCAGCCCTGTGGGCGGGGCTGTGTGTGGGATTAATAACTGACAGCTGTGGTTAACTCCTGTGCAAGAGTCGATAACCTGCCCTGGAACCCACACCCCAATCTTGCGTGGTGGAGTAATGAGTCCCCCTGGAATGAAAGCTCTGGCCTTCTTTGTTGTAACTATCGATCTACTGTAGGGTCCTGATGTGATTTAGATGAGGGAGGAAGAGATAATGGCATTGATTATTCTATTTAGGAAGCAGACTAAGACAGAACTCAGGTACAATGCACGAACAGGAAAAAAAAAAACCTACTCAATCATTCCTTGTCTTTTCTTTGCAATCCTAGGCAACACAGGGTGGCCATGGTGACAAGGGAATACATCTTGATAAACTTGGAGCTTTGAATTTCAGGGACAGGTTGGTACAACAAACCCTAACATTGGTTTTGCTTCTGTGCCTTTTTTAATGATTATGTATCACAGTTGGAAAACGAAGCCCTGACTTGCATTCTAGAGACGCGAGCTGGAGGAACAGAGTACTCTCCCAGGGACCAAAAGCTTTGCCAATGGACATCATTCTTTCTAACCTACTTAGCCACACATTTCTTTAGTGAAATGCTAAATTCTTAGAAAGCAATCATCTTTGCCAGTTTGGGTTGCTATAACAAAGTACTGTAGACTGGGTAGCTTAGATAACACACATTTATCTCTCAGTTCTTAAAGCCATGATAAAGGTTCCAATAGATCAGTATATTGGTTTTTTTTTTTTTTTTTTTCATTGCTGTGACAAAGTATTTGACAAAAATAACTTCTGGAAGGAAGTGTTTATTTTGGCTCATGGTTTGAGGGTATAGTCCATCATGGTGGGGAAGGCTTGGGGAAAGGAACAGGAGATGGCTTGTCATGTTGATTCCACAGGAAGGAAACAGGAAAAGAATGCCATTCTCAGCTCACTTTCTCCTTTGTGTTCATCCTGGGATCTAGATCTGTGAGATGGTGCTGCCTCTACTCAGGGTGGATCTTCTAACCTCAATTGACCCAATCTAGAAATCCATCATCAACATGCCCATGTCCTAGGTGACGCTAGATCCTGTCAAGTTGACAGTATTAATCAATGACAATCAGTCTGCTTCTTGGGTTCAGTACAGATGGTTGTATCTTTACAGGGTGAAGAGGAGAGGAGAGGAGGAGAGAGGAGAGAAGACAGAGAGGGAGAGTCCTCTTTGATAAAAATACTAATCTCACTCATAAGGACTTCATCCTTATGACCTGCTAGTATCCTAATGGTCTGTAATACTATAATAATGGGGTTTTAGCTTCAACATGTGGCATAGACTGATACATACATATTTATGCATATAAATGTTGTAGAGAGAGACACAGAAACATTCAGTCCATCACAACAATGAATTTCATCCCATTTAGAGCATCCAGTCTAGTTCAGTGATTCTCAAATGGGGACCAAAGAGATGGGAAGTAGTTGGGATAGAGAATTTTCTGCCAAAGGGACAATATTCGGCAACATTATGATTATAGTGATTGAGGGATGGTGATGGCACTCGTATGTGTCTTGGAGGGGAGAGACCACAGATGCTGCTAATTGTCCTACAGTGAATAGGGTAGCCTGTCACTAGGGAGAGTTATATAATGCAGACTATCTGTAACAGCTGGGTGAGAAACAGAATGGTTTAGATCTCATTGAAAATTATCCATTGAAAGCTACTTCATATCCAATAGAACAGTGTCAGAGGGAAGGAAGCACAGAAGAGTGCCTTGTGCACAGGCCTTTCCAGGCTCCCCTGGCTAGGCCTAAAAGCTCTTTAAAATGCAGCAAATCACTGTTGAGCACAACTGCATACCTTCAGGGGGCAAAGTATGAGTTGGACAGTGATTTGAGCTTTGTTGGGTTGGTATTCTTGGCTTGAAAGTCACTATAGAATGGAGTAGCTTCAGTACACCATTGGAGAACAGGATGTGGAGAAGAGAAATGCTGTCATGACATTCTAGAATTCAGATCTCATCTTCTAAGAAGGTTCTGCATAGCATATACAGCAGCTATGAAGCAGGCTCTTCGGATGGACAGGCCTGGCTGTAGTACAGGTGAGCTGCGTGAGACCGAAGCAAGGGTTAACTCTGAGTGCCAGTTTCTTCTCCTGATTTTCATGGGATACAGAATGGAGTCCAAGGCCCAGTGCCTGTATGAAATCATGGAAGAGTTTCCAAATGTTATACGAACTTCATTTTTCCTGTGTAGACATGTATTTGAAAAGCTGTACTTGTAAAGGAGGCAACTTAAGAGATTAATGGTAACAGCTAATCAGGAAATAGAACAATTATAACAATATACTATGCAAGTTATTTTTAGAATTTTCCATTTAATATTTTCTTATTTTGGTTGACTGCAGCCGAAACATGGAAAGTAAAGCCGATGGGGAGGGGACTGTGATGTCTTCCTATCAGAGTTGCAAGGACTCTGCAACGCAGTGCAATTATTTCGGACTATCATTAGCTATTATTAAGGTACATTAAAAGTTACACATCTCAGGATGGGGAGTGGCTCAGTGAATAAAGCACTTGCTGTGCAAGCATGAGGACTAGCTTTGGATCCTCAGTACCTTCACAAATGCAGGCATGGTGGGGGTGCCTGTGATTACAGAGCTTGGGACATAGAGATTTGAGATTCCCTGATCAAGTTGAGTAGCTAGACTAATGGAGTCAGTCAGCTCTGGGTTCAAGTGAGAGACCCTGCCTCACTATATAAAGTGGAGAATTATTGAGAAAGATTCCAGATGTCAACCCCTGGCTTTCACAGGAGTTGGTGTACATACACGAACACACATACCTGCCCATACACATTCAAATAGGCATACCTACATGACCACACATCTATACATGCAAAACCAAACAAGACCAAAAGTCTTTTCCCACCTCAAGTAGCAAGTCTGGAAAAGTAGAGCTAACACGGAAGGAAATTTAGTTCACTATCACGGCTCCATCCACAGCATGTGTGACGAACTCTCTTTCCTTTGATTCATCTTAGGGTTTCTACCGTGTAAGCATCAGTCCTTTTCTAGGTGTCAAGGTTACAAACAAGAAAAAAATGAAGGCTATCCTAGAATCAGGGTGTGGATAAAGGGCAGAGAGGATACAGGCTGGGGATACACTTAACGACAAAGCTGTTGCACACACGGAGGTCGTCAGGCTCCTTATGTAATGCTCTCATCGTTAATAGTTTTTCATGTGTCTTATTTCGTTCCCTTTCCTCCTGATATCTACTTCACCCCTTCAGATGACAAATTCTCTGTGATCTAGACCAGCTGTCATGTGCACGTCCCACAGTTTAGTGGGCGTGGAGCCTGAGGCTACAGAGGTGAACACCAAGTACGGTTTTGAGATTGGAGAAACATTGGTGGCCTTTAGTAAAGACAGTTTTAACATGAACTTGTTTCATTGGCATGATCTCCTTTAAAAGGTACCTATAGAATAAGATGACAGTGGACAGGAGAGAGCCATAGGCCATAGATGACAAACAAATGATACACAGTCTTTCCATCTGTGAGAATTAATTGGGAGTGCACTGAGTTCTCTTTCCTCTGCAATGAATCAATTTTCCCAGGTTCAGGCCTTAAGGACAGTTTCAAAGGAGTTTTCATTGGTAGGCATACCTCCAGGGAGGCATCGCATGTTCAAAACCTTTTTAAAATGCTTAACTTTACTTGCCTGGGAGTGACAAAGAAATTATATTAGTGCCATTGCCTGTAGCTTGGTAAGAAATGAGCCCGAAGACATGAAAAGCTCCAAGCACCCCAGCCTGGTGCCTGCGGAGGCCTGTGCGGAGTGGGCTTCCCATGCATGCAGTTTTCATACTTGTAAATTAGACACATGGGAAGGCACACACCGGTAGTGGTATTTTGATCAGCGTTATTGTTTCAAGGACTTGCGTCGGTCAGGAGCTTTCTTCAGTATCGGTCTGATCATTTGGGTCATCTATGAATGATGTGGGATGCAGGTGTGTTTGGGAGCTTCTCCAGTGCCTCTTTTGCCGTAGTCCTACACCAGAAGTTTCCCTGAATTTACCCATTGTGCCAGGCCTTTTGGTTCTTAGAACAAAACGGTAAGAAATCCATCCATTCTTTTCTTTTTATTCTGATATTTGGATATAAGTTACTGAGTGTAGATTTCTGTGCGCTACACTGAGAATCAGGAAAAACATAAATTTCACTTTGGATTCTATTGACAATTCATAAATGATTATACATGAACACCCCAGAATGCTCATAACCAGGTTTTCTGGATAGCATCAGTGGGCAGATTAGGTTTTCTAAAATGGGTTCCCTGAGTGCTCCCATCTGACACGTTCTTATAATGCTATATTGTGCTCCCTTCCCAGGGAGAGTGTATTCCTGTCCAGTGAATCTGGGCAGCCTAGTAATTACACAGTGTGAGATTCAGCATCACTTCCAAACATGGGCTGGGAGAGGCTGTGCTGTTTCTGCCTG
This sequence comes from Eospalax fontanierii, assembly GCA_035773235.1. Lineage (NCBI taxonomy): Eukaryota > Metazoa > Chordata > Mammalia > Rodentia > Spalacidae > Eospalax > Eospalax fontanierii. The sequence goes on from CM069545.1 coordinate 16,735,602, forward strand.
GACAGTCCTGGAGTCCATGTTCTCATAATCCTGCTGCCATGGTGTAAGAAGCCCAGCCTGCATGAATATTCCTGGAAGCAGCCTCAGTGGGGATTCAGCAGATGCCAACAGCAATAGTCACATATTCAACTGAGAAAGAGCCCAAGGTAATGACTGAAACTACCCTGGCTTCTTCTTATGGCCTAGGATGAAACAAAAGCAAAGGAAAGTGATAGGCAGAGGAAAGAACCCCTTTGTTTAAAGGAATCAGGATTGCCTGGTTTGAAATCATAGTCTTTCTTGTGGCTTTCTCTACATAGCAAATGATTCTAGATCTAAGAAACGATGTTCAAAAGATCAAATCCGAGGTAAAAAGTGGTAAAAGTTTCAGCAAAAACATGGCCTAAGAATGAAGCTGAGCGCATGGGTATAAAAACGTTTTGCTAAGATCTTAAAAAGATAAAAGATGGAGACTTTCAAACAGAAACAATGCCCCCTCTCTCCAGCATAGTGGTGGCTTTGTCATCAGGAGTCTCTAGGTTTCCAAGATGGAGAAAGACTGATTTGTAGATATGTCCTCTTAAAAAGGGTAGATCACAATTGAATATACTATATATGTCAACACATTTCATACATCATGAAAACACACACACACACACACACACACACACACACACACAGAGGGTGAAAGAAAATTATTTGCCAGAAATACCACTAACATGTACCAAAAGAGATAGAGACTGTAATAAGACAGGACTCAGGATGACAAACCCAGTAATTAGGTGGAAAACACAGACGATTAGAGAGCAGAAGGGAAAGCCTGGTAGAGCCAAGAGCCACAGTGAGGGACGAGGACAGGAGACTGAGACGTGACAAAGAATTTGCACCATGAGCTGAGCAGGATCTAAAATCTGCTTTACAACAGTGGCTGCTGGGTGCATCCCGGTTCCACCTTCATGAAGGAATATGGCTTGTCTGTGACAAGGATGTGAATTCTTTTGGCCAGAAGAGAGACTGATCATATATTCCAAGTAACCACCGCAAAGTCTTGCATCTTATGTACAGTATGCTCTGTTTCCTTTGAATTTGGCTATTCGTGTGACTACAGAGGATGATATAACTTAAGGTCCCACAAGAAGATAGAGCTTCATTCTGCTCTTTCATGGGACCCTTGCTCTTCAAATTCAGGTGCTAGGCCAAGGCGGCTGAGGCCACCAGGAGCTGATCTGCTGAGTGCCCTGACCCCATTAGGAACCCAATAGCTAGTTTTAATGACAGGCACAGGAGTAAGAAGTTCTTCAAAGTGACTCTAGATCCAGTCACTCTCTGATGGCAAAGGAGTGATGGGGTTCAGGTGCAGAACCACCTCTCTGAACCCAGTGAAACCCAGAACCACAAGAAATAATATTGACTTTAGTCACTTAGATGATGATTAATGGTATGGCAAGAGAGAGCTGAACTAGCTAGTTCTTTCACACCCTGTATTGTGTTCACTATTACCACCTTGACAATATTTATACTTTGTTCTATGTAATACATAGATCACCTAAAAGTTATTACAGTCACTCCTTTAACAAGTTGTATTAAGTTATGTGTGTGTGTGTGTGTGTGTATACAGTTTATCCTCAGAAATGGAAGGCAATTTATTCAGTATTCCCAGGAGTTACAAAAATCTATGGATTCTCAAATCCCTTATATAAAACTGCATAATGTTTGCATATTACCTACGCATATCCTCATATATTTTAAATCCTCTCAAGATTACTTATAATACCCAATACAATGTAAATGCCATGTAAATAGTTGTCATGATGCATTGTTAAGAACATAATGACAAGAAAAAAGTCTGTATATGTTCAGTGCACATACAACCATTGCAGGCTTAACTACACAGCCCACATCAGCACCATAGTCTTTAAAATATATTTTTGTTTCTGTGGTTGACTGAATCAACAGCTGCAGAATCCACAGATATGGAGGGATGTCTATATGAGAGAGGGAGATGGGGAGAGCCTCAAAGTACCCTTCAGACAGTTCTAAATCCTGCACAATGGCTTCTCAAACATAATTTAGAATGTCTGCATTTCTGCTGACGTTCTTGTTTCTTGTTTTCTTGCTGAAGTTGGGTTTTAATGATAATCTTACTGCTCATGGATGTTTAGACTATGAATTTTGAGAGTAGCCTCCAAAGTTGAGTTAGAGAGATCTCATCACATTCAGTAGCTGAATAGCCCAGCAAATCACTCTGTGAACTGTTGCCCTTCCTGCCGATAAATATCTTTAATCCTCATTCAAATATGTTCCACTTCCAAGGCTATTTATAATGAGGTTTGTCCCCATCATCAGTTCTATTCATGCAGGTTGCCAAAGCTCCCCAAATTATTCTCCATCCATTCAGTAAATTATCAGAACATAATTAGTAATATATCAAAGGTATACTTAACCCAAGTTCACATGCCCGCTCCATAGAAGCAGATTTTTAAAACTGTCTCCAACTTATTTGGTACAAAGACACAGGCAAAGTCATCTATAAGTTCAGCCCAAGTCCTGGCAATGGGATTCAAGGGAAGGCCTGTGTGGTCTAAGGTGAGCAAATCAGCGGAGTGGGAGGAAGAGAAGCAGAAACATGGATGCTGGCATTAAGCTAGAGCTTCACAGCTGAATTAGGGCCCAGGTTGCATACAGCATCTAACATACAGCCACAGTCTGACTCCTGAAAGAATTTTCCAGATTGTCAGGATCACCTAACACTGAAAACAGGCTTCTCAAATGTTTCCACCATTTTTTTTTCTCGAATTGATCTGAAACTAAAGCATAATACTCAAAAATATTTCCTCATGAGACAGTCTTGATTCTCCTGCTCTGGGACTAGCTCCATTCTCAATGCTCTAGCTTAGCTTAGCTCTTTAGACCCTTCCCACACTGTCCCCATCCTCACCTTGGGCCTGGACCCTTTTCTGATAGGCCCTCCTGAGACTTCCAGACTAACATGACAAGTGTATCTCTCATCACTCACCAAAGAAACTTCTTTGTGCAATGGATGAAGACTGTTTCTGAGTTTTACAAGTGGTCACATACAGTAAATAAGTGTCTGTGAGATGCCTAGTTCTGAGTGACACATCTACAATGGAACCTCTAGACCTAAGGCTCAGGGAACATTACTGCATCTCTCAGTTCTTACAATGGAAGCTTCTTTATGCAACAGATAGTGATTTGCAGAGAAAGCCACAACTGTTCAAAATGCTGAGAATAAGAGACTGTAGAGTGTGTGTCCCTGGGTAATACTCCTGTATTGAACCTCTGCCATTCAGGGCTCAGGAACCATTATAGAAGAAGGGAGAATAAAGACTGTAAGAACCAGGGGGAGTAGATAATCACAGGGAAACAGTTTTCTAGAAACTTGCTCAGATGAACCTACAGCAATGGTGACAAGCATGTGTAAAACTCATTCAGACTCAACCAGATGAAAACCCAGCGAAGAAGTGGGGAAATGGTTAAGAAGCCCCAACCTTCGCTGAGGAACTATTGGCAAGTGATCACTGCTGGGTGAGGGAGAGTTGGTCTTCTTTAAGGGAGTGATGCTAGATAGGCTGACTAGACTCCAGTGAATGGACTCACACTGAGGACATTTGGGTTCACAAACTTGACCCCACAGACCTTAACATATGTCACAGATGCATGAAATCCAGTGGGGAGAGGACTACAGAGAGTGCAGACAGGAGAATGGGCTAAATATGGTCAAAATACATTGTATGAAACACACAAACATTCAATAAGTTTTTAAGAAGTAAAAGAAAAAAGAAAAAAAAAAAGAATTTCTGCACAAGACATATGGCTGGTGAAGCTGAGCTAGGGGAGGAGTTGCTGCCTGCTGGAAACCCAGATCTCAGCTCTTACTCCCAGGGAGCTCACAGAGAGGACTGCACACACTCCCTGGACTTCTGCAACAATTTCCCCTCAAGTTCAGTGGCCCACGCACCATAAGTTCACCAACTCATGCTTCTGAAGGATGGGAATCTGGTATCAGGAGTTGGCAGGGCTGTGGCAGGAGGACCCATCTCACATCTCTCTGTCTACACCCATGTTCTTGTTTCCAAGCATTCTTCTTGTCCTTGAACGTCTGTGCCCAAATTTCCCATTTTGATAAGTACACCAGTGATATTGGCAAGGGGTCCATCCTGATGACTTCACTTGAGCTGGATTAGCTCTGGGAATAGTTTATCTCTGAGTTGAAGCACTAGGAATTCTAACTTCAACATGCGACTTTGGGAAGAATGGGAAGAACATGGTTCCAATCCTAGCAAGTATGATAGGCTTCCAGCTACTACAGGAAGCCCCAGTCCCACTTAATGTCCGGCACACAGATTTCCACAGGACCATGAGAAGACCTCCACAGTGACTTCTGGGAGTCATAGCTGTTCCATAGACCCATGGCTCCCACTTCTCTTCTGAATGTTCCTTTACATCGTGCCCTGTTTGAAACTTGGCTTTCCTTAGGAAAACGGTGTCCTTTGAATCCCTTGAGCTCCACTGACTCATCAAGTAGCCAACATGGTTCCCCTTCCCCTATGATCTTCGTCTCCTTTGACTGATCAGTCAGAAATTGTTAAAGGCATATTATCCTTAGTGTGACAGCCACTGCTTCCATCTCATCATCAGTGAACCCCGCCCTTCTTTCTTTTCATTCTTCTATTACACCTGGAACCTTCCTCACATTTGTCTCTGTGGTGAGGCACAAATGTTTCTGCCTCCTCAATTGCACCGTGCGTCTTATTCTTTCCCATTTTGCCCTTAAAAATGCTTTTGCATTTCATGTTTTCAAACTATAACAATCTTATTGTACCAAAATTTCCTTTTGTGATGTATATTTTTTGTTGAATGCTTTTTGCATTTCTTACAAAGCATCTTAATCATCTCCTCCCCCATCCGCAACCCCTTATAGCCCCCGACAGATTTCATGCATTCTGCCATATATGTTAAGGCCTATCAAGTCAAGTTTGTGTACCCAGATGTCCCTCAGTGCAAGTCCATCCACTGGGGTCTAATCAGCCTATCTAGCGCCTCTCCCTTAAAGATCAACTCTCCCTCACCCTCTGCAAGGTTTTTATCTATGTACAAAGTTCTTGGTTGTTCAGTTTCTTGGTTTTCTCTGTTCCAGTTCTCCTGTCTTCCCCCATGCCAGCCAGTCTCCCCGTGGTGACTGTACTTAGCATTACTGACAGAGCCACCATCTGGCTCATGCCCTAAGGTTCCCATTCCAGCACCTCAGCTCCCAGAACCCATCAGCCTTTCCTTCATCTGTTCTGAGCTCACTTGTCCTCCTGCTCTCCCTCCCCTCCCTGTTCAGCTAAACTGACCATCCTTACAATAGCCCACATGCACAGAGGTACTTTAATGATCTGTCTCTCATCTAAATACACTCGGACAAACCGGAAGCCCTTTCTCTCACTTTCAATTCTCCACACATTCCACTCCTTTGAGGACTTGGAGGAAAGAGAATCCATGTTTATTGGGCTCACTTCAAATTCAAATCCTTGTACATTTTTTGGCTTCCCCTCCAATCTCTGAGGCTTCACAGGTCTTCGTAGAGTGCTGTATTTTTCCAAAGCTAAGTATCATGTTAGGTAGTTCCTGTTTCCAATGATATTAAGTCCATCTCACATATCTTTTTGCAATAATAATAGCGTATTTAGTATTCATATTGGAGAAGGATTTGTCCACAATAATTTCTTTCTTATAACCATCTTTAAGATTTTGGTAATGAAATTTTGGTAGTGATCTTTACAGCATAACCTCCTAAAGGGCCTAAGGGGTTCATTTCTATTATAAAAAGACCTTGTGTATATGTGTGTGGGCATGTGTGTGCAAGTGTATGTACACTTGTGTGAGCACATGAGTGTGGAGGCCCAAGGTTGACAATGGGTTTCTTTCCCAGTCACTCTGCACCTTTCTTTACTAATCACTGGAATATTTGGGTTTCATACCTTCCTGGATCAAACTTGGTGAGTTATTTTGGGGTGAGGGGTTTGTATTGAATAAAAGTCTCAATATTCTTAAATTATTAGTTTTAAATTACTGCACGATTTTATATAATCTCCTTCACAGGTGTTTCTCTTCTCTGTCATTTATAAAATCAAAATGCCATAAATTTTCAGTGATTAAGCTTCAAAGAGTCAATTTTTGGTTCTCCTGATTATCTTTATTATGTCTTATTTTATCTCATGTGTTTATTATTTCTTATCCCAGTAAGGTTTATTCTGTTGTTCATTCTTTAACATTTTAAGTGAGATATGCCTTGATTTTCAGACTCTCCTTTCTAGTACTAGAATTTTAAGCTGTAATTTCCCTCAAGAGTCCTGTTAGCTAGTAATCATCTTTCAAGTTCTGAGAAATAACATTTTTTGTCTTGTTCTAAAGGTTTCCATATCTACTATAGATCTAGATCTTTTAAAATATTTGTTCTTATCTCTATGATATTAGGAGTTACTGACTTTTGAACACAGTGGATTTTGTGTGTGGTTGTGTGTATTTTCTATTTTACTCTTTGACCAGCAATATAGTCAGAGAACGTGGCCTTCATGTGACATTATTTGACAATATGAGAATATTAAGACTTTTATCATAGTCATGTGACTTTCCCCCTCCAGTTCTGCATTAAAATTCAATATATGATGAAAAATATTCTATGACAGTTAATCAGATCAAATATCATGTTTAAGTCTATAGCTTTATTATTTTCTGTCTAACCTATCAGTATGAATAGAGGTCTATCAACAGAATTTTCAACTATTCTATAGTGAGCATTTGAATGTCTAAAACTGCATATTATCTTAAAAGCTGCATTAATCATTTTTAAAAAAAGTATTTTGTTATTTTGTTTTAATTATATGAGTGTATTGCCTGCATGTTTCTAAGTGCTCCTATGTCGTGCAATGCCTGCAGAAGTCAGAAGGCATTAGATGCCCCAAAACTGAGGTTATTGGCAATTAGCCACCATGTAGGTGCTGGGAACTAAACCCTGGTCCTCTGCAAGTGCAGTCAGTGCTTTTAACCACTGAGCCATCTCTCCAGCCCCAAAGCTGCATTAGTTATATTAATGTAATTATACAGAATGTTTTGGATAGTATTCTCCACTTTATTTGTTCCCATTGTTGGATTTGCAACTCTTCAGAGTGCCCAGCTTTAGTTGTTCTAAATCATTGACAATATCTGTTTTTAATTTAATTTAATCCATTTATAGTCTATCTATCTATCTATCACCTATCTATCTATCTATCTATCTATCTATCTATCTATCTATTGAGACAGGATCTATGTACACCAGGCTAGACTCAAACTCACTGTGGAGTTGAGGATGGTCTTGAACTGCTGATCCTCCTGCTTCTCCCTTCCAAGTTCTTGTATTACAGGTGTGCAGCACCATGCCTGGTTCATTCAAGGTTTTTAAATTAATAGATATACTGCCATCCTTAATATGTGGTACTAGTTGTGGAATCCCTTGTGAAACTAAATCATGGAATCTCATGTCCTTATAAAATGGCATAGCATTTACGTATAGGCCTTCTTCATTCTCTTGTGTTCATCTCTAGACTGTATAGGATCTAATACCATGTAAATGCTAAATAAGTTGTTTCTCTACATTGTTCAGGGAATAATGATAAGAAAAACATCTGTATGTCTAGACACATTTTCTTCCCAAATAGTTTCAATCTGCAGTTGATTGGATACATAGATGTAGAGCCCACAACTAAGGAGAGTGTGGTGGTTTAGATGAGAATGTCCCCCAAAGTTCCAAGTATTCGAACACTTGGTCCCAGTTGGTGGTGCTGTTTATGGAGGTTTCGGAGGTGTGGCCTTGCTGGAGGAGGTAAGTCACCGGAGGTGGGTTTGAGAGCCCCTAGCCTTGCCTGGCCCCACTTGCAGCTTGCTCTCTTTACTTCCTGCACATGCTTGAAGATATGAGCTCAGGTTCCTGCTCTGGCTGCCTGCTGCCACACCTCCTCTGCCATTATGGATTCTTCCTCTAGAACCAAGAGCCAAAATAAACTCTTCCTTCTATAAGTTGTCTTGGTCATGGTGTTTCATTCATCCCAGCAGCAGGAAAACAACAAATAAAAAGAACCTATGGATTTGGATTTATTTCTAACTTCTTATTCTTCCTATATTAAAAAAATTTTTTTTGAGACAACTGGCCTGGAAATCGCTACATAGGCCAGGCCGGCCTCAGTCTCCACAGAGCTCTTCCTGCCTCTGCCTCCCAAGTGCTGGGATTAAAGGCGTGTGCACCATAGCCATCACTATCTTCTTATTCTATATATTTTTTTCTCTCTCCTGTTTTATTACTTTCCTTCTCTGTCTTCTCTTTTTAGAGTAAATGCTTTCCTCATATTATTTTATCCTTCAGTTTTTTTCCAGCTGGTGAAATCCACCTGTTCTCTCTTCTCTTCATCCGTGTCCAGTCTTCTAATGATCTGGTCCTTTTCTCATGTAGCCATGACTAATCAAGGCTCAAAAATAGTAACTGTATTTTCCACCCTTCAATTAATCCAAGAGCCTTCTACTTTCTCTGGTCATTCTATTTTGGATTTATTCGATACCGTGATGTACTTTCCTCTCTCCATAGTGTATGTTTACAACCCGAGACATGATCATTATTGTTTTGTAGAGTCACTTAGTAAAAGCAGACCTTCTTCCCTGTTCATTATTCCTTGCTGTATCTCAGGCCTTCACTGGACTTCCCTCCTGCAGCACAGCCTTCTAAATTTCAGTGCTTCTGTTTTGCTGTCTTGTTTTCTGGCATCGATTTCTCTGTACTCCTTCATTACAGATTCCCTTTGCAGAGCTTCCTGATTCGGGGCATCACCATTGTGTTCTGTGCTTTCCTTTCTCTCTCTGCTGGGACTCTCACTACATCTGCCTTAGCTCTTCTCACACAGTCTGCATGTCTCTCAACTGCTCCTTTATATTTTGCATAGCTTTGCTCTTCTGAGCTATTCTTTTTTAAGGCTGTTTTTCAGTTTAGACTTCTTTCTTTAGCTCTTTCTAACTGTTGACTTTAGTTTCATTTGTTGATTTTTTTTTTTTTTTATTCCTAAAGCCGTCCTCTCTGTACGCGAATCCATGATTTTCCCTTGGAATCTAGATTGAGTGTCTACAGAACTTTTGCAGTGACCTCTGTGAGGTTACTGATGGAGCCTAATTCAGGACACCCATTAAAAACACTCTCAGCTTGAAGTCTGGGAACTGGAGAGTGTCACCTTGGTTTGTAGACCCCTCTGTGGCTGATGCTGGCAGACTCTGAGGAAACACTATCCTCCCACTGCCAATTTTCTTGCAGTACTCACAGTCAATTTGCTCTGAGGAGGATACAGACACACATCTAACAGCTGGGTTATTTCTAGCTTGTCTTTATGTCTTTCCCTGGAAGGAATTCCTAGTGGACATGCCACCCAGGGCGAGACTTCCTTCATCTGTAGCTCTGGTTTTACCGTAAGACTATAAAGTTCAAGACTGACTTCAGTGAATACACTCAGGTGAAATATTGGTCTCACTAATCAGTTTATATCTCTGGCTCCACTTCTAGTAGTTTTGGTCCTTGTGAATTTTTAACATTCTTTCCACCTCATATAAGCATTAAAAGCTTTTAAAAAGTCTATTACTTTCCATTCTTTTCAGAGGGAATATCAACTCAAATGGTAGAGTTTGTGATTGAAAGGTTTCCAAAAAACAAAACTAAGAGTATTTAAACCTGGGAAAACCATTTTTGAAATGGATACTTGTCATCATATTAAAATAATTGCAACTTTCAAAAATGGTGAGCTATATATTTGTTCCTAACTTCATTTTCTCTGATCTTAGAATATGAATTTCTATAAGAATGGAAAATAAATATTTTTTTTATTTCTCTGGATTTTTAATAAGTAAGACTTTATTGTATAACTTGTTTTTAGTAATATAAATCCAATCCAAGTGTTAAACACACTGCTTAAGTTTTAACCTGGAACCTTTAGACCTTAAAAAAGTAACTAGAGCAGAAAATGCTAGGAATTTTAAGAATAGTTTATACACAAAATTACATTTATTTATTTATCTTTGCTTGTTGGTTCATTGTGCACATGCATATGTATGTGTGTGTGTGTGTGTGTGTGTGTGTGTGTGTGTGTGTGTGTGTTTGTAAGTCAGAAGCTAACTTTTGGGAGTCTGTTCTCTCCTATCATGCGGGCCTTTAAGAGGGAACTCGGGTCCTCAGACTTGGCAGCAAGCACATTTACCCGATGAACCATCTCATTCATGCTAATTAATACATTTTGAAGTAAATTCCCCTTTCCTTTTTTAGCAAAGGGGAAAAAAAAATCAAGTTTTCTGTGTCTGAAATTTACAAACTGTCTTTTGTAATTTACAAAATTTACCAACATTCTTTTTCTTAGTGTTAACACATGAGTAGAATAACTGAGCAACAAGATAATATCCCCCAAGGGTCAGAGTCCCAGCACGGAAATGAGGAGTGAAAGCTTCAGGCTGACATTTAAAAGGCTCAGGTTCCACATAAATGACCTGAGACTTTGGAGCGCTTTTCATGGACACAATGCCTGTCTCAAGTGGGGGTTTTGGTGGGAGATCACAAGACATCATTTCTTCAGTTTAATAATCCATTTAATACCATCTTTCAATCCCATTTCATGCTCAGTAAAGCAAGAATAAATGGGCCTTTTGCTGACACTGCTTTTTGTGGAAGAGCTTTTGTTTATAGAGCAGTGGGGACACGATCTTATCATGGACCATCATCCTGACTTGCTCTGTCTCCCATCCAAGTAAGGTTTCCCTGTGGTGGGTGCAATCTTTTCAGAGCCACCATGCCTGTCCTCTGCTAAAGTGATTTGATAGTTCTTGCTCACTTTGAAAACAAAGATGCATTTCCATTTTCTGTCTCAAAAATGTCAAGAATTTTGCGAGGAAATGTGGACTCAATGGCTTGAACATGAACTAGAGTGAAGGAAGCCCTCAGCCCTTGAAGCTTGAGGGCTACATAGTGCACTGTGGGATGAAACTTCATCTTCGTGTGAGCTGTGATTACCTACGAAACACAGGCTCACAGCCAAGTCAGAGAAGAAATTACATGGAACTGAGCAAAGAAAACTCATCTTGTTGTGTTTGCCGAGGACCTCCGCCCAGGACAGATGGTTCTGTGCCATGCCACACTCCTGTTTTGTTCCTATTTGAGAATGATAATAACAGTCCACAGAGTTGAGTTATGTAAGGCTACATTCAAAAGCATTTGCGTGGGTGTTGGCAAGAGGCAGATTCGGCACTTGCAAAGGATGTATATTATCCTGCAAAGGAAGCGCATTTTCCAGAACATTTGTGTATCATGATTCACCTCCTGGATCTTTTGGCAGACTCAAAGTCTCCTGGGGTTTGTCTAGCTGCGTCTAGGACCTGGGTCTTCTGGGTCATCCTTCAGCGACCACGGGGGCCACAGTTCCATTCCTCCTGACCCTCTGGTCTCTCCTTCTTCATGTCTCTATCTTTCCCTCTCTTACCTAGCATGCCCACAAAAGTTCACAAAAAGTAACCGTACGTGGATTTAGGTTTACATTGCAAATCTGATCTCTGGTTCAGAACTTTTCCTTAAAACATCATGAATAAACATTCAGTTTTAAAAGCTGCACTTTTAATTTATTTTATTTTAATTGTGGGTGTATGGGGGGTCGCACGTGCCAAAATGTGTATGTGGGTCAGAGGACAACTTGAGGGGGTCAGTTCTCTTCTTGCACAGTGTGAGTCCTGGGTACTGAATTTAGGTTGTCAGACTTGGCAGCAGGTGCCTTTACCTGATGAGCCATCTCACTGAACCAACACTCACTTCTCAGTGCAGTAATGTCCTTGTATGAGTTTATTAAAATCGGTAGGTAGATAAACACACCAACAAATGACTAAGGGTTTAGAAACAATGTCCGTAAGTAGAAACATGTCATCATGAAAAATTGTTAGACGCCTCCTCTGTGTGGCACGCTGTGATAAATGTTCTCTCCTTCATGGCCCTGGTAGGAGGCCAACGCACACGTGTAAGGGATGGTCAGACTCTAGCTGCCCATGCATGGAAAAGAGAGAATCTCCCAAGTGTCTCCATGGCTTTCAAAGTGTTCAGAGATATTTGGGGAACAAACAGGGGAAAACCTTATATATGGAAATAGAACTTTGCATTTCAGGGGTGAGGGGTACCTCACCTGCTGCACAGGGTCAAGAGTCCTGGAAAGTGCTGCCAGGCCTCAGGAACCTCTGAGTTCCGTGTAAAGGGGGGTCAATGGTTTCTAACACAGAGAGGGCTGAAGGGGGCTGGTGAGCTGCGCAAGGGCATTCCACAGACTGGAAGCAAGCAATGAGGTGAGGGAGGGTGAGAACAGACTGCACAGGCCCGGCTGGGGGATCTGAGTGCGGATTCTCCCCTGATGGTGTGAATCACTCCATCAGTACAGCAGACGTTCTAGAATCCTTGGATTCTAATGCTTTTCAACATGACACACTGGCCCATGAAGCAACGCAGACAGTGATGGCGTGGCATCTGAGAAATGGTTTGTATCTCTTTATGGCACTACTGGGCATTTCCTCTGTTCGGGGCAATCAAACGGGAATCGGAAGCAAATCACAGTGTGCATTGAGAACAGCAATCCATGCTTGAGGTGCTGTGCTTTGACTCCTAAACATCACAGAACACACTTTTTGACTAACTTTTAGAAGAAAGTGTATCATTCTACCTTTTGCTCTTCCGGCTCTTTTTGTCTTTACTAAACTTTTGGAAGTGGATATTGCACTCCATGAAGTTGCCGTGTTAACCATGACTAATTTCATATTGCTTTGATACATCTGCCTAGATCATGGGCAAAGCCATGATAAAGAGGGGGTTTCTGCACCATGTAGCTCCTATTGTCTTGATTTGGAACACAAGCATCGCAAACAGCAAGTATTGATTTTAAAGTTTCTGTGGGGCCAACCAGAAATCCAAAGGCGCCGAAAACAAGGCAAGCGGAAATCTGACGGTGGGATCCACATAAAAGGGAGAGGAGAGATTCGCTGAATCTAAGAATTTGGGGTTACAGGGCTGAAATTAATCGCACTCTCACTCAACACTGTGTTTCTGTTTTGTCAGGAAGCTTGGTGCTAATCAGACAGCACCCTGAGTCTTCATAAGTATTTTATTTAAGTTTCATCTCTGCATTTTATAAAGTCAAACATAACACAGAAGGAAAAATAGGCTGCAAGGAGGTTGTTTTGGGTGTTATAAAATGATGTAGAATAGTGGGTTTGGGGGCACTCCGGGACTGTCTCTCTTTGGCTCTTTTCAATGGGACTGAGAGAAAGAAGGAAGGCAATCAGTTGTGCAGACGAAATAAAGCTGGGCAAGGTGACAAACCAGCATGGTGATCGGAACAGAAAACGATTTTGCAGTTGAAAATACCCGACCAAATTCAAGCTGGAGCTTCACAGGACACAGCTCTGACACCGAGAGACCATGCATATGTCTAGGTCATACGATGGGCCAAAGACTATAATGAAGAGCTGACAGAACACTTCCATTTCCTCAAAGGTGGAACAGGTGCTTTAGTGCAGAAAGACATAAAATTCGTCTATAGTAGCAGGGAATTTTTAGAGAAGTTTTTTATTCCTATAGGAAGGGCGATTCATTCTCCAAAGGCTGTAGCCCAGAATCAGTGAGGCAGGATTAAGATCAACAGACTCTCAGCCCTGAACACAGGAGCTCTGACTTCCCCCTTTAGGGCTCTCTCTACTGCTTACACAGTACAGGATGTGCTTGTCACTATTTCTTTTCATTCTAAATGTCTTGTGTCCTACTCTACCATATTTGTGAATTTGTAGCTTCAAAAATGAACATTTTGCAGAGACCCCCTCCATCCCGTCAACAAGACCTGGAAGGAGGAGCTGGGGACATGGTGCAGTGGGTAAGAGCATTTACTTCTCAAGCATGAGAACCTGAGTTTGGATCCACAGAAACCAAGTTTTTACAAAATTCAGGCATGAACATACATACCTGTAAGCTCCAAGTTCTGGAGAGACTCTGTCACAGGAGAATAAGCAGAGAGTGGTAGAACAGAGAATTGATGTCCTCTTCTGGCCTCTGTACCATACACATGGGCTTATCCAGTGGCATACACTCATGTGCACACACACATATATTGTACACATGTCACACACACACACACACACAGCTTGAAAGGTTTGGCTTCAGCTAGCATGAGCAGCACCACAGAGTTCCAGGATGTTCCCTGTGTAATTCCTCATAACTGCCTCCCCAAACACATTCTCTCATATTTCATGATTTGGTTGAAAACCCAATGTGGTTAGGAAAAAGATGTGCATAAGTGAAGCATAATTATATTGATTCATGTTCAGCTGATAAAGATTTATTTGTCCTGAAGGCATCATGATGGCCAAGATTTGCCCAGGATCAATAATTCTCCAGCCAATAAATCCTGGTATTGGCAACAAAAGCCAATATCTACTTAAACTTTTTCAAAGTGTTGTTATAATATGCTGATGGCAAGAAACATGGGCACTCATAAAACACAGTCCCTGGAGCTTTATGTTGACACTAAATTTGTCACTTCAGTTAATGCTCTAGATTCCCATGACATAGGCACAGGAGAGATCTAAAGCAGAGCAGAATTTGTCTAGAGATTTAAGTTCTGCACAACATTCTGAAAAATAAAGCAAACTACTTTTATAAACAGGGAAGGAATAAAATGTGGGTATTAGATAAAATGAGGCAAAAGTATAAGAAGGAAGGAAAAGAAGAAAAAGAAGAGCAGCCTAGTGTTTTATTTTGGTGTTTCCCTTGTGCCAAGAGCAGAGGGAAGTACTTGATGTGTGTATTAGTTAGCGTTTTGCTGCTGTGACAGAACAACTAGAGGGAGAAAGGATTTCTTTTGGTGGTTACAGTTTATAGTCAGCTGGCCTTTTCCCTGTGGGCCTGTGACAAGATTGGAACATGGTACAGGGAGTGATGGAGCAGAATCATTTATCTTGTGACAGTCCATGAACAATGAGAAGGATAGGGCAAAAGGCTGGGGACAAGATATGCCCTTCAAAGGCATCACCCATTGGCCCATTTCTTCCAATCAGATCCCACATTCCAGAGTTTTCACTACTTCCCAATAGTCTACTGAATTATAACTCCATCAATGAGTTAATCCACTCATTACATTAGAGCTCCCAGGATGTAAGGACTTCCCAAGGCTGGTTAATCAAACATTTTAAAAGCATATGAGTCTTCTGGGGGACACTTGGTAATCAGACGAAAACAATGTTTATTGCTACCTTAATTTCACAATTCTGTCAAGTACACACTGAAACAAAAACACCACTCTAATTCCTACAGAACTGAGGTCTGAGCTAAGGAACCAGTTACACAGTTTTACATTGCAGAACCTGGGTCTGTCTGGTTCCAAAATCATGCATGCTCTGTCTTTGTTGCTAGAGACAAAACACCCAATGGTTACCTTTTAAGGTCCATTTAGCATTTGTTAATAACATAGTAAAGCAGTTTTATTAGGTTGACTAATGCCTGTGATGTGACTTCCTCAACCCAGAGTAATTTACTTGGCCATACTTATATGCCTCAGACCCTTCTATGCAACGACATCAAACATTGGTGTTTAATTGTCATACAAAGGTACGGCATTCGTTTTTTTCTTTTTTAGGGTGAAGAAGATTTTGAAGGATAAAAGGATGCTGGGATGTCGTTAACCTTAAGGAAGATCACTGAGGCACACTGGGGCTGCCTGCAAAGATGTGTCTACGGGTTCACGTTCAGCTCTACCACTTATAAACTAGGGACAATTCCCTGTAAAACCTCTGGAGCCTCGGTATCATCACATGACTGATAGAAAGGAAATCTGTATGCTAGTTGCCGTATGGAGTGGGGAGAAGGATCCATCTTCACAGTGTGTGTGGAGTCCAATATTTTTGTTAATGAAATTTACCACAGGAAATGTAAGAGACTGGTGCCTCAGAGATTCTGGAGTGGTATAAGGAGCTTGTACTTTCTGACATAAGAATATTCTCAAATCTTTAATCAAGTATCATTTTTAAGTGGAAAATTTGTCAATATATTTCAAGATTTTATTACACATTCTTTTAGCTATCTGCTATCTTTAAAAATTAACTAAATAATACGTACCAAAATATGAGAATAAACACATATTCCTAGGTGTATAATATATATATATATATATATATATAATTTTGTGCAGAACATTTTGTAATATGAAACAACATGCTTTATTTTTGTCATTTCTTATCAGATACATATTTGTCTTGCTTTAACTCTGACAATTATTTTATTGAAGCAAAGATTTTCCCCTTTCAGCATGTGTCACGATTTCGTCCCTTATCTGGATTGTAGGTTTAAAAGACTGTTTTTTTCTATTCCAGTACCAAACCGATCATTTCCTCCAATTTCCCACTAATTTTTATAAAACAATGAAACAAAGCATGCAATTATTTTGCTATCTTAGTGCAAACAAGCACTGCTGGGCAGACAAAGAGGGAAGAAGGCTGAAAAGAGACCATCAGCCAGCAGGCTGTGCTAATCTTCACTCGGCGGCAGTATCTGCTCATTAGCGACATTCCACTCTCATGGAGTAAAGGCAGCATTGGGACATGTATACACTGACAAAATTCAAGGTGTTTAAAATTCAGCCTTTTAAAAGTTTGGTTTCACATGACAACAATGTATAAAAACAGGTGTGTTTGTAAAAGGGAAGAAAGAAAATATTTTGATAAAAGGCATTTTTTCCAAAAAGTGGAAGAATTTTCTCACATTCATCTTGTGAGTTTGCATGTGAGTATATGCATATGTGTGACTGTGTGTATCTGTAGGTGTATGCATGTATATGTGTGCATGTGTGTATATATAGATAGGTGTATATGTATGCATATGTGTATGTGTGTATTTGTATGTGTATGAATGTCTGTGTGTATGTTTATATATTTGTATGTGTATTAATGCATGTATGTGTGCATGTGTATAAGAATGCATATGTGTGTATGTGTGCATATGTATTTGTATATGTACATATGTGCATGTATGTGTATGAATGCATATGTGTGCATGTGAATGTAGTATATGTTTATATATTTGTATGTGTATATGTATGTGTATTCATGCATGTATATGTGTGCATGTGTGTAGTGTGTGCATGTATCTTCCTGAAATTTTTCTGTGTCTCATGCATTAAGTAAACATGTTTGAGTTTTAAATTAATTACAATTTCTCTTTCTCCAGGCATTTCAGATTCCTCTAGTTTTCCTTGTGCATTTGATCTTAGAAAAGACATTTTTTTAAAAAAAGAGAGTTATTTTTACAGTCACCAATAATGCACTGAAGATATTCCAAACCTAGCTCACAATCAAAAGCTGTCCCACTTACCCTGAGCCATACCATCCTGTGAAAGGCAATGTCTTGATGGATCATTCATGGAAAACTAAAGTAATTACCATCATTCTAATATTCCTATTTAAATGCATGAAAAACTGATTAGCTGAAGGCAACCCTATATATAGCAGAAATGGCATCTTCTTAATATTTATGCTAATGTAAAAGACATTTTACACAAAGGTTAGAGGTGACATGTGGGTAAGAAATGATCTTAACACATGCACTTATTTACTTACAATAATGTATGACATGAATATTACTCCCTGAGAGGGATAAATAGGCATAGAAGACTAGATGTGGGGAAATAATTCAATATGAAAGTAATATACATGGGCAGGCACACCTATATGCATCACTAAAATCCTTCTTGGAGGCTCATCACACACTGGTACAGAATTGGGACACCCATAACTTCAAACTCCAGCTTTCCAAGGAGATTTCATTTCACTTTCAGCCTGAGGTACTCACATTTTCATTTTGGTCCAAAGAGAATTTTGACATAAATTGGAAACGGCTTAATGATTTTGGTGAGTCTGAACCTTACTTACCTCATCTAAAGCAACTAAGAAATGTTAAAAGAATGCTATTTTGAATTACAGTCACTACCTTTGAAGAATGAGGCTTCGAAATCCATTTGATTTGCACAGTCACTGTCATTTCCACATGGCTAACCCACAGGCTGAATCCTGTTTTCTGCTGGCTTTTCAAGCATGCTCCAAGGTGAGACTTCCCAGAAACAGCGCATAGCAATCAGCACATCCTGAAGGTAGTGCGCGCGTGAAGTACAAACAAAATGTAAATTTACCCAGAACTTGAGGCTCACAGAAGCAGGCTAGGAACGGGTTACATCCAAGAAGGATTTCAAATAAGCCTCTGATTTAATGACAACCTAAGCCAGAGCCTGATTGAGGGCAATCAAATGCTTCTCTCTTTATCTGTTCCTAACTCACTTTTTATACTGCTGCTACAAACGAGGCTGCACCGAGCTCTGAAAATAGGCTGTTTCCACGAGCAATTGTGACACAATACACATCCATGCCTAAAGGATGGTCAAGTGAACAGGTAACCAATAGCAACTTCTCTTTCACTCAGCAGGTCCTGCGAATTCTGCAGAGAAGGCATTGGCTTTTGTGGATGCATTCTAATTGTGTGCGCCCTCACCAGGGGACATGGGACCCCATAGGAATATGACTTTCAGATTTCCAAACTAAATAAACAGCCAGATGACTCACCCAGGGAGAAAAGAAGCCATGGGAAGGGGACCCTCAGATCTGTTCTCAGTTTTCGATTTGCAGTGAGAACCTGCGTTCACCTCATTTTTCACTTTCTAATCATACCCAGAATGCCAGCTCCAGATCTCACTCCCTGAACCATTATTTTTCATCCAAGTGTATTCATTCCTTTTAGCATTTCATTACCTTTTATACAGTGCAGCTTTTTCTGTTTCCAGGCTCAGTTGTTTCTGGGTTGCTTGCTATTCTTTTTGGGGTGTGACAGACTCGTTCTGAATGAATATTGGTTGAAGAATGTGAAATTAGAGGAGACGGATTTCTAGATAAAAGGCTATCTGCACAGAGGAGGCTAGGAACCATATTAATCTTTTCTCCTTGTGACCAAATGTTCATCAAGAAGTAACTTCAAGGAAGGACTGAAGTGGCTCAAGGTTTGAGAGAGTGAAGTTCATCATGGACCGGGAGAGATGGGGGAGGCAAGATGGAGTGGAGGGGCAAATGTTGAAGAGTCATGGCAGAGGAGGCATGAGGGAGGAGGCATAGGGAGGAGGACATGGGAGGAGAACATGGGGAGGAGGACATGGGGAGGACATGGGGAGGAGAACATGGGAGGAGGACATGGGGAGGAGGACATGGGAGGAGAACATGGGAGGAGGACATGGGGAGGAGGACATGGGAGGAGGACATGGGGAGGAGGCATGGGGAGGAGGACATGGGGAGGAGGACATGGGGAGGAGGCATGGGGAGGAGGACATGGGGAGGAGAACATGGGGAGGAGGCATGGGGAGGAGGACATGGGGAGGAAGCATGGGGAGGAGGACATGGGGAGGAGGCATGGGGAGGAGGACATGGGGAGGAGAACATGGGGAGGAGGCATGGGGAGGAGGACATGGGGAGGAGGACATGGGAGGAGGACATAGGGAGGAGGACATGCGGAGGAGGACATGGGAGGAGGCATGGGGAGGACATGGGGAGGAGGACATGGGAGGAGGCATGGGGAGGAGGACATGGGGAGGAGGACATGGGAGGAGGACATGGGGAGGAGGACATGGGAGGAGGACATGGGGAGGAGGACATGGGGAGGAGGCATGGGGAGGAGGACATGGGAGGAGGACATGGGGAGGAGGACATGGGAGGAGGACATGGGGAGGAGGACATGGGGAGGAGGCATGGGGAGAAGGACATGGGGAGGAGGCATGGGGAGGAGGCAGCTCTGTAAATGGTGACAGGAATTTGTACTGCTTATTCATACTTTAGTGGACCAGGAAGCAGAGCACCTGAACCAGAAGTAAGCTGGGCTATCCCTCTCAAGGCCTCACCTCTGGAGATGCAGTAAACATGAGGTGAACCCAGCTGTAGTTGGCACAAGATGGCAGAACGTTTGAGAGAAGAATTTGTTTTCTACATAGAGGGAGTCCACTCTAAAGTAATGGTAAGAAGAGGGCAGTAAATGCACAGCCAGCCGCATAGCCACTTATTACCAAATGTCATGCATGACACATACTATCTGCTATGCTTTTATACAGCACAGTCCAGTAGGTTGGTTTTTACCGGTACCATCACAAACATATGTGTGTGTGTATGTTCATTTGTGTGTGCCTTATGCACCTGGGGGTCATAGTAGGCTGAGGGAGCCTGCTTGGTCCTGATATACTTGCAAATTGTGTGGAAAGACAAGTTCGGTCTCGTCTACTTCGCAACTGGAAGTGAAGGTCAGAATAGAGAAACAGATTAATTTTTTGCATCCCAGTACTCTTAGCAACCCTTAAAATAGCCCTGAAAGCAAACCTCAGCTGCTGGACTAACTTCCCATCTGTTGTTCCCTGACCCCACCTCTTTTCTTGCTTGTTTTCTGGGGCTCCTGCCAACAACAGCCTTTCCTCCCACACAAGATGCCCGCTTCAAGGTAAAGAACAAACATTTTCAAGTGAAGCATCAAAAACTTGGTTTCCTTGGCAACCTGGGCAGGGAAAGAGAATTTATGATTCTCAGAAACAGTCCTCCGGACCAAGTGTGTTCATTCCCGTCCTCACTCCTAAGGCTTTCTACGCAGCACAAAGCAGTGTCCCAAGCTGCTCCAGGTAGCTACACGCTTACAGTTAAATGGAAAGTGAAATCTGCCGCTAAGTTTAGCTCTTCTGCTGAAATCCTTGGGAGATTAGTATTTCCTTCTGGCTATATCAGGCCCTTCTTTTCCCATACCTATCAAACAGCCTTGAAGTTTTAATTCATTAGAAATATTGTACAGTAAATGCACACAGTGTGCTAATGGGCTGCGTGGGTTAATGAAGCAAATAGTTGCTTAAATTTAATTTAAAAGTAGTTCAGATAAAGACCCAGAGAATTAGAACTGGGGTTAAGGATGGAAACCTACTGAGCTATGCCTGGCTGGAGGGGTGAGGCTAAGCGAGATGGGGTGCCTGGCCCTCACCTCCCTCTGGAGAAGATTCTGTTTGGTGCCTTCGGATAGTCAAAGGGAATTCTGGTGTAAGTGTGCTGTGCATGAGTCACTTTAAGATTCCTAGCTCTAATACATCAAGCCACAGCTATGTGTAGGCCACAGCTGTCCCCCTCTGCTCTTGAATTTGTATTTTACATACCAATACTGGTTGTTCAGAACAGCTAATGTACTTTTATTACAGAAGAAGACAGCTTTTGTAAAGACTACACCATCGGTCTGAGAAAAAACATCCAGTTCCTTTCTAAACAGACTGATCTTTGCCTGTGCATTTCCATGAATTTCAGTGACCCAGCTGCACCTCCTTAACCCTTTTTAAGACCCTCCAGAGCAAATTCCTAATTATGATCAGACATCTTATCCAATTCTAGGTCACAAAAATCACTTGAACAGTTTTAATGAATACATCATCCTAAGGATTATGTTTAGGAAGAATTTTTAGTGACACACTCTTAAAAGACAACAGCTAACCTAGCACCCCACCCCAGCATGCCATCCTGTGCTGTCACAGTTTCAGACGGTGTGGCCTCCCTTCATATTTTTTCTCAGCTCTTTTCCTGTTTTGTTTCCTTTAGGCTTCCTTGATATTCCTGCTGAAACCAGATTGTCCCTGGTCTGTCATAAGTAGAAATAGAGTTTGAAGTCCTCTGGACAATCTTCTACTATAGTTCCCAACAGAACAAGAATGAACTGTGAAAGTTGTCAGGATCAAAATAGAGTCACATTTGTCAAGCTCTAACAGACAAGTAAAAGGAAATAAATAAACCTTGGGTATTCTAAAGACCAGGATCCCGAGCATGTGTACCAGACAGCGAGACCCATTTACCAAAGATTGCACCAGAGGCTTGTGCCAGCATCCACGGACAGCACTGCTGTAGGGACACCTGCCCAGTACCTGCTTGTTTAATCTAGTATGGATAGCATTATGCCATTGACCCATGGCAAAGGAGCACTGCTTCTAAGCATCTTCTGGAATCCTCTTCATTTGCCTTTATAATTTTCCCCTGCTTCAAATGCCTTTGTATCTGTTCATAGTTTACCATGGACCACACATTCTAATACAGTGCTTCATCATGGCAACCAATAATTAACTTGTCGGTCATTGGCAAATCTCTCTGTAATGTTTTCTTTAATGTAGAGAGAATCTAAAATCTAAATGTAACTTAGATTACAGTGTAGTAACTAGAATCTAGAAAAAGAAAGGGACTTAGTTTCTATGATAGGGTTCTCCAGAGAGACGGAACCCATAGGAGATGTTTGCCTCTGTGTGAAGGTTTGTCAGGAACTGGCTCACATGATTATGGCTTCTTAGAAGTCCCACAGCAGATCATTTACAGGCTGAGGACCTCAGGATGCCAGTAGCAAGATTAGTCCAAATCTGAAGGGCTCCGAGTCTGAGAAAACAGTGGTGGAACTCTCACTAGGAGGCGCAAAGCCTGAGAACACCAGGGAGACACTGCCGCTGTTCTAGTTCAAAGGCTGGTGAGCTGGAGTTCTGATATCCCAGGAGAAGACAAGTGGCCATTTCCAGGTTTCCAGGTGAGATACCACTGGTTGGTCCTGTTCACGTTGAGGGTGGGTCCTCCTCACCTTGGCTGCCCAGAGTCACATGTGAAACCCTCTGGGAATACCCTCAGAGACATACCCAAAGTAACGCTCTTCCCACAGTTGCAGGTATTCCTTCTTCTAGACAGATTGTGTCATCTAAAATGACCTGTCCTTGAGCCATGATGCCCTGTAGAGGCAAACCGGAGTCCTGAGGCAATCTGACAAGTGGAGCTTCATGCATACGTGAAGGGAGGCAGAAGACAAGGCAGTCACTTCTCTCAAGAAACAAAGAGAGATTGTGGAAAGGACTCTTCCTTCTGTTTCTACAGAATCCAGCAGTGTTTTGCCTCCCCTCACACAGTGATTACAAACACAGGAGTTCGCAAAAAGAGCTAAGGGTGGGACATGAACAGATTAGGGTTGAAGACGGGGAGACTTACTCTGCCTGCTTCCAGGTGACAGCGGGAGAACTCCAGCTCAGTTCTGGAGGTGTTCACTCAGTGTTCCTTAAATGAAAGCTGAGTGAAGAGATCGAAGTCAGCGAAACACACATCTTCCACCCGAGTTCCATTAAAGACAATTACAAGCCAATTCTCTATGAAGAAATAGATGATTCTCTGTGCTATCAAGATCAACGTGATAACTACAATTTCTGTTTTGATCAAGAGAAGATACAAGTATAGAATAAAAAGAAAACAAAACCAAATGAAATCCTGTGTTGTTATATCTGTGGTTCATTAATAGCTAGCAAATACTATGGAATAAATTCCTTCCGTCATTAACCAATCACTTCAACCAAGTTCTCTCTTTCTTTCTCTTTCTCTCATTTTAGTGAGGTGTAGTCTCATTATGTGGCCCAGACTGGCCTTGAACTCATGATCCTTACAGGCCTGTACTACCACAACTGGCTTACCAATTTCTTCACTAAAAAAGCAACGGCAAAATTTCAAATCTAGTCGTCAAATGCTTATAGAATTATACTTTACAATATTGGAAGACTAAGTGATGAATTCAAGTAGAATTTTCAGCATCTTAAGTGGAGTTAGTGGAACTTTTAAAATTAAAATTTTATTTTCAGGCTGGGCACAGTAGTTCACACCTGTAATTCCAACACTTGGGTTTCTGAAAACAGGAGCATCTTCAGCTCCAGGACCACCTGGACTACACAGCATAACTCTATCTGAAAATAAATTTTCAGATGCTTATAGATTCATAAGAATTAACACAGAGAAGTCTTGCATATCCTTTTCCTATCTTCTTCAGAACACTGTGTGGTAGACTATCACAACAGCGTAAAGTCAAGACACAGGACATATTGCCACAAGAACCCTTTCTGTGACCCTGAATAGCCACATTGACTGTCTTTGTGCCTTAGCCCAGCTTAGCTTCTGAAAACAAGTAGAATATTCTACATTTCTGCAATTTTGTAGTTGCAGTAATGTTATATAAATAGAGCCCTGTGTTATATAATCTTTCAGGATTGATTTTCTTTACTCAGCACAGTTCTCTGGAGATTCATCTGTGTTGTGGTTCACTCCAGTGGCATATCCCCTTTCCTTTCTATTCTTAAGAAGTACTTCTTACGGTGGGTATGTCGCTATGCATTTGCCCATCTGTCTGTGACTGACCATTAGGATTGGTTTGAGTTTTTATTAATCATAGACCAAGCTGCAATAGTCTATGTTTGGATTTTTGCATGGTAGTTCTCATTTCTCTGGAATACCTACTAAAAGGACAATTATTGTGGAATGGTACTTGAAGGCTTAGTTAGCTTTGAAGATACTGTTAAACTGTCTTTATGAGTGTCTGCACAGCTGTACATTCCAATAGCAACGTCTGTGTGCTTCTGTTGATCTGTATCCTTTCCCGCTTTGGTTCTTTCGCTAGAGCTAGTTTTAGTAATTCTGGTGGGTGTATGCTGATATTTCAGTGTGGTTTTAGGTTTGCATTTTCCTAATGATGTTGAACACGTATTCATGTGTTTATTTACCCTCTGTATTTCTCTTCATGTCTGTTTATGCTGTAATCATTTTTAAAGTTTATGGTTGAGAGTTCTTTGTATATTCTAGGTACCAATCCTTTGTCAGCTATGTGGACTTAAAATTATTTATTCATTTATGCATGGTGTATGCATGTGTGTGCACCTGCATGTGTAGGTGCACTTGCCCATGCATGCACCTGTGCAGACCAGAGGTTGATGCTGGGTTTTGTTTTTGGAGACAGGGTCGGTCACTGAATCTGGAGCTTAGTGTACTGTGTAGATTGGTTGGCTAGTGGATCCCTGGGATCTGCCTGTCTTCACCCTGCCCCACTTCTGATCAGTGTGATTACAGTGAGTACTTAGGTTTTATGCAGGTGTTGGAGATCCAAGCTTGTTTAGCAAGCACTTTATACATGAGGCATCTCCCCAACCCCAGATATGTGGTTTGTAAATATTCTCCCCACACTGAAGATTAACTTATTCTACTCAGGCCGGTATTTACTTAGAAGGCAAAAATTTTTAATTTTGATGAATTCTAAGTTATCATTCTTTCCTTTTATACCTTGCACATTTGTTATTAAAAGTGAGAACTCTGCATGGCCCTAGATGCCATTTTTTTTTTTTGTTGTTGTTGTTTAAATTTAGTTTCACATTTTACATTTATGATCCATTTTTGAGTTAATATTTTATAACATGTGAGACAAGTTTAGGCTCATTTTTGTTGTATTTGGACATCCAACTGCCTTCAGTACCATGTGTTGAAAATGGTATCTTTTCTCCACTGAATTCCTTTTGTACCTTTATCAAAAGTCAATGGATATGTTTGTATGAGTCTATTTTGGGCTCTCTGTTCTGATCCATTGATCCATGCGTCTGGGAACAGACATCCTTGCCTTTTCCATGATATTAGAGATAAAGTGTTCAATGGCTTACCATCAAGTACAATATTAACTGAACGCCTTTGGTAGATACTTTTTATCAGGTAGAAGAACTCCTTCATTATTTCTAGTTATACTGAGAGAATCATTTTTTAAAAATCAAGAGTAGCTGCTAACTTCTGTCAAATGCTTTTCTAGATCAATTGTAGTTTTTCTATTCACGGGATATTTCTTTTGTGACCAGATAACATAGTTGATTGTGTTAAGCCAGCCTTTTATCTCTTGAATAAACTCAACTTGTTTATAGAGTATAACTTTTAGATTGTTATAATCTATTTGTTAATATTTTTCCACATATTTTTGCATAAGTATTCATAGTAAACATTGGTCTATAGATTTCTTTTTTGTATTATTTGTCTGGTTTTAGTATATAGGGGATTGCTAGGTTTATAAAATATCTTAGGAAGAGTTTCCCCCATTTTTTTAGACACTTTGTTTAGTTGAATTCATGATAATTTAAAATATTTTTGTGAATTGGGCTTATGATTATTGATTCAATCTTGCTGGTTGACGGGTTTTTTTCTTCTATCCTTGTTGGTTTTCTTTCTAGTTGTTTTAATGATTATTAGGAAAATAGCACCGGTGTTCCCTCTATAATGTAGACGAGTCCATATCTCTTCCCCACGCTCTGAACTTTTAACCTTGTGTATTTTGTGTCTTGTAGATTCTTCAGCTGGAATGACAGTTACTATACTGAAGTCCTGTTAGTGTGTTAAAGAAGAAGAGAAACCTTCAAGGAAAAGATTAAATCATAGTCTCTGATGGGTGTGTGCTCCCACCCGTGGATCTTACAAGTATTTCCCAGCTCCCTATTGCTTAGGTGAGACAGGAAGACTAGCAGAGCTAGAATTCTCTCATGGGTATAAGAACTACAGAGTACAGCAGTTCTTGTCAAAAGCCTTCTTTCCCTTTTGTGGGCCTTAGGCTGGGAAAGTTTTAGTTGGGACTGTTTTTGTTTTATTGCACCCATCGGCAGTTCCCGTCTGCTAGCTTCTCTGATGATAAACATAGATAGATACGAAAGAACACTTATTAAACTCTCCTTGGTGTCATTCCTTGGGTCCCAAGGTTTCTCAGTGGTCTTCAGAGCCTTTTTATGAATGTTTTAAATACAATGTCCAGGATGCTTAGCTTTATCTAATAGAAGGACTGTGAGAAGTACCCCTGCTTCTGCCAAATACATGCTCTCCTGGTACTGAATTTCGTAAAGATTCTAAATGTTTACTGTGGTCACAAACAAATTTGAAATCTCCTTTGGCATTTTATTATTATTGAGTCTATTTAGAAAATTGGAATATTCAAACTGTTTCATTACTAATGGCTGTTAGTTTCCTCTTAAATGACCTGTTGTTTATCAAAGTAGCCTATTCTCTTAAAGTGAAGCATACATACAATACATGTACTAAGGTGACGTATAAGCCAATTCAAACAACTATTCACCTTCTAGAAGTTGATGATACTATGTAGGTTTATATCTGATTATGTCTCACAGTGTATTAATGTATTATGTATTAATAAATACATACATTTCGACAGGCATTTGTATAATGAGCATCTCTTGAATCTTAAGGAATGAGGAAATGCACAAGCTATGGAAACAGTAGCTCCAGAGAGTGCTGTCTTGGCAACATTAGTGTAACCCGTAGCATGTAGTGTGCACTCAGCAAGTGTCTAGGAGTGAAGGAATGAATAAATGTGGTCGATGGTGCTGGGAACTTGGTGAAGGCAAAGTTCCTTCTGAAACAATAGAATTGTAAATACACCTCCATACAAATGAAATCTGTAAGGCTCTTCAGGGGAATTTGTCATTATGTGTAGATATGTGACATAGTTTATGTCCTCATATCTAAAATGGTTTTGACTTATCAAGCTTATCTTATCCTTATCTATACTACATACACTGAGATTCTTGAGAGATTATTTTTTTTAATCGAAGGATGTTTTCTTATTTTAAAGCCATACAAAGTGTGGGAAAATTAATCATAAAGTTAATGCTTTTTAGCTCACAGCAAAACCTAGTTAATGATTAAGCATCCTTCATACACTGAGAATTCATTCTTTCAGAAGATTCCAGGGTATTGCCATTGTCAGAAAGCTGCTCTATTTTTACTTTTTTATTTTGTTTGGAACTCACTCTGTAGACAAGGCTGGCCTCTAACTCCCAGAGATCTGCCTGCCTCTGCCTCCTGCATGCTGGGATTGAAAGTGTGCACCTCGACCACCGCCCTTTGTGCTCCATTTTAAAATACACAATGACCCCGTTGCTGAAGTGTTTTCCAATGACAAGATCTCCTAAGCTGTGATTTATGGGAGCTCTGCAAATGAAGTAGGTCAAACTAATGACAGAGAGGAAACACAAATGCAAGGTGTGTTCTGGCTGAAGCTCCTTCCTCGGGAACTGAACCACTTGATTAGTCCATGGGTAGTTACAGCCTCTTCACTTAGTTATATGCCACATAAAAGAAACTCTTCTGAGCACTGCGGATTCTTAAGGTAAAGAGAAGAATTCCTACATCAGGATGCTCATTTGATAGATCAGAAAACGAAGATTAAAGAAAGAGGTGTGGAGAGTCTTGATTTTGTGGAAAGTTAAGATTGGCTACAGTCACAAAGAAAAAGGCAATGTACCTCTTGACCTTTTGTTTTCATCACCTATCACCTGTTCTGTTACATCTTCTCGCTACCCTGCGTAGAATTTCACTTACCCTTTCAACCTTTCTTCCTAATATAAACGCTTGAATGTATTCTCTCTCTCCTTCACCTGACTTGTTTTCCTTCAAAGCATGTCAGAGTGTAGCACACTGCATGTCTCTTCGTCTATGTAATTTACCCTCTCTCACAGGGTGGCCTTCTCTGCTCGCTGCTGTGTTCTCACAGTATCTGGTACATTACAGGTGCTCAGTCAATGCTCATAGAGTTCATTAGATGACGTCTTAAGGAAAGAAACAATGTCACAAACAGCTTCCCCATATGGATGGCCACCTCCAACAGTTCTATTACTTTTAATCAAAAGGAAACTAAAGCCGAAGAGAAAGAGGATGGCACTAAGATAAGTCTGAGGTCAGAGAGGTGTTGAGTGGAGAGTTTCAGTTTCTGGTCTTGAACATGGGACTAGAGTAAATATTTAAAGCCCTTCCCAGATCCACGATCCATCCATTCATCTGTCTGTCATTTGACGACTGGTGAGGGACTTGATACCCCACTCCTTGGAGTTTAAGACAGCTTGAAATAGAGAAAAACAAGAGAGTAAATCAATGAAACAAAAGAAAGAAAAAGAAAAACAGCAAAGATTAAATAAAAGTGTGGGGTCTATTACACTTATAAGAGGCGCCACGTAGAAAGAGAGATATTGTCAAGAGGGACAAATCTCCAGTACCGCACTGATCACAATCGTGCACTAAATCACAATTTATAACATGGCTTTTTCAAGCACACTGAGTGTACTGAATTGTTTTAACAGGTCATGTTTTTAAATGACTTCAGAATCTTCAATAATAATAATAATATTAATAAAAACTCAACATGTGGACCTTGAGATTACTGCCTTGCTATAAAACAAAGTGATTTTACTTCCTCAAAATAAATTATTCTCTGGGAGCCATGGCAAGGCACAGGAAGCATTTTCCTCATTGATTCATATTCTCTCTCTCTCTCCCCCTCCCCCCTCCACATTTGCTGTTCTCCAACCATCAGTCATTACTGATGTACGTTCGACTTGCATATAAAGTGACTGGTGCCATGGACATATTTACTGTCACTTTTTATAAAAAGACTATATATTTTCCTCCATGACAAGAGACCAGCTGGCCAATTTCGAATGCCTGCTTAACACTGGAGGAAAAGTAATCATTTTATTTTTCACAGGCATAGTTAGAAGGTGCATGCTGAATATGAATGATTATAAATATTGGAATTCTATACATACGTGAGGGTGTTCAAATGTTTTCATAGGAAATTCTCAGTAATTCTTTTTATAACGCTGTGGTGGCTTTGAGTCAACCAAGAAATACTGATTTTTTTAAGCAGAACATAAAGGCTGGCAGAAAGTGACTGTGTGGTGTTTAAAAATTTAGAGGACAATCTTACTGTTAAGAATTTGTTGGGTCATTATAGATTTTCCATTTTGTTATGACATATGGTTTGGCAATAACATGATTTATTGGTAAACATCAACTCTCTGTGGTAATTCAGTAATCCAGTGTGTGAAATTTCATTACAATTACATTCACACATTAGTGCTTAATTTCAGAATCTAAGTAAAACTTTAGAGCCCATGTTATGTTACCTAGGATGCATGATGATCAAAGTCACTGAATATAAGACAAATTATGAGTTGTATTCAGATTCACTCTCCTTTTTATATTATGAATAAAATAGCAGTGCAATAATGTATGTATGTGATATATAAATATATAAATAGGCAAAATGTAGTGAATGCATGATCAAAAATATATAAAAAAATAGAGCCAATAAAGTGGCTCAGTGGGCAAACTTGCTGGCCACCATGCCTTAAATCCTTCCATGGTGGACAAAGAGAGAAAACGCTTGCAAATTGTCCTCTGACCTCCACATATGCACTGTGGCTTGGAGGTCACACACACACACACACACACACACACACACACACACACACTTAAATGAATGTAAAAACTTACAGAAACTGGGAAAAAAGGCAGACCATGGCCTCTGGAAAGAAGTCTGAAAAATGTTTATTTCTATTTGCTGTCAATTTCATGTGTTCCAATATTTGATTGATCAATTGCTTTTTAATGTGACTGGCATTAATCTTGGCATAATGTGTGGAATTACTACTAAGAAAATATATGGCTTATGGTTTAGCAAGCTACATAACATTAAAATATACTCAAATAATTTATACACTATAAGGCTCAGATGTCACTTTTCCCGAGGTTCTATGATTTCATCATCTAAATACACAAGACTTTTGACACAACAGAATCAGGTTCCATGTCACCAAAAGAGCTGCCTTAAATCCTTATGAGTTTCACAGTAGTATTCTGTAGGTTCTGGCTCATAGATTATTTCAATGACCTTGGCTGATTATCATACTAGAAGCAACAAGTCAGAAAGGGTTAAAAGTTAGATTCTATCTATCTATCTATCTATCTATCTATCTATCTATCTATCTATCTATCTAAGTGTGAGTGTGTGTGTTTGTGTGTGTCAGAGAGAGAGAGAGAGAGAGAGAGAGAGAGAGAGAGAGAGAGAGAGAGAGAGAGAACAGGTGAGCAACAGCAAGACAAAATACTGGTAACTGTGGAGCAAAAAAGAATAAAAAAAAATCATCACCAAGGGCCAGGTGTGGTGGCACACACCTTTAGTCCAGGTCAGCTGGGGCCAGAGGGAGACGCTTTCTCAAAAAAGAACAGAAACAAAGAATGATCTGGGGCTGTAAGGAGACCCTGCCTCAAACAAACAAAATCATCACATCAGATTTACAATTAACTAAAATGGATCATTTAGCTATGGATAAAGGTAAAAGCATGTATCTTCTTGAAGAAAATAGAAGGCAAAAATCTCTGTAATTTTGGTAATGATAAGTAGTGTGTGGACATGACACACAAAAGCCAGAACCATAAGAAAAAACTTTGAGAACACTTACTTGAAATATAATGCTCTTGCCTTTAAAAGACATTATTGAGAAAATGAAAAAGCAAACCAGAATGGGAGAAGATATCTATAACAAATAAATGGGACAAAGAACTCATATACAGAAGTCTCACACACACACACACACACACACACACACACATACATAAACACACACACATACACTCACAGACCCATCCCTTAGGACTCAATAATAAGGCAAAACTAATTTGGCAGAAGAGTTTCACAAGCATTTCAATATGAATGAAATCACAATGACATATTAATATATAATTGTGGAGTAGCAAAAATAAATTTTTAAAAAGATCATTCACACCATGTGTTGGCCAAGATGTAAAGAACTGGGACTGCTGGAATAATTAAATGGAATAACTGCTTTCACAAACATACAATTACTGCACAACCCAACAATTCTACTCCTAGATATTTGTTCCAAGGAAATGAAAATATAGAGTGAGCATATAAAGACACAGATATTCACAACACTTTGATTCATAAAGCAGCTAGGAATAGCCCAAATGCTCATCAACAAGTGAACTAATAAATGGCAATAAACAGACAATGGAATACTATTTGATAATAATATTGATATCACTGAAACGTGCTGCAACACTGGTTGATAGGAAAAGCTTGCTCCTGAGACAATGAGAGGTGGGCAAACACTAAAGCTCAGAAAAGAACCCTCTGCATAATTCCTCCCCACTCTGTGTAGTGGTAGCCAGGGAAATGATGCAGGATTGGGCAGAAAAGGCCCACATGGACTCCTCTGGGAGTCTAGTACCAAGTCTGCATGGTGGTATCATGGGCATAAATATCATCAGTATGTTCAACCTCAGTTTGAACAGTTGATGGACTGTGAATGGCAGCTCAACAGGAGTGGTTAAAAAGTAAAAGAATAGTTTTAAAAATATGTATAAGCTTTATTACAAAATATGAGGGATTCTGTGCATTTTTTAATGGTCATAAATGGAGTAAAAGCAAGTTTGGCTGCCTACAGAGTGACTTCGGTTGGGCAGGCTGCTCATCCCTTCTCTGTTGGTGTCTATTAGGAAGGAGAGCAATGACAGTACTTACTTCATAGAGTGGTTGGGAGAACTAATGAGAAAATGTGTGTCAAGTATTTCTCTATAATTAAGTCCTATTATTTTCAGTAACTGCTGAGAGAATCATATGGCATATTTAATGCTGAGGGAAACAGTTACAAAGAGATCAAATTAAATTTTAGCTTATCTTGGCTAGGAAGATATAGTATGATAATGATAAAACATGTGGCTTTTTTTGTTGTTTCCTTTTTTTTTTTAAAGTCGAGGTATGCTAAGTATCCATGCCTGACCTGAAACTCACTATATAGTCCAGGCTGGCCTTGAACTTGTAGTGATCTTAAGTCAGCTTCCTGAATGATGGATTTGCAGGTGTGTGCCAACACAACTGACCAAAACATACTTATGTAAGGATTCAGAGTTCAAGTTGTTAAAATGTCCCTATTAAAATAATTTTACCAGGGTTGAAGAGATGGCTCATAGTTCAAGAGTGCTTACTGCTCTTGCAGAGGACCCATAGTTTGGTTCCTTGCACACATACTGCATCTCACAATCCTCTATAACTCCAGTTCTGGGGATCTGACACCGTCTTCTGGCCTCTGCTAGTACCAGGCATACTCGAGTACACTTACATATATGCAAGCAAAGCGCTCATATTCATAAAATAAAAATAAACAGATTTTAAAAAATCATTTTGTCACTAGGCACAATTCAGGAAGCTGAGACGGGGATATTACAAGTTTAAGGGAGCCTGGGTTACACAGTCAGGCCATGTCATAAAACAACCAAACAAAATCATTGTATCTCATCATTCTTTCTCATGATATTTGTAATTTCCCATCAGTTTCTAACTTGTAATTGAAATTTATTTACTACTTTTTTCTTCGACTTAGACATTCCATGGAAAAGGATATACCATGAACAGCCAGTCATCGGCTCACCCAACATCAGAAATATAGAAAGGTGTTCAGCCAGGAGGCATTAATTGAATGAAGGACAGATAATTCATGGGACGCTCAGGATTAAAACTGAGAGTTGGTATATTGTGGAGACTAGCATTTAGAATATCATTTTTTTTTGTATTTATCATGTCTGTACATGCATGCCAAGGCTCTCGTGTGGAAGTCAGAGGACAACTTGCAGGAATCAGTTCTTTTTGTCCACCATGTGGGTCTTGAAGATTGAACTCAAGTGTCATGAGGCTTGGCAACAAGTGCCTTTACACACTGAGTCATCTTATTAGCCCTTAAATCTTATTTTAAAACCATGAACTCTTGTCATTATAAAACTTACCCACACCAAAAAAAAAAAAAAAAAAAAAGGAAAGAAAAATCAATACGCAAAACAAACAAAGCTCAATCTTGCATGCGGCATCCCCCAAAGAAACCTTGGTCCCTACTAGCAACTACAAAACTCAGTATGGGATTGGGGGACCCTTCAAGAAGTTGTGAAGCACAGGCAAGGACCCTGTGATTGATGGAGTTGGAAAAGCTGATTAGAGAGGGACTACATACACAGCACCACAATGTGGAACCTGGGTGGAGGCATGGTGCTCTACTTAAAGTACTCTTCAGGCACTCTAAGTCCCTGCCTGCTGGACCCTCAAGTCTCCTTTCTACCTCTCAAAGCCTCGAAAGCTCCAGTATCATTTCTTCTCTAGGATCTTTTCTGGCTATCTCGGGGACAGGAAATTTCTACTGACTTTATGTTACCAAGTCACATACTGTGACTTCATCAAAGCCAAACATGTCACAGATCATAAGACACATTATTTTATGAATCTTTTAGAAAACCTAATGTCAGTTAAAATATGACATGATATTTTCTTCTCACTGAGAAATCTTATGTTAGCTTACTGAATGAGCTGTGCTCTGATTATGTAGACACAGACGACATGTAAGTGGTGATCATGAATTTGAACTCTGAAATACCTTTACCATTGACAACATATTTTAAGAATACCAGGGTTTAATTAGCACAACCTTGCAGTTTCCTTTTTTCTTCCTAAAACAGTCAAAACTTTCTTCAGGTTGGCTGGCTTCTGTTCAGTCAGCAGGATGAAGTTCAGTGGAAGTTCAAGGCTTTATTTAATGGTAAGTTCTCTGCAATGAATGAATGTCTAATACCAGCCACTTGTCACTTTGACATTTTTGTCATCCTGTGACAGATTGCATTATCCAAATACAGATATAGCAATCGCTTCCTGACCATATGCTCTTCTAGAAAGTCACCTCTCTTCCATCAAGAGGTGAAGGATTTTCCCTTCCCTTGAATTAGGGCAGTTGTCTGATATACTTGTAACCAATGAGGGCTCAGCAGCAGTGACATTCTGGGCTCTGGAAGTCAGGTCATAAAGGTGACATGCTTTCTGCCCTGCTCATTGGAAACTTATTCTGGAAGCTTCATTTGCTATGTAAATAGTCTGACTCCTCAAAGGACCTCAAAGGAGCCCAAGAAGACCACAGGAAGAGACTCAGATGCTACAGAAAGAACAAAAGATTCTGGACCAGCCTCTAGCTGTCCATTCTTTCTTCCTTTCAGTTGAGACTAAATGAGAAACCTGGAGTCAGAACAAGCCTTCCTGGAGTTTGCACCCCACAGAGAGATTACAAAGTGATTAGCATGATTTCAAGTGATCTAGTTGTGGAGTGATTTGTTACATGGCAAGAAAGAATTGAATTGTATGATTCTTGGGAACTGGGCAATTTCTCTTACATTACTTGATTTGAGCTAGGCAATCCTTTTCTAGTTATCTCAGGTACAGCCATGACCAGCTACGCTTACTTATGGTCACCAGTTATACAAAGTACTTGGCTTGCTGCTTCAGATGCAAAAAATATATACTATGTTAATGTTTAGAGAACGAATACAGTAGTTTGCTTTATTAACATATCACACATGCTGTCTTAGTTACTTTTGTTGTTTCTGTGGTAAATATCTTGACAAAAGCATCTTAAGAAAAGTAGAGTTTATTTTGGATCACATGTCCAGGATGCAGTCCATCATGGCAGAGAAGTCACGGTGTGAGCTGGAGGCAGCTGCTCACATTGCATTGGCAGTCACGAAACAAGGGGAGTTGTGCTTGTCTCACTTTCTCCTTTTTATATAGTCCAGGATGACAACCTAGGGAAGGGTGCCTCCTCAGTGGGTGGATCTTCTCTGTTCAGTTAACCGATCAAGATATCCCCCTGTGTGCATGCCTACAAGGCCCATCTCCTGGGTGATTTTAATCTCATCAAGTTGACAGTTGAGATTAGCCATCACACATGCCACACAGCACTATTCCCATGGTCTTTTTTTGATGTGTGTGATTTGTGTGTAGTGTATGCCTGTGTATGAGTAGGTGTGTGCCCATGTATGCCTGTATGGAAACCAGAAGTCTATGTCCGTTGTCTTCTTCTACTGCTCTCCACCTCATCTTTTAACCTTTATTATCATTATCATTATTGTTATTATTATTATTTATATTTGTTCTTTGACAATTCCTACACATGTATATGACACATGTTCTCACCCACTCACATCCGTCTATATCCTACACCAAGTTTTGCCCACAGATCTTTCTTATGTTCATGGTATGTTCATTTGTTCTGTTTTGTGAGCTATTGACTTCCACCAGGGCTATCTGTCCAACCATGGGTTTGGAGCTTTCTGTTGGACTCTTGTGGGATCAACAGTGTATATACAACTGAAGACAATATTTCTCTCTTTCCCAGAACCTATCAATAGCCAATAAATCAGTAGAATGCACACTATACATGTATGAAATTGTTAATGAACAAACTCAAGCTCAGTAGAAATTTAAACTAGGTAAT
Organism: Eospalax fontanierii; assembly: GCA_035773235.1. Lineage (NCBI taxonomy): Eukaryota > Metazoa > Chordata > Mammalia > Rodentia > Spalacidae > Eospalax > Eospalax fontanierii. Next base: position 16,771,679 of record CM069545.1, read on the forward strand.
TTATTTCAACTCATTTCTAATCTAAAAATGTTGATGATATATATATATATATCTTTATCCCATTTATTTTCAATGTTTTTCATTTCATTAGTAACAATTCTCTTCATTCTGAAAGTGTTATTTAATATCGTAGTGTCTTACTTTTCTTGATAATGATCAGAGACTTGTTTGTTAAGTTTAATGAGTGAATCACATCATTCAAATGATGGGCATTTCCTGGCACATGGTAAGTGTTAAATAAATGTTAACAAATGATCTTAGCATCTTTATTCCACATCCTTTATCTCCAGCGATCAACAGCAATCTGAGGTGAAGAATGAACAGGGTGATGACAAACTTAATTCTGACTATGTATAGTACTAGAAAGAACTAGAAATAGTTGATACTCTAAAATGATCTCTGTGACCAGAAATGTGTATACAGGTTCATTGTGTTCAGTTTCATCTCTGCTTATCTTACTTTGTCTTCATAATTTAAAGCCTAATGAAAAAAGTACTTTAAAAATATTTTTATTGAATCATTGCGTGTTTCATACAGAACATCTTAATCAATTTTAATCATCTTTATATCCCTAACCCTACCTGCACCACCTCCATAGCCCCACAACTGGAATCTATACATTGTTTCATCTGTGTTAAGGTCTACTGTGTCAAGTTAGTGTCCCCAAGTGACCTCAGTACAGGTTCATTCACTGAACCAGGTCTAGTCAGCCTACCTGGAGTCCCTCGCTCTAGGAACACTACTAGCTCATCCTCACCCAACAGTAATCAGTTCCCAATATTTCTTAAGCAGAGGTTGGGGCTTGCTACCCATTTCCCTGGTTCCATGCTGGGTTTTTATCTGCTTGGATTTGCATGGGTCTTGAGCATGCTGAAATTTGAATAAACAAGTCACTAAATATTTGTTGCAAAACTGAATATAATCTCCTAATAAAAACTGTTGGAAAACAGAGTGGTATTTATAGACTTTCACTTTCGTTAACCTTGAGGCTAATTGTCTTCTCTATTTGGTCTGGGATGGTACATACTTTGCATCCTTAGCTATTCATGTAGTCCTAGGAATACATAATATCATTTGATGGTTAATCCTTCAGCAAGCCAGCAACAATTTAATCACAAATGAATGTGTATTATTAGATTCCCAAACACCGCTTTCAATTCTAAGACTATAACAAAATCCAAAGGTTAGATTTAACTACTTCAAATAATCAACTTTATGCTATGATTTGGATACTCTATCCCTTCAAAGACACATGTGCTGGAAATTTGGTGTTGGGTGTGATAGGAAGTATGGACTCTTTAGGAAGTGGAGTCAATCTCACTTTAGGAGTGAGTGGATCTCACTGGGGACATACTCTCAGAAGCGATTTGGGGGCCCCAGCCTCTGGCTTCCTGCTTCAAAATGAATCCTCTTGCTCAGGAATACATTTCTTCTGTAAGGTGCGAGAGAGTCAAGTTGATGTTGGCAATATGCCCTCCAAACTTTAGAACTGTGCGTGAAATAAATCTTTAAAGAAGTAAATCAGTCTGCCCCACCTCGTTATGGTACCAAAAATGGACTGATATACTTTACAAAAAGAAGCTTATTCTTTTTTCATCATTAATGGAAATTTGCAGACCACTCACCTTACTGATTTCTTTTTCCTATATCTTTACAGTTGATTCACATGACTCAACTATAAATACACTGTTGCTGTCTTGTGGAAGTTATTTTATATTACTATGTAATTATTTACTTCAACCACAAGGCACTGTTTAAGAAGTAGCTTTGAAGATTAAATGAGATGACGTTGGACACGGGTCAAAGTGTACCTGGAATAGAATGGTGATTTATCAAAGCATAACTTTATGGCAAACTTTCCCCAATTTCTCCTGGTATCGTTTTTTCTTTTACTGTGGAGGCTGAGCTGTCAAGAAGATTTTAGAATGCTGTCACCTGGGCATTTTATCTCCTTGGTCTCTGGTTTTTAAAGCATTAAAAGCTTAAAAAGCAGACATTTCTGGAATTTCATTTAAAGTTCATATGGATTTAATCTTTAATACTCCATATATATGTATATTTTTTCTTTCTATCTTTTTAGAACAGGTGTTTCTTTCAGTTATCCTCCATTAAAAGATATGCTTTAAATGATCTTTTTCTGGAAGCAGGACAGAACCAGTATCTAACCTATATAAGCAAGGTTGACAAAGTGTCTGAGATTACTATGAAGTATTTGCTAAATTTATATCTTAATCTCCTGGAGTTTTTAAGGCAAGGTATATGCTTATTTTGAGTAAAATAATCTTCTTGGTTCTTATAAAAAAATAAAAATTTAACAATAAAGGTCAAGAGTGGCATAAACTGTGGTCCAAATTTCTGTCTTCAAAATTCACTAGTACCTTAGCCATCTCTTTTTAGTCACTTGCAATGTCTTTCTGATGATTTCCAGGAAATGATGCTCTGCTTTTCATTAAAGATACTAGCTGCCTGGATAGACTAAGTAGTTCCCTTCTTAATTACCTATAGCCCATCTCAGATATTTATATAGGGCATGCTTTTATAGACTAGGGAAAAATATAGCACCCATATACACACCACACTTTAGGATAATATCTGTCACATTATGTCTGATGTACCTTCCAGGAGCAAAGTAAAGAATCTTCAAATTCCTGAGTTCTATACCTCCACTAAAAAGGCAGAGAGAGATAGCAGGCTGGGTGTGGTGGTGCATGCGTTTAATATCAGCACTTGAGAAGCAGAGGCAGGTGGATCTCTATGAGTCTGAGGCCAGCCTTGTCTGCATAGTGAGTTCCAGCTACCCAGGGTACATAGTGAGACCCTGTCTCAAAAAAAAGAGAGAGCACTGGTTCCTCTTTACCACTCTTGGTCTATTTTCTCTGTTGAAATTGAATCCAGGCATATCTATCTCTTTTCTACTCTAGATACCAGAATTCCCTTTCCCACATGTCACCTGAACTTCATTATACTTCATTCAAAAGACATTTCTTGACTGCTTTCGATGTGATCAAAGTGAGTTAAGGATTCAGACTCTGCCCTTTATTTTCTTGAGGTTTTTGTCAGGCTATGTTGTGATTCATATGTGATTTACACTTATATTCATAGAGATTATGATTCAGTGATTAGGACATGATTCTATATACATGAAAGGCAATAAATTAGAGACACTGTGCTTTAAGTAAGATGATTGCAATCCATACTTCCATATATTAATATACAGGTTCCTTACACAGGTTACCTAGATACACAAAAATTTCTTGCCAACTGTAGGCATTGACCTTGTCATTAAGAAGCCAAGAGTCTTGGAATAAGTCCTGTAACCTCACTGGACATAATTATGTGTGTGTGTGTGTGTGTGTGTGTGTGTGTGTGTGTGTGTAACATGATTGGTCTTCCAAATGATCTCTCTGGAATTCAGCTCTAAAATTGATTCCAGTATGCATCTTATTGCTATATAAGATTTGGTATTGCACTAAAATTGCAAAATAGAAGACATTTAATCAGTCAATGCTTTCATAATAAGAGATGAGCTGTTAAGGCAGGCAGTTATACTGGTCAATACCAGGCTACATGCTTTCCATAGAAATTGGCATCCAGGGGGTGAGGGCTGAGTGGATGGTGGTGGTGGTCAACATGTGCTTTAGTTCAGAGACTGGTGCTTAGATCAATTGTTGAGAAAGTTCTTTCAGGGAGAACTGGGAAGTAAGTTGGATATGCCCGATGAAACATGGAAGAACCGGCACAATGCAGGTCTTACCAGAGAGCTCTGGAATACTAGATACGACTCAGCATTTCTAAACTCCAGGCAAAGAAGCAGGATCACACCCATGCACTGGTAGGTAGGTGGCTAAGGCTTGCACTAGGGAGAATAAACATGCAAGGCACTTTCAGAGCGAGCACACAGATATCAGAGGATTGTCGTAAGAACAGGCCACTGGAAACAAAAGGGATGTAAGAACTGAGAGAGTAAATGGGCCAAACCTCCAGAGAACTGGCAGAGCACAGATCCTGTAATACAGAGCAGGTGGTGCTTTTTGCTCTGTGAGAGAACCCCGGTTAAATGGACCTAACCAATAAAAGACGTTTACCAGCTCTGGTCCAAGGTAGGGCACAGTTCAGATGTCACTTATTGTGGACTGCAGTGCTTACTTTTTACAGTTCTCCAGGATTTGGTCTCCTCTGGAAACTGGGTTTTTTTTTTTTTCTGTCATCAAGCAGCACTACATATTTCTCCTTCAATTCTTTTCTTTCCTAACAATAAAACAAAATCTAGAGTTTTATTCTAATTGGAATATACTATTCCTGACTAAAGCTAGGGTGTAGCCAATCAAGAGCTGTTACCCAAGTGGAAAGAGGAAGAGGAAACATGATCTGGGGACCAATAAAAGGTCACTATAGTCTTTTGCTAACTATTATCTACACACACTCTCCTCTGAGCATCAAAGTTCTCTAGACCCGACCCCCTAAGCAGAAACAATGGTTCTTTAGTAGGCAGAATGTTGGAATCATCTGATGCTTGAATTTCATCCATGAGAGAATTTTCATTAATTCATGGTGCAGGTTTACCCAAGGAGTTTCTATAAGTCTTCTTGTGGTTTGGCAGTACAACCCACAGTAAGAGCCACTATCTCAAGAAGACAAAGTCAAGTTACTAATCCCTTAAGTTCAGGATTCCCAGGTGAAGCCCCTTTAAGTCAAATTCTGATATAACTCCTAATGGCCAGTACCCAATTAATAAGTGATAAATCCTTAACCGCTTAGATGGAGAGGGCATGACAAACTGAAATATAAATTTACATTTAAAAAAAGGATTGGCCAGTTGAGTGTGCTGGTACATGCCATTAATCTCAACCCTTGTGAGGCTGAAGAAGGCCAGCTCTGTGAGATCAAGGTCTACCTGGTTTATACTGTGAGTTCCAGGCTGACTGGGACTACCAGGAAACACTATCCAAAAAAAGAAAAAATCACCACCCTCCTGAGAATGGACCCATTATAAGGTGCAAACTAGCAGAAGGAACTACATAACACAGAATGCTTGTGGTCTGCAAGAAACATCCTTCACTGGCAAGGACACACACAGACTGAAATTGAAACTGTGTACTAAGTAAGTGGAAGCTGAAACAAGCAGGAATAGCTGTTCTCATATTTCACAAAGTAGACTTCAAGCCAAAAGTAGCCAGAAGAGACAAAGAAGGTCAGCAATCACTAAAGGGAACAATCCGTCAGAAATTTACACTGATTAGAAATATATGTTCATTTAATGCTGGGTGGTCAGTTTCATAAAACAAACACTGCTGCCGTAACGTCACAGGTATAGATACAACAGTAGTAAGTGACTTCTAGACTTCACTCTCATCAATAGATAGGTCATCCAGACCAAAAAAATCAATGAAGAAACTTCAGGGTTAAAATGTGTGATAGGCTACATGAGTTTAAGACATATCTACAGAGCACTGTGTTTAATAGCTACAGAATGTACTTACTTCTCAGCAGCCCATGGGCTGTTCTCCAGAATGAACACATTTTGGGCCATAAAACAAGCCTTAACAAGCAACAAAAACAGTAAAATAGTCTTTAATTTCTTATTAGATCATAATAGGAGAAAGTAAAAGTCAATAACAAGAAAAACCACAGAAGCTATACATACACAAAAATTGAACAATACATTTTTGAAAGACCTGTGGGTTATTGAAGAAATCAGAGAAGAAGCTGAAAAATTCATAAAATAAGATGAAATACAAACTGAACTTATCAGAATCTCTGCCAGAGTGAAGGCAGTTCTAAGAGGGAAGTGTGCATAAGTTACAAATACGGACAAAGTTCAAATCAATAATTTAATGATACATCTCATGGTCTTAGAAACACAGGAACAAGCCAAGTTCAGAATTAGTATATGGAAAGAAATCAGATGGAAACGACTGAAATAGAATTAAAGAACAGTACAAAGAATCCCTAAAACAGTAAAGTGTTTGCCTTTCAAGCTTGATGGCCTCAGTTCAATCTCATGAAGACGTGAAAAAGCTGGACACGATGGCATCTGCTTTTAATCTCAACCTGGGGGAGGGATGTGGAGACAGAGGATGCCTGCTGCTTCCTGGTTAGTCAGACTAGCCAAATCAGTAAACTCCAACACACACAGAGACAGAGAAGAATGAACAAAATAAAGAGTTGGTTCTTTGAAAAGATCAACAAACTCTTAATAAAATTAAACAGAGAGACAATCCAAATTAATAGCATTAGAGATGTAAAGGGATATAAATATAACTGGGAGATTATGGAGAACACTGAAAACTCACCTCCCAATTAATCGGCAAAAATAAAAAAAATGGAAAAAATTATGCTACTTTCCAAAATAGAATATAAGAGAGGACAATTTATACAGATTATTTAACAAGAAAGAAGTTTAAAGCAGTAATGAAGTTTAAAGTTTGTCTCTCAGCAGAGAAAAACCTCAGGACTGAATGGATTACCTGTTGAAGTCTATCAAACCTTTAAAGAAGAGCTAACACCAATGTTTCTAAAACTGTTCTGTGAGATAGAAAGAGAAGGGTCATCACGAAACTCATTCTGTGAAGCCAGTATTACCCTGGTACCAAATCTAGACAAGGACACAAAAACAACAAAGTGAATATAGCTGCAAAAATCTGTCTTTATTATTTTCATTTTATGTGTATGAGTTTGTTACCTGCATGCATATAAATGCACCTGTGTTGTGCAGTGGCCGCAAAGGTCAGAGCAGAAGAGGGTGCTGGATCCTCTGGAGCTGGAGTTATGGACAGCTGTTAGCGCCACGTAGCTGCTGGAATTTGAACCCAGGTCTTCTGCAAGAGCAGTCAGTTCTCTTAACTGTTGAGCCATCTCTCCGGTCCCCATAAAATTCTTAATAAATATTTCCAGATCAGGACTGGAAAGATGGTTTCGTGGTTAAGAGCATTCATTGGTTGCTCTTCTGGAGGACCCAGGTTCAGCTCCCAGAACCAACATGTGATTAATAACCATCTGTAACTCCAGTTCTGGGGCTCTGCAGGCATTACAAGCATGGGTGCACTTACAGACATGCAGGCAAATATTTACACACATAAAATAAAAACAAATAGACTGTAATTAAAATTATTTACAAATCCAATTCAGCAGCATATTAAAAAGATCATGGTCCATGACTGAGTTGGTTTCATTCCAGAGATATAAGGATGGCTCAACACATACAGATCAATAAATGTCAGACAGAATACGAATAAACTCAGGGACAAAAATCACATGAGCCTCTCAATAGATGCAGCAAGGGCCTTTAGCAAAGTTCAGCATTCCTTCATAATAACAGCCGTGAAGAAAATAGAAGGAAAATTCCCCAATATAATAAATGCTACATACAACAAACTTATAGTCACCATTATACTAAAGTGAAAAATTTGAAATAATTCTTTTAAAAGCACGCATTATACAAGCATTCTTATTTTTTCTACTCTTTTTCAATATAGTGTTGAGTTTTTATCCAGAACCATAAAGTTTGAGAAAGAATTGAAAGGATATGAATCTGAAAGGACAAAGTCAAATTATCCTTGTCTTCAGATGACACAATTCAATACTTAAAAGATCCGAAGGTGTCACCAGGAAACTCTTAGATCTGATGAAAACTTTCAGCAAAGTAGTAGATTCCATACAAAATCAATAGAAAAAATTCAGTAGCTATATGATCTACTAATACAATACCAATAACAAACATGCCGAGAGTGAAATCAGAAAAAGAATCACATGTACAATAGTTTCATAACAACAAATACACATCCCCATGACTAAACCTAACCGAGGAGCTGAAAGACCTCTATAATGAAAACTTTAAGACACTAAGAAATAGATTGAAGACATTAGAAGATGTTAAGACTTCCCATATTCATGAGTTAGCAGAATTAACGCAATAAAAAAATGTTGGGCAAAAAAATGTACTACTGGTCAGAAATATTGAGTGATCCTTATCTCAGAACTCAAATTTCAGTACAGAGATATATTAAAAAAAACATTATGCTGCACGCACAAAAATAGACCAGTGGAATAGAATAAAGGGCTCAGAAGTAAACTCGCATTGCTACAGCCATCTGATTTTCAATTTAGGTGTCAAAGACACATGTTGGAGAAAAGAAAACAACTTCTTCAGCAAATCATCCCAGGAAACTTGATATCTAGATACAGAAGAAGGAAACTAGATCTTCATATTTTACTGTACAAAACCCAACTCGGAATGGATTGAAGAACTTAATGGAAGGTACAAAACTTTGAAACTGCTAGAGGAAAACATGGAAAATATCTCAAGATACAGGCATAGGTAAGGACTTTCTGAAAAACAGACTAATAGCCTAGGAAACAATAGCAAGGATTAGCAAATGGAATTGTATGGCATTAACAAGGTGCTGCGGAGAGAATTAGGAGACAGCCTATGGTATAGGAAAAAATCATCATCAGCTTCTGACAGAGGAGGATAAATATCTAGGATACACAAAAGACTAACAAAAACCAAACAGCATCCTCTCAATAATCTAATCAATAAATGGGCAAATGAACTGAATAGACAATTCTCAAAAGAAGTACAAAATGCCAATTACTGTATGGAAAAATGTTCAGTGTCCTTAGCCGTTAGGGAAATAGAGATCAAAGCTACACTGAGATTCCAACTTACTCCAGTCACAATGGATACCATAAAAAAAACCCTCAAAAGACGCAAAACAAATCCAAACAAACATGAGCAAATACTGGTGAAGATGGTGGTTTTGAGGGAACTGTCATGCACCAGCAGTGTGAGTGTGCTTTAATGTAGCAATAAGGTAAATTGGTATGAAGATGCCTCAGAAAAACTATAGCACTTCTAGGTGTATGCCTAAAGGAATCAGTCAGCAAACTACAGAGTCAGCTTCATACTGGTGCTTATTATTGGATGCATACAACAGAATTTTAGTCTGCCATAAAGAGGAATGAAAGAATGTCGTTTTTAAGAAAATGAATAGAACTAGATATCATCGTGTTAAATGAAAGAAGCCAGATTCAGAAAGATAAAGATCATGTTTTATTTGGTATGTGGGAGTGAATATCAGCCAAATGTATTTCGTACACAGATATGAGAATGTCCTAATGCAATACATCATTTTATGCAATAAATGCAGACTAATCAAAATAAATAAATGAAAGGAAAGGGGGCAGCTTGGAGTGGCCATTGGTCCACAGCACATTTCCTACCCTGCTGGACAGGAATATTGAGTGATCCTTGCTATGTATGAAGCCAAATGAGTTAGCAGGCCAGTCCTTAGACCTTAAGTCTCCTGTCTAAAAACGGGCCTTTCCCTATTCTTTTCTTGGCAGGTTTATAACACAGATGACATGTGAAACAATTCTCTTGAACTACATTACTTTCAAGGCCTATATATGTGGCTATAAGAGTTTGGAAGTTAGCCTAGGGATAAGTAAGCAACAAATTCTTGTCTTGAAAATTTGATGGGAATTCTAGTTACTATAGAAAAGACTAACTGCTAGGATTTTCCCAGATATCACCTTTATTTCTTGAGATAGCTCCTGCTTCTCTGCTTCTTGTTCAGTTGTGCAGACCTTGGGGCAGAGTGCTCAACTGTTTTCAGCATGTCAGTCACTAGATAATCAGACTGTCATCCATCATGGAAGGAAACGCACTTGTAGAGAAGCTGTCTCTTAGAAAAGCCCTATTGTCTTTCTTCCTTCCTTTCAGATTTCTTTCTTTGAGATTAAGCTTTATCTCTTGAAGGACTTCACTGAAAGCTATATAGCTTTTCCTGCTCAGTCACCAAATGTTACAATCTTGGCTGGCACTTGAATTTTGATGTAAGGTATAACAGTCAATCAACCAGCCGGTTATTTTGTGACTGTCACTTCTAACCACAGAGAACAGAAGAGGGTCCTTCCTCGTTTCTCCTTATACAGATGCCAGTAGTTAAACATTCTAGAGGTTTTCATGTGTAAAAGACTACCACTTAGTACAAAATTCTGTATCTGGTAGTGTGCTTTTGTTACAGACAATGGAACACTACTCAAGTAAGCTTCAGTTATGATGGGATTAATTGATATGTGGATCTGAGGAGACGGGGAGATAGTTATACTTCATTTAGAGGTTCAGGTCTTCTCTTTCTAAGCTGTTTTCCCTTGGCCTTATTAGATGATGACTACAGAAATCCAAGAAATTCACTTCCTTATCTAAGCCCCACATGATGGGATGACACTGGTAGAGAAGAGTTCCCTTTTTATCTCTAAACAAAAATCCAGAGCTCCACTTTAATTGAATCATAAAATCACCTCTGGGCAAGAACTGTGACAAGAGAGATGGGAGTTACCTCAATACACTTAGGCTCATGGTTAGTTAACCTGTAACTGGAGTAGGTCAAGGCCTGGGAGGACAGTCAGCAATATGTACATTAAAGAAATGGAGAAAAGGTGCTTGCTTGTATTTTATGTGAGGGTGAAAAGACATAGAATGTTGGTGAAAAGACATAGAATGTTAGTGAGAAGTTTGCTATTGAAAAAGATGTGTGCAAACTTTGAATACTGACATTTTTGTTTCAGCAAATATCAGTATTTAAATCATGAACCTGATGTTTTTGATGACTTTGGATCTTCAGTAGGCAAATACTTTAAATATATATCTGTTGCTGTTTAACAGGTTTTTGAATACATTTTATTTATTATTTTTATTTTATGTATTTGAATGTTTAGCTTGCATGTATGTAAGTGCACCCATGTTGTGCAGTGCCTGTGGAGGTCAGAAGAGGGCATCAGATACCTAGGAACTAGAGTTACAGATGGTTGTTAACCAACATATAGGTGCAGGAATCAAGCCTGGGTCGTCTGTAAGAGCAGCAAGTGCTTTTAACTACTGAGCCATCTCTCCAGCCCCTTTAACAGATTTTATACTTTAAATTTTTTTAGCATTTATTTTTAGTGTGTGTGTGTGTGTGTGTGTGTGTGTGTGTGTGTGTGAATGTACTTGTCACTGTGCATGTGTGTAGGTCAGAGGACAACTTGCAGGAGTCTGTTCTTTCCTTCCTCCATGTGCAGTATGTGGATGGAACTCAAGTTGGCAGGCTTAGGAGCGCATGCCTTTTACCTGTTAAGCCATCTTCCTGGTCTTCAGTTGCATATTTTTCATATTCACTAGGTAATAAATTCAAACAATTGCTGAGCTCCTAAATGATATGTTAGAAAGATTCACAACAGATGCCAACACCAGCATAGGAACTATATTAATGGTACATGGTGAAATTCCAGGACCAAAGGTTAGCTCTGGGAATACAGCATGCTGCTGCCTCTCATTCATAAGAACAATCCTGTTATCATTTCTGGTGTTTTCCCTCTGTCTGTTTCTTCTTATTTTTAAATGATAAGGGTCTCAGCATGATAATCTACATAAAACACCCCTGTAGTCATATTAAGTTAAGAAAATATGTATGAGACATTTTATTTATGCTTGGTGACACTAAGCAGGGGGTGTAGGCAGAAGAATTTATTGTGACAGTTTATATCCCAACAAATAATCACATTTTATCCTCTTAATAGGTTTAAAGTGTACTCTCAATGTGGATTATACATTTTATGCATTTAATTATAATCATACTTTCCTCTTATCTGATGTGACTATCTTCCATTTAAATATAAGTTTAATTGATGTCTATCCCTTAATAATTGATCCAGTCCAATTATAGCAATTCTTTCATATAAAACTACAGTTACTAGAGGAATGTCAAATAGGAAAATGTTTAAATTCTGACATAAAAATGTCTGTGATAAAACCAGGAGCTTTGAATTTCATGGTCCTTTAATATTGCCTTTGAAGTAATGAAAAAGCCATTTTCTGCCTCTTGCTCCAAGGACTTCACTAATAACATCGTCCACAAAGGACCGATCTTTTTTAAAGCAGGATATTGTGACGTTATTCTAAAGCATTTAAAATCCTATAACAAACTTTTACGGGAATTTCTTAGTCTACCTTTTTCATTTCCCCTAATGAAGTACTTGTTAACCAGGTTACTTTGTCTTAACCTTATGGAAATGTCTGTGGCTGAGGAGCCCTTGTTCAACGCAGTTGTGAAACAAAGGATAACAAGTTGAGAGTTGGAGGAAGAAGGATGTCATAAATAATATAAAGAACTAGGGGAAAGCCTTTTCTTTACCCCTGCCTTCAAGTTCACCTTAGGTTGCAGAAAAATAGTGAGATGATCGCTTTGCATGAGTCTCTTGTGGACACTTGCCCTCACACAAAGTTCCCCTTTGGCTTAACTGGCTGTCCATTTAGAAAAGACCTGGCTGGTCAGGAAATTAGTAGGTCTTCAAGGGGTCAATGGAGTCAGCAGGGACCTTTGAAGAAGTCTGTGCCTTCAGATCTGCAGCTATCTCTGAGTGCCCTGAAAAACATCCGCAGCTCTGAGAGGGAGAATTTCAGAAACTCCTGAAATAGGTTGTCTAATTAAAAGATGGTTTAAGGTGAGTTCTGCGGGAGCCCAAAAATCCAAGGAGGAAATTAGTTTCTAGTTTCTTTTCATATAGGGTCTCTGGCTAGCACACTGCAAAGGGTAATTATGTAAAATGCACTTGAAAATTCCTTAGACTGTCTAGATCAAAGACACAGAGACTTGACAGTAAGAATCCCAGGCCCTGATTTGGGCAGCTTTGTTTTCCTGAAAGGACCAGGTATTACAATCAGGATGGATGTTGCGGGGAGCTGGGTGGGGGCACCCAGTGAGGAACCTCTCTACCCGACTGTGCCAAAAGGAGAATGCATGTGTGAATGAAGTCAGTGAAGCTCAGTCTGTACAGAAAGGCCTTTGTGTCATGGCGGCACACAGTGTGGCTGCTTTCACTCAGGCTTCTCCATTTTTTGCACCCTCCAGCACAAAGTGACAATCTGTAGTGTTTAGCTTGGAAACACTGTCAAGGCCACAGAACAACGTCTGGAACATCCTTAGTTTGGCTTTTCTTTTTAAAAAAATAATATTTATTTTTTATTTTACGTGCATGAGTGTTTGCCTGCATGTAAGTATACTCCCGTGTTGTACAAAACCCATGGGGGTCAGAAGAGGGCACCGAACCCCATGGAACTGGAGTTACAGACTACAGACAGTTGTTAGCCATGTGGGTGCTGGGAATTGAACCCAGTTCCTCTGTAAGAGCAGCCAGGGCTTTTAACTGCTGAGCTATCTCTCCAGTCCCATGTTGGAGCTTGATATGATTCTACAGGGGCTTATTAGTAAGGCTACATGTGAGTTCCCAAATGGATGAACATTATGCTTGTATTGCTGAAAGTCTTAAAGAGCAGTTGCTTTAAATGTTTTATAACTTCATCCCATTGAATCATTATCTTCTGTAGTTGTGATATATCAACAATATATGGTCATATATTGGTAGGTCACTGGGCACAAAAGCTTTATAGAGAAGGCTGCCTAAAACTCTTCAAAGAATATTTTAAATCTAATTCTATGGACATTTTAAATTGATTCCTCCTTTGTGTCTTCAGTTTAGTGGATTAAAAAATATCCTATCTATAAAATATTTGTAGTGTTTCTGACTGGGAACAAGGGAGAGATTATATGCACATTGCAAGGTGGGATCATATAAAAGATGGGCAGTTTATCTCAGCAAACATAAAATCATAAAGTTTTAAGGCTGCAATGAACCTCAGAGAGCATCAACACAAAATATTCCATTTTAAAAGTATGCAAAAGAAACGTGTAGGTTTTAATTTTGGAGAAGTAGAAATACAGATTTCAATACAGCACTTCAACTGGAATGATGGCACTTTTCAGTTCCTTCCTTGTACTCTGATGACAAAAAGACACTGAATTGGTAATGTTAAGAGATGACTTTCTGCTAAATTATTGCTAGAGGTATTGGAGAATCATTAGGCTTCTCAAAGTCTAGGTAGTGCATCACAAAATATGGAGGATTTCATCTTAGTAACAATCATAATATTTAAGTATAATTCTTAAAATACTTTCTAGTTATAAAAATTTTATTTTAAATGAGTTTTGATACAATGTCCTTTTGTCTTATTTGGATTATCTTCCGTATCTGAATCCCTCTTAGCACTTAAAATATTTTTAACTTGGAATTTATTTGATTTAGGTTATAGTTAATATATAATTTCTTTTTTTAAAAGGTTATATAGATAGTTCTAAAGCTAACTGGTATCCCTCAAAATTTCCTATCCTGGATTAAAAAAAATATATTTATCTGTCTTTTTCTAAGAGCAAGGAGAAGACAAATAGCAGAATATGCCTAAGGCTAGCTTTGTAAAATTCAAGATTTTCTAAGTATACATGCTCTGTATGCTGTGACTCCCTGGCCTCTGATGTGATCCTTGGAGAGGTTACAGGGATGTCCCTGTGTATGGTAGGCAAAACAAGCAGGGCTGGATAAGATGGGGAAAACCTGTTAACTCAGCAGTTGAAAAACCGAGGGAGGGGGATCATGAGTTCAAGGGCAGCTTCAGTTTCACAATAAGTCCCGGACTAGCCTGGACTATAGTTACATAATAAGACTTGGTCTCAAAAACAAAACAAAACAGAATAGCCACACAGTACTCTGTTTACCAAACATACTTTATACTTGGACAAGATGAAGAAAGAGAAAGGATGGATAATTTGTCTTTTCTGGACAATTTCAAATGAAGGAGAAAATTTTGGGGGTAATCTGACCACAAATGTAACTTCCCTAAGGACAATGGAGGGCAAAACAACGGCATACGGTCTGTGGGAAACAATCACAGCCAGGGTTTCTTTACAAACAAAGCAGCATTGCACACCACCTAATCTTGAATTTTGTACAGCAGTGAAGGGGGAAGTTACAGTCATTAAAGTGGCAGTACATAGGAGTTACATGGCTGAATCCTAAAACAACAATGAAAAATTTAGAGGCAATGTCTTGATGTGATAGTTGAGAAGCTGACCTATATGTGTTTATAGCTCTTCCAGTCAAAGATTTACACCTTTTTTCCTTAGCATTTTCTGCAGAGAACATACTACTACCTAGATGACAAAGAAAAATATCCACATGTGGATCAAATAATAATAACGAAACTATTTGAAGGTGGACATATAACCTCAAGCCTGAAATCCTTATGCATGCTTATTCCCGAAACAAGAAACTTTACATTTACATCCTGAGATTTTATTAAAATGTTTGGTTGGATTTCAGTAAAGTAGGCAACCAGGCTTATTGAGCATATGGACATAAATCTAACCCTTCAACCACAAAACTGAGCAGCATTAGAGTTTGGGAACAAAAGAAGGACAATCTTAGTAAGAAAACAAAAGAAATACTTTTAAACCCATAAGGGCATATATTACTGGGAGGCTTTTCTAGCTTCTGAGTTGTTTGTAGAAAGATCATAGCCAGCAGCTGAATCTTGGGGAGGGGGGAGCTTTAGGGGAGTATCTAATTTGTTTTCTTTATCTTATTGCTCTGAGAATCTTTAGGGAGTTATGTCAAATAGCCGATGCCAAGTTGTCCCAGGGAGATGCACAGGAAGGTCTGCAGTGGCCCGGTGACCCTAGGAGGGTCATCTTCTTAGGTGAAAAGCAGGAAGGAAGCATGGGAGTTCATCAGTGTTTTGATTCCTGGATCGTTTCTTGGGGTTTGCTGTCAAGAATTCTCTATAATCAAGATCAAGTCATGGTAGATGGTAGGGACTGTCAGACCATTAAAGGAATTCCAATTGACTTGACTTCGAAGAATAAGCTTTTCTTGAGAGCCAATTTTAGTTTTCAGAAATCAACAAAGCACTGCCATAGCCTCCCTTGCCCAAGCAGGTAAGGCTGTGCTGTCCACCTCTACAGACATTTCCAACAGTGCAAACTTTGGATGTCCTGACACTTCTGACTAGCATATCTACTGTTCCTGAAAGGACATGGAGATGGGATGCTACTTATATAACCAAGAATGTGTCAACCTAAGTATTTTTTTCTTTTTTCACCTATCTGGTCAAACTCAGAGAAGCATACAAGCCAGGTGCGTACCCTACCCCTGAGCGACATGCACAGCCTCTGCATTTTTAGAGCCCAAGGACATCAAAGAGGTTGAAGCCACAAGACATTCTTTAAGGGCAACCCTGACTGCTGCACACACAAGGTGATGTCACAATACAACTTTGAATGAGCCGTAGTTTCTCCACTGAGAAAGATGGGACGGTGAGAAGAGAAAGGCTCTTAGTGTGTGTCCTAGCTTCTTTTCTGTTGCTACAATAAAATACCATGACAAAAAACAGTTTAGTGGAAGAAAAGGTTTATTTTAGCTTCCAATTCCATATTACAATCTATCACTGTGGCAAAGGTGAGTGACAACAGGAACTTGGAGCAACTAAACACATCATATCCATACTCAAGAGCAGAAAGGGATGAATGTGCAAGTGTCTACTTCCTAGATCACTTTCACTTTTTACACCACCCAGAACTCAGACCTAGGGAATGATTCTGCCCCCAGTGGGTGGGTTTTCCTGTCTCAAAGAAATCAAGACAGTTCCTTACCATCTTGCCCACAGGCCAACCTGACCTAAACAAATCCTCACTGAGATGTCTTCCTAGGTAATTCATTCTAAGTTGGGCCAAGCTGACAAAGTTAACTACCACAGCATGTCAGAAATGCTAACTACAAAATGTAATCTATAAATGAAAACAGATGCTGAAATAAAATCATCAAATAATGTGCCTTACTATTACCATACTACAGGAGCAACTCAAGCAGTGAGTTTGGTTCCACAGCCTTGAGGAGCCTGGAGAACTTTGACTCCAGGCACTGTGGTTGATTAGAGCCCAAGCCGATGCCCAGGCAAGGGCAAGACAAACAAGCTGAGTGTCATTTTTAATTTCTGTCTTACCTATTCCTTTTCAAAATATGTCTGGTGCCATTTCTCTTCCCTTGACATTTCTTCCTCTCTCTGTCTCTTCCTATCTCTTCTCCTCCACTCCCTTCCTCCCATTCTCTCTTCCTTCCATCTTCCTTTCCTTTCTCCTAAAGACATTAATAGACTGTTCTCATCATTAGAAGAGAGGTACTTTTAGAAAAGTGATGCTATGTTAGCAAAGACGAAAGAGCAATGAATAAATAGGACACGATTAAGGCAAAAACTCCATTATTATCTCAAAGTTACAGGGGTTAACCTTGTACAGTTTCCACAACAAACAAATGCAGAAGCTCCTAAAGAAACAAAATTGAGAGCATCTCAGTCAAGTGGCTCAGCTGAAGGAAACCAGGACCCAGCAGGTGAAATTGACTTATGACCATTCAGTACTAGACTAATAAAGAGATGCCCTGATGAGCCCAGTAGACCTGCTAAAGGTCTCTAAGAACGTTTGCTCAGCACTAGAAACAAAGCTTAAAGAAAGATTCTGCATGTAACAATCAGCTGTTTTCATCATCAGATTGTACTCCAGAGCCCAGAGCGAAGAGGAAGCAAAGGAGAAAATACAGACGAAGTATTTCTAGAGGTCTCAAGAGAAAAGTCTAAAGGAACTAGCCTTGTAGCTGTATTAAAAAACAACAGCAATGGACAAGAGCCTCCTACTTGCCAGTCGTTGAAAGAGAAGTTCTCCCTTTGTCCCAAGCACAGAAGAGACCAGAGAGTAGCTAGCTTGGCTTACTAGTGTGCAAAGATTTCTGTTGAAAGATTTCAGGCCCCAGAACACACAACTGTCAATCCAAGCCTGGAAGATCATTCCTTTCAGGGTTAGTTTATATGGAACATGACTGTAAACCCTGCCTGCTCGATCCCTCAAAGCTTCTGAGAGGATACCATGATCGTGTTCAGGGTCTGACTTTAAAGGTTGCATGCTAGTGATGATGCTTGTGATGATAGCATATCAACTTTAACAATTTGGAAGGTATCAACCCCTGCTAAGTGTTGAATATGATGACACCAGGTGGGACTTACAAAGCAAGCACAGGATTGTTTGCTGTTCTGTGTGGTGGTCTTCAGGTGGTTCGCAGGTTCTTCCCCTTTCTCCATCCCGTACTTGGAAGGGAAGGCAAATAGATACAGCAGCTTGAGTTTTACAGTAGTAATGTTATTACTTAGTTGCATGAAAGGTAGTATTTACAGACCCTCTGGAGCCTTAATTCTTAGGAAACAGCCTCTAAATATATCCCTTTATTATAGAGCTAAATTACTCAGCAAACCAAGAGCTCCATTTACAGAATCTGTAAAGTGTGTGTGTGTGTGTGTGTGTGTGTGTGTGTGTGTGTGCGTGTGTGAAATACTATGGATTAATCCAGGGCCTTGCTCATGATAGGCAAGCACTCTATCACTGAACTATTCCCTCTACCACAAACTGATTTCTTATCACCTTGATTTTTATTTATTATATTTATTCTATATGTGTGAGTGTATTGCCTGCATGTATGCAAGTGCATTCATGTCTTTTAATGCCCACAGAGGTCAGAAGAAGGGTTCAGATCTTCTGGAACTGGAGTTACGACAGCTGTTAGCTGCCATGTAGGTGCTAGGAATCAAACCTCAGTCTCTGCAAAAGCAGCTGGTGCTCTTACTGAGTCATCTCTCTAGTCCCACCTTTAGTTTTTTAATGTATTTTAATAGTGTTTATCTGTTGTGAAACCACACAGTCCACAATCTTTTACAATGCTTATTGGAAAAACAGATTCCCGAGCTCATTATGTACCAGATTAGAATCCTAGAAGACAGTCCCTTCAATTTGTTACTCTTTTGTATGTGTATGTTTGTGTGCACATGTGTGAGCAGGTGCATGTGTCCATGCGTATGCATGTGGAGGTCAGAGATTGATAGCAGGCGTCCTATATCTCTATCTTATTTTTGGAGACGGGATCTATCAGATAACTTAGAGCTTGCTGTTTTGGAAAGGCTAGTTGAACAGCAAGTCCTCGGGATATATCTGCCACTGGACTTTAGTACAACCACCTGTGATTCCAACTTTTTCACATTGGTGGTGGAGGTCTGAAATCAGGCCCTAATGCTTACACAGCAAGCACCTTTCCCACTGAGACAGCTTCCCAGCCCTAAATCTGCTATTTAAGCAAATCTCCCAGATGGCCTCTACATATTGCTCTAATCCTTAAATGTTACTTAGATCAGTTATGTAAGCTTGCCCTGAGCGTATTAAGTTGCATCTTGAAGAATAATGAAACAAAAAGCAGTAGCTTCAATTGTACGGCAAAGATGTGCCGTCTTTCATAAATAACGTGGCACCTATCAAAAACACAGGAAGAAGCAGAGTTTCCAAAGTTGTGTGACTTAATTTGTTGCTGAATTTTTATAGATCACATAGGTGTCTATGTACAATTTCATATCAAATTAAAAGCAATCATCAGCCTCCTATCTCTGACTCAGTTTTTATGGGATCAACTCTGTTAAAGTCAATATTCTCTATATTGTTGGGCTCAGATTCACAAGGAAAATCAACATGATATCTTTGTGAAAGATCCTCTCTGTAGACAAATGAATAACACAGGCAAGCAAAAAGAATCATCCACCATTCAAAAAAAGTTAAGCTTTGAAAGGTTAGTAATGGTTTGGACTGGCTTCATGTCCAGTTTTCCCAACCTTCACTTAGAAAAGTGGTTTTTGTACAACCGTGCAACCTTTCCAATATTTAAATGTCAACTTAAACCCAAGGCTGTCTTCAGCACTCTGGCCCTACTTTTCCTCTGCAGTAGGGTTTATAATTTTAATAGTCACAATGACAGAAGTTTATAAGCAGGTGTGTTATGAATGGGTTTCAGTTCCCAGCTGATCAAGTTGTGCGTGGCACAGTTGACAGATGTTAACTCGTGAAAGAACTATAGATGTTTAAATATTTTTCCACTCATGGAGAGGAGTAAATAGCTATTTCAAATACACAGTACTTGGCCTACTGCCTGCTGGTCCAAAGCTCTGTACATAGAAATACCATTCTACACAGTGTAATCATGAGCACAAGAGGACCTAAGGAATGAGCTTTAACTCTAGGACAGGAAGAGATCTATTCAATAAATTCTCCTATTAAACGAAAACAAACTTCCAACCATGCTGTGCAGTCTGACTCCAGTTTACTTTATAGGATCAGTATTTCAATGTGATCTCTAAATCATATAAATCATATGATCAAGATTCTCATGTGATCAAATTTGAGCAGGATTAGTTTCCAAAAAGCTGTCCCCATGGTAATGTTCATTACTCACAGTGGACTCACAGTGAGTTGCCATCATTGGGTCTATGGACAAAGATTAAGCCAAGGAGACAGCAAGAGGAAAATAGTCTGTTCATTTATTGTGACTGTTGTTATTTATCTTATAAAAATAGCACCACCGATTAGCATGTGATGGCTAGGGTTTTGTCCCAGCAAAGAGATGTCAGCAATTTCAAAGCACATGTAATTTTCTGATATTAAACTTCTACACAGTGAAGGAGTAAGAAGCCCAGAGATTTTGTAAGATCGATAAGTTGGCATAATGTTGGGATTGTTCTAATACACCCTTCATAACATTTAGCCTACAGAAAAGATAGATAACAAATCTGATAACATTTTTATTGTCAGTTAATCAGAGGATCATCTAACTTCTATTTCTGTATTTCTGTGGTTCACATCTAGAAGGTAAGTTGGCATAAATCTTGATGTGGCTAGGCTCTGTGATGCCTTAGAAACACACATGCCTTGCAACCTTACACTTTAACTGTTGTGAATTTAGCCTAAGGAAGCAATGGAAGATTTAAGTAAAGATGAATAACAGAGCTGTTCATACAGGCTTGATTTATAAGAGATAGAAGTAAGCTAGTCCACTGTACAAAAATACCTCATTCAGTGGGTAACCCGGACTTGCTGAAGATGCTGTGACATGGAAAGTCTTTGGACTATATTACTCTATACTCAGGAATATTAGTTGCCAAAAAGGAATTTAATTCAGTGCTATGATTGGTAGAACTCAGTGTCTGTGCACATGTCAAACTAGATTTTCAGTGAATGTCCTATATTGAGGCAGGCTGATGAGCTTTAAGAAAGAAGAGCTTGTACAGGGATAGAGGCTGAGCTGCATGTCCATCAAGGGTTACGTGTACACACTCTGCTGTGCATCTAATTACAGTCCCTGGATCACCACCTCCCTGATCCTGCTGGTGTCTCCCCAATTCCAGAGGGAAACCAGAGCAGGAGTTGGCAGACAAGACAGGTCACCCTCGTACTGTTACAGCGGCCTCCTCATAGGTGACACAGACACGTCCGATCAGGCTACTGATGTTTTTGTTTTTAAATTTTTAATGGAGCACAAACACAAAGTTTAATATAAACACAGGAGACTTCTAGAATCTTCCAACAGGATAATTGACAAGATACCTTGACTGATTCTCCCACTGAAAACAACCAAGGATTCAAAATAAAATATTAAAAATAATTGATGACATAAAGACCAAAGACAAGTGAAAGCAGGAACCTAAATAGGTAAGTCAAGGGCTGGAGAGCCAGCCCAGAGGATGTATTAGTTACTTTTCTGTTGTTGTGATAAGATGCCGTAACCAAGGGAACTTTCAAAAGGAATGGTTTATTTGAGCTGTCAGTTCCAGAAGAATCAGAGTCCATCATGACAGGGAGGTGTGGCAGCAGGGGGTTCTGGGAGTAGGAACTGGAGCACTCACATCTTCAAGCAGGCACAGGAAGCTGAGAGAGACTGGAGATCCAGCAAGGCTAAAAAACTCTCAAATCCTGCCCCAGTGACAAGCTTCTTCCAGTAAGGTCACACGTTCGTTCTAAGATCTCTTAAAACAGCACCATCAACTGGGAACAGAATGTTTGAATTCTTGAAGCTAATGGAGGACCTTTCCATTCAAATCACCACAGAGGATAAAGGGATTTGCTTCCCAAGCCTGATGATCTGACTCTCTTTGGTTTTAAATGATGTCTCATTCACAAATTGTTCTCTGCTCAAACTTTGCCTAGTTAAATTGTCAAAAGAAACAAAGAGGGACATGGACTGAAGAAGTGTTGGGAAGAGTGGGAGAAGAAGCCTGACCTGGGTAGAAAGACGTGTGGACTTGATCACTACATGATGTAGACATGTATGTAAATATCACAATGAACACTCATAATCATACAACTAACGTGCTTAAGAATCAAGCAAAATCTAGGCAAGTTATTTTCTGAGAGACAAAATGGAATATTTTTTGTAACATAGCTTACTTCCCAACAGCAACAGTGAGAAATATCAATCATACTATCTCCCATGTGAATAGAGAGATAAATGTGTCAACTTAAAGTTCTTGGTTTAGTGACAGTATCTTTCATAGGCAAAGTATAAACATCTGCAGATAAAAAGCCAGAGTCAGCCATTGCTCAGCAGAACCTTGGTTCTCTTTCTCTCTCTCTCTCTCTCTCTCTCTCTCTCTCTCTCTCTCTCTCTCTCTCTCGTTTTAGCAAAGCATCATATTCACATAGAAGATTAGGGTGCTATTTGCTATTAACATTACTGAGGTATCAAGGCTTAATTAAAGTGCTTGCCTTGAACATGTAAGGACCTGAGTTCCATTCCCAGAATGCATGTAAAGCCCAGTGAAGTGGTGTGGTGTTGGGAAGTTGGAGACAGAGAAGATTTCTGGGGCCTGCTCAACAGTCAATATAGGCTAGTAGGTAAGTTCCAGGCCAATGAGAATCCCTGTTTCAAGAAAATATATAGATGGCGCTTGAGGAATTGTCCTTTAATCCAGACAGACCACACACACACACACACACACACACACACACACGCACACACACACACACACATTTGCAAATGTACACATACGCCTAAATGCACATATGCCTTCATGCACCTGCTTAAATTACATACTCATAGGCCTGTGTGTGGTTGAAATTATAAATATACACTTCCAGTTCCAATTTCAATCAATCCACACTGGGCTCTTCCTGTCCTTCCTGTTTCCATGATGTACTTAATCATTTGTTGGATACTATATCTTAATTGTTCCAGAATTGCATTATTTATATATAGCACAGAAACCGAAATTCACTAAAAGGAATTCCAGATTAATTTATAATTACTATGTCAAGACATCGTACAGTCAATAGGTTTTTATTGGTTTCATGGATTGGTGATTCTAAATTTCCTATCTTTGTAGTTATGGAATTTATTTGAAATGCAATTATACTCATTTGGGTTTATTGTTCTTTCAGTCTTAGTTTTCTTCCCAAAAGAACCTAGTTGATTTTATTTTTTAATATTTTATTTACTTTTTATTTTATTTGTTATGAGTATTGCTTACATGTATATAAGTGCACTCATATTCCGAGTGCTCTCGTAAGTCAGAAGAGGGTGTCAGATCCCCTGTAACTGGAGTTACAGAATGTTGTGAGCGGTCATGTGGGCGCTGGGAATCAAACCTGGGTCCTCTGCAAGAGCAGCCAGTGCTCTTAACCACTGAGCTGTCTCTCCTGTCCCCAATTTTATTCTTTAAAATATTAGACTACTAACATGCTTCCAAGTGTAAAGAATAATACAAAAATGTACTTAAGATAGTTTAAAAGATAAACAAATCCAACCAAAATTTCACCATCAATAATTCCATCTCTTGTCTCTAAATAACAAACTATTGATATCAAACATTATCGATTTGTCCCTTACAGCATCTGTTTTCACTATGAATAAGGCAAATGAATATTGTCCACTTGATTTTAGCTAAAACCTTTGAAGTGATAACATGTGAATATTTTTATTTCCTCTTTCTATGCGAGGTAGTTATGTAGTGGTGACATTTGTTTCTGTGGAAGCATTATTCTTCTAAAATAAAGCCTTAAAAAAGTCACAGAGCTGAAGAGATGGCTCAGTCATTAAAGTGCCAGCCATACAACCATGAAGATCTGAGTTCGGATCCCCAGCACTCTATCAAAAATCTGGCATGGTCATGTCTGTCTTTAACCCTAGTACAGGGAAGATGGAGATGGTTGGCTGTCTATCAGTTGCTAGCTAACCAGTCCAGCCAATCAATAAGCACTGGGTTCAGTGAGGGTCCATGTCTCTGAAGACAAGGTGGAAAGTAAGGATGGACGATTCCCAGTGTTGACCTCCAGATTCCACACACATGTCGTGTGAGTGCATACACATCCACAAACACACAACATTTTAAAACAGTTTATTTATTATTCTTATTTTATGTGAATGAGTGTATTGCCTGCATGTATGTCATGCAAGACCCACGGAGGTCATGAGGGCATCAGTTCCCCTGGCATTGGAGTGACAATTGTTAGCCAGCATGTGCGTGCTGGTCATTGAACCCAAGTCCTCTGCAAGTGCAGTCAGTGCTTTTAACCAGTAAGTCATCTCTCCAGCCCCAAACTTTTCTTTAAAAAAGATGTCAGTAGAAGACCTCAGAACAAAAGAAAATGAAACAGAAGGAAATGAGACCAGATGATTGCAATAAAAGCCAAAACAGTACAGAGAAAGTTTATTCAAACAAAAGTTATTATTGAACAGAAGAATTAAATTTATAAAGCCATTTAGAAGTGAAAAAAAAACTTGAGAGAGGAAGGGAAAAGTTAATTAAATTATAAATAGAAGGAAAGATGAAATACATTATAATATTGTAAAAGATTTTAAAATACAGCAAGAGATTCTTTTAATAATTTTATAATAGTAAACAAACTACTTTAAAAGTTCCACTGCAAACTACCTCAGGAATCAATAGAAAGGCCAAATAGTACCATATTTCATGAACATTTGGAATCATTAAATAGAAACATTTCTAAAAGGAAACACCAGGTGGTATTTATTACTCATAAGTCATACTAAAACTTTTTCAAAGTTGCAAAATTATCCAAATTATACCAAAGGGTAATAAAAAGGAGAATATTTTCCCCAGCTCATTTTTTGGATGCATGTGGGGGTGGGGAGAATACCATGATCTTAGTGCCAAAACTGAGACAAGCCTAAAACAAAAGAAAGTACTTGTCCATGCTTTCTCATGAGTGTCCATACTGGGGATTAACAGCTTCTCGGTTTTAAATGTGTCTGTGACTCTTTTATATAGAAATTCACAGAGAGGTAGAAAGTGTAGCTCATTTATAGCTTGCTCAGCATGCACAAGGTTTGATACCCAGCGCCATATCAAGAGGTTATGGTGGTTCACATCTGTGGTTTCAGTACTCCAGAGGGTGAGGAAGTAAGATTGGAAATTCAAGGTCATCTTTGGCCATAAAGTAAATTCGAGGCCAGATTGGAAAAGATGAGACTGTCTCAAAGAACAGTAGAACTTTGTATAAGTCAGGCTCATGATCTCATGGCCAAGGAAAATGCTGCTGCTTTCTGTGCTGCAGGAATGATACTCTGATGCTTCCTTTGTGGCTATTAGGCACTTTGGAATCAACTTTGAGTGAATGAGAGAGGAATGGACATTCAGGGTAATTTCCTGGTCATCATTTAAAGAAAAATGTTCAGGAATCTCTAGCTGTCTTTCAAATGTCTGGGAAATAATGATGACTTGGGAGCCGAGTAATGAATGCACCATGCTGGTCACTGGCTGTCAGCCACTGGCTTACTCCAGGCTGTTACCAGAAAGGAAAGTATGTCTTGCACATTCCTGTACTTTGAGTCTTTTTGCTAGAGCACCTTGGTTCCCAGGGTCATTAGTACAAAACCGATATAACAATCTTAAACAAATAAACTACCTCAAACAAAGACCATACAGATAAATGAGTTGGATTCATCTCAAGTGTGCAAAGAGAGTTAAATATAAGACAACCTGTTAATGTATTTCATCACATTAGCAGATCAAAGGATAAAAATAACATGATGGTCACAATAATTTCATAAAAATGCATAGAATAATCTTAAAGTTTTAGCAAAGTAACAAGACTCAAATTAAGCCTAGCTTCAAAAATGTGCATTATACTCAATGAGGGAAATTATGAATATGTTTAAGATTAAAACATCAGAAAGTGGGTCACTAATTTCTATTACGTGCAGGAGAAATAGATGTAGCACAGTACAGCAAGAAACGAAGTAAAACCAAAAATAAAGAACTGAACTGACATTATTTGTGAGTGATAAAACATATTTAAAAAAAATCTTAGAGAATTTATGGAGAGAATATTATACTTAAGAAAATGTAGCGGCTTTACCGAATTAGAGAACTACTTAGAAGCAGACAGGAATTGTGTTTCTTTTGAATATCAGGAAAATTTAACCTTCTACATTACAATATTATTAAAATATAAATTTCCCAAGAATAAATCCCCCATACTTTTACTTCATGGAGAATTCATAGACTGTATTGAGAAACTTTAAAGACTCCCTTTCTTCCCCAAACACAGATGTTGATTTCAGAGATAGAAAGACTCAAAATTGTAATGTGATTACTTTTCGATGTAGTTTATCATCCAATTCAATTTCACTCAAAATGCCCATACAGGCCCTGGCATCTCTCATCTGTGTTACTGTTTCATGGAATAAAATGAACTGACTCTAAAATGTACATGGAAGAAAAGAGTCAAGAATACAAAGATTGTGTGGTAAGTTGGTGTATAACTGGGAGACACAGCTTATTTCCAAAGTGATGCTGCCGAGATGTGGCACAGCATGCCTTCTGAGCAGATCACTGGGAAGGTAGACTTGGATCTTCACCTCACCCCGTAAACAAGAGTGGAGTTCAGATGGGTTAAAGATGTAAGTAGAATGAAAAATTCTAAAACTTCTAGAGGTCCACATAGCTATTTCTGTTCTTAATGGAGAAAAAGTGCTTTTCTGGTATATTTAAAGAACTCTGTAGACACATTTGGAGATATGGATCTGGTAACTGTTTTTGGTTCTTCTGGCAAGTAATCAAAGAATATGAAAGAAAAAAAGTTGTTTAAAAATCTCACTTGAGCAAGTTATGGTGTTTCCAGAACATGTCAGAGATAAACCAGCCAGCACAAGCTTCTTACTCAGGGCTCTTCTCATCCCCGCTAGAACTGCTGTCTTGTTTGACACTACCCCGATCACTGGGAACGGGCAAAGCAAGGGAAAATGCAATGGACCCCCTTCAACAGGAAATATGGCTCACTGAATTATCTTGCATAAGTAATAAAACAAATATTAAAGGTTAATATTGAGTCAGGGAGGGCAGGCATTCCTATCCATATTAACAAATGCAGTGCATTAGCACCTGAGAGCTACACTTAACATTTTCATCTGTAAAATAGATAGAAAGAAGAGTTTCCTGAAGCATATAAAAGTGATATATACCAGGAACAGCTGCCATGAACTACTCCCAAAATTATTTCATTATAAGACAATGAATCATAGAAATATCATTAAAAGTTGAGGCTAGAGGACATAAGAATTTTTCCTCCAGGCCTGGGAACTCTAGTGACCCTGGAGTCACTGCCATAAACATGTTAACCCTCGTGCTTCCTCCATGGTCTACCTGCTTACAGGAGAACTATGGACTCTAGGTGACTGTGGAGAATGTTTTCTCCCTCCGTCCACTCGATGCACTTCATTCCCCGCCCCACTCTTTTCTATCTTCTCCCCTCTCCTTCTCTTTTTTCTCCTTTTTATTTTGTGGAAAAAAAGCCATAGACAATTAAATGTAAAAAAATTCCTTTCTTTATTGGAAGGCAATAAAGCTTTGACTTGGAACATATTTTTTACACTTAGTAAATAAAAAATTGAGTCCAATATGTTTCCTATATCAGATGCTTACTCTATTCTCGGGAGGAGCTTAGGACAATTTTTCTCTGCATGTTGGAAAGAGAAGAAAGTCTTATTTTCTCTATCTAAATAATTTCAGGCATACTGCAGATCAATAAACCACAGATGACATGAAGCAATGATTATTTCATAAGTACAAGTCCTTGTGAAATAATCATAAAGTCTAGACTTGTAGCTGTAATTTCTTTTATAATGACAGCAGACATGAAACATGAATTGCTTTCTTTCCTACAAAATCAACTTTGTAATAGTAGATAGGAAAACACTGAAAATTCAGTTTTAATAACTGTCATGAGACCACACTGACCTCCATGTTTAAGCCTCTAATTTACGTACTCATTTCAAGTTAAAGAATGTGGGTATTGAGATGTCAGTTTACCACTCTCTTTTCTCTTTCAGTCCCAGGAACTCCTGCTTACTTGACTGAGCTCCATTCCACATTCAAGGGCACACTCTCTAGCCAAGTTAGTGATTTCTGAAGGTACAGTGTGAGGTCATCACTGTCAGGGAGGGAATGGTGCCTTCTTGGTGCTGGGAAATCATCAAGGTTAACTGGGATGTCGTATCTGCTTGGATCGCCATCACTCTCTGTGTTTAAGTCTCTACATTACACCCTTCATAAAAAGGTCTTTAGAAACACCATTCCCATCTTGGCAGCTCTGTTCTAAGCCTTTGTTTTGCTTTTGATTCCTCTCCTCTGTCTTGTCTCCCTTGTCCTGCGCTGGTCCTTTATCACTGAGAACAAAAGAAGACACAGAAGTGGCTAAGAGGCATCTGAAGGAATGTTCAGTGTTAGTGGTCACTAGGGAAATGCTAAGCAAAACCACGAAGCCTTATCATCTCACCCCAGTAGAAATGCCCATTATCAAAACACAAAGAGCACTAAATGCTCACAAAGATGGGGAGAAAAGGGAGTCCTGTAAACTGTTGAGGGGAATGTACACTGAATTAGCACAGCCATTAAAGAAAACAGTGGGGATGGTCCCTAAAAATTTAGAAAACTAGTTCCTCAAAAAACTAGAACCAGATCTACATGATTTAGCAATCTCAACACCGGGACTATCTGGGAACTGAAATTGGTATTTCAAAGAGACACCTGCACTTGCATCTTCTGTCCTTGCTATTCACAATACCCACAGTTTATAATCAACATAGGAATTTGTTGATGTATAAATAGATAAGGAAAATGTGGGATGTACACACAGTGGAGTACTATTAGCTATAAAAATGATGAAATCTTACTATTTTGGGCAGTCTAGATGGTTCTAGAGGTCATTATGTTAAGTAAAACATAGCGGAGAAAGAAACATCTGTTCTCACTTTCATGGGGAAGCTAAAACAGTGAGTGTCAAAGAAGAAAGTAGGTTAATGGTTTACAGAAGTTGAGGATGGAAGGAGTCAGGGAGGAGTGGAGAGGTGGAAGGTAGGCGTGGGGTGCAGCTGGGCAGGAGCCATAATTTCCAGTGCTCTACAGCATAGCAGAGGTCTAGGATTTGTTCCTGGCACCAGGCCTTCTTCACCATGAAGGACTAAATAAACCCTTCCTCAAGTAGCTCTGCTCAGGCCTTTTGTCACAGCAATGAAGAAAGTAACTGACATATATCGTGTATTAGTTGAAAGTGAAATGTATATAAATATCATATATATATATATATATATATATATATATTAAAGAGAAGAAAAGCAAAATTCACTTCCATACCTCTGTTTTCTTGTGTCCCATATGCAGCTCACACTCACGGACTTTACACATGGCTACTCTCTATACAGCCTGCCTTGGCTATCCTATGTGCTCTTCTGAGAAGGGGTCATGTAGGCATTGGATAAAAACTCAGGAAGATGGATCTATATCTCCTCTTCTGCCTGTGGAGTCTCAGCATGCTCTCTGCTGAACGTTTTCACACTTCACATTTGATCCCCAGTGCAGTATGGTTTGGGTGTTTTCTACTTTATATCTCTTTGCTTGTTTCTTCTGGGTTTCTGCCTTGGTGGGGGTTTAAAAAGGAGCTATAAGAAAAGTTGTGTCTCTAGCCACTCTTTTGAGATACCTCTTGTGATTAGCCAGAATTATGGCTTCCTTGATCTCTACCCTTTGGTGACATGATTGGTTATGTTGTGTTCCCCCCTAAAATGGGGAATTTTGTTAGAAGGATCCAAACTAATTACGTGAGGCCTTAAAAGCAGAGAATCAGCCTTGAGGAGACACACTGGGGAACTGTGCTTGCTACACAAGCAGGAGGAACCAAGTTTGAATCTGTAGCACACCCATAAAAAGTTGAGCGTAGCCACATGCATGCCTAACCCCAGGGCGATAGGGAGCAGAAATGGGAGAATTCCTGGAGCTTGCTGCCTGCCTTTCAGCCTAGCTCCAAGTTCAGTAAGGGCCTCTGTCTCAAGGGGCCAAGTTAGAGTAGGACATATGGTCTCTGCATGTATGCATGGGTTAATGCACCTGCACATGTCTGTATATATCACTGACAACACTTTATACACACACACACACACACACACACACACGAGACAAGAGAGAGAGCTTTCTTTATGTATAAGTAGAAGAAAGATGTATCAGAAAAGAAAATGAAATAGATTTTCCATGTGAGCGTCTGACTTTGAAGCTCTGCTGGCTTTGATGGGTACTCTATTAGTGTTTCCCACAAAGAATATGATTTACTATAAGGAACTGGGTCACAAGATTATGGAGGCTGACAAAGGCCTGCAGACTGAATCAACAAGCTGGAGACTCAGCAAATGGTTTAGTTTCTAGTTCAAAGTCCAGCAGGCTGAAGACCATAAAAGCCTTAATATTCCAGTTTGAGTCCAAAGGCAGAGAAACAAACACACAGATGTCCTGGTTCAAAGTCAATTAAGATTTTCTTGGAGGATAACCAGCCCTTTTATTCCATCAAGACCCTTACTTGATTGGATAGGCCCATCCACATCAGAGAGGTGTTCTGCTTTGCTCAGCCAACCCATTTGAATGTTAATCTTACCCAAAACACCTTCATGCATACAACCAGAACAATGTTTGACCAAATCTCTGGGCACTCAGTTGCTCAATCAAGTTGACAGAGGGGGTGAGCCAGGGAAAACAGGCAGCTTCTAGAAGCTATGAAAGGTAACCATGGTTAGTTTCAAAGGAAATGGGGATCTGTAGCCATTTCAGGCCTGGTTATCCGTGAATATGCAAGGTAGGCTGAAGAAACGAAGGCAGCACAGTACTTTCCAAAGGACCATATGTGCTCATCAACATACATTCTGATGATCAGAGAAGGAAACACTAAAGGACATCTTCACCCCGGGGCAGGCACAGTAAAAAGGGATAAAATAAAAGTGGTACCCAAGGGGAAGAGGCTAACAATGGCATCACAAGAAGGATCAGACCATAAGAAACATCTCTAAAAGCCACAGTACAACATAGAACCCACAGGGCTGGTAGGCCCCTTGAGTTAGTTTACCTCGTCTGAATCTTTCCCTGGGCTATATTTTGTTTTTCTTTTTACTTTGCTAAATAAATTTCTGCTTAAATTATGTCTCTTGGATAAATTCTTTCCCTCAAGAATGTAAGAACTAAAGTGAAACCATCATCTGACGACATCCTGATGGACGGAACTGGGGGGTTATAATAATAAAGTCCTGTTGTTTGAAGCTGCTTAGCCTGTGGTAACTCATTTAAGCAGCCATAGAAGTCCAAAAACCAATAGAACATTTATTTTTAAATTTTACATCATTTCTCATCTCTCATTCAAACATGAAGTTGGAGTTCTGAGGATCTGTGAGGATGTGTAGGAAGTGTGCCCAGAATGTGTCTGCACATTATTTTCTGGCCTTTGTTAGTGAAATCTAAGACCACAGGACAAAAATTCCTGATCTTAAATCATATGTCTATGTGAGAAGAAACCAGAAAGAAGGGAAGTTGTTTCCTCTAAATCTGAGGTGTCACTGGGTTTTTAGGTAGGAGAATAGAAAGAAGACAGAAAAGAGATGGCCAGTAGACACCCAGACATGCATCCTGGAGGAGGGAGGTAGCTGAGACAGATGAGAGAGACTCTCCCGCTAAGAGCCTAGTCTGAAAACTCACCTATCAAGTGCTATTCCTGCACTAAGTCTGCCCTTCTGATTCTCTGTAACCAAAGGAATGAGCCTGCCACTCCCCCGACCTAGGGCAGGTGTGAGGGATGGCAGTTGACAAAACCAACAGTTGACACAGCCAGACATTTAAGAAAGCAAAGCCATGCCCTCTGCCTCCTCCAGTTTCACACAACTCAGTTAATTGAGTCAGAATTAAAATTCAAGCCTTTCGAATTCTATTCCTGTGCTTTTCTTCCATATGATGATGTTCCAGGTACCCATGAAATTGACTTCCTGAGGGAAACATCTGTCATTCCCAGCTGGGCTAGGACCAGGATCTTAAAGATTCCTCTCTTGACACCTCACTCTCCCAACCCCAGGGAGTCTAATGACAAAATCCATGTATCTTTCCCAAAGTCATGCTTCATCCATGACATAATGCAGCCTTGTAGAAATAAGCGTAGACTGAAAACAAATAAAGAGTGGGGTTGGGCACGTGCCTAGACTGGCCGAATATTTGCTATGCAAGCATGATGATCTCAGAGCCCATCCCCAGCCCCCAGGTAAATATCCAAGGTCAGTGGTATATTTCTATCATCCCAGAGATGGATGCAAAGAAAGAAGGATTCCTGGAGTTCAGTGGCCAGCTAGCTTAGCAGGATTTGTGAGCTTTTGGGGTGGGGGGGGTGTGAGAGAGAGAGAAAGAGAAGGAGAAAGAGAAAAAGAGAGAGAGAACCTGTGTCAGAAAATAAGGTAGAAAAGTGACAGAGGAAGATACCAACACACACACACACACACACACACCTACATATAACACACACATCTCCATATAACATACACCCCAACATATAATACACACCCCTACATATAACACACACACCTACATATAACACACACACCTACATATAACACACACACCTACATATAACATACACACACCTACACCCCCACATATAACACACACACACCCCTACATATAACACACACACTTACATATAACACACACACCTACACACACACTCCTACATATAACACACTCACACACACATACACACACACCTACATATAACATACATACACACCTCTACATGCATATTTCCAGATACATATAACACACACACCCCTACATGCACATTTCCAGATACATATAACACACACCCTCACACACATACACATACACACACACATTCCTACATGGATATTTCCAGATACATATAATACACAGATACACATTCTTACATGCATGTTTCCAGATACATAACACACACACACACACACACACACACACACAGGAGAAAGATTTAAGCAAAAATTGCTACATGAGAAATTCATTCAAATAGTGCCTAGCTGTTGCATGCTTGTTAATCGGAAGGGTAGGATTTTTCTTGATGGCAAGTGAATCGAGGATGGAGTTGGAACCTGGATTTAAGATTCTAACTCTTCAGTTCTGTTTATGCAAGGCCTTATTCAGTTCTCCTCATGAAGTCTTTTGGACACAAGGGTCTGTGCTTTTCAGAAAGAGTTACACATTTAGATTTTATTGCCACGAAGTGACCAGGTATAATTCTATGAGGTAAGGTCAGAAAATAGCGCAGCTTTCTCTGCTTGGCCTCTGCTTTCCAGTTTATTAAGTTAAAAATGGAAGAAATGTGCCTTCAAACAAACAGACTAAATTAGACCTTTCAAAACACGTGTCATGAAAAGATGGTTTGTTGAAACTTCAGACAGGTTAAACGTATGCCACTATTTGAGTGAAAAAAAATGAGCTTTCCTGGGTTGCAATTACAACCCTACTTAGTTGCCATGGTGATCACACAGCATATGGATTTTGTCAGATAAAGACATCAGGGCTGGTGGGAAGGGACAGTGGTTTTTTTGAATCACCACATGCCAAAGTCAACTACTCCTGGGCATTTCTCTTTCCCTACAAAATTTTCTTTTTAAAACAGGAAGCATATTTGGATTGGGAAGGGGACTGAGAAGAAAAACTTTGGAATAATAAAAAAGAGAAGATTGCAAAAAATATTTAATGAAAATCTAAATTTAAAATAACTTGAATATGAAAGCCAAGTCATGTGGCAAAGGCTCCTGGAGTTTTAGGGTTAAAGGCATCTGACTGTAGTACTTTCTGACTTTAATGCTGCTAACACTGGGCAGCTAACACTGAGCTAACACTGAGACGGTCATTTTGAATAATTTTGGTGAAGTCTTAAACTCATACATAAGCTACAATGTACCATGAGAACGTCCCTGTGCTGGAGACACTGGACCCTCAGATGGGAAACCGTCTTTAGTGACTTTCCCCCTCTAACAAATTAGAAGAAAAAGCCTTAGTAAAATATCCTATAGCATTCTAATAAAACTTACACCTTTTTTTCTTTTTAAAAATTGATGTTTTCATACAACACAATTTGATGGCATTTATACCGAATTCCCCATTCCTGCCTCCCTCTACTGTCCCCCCCCCCCCAATTTAATGTTGGTTTAATAAGGCCTATAGAGTCCAACTTGTTTCCCCATATGTTCTGCAGTGGGTGGAGCCTGGTTAACCTACCAAAACTCCCATACTTGAAAGAGACTGTCTCTGCCCCTCCCAACAGCTATCAATCGTCAAAAGTTCCTTAGGTTGGGTTGGGGTTTCTTACCTACTTCCCCATGTCTACTCTGGGATTCCGTCTGGTTTGAACTTTCCTGGGACTTGTGCATGCTGTCACCATTGCTGTGACATCTTATGAGTAACTGCCCAGCTGTCTGGAAGAGTCTGTTTCCTTGTGATATTCCACCACCTCTGGCTCTTACAATCTTTCTGGCCTCTCTTCTGCAGTGATCCCTGAACTTTAGGAGGCAGAAGTTTGATATAGGTATCCCATTCAGGTAAAACTCTCTTTCCTTTACAGAAGTTATAGAATTACACCAAATTACTCCAGAATTTCTGAAAATATTAAATATTACCATGCCCCGAAAGGAATGACTGAGGCATAGGACAGAGGTTGGATTTTCTGAGGATCTTATGCACAAATCCTGGCCTGTGGCCCCTGATAAGATCTGGCTTCATTGAGGAAGAGAATTTCTCTTCTGGCCCTCTACTCCTCACAAGGTGAAGTTATATAGTAATGTATTTCAGACAGATCTTTCCTTGATCTATCAGAGTAATGTGATGAGCTTTGTAAAAATGCCCGTTCTAGGAACTGTGTAGTAGCTATGTTTGGCAACAATTGCATATTTAAAAATGGCTAGCAGAGGAGGACATATGAATGTTGTCTACACAAAGAAATGCTGTGTCTGAGCTGACCCCATGTCAGTTACCTTTATCTGATTATTGTATACATGTGTGGAAATCTCACAGCATGCCCCATACCTAGACACAATTAAGTGTCCATTAAATAGGGGGGCTGGAGAGATGGCTCCGCAGATAAGAACACTGGCTGTTCTTTCAGAAGACCGAGGTTGAGTTCCCAGTACCCATAAGGCTACTAATGACCATTTGTAACTCCAGTTCCAGGGGACCTGACACCCTCTTCTGACTTCCACCAGCATTGCATGATATGGGTACACTTATATACATGCAGGCAATACATTAATACACATAAAACAAAAATAATAAATAATATATTATAAGCTAATAAGGGGTCTGGGCTGGGGAGATGGTTTAATTGGCAAATGACTGCTGTACAAGCCTCGGGTACTGGAATCACAGGGGCTGGATTCAGAAAACCTGAACTGGAGAACTCAGCTGGTCACTCATGTTGGGACCTCTATGCAAGGCACAGAAGCAGGCTGAGTCTACTGATGCCAGCAAGATCATGGACAGGGGAAGGACAACTGATTTTCACAGTCACATGCTGGGGACTAGGAGAGTCACAGTCATTCTTGAGCAATGCATTCCATCTGGGTAAACCCCATCCTGCCCCCTCTTAGACTCTTCCTTTCACTCCTTACATCTGTCTGATAGAGCTTTAGGAAACTCCGTTCTCCCTCAAGTCTTCAAGATAGCCTTTACTAGCTTGGTGCCTCTCATTCCTAATATAGAGATAATTTTCAAGAATTGTCAGCACATTCATGTATGTAAATAGAGTGTCTGTCACTTTAAATAGAAAGGCACCAAGGAATATTAACGAAGGCTAATTATACAGATCTGTTATACTTAATAATTAAAATGTGCCTTAGGCTTTGTGGGAGGGTTGCTTTTAGGGATAAGGGTGGGTTCTCCTTCCCTTGTTGTTTTATATATTTACAAATTAGTTTAAATGTGATAACCTGAGGCATCCATAATTCTAAATGCTTGTCTAAGTGGACAGTGTCACTCTTGAGATGAGTGCCTAAGAAGATAACAACTAAAGTGCAACCAACAAATCGGAGAAATCACCCTACGATACCCGCCCCCACCAGTCAGAGAGACACTGTTTACAGAAGTGGAAAAACAAACAAACAAACAAGGTATCCTCCGCAGCCTCAAGTAGCCTTTTATCTCTTTCTTGAAATCAGTGTGGGGATCAGAAAATGTCCACCACATAGGTTTCTGTTTGAAGCTGGACTCAGATCAACATCCAATTTAATACAGGTCAGTGAACAAGTGTTAAAAAAGCAAAGTCTCTTGCCTGCTTCCAATCTATACCGGATTAAAAACAATGACTTGGAGGTGAAAGGCGCTCTCCCCGGGCCACGGGCTCAGTGCCACAGTGCTCTGGCTATTCTTCAGGGCTGAAATCCCTGGCACTGTATTTTCCTGAGGTCATCTTCCTCAGACAGGATGATGGTCAGTCTCATCCTGCCAGAGAATTTATTATATTGATTTGGGGAATAAGGTTAATTGAAATGAACTTTTGGTTTTAAAGGTGGTCTTGGTGCACGCCTCCACAATTAAAATGAAATTCTTCTTTTCTAAATGACTTGGGCTCATTTGACTGCCTGGACAGTGTTGTTTAGATGAGAGACAGGCGTAATTTTACAACGATGAAATGCTCATTTACTTTTCTCCTGTTGCTATAACAACTCACTTTTGAACCAGACATGGTGATAGAAAGCTTTGGCTTCACAGTGAAATTCATGTTGGTTTGGTTTAGATTTTTCAATCAGTCCTCTTGGAATTGGAGCAAGGAAGTACAGGAATAGAGTTAATCGGTCCTTTTTTAGAAACGTTACTTAGAACTGAAGCTTTATGTTTCTAGTTCATTTCAAGGGTTGAAAAGGCAAAACAAAACCCAGAAACAATAACAGAAATCAAGTTACACCCCATGTGTAGTTTGATTTCCTGCCTTAAATCATGGTTCAACTGTGAATTGCTTTGTGTCTTTCCTTCACTTCACCAGGGTTTTGGATGCTCCTGATGGAGAATACAACGGTTGATTCATTTTGCTTTTGAATCTTCTGTCCCAGTGCTATCAGAAAGCTCTGCAAGCCTTAAAACCTTGTTAAGCCTCGCAGTGCATAGAAACATGAGTTGTTTCTTCACAGCTATGTGGGGAAGGCAAAGAGATTTGGCCCATGTGTAAAAAGCAAACATTTTCAGAGAAATAGGAAGGAGTAATCACACCTAACAAAACCCAAATTCTGCTGCTGTTAACATCTTGCTGTCTCCCCATAACAACAGATGTTGATATGGGCCTTTGGTTTGGGGAATGTTCGGTATGAAAGACTGATTTGAATGGAGGTAGAATTAAGAACTGAACTGAAAAACAGATTCACATGTTTAGCATGAAACAAATGTTTTCCAGTCAATACCTGTGTCTTTTTCTTATTTTTATTTTTTAGGATGATAAACCACAGAATGGTTTTCATAGTTCAAAAAAAATTGAAAACATTAAGACATTCTGGAGAAATAAGATATATGAAAAACATACCAGGTAATACAACCAGTCTTCAACACATCTCCATCCCCAGTGAGAGAGGAGGCGGCCATTGCTCCTCCGGAGTTCTGCTCCTCTGGACCTGTGGCCTTTTCTTGTCATGGGATATATAGAGGAAGAACTCTACTCCTTTTTTAAAAAAATTTTTGTTTATTAGTTTTTTATTTTATATATGTGAATGTATAGCCTGCATGTATGCATCCGCATTGTGCAGTGCCCTCAGAGGTCACAATAGGGCATCCTAACTGGAGTTATGAATGGCTGTTAGCTGTCATGTGTGTGTTGGGAATCAAACTTGGGTCCTCTGTGAGAGCAGCCAGTGCTCTTGACCCCTGGACCATCTCTCCAGCTTTGAGCCTCCATTCCCTGAACATAAGACTAAGTGCATAGTCATCGGCGTGGCAAATATATTGGAAATCCAAAGACAGCATGAGT
This sequence comes from Eospalax fontanierii, assembly GCA_035773235.1. Taxonomy (NCBI): domain Eukaryota; kingdom Metazoa; phylum Chordata; class Mammalia; order Rodentia; family Spalacidae; genus Eospalax; species Eospalax fontanierii. The sequence goes on from CM069545.1 coordinate 16,809,706, forward strand.
ATCAGTGAACTGCTACCACATACACTAGTACCAGTCATCTTCTGAGAGACTGATTGGTTCTCCCTCTCTCTCATACGTCCATACCGTTCCATGCTTCCACTCAACGAACATGAATAGAAACTTTGTTCTGTGGCAGAAATATAAACAGCACATTGTTCCTGGTGGTGATATGAAAATAGAATTTATTTAGGAGCTTAAAACATAGTAACCTATATATAGAGATATTTGTTTTCCATTCTAATGGTCCCATTAAAACTGATGTTAATGCAAAGAATTTGATTATCTCTATCTCTATCAGTCTTCTATCATTTATCTGTCTGTCTGTCTATCTATCTATGTCTACATATTTATGCATCTTACTGTCAATGTGGAGAAAAGATTCTCATAGCAGCCAAGCCTGCCTTTCACAAGAAAGGCTATCTGGAATTTTTGCTTGATGCGATGGTTCATTTTTATTGTCGATATGACTAGATTTAGAATTACCATGGAAACATACCTCAAATGTGTCTGTGAGAGTATTTCCTGAAAGATTTAACTGAAGTGGGAAGACCTATCTTGAATGAAGGTACCACTATCCCATGGACTAGAGTCCTGACTCAATAAAGAGGGAAAACAAGCAGAGTGCTGTACTCATCTCTCTCTGCTTTCTGACTGCAGATATGACCATCTACCTCATGTTCCTGCTACCAAGCCTTCATCACGTAAATGGACTGTGTCCCACCAGACTGTAAGCCAAAGTAAATCCCTTCTCTCATAAGTTGCTTCTTGTCACGTATTTTGTTTACAGCAAGTGGAAAAAGTAAGTAATATACTTGAGAGTTCAGTACTCAGAATTAATTTGGAGTCTTCCAAACTCATGATTTCTAGTTAATTTTATAAATGAAGCATTAAAGAAGAAAAAGGCAATATTTGAGTACCTTTAAATGCTAACTGCTGGTTTTGTTTAGAACAAATCATATCCTCAGTAGTTTCATAATCATATGTGTGAAAGAGGGATCAAATCCATTCAGATGCCCAGAAACAGAACTTGGCCAACTCAAAAAGCTTCTGTCAGTTTATATATTCACTAGTCCTAATTTTCAGATCTCACTTGATAGATGAGTGATTTAAGTATATTTGTATATTAAATTTAAGAGGGAAATGATAATAGTCTATGGTACATCAGCAAGAGTTTTCTTTCTCAGTATCTTTAAAATGGCATATCTCACTTCTCAAAAGAATTAAAAAAGCCATTTCTTCTCATCATGTCCTCATGACTTTCTCATAGATTAAAAAAATCAACTGTACATGTTTCTAGTTAAGAGTATGTGGCAGTTCATCATAGAGTGCAACTCAAGAGTTGGATTATCTCTTTTGTTTTTTCATATAGAACACAGTGGGTCCTGGCAGTGGCTCCTGGAGGCCTTCATCCATGACTGCAATGAGCAAGCAATTGTTCCATCCTCATCATGTGATTTTGGCAGAACTCCATATTTTTGAGAACTGGAGAACACTTCCAGGCAACTTGCTCATCCCCTAGAGCCATGAGTTGTAGGACCAGATCACAGTTGCGGGCCATGGACCCAACTTCCATGAAACATTGCCTTATGGATATCAGAGAGGAGCAAATGAAACAAAAAAATTTTCTAGGGGAAAATAGCAAGGACAAATATCAGATATAAAAGAATGGCCTGGCTAAGGGCAGGGACTCTGATGACTCTGAGTTAAAGCACAAAGCTTAAGTACTGCACAACACAATACATTACTAAATGCAAAGTATGTTCTAGATAGAAGTGAGTCCACAGAAGGGTGAAGAAGTTCAGCTTTTCAGTGAATCATTAAAACACGTGCAATTATACACTGTCTGTGACATACCAGTCGCTGTGTTAATGGTGTGGGAAATAGCAAACAAGTCTTTGCAGTGAGGAAGCTGAAAGTCTGGTGAATGGAACCTATTCAAACTGAAGTCACCACGGTATAATGAATGGCAAAATAAAAGTGCATTGGTGGATGAGCTGGGTGGGCACCTCAAAAGAGGGGATATATGAAGAGAGGCCTTGTATGAAAGAAAGTCATTTTCTAGGTCTAGAAAGGAAGAGGGGATGGAGCTGGAAGACTGGGTTGGAATTGTGTACATGGTTACTTCCTACTGGAGTCAGGCTGGAGATTCAAGTGTATGTGCTTCACGGCAGGATTGTGTTCTGTTGTAGCAATGTGCTCATGTCTATGTTCTAGAGTTCCTGTGGCAAGGAGGACATACAGAGGGGGCATTTTTCTAGAGACAATGGCATCATCCAGGGAGCAGCTGTTGGGGTTATATTAAGTCAGGTGATATAATTCTGAAAGCATTTTTAAGCATTCTAATCTGTATCATAATTTGTTGCCAGAGTAGAGATTTTGCATGGTGTGAGGCAGACAGAAAAAAACTAATTCTGTGGGTGTGGATGAAATGCAGATAAGAGAACCATACATTTCTTTTTTTGTTGTTGTTTTGTTTTTTCTTCATTCTCTGAACCCAACAGCTCATCTTTAAAATGCCTAATCAGCACTTCTTTAATGTGTAAGCATAAGAAAAAATATCAGAATAATACATGCGTGCTGCTTCATACAGTGGATGGCCACCTTAGTCATTGCCTCAATATGTCAGCTTTGAGTCTGTGATTTGCATATGGACCTCACTGGCTTTTTCTGTGCATGTACATCATGAACACGAGTGTGCCTACATGTCTGCGTAAATAATGTTTGCCTATAGGGTATGTACATGTTATACTATCAGATGGGTATGCAGATGTGTAGCATGCACAGGAGTGAGTGCATGTGTGTGTGTGTGTGTGTGTGTCTGTGTGTGTGTGTGTGTGTGTCTGTGTATCTGTGTGTGTGTGTGTGCGCACTGGTGAGCCTGGGTGGGGGCCTCAGAGTGCCTTGTACCAGCTTCACTACACTCCTTATTTTCACAAATTCCCTAGATAGTCCTTTATTAGATTATTTCCAGTGACCAAACCACTTAAAGCATGAGCATTCTATTTACTCTAAAACAAATTTTATAAAGAAGACAAAAGTTGGATTGTGATTGCACATGCCTTTAATCCAAGTACTCAGGAAGCAGAGTCAAGTGGGTCTCTGTGAAATTCAGGCCAGCCTGATCTCTGTAGCGAGTTCTTGGCCAGCTGTAGCTTTGGGAAACTTGGTCTCAAAAAGATCAGAAGAAGGAAGAGGAGGAGGAGGAAAAGGAAGAATAGGAGGAGGAGGTGGAGGAAGAGAAGGAGGAGGAGGAAGAGGAGTAGGACGAAGAGACTTAACTAGACAAAGGGAGAGATATACCACCTCTGAACTACTGTGAAGAATCGTTTGTCTTTAACTCAGCTTCTTGGTTCTCCGTCAACTGGATTGCTAAATTGGATGCAGATTCTTGCCATCATCACTGCAAAAACACCGTAGGCTTAAATGCTTTCTATATTTAGGGGAAAATACTCTCAATCAACTATCTATAAAGGAAAAAAAGAATTTAGCACTCAAAAGACACTGCAAAGGAAAGAAAACTTTCAGTCCTTTATGGGGGAGTTTTGAGATAATTCTAAACTTTCCCTCACCATTTTTGACAGATATTTCTAGAAGCAATAGTGAAATTGTCCTGTTGTTCAATTCATTTATCAAAACAACTCTCGCTACTGTTTGAAATGTGGGGAATGAATGCTAAGCATCTTCTATGTTAATCCTATCTCCCTAGAGCATCTTATTCCAGTAAAAGGATGTATTTAACTCTGAGTCAGCTAGCAGTTATTTGGTACATTATGTGCACTGTGAGAAAATCCCTCTGCAAAGCAGTATTTTTACAAACTTAACAGAAGGCCACTTCAATCTCTTGCTCATGTTCCATAAAGGCTACATTGAAGATAGAATATGAATCTAGTGCCAGATTCAAGGGCAGGGTTACAACATAGTAGGTATAGATCCTAGGCCTGAAACTCTTCTTTTATTCATTTTGTAAAACACAAGAATATTGCCTAACTCATGCATTACTTTAGGAGATTCAAAAACTGAATGGTAAAACATTCGACACATTATTTGGTCCAGAAGAGGCTCATCATAGGAACCGTGATTTGCCTACCATTCTGTCAGTATTGATGTATTAGTTACTTCTCTGTTGCTGTGATAAAAACACTGACCAAGGGAACTTATAAAGGAAGAGTTTATTTAGTTTCTGGTTACAAAAGAGCAAGAGTCCATAATGGTGGGAAGACATGGCGACAGAGGTGGCTAGAGTAGACGCAGAAGCTAAGCACTCACATTTTCAGGCAGACACAGAAAGCAGAGAGTGACCGGAGATCTGCCAAGGCTTCAGAACTCTCTAAGCCTGCCCTCAGTGATCTGATTCTTCCAGCATGGGCACACTTTTTAAGAGCTCCCCAAAAAGTGCCACCAAGTGGGGACAAAAATGCCCAAATACCTAGAACCTATGGGGGACATTCTTATTAAACCACCACAGTTGACATAGGAAAAGATATAATCTACCCATTCATCTTTCTTATAGGTTGTATCAACGGTGATACAGGTTTATAATCAGTTTAAAACATATTTTGCTAATGTAATTCACCAGGAAGCACAACAGATTCAATTTACTAGAATTCAAACAAGACTATTCCTTCACAAAGCATCACACAGATTGATGTACACACACTCCTCAGGTATACCACTTGAACACTGCAGGAGCTTGTGTAGAACTGAGAACTAGAGTAGAGTAGACTCCAGTTATCTGCAACTTTGCTGTCCAGTGTTTCAGATTCCTGTGTTCAACTGCAGTCTAAAACTATTAAATTGAATATTCTGGGGATAAGTAATTTGTAAATTTTAATTTATGTCCCATTTTGAGCAGAAGATGGAACATAACTCCATCGTCAACTGTACTGCTTGAGTGAACACACTGTGCAATGTATCTGCGCTTTATATGTGGTCTGCCTGTGAGTCCCTTAGAAGCCCCCTTAGGTAAGAGATTATCTTCTGTGATGGCATTTCAATGCTTGTATTCAAACAATGCTTACTTTACTTTGTAATGCCCCAAAGCACAAGAGTACGAATGCTAAGGAAGCACTGGGCAGCGACCAGAGAGGGACTGACCTGCTCTGGTACAGGGTAGCTCTGCTGGAGGGAACACAGATAAAAGCACAGAATACACAGGGTTCAGTACCAGTTATGGTTTCATGTTTCCACTGGGGATCTTGGAAGACTTGTCTCTCAGATAAGGGGCATTACACATCGAGAAATTTAAGAGCAGAAGAGGACAGTTCATAGAAGAACTGGAAAATCTCAGGCATCTACAAAATACAAACAACATAAAGATAGTTGTATGAGTCACTGCTGCCAACATGCAAATGTTGCAGCTGGACAACAAGGAACACAGTGCTGGTATTTCTTTAGTGAAAGGCACTTGCTTTGAATTGATTCTTCCAAGCAAGAAGAACATCTGTATTTGCTTGCAACCCTCATCCAGAAAGGTCAGTGTCCCTGAACATGCCTGGAATTCTGATCTGGTCTAAGCTTACATCTAAGAGGTGCTGATAGCGGGTGACTCTTCCTGAGTAGTGTGTGGGGTGGTGTTTGGTATAGCCCCCATGGTTCCTACAAATCACTGCTTAAAAATAACCATGGAGATCATAAGGAAAGAGAGACAGGCGGAAACTAAAGCATCAAATAAATTTAACCAACCTCCAGGATAGGGTTGGATTAGGGTTGGAGAGAAAAAAGGAAATTTTAATGAAGACCCGCAGTTCAAGACAAGGTGCCAGGCTTCCCTTTGACCTGCTCTGTAGCTGGAAGATGCTAAGGGCCCTGGATTTTCTGAATACTTTTTTTTCTAAACAAATAAGAAAGATCTGATCTTTGCATGGAGCAGTGTGCCCAGCACGCCACAAAAGCAACCTGAGATGAAGAGACTCTTCAGGCTACCTCTCTTAGACTCATAATCCCTAAATCAAACATTGCTTTCTGATGTAAGCTTCCCTAGAGAGTTGTAAAGATGTAGGAGAAAGAGACCTCAGATTCCTTTCAAGGTCACTCGCTGTAGGATACTGGGCAAAGTCAGCCACACAGAGAATCTAAATTATCCTGTTCTGACTGTCAATGTGCTTTTCCCAAAACGCCTCATATAAATGACCCTGACCTGATGCCTACTATACAGTCAATCCTCAATTTCTCTGTTGATGAGACTGGTCTAAAGGATTTCCACTTGCTGTGGATCAGCTTCATAAAGGGGCCATCTTCCACATCTTTCCCAGGGCTAGGAATTCAGTCAAGGTGGTAAATGAAGATTAGCCATCACTGTGACTTATGCTTCTTAAACATCCCATGGATAGTTTCTTTTGTATACATAAAGAGTTCAAAGAGGGCAACTGATCTTTTCTTATAATGGAACTAGTGGGGTGGGAATGTGCTCACTGTCCCTGTGGAACAGGTGGCAGTTACCACCTCAATCCGATGGCAGGTTCCGTGAGATATAGTTACGGGTCCTTTGATTCCAGATCTGTGTTCACTAGAGAATGACTGAACAAGTCTTCTCCATCCGGTCACCTGTGTCTCCTTCTCCAGGCTTTTAGGAAAACTTGATGTTCTATCCAGAGGAGGATTTGTAGGGAGGAGAATTAAGACTTTGTATCTTATGAGTTGAGTCACTGAGCCAACTGACAATTTCTAAGGGGTTTTCATGAACTGTTTGATATTAGTAGCTTAAAACCGGCCACTTTAAGGATATCTGCACCATGGAAATCTTCATGCAGTAGAGCCCCCCTCCCACTCTCAAAGGCAGCTGTTGAATAGGTAATGACATACTACTGTTCAGATATGCACCAAGTGAGAAGAAAGGCCAACAGTGGAAGTCTTCCATCTTGAGATGTCTGGCACCAAGCCCCTAAAGAAAACACAGGAAGCTCCTTTATAAGCCAATAAACAAAAAAGGAAGACGTGACTGGGTTTTTTCACTTTTTATTTTTGGTATCCTCATGCTTTCTAGGTACATAATTTATTTATTTATTTTTACATGGGTGATTGGTGAGTATATAGTGTAGCAAAAATATGCATCTAAATAATATAGAGGTATATGGAGTATAAAAAATGTAGAAATCTCTTTCAGTTACCCATGCTGTAGTTCATACTACTCTCCCAAGATAACAGTTTCCTAGGTTGACATATCCACTTGGTCTTTTCTTCTACACATGTACACATATATGCGAGCATAAACACATTTACTTATGTGCATGCAAATACACATTTATGTGCTCTTCAGCATTTTATATTTTTCTTAAATTTAGTCTGGTGAAAGAACTCAAAGACAAAGACCCTGTTTGATCCCAGAGCATAAAAACTTTTCTAAATTTGTACTCATTTAAAGAGAGATGATTCCTTTCTTTTTGTAAAGAAAATTTATTTTGTCATTTTTAAATTTTGTGTATATATGTTTGTGTGGGTGTGGATGTGGGGGAGTGTGCACATGAATGCAGTGCCCACAGAGTCCAGAGAGGGCATCAGATCTCTGGGAGCTGGAATTACAGGTGGTCGGGAGCCACCTTAAATGAGTGCTGGAACCTGAACTCAGGTCCTCTGCAAGGACAATAAGTGCTCCTCACAATTGCATGTCTCAGAAGCCCCCAGGATAATACTTCTTTGCTGCATATATGCTCTGCTACCATTAAATCTTTAGGAAATTCCTGAAAAATTCTGGGATTTATGCTAAACAGAAATTGGTATATTTTTGCTTATACCAGAAAATACCTACTACCAATGTACTTATAAACCTCCTTATCTTGCTGAACATAAATTAGCTACAAATAACTTGGAGAGAGTATAACAACAGAGATAATGGCCTAATATACAAAAATCAATTATTCTGAAATATTTGGGGCCTGCCTTATAATAAATAGCTCATAAAATTGACTTCATTTATTGGTGTTTCAACAAAAACAACCACGTATCTGTAATGCTGATTATATTGCTGAAATACATAATTACCTGGAATAAGACAGGATCGTTATCTCACATGGTGTATTCATGGAGAGTATTTTTAAAAGTGTAGCATGCTAGACAAGCAATATCTATTGATGTCATAAGTTAGAGACAAATTTTGTTCTCTCCTCGTCACATAAATATATTATTAGATGGGCTGTATATCAAGAGTCCATACTTTATGCTTGACACATGTTTCATACATTTTTCTCCATGTAAATATTTATTCCTAACTCACTGAGCAATTGTTATGCATTATGTAAAAGCTTTCATTCTTTCAATATCTGGGTAATTTAGAATTTCTATCTATAATTTAAATTCCCTACATATAAATATCTGTCAACAGATTTGAGCTAAGTGCTGCCAGTTCTCAGATTATTCAATATGGAAAGGAATCAATGCAGTAAAAACAGCCCCAAATAACTGGTAACTGGTAATGCCCAGTGCATAGGCATTTTGTAGACTGTGCCTCATCCATCCATGATGGGTCTGAATAATCAAGCTTTGTACAAAGATTGATTCTTCGCTCAGTGACCATGTGACTTCCCCAAGCAAGCAGGCATCTCCATTTCCTCTTTGATACATCACTCTTTGGCTTAGTACAATCCACCAATCACTCTACATTAAGTAGTTGCAAAGCCAATGAAAACAATGACCAAACCATTGCATGGACTGAGGTTCAGTCAAACGTGTAGGGATGCTTGACACTTTTAAATTTTGAGGCTAGTTCCCAAATATCCCGGTGACCACTGAACATTTATTGTACATCAGCATGCTGCTACTGTCATCCACATTTATGTCAATATAGCTACTTTTAAATCTTCAAACAGTGTCACAGGTATAACCCTAGATCTCATAGCCTAGGGAGATGGAAGCAAGCTTTGACTTGCTAGACTGAAGCTTATGCTGTTTTCCTCCTTTTAAACAAGCTCACTCTTTGGTAGTAAGCACTTAGGAGATTCCCAAAATATTTGCAAACATTTCTGTCAGATAGCATCACCATCACTATATGATTTAAACAAGCATGTATTCATCACACTTAAACCAGATGTCATCAGAGTAGATGAGAAATGAATCATGTGCTTCTGACAGCTTGTTTATTTCTGGCAACACTTTCCAGTAGGGATTGTTGAAATGCACAGCACTCTTCCGTCGTATCTAGGCATGAGGTTGATTCTAAATGCTACTGGCAATAAAACCCCCAAACCTCCCTTCAAAACAGGCTCCCATCTCTTTCAGAACACGGTGGGGTTACAGGACTGAATATATTCTTGGGACATATAAGAATAATTCTGTCACCATCAACATCTCCACCTTTAGCCTGAAAGATTGTTCCTATTAATTCAAGTTTAGTTTTTACTAACTAAAATGTGCCAGGAAAGGCACTGTGATTTAACATGCATAACTTTCTCTTTAAAGATTTTTTAAAATGTGTACGTGTGTGTGTGCCTGCATGTCTGTATGTGTACTGTATGTATGCAGGTACCCTGGAAGCCAGAAGAGGTCATTGAATCCCTGTAGCTAGATTTTCAGATGGTTGTGTGCTCAATATGAGAATTGGGGACCAAACCTGGGTCCTCTGGAAGAGTGATACATGCTCTTATCCAGTGAGCCTTCTTTCCAGTCCTCATCCACACAATATTTGACATAGGTAGATTCTCTTCATTTTACAGACAAAAGTACCAAGATATAGAGAGAAACTGAGAAAATTGATCAAGTAGTCATGAGAATTAAATGAGAGTTCGATCAGTGATTTCCACTGGGCCCTTTGACTCCAAGTGCTGGGCTGTTTGGTGGGTCAGGCTCTGGGCTCATAGCTTTTAGGAGACCCATTCCTTATGTGTGGGACTAGGTGGATAGGTGTGAAATAATGAAGTCTCTCTGACCTTGCTTCAAAAAGATGTAAGAATTTTCCATTGCATATAAAGCACTGCCTGACATCTGATCAGCAACCACTGCAGCCTACAGATTGTAAACAGACAGGAAATCAGCTTCCTAATAAATAAATTTTGTGAGTTTTTTACTTCGATTGTAATTGTTAGGTAATAACATGGACTACAAAATGCCTTTTTGTGTGACACCTTATGAAGAAAAGACATTTATAAATTTCATCCTGGGGGCAGGCGAGGCAAAAGATCTGGGGAACATTACGGTCATATAGCTGCCACCGAGAAAGACCACTTAAGATCATTTTGCAGTCCCCCAAGGCATGTGGGAGGCTTAAAATAACGACTCTTGTGATAATGAGGATAAAGCAGGAAGAGGGAGATGGGGAGCAAGAGAATGGGGAGGACTATCATTCAGAAAGATTTAGGTCTTTTCAATAAATCTCATAGATTCAGGCCAGCAGCTGGGTCAGAAGGTCAGGATTTAATGGCCAGAGAAATTGTTGTGTCAACTTTAAATATTCTTCTCTGCTACAGTCCTAAGGGGGAGATACAATTTTATATATATATATATATATATATATATATATATATATATATATCTCATATATCAGATGAGATGCCCCATGTGGCAGATAATATAGATAATATTATCCATTTGTTTCTCTCCTTTGAGGTTAAAGATGTAATGATGAAGTGAAGGAACCCAATCCAAACAAAGTTGGCTGCCAGCTAAAAGATCTAAAAGAGTGAAAGTTAATATCACAGGCTACATTCAGACTAGGGAAGGCATGTTTGTGTTGGGGTGTTGAGAGTATTAGAGAATTTGTTTTTACGTGCTTTATTACCACTGATGTGAATCTCATATTATTTTAACCAAATGTTCCTAAATTGAGGAGAACTGATTTGGTATAATAGAAATTGATTGGCACCCACATAACTCCCACAAGGTGGTTTACCACAAACAAAAAGCAAAGCTCTTTTCTGTGTGTCGTCTGGGATCCCCCATGGGAAGGACTTGGATTTCTGACAGTCTTAAATGTGACAGCAACCTCTTAGCATGCAGACGAGCACAGTAATTTGGCAGCAAACTCCAGACTCATGCTCACCAGACTGGTAGATCGGAAATAAATCACAGATGTCACACACATGTTCTCTTAGAAGGCAGAGAATTGATAAGGTGCCAAAGCCCATCACACCCACGCCGTTCCTGTTCCAATTGATAGAACCTCTCACCCTTGAAATTCTGACAAGTGCTATTAGGGAAAGAGACTCTAACTCATATCTCTTCCTGACTCTTTATCCATCTTCCCAAATTGTGCCTATCTGAGCCTGGGCTCAGGCTCATTTAATTATGACATCTGAATCAATACTCCATTCTAGGTTTTGCTGCTGCAGCATGCAAGGCAGTTTCCAATATCCATAGCAGGCTTTTTAAAAAAGTTCATCTCATTTGGAAACAGAAAATTATCCACTCCCCACTGAGTCTCTTTATTTATTTTTAATTTTTGAAACCAGTCGTTACTTACAGGCCTCGGAAGATTTAACATATGTTTAGGAAAAATGCATTGCATTTTCTAAACTCAGATTCAATTTCTGTCCTTGAAAATGCCAAGCTTAGAGACTAGAAAATGGAAATGAAGCCAACAGCAATTTAAATAAATTACAAACTGACAACAACATGCCTGGGTGATGTTTTAAATGAAACATATTAACTGCAGGAGTACCAGGATGCCTTAGAATAGCTGACGAGACTCCATTTTGATCCTGTGGTGCATTTTCAGATGTCTGTCTATAACTGACCGCAGTATGAGGGAGGTTTGGGAGCAAAAGAGACTGCATAGGAATGATGTGACTTGTTTTATTCTGTTTGCTATAATAAAATGGCAGAGTTGTAGTTTAAAAACAAGAGAAATTTATTCCTTACAGTTCTGGAGGATGGGAAGCTCAAGGCTATGCTGGCAGAGTCACTGTCTGGTGGGTCTACTGACTGCTTCACAGAGAACCATCTTTTTACTGTGCCATCGGCTGGCAGAAAGGGGCAGGGTGCGTCTTAGAACATGTGTGTGTGTGTGTGTGTGTATGTGTGTGTGTGTGTGTGTGTGTACAATGGATATATGTGCTCCAATGGATGTGAGCACATGTGTGAGGAGACCAGAAATCAGTGCTGGGTGTCTCAGTTACACTCGGCCTTATTTTTAAATATTTGTTTGCTTATTTATTGTAGAGTGTATGTATGGTATTTGTGTGTGAGCCGAAGCCAGATGAAGACATGTCCTGTCTACTCTTGACCTTGTTCTCTTGTTACAGATTATCACTGAACCCAGAGCTAGGCTGGTAGCCACAAAGTTCCAGCAGTTATTCTGCCTCGTTCCCTTATAGTGCTGAGGTCACCCTGGCTGTTTTGTGGGTGCTTGACACTGGAACTCGTCTTCAAGCTTATCCAGAGAGCTATCTCTGCAACCCTCCACCTTAGTTTTCAATTTTTATTTATTTACTGAATTACTTGTGTGTGTGTGTGTGTGTGTGTGTGTGTGCATGTGCATGTGCACACACATGCATGCTAAGGTGCCCGTGTGTCAGTGAGAGGACAACTTCTGGAAGTCCATTCTCTCCCTCTAACCTGTGGCACCTAGGGATTTAACTCAGGCTGGCCCACCTCCTTGTTAGAGTCAGGGTCTGACTGAACTCATCAATTTGAGCTCATCAGTTTGGAGAAATTGACTAGCCAGTGAGCTCCAAAAATTTACCTGTCTACCTCTCCAGCACTAGAGTTATAAAGCATACTTATATACCCAACTTTTATGTGGGATTGGGATCCAAATTCAGGTCCTAACACTTTCATAATAGGCATTTTATTGACTGTGCTATCATTCCAGATTCTAGAGACATTTTTAAAACGAGGGCACTAATCTTATTTATAAGGACTTTACTCTCATGACTTGATCACTCGCAGAGGCTCCATGTCCTAATACTTTCACAGTAAGGATTTCAATGTATGACTAGAGTATCGGTTGACTGGCTCCTATGCAGTATACCAAGTCTGGGTTCAAATTCAGCAAATCCTTTGTATGCTTGTACAATCTGTGTTTGAAGCAGTGCTAAGTTATGCACTTAGAATATCTTGTCCCTGGTCATTAAATCTATAAGCACAATGCAAATTGCCTAAAGTCTTATTTCCTTGTGTGTCAAATAGTTTTAGAAAGGAGAAAGTTCAGAATGTTGTGAATTTAGGACAATGTCCTATACAGTTCTTAGGGTATAGGCTTCTATAAGACCATTTGGCTACAGACCTAGACAGGTCTATACAGTACACAATAGCTAAGGATTAAAGTTGAAACCCAGTATTTGTTCATAAAGTGCAGGCTTCTCTTTGTCAATATTGTATAGACCTACATGTCTCTATAGGATCTGATACAATACATGTGTAGGATTTAGGTATCTATACCTCAAACGTTTGATAAGTCCATAGGACTCAGGGAAACAGTTAAATTGCCTTAATAAGCTTCCATCCATTTTCTTGAATATAGATAAACTCTACACTATGAAGAATCAAAATGATAAGCACTCATATACACAGAGATTCACACATATGTGATTTGTGGAAGTTTAGAAGAGAACTGTAGAAAACTCAGACTGAAAATACAGACCTAGTGACAAGTCCTTTGTCAGGGTGAATATAAGAAATTATTTAAGAATATTTTAACGAAGCTTTGAAAAGTGATGATTTTTAATGCATCATTAAAAGAAAGAGAAAGCAATTCCCTGTCTCTGTCTCTGAAGTTGAATGCAGTAGACTTAAATTCTTTAATTTTTTTCTTCATTTATTTATTTGGGAAGATGGGTGTGTATGTCACAGCATGTGTATGGGAGTCAGAGGAGAACTTGTAGGAGTCACTTCTTTCCTTCCATATGGGAGTTCCGGAGATCAAATTCAGGTCATCAGGTTTGGTGTTAAGCTCCTTAACCTACTGAGCCTTCTCACTGGCCCCTTAAATTCTTTAAGCCTTGTTTTATCCTAAAGGAGAAACAGTCTTCATGATTTCCTGCATTTGATGACAAGTAAAGATTGATGGGAACTCAGTTTCTTCATAAAGGGAATCTAAGACATAATTCAGATAACATCAAATGCTATTTATTAATAGTTTATATTTATTATTCTTACAGATTTTTATGAGAATACTTTTGGGCAGGATGTGGCAAGATAGTGGTTTTTACATTTTTTTAATTCATTTTTAGCATTTTATGTGTATGAGCGTGATGGCTACATGTATGTAAGCGCACCCATGTTGTGCTGCACCTGTGCAGGACAGAGAGGGTGGAGAACTGGTGTTATAGACCATTGTTAGCCAGTTTGTGGGTGCTGGGTTTCGAACTTTGGTCTTCTGCAAAAGCAGCAAATTCTCTTAACCACTGAGCCGTCTCCTCAGCCCCCCCAGCCCCAATGCTATTCTTATTTTTTTGCTCAAATTATGATGGTGCTCTCAAAGAGGCAACAAAAAATGTGTATGTCCATATGTAAACAAGCATAGACAGAGAATCTTTACAAAGTACAAGGTGCCTTCAAAATACTGGACAGAATGCTGAATTTCTTTTCAGTTTCTAACAATTAAGTCTTAGCAGTTAGCTCAGCGAATGCTTTGGGAATGCACTCCTGAACCATCACAGAAAAAGCTTCACATCATTTATTGTATGTGAACATGATAATCTCTTGTAACTCCTAAAAATATCTTTAAAACACTTCTGAAAAGGCCCTATACAATTTCCAGCTTATAGGAGACAGCTGAGAAAAGATGGGAGAACTCTACTTTTCTGCTTTTAAACTAATTTTCCATCATTTGCAGATCACTCAGCATTCAAGTTTTCACACAACGGAAGAACTGCATTTATCCAACTCTGGCTTCTTAAACCCTTGATATAGACTTTGCTTTATCTTGACTCCAATAATCGTCTAGGACTATTAAAAAAGGATTGTCAGATCATCATAATATGGTTGACTATTAATTCTGTGCTTGGAGAGCCATACGAAGAGATGCTATGGGTCTGCAGTAGAAACTCCTTAACACAAAAAGTCCTGGGCTGAGATTGCTTTCTCCTGCCAGAGACCATGCTGGAAACCAAACCTGAGCCCATGAGGTGCCCCTCGCCTGTAGGACATGGAAACCTGAAAGGGATGAGGGCAAAAGAAATCAGTGCAGCTGCAGTTACATTGCTGTCCAACTCCAGACACATGTTCTTCTCTTTGAAAGAAGATTACTGACAGGTGTGGTAGTGCATACCTAAAACCCAGGACTCACTAGGCCGAGGAAAAGTACTGTAAGCTCAAAGACAGCCTGGGCTAAAAAATATCCCACCTTAAAACAATAATAATGACAGAAAAAAGTTGGCTTGCAATGCTTAGGTAAACTGAGGCCATTCCAGGCAAACTGGGACCTTTCATGACAGTAATTCTGCTCATTGTTGGGTGCTTCTGGGCCTCGATTTCCTTATATGCAAAAGGACAATGCAACGTTACTTGGCTAGCTCAGAGGATTGTCATATACCATTCAGTAATGGCTTTCTAAGAATTTTGATAACCTAAAAAATCTATTATAACAACCAAAGCTTTGAATAGGACTCATAACGTCAAATCAGCAATTGGTATTTATACCAGTGTGATTAAACAAGTCACAAGAGAGTTAAGGAATCCACAGGAACAAAAGGAAAGAGTTCATACTACTGTTATTATCTTTCCAGACCATCTTTAGGTAGGTGCTATTAATTAATCACTAATACAAAGCATTCAGTTTACAGGTCATATTTCTATATTCATTATATTGAAAAACTGTGGCTTTCTACTTTGATTTTTAGAGGACAGACACACTATGGGTAATCTTTAATGATGGGCGACTGAAAAATATTCATCTTCTAAAAGCGCCACAGTGCGTTTTGATAACTATTTTCTAGACTGAATGTTCTGCTGACTTATTTCACAGCACAGCCTGTTATAAGTTGATGCAAACTTGATGATTCAGCCTCAGTGCATGTGGGGAAAAAATCCTGGCTTATTTGCTCACAAACTTAATTTGTATAATGGTAAACTTGGCTGCCATAATAAGATCATTCTTCAGTTTCATTGCCGAGTTCAGACTTGAGAAGCCTGAGAAGCAGGTGCTTTGTTCAACACAGGACATTCTGTACCTGAGATAGATCATGCAGGACACCCTGGAGTCATTCCAAAGGTGGTAGAGGGAGTGATGGCTCGGAAGTATGTCATGTCACACAGGTAGAACTGTGGAACTACATGGAAACTTTAGTCTAGAACAAGAATGTTATACTGGTCTCTCTGAACTGGAAATGCTGTCGTGTTGAAGGGAGGTGTGCAGTTCCAAAAGGTAAGATAAGAATGGATAGACTGAGGTACAGAGATAAAGGTTTACATTAGTGTGCCAGATTCCTTTGTAACATGTGGACGTGTCCACAGCCTGCTTCCTGGGGGAGTGATTCCTTGCTACTTAGAATGTTCAAGCAGCACCTGGAATCTTCTGTGTTTGGGAGAAGGAAATAAAGTGGGCCAGGAACTTTTCAGTTACCATCTGCAACATCTAAGGAAGGTCCAAGGGTGCCTGTGGGGCTTGTGTAGAACAGGACGGTGCAGGCTGCTCAGTGGCACTGGAGCTCCGTGCCCTCAGTCCTGACTTAACTGGACAGCCTGGCTTCCTCCTACTGCCGAGTGTGTGTGTGTGTGTGTGTGTGTGTATGTTTGCTTGTTTGTTTAATGTAAGGGCTCCGCATCATCTGAGGTTCTACTAAGTAATTTCTTTTGAAGTCATAGACATCAAAGCTTCCTTTGCCACTAAGGTTACGAGGCTATGATTTTGAAGCCAAGGAAGTGGCCCACTGTGCACATCCTTGTCTAGACTCAAACTTCCCTGCAGCCCAGGTCTGAGAGCAGTTGCTGATGTGTGTCCTCTCAAACAGATGTAAGGAAGGATACAACTGGGGTTGTTCAGTCTTTAACAGTTTGACTCCTTGTCACATTTTTACTATTGTGAATAGTGCCAGTATGATGATTTGAGACTCTTGTTTTTTTTGTTCTTTTGTATGTAAACTGATGAGTAGAGTTTCTAGATCATATATTCTACATGTGAAAGCAGAAGTCCAGGGATATAAGACAACAAATATTTGTTTAAGCAAATGAGCCAGAAACAACATATCAAATTTTGTTGAAAGTAAAATACAATTAAGATACTCAATATGTGTGAGTGTGTTTACTGAGTTTTAACTCTGAAAATATAAAGACCAAAGAACTAAAGGGGATTTGCTTATGAATCTTTATTTTTGTGGTATGGAAATTTAAAGTTTCATTAAGTTTTCTTCCAAGGAGGCAGGTTAGCCGACCATCTTTCTGTAAATTAATTGATCTTCTCTCCTTATGTGCTGTCACAGGCATATCTTGTTTATATATGATGTACCTTCCATTATGGTCTTAATTGTTTTCAGCAAATGTCCTTACACAGCCAGATTCTGAGACTTTGGTACTCAATTTGAAACTCAAATAGAAAACTGGGAGTAGAACATGAATTGATCCTCAGTGGCTTGAAGAATTGAAAGTGTTTAGAAAAAAATAGGAGGAATAATTTATACATAAAATTTATATCAGTCCCACTAAAATATGGATAGATGACAGACAGATGATAGATATTTAGATAGATGGATGGTAGACAGATAGATGATAGATGATCGTTAATAGATAGATGATAGATAGATAGATGACAGGTAGATAGATAGATAGATATTTAGCTAGCTAGATGATAGGCATAAGTAGATGAAGAGAACAGAACCCAGCATTGCTCATGGGAGTGCAAAATGACATGGCCACTGTGGGAAATAATTTAGCTGTTCCTCAAAAAGCTGGAGTTGCTATATGATGCAGAAATTCTACTCCTTGGTACATACAAAAGGACCAAAATCAAGGTCTCAAATCCATCAAATGGCATTAGTCACAACAGTCAAAACGTGGAAACAATCCAGATTTCCACCAGTGAATAAACTCAATAAGGAACTGTGGTATATACACACCACTGAATATTAAGGACTCAGCTGTAAAAGGAGTGAGGTAATGATACATATTGCTGGGAATAAGCTCAAAATCATTATGCTAGGTAAAGAAACAAAGACAGACATCACATGTTGAAATATGCATAATAAGCAGAGACAGGAATCAGTGCAGTGACTGCCAGGGACTTCAAAGAAAATGGGGAAGAGTGTCCTTTATGGTGATGGAAAGGTTGAAACTATGGAGACGTACAACATCATAAATGTATCGCATGTCACCGAACTGTTCACTTAATAATGAATAATCTTGAGTTCTGAATTTTATATCGATAAAAACATGTAGAGGAAATTAACTTTGTGACTTTTCTTTGGTAATAAAATAGCACATGTCAAAAGCATACTAAAATGTAGAGTTTTGTTTAAAAAAATGTTTGACCTCAGCTTCCTTGCTCAGCGATGGCTTCTATAGATAGGCATTCACTCATGTATACAATTATTTATTTAATATTTGAGACAGTGTCTTGTTGTGTATCCCAGACTAATCTTGAACTCATGGTCCTTCAGCTAGCATCTTCCAAGAGTGGGATTATAGGAGGGCACCACCACACCACGCAGTACTGATTAGTTTCTCAATGGCATTGTTCACGATTACTGTAATCTATCAACATGCATGTGCCAATGGCTCAGTCATTCAGTCAGACACATGGATAGGCCCTGTCAGTCTTTTATTGGCTTTGGTGTTAGACATACTACACACCTTCAAGGAACTTTATTGGGAAGAAGAGGCCCAAGTGTGCAAGTTGGCATGTGCTACTCTAATGCAGACACAAAGTGCCTCATCCTCTTAGGAAGATTAGTGAAGGATGAAGAAAGTATGTGAAGACGTCTTGGGGATGGCAGAGCTAGAGTGCAATCTCTAAAAACAAGTGGGATGCTTCCAACGTCTGTCTTATAACTCTTCTCTTACAGCACTTCACACTGGATTCTGTCTGATCAGCAACCACACCTTTATTCCCAGTGCCTCACAAGAGGGATTGTTTTATGTTCCTAGAGAAGATTCTACCTACCTGGTAACCTTTCTGTTATGTAGAAATGTGTGGCAAATTGTCCGAAAGTGTACCAAAACTTGAAAATAAGCATTTTCGGTTGTAGAATGGTCTATTTCTAAGGAGGTACCCCTCAGGCAGGAGGACACAACTGAAGGAAGAGAGCACAAATGGTCCTGTTATAAGCTGTGTGGCCATCTCCTACACGGGTCAGACAGGGGCCCATTGCTGAGTTTTCATTCTTAATATTGTATTTGTTTTCTTAAAAAGGCTCTCGCAAATTGTATAAACCCTAGATACAAATGAATGTCGATCTACTCATAGATTAAAGGGTCCTAATTGGTTTCACTGAGATAAAAATCAATATCTTTTGGAAAGATCATGGTATATACTAAAGAGATTTGTTCTAGTTACACTGCCTGGGTTGAAAATCTGATATGTAGGACCTTAAGCATGTTAGTTGTCCCTCTTTAATTCTAAAGAACCCATTTTATGAGCACCTATTCTTCTTTCAAATAACTTCATTTGTCAAGGTACTTGGTTCGGGACAGTGACTCAACATACAGCAGGAGAAACTGTTCATTGTACTCTAACAAAGTATCTAAGATTGGGTACTTTATAAGAGAAAAATATTTATCTAGGGTCTTGGAATAGTATCTGGTGGAAGATGTCATAAATGGTGAGAGGCAGGTAACGCAGCAGAAGAGAGAGGACAAGAAAAGGCTGAGGAAGTCTAATTCAGTCATGAAAGACTTAACCCAGTCCCATGAGAAAGACATGACTCCTTCTTGATGCTCTAATTGTCTCTTAAAGTCTCTACCTTCGAATACCACTGTGGTGATGGAGCAGGAGATCTGAAGCTGTAAATACCGTATAGAATTCTCAACCAAAACGTGCTTTAAAAAATTTCAAATGAGTTCTGAAAGGAACAAACCATAAAGTTAGGAGTAGACTTTATATTTGTATTTTAAAATGACAGTATGAAACGGAGAAATGATTTGAGTTGACTAGACTTATGAATTGCTAAGGAGAAAGAAAGAAGACCACAAATCTGAAGATATTTTAGAGATGGTGATGAGCAAAAAAACATTACACAGCTTGACTTCTCAATAGGAGACTCCAAAGTAGAGATTTAAAAGCTTCTCATATTTCTGAGACTTTTCATATTGGGAGCATATTTCAGGCAAAATTCCAGAAGGGGGTCTTGATACATGAGGCAGTAGTTGTTCAATAATTAGTTTATAGCAAAACATACTTTCCTTCCCAAGCTTGCTGTTATGGGCAAGCCTGCACATCACTGGCAGTCAGGAATTGTTCACCTGTGCCTATGCAATTCCCTCTCTCTGGTGGTTCCACAGAGCCAGAGTTTGGCAGCTTGTAAAGGCCCGTGCATGGTGGATTTGTTTCTATAACCTTTTAATTAAGTTTTTACCTGGAGCTTCTAATTGAATTTGATATGCAGAGAGGCAGCTTCTCCTGTGCTAACGGCCTCACTGCTGTGCAGCCGCAGTACAGGGAGCTTGGCATGCCAACAACACCATCATTAAATGTATATATTTCCAGCTTCGTGAGTAACAAGCCAAGTTCAGCTGTATGAAGAAGTCTGTATCTCTAGAAGCAAGAGACAGGTCACGTTGGTCAGTGGGGCACAGCCTGCCTATCTGTCTCAAAGGAAAGCATTTTCTCATTTCTGTTCAAAATAAATATTGACTATCTGCTTTTCGCTATTTTCCCTATTCTTTACAAAATTTGAGATCTCATCCAGAACAAAGACTGTCAATAGAAATATCAGAGAATTCAGGCTCAAACTTCTACGGGCAGCACTGCGTTGTTCATATTGACAGCCTACATTACATAAAATAACTTGATGGTGTAATCAGTATTTCAATCCACTCGACATGAATGCAGCCCAAGTTTCTCTTCTGTTCTTTGCTTTTTATTAATGCAACAAAAAGAAAGTCATTTTTTGCTTTATTTCAAATTCAACAAACCACTAATCTAAGGAAGGGAGAAGTGAATCTTCTTCCTTCTCAAACCCGGGTAACCTTGGCAGCACACAAGCCTCCATCAAAGGCAAACAAGGCCGTAAATAACAATCATTTCCTATTCATAAAAGCTGCCCTTGACAGTCCAAGAAATAACAAATTACAAGTGAATAGTTCCCAAGAGCTTCGGAAGCACTTTAATCACTCTGAATCTGTTTTGATGTTGTTTCTTTAGGGAGGAATTATTAACAGCTTTGAGGAACTACAACTCAGTTTGTGATTTCTGGGGGTTCTGCCTTAGCAGGATTGGGGGGAGAAAAATCCACTGCTGATTATTTCTTAAACAACTCAAACATTCAAGATATTCAAATGTCTTCTATTCATAAATAGCCTCTACTTTCTTTATTTCTACACTATGAAAGGGGCTAATGACGTGCATTGCCTACTCTCAGGAAGATGACCTAAGGGCAACCGTAATAAATACCTTCATTCCTTTGATTCACTTACTCTTCATTTCCTATAAGTAAATGAGTTCCTCCAGTGTCAGTGCAGGACTGGGAATACAGTGGTGATGCTAAAAGCATTCCAGTGGAGGAGGTGCCTGAAGAATGAACCTAAACCTGCACACTACTTGCTGTTTAGCATGAGCATGTGAAGCAAAGGATGAAGATGGAGGAGCTCTCAGCATGCCAGGAAGCAGTTGTCTGGAGCCATAAACCCTTTGGTGCTGAAATTGTCCCTTGTGGAAGAGGCCCTTCCCAGTCACAGACTTTTCTTCTTTGAGTGCTGATAACCCACTGTTCATACAACTGGAACAAGAGTTGTCACTTCCAGGCAGGTGCCATTAAGGGTGCTAAAACAGGACTAGAGGATAAGGATGGGGTTGAGATTAGTCATGTGAGCCGCTCACACAATGCACAATCAAAGAGCGCCCAATTGGGAAGACTCTTGGAACTATATAATGAGTTTTTATTCTGTTTTAATGTAATAACAAAGTCCTTAAATGGAATTATACTTAAGACTAAGAAGAGGCAGCTGGTGATGACATAGTATAATTCCATCAAGAAATTCAGTAGAGCTCTAATGTTAAAGTGAGATGCTTAGGTGATTTGTATATGTATCTTCTATTTCCTGAAAATGACAATTTCTACAATCATTTAAAAAATAATTCCTAAAAGCAGGTTTCTATATCCCAAAACACTGTCTGAGCTCAGTTTTGTTTCGTCACATCTTTTATTACAAAAATAGAAAGTACTGATATATTCCAAAACTATGTTTGAGTTCAAGTGCTGGAGTTTAAACAAAAGATTTACAGACTTTGCTGAGTAATTGCATTCTGGCAAGAAGTCAAGAGATTCACCTGCATGAGTGAGAACCATCCTCTTTAAAAAATTTTAAATGTAGGGTCTCTCATTGACCTGGAGTTTGCAGAGGAAGCCTGTGCCATCACACCAAGCTTTTCTTATGTGGGTTCTGGGGATTGAACTCAGATCCTCGAGCTTGCATAGCAAGCACTTTACTGACTGAGCTATTGCCCTAGGTCCCTGGGGGCACATTTTAGTGTTGCAATATGATCAAAAAATGGACTAGAAGATTCTAAAACTTAGACGGCCTTTAGTTCCCTTTTAGGTTTTTCCAAAATAGTAAAATAAAATTTTATAAATTTGGGAATCTGTAGCCAATGCATAGCTATAAGAGAATCTGGCACTGAAAACAATGTTTTCACATTTTTTAAAGAATAAATTATAAAGGATCAATTATTTAGTCATTATTAATAAAAATCACAGTGTGGCATTCATTACTTTTTATGATTTAAATAATAATAATCACAGTAAATTAAAATTCAGCTAGACATCAGTGCTCAACACCACTCCCGATCATTGATCAAAACGTCATAAAATCTCCATTTTTATGTATCAAAACAGTTGAACATTGGCATTTTCATACAATTTGATCACTTAGCTGGATTTAGATGAACTTTTTTACATCTAATACAGGTTTCATAGCTTTGTAAAATATAACTGCAGGTACCATAATTTAATTAATAATTGAATATATCTAACTTATCCAGTGTGTTGCAGACTTTTTTTTCCTCAAGGGGATGGTTCAGTGCCAAATTCTTCAATAAGTAACTTTATGTGGACACTGGAAGGAATTGCATGACTGTACATTAGTAATCAAACATTTTTTACTCTAGGACCAGAGGAAAACTCACAAATTTTAATATCACCTGGGTTGTTTTTGAAATTTCTATTGATCTTTAAGACAGCCAACTGTAAAGTCCTTCCACAGTGAGTTTCATTGTTGGATGAACAAACTCCTCAAAAAGAATGTATTAATTTAAGACTTTTGATATTTAACTTTCTTTAATCTGTGAACAGTCATTTTGAACATTCATCGCAGGCCCATTCTAAGATTTTTATGTCTGGATGTGTTCAGCACATGAAACATTATTCAGAGAACACTTCGAGCACCAATCTGGAGCAATGGGAAGTGTTGGATCAAACATAACACCCTGCAATGGAACTCAGTCACTCTGAACATGCTAGTCCTTACTGGCAGCAGAGCACAGACCACGACTGCAGTCAGAGTGATGGCACTCTCATGTTGGAACAAGTCCAGAAGCATCTGCCCCAGAAGACTCAGAAAGAGTAGGATGTGCTTTCTTGACGAGTCTGTCTTGCGGGAGGCAAAAAGAAAGAAAAACTTGGCATGTTCCTTTTAATCATTCTACAAAGACACAAAATATGCTTCAGAAGTCATAGACAGGAGAAATCTCTTCTGGGTGAGCTCCAGGGAGAGGTCTATGGTTGTCTTCCTTGGAAACTCACAAGACATTGGTATGGTATTTAAAGCTAGCGAGGTTTCCTATCAGTTCAGGACATGCCAAGTATCTGAGACCACCCCCCGCCTCGAGAAATTCATGGGTCACAGGAGAACAAGAGCCACGATGGAGACTCTATGTAAAAGATTTTGGCATTTTCCACAACATAGAAAGCTTGGAGTGATTCTCATCATCTGAGTGGCAGACGGGTAGAGGCAGATGTAAGGGAAGGAACGGCAAAGAACTACAAATCTTCTGCAAGTAGGAGACGCCGACCCCAAAGAATCATTCCATGCAAGCCTGTGTTGTAAAAAATGCAAAATTTAATTAAATTTGTGTTAAAACCAAGCAAGCAAAGTTCAGAAACAAAAAGAAAGCAATCTGTGGTTCTATTGGTGCTATTTGAAGTGTGTCTACATAACATTTTTCACAGAAAATTCTTAGTTTCTTTGTGAAAGAGTAGAGCCTGAATTTCCTCTTTTCAATTAAAATATGCATCATATGACAATATTATTTATAGAGGGATTATTAGTGGGCTCATCATTTGATTAAATGTCAGATAATGACACTTTTTATAGTTTCTTTTATTATTATTTTTACTTAATATAAATCAGTTATACACAAGAATGTGCTTCATTGTGACTTCCTCATATATTAGCTCCATATTATATTTCAAATACAGGAGAGCTCACATAATGGGGATTAAGGAAGAGGTGGCTCAAGGTACAAACCAGCTGTCTACCTACACTGTGGTTG
Organism: Eospalax fontanierii; assembly: GCA_035773235.1. NCBI lineage: Eukaryota > Metazoa > Chordata > Mammalia > Rodentia > Spalacidae > Eospalax > Eospalax fontanierii. The sequence continues at coordinate 16,834,211 of CM069545.1, forward strand.
GGCATGGCACACAAAATTGGATTACCAGGGTTGGTGTGTTTGGTTGTAAAGTTAGTTTTACTGCAGAAGTGAAGAAGTGTTGTGCTCACGTTTTCACTGAGGACTGAATATCTGTGTTGAGGACCTTTCAGCCTGTGCAGATTCATCTTGAATAAGAGTTTCAGGGACAACTATACAAATGCTGTGTCACCTGTTATAAAAGAAGAATACTATACATGATTTTTTAATATCTCCTTGGAGGGATATAATAAAGAAAATGCATTTGCTCTTCAAGAAAACAAATCAAAAAGGTAGATGATTTAATATGTAAGAAAAAATTTACATTAATATTTTTCATAAAAAAGACTACATATGAAAATAATTTTTCACTCAGATTTACCCTTTGATGTTAATAGACTTAGCTGTTCAAATCAATTTTACATTTTGTAAGAAAATGAAATATTATCTTTCTTACAATCTATGAAATTAGTTTCTAATATTTCTTTGTACCCTTAAGCAATTTAAAATCTGCAAAGTAATCCATTCTTCCACAGGATACAATCACTTGTGATTCTGAAACCTTTAATTTTTATATTTGACCTAAGTTTACCAGGAAAACAAAATGAAGTGTATACTTCCCTGGGAATATTACCATTAAGTAATAAATATTTAGAGGTAATTTAAAAGTTTTAAATTAAATTTTATTTTATTTTGAGATAAGGTCTCCACGTAGCCAAAGCTGGCTTGGAACTCAGAGAGATCCACCTGCCTCTGCCTCCCAAGGCCTGAGATCAAAGATATGTACCACCACATGTGGCATGGTTTAATCTTCTAAAAGTATATTTTTATTCCCTTGTAGTTGAGGGAGTGCATTATGCAAGTTCATGAGGTGAATCTCAGCTAATGCTTTCAGGTAAACCACAATCAAAATGAAGACTTACAATTGAACAAAATAAGGAAACCTCTAACTTGTGCTTTGCTCATTTTGAACAAGAGGAATTATATGTCATTACTAAGATAAGTCATTATGGAATTATAGCAATCTGCAATATTTTTCATTCCCATCAGTTTATTCAGCTCTACACTGTTATAGAATTTAACACCGAGTTTTATTAAATAATTCTAGAAGTGAGCAAAAACTTCTCCATAAATGGGAAAGAAAACTTAATGAATATATTTGAGGGGAAGACAGCACTGTCAAAAATCTCATCATTAAATTGTTGGCTCTTAAGCTAAAATCATAGACAGACTCATCACTTTCCAAATTCCGTTTTCTGAGCTTCATTGAAGGAATACAGACTACTTTATTTATTAAAGACTATTCAATACAATCCAAACCTAAAACTCTAAGGGGATTAGACAAGGTCGTATGAAAATAAAATTAAAAACAAATTGTTCACATGCATGCTTTCATTTTGTAGTTTGCACAGAAAATGAACATTAGTTTTGTTACAGCATAAGTTACATTGGCGTAAAAACATATTGTAGCCCATACCAGACGTTTCTAGTCTCTGGTAGCTTAATTCAACCACAGTTTGTCCCTAGATGTATTCTCTGAGCGAGTAAGATGACTCATTGAGTAAAGGCACTTACTGCCAGCCTGATATCAGAGTTTGATCTCTGGAACCCACATTGTACAAGGAGAAAACTTCAGCAAGTTGTCTCCTGACCTCCATACATGCACAGTACATATCACACCCCGACACATATACACACAATACAAAATGATAAAAAAAAGAATAGTTTTAACTTTTCCTAGCAAATGATAGTAGTTTGTTATAATATGAAATCTGAACTTCATGATTATAGTTCATTCCTTGGCATGGAAACTAGAAAAAAAATGTTTGTGCTGAAAACTGTGCTCAAAGACATATTTGTAACATGAATGAATTAACCATGGAATATATTACGAACCATTTTTAGGAAAATTTTTATACTATATGCATGCATATTTATATTCAAATTGTTAATGGTTTACCTACAACATGCAATTATGTTAGCTCACTGAAGGAAATTATGATGTTGGTCATGACAAAAATCATGGCTGATTTTATCAAAATTAAAAAGAAGTGAATGTAGAGATTACCACAGATACTTATCAAATTGCATACAAGTACACCGCTTTGTCTTTGAAACTTGGTTTTATGTAACAAGACAATAATGGGACTGTAAGTCAAAAGACGAAGTCGAGATATCTGAAAACCAGGCTGCATAGCAGATGATTTTCAGCCAATGGTACATGATCCTTTTTATCTTTCCCTGTAAACTTCACTGTCAGTTTCAGTATTTAGTTATTTATTCTGATAGAATTTCTGGGAATTGGAAGTTGAATTGCTGAATTGGTCAATGGATAGAGAAGGAAAAGCCCCTCAAACCTAAAGAAGTTGTAATCGAATAAACAACAAGTCGTAACTAAGATTTGCTTGACTCACAAAAATACATATAATTATTTTTCAGGATGTGTTGTATTTTTACAAAGGGTCAAAATGGGGATGGAGAGATGCTCAGTTGGTAGAGTACCTGCTGTGCAAGCATGAGGACCTGAGTTTGGATCCCCCAGAATCTGTGTAAAAGTCAGGCATGGTAGCATGTGCCTACAATCCCAGCTCTGATGCTCTGATGGGGGGAGGGAGGGAGAAAGGCAGATCCCTCATTGACCAGCCAGTCTAATCAAATTGATGAGTTTGGAGTTCAGTGAGAGACCTTGTCCAAAACCTAAAAGTGGGGAATGATTGAGGAAAGACACGTCATTTCCACCTCTGATCTCCACACATTTGTACATGTACCCATGCACTCATATGCACATAAGCACATATGTGCACTAGCTAGCACATACACATCACACATAAAACACATTGCATACACTTCAAAAAGATGTATTGGGGGGGAGATGATCATGAACAAAAATTATGTTTGAGTTAGGTGACTTGGGAAATCTTGATCCCTCGTTCTGTGGACCTTAACTTCAGGCTGTTTTAAATATACCAACAATAAAAGCACACAGAAAAGAAGAACACCATTTGAAGGCAGGGACAAGAAAATTTAAAAATATTGGCCACACCGTAATTCTATAATGGAAAATAATTCTCTGATACACTGTATTATGATTAGCATAAAGAGTTATAACATTTTCAAGTTTAAAGATGTTTCATTATAGAATGAGATGTAGGTCTTTCTGGGTTTTATTTCATGTAATTCCTTTCAAAGATCAACAAAATGCTTAGTTTAGGTAATATTAACATGAAAAAGCATTTTGTAATATCTCAATAAATGTTTATGTTCAAAGTGTTGAATATAATTGAAAGGCATTGCCATTCATAATTAAACTGACTCAGAAAAGAAAATACAGAAATCATTGCTGTAGTCAAGTATTTTGAGCTGACATTTTATACCTCTTAGATGGGAAGCCGGAATTCTGAGAAATTCTAAGCCCTCAAGAATTGGCTTGGCAGCCATCTTTTCAGATTCATCCATCACAGTGTGTCATGTGCATAGTAGGTGGTCAATGAAAATTGATGAATTTCTTTTAAAATGTTTTATTCATTTTTATTTTATGTCTATGAGTGTATTGCCCATGTGAATGTAAGTGCACCCACGTTGTGCAATGCCCATGGAGGTCAGAAGAGGGCGCCAGATTCCCCTGAACTGGAGTAACTGATGGCTGTTAGTCACTGTGTGACTCCTCTGCAAGAGCACTCAGTGAGCTTAGCAGCTGAGGCATTTCCCTAGCCCTGGAAATAGATGGATTTCTTAAAGTCCTACTATCCTTATGCTTCTTTCCACCAAAAACTTTCCTCATCTTCATCCTTTAGCAACAGCTCTCAAAGAGTGCCTTCCGGGACAACTGGTGTTAATAAACACATGGTCCTATGCATCCAGTGTTGTTCTGTGCATTCCTATTTGGCAGGAATTATCTGAAATCTTAACATGCTAACCTGTTAGGGACCTTCATGAGGAGCCTATGCTATGGAGTAATTACAAGCAGGATTGTTGTGTATCTCTCTTACTGAACTACTGTTTTGCCTCAGTCATTACATGATTGAATATCTTTGCTCCAGTACAGTTTTTTTAAAGCATTATCTGACAAATACAGTGAACACCATGTAATGTCTCCTATGCTGATCAAATGTACAATCCTTCTGAACCCACACGGATCCCCCTCAAAGGGACACAATGTGGTAGACACAGTTTAATGTGGTTTCTTCTTCCTCATGTGTATGTAAAGGAGTTGAGTTGCTTACTTGTGAGACAAAGACATACACCTGCCTGGTGTAGAGAGGCATTAGGGCTGTGTTTCCAGAATGAAAGAAAGGGGCAATGAGGAGAGGGAAGAGAAAATACTGTATCTATAAGTAGTCTTTGACGATCACAGAATCTAAGTCAATAAGCTGAAGGTCAGGACTTATGAGTACAGAGCATTTTTACGTCCTATTTGCTCTCCTCTAGAATATTGAGAATCAAGTTTGGCAACGAGCTCTGGGAATTTACCAGGAGTAGATATGCTAGGAGGTAGAGACTTGGGTAAGATGCAAAGAGTAGCAGACCATTCCAGGACTGAGAGATGAGGACAGACTATGGAAGGGCAGCAGAGATTGGTGTATTGTCAGCCTGCTCTGTTTTGTAATCTTGGCCCCAGAAGTATTACATTGGCTGAGGGTAAAAAGGATTTTTATTCTGTATCCTTTAGGGGATTGGGGGAAGATTCGATTTCAAAGGGTTTTAGGAAGTCCAGATGACTGGATGCCGAAGGGAACCAAAAGTTTCTAATAAGTCTGAGTTAACTGAACTGAACTACTCTGGGAGACATTCTAAACTTCTGCTCTGCCTCATCAGCACTAGCTGGAAACTCCCCAATATAATTGTTCCTGTAGTCTGAGCATAGGAGGATCAGGTTAGCCAGATCTTTGGAGGATGTACCAAAGGAGAAGAGTTCAAAACCACAGTTTCCTGAAGCAGGAGTCTGCTTGAGAGAACTGCATCTCTGACCCAGCAAGGCATCAAGATGCATGTATACAGGTGGGAGCTTCATGTGGATAGATCTGATTCAATCAGAATCTTCAGAGAGCAGAAGCTATTTTTATTATTACAACAGAAGAAGACACTTTAAATAGGAGAATAAGATCAGTTCATCAACAAGTTCGAATTTCTCTCTCTGAAAGGGTGAAAGTTCACAAAGATCAGATGAGCTCTAGAAAAATAAATGGTATTTTTTTCTACACGATGAATTGTGTGCGGATTTCAATGTCCCCTTCTCCTAAGTTATTTGTTTTGTACCCCATGTCGCAGAGCTCATCTGGCACTGTGACTATTTCTGTTTGTTTTTAGGCGGATATGTCTGACAGTCTCGTCTTCCGTGCTACAGCTACATAAAGGCAAAAGTGCAATACAATATTCATTATCAGTACAATACTGACACAGCTACTGAAGCAAAGAGATTAATTAAAAAGCCTTTCGTGATTGAGTCGAACTCTTCAATACACTTGGTCATATTTGGATTATGTGATAAATGCTATATAGCAAAATGAATGTAATATAATTAAAAATTTAACATTGAAGAAGTATAATATCTCTTAGTTAATAGCATCACATGAATTTTCAAGCAATGTCGAAATGACTACTGTACAATTATCAGCCATACAATCATGTAGACATTTGTTATGGTCATTAAACGTAGATAGCTACATTGGCAATTTTTAGCAAGAAAAATGAGAATATTTTAAATAGATTCACAGGCAGAAACTTTAGTACATCTGATTGCAAACTAGATGTCCATAATAGAAATAGCATGAAATAAATCACGGAACCCCCGTTAAAAATAGTCTCTCTTACATAAAGTATTTTCAAGTTCTTTTTAGAGTGAAAATAAAACCCAGTCACCTCTTCAGATCTGACCTTTCTGCATGGCTTACCAAAATAAGATGAAAAGAATTTAAAAATAACAAAGGAAGATCTTCTATCAAAACAGGGTTACAGATTGGAACCAAAGCACCCCTGTGTTACTGCTGCCTGAGTTAAGGAGATAGAGTTAAACATACTGAATTTGTTCACTCCTGGTTTTTTCCCCATCACTAGAGTGGTATAAATATGTAGCCCCTGGCATTTTCAAACCCACACCACCATATTTCATTTATGGCATCCAATAAGGTCAAAGGAAAGAATGAAAAACTCCCCACAAGGGCTAACTTTGTCAATTTAAAATGTGGCTCGCCATCCTGTCCATTGTTAAGCAAGCTGTTCAAATAATGTCTTGGTTCACATGTCTGTGGGGCTCTGATAGGCTTCAAAGTCTGTGGAAAAGCCTATGCAAGTTTGAAATCTAGCCCTCTTCACCTTTCCTTCTTTTTGTCTCCTGTTTTCTGATCTTTTTAATCCAGAATCTTTAATAGAAAAATTCGACTGCAAGACTGAAAACAGCAGGAGGTCAGAATCCCATTATGGCTCATTTAAAGCAACATCTGTAGTCTTTTGAACATGTCAGGAGCAACTTATGTGACCTCTGGGGACTCTTCTTCAAACATGTTCTATTAAACACACATAAACACAAGTAAAACATATTTTAAGGTCTGATTATAGAAAAATCCTCCACATAAACCAAGATTAGAGCTAAATATTTCAGTAGAAGTCTGTTCAAGAAAATCAACCAATCCCCCAAGTCCTACTTACATCTCAGATAAATTAATGTAAGAACAAGGGTTTTTTTTTTCTGATGAGAAATATGAAGGAGCAGATACCAGAGTATAACTAAACCAAGGAGCAACTGCTTCTACCAGAAAAAATAACCTGAGCTCACAATGCAGGTAAACCAAGTGCACAAGACTTGACTTCCTTTATTCTACTCTGAAGACAACTCCCTCAAACATTTTCTATGTCCTTTGAAAAAAGTGGAAGAGTTAGATATGCCAAAAAGTAAAATAAAGCCATCAGAGAGCACATATATTCTGCTGGGAAATTTTATGTACGAAACTAAGGACTCTGGGTTTGCTTTCTTGCTATTTGTTTCTTTCCTATATTTTCCTTGGTCATTCTGTTAAAGGAGAAATCCAAGCATTAACAACATTACCCCAAAAGACACCAATTCTCTATCGATAACTTGTTGGAAGAAATCCATACAATAATGTATGAGTACACAAACAGAGATAGGAACATACCAGTTCTTGTAACTTAATAAAAATGCTGTTATGCTTCAGAACTTAATAATTATGGCCAGTATCTCTAGACACCATCCTGTCCATACTGCACAAATGAAGTCACTGTAAGGGGAGAGGAGACTGCAAGATGGAAGAAATTGCTTGGCAGGGCTACAGCCGAGACAGTAGAGCAATACGATGCACGTAAGAAGCAAAATCTTGAGCAAAATGTCTTTCTCTGGAGTTTTATAAAAATCAGAATGAGAGGCATTTAAAAACATTCCAATGAAGGCAGGAAGAAGTTTAGAAAACAAAGAAAAGGATAGTCAATAAAATTAATTTATGAAAGGCCAATTTCACTAACACTTAGACGCTGGGCCCTTTTCCAGAATTAAACAAAGTGAGTGATAACTCCAAAGAAAGAACTCGGGTGTGTATAGGGGGGAACCTTCTAACATAGATTTAACACATGCCAGCATTCTCAGTAAAAGGCAACTGCTCCTCTGCCTTCCACGGTGACTTTCCATTCTCATGGGCACATCTCCGAGTAACATTAGGCCCACCACAAAGCAAAACTTACCAGACAGATCAACAGTCCCTGAAGCAAAGAAGAAATGCCACTTACCTAGAAAAAGAAAAGAGAAACACGGAGATTAAGATGCTATCACTGAAATGCAATTATGGCAGTTCTCAGATTATCCTAGTTCCTGTACTGCTGACGTTTTCACACACACACACACACACACACACACACACACACACACACACACACCCACGCACCATCATTAAGGTTTTACAGGAAAAGCAACTCTTAATTTATTTATGCATGAAGGGAGTTTTGTGAGGTATGAGGAGGTCTTCAATAACTGTATTATTATAAACCCTCCTGTGAGTTGATTTCACTCTAAATCATTGTGACATATAACCACATGCAGGCAAAGGGGGGAGATATTAGCAGGATTCTGAAAGGAATTGAAACACACTTTTGTTACTTCTAGGCAGAGAAAAAGATGGTCAGAGAGTCAAGCTTCAAGTATGTTTTTGCAATGAATCTCTGTCCCATTATCAATAAAGTAGAGATCATCCATCCCTAGCTTGTATTAGATTGGTCAGGAAGTTTGCAGAATCAAAAGCAAGGACTTTGAGGGAGAAGAAATAACAACAGCTTATCGGCTTCTAAATCTCATAAATAAGGTCGTGAAGTGATCACTCTGATTTCAAAATACTTTTAACTGAAAAGTTATTCAAAGTGTGAATATGAATAATTTGCATAAACCTTCTAATTTCAGCTGCCAATTAGTTATAATGAAGAACCAGGGTTCTGTTACTTCAGCTATATATCATAAAAAAGCAGAGAAAGCAACAGACATTGTGCACTGGAAATTAATTTGTATTTAAAACAGTTTGCAGTTACAGTCTATGGTACGTAAATGATTACTTCAGTTGTACAATCTTATTTTAGAATACAAAGTCTCTCTTCAAAACCTTAAGTCTTATGACAATTAAGATCAAATAATGGAACATGAAGCATAGCAGGCTGTGAGAAAGGGGAGGACAAGGTTTAGAGGCCAAAGTTGCCATGACATTGTCATTAAAATATGTCTAGCTGCCTTGTTCATTCATTTATTCAAGAGGCATTTATTGGATGTTTTCTATGTATAAAAGATGATTATAGACATTGCATAGAAATCAGATACTTATAAAAACAGCATTGATGTCACCACGAGCTCAGAGTCCAAGGGCAAGGATGTCAATCTACACCTCACAATGGTAGGAGGGAGCTAGGGGCTTACAAGTGAAGAAGACCTGAAATGCCGTAGAGGGCGTCTGACGTGGGTCAAGGATGATCAGAGAGATTTTCTGGGGGAAAGGCAGGGCACGCAGCGGGATGGGAGAAGATTTTTGGAGTGGGGACTGTGAAGTCATTCCCGGGTTCCACATATTTTAAATACAGGCAGAGAGACTCAGTAAAGATTCTATACCATACCAGGTCACTAGAAGCCAATTGTAACTCAGGGCTGACTCTAACCAAAGGCAGCAGCAAGACATGAAAAAGCATTTGAGGGTTGCAGCGTAGTGCTCCTTGACCTTACTCTGCTTTCTCAGAAGCAAGCAGGCCACAAAGAGACCAAAGGGCATGTCACATGGACAAGAGCTTTGACAACAGTTGTGACTGCCTTATTGTTTCCTGTTGTGTCTGGCACAGGATAGGTGCTCCAGAATCCAAATCTCTTTACTTAAGGGACATGGAAGGTTGCCGTGCATGTGCTCACTCATAGAATCAAGAGGGTGGGGTGGGATTTACAGCTGTGCTCATCTTACTGGGCACACCGTTCAGGTACTGCTTCACACTAGAGCATCCATCTCACATCAAGCCCTCTCCTGTGTTGTCACCTAGCCATGATTCTTTGGGAGATTCCTCTATTTGATGAATTGCCTTTCTCCCACATCTCTGATACAGGTTCCAATGAATTCACCAAATTGGATAAGCCATATTTTGTTTTCTGTTACTTGGTCACATTTAATTCTTTCAGACAAGTTTCAAATGGAAAAAACTGATATGCATTTATATGCATGAGTAATTCTTGGAGGTTAAGAGTCTGAAACAGTGGAAGGGTTATTCAACATATCTTCAGATTAGTTCAGATTAGTAAAACTTCTACAGGGAAAAATTCCATGGGAAGACAAAATGATGGGTCAACAAGAAGACATCAATCAATGCATGCAACTGTCATAAGAAGCCAAAACAAACAAACAAACAAACAAACAAACAAAAAAACATGAAATGGGTTTTTCCATCGAATTTTCAGAAGGAATGAATCCTGCCGGTATCTTGATTTTGTACTTCTACCCTCCAGAATTGTAAAGGAAGGAGCATCTGTTGCACAGGCCACCTAGTCTGTAGTACTTAGTTACAGCAGCTGCAGACAATGAGCATGAGTTTGTAAAAAAGAAAGAAAACATTGTATTAGTTTTGGTCCCCTGAGAGCTAGACGCAATGAAATTTGCAGGGGAGCATGCAGGAAGTCTGCTGAGGATGGGTGGGGTCGGGGGGGGCATGTTCTAGCATCTCAGTGGGGAGCTGTGCTAACTGAGGGGAAAAGGCAGACAACTGAGGAGCATGTGCGTAGAGAAAAGCAGCAATCTCTTTCCAGTAGAACTTTATGCAAGGCGACTTTGTGGAAGTCTGATCTTAGGGAAAGCAAGGAGTCCTGTGAGGTTAGAGTGTGGTCCAGCAAGTGCGGAATCTCTATTTCCTACTACTCTAGTGATAATCAGGATAGAGACAAGGTGTAAGAGGGAGAAACCCCAACCGATCCAAGTAACAGAATTTCGTATTCAAAATGACATCCAAAAACTTACTAACAGATAAAATGATGTTATAGCTCCTACCATGTTCTCCTCTCCTACGCTGTCTACAAAACATTAAAGGTATTTGCTCTGGGATTTGTAATTTCAGACTAGATGAAGCAATAGACAGAAGCATCAGGAGTAATTTAAGCATCCTATATACTTTGTAAGTTATGCTATTTCCAATTACCATGCCTCTCTCTTTCATCAGACAAGAGAATTGATCTCCAACTGATTGTAATCAGAAAGAGAGAGCAATTCATTGCTTCTTTATTCTTCCGTCTAATTGGGAATTCTCCCAGCAAGCCCTTTAGCATGCCATGGTTACAAGCCTACAGCTGTAGCTGCAGATTTTCCGCAGGGAGCTTTTAGCCAACAACTAACAGATCAATGCCTACGCCTTGTAGGAGATGCTGTGTTCCCATAGCCACCACACTGACCTCTTCGTTGCTCACAGCTGGAGGGACTTCCTCACATTCCCAACCCTCTGCCTATCTTTTGCTGATCATGAAAAGGTTACCAAGAAGTTAAGCAAAGCATTTAGTCACAGAGACATCCTGATGGTTAAAGATCAAGTCAAGCAGGACATGAAGCTCTGTCTGTCTTATTTACATTTCCTTTTCTTTTGTATCTTCTCAGGGAATCTAATAGAACTAAAATGAGGCTCCCAGAAAGAGTAATTCTCTTCAAATCAGAGCACTCCTAAATGTCAGAACTAGAGGCGATTTCTTCTTGGTTTCTATTACTCTGCCTTATACTACGTTGCACAGAATTCTATATCATCTACTGGTAAACGTCCCCACTAGAAAATCTATGTGTATGAATGTGTGTGTGTGTGTGTGTGTGTGTGTGTGTGTGTGTGTGTACACATACACAGTCAATTATTTTTAGTCTTTAATATACTGAATTGAATTCCAAAGTACCTTGTTTCTGTCACTACATTTTAGAAATATTCTATTTTGGTTTTGTTGGGTTTTATATTTAAGTACCATTCTCAGTACGCTGCTAGATAATCAATTGAAGAACAATTATTGCCAGGATAAAACCTCATGCAGGCTATCCTGAAATGTTCACATTGCCAATGTCCTACTTTTTCATTCACAAATGCTCATTTGTATGAAGTGAATGAATGCAGCACACCTTAAATGACCGCACTCTATTTCTGCATGAGTCATTACAGTACCTGTGCTGTAAACTGGAATCGAAGTTGACAAAGGCCGCCATGCTATTAAAGCAGGACTTATTGTTACACATGCAGGCATGTTTGGAATTCCAGTGCCGGTGAGGGCTCCAGCTACAGAGAGCCTAGCCCTCCAGAGGGGAAATCTGCCAGAACCTTTTAACCACATGCCTGTAGGAATTTGCGCACTTAATTAAATGCACATACCGACCAAGTAAGCAGCAGAGGCAGTGTTTATTCACAGGCATGTCACAGGATCAGCAGATGGCATTGCATTAGGGACCTAAACTCCCTGATGGCATGCTCCACACCCCGAAGAACAGGCTGAACACTGGTAGCTATCGTCTATAATAATCTCTATTCAATGTAAACAGTATGAATAAAGTAAAATGAAAGAAAAAATAACATACATAACTGTAAGTGGGAGAAAGCACCTTGAAGAGGCTTCAGTGGTCAAAGCATCAAGAAATAGGTTGCAGAAATAAATGGGGCACCTGTTTCTAGACGTTCTCTGAACGTCGTTTGGCAAAATGTCACTAATCACACTTTCTGATTCGTAATTGTCCTTTTGACCACAAAGTGAGGCAACATGTGCAATTTTTGTGCTGAAGCAAAATACATATTTGCTGCCTTCTCAGAAATGTTTCTTAGTAGAAATTTGTTTCCTAGATTTCTCCTAAGATCAAAGAGACACTATGCAACTGTGGCCATGGCGGCACTCACAGTGAGACTGAGAGGGTCCACAGGGCAGGGAGGTTGTGGTGAACATTCTTTAAGTTGGGCTCAGCTTCAGGTAGTCATACCCCTGAGTGTGACTTCCTTCTAATCTACAGGATATGGCAAAGGTAATGTTACTCCCTAGATTATGTTAACATGAGACTCCATATTGTTAGCACAGTGTGTGTGTGTGTGTGTGTGTGTGTGTGTGTGTGTGTGTGTGTTTAAAAAGGTAAGCTGCTATAAATCTGACAAATGTTGGGCATACACAAACGTATCCAATGGTCTCTAGATAGGATCGAATTGGAGGCTGACTGCCAGAGAAAACATGCCATGATTAAAGGTTGGTAACTCATGCCCGCCCTCTCTCCTATGTCCCACTCTGAACCTACAGGAAGGGAAAAGAAACAGAAGTGAGTTAATCTCCAATAGCCAATGACTGAATCAGCCCTGTCTGTATAATGAAACATCTATAAACTCCTTAAACAACAGGTAAGAGACCTCCTGAGTTGGTGAACATATCAAGGTAGTATAGAAATTTCTTAACCTTTGCCCCATATTTTGACCTCTGCATCTTTTCCCTTTACCTGATCTTGGAATGGATTCCTTGTAATAAACTGTCAATAGTGAGGAAAGTGTCTTCCTGAGTTCTGTGAATCATTTTAGCAACTGAAGAGGGAACTACAGATACTGCAGGAGAGTCAGACAGGAGTGTGGGTACCCTGGGCACCTAATCTTTATGACTGATATCTTTAGATAGGGCAGACTTGTAGAACTGATCCCTAAAACCTATGGGGATAATGTCAGAATGAAAGTAAATTATTGTGTAACGAATTAGTTATCCAAAGAATTGGGAAAACTGTTGACATAGAGAAAACTACATATAACTTGGTGTCAGAAATACTGAGAGTGAAAGGCGTTCATATCAGATCAAACACTTCTCCACCGACCCCAGCTCCTGTGTTTAATCAGTTCACACAGCCAGTCTGATATGCAGCGTTGCATTTCCCTATCCTAATCCTAAAAAACAAGGAGGATAACCTACCAGTTAGAGTTGAGTGTTCATCCCAGCGATAACCACTATGATGAAGAAACACAGAGACTCCTATTCTAACAGGGCTGTCAAGATCAGCCTTGTGGGCTGGAGATTATTCTCAAGCAAGGGAAGGGAGAGTATAGATTTAGTACATTCCAGTACCTCCAATATGTTTGTCTGTTTGCTAATGAATCTCTCCCACTCCTTACAAAGTCCATTAAGTGTAGATTTTTTACCTTGATAACTGAGGCATGTGTATTGTTTGATAGGGTCATCAGCACCAATCAGATGTTCAATAAATGTCATTTGAATAATGAAAAGAATCTTTTCCTTTCACATTTTTTTAAAAACATTATTTCTATTTTTGTACATGTGTATGTGTATGCACACACTTGTAAATGCACGATCATGAGTGTTGGGTCAGAGGACAATTTGCAGGAATCATTTCTCTTCTTCCTCCCTATGGGTTCCAGGGATTGAGCTCAGGTCATCAGGTTTGGCCTCAAGTGACTTTACTTGCTGAGCCATCTCACAAACCCTGCATTTCCTTTAATCACAGAGCTCTTTAATGGAATTATTAATAAAACATGCTTCTATGCCATTGTCTTCAAAAGACTATGAAGAGATTGAAGCTTTGTTGAGCATAGATTAGTGGTGAACTGATCTCCCCTCCCCCTCACATGCCCACTAATATAGATTAATCTCCTACTTTAAGCCAGTATTTTCTAGAAGTGGAACACAGGGCATAGGTTCATTGATGACTCAATCACCTCTTGAATTACAAAGAATTTTCACTTCGCTTGAAGCTCTACTATTATTCATAAATGACTCAACTTAACCAGCCGTGAATTTTCCCATTGAGAAATTCCCAACTGTCGTAAAATGTCTTAAAGAGCTGGAGGTACTAGTCCCTCTGAGTGCTGTGTATGTTTGAGTATACACAAATACCTTTACGATTTTGATTTTTAAAACAAGTACCTGAGAAAAGTTCTAGGCAATTCTTAATTTAAAAAAAGATACATGACAATATTGAACCTTCAATCCATGACTAGAATCAAAATCCTTCTGTAGGCTTTGGATTCACAAAATCTTGGACTCAGATTATCTTAGGTCTCTGATTCTTAATAATATCAGTTGGTGTTATTAATAACACTTGGTGTTCCAATGGACAATCAGACTTCAGTTTGAATTCTTCCACTGAGTTTTATAATTCATTTTTCTAACAAGCCCAGCTGCTTTCCTCTGAAGTAATGGTTTACTTTTCCTGCTCCTAAGTCTATGGCAAGGGGTGGTGGTGATTTTCTGGACAGCCTATTTCAATAAACCTGATTCAGGAAACCTACAGATAGTCCTACTTTAAGGCTGGGTGGGACCTTCATTGTTACAGATCATGTAATCTTGCCTGGCTACGGGATCTAAATTTCTTTGTGTCTGGATGATTCCTAGGCTTTATCCCCTCCATGGTAACTGAATTTCAAAATGAAGGGAAGCTGGATGTTTATTTGAGGGTCTCAATGCTATTGCCAGCAATAATCCCTTAATCTTTGTCCAGTAGGGTTTAAATGGCAGAGACAAAGCTGAGCTGGTGACATTATGGCTGCTGGTTATGGAAAGTCAGTCATTAACTACCCAGGGCCGTATCTCCAGTAGTTGTATCTTTCTGCCTTTATCCATGGCTCTAGAGATAAGTCCCAGGTTTTGTGAGTTTCATATATCTGTGTCTTTCTTCCTTCAGCACATAAACATACATCTAGTCCCTGTCAATGCTCATGAGATCTGCTTGAAGAGATGAATTCCAGATTCATGGTAAATGCAATAAAGGAAAAGTGTTGTCCCAAGGACCCAGAAATATACTTACCTAATAGAAAAATTCTTTGCAAGTTTATTTTGGCAAAGAACCTGATATTAACAGAAAACGAGGACTAAACCAGAGGACAGTGTGTTGCCTTTTCAATCCTGGAGGGTGGGGCTTTCTTCTTTCTGCTTGTGATCATGTTGCTATAAAAGTTGTCCCAGTCCCCTCATTTTAATCTTTATCATAGAGGTCATGATCAGACTAGGGAGGTTAATGGACTAAGAGGAGCAAGACAGCCCAAGAGCCTTTCGAACTCTGCCTCATGTTCCTCTACTTAAGGCTATTCTGCGTAGAGAGACTTGTATTTGCACTGTCTCGTATCTCCTCCCAGCATCAGTAGGACTGTCTCCCTCTTCAATGTCTGACTGGACAAGAGTGCTGGTGAGTAGGTTTGTGTAGCTGTGTAGGGGAGGAAATTAGAAGAGGCTACAAAAGTCTTCAAATTTAGATCTTACAAACATTACATTGTCTCTTCCTTTTCACTGCTTCTAGGTTCCCTAATTCTGACTGTGGGCCCTGGAACTGCTAATGTAATCAGACTCTAGGACATAGCAGCATTGGCCCTGGCTCTGCCATATAACCTGGCAGATGTCCTGGCAGCTTGTTCTGCCCTGGTTTACAAAGGATGAAAAATTGTACAAGGTCTAGGAAAGATTTGCCAGGGTCACCAGTTGGTAATGGTTCATTTTAGAATTAGGTCTTTGAGTTTCCAACCTAGTATCACTTTTCATGTAAAATAGAGTTTCATAAAGGATGATGGATTTTTACATCCATTAATATTTTCTTAAGAACGCCTTTTCGTGTTGATAAAACTATGTTAAAATCCTGCCTTAATAGACATTGTACCAAAAGGTCAATTCATATGATATGCTGCATGAGTTATCTTCTCTAAGACAGCCTTCCCTAGACAATGTAGCTTACACTATTCCTTCTATATTTCTGTTTCACATTAGTAGGAACAGCCATAGTGTTAGAAATCATGTTATTACTAATCATGTTAGAAGCTAGGATTCTCTACACCAAGAGAGTTTAACACACTGTAGTGTGATCATCCAGACTCCCTGCCTCATCCCTACCCTCAGCCACCTGCTCCCATACTTCAGGTTCTGCATTATTTTTAAAGGCCAATTGCATCTAATTTGTGTTCTCCAATTACTCTTTGGTGTGGTTGATGTCTGATCAACCTACCTGACATCACACCCTTAAAGAAAACTGTCTCTCCCTCACCTAGAAACTATCATTTGCCATTAGTTTCTCAGCTAGGACTGGGGCTTCTTGCTCACCCTGCCCCCATCCAATCTGGATTTTTGTCTGGTTTGGACTTACACAGGTTTTGGGCATGCTCTCACAAGTCCTGGGGGTTCATATGTGCAACTGTCTTGTCCTGTTCAGAAAATATGGTTTCCTTGGATTCACCCATCACCGCTGGCTCTTACAATCTTTCTGTCCCCTCTTCTGCAATGATTCCTGAGCCTTGGAGGGTATGGTATGTTATAGGTGCTCCATTTAGGGCTAAGCATTCTACAGTCTCTTATTCTCTGCACATTGACCAAATGTATGTGTCTGTGTTAATCACCATCTGTGCCTCTGTGAGAGCTGAAAGGTGCACTAATCTATGTATTAGAAGAATACAAAGAGAAGATTCTCCTCTATGCCCCATGGCCTGTCTGGCCACAGGTTAGTGACCTTGATAACAGTACCAGGTATGGGCTCCATCTTGTAAAGCAGATCTTTAGATCCAGTCACAAGTGGTCGGTTACTTCTATATTTGTACCACTATAGGACCAGGGAGTATATCTTGCCAGACCAGTCATTATTGTAGATCACAGGTAAGCAGTTTGGTAAGATGGATGATGACTTTTTACTTCTGATAGTATTCTTAGGACTTTCTAGCACTGTGAAAGAGGAAGCTTTGAGGTCAGTAACAGCTTGAGATCCATTTTTTAAAAATCATATATGTGTGTGTACATATATAGTAAAATTTGCAGCCAAGGTGTGTCCTGGAAGAGACTGTGTTTGTTAATATTAGAGGCAGTAAGGAAAGGCCTCCAGTTCTGCAGTAGAACAATTGAGAAGGGTGTACTCAGAGTAAGGCCCTATTCTTCTAATCTTCCATTTTATGAAAGGAAGAGGCCTAAGGAGTTTTCTCCTCCTAAAAACAGCATACAGAAGTTGCTGCACATATGGCACAAGGGGCAAGGGCTCATCCGACATCGGAAGCGGAAGTTGGCAGTCTTGTGCACATGGTGCACATCGAAGGCAGAAAGATGAAGAGTGAATGAGCCTGCGGATTATTCCTCTGTGGTTTCAGAGAAATGTTGAGGCCAGGCAACATGTGGCAGGGCTGCAGCCCCTTTATGAAGGTCCTGAGAGGGCCATATATAATGTGTTTGTGTGTGTCTGTGTTGGGGTATGTGCACATGGGTGCAGCTCCTTGTGGAGGCCAGAAGAGGGAGTTACAGGTGGCTATGAGCTACCTGATGGGGGTGCTAGGAACTGAATCTAGGTCCTCTGCAAGAGCAGTACTGATCTAAACCTCTAAACCATTTCTCCAGTGACTGTGATCCAATTTTTGATGCCAGAAATACCTGCCTAAAGCTTCCTTTGGAAACAGTATATAACTCCTGAACATCTACCAGAGAAAAATACATTATGTTCAAATCGAGGCCTGCCATGGATGGTTTACCAAAGAAGAGACTGCTTAAATTTACTCCCCTCTGTCCTCCTTCCTGCTTTACTTTCTACCTCAGCATCTTCAGATGACAGACTCTACAGAGTAAAGTAATCTGTTTGTTTACTGCCTGTTTCCTCCAGGTTAAACAGCAATTTCTTGAAGGCGAAGAGCTTTGTTTACATTGTTAATTTTTCTTAGCCCCAATACCCTGGACAACCATTGGCACAGAGCAACTAACAAATATCTATTAAGAGAATGAGATGGATGAAAGCATCATGATATCTATTACAGGGCAGGTTGTTCTGTAGGGGTGAGCAGCCTGAGGCACACACGAGGTTATCTCAAAGACTGCGGAGGACAACAGGGGAAAGGAGGAAGAGACAGGTGGTCGTGAGCAAGCGGCGGGCTCGGCAGAGGGAGATGGCGATGGGGGGCACACTGCCTATCGAGACAAGAAGCAAAATGCAGAGGAGCCCTCTGATCAGGTCTGGAGCCTACTTCACCTGCACCCCAGTTTTTAACCGCTTTGGGCTTCAGGTCCCTCCAAGGCTATATGATGCAAATGTGAAGAGTGGCCATTACCACTGTTGTGTGAGTGACCTTGAGGCAAGAGGATGTAGCAGCAGAGAGCCAAACTCTGCCAGGTCCACATGGCATACCTGGAGGACATCACAAATCCACACAAAGCAAAGTTTGCGCTTTTGAATCCCAATCTTGGAATGGGCCATCACAAAGGGGGTACTCAGGTATGTGTGGGAAAGCACATATTACGTGATAATCCAGAGTCTCCAGGAAACAGTGTTGTGAATGTACGTGATACAGTTGCTGCCTCGGCATCCATTTTAAAGGCAGCACAAATTATATGACATCCCACCATACCCTTTCACCTCTGGACTCAGTAAGATTCTGCTCCCTGGGAGGTTGTTTGCGACTTGGCACATTTGTTCCTCGTCTCACTCAGTAAACTCCATAAACTTCCTGTGACTGCTGATTGGAACAAAATCTAATGATCAACAACAGAGTCCTGTAATTAAGTTTCAGCCTTCACTTATCTGTTCTTTAAACTAGCCCACAAATTCCTATGGGAAAGCCCAATGGACAGTTAATACCTTTGGAAAGGCAAGGTCCCATAGGTGTCTCTCTGCTGCTGTCTCTTTCTCCCTCAGTTCCTTCCATCTTTCCTTATTGTTGGGAGCCATTTGCTTGAACCATGTCCTGGTGTAAGGCAAGATGAAGGCCAGCTTTGCTTTGCACAAAGTACTGTGGGAGCAGAATATTCTGCTGAGCATGTAAACAAGTCTCCGTATCTAGAGGGAGGTGTATCTTGAGCCCAAGGCTGAGGTTTGACTGTTCTATGACCCTGATAAGAGGATGTGGATTGCATGAGAAAGTGAATGTTTGCCTGTGTAAATAGGCACATTGTTTGTGCCTTAAACTGTTGTTTTGTTTCCAACAAGAGTATATAGGGTAAGCTAAATAAAGTTGAGGCTGCTTCAGTATTGACTGACAGCCCTCCCGAATCTATCCTTTGTCTCTTGTCTTTTCCTTAATCCTCACTCCCCCTTTGGGTACTGTTTGATTCTGCGAGCAGACTCCAGCACCTTATCCATTGGTTGAGACTTTTATCTTCTCTAGACTTTCCAGGAGCACCTTTGAGACAGATGAGGGGGACTCACCTCTCTCTGGGCACTGGGCAAGTGGTGAGCACTATGAAATATATGTTAAGCCACTCAGAGTTAATCACTAGTTTGTTCAGTCTTTCTTTGTGAGCACTCCTCTGAAGTGCATTTTCCTGTAAATAGGCAAAGATGTAGGGGATGGGACCATCTGACTCTCTAGAAGCTATTGGGCTCACACGCTGCCTGGGCTGCTTGAGCAAAAGGACTATCAGTCTAACTTCTGAGCTAGACTACACTTATGTCAGCATGTAGGCATGTGAAGCACTCTGCCTTGAAACAACTATACAAAGACCCAGGATCCTGAAGGGACATTAGAAGCCAGCATTTTGGAAACAGTTTTTGCTATCAGGAACCTCAACAGACTGCTTCTTCCTTGATCAGAGGAGGAACACTTCTCCTGGTGGAAGGAATAGTATGACTGGTGTTAAGAGGCCACATCATGATACAGCCAAATACAAGCATTAATGAGTGTGACTGGTGCTGAAGCAAAGTTATTATAATCCACCTCAGCTCCCAAATGGCTGTGATTGGTTCAAACACCCTTTCTTGGACTATAGATTCTGCTTAACTCCTCAGTGAGTTGCTGGGAGACAGTCCCCTGTGCTACCTCCTCTGAATGCAGTACAAGAGTCAATAAAAGCTTCTCTCAAGTGGTCCTTTCTTGCCTACTTTCAGTAGTGTGGGCTGCGCGGACAGTGCTCAGAGGAAATTATGCTGGAAACAGCATTACGCAGTGAGGCAGCAAACCTAAGATCCTAGTGATCTCAAAGGCAGCTCCAGAGGCTGATTCCTGGCACTTAATTCCTGGTGCTGGAATCCCGAAGGGCTCTTTCCACATCCACCATCCTGTTTCCCAAATCCAGACCCTGGCTTCTGACCAGCATGTGGGCAACTGCTACTTGACAGATGAAGATGCAATGGTGGATGCCTGACTACCAGCAATTACATCTGCCTATTGAGATTCAACCCACAGAAGAAACCCATCCTGAACAATCCCAGCCAGCTCTGGCACCCAGTTACCCCATGACCCATCAGGTGCTCCAACTCCCAAGAGGTGACAGGTGCCCTGTCTCCCACACTGGCTCCTTACTGAGACCCCAACAGAAGCAGGTCCTCGGAGGTACCAAGCTGCAACCGCTGAGCTATCAAGGGGGTCAGGCAGCTAAGAAGGAGCTGATCAGTTTAATACCCATCAGAGCAGGAAGAAGAGAAGCAAAGTGAAGAAAATGATCAGAGTGGAGAGCTGATGAATATAAAGAGACAGAGAAAAGAACCTACAAGCCAGTCATCAGAAGAGTTCCGGAGAGGTGCCAAGTCCTCAGAACCAAGGTCTAAAGACCCCAGGCTGAGGTCTGTAATACTTGCTGACTGAAGGCTCCAAACACTAAGGGAAATAAAAGATACCAGGGAACAGCATTTGAAAAACTTATTTCCTAGCCACGATTTCTATCTAAAGGCAAAAGAACCGGGAGCCAGCGGATGGACAGCACCTTCCTCAACACCCTTAACCTCTCTAGAACCCACAAGGGATACATTTCTTTGGTTGGTTTTATTTCTTCCTTGCATCATATCTGATGTTTCTTCTATTCCCAAAAGCCACCTTCTTTCTGGCCTACGGTCTCCTAGGCAGTGGCCAGTCTGACTTCCAGGCATGCTCAAAAGATACCTCAAGACCAATCAAGTGAATAAAAAGCACAACATGTGATCAAAGCTTGCTCAGTGTTCTCTGTTGCTGGAACCAGAGAGCTAGACCCTCACTGATACATATTATAAACATGTCAGTGTTTTCAAAATGTTCCTGTTTTATCAGTTAACACTTCCAGCTTTCTGGAAGATTCCCTTACTAGGACAATCTCTTCGTTTCTTTTCCTTTAGCTGAGAGAAAATACTCTGACAAATCAACACAGTGGAGGAAGGGTATATTTTAGTTCTAGAGGAATAAGGTCCATCAAGATGGAAAAGATATGGCAGTGGGCAGGGAAGACATGACATCAAGATCACAAGGCTGGCCCCTCACACTGCATCCACACTAGAGAACCAGAGCACACACAGGAAGTGAACCCCTCAAGGCCCATCCCCAGTGACCCACTTCCTCCAGCAAGGTTCTACCTCTTAAAGATTCCATAACCTTCCAGAACAGTACCACCATTGGAGACCAAGTGCTCAGACCTGTGACTATAAGGGGGATATTGGGGACATTTCACATTCAAACCACAATGACCTCTTTCCTTAGAGGTGTAGATAGTGAAGTGCCCCCCCCATCAGCTTTAACATTCTATGCTTATAATTCAGAGATAAATGTGTTTCCCTCCACATTCAGAGTGAGGCCAAGCTGTGGCCTCATCACAGCATGTATTTTATGGGGAAGAAATAAATCAGAGGCATATATTAGGAAGTGCTCAGGGGCACACCCATGGCAATGGCCTTTAAAGGGCACTTTTAAGTAACATGACAGTGTAACCAGCAAATGAATGATCTTTCTATGAAAGGTCATTTGCAACTAGAACAATATTTCCTGTTTCAGTACATAATCTGGTACCTTTTGACACATTTCTCTTCCTTTGGGGTGATGTAATTTCTGTAGCATGAACCAGATGCATTTCCTCTGCTTTATAATGAATATGCTCAACTTGAACTCATGTCAAACTGATGTTCAGAAACTGATGCTTGGTGATTTCTGTTGCTTTTAATGCTGTCTATTAAAATGTAGTATTTGTATCACTAGGTTATTTTGAGATGTCACCGAATTTTAGAAGGTTTAGAACTACAAAGGGCCTCTGAAAATCCTCAAGAGAACTGAGCTCTGAGAGAACATAGATAATTGCCTGAGGCTACACAGCAAGGGAAGGCTAGCTCAGCTGCACATCCCTTTACAATCTACAGTCTCTATCCTAATGTCATGTTTAGAGGAATGTCAGCAAATATTTAGCAGCATGGAGTGTGAATTCCATTAATTAGATGTCTTTTTACAGTAATCCAATTATTTCATAACCTTTCCAACCTTGTCCCCTTCCCAGTGGCTTCCAATGACTCCCAGCTGTTCTCTGCCTATCCCTCCAGGGCACAGCCATGCTACCGCCACAGGCTGTGCTGGTAAATAAAACGCCATATTTTCGTCCTAATCCAACATGACTATGCTTTCACATTCTCTAACGGTCGTTATTGTGTGCTAGACTCTGTCTTAGTTTGCTTCTCTATTGTTGTGCTGAAAGACTGACTTGGGGAGTGTACGGAGAAATGCAGGGTGGGCCTTAGCAGGCCACCTGTCACGAGGAATAAGGGAATGACTCCTATGGACCTGGCTCTCCGCTCTGGCCAGGCGTGACACCAGCTTGCGCCCAGCGTCTGGAGAAAACCTTCACGGAGATGATCTGCCGGGAGACAGATTTCTATTGGCCGTAGTAACCACCCCAGAGGGCGACTGGCTAATCAAATAATAAAACCCTTTGCACTTCCTTGAGTAAACCCAGTTTGCTGCGGCTAGCCATCTGCGTACTTCCACCCAGCTTCCGGGGTCTGTGTGTGGGAGACCCTGCGTCCTGCTCAGGCTGCCTGAGCAGAGGGACCCCAACAGGGGAAGAAAGGGTTTATTTCATCTGACACTTCCAAGGCTCAGTCCATATTTGAAGGAACCCAGGGAAGAAACCTGGAGGCCGCACAGATCATGGAGGCACTCCGTTTACTGGCTTGCTCTTCTAACCTGTGCTCAGCCTGATTTCTTATATAACCCAGGTCTACCTCCCCAGGGCTGGGCTGGTACCACCCACAGTGGGTATCCCTCCAAGCCCCCATCACTCAACAATTAAGAAAATGCCTACAAGTTGTAGAGTGGATTGCTTCTCCTAGGGAAAAAGTGGACAAACACCCCTCTCAGAGTGGTATCACCCAGGACCACCTTGAGCGGAAAGAGGAGGAGCTGGGAAAGTCCTATGCCCCACCCACTCTATCTATTGGCCTTGGATGTGAGAAGAGGAGGGGCTAAAAGTATTTAAACTGGGGGCGCCAGGAGGCCGGCCTTTTTCTCCCCTCCCCCATGGGCCATTTGGATCTGTTCACCAGGAAGTTGCAAGATCCCAGCCACGTGGATTTACTAATGTAACTTGCGGAGGGGAGGGTGGGCGCCCGTGTTCTGTAAGTAACCCCTTACCCACTGCTCTGTTAGCAAGCCCAAGTAAACTAGCTAGAATCTATTTAACTGTGAATGGAGAAATTTGTGTGTTTGTTGTGAGGCCTGGGGAGACTTTTTTGGGTTGCAAGCAGGGAGAGAGAGGCAGATTAAGTTGGTCTGCCTCTCCCAAAGAAACATTTTAATAACACAGGTCAACCCAGTAGAAGAAATTCCCCATCTGAGATTTCCTTTTCCCAGAAGTGTTAAGTTGATAACAGAAGCTATCCAGTTCAGACCATGACCATGGCTTGTCAAATCTCTCCTCTAAGGTGATCATGGGTGCTTCTCAGTCTTCTGTATGGGATGGGATTTTATCCATACAGCCCCAAAGGAGGAAGTGATCTGAAGCAAATGTGTGTGCTGTCATGTGGCTCTGCATTTGGTCAGAGACACCAACTTCCACTGAAAGTCTGACTCCCACTGATCTGGTTTGTGTTCTTCTTGCTTTTTCCCTTGCTGGAAAGGGGAGAATTGACGGTCTCCATTCTTTTTATAATGTGTAGTGTTAAATGCTGATTTGACATCATTGCCACGATTTTGTCACAGAAACTAGCTCTTCACTGCCTATATAAAGCACAGCAGTCACCGGATGCCATTCACATACTGTTCAACAGACAGTCTGCTGCCTTCCCTAGCATGTCTGAGTGTGTACAATGAAGAACTAGGAGAACTAGGTGTTCACAGGTTATGCTGCCCAGGTGTGGCTTGCTTCCCTTCCTCTGAGATTTCATTTCATTCTCCATCCAAGTACACACAGACATACACACACATAGACACACACACTTGTGTGAACATATACACACTCATACATGAACACTGACACACACACATAAACTCTCCCACATAAACTCAGACACTCAGACACACTCTCATGCACATTTGCATGTGCATACACACTCTTGCACACTATTCTATAAGACCCACTCCCACTCTACTTTCATTTGGAGAAGAGTTTGGTATGATGGTGCTTTCTTGAACTTCCAGCACTGAAGAAGCAGAGATATGAGAGTCAAGTTCAAAGTCAGTCTGAGCTGCATAGTGATAACATTTATAAAGAAAACAACCAAAAGATGGAAGTCGGGGAAAGACAAGAATCTCACCATCTATGTGAAGTAAAGTGTTCCCTTCCAGTTATTTGCTGGGAAAACTAAAATGTTCCTAAGGAACTTCTAATGACCTACCTGCTTGCATTCCTGTGAAATTCTGTGAATTCACATGAGTGAAACTGGCAGGCTGGGCCCTTTCTGCTGTGGGTGAGACCACTCATACGCCAGGATCAAGGTGGTCACCTGGTCTTTTGGATTTTTCCTTCAGATTATCCTAGGGTCCAGCTCACTGTAAAGTCCCTTTCCCCCTGGAATATTTGGTGCAGGCTTTCGTCCTTGCCTAGGAACACTCTGTACTTCCGTTTGCTTATTTGTAAAACAGGAACACTGCTTGTCTTTTCCTAGTCCACGAATGTGCCATATATAACGATAAAACAAGGCAACAGAAAAGTGCTTTTAGCATTTCAGAAGAAAGAGGCTAATTTCATGCTATTATACAAAAAAAAAAATCACATCATTGCCTTTCTCCATCTCTGTATGTAAAATATAAATGAAAGATAGATGCAGAGAACTTCTTTGGAAACATTTAGAATGCAAACAAAGTGTTGCTTTAAGGTGTCTTTTCGCTCGAAAATGCCAAGAAAAATACTAGGCTTGTTGAACTGTATATTTTTATGCCATATATCACAGCATTATTGCATATTTTTGATATGCAAATTTTGATGAAACCAAAAATGAAAATATCTCTCTTATTGATTGCCACAGGCTTTTGTAGAATAAAGATAAATACACAGTAAAATTGCAATTCAAAGAAGAATGTTCTTATCAGAAAGAGCAGACTGGCAGCAAGTTTCCATGCTCAGAAGCACAATGAAAACTTACGACATTTTGCAAGTTAAAGATGAATTTATTGTTTTTTTTCCATTTCTTGTTCAGAAACATGTGGCATCAAACAGAGACAGGAATTTGTCAGTGTAATTCATATACCTCAAATACTAATTTCTAGAATGTTCCTTTTGAGATTCAAGGAGGTGATAAAGAGGAAGCAGATGATTAGTTTGAGAGGCTGGACTGTACAGTAAAGCCTGAGTTTGGATCTGTGTCCTACTGGGATTATACTTTACAAAGGGAGTGACAAAAATTATACCTCTAGTAAATACTTTTGTAAAATGAGGAGAAATAATGTATAAATACAAAGTATGTGTGCTGGAATGTGTGTTTGACACAGAAGGGCTATGAAAGGAGGGACTGTTATTTCATCCGAGAGATGCCTTACCCCATGCCATTTCCCTTATAATCAACCCACTGTTTTTATTGATTCAAAGATTTATTTTGATTGTTTAAAATTATGCACACGAGTGCAGGCATCTAAGGAGTCCAGAAGGAAGCACCGGATTCTCTGGAGCTGGAGTCACAGGGAGTCCTGAGCCACCTGACCTAGGTGCTGGGAACATAATTCCAGTCCTCTGCAAGAGCAGTAACTGTTCTTAAGCACTGAGCCATCTCTCCAGCTTCTCAACCCAGCATCTAAACAATCTGCATCACCGTCCCACCACATGTGTTATTCTTAGAAGAAAGGACAGACAATTTATGATCACTCTCTACCTCAAACAGAAAGTTGCTTTGCAGCAGGAGGAACAAAAGCTTTCCCTCCCAAATCTGTAGAATGTTCTGTTCTTCTACTTTTAGCAACAGGAGGCAACATGACCTTAGATCAGGATTCTCTATATGAGCTCATACCTCCAGAGGGAATTTTTGGAAATTTGAAAGCAAGACAGAGGCACTGCCTTGGTCCATCAAAATGATAGTGATTTCCCTCATTGTAGGTGGCTTCCAGAGATGTTTATACATTCCAGTGTGCAGCAGAGCTCCGCACAGTAATGGACTGTTTCTCACGTGGTTTTTGTATGTCCTTCTGGACATATGTGAAGGTGAAAACCAGTTTATAGTTACCTGACCCCACAATTCAACTCAGCTTCAAACAAGCTTATAAATAATTTGGAGCAAGGTTTTAAGATACTTGAAATTCCCTAGGAATCCAAACACTGTGTATATCAAAGGAGGGCTGCAATTCTTTACTCCAGTGTTTTAGGAAGACTGTTCAATGATTCAGAAAATCACATTAACATTGGTAATCCCAGTAGTTCTTCATTAATTACCAATATAATGTGAGTGTATAAGTCTGTGTATGCAGCTGTCAGTTTTGTGGAGATTCCACATGTGGGAATGGTTATGAGATGTCATGTCCACCTGTAATGCCATGGCACATACAAGTATTAAAGATTAAATTCACATCATTTTATTTTCATTTTACTTCTTAATTATATTGAATTTTAAGTTCAGGGACTGGATATACGGCTCAGTGGTTAAAAGAACTTGTTGCTGTTTCAGAGGATTGGAATTCCCAGCATCCAAATGACAGCACATTGGATTCCACTAAATCCAGTGACTTCTTCTGGCCTCCCTAGGTACCAGGCACACATTTGGTGCATATACACACATGCAAGCAAAAATACTCATATATTTAAAAAAGTAGACTTTTCAATAAACTTTTAAAAATTAGGTTGATTGAAAAAACATATGTATGTAAGTTGTATCATGTCTGAATTACTCATTCTGCATTTCAGAATGAGTAAAACAAATTCAGAAATATTTAGATTGAAAAGGATTTCTAATGTGACAGGGTTGAGACTCACCGGTATAAATGAAACAGTCCATCAGGATAGCTCTTTCCTATCCTGACCAACCATTATATAGTTTTGGAGAAGACATTTAATCCCACTGAGACCAGACAATGAAAACTGATAGGCTGGATTAGATCTCTACAGCACCTTCTAATGCAATCTCAGCATCCCTGGTTTGGATATTAGCTTAGGTTTGTGAACATATAAACCCTTCACAAAAGTGGGCAAAGTCCAAAGACACTGAGGAAAGTTAAGCTTTTAGAACTGGTGCCTTAAACTCTTGGGTTTTTATTTTTTGTTTTGTTTTGTGGTTTTAGTGCAGGTAGTCATGATGTATGCGTTGAAAGTATTTGAATGGCTGGTCTAAATAAGGACATGCAATCGGTGTATCTATTCAAATTAGGAATATGTATTCTGTGTATTCAATAAAATTATGCAGCCCTGGAAACTTTTAAAGATAATTTTGAAAACATATGAAATAAAAATATACTAATCAAAATCAATAACCAAACTGTGAGTTTTCTAAGAAAAAAAAAACCCTAGAAGGCAATATTGTTAGACATGAGGACTCCTGATTTTAAAAATTCTCATTTTCCACAGTTTCTAAAATAAACACTCATTCAAGAGAAGCTAAGTGTTTTAGGTAGTTAAGCCTGATATAGGATAATACCCCAGCTGTGTGACTAAAACAACAGAAATTTATTTCTTATGATATTGGAGCCTGAAAGCACACGATCAGGTGCCAGCTGGCTTAGTTAAATTCTCCTGAGTTGCAGACAGACAGCACACCCCATCTTCCCACAGTAAGAGAGTAAGGAATCAAACTCTCTCCTGCCCTTCCCTTTATGGACTGTAATCATGTTCATGATCTCTCACATCCCAAATGCCCTGTCTCCTTACACCATCACACTAGGGACAAGATTTCAACACAGAATTTCTGTAGAATGCAAACATTCACTAACATTCCATGTTAAGTGATACTTAATCATAAAATTTTACTTCAACATTTTTTGCCTGTTTAAAATATTTAAGTTTTTGCTTGAATACATGATTTTTAAAAAATATTTATTTTTATTTTAAGTGTCCTAATGTTCTGCCTGCATGTTTGTAAGTGTGCCCATGTCATGTAATGCTCACAGAGGCCATAAGAGGATAATGGATCTCCTGGAACTGGAGTTATGAATGGTTGTTAGCTGACATATGGGCTCTGGGAATCAAACTTGGGTCTTCTGCAAGAGAAGCCAGTGCTCCTAACTGCTTAGCCATCTCTCTTGTCCCCATATATATATATTTTTTAATTCAGAACTTTCTTAATGGCTAATCAATAACAGTACCTCTATGTCACACTTGAAAAATATTTTATTTTTATTTATTGGTGTGGGTGTGTCTGTTTGTCTGTCTGTCTGCCTTCCTGCCTGCCTGTCTGGATATGCGCACATTACTGTAATACCCAAGGACACCAGGTGTCAGATTCTCTATAGCTACAGTTAAAGGTGCTGATATGGGTGCTGGGAGCATAACTTGGGTCCTCTGCAAGAATCATATGCCCTTTTATCTGTTGAGCCATCTTTCCAGATAATACAGAGCATCCAGAATTAAAGATCTGAGAGGAACTGAAGCCAGGGTTAAATGTATATGTATTCCAGTTCTAGATTTAGAAGTTGAGTTCTTAAAAACATTAACATGTCTGTCAGTCACCATGGGTATTATGGATTTGGTTTTAATCTTAATTTTGTTTCATTTATTTTTATATGTATGCAATTTGTATCTCTAATAAATAATGAATGCTAAAATGTGTCAACTTAAAATTTAAAAATGAGCTCATGTTCTTAAAAGCACATGCTATATATATGATTACAAGCCAAAAATGTCAAGTAACAGTGATAAGAAGACTCTTTATCTAACTTAGTTAAATTCAAATCTTAGCATCCTCACACCCTAAAACCTAATCTTTCCTGATCAACTGGAAATGCAATGCCACAATCTGATTATATTGCAGATTCCCTAAGGCTCAAACCATAACCAAGGAGGCTAGAAGGTGCTCTACTGATAATCCGGCACTGACTGGGATCCATTCCTAGTATAAATACTCAGTGATCCACAGTCCAATCAGAAGCTTACCTCATCCCATAAACACTGAAATTGGCTTGAGGGCACATAGGGACAGATGCCTCAGTTTTATTTCTGTTGCTGTGATAAGATGCCCTGACAAAAAGCAATTTCAGGGATAAAGGGTTTCTGTAGTTTACAATTCCAAGTCACAGTCCAGGTTAAAGTCCATCATTATGGGAAAGTCAGACAGGAATTTGGAGCAGCTTGTCAAATCCACAGTCAAAAGCCATGAGAGAGATGAATATGTGAATGATTATTTGTGCTCAGTGACCTTTCTACATTTACACAGTCCAGGTCTCCAAAAGAAGGGCTGAGACCTTACTTGATTTCCCCACCATGATGGTCTATAGCCAGCCCAAGTCAGTTAAGGCAATCAATACATTCCTCCCCTCCCCCCCAGAGACCTGTCCACAGACTAATATGATCTGGACAATCCCTCATGGAGGCTCCTCAGGTGATTCTAGGTTATATCAGGTTGACAGATAAACTAGCTATCATACCAGACATCAAAATACATGGCCAGAAAAGCCCTCAGCCTTTGAAACTGTGACTGGCCCCAGTGGTCAAGATGCTAGATATCGTTCTTGGTCTAATGTCAATCAAAACCAATCTCACATTTAACATACGCTTCCATAGTTTCTTTTCATGGTCATCTAAATGCACAGAATATAACAAGGCCTTGGCATCCTCTCATTGATTACTTTAATGTAATTATGATAATTGTTAGTCTTGTATTGACAAGCTCATAATTGTCTCAAATTGATTGGGAATGGTGTGGCATATACACAGAAATAACCAATTAATCCTATGCTAAAATTCATGGTCCTACAGATATAGCAGTAAAGACTATCTGTTCAGCTTCTCAAATAAATAATTAAAAATCCACTGTGTTCAGATTTTGAACTTGACACAAATCCACAGTCTAGAGCTGCCTATTAGATCCCATGTATTTAAGCCTCACATGTTGTTCTACTTTCATGGGAACACTGGTAGGCTCCATAGACAATATTTGAGACAGTCGGTAACCTCAGTTGCTCCTCTATTTCCTTATTGGTTTGTTTGCATGTTGGAATTTTTTTTTATCATCGTTAGTCTGCCATTTAACAGTAGGTGGCTAATGGAAATGTTATTCTCAGTGGTGGCAGACTAAATCAGTGGGAAGTAAGGGACTGAGGGGGAGAAATGGGGGTAAGGAAGAAATGTGTTTACACTTGAAGATGTCACAGGAAACAGCTGGAGCCCTGAGCCCTTGATGCTGGGACTGGTCTGAGCTTTAAAGAACTCATCTACATTATTACACGCTCCTTCACACTTAGAAATCTATTAATTTGCAATTAGTTGTATTGATTTTCTAGTAGATTTGTAATTTCTGTAATAATTTTTTCAGAGTACTGGAGAAATTAACTATGCCCCTTGGAAAGATAAGCATTACTGGAAAAGTAGATCCCAGCACGAGTTATTGAACACATCATTGAACGTCTGGGTTTTTAGCTTTAAATTCTAATTTAATTACAGCAGAACTGATAGGAAAATTCCATTTTACTATCTGAGAAATATCTTTTTTCTCCCTACTTACATTTATAGACATAATATTTTAATAATAATTCTAACTTGAGATACAGATATATATATATATATTTGGGTTTGAGAGGGGGCAGATTCATCTAAGCTTTAAAACAAAACTGGAGAAATTTCTCCTAACAACCCACACATACCTGAAACTCTTTTCTCACATTAAAACATGTACATTAACAAAAGGCAAACGCATATATAAATTATTGCAAGCATTTTAAATTGTTTTGATTTCTTTAGGGGTTGCAGAGAGGGTCTTTCCAGTGAGGAAAGCAAGACAAAGGGACAGCATTAACACGCATCCTGAGTGCTGAGATAGAGACAAGTACCGGGCAGTAAGGGATTCTGGGGGAAGAACTCAGTGCAGTCAGGTGAATGGGTATAACTGAACTGGAAGATTCAAGAAGGAGGGAATTCTACACAAAGGAAGACACATACAATGGAAAATAGAATTGATTATTACTGAGGATGGAATTTGGGGTCCTTGACATGTGAGGCAAGCAAGGGCTTACCACTGAGCTCTAATCCCTGCCCATGTTACTATTCTATAATAATAATTATTATTATTGTTATTGTTATTGTTGTTGTTGTTGTTGGTGGTGGTGGTGGTGTGTGTGTGTGTGTGTGAGAGAGAGAGAGAGAGAGAGAGAGAGAGAGAGAGAGAGAGAGAGAAAATCCTTTTTGTTCCAGGAAAATGTTCTTAGCATAGTGATGGAATCAGGGGTCTAGGAAGTCCCAGGTGGTCCTTCTTCTCCCTGACCGCAATTTCTTGCTAGCTTGTCTACCAAGGCATTGGCCAACTGACAACATCTTACTCTAGATCAATGCTTGAATCAGAAAAGCTGCTCAATAAAGATGCAGTTAATGAATGAATTAAATGTATTGTTTAAAATCCTGAGTTGAAGCAAGTCAGGTCTTAGATTTGAAAGAAGATCTGTTTTCTTCTCTCTGTAAAAATCTGTAGCAGAGATGAAAACTCAGTGGCTGTTATAGCTGTGGGAAGTCGAGAAGCATTTTAGTTCTGGAACTATCGGCCATATTACTGACCACCTATGATGTGTACCTCTTGTTCCTGAGGAGGAAATCTGTTCAGGGACTCAAAGTGTCGGTCAGAGTGCAGTCCACTTGGCTGTCACAAAAGTAAAACATTTTGGAATCAGGCCATCTTTGTTTCTTACTACCAGCACATGTTCTGCTCTATGGGGGTGCAGATCCTTATGAAGGAAGTTTGAGGGGAAAAGTCTGAAGCCGACAGTCTTTTCAATTACACAATGCTAATAATTTGCCTGGAGTGATTTTTAAATTCAAAGAGATGTTAAAATTTAAATCAAATTACAAATTACCAAATAAATGGTATAAAAAGGATTTTGTGAAAATCACACAGAACACTTTTCAAAAGCTCTAGATAGGAGGCACTGGATTCTTGGTATGTTTCTGATATTCAATAAGAATAAGTCCCTATGAGGTCATTCACCTTTCCAGCCTCAAAAGGGGTTGGGTAAGACAATCATTAAAGTTTCCTTTAGCTGTGCAGTCTAATGATACAACTTCAATGACATGTATGAAGATAAAGAGGGAAAACAAAATATATGAACCAATTTTAAAAGTCAGGATGTCCAAAGCCCTGAGTTTAACCTCCAGCACCTTAAGTAAGGAAATAAATAAATAAATAAAATTCAGGCCAAAAGATAACTTTAAAAATAGGAATCCATATTTCACACTCTATCAGAAAATACAGTCAGATATTTCCAAAGGAAAAGTGTAATTTTTTTCTTCCCAAAGAGCTAAAAGCACATAT
Source organism: Eospalax fontanierii (assembly GCA_035773235.1). NCBI lineage: Eukaryota > Metazoa > Chordata > Mammalia > Rodentia > Spalacidae > Eospalax > Eospalax fontanierii. Next base: position 16,867,189 of record CM069545.1, read on the forward strand.
CTAACATGAAGGAGCAGCAACACATGAATATTCGGAATGCTAATGCCAATGGATATTTGTTATGTGCCAGGTTATAAATCTCACTCCCCTTCCCGATCATAAATCAGTGGGTTATGTTGATGCTTACTGCCTTCTGGTATTTGTTTCTGTTAGGTCTCACAGAATTTAACTTCAGGGACATGATTATTCATTTCAAATCTTAAAAAAACACTATAGCCCAGAAGCTATAACTCACATTCTAAAACAAAAACACAGGGACCTCACTATGATAAAAAAGATACCAGTAAAGAACAAAGCTCTGAGCCACACTCCCTCTGTTAAGGGTGTAGATGGTATGTGGGACAGAGACTGGGTCAGCCAATATGTGTTGATAACTAGTAGTTTTGGAAAGTATTGTGCCTTTTAAGGCTTTCTTCTTGACCATGGAATGGATAAATTAAAAAAAACAAATCATAAACAACTCATACCATTCTGCCAAAGGTCGGTCATGGTACCTGAACTGTTATTCCCAGCTTTGGACTGGATTGTGAATTGTCCTGGAGTTCTGTTCTAGGCTACTGCATGCTAACACTTTGGAGTTATAATATGCATTCTTTCCTTCTTAGAACCATGAAATGAGTCTGAAATAAAGGGTGGTCAGCAGTGAAACAGTTCATAAAAGATGTTAACACAGTCATTTATAGAAGACCTAGTGTTTAGGCCTAGACACTGCAACACATGGGACACACATTGCTTCATCTTCGGGAGGAGGTGAATAAGGTGTGGTTCCTCTTTCACTAGTGAGGGAACATAAATTAAGAGTACAAGATGATGCAACTTGTAGATGGTAGATCAGAATCCAGTGTGTCTTTTTATAAGCATTTTCACTTTTTAGCTAGAAATAATTTGAAATTTACAGGAAATTCAAAAGTAAGATTCACCTAATATTTGTCCTATTTGCTGTACCATTTGCACACTATCCCTCATCTTCCTACTTAAAGAAAAATTATATTACCTTTGTGCTTCAAAACCAGTTGAACACGTGTCATACATCACTGCCCTTTTCCTGGGCAGATGTGAACAAACAAAAGACTAAAGTAGCAATTTTGCACACGTCCAACTTGGTGACCCAAAGAGGTCATTGGATTTACTCACAGGACTGTGAGTGATTCAAAGGAGCTGTATCTCTGAAAAGCCCTATTTCAAGATGGGTGAGGACCACAGAGGCTGCATCATGGAATTCCACCTGCAGCCAACTTTCCTCTTCCTGTGCTCTAGCATCTCCCAGGACCCCATGCAGCTGGGGCTGGGATCCCAGGTGAGGTTCTAAGACCTCCCTCCTCTCCTGGACTGTGTTAACAGCCCGTTACAATCACCATAGACCTAACTATCTCTGTATTGTTCTGCTTATTCTGTTGCCATGACTACTTGGCTAAGGTTTTCTCTGCTCTGTGATGGCAATATGAGGGTCATAGTATGCCTGAAGAAAAGACCTTTACAACTGTAAATTATAATGTATTTTGTGAGAATAGGATACTTTCTTCTACTGAAGAGTTTTCAGCTTCAGTATATTAAACACAGATACAAAGTTCTTATCTATTGTCTGTATTCTATTTTTTTGTCAATTGTTTCAATAATGCCATTTATAAAGTTTCTTTCTTACTTTCTGTATCTAGTTAGTGGGATTGCTGGCATGAAGGGAAAATATCTAGAGGGCTACAAATGGCCCTAGGATTATTTTAATCCATTTTCATTGTAATTAATAGCTGACTTTCATCTAAAGAGTTCATTCAGGAAGAGTTAATGCAGTCTTGGTTTCCTTATTTATAAATGGAGGGTGATGGAACTAGACAATATGCAAGAAATCTCCTACTTCAAATCTCCCGGTCTAGAATACCTTGCTGTTTAGATTGCAGGAGTAGCGAGCGATGCCTACATTTGGGTCCCAGTTTGGACTCGGTGATAATCAGTGACACACACACAGATAATCTGATCCCTGGACTGCTACACATGTAAAAGAAGGAAGGGGATGGGGGCACAAATTCCCACCCCACTCCAGCTTCTAACATGGTTAAGGCTTGTTTTGGTAAGTTGACTCATGAATCTGGGCTTTAAAGACAATTGAGGCAGCAAGCTAAGACATCAGGCAAGGAAAATTCTCCAGGCAACAACCGCCTCTGCTAAAATTACCATGGTGCTATGGCAATGTAGGCACGCAGATAAGGCAGTGTCCAGAGGGAGCCTCCCGATCGCTCTTCAGGGGTATTTCAAGATCACAAAAAGTCTACAGTTTCAGCAGTAAACAAGACCTTGAAGAAATAATTTTGCCCAAGATATTAGGCTAAGTTAAGGCTGTGTGATGTTCACCTATCTCGAAAGAGCTCATGTAGCATTTGACAGAACATCCCTTTTATTATTTCTTTAAGAAAACATTACAAAGAGATGAATTCTGTCTCTGAAAATATGACTAGCATTGCCAATTAGCACCATATGCCATGAGATATAGAAAGGTATAAGCTTTATTCACTAGTGTGCTATGGATATAATAATTGAAGATATCATTAAAAATGCTATCTCTGCAAAGAAAATATAATAGGATATTATATGTGATTTGTTGTATTGGTAGAAGAAATATCTTCTTTTTCCTAATTTTTAAAACTATAAGCACAAATCACCTAACATCATTCAACTGTATTTTACTGTGTGTATAACTGGAAGATTTCAGATAATTATCTCGTCTGCTTAGCACCCTGAGCACATGTAGACCTAGAGTTTTCCTTTTTTTTTTTTAATTTATAATAAATCTTCTGGATTACGCAGATTGAATCTTCCAAGTAACTAAACAAGTCACTGTAAGAAGTTTTTGACTCCTCTTTCCATGAGCCCTGAATCCTACCCTGGAATGTTTTCTACCCAGCAACAACTGGAGTCATGAAAGGAACGGCTAGGACATGAGGTGGGGTTGATAGCACTGGAGGGAGCTTCAGGAGGCAGGGAAAATTGTTCTAGCAAAACTACAGGCTTCCCTCTCACACACATTCTCTCTCTTCTCCCAACAATTCCTTTGCTAGTGATAGTAAGGGGAACCTTAGAAAGCATCTCAGCCTCAGAAATACCATTTGCCAACTATCAGCTAGATGACTGCGTGGAGGGGCACAGGCACTTTCAGGAAAGGCAACGAACACTCTGATGGGAAATGAACACCACTGGGATGCTATTCATTCTGATAAGAAACAGATTCTTGCTACATGAGGGGATATCTGTTACTTAAATGGGACATGTGTAGTTTCTGAGAACTTAAATAGAAACCCTATTGATCACACTCATCTGTACTACACTGGGAAAGAGTCTTGGAGAAATAGCATAGTAGCTTCCTGAAGTCCTGTGAAAGAAAATGAATACTCCAAAATGGTCTTTGCTTTTCTAAAAAGAATTGTCACATACAACAAAATCATAGAGGGCTAAATACATGTAGGTGGAAGTGGTGAAAGTGCTGTAGCATCGAGCTCAGGTTCCACACCATCACTGGATAAGCTCCTTGGGTATAAGATGAATTAGCTTCATCACCTTAGGCTGAACAGGCATATCTTGAAAGACCCGTGTTTCAGTCACTAGTTAGCAAAGTTCCTGTAAACATGTCAGGCGTTTAGGACCATAAGGTTCCTGTCATAACTACTCAAATTTACTGTCACAGTGTGAAAGCAGCTACAGACCGTATGCAAACAGTAAGTGTGGCTGTTCCAATAAAACTTTATTTACAAGGACAGATGGAGCCTGAGACAGTTTGCCAATCCTAGTTAGCCTATTTCCCACTAACTAATTATGTCACATTTAATTTCTGTGAGTGTATCATCTAATATGTCAAGTAGGGTTCCTCACTGCCAATTTTGTTGCTCCACTGATTTTTGTGAACACCATTTAATATCTTAAAGGGGTGACAGCACACAAATGTAAGCTTCCATTCCAGTGAGACTAAATTACTGATTAACTTAGAGTTAGTATAGACTCTTCTAGGATTTGGGTCTACAACGCAGCTTTCAATAAACTCAGAATGAGGGGTTGACGATCCATTCACATCAAAGCCTACTTTGGATGGATATCTAACACAGGCCTATTCTTCATCTGATATCGACATGACACATTTTCATTCTGAAGGCTGCTTCAGACATGCTATGTGGCCCTAACAGAGAAGATTTCCGAATCCTCAGCATGACAGTTTGGACTACGTAAACAAATTCCAGGACCCTGTCTATAGGCTTTCCCATCAGTGACCCTGTTTACTATATTCTCTCCTTCCTTCCATTTGCCTTCATTAGGTTCCCTCCAGATACATGCAGTATGTGGATCTGGTATGAAACTCTATATGAAAATAATGCAACATGTAGTTTTTCTCTTCCCTGCCTCAAAGTGGTACAAGCCCCCATGGAGCCTCAATGACCCATCTCATGACAGATAACTCAGGAGAGGAAAGCAGAGTCCCACATAGACACCATGTCAAGTTCATTACTTGAGTCCTGCTTGTTGAAGAAATAGCAATAAAAAAATGTGTATCCTATCATAAAAACAGAGTTGACAGCCAGTGTTGCATATACCATAAGATTTCCACAATCTTTTGCACAAACACATGGCCAGCTTTGCATCCCTGTTATCCTATTGGTTCAGCCTGGCTTCTACCAGCATCTACATAGGATGTGGAGCCCACCCCAGGGAGAAAGTTATTATCAGAAATTTTGAAACAAGTAGTTGCTAAATAGAAGTTCGATAATTGAGCCAAAGTCAGCCATCACCCGCTGCTCTGTTTTATACTGCAAATGCAGGAATAGAGAAACATTTTAAGCAGCTTACAGGCAGAAATAATGGAAAACTAGTGATTTGGGTAATTTACATATTTATAGAGACTGTGGAGATTTTCGTCAGGAAACAATGAAGAAAACACAGTTGTCAGTGATCAAATGCAGCCTGCTATGCAGAGCTAAAACCAGCAATTTATGGCTAAGCTCAGTTACACCTTTGAAATTACTGAAAGAAGGAAAAATAAAACAAAAAATGTGCATTTTGGTTCAGGTTATCAGTTTCAAAGTTCTATAAAGTGGATGCATCTGAGCATGTGACATTTCATACAGGTTAAAAAAAAAACTAGCATGACAGAGAATAACAGCACAACTGAAAAATGAGCTGGGCAAACGGATGATAAGACTTCACGTGCTGTTGTCTCTGATCTCTGCATTGTTATAGGAACAAAGCACTTAGTCACAAGAATAACTTTTTAATAGACTCATACAATCAAAGGCATCAGTAGCAGGGGAAAGATCTTGCCCACTTCATCCTAAGCCTGCTTCATCTTGGTGATGTTCTTACCAAGTCTCAGACTTGGGCTTAGTCACCTGCGGGTTGTAAGGTCCATTTTATTCCACATGACCTCTCCCCCAAATGAGCTGAACTTCCAGATCATCCACAAATCACAGTTTCCATGTGAACACAGAGATCTTATAACCTGTATGTGGGAAGCTCATTGACCCTCCACAAGCCACTGATCGGTCTAGAGAGAGCAGGGAGGAGGTAATGCATGTTGAGTCATTATAATAGCCTTATGAGGCAGGCACTGTTATCTCTATTTCATAAAGTTGGAAAGGCGTGTAGAGAGTTCAGGGAGCTTGCTCATGAAGGGAACTTACAGAAGGTAAGCGGAGATGCTGGTTTCAAACTCAAGGTTTTGCTTTCATTGCCTCCTCAGAGTACTTCACTTCAACTCTTTACAACTGGAGCTGCACCTTCAGTGATGTATGGGTTTCCACTAACCTGCACTGCAAATCTGTTAACTGATACAGAGTTTGACTCATGCCTTTCTCAATAAAATTATCAGTAGAAAGCTAAGAGAAACCATAGCCACTATGAAGATAGAAAAAGAAGCCTCATCCCATAAGCAGACTATTGTTTCTAATCACTTGTTATAGACCCCACACAGAACCCAGCTTTTTCTTCCTGAGCTCTGTGTCCCTTAGTCATAGTCCTAATAATTGACATGCTAGTGTATAAGTTTTAATTGGCGGATGAATTGTCTGAATAACCTACCCTGATCATGATGCTTTCCTTCTTGTCATGTTATTGGAGAGGATGGGAGAAGGAAATAGATGGAGGAGGAAGAGGAAGAGGACGAAAGAGGAGGAGAAGAGATGGAGAAAGGGAAGAGGAGGGAGAGGTGGAGCTAGGGGACGGGCTCAGCTACTCCTACACACACCGAGGGGTTCGCTCACCCACTTCTTCAACAGGCAGTAGTGTGCATGGTTTGGGTGTCAAGTGAGTGTGGGAGTGAGAGAGGGCGTTGCAGGTGGAAAATTTTCCAACTCCGAGCCTCATCTTCAGTTGGCTCTCTTTAGCTGGTTCAGTTTCTCTTCCTCCGTTACTGTTTTAGCTGACCTTGCACAAGAGGGAAGAAAGGCTCATTTCTCCCTGTCTAGGGGCCTCCCATGTCCTTGGCAGGCCTGGACCACCCAGTCCACAGAAAACAGCTGGAGACTTCCCATGGAGAATGGTTCTTCCGAGTAAAAAGCAATTTGGGGACAAATGGAAACTCTGGGGGAGGCTCTTTCACTTTTCCTTTAGGTTTTCATGAAGTCAGTGCCCAATTTTGAGGTGAAAGAAGATGAATCAGATGTAGACAAACCTAACACATCAAAATGTTCTATTGCAGCAAAGGGAGAGAACTACTGTGCTGGCTTTTACACACAGATAATTTTGAAAAATCTATTAGCTAGGGAAAAGACATCCCAGTCGTCAGGCTGCAACTGACAGCCTAAAGTATTAAGCTTTTTACAGTCATTTCTGCTGAAGTTAAGGTTGGGCTCATGTGGAATGACAAAGGAAATACATTGAATCTGTGTTAGAGGAAAGACTTAAATGTTACCTGTAGCAAGATTTCCCTAGATGTCTGCATTAAAGGGGGTCTAAGGATTTTATATGAGTGTGCATACTTATCTTTCCAGATCAAGAATACTGATGCCTGTTATCCAACCAGAAAGGTTCCCAGCTCATTCTCTCACTGCCCTTCCCAGCCTCTGTGCTGCTAGCAAATACTCTTAGGGAGCCTGTTTTTCCTGAGTGATTTGCTGCTCCAGGTATGAGTTTATGGCACTCAGAAATAATTGCTTTTTATCCCTGGCCCTCTTCTTCTTTGAAGCCTTTAAGGGATGTTATGTTGGCCAGAAAAAGGATCCTCAGATTCTGGGGTGTGAAAGCCAGAAGGAAGGCAAGGCAGAGGCCACTGACTTCAAATCCCCTCATTCAGCAGTGAAGAATGGAAAGCCTGGATGGACACCGATGGGAAAGTCAGTGTGTCTTCACAAGCGCAAGTGAAAATTGATGTTAACTGGAGCTTTCTGTCTGTGGATGGACTGGCAATGCCGCCAGAGGACAGAAAATAAGTTAAAGGGAATCTAAGCAGAGAAAGGCATGTTGGCAGAGAAGCTAGAATAATTACAGTGGAAAATCTCTGGAAATGACTTTCTTTCTCATTAAAAGCATTCCCAAATCCGAGGCAATTTACCAGACAATGCTGTGTTACTATTTCTTCAAGAAACACTTGAGGACAGGATTTGCAAATTATTCACAGACAAAGTAGTTAAAATACACATTCTCACAGTCACAAAACATTATCTGAACTCTTACTGTATACAGGCACTGGAATAAAAGTGAATAAAGGCCCCCCACAGCACTCGAATTGCTCAGAATCTAGTAGGTTTCAAAGAAGGCGCTTCATAAGAGTGCCTGAAGTAATGTATTGCTTTGCCCCTATGAAAGTAAACCTCAGAGGACGGAAGACCCAGACTATGGTCAGACCTAGTGGAAATTCATAAGAAAGTCATCCTGTGGGTCCCTAACTTTTGGGAACTCATCTAAAGGTATATTTCTTTTACCCATATTTAAAATCATGAGAACCCAGATCTCAGGCTCAGTTGACATATTTCATCAGTGTGAAAATTAGAAGACCCTTTAAAAGGACACTAATATTCTTTTGCTACATTTCTATTTTATTTTGGTTCACTAACCTATATACAAAAGCTTTGACAGTTATGACTATGTGGAGATAGTGACATTAGGAGTGATTTTATTTTTATCATTTTTGCTTATCCATATTTTCTAAAATTTCTAAAAAGAACACACATTATTACTGGAGTAAAACTACTCATGAACTTTGCTTTGAAATCATTGTGTTAGTTTGGTAATTGGTTAACAGAGAATATTTACATATGAGTGATGTAAACTCTTGACTGAAGATGCAATTTTTTTTTTTTAATGTTCATTGTATCTGATAGGGAGAAGCGATATCTAGAGCAGAGTTCTGACTAAAAATAAGAAAAGCCAGCTAGCCAGACACAGGTGCTTTAGCTAAATTTGTAGGGGCTACAGGAAGGGGTTAGAAATGAAGGCTCAAGATGACGATAATATCTTTAAAGCAAATCAGTACTCCTGAGGAACTTAAGGCACTGATACATATACTGAGCTTGGAGGCACCATTGTTTATTGAACATTTATATTAGCGGAGAACCATGGCAATAGGAAGCTGTCATCTCAAACTTGAGTTTGTATTTTTAATAAAACGCAGCCATTATATCCATGAATATTTTATTAAAAGATTATGAATGTGTAATATCATCTTACTTATCCTTAAGAATATATAACATATAAAAATATTGATTTTTAACAATAGCATTCCCAAATCAAATAACTAATACTTAATATATCTGAAAGAATGGAGCTCAAAATGAATTAAAAAAAAAGAGAGAGATGGAGGTTCAGTCTAGTCAAATAGGTATGAAGTGAATCACAGACAAAAAAATGGGGAGTCTTTATATTACTTTGGAAATTCACAATGTCTATTGATATATTAAGTGATCATATATTTCTTAAAACAGAGTTATTCTATTTGTGTGTGTGTGTATTTGTGTGTGCACGTGCATGTTTGTGCAGGTGCACTTAGAGGCCAGAAGAGGGTATTGGATCTGCTGAAGCTGAGTTCCAGGCAGTGTGTGAGCCACCCAATATAGATGCTGGGAACCAAACTCTGGTCCTCTGCTGGAGCAGCAAGTGCCATGTCTCTAGTCCTGATCTTAGAATTTTTAGAACAAATATATCTAAAACTTATAGAAATATTGTACAATCTTTCTAGAATTTCCTACACAGACACATTGCCAAATCATTTTCCATCTGTGGGTTAATCTACCCTATTGAGAGACTTGCCACTAGCAATGTACTAATTTTAAATTCTTATCGAATAAAGTATATATTTACCCCAAATATGGCCTTCCTTAGCTTCCAGTGTTTTCATTGGAAGATCTCTTCCTTGTGTTAGACATTGACTAGGATAGGTTTTTATTTTGCTTTATTATTACCACAAATGATGACCTTGAAGTAATCAATCATATCAAGTTTTTATGTCTTCTTTCCTCATCCATATAATGAGGGCCAGAATATTGACCTATCTTGTAATGCATTTTACAAAATCAACATAAAGGTTTATAGTAGTGATATTAATCAAATTAGCAATCAAATGACTAATAAGTAATTAGCCATGGAACAGTGACTCCATTATAATTGTATGCTCAAAGATTTGCTGCCCCTTTTGCAGGTCTGACCTCATAGAGAAAATAATTAACACAATTCTTTATCCTTTGATGTTATAGGTAGTGAATAAGGTTGTGGCCTTGAAGGTAATTTCTGGCAAATGAATCCTTAGAAGTTTTATAAAACAGATGCTTTGCAACTTAACCAATTTTTAATTTTTAAACTATTACATTTACTTACTTATTTAGAGAGAGTGGGGGGGCATGTGTGTGTCATGGTGTATACATCAGAGGACAACTTATGGGAGTCAGTTCTCTTGTTTCATTATGTGGGCTATGGGGATCCAGCTGGCTTGGAAGCCAGCACCTTTATCCACTGTACCATCATAACTGCCCTCAAGGTATTTATTAAGCCCATATTTAAAAAAAATTATGTGAATTTGCACAACATACAGGTGTACACATTATTATAATAAAAATCAGCATTTGAAAGGACAATTTCTAGAAATTTCTTTTTAAGAGTATAAAGGGAATCAGAAAATATTTTGTCAGAATTTATGCCTCTTTTCTAAGAATGATAGACATTTATCATTCAAGATGTTGCACACTTGGGTCATAGGACATGGAGAAATCAAGCTAGTATTAATTAGGAAGCTTCTTCCTTGAGAGTTGGCTTTCATAGTAATAGAAGGCACTATACAGGCTGTCAGAAGAGAAAAGTCATCAATATTCTTACCTAGATATAAACCCTACAAGCTAAAATAACAATAAGTCTGATAAGATATGCTCACCAGCGTACCAGTGGCATGACTGTTGTGTAGCAACCAACCACTTCCTGATAGGATTTAAGACTCCCTTCACAAGAGGAAACGCATTCCTGGTACTGTGAAGCTGGCTAAGAACCCATGACTGGGGAGCTCATGGGTCCTAGTACTGAACCTACTACTATTATTTTGATAAGTAAACATAACATCAAACTGCTTTCTAAATACTTATCTGTCTCTATACCCATAGATTATTACAGTTCTCAGTCCTCGTGAGAGAAATCCTTTGTGTAGTTGATGATGGCTAATGCAAAAACTCAACTGGTCAAAATGCAATGAATAAGGGTCTGTGGAGTGTGTAGTCATAAATGAACATCAATATCACCTCTTCCCAAAACTCAGGGACATCATGGAAGAGGGAGTAGAAAGCTAACAAGATGTAAAGGCCAGGGAGGTCTGGGGTTTTCAAACAACATCATCTAGACACGACAGGACCAGTGCATTCATGAGCTCACAGCAGCTATGGTTGCCTCCACAGGTTCAAGCTGGTCAGCTTTCCAGCATGACCCTGGGGAAGGACTCACAAGCTCTCATTCCTACCTGAGAAGCTACTGATGGTGGATGGCTGCTAGGGAAGGGAGAGTCAGTTCTCTTTAAGGATGTGGTCCATGCTTAGTGGTTACCCTATATCCATGTCCCTACAGAAATCACAAACTGGATGCAGTGTGTGATAAAAAAGAGGACATACACAAAGTTAAAGTTGAGGGTGTGAGTGGGTGGGAGGTGATTCTGGGAGAAGTTGGGGGTCATGGAGGATGTGAATATGACTACCTGCATTGCATACATATATGGAATTCTCAAAGAATTTATTCATATAGTTTTTAAAAAGAAATTCGCCATTCAAGATCAGAATGGTGAAGTTGAAATACAAGATCATAGAACATTTCTCAGAATCAGAACCATATTAAGAGAAGAGTGAGCTCTTTTATGTGCAGTCATCATCACCTTCATCATCACATCCATGGAAAAAGTTATCATTTTAGATCAGTTTTCCCAAAGTATTTAGAGAGCCTTTGTTTGATGACAAGTGAATGTGAATTCTGAGAAAGACAAGATTCTCATGGTAAAAAAATCAATCAGAGAAATATCAGGTTAAACCACGGTAAGTCTGCTTCATTACTGAGTGCTACACAGAGCACAAAGCGCTGCAGATGAGCTCCTGAGGGGAGGGTGAGCAACAAACGCTGCAAATGCCAAGCTAAAGCTACATCAAGGTCTAAACTTTCCCAGTGCATGGGGGTCTACATTATGCTTTGGGGATGGTTTAAAGTTTAACTAGGGTTTATAATGAAGCTTTGATTCGTGTGTGTGTGTGTGTGTGTGTGTGTGTGCTCATGCACTTGCATATGAGCACATACATAATATAGGTTGTGTCTGAGACACTGGCCTAGATCATACTAAGGTAAGGCTGGCTGGTCAGCAAGTCCCAGGTATTCCCCCATTGTGCCTCCACAGTGCTGGGATTACAAGTACACGCTACCACATACCACTCCTTTATGCAGGTTAGGGGATCGAACTCAGGTCCCGATGCTTGCAAAGCAAGCACTTTACTGACTGAATTATAGCCCCAGCCCTAATTCATAGATAATTTTCAAATGCAACAAATGTGACAAATGTTAAATGAACATCATGCTAGTGCGTATTTGGGATCATCTCAAACATGATTATTACATTATCCAAGTCTTGAAATGGAAGGTCAAAATTATTAAAAGAATGTAATAACAGGAAATGTCAGGCTTTATGCCACAGGGACTAGAGAGTCCTGAACTAGAAACAGTAACTCAATTCAAATAGAGGAACAGTGTCATTTTGGATATAAATAACATCAAATATTAGATGAGAAAATAAAGTCTTTTTAATATTTTATTATTTTTATTTTATGCATATGAGTGTATTACCTGCACATGTGTAAGTACATCCGTGTCCACGTCGTGTAATGCCTGTGGAGGTCAGAAAAGGGAGTCAGATCCCCTGGGCCTGGAGTTAAGGACAGTTGTTAGCCACCATGTGGGAACCAAACATGGGTCCTCTGCAAGAATAGCCAGTGCTCTTTAACACTGAGCCATCTCTTCAGCCCAAGAAAATAAAGGAAATTTGACTTGTGGAAACTGAGGAATGGGATAGGAATATGAGAAGATGCCAAATGAAACATAAAGTAATACGCATGAATAAATGAAAAGTTATTTATTACTGGTTTACCTATAGCAGGCATGAGGTGGGGTCTAAACACCTCCAACTACGAGAGAATAAATGATAAAATATGAACAACTGCTTCTACTTCTCTTCCTGAGGTCAGTTTTGGGATCTTTCTCAAACAAGTGTCAGTTCTTTTCTTTTAGTTCTCAGGGCTTGGCAGAAAAGTCTCCCTATCTTGAGCGTAATAAAATGGCCCTATCAAAAGTTGAACCTGTTATGCTTAATCCAGTATGGAAGAAAGCTACGTGAAAAAGAACACACTCTTAACATGTTACAAGGAATGATCACAGAGTGACTGCAAGTCAGAGAGGAAACTGCACAAGTTCCTAAATAACCATTAAACTGCCATTTCTAAGCTTATCAAGAATGACATCTGACAAAACCGCCTTATTTGCAGAGTTTTTAATATATTCGCAAGAGAGACGAAGGTCCTTGAAATAATATTTCAATTTACTCTCACATTTCTACATGAATACATAGATGTATATAGATGAATAAACCACAAATCGGCTGACATATACTAAGAACATACTATGGGACAGGCACTGCCAAGTTCCTTATATTCCTTTGAGCCAAGGTTTCATGTAGCACAGGTTAACTTTGAACTTTTGTGCTGCCAGGCATGACCTTGAACTTCTGATCTGAGATTACAGGTGTGTGTTGTCATATACCTGTGGTGCTGAGAATTGAACCCAAGGCCTTGTGCATGCTAGACAAGCACTCTACAAACTCAGGCATCACTGGAGGCCCCATGTTCTTTGTACAAGTATAACTATTTAATCTTCCTGTCTTCTTGAGATTGACAGTGCCTTTTATTCCATTTTATAGACAAAGAAAACAAGGAACAAAGCTGTGAAGTGATTTTCTCTGAGTGATACAGCTGGTAGTTGGTGAAGCCATGCTTTGAATCCTGACATTGTACTCTAAGGTGTTTTATCTATTCTATGTATCTTCCTGATAAGTGAGATTCTGAGCATGCAAAGATTCTGCCCAGGTATTAAATTAGTATATGATTATGAAAAATTCTTCTTTTGTAATAGGGAGAAGTAGATTAGGTAAAACATTTATATATAATAATAACTTCTCCAGGGACCAGCTATTAATTTTATGATTTTGACAGTATAAGTAGTAACAGCCATGGCATTTTCAGCTAAGCTGGGGAATCCCCTTAGCCTCGTTCTTTCTTTGGATTTTCTAGTAAGAGGATGGCATATTGAGTTTGAGTAGGTGAGCTGCCTACATTCAGAGTGGCATAAATAACTGCATGATTAGTGAGAAAAGAGAGAAAGCTTCTGCTTTTCCAGAATTATCTGGGAAACCACTGCAATGTCTCATTTCCTTTGGCAGATGACCTGCCGACCAAGTCCCATTAGACACCTTTCTCATATGTCACCTGTTTCCACATCATATTCTAGGGCCAGGCTGCTCATTACAAGGTCTGGTTTTACTGATGTGCATTGCTCATTATGAATGACCTGTGTGTGCATGCGTTTACATCCATGGAGAAATGACAAAAGACAAAATAGCAGAATTGGCTCATTTCCCAGTAAGCTTTTGCAAATTCCTTATGTGTTTCAGAGAACGTATTGTGGCTGATAAACCCTTATCAACTCAACATCAGAGAAATAATCATAATGTCTAGTTCACGTGAGTCATTTTGGTGTGCTCAAACAATGTGTTAGTCTTCTCTCTGCTTTCATCCTCTTTGGAAGGCAGAAAAATACTGTATCTATCCTTGCTCTGAACTCATTCTATGGCTGTTATAATTATTTCCCAGTGCACATTGTTGGTGGTGCTCCAAGGGAATGCAGATTAGGACTTGGCTGTCAAGGCTTCAAGGAGACTTGATCTGTCTTAAAAGACACGAAATCCCACACAGTCATCCAGCAGATTTTGCTTGATTTTAGCGGCATCAATCTGCTTCTTATTTCTCTTCCTTCTTTCTCCAAGACCCTCCATTGTCCTGCCTCCCAGAACAAGGCACAGCAGTCTCCTATTCAGTTCTTCCAAAATTTCTAACAGAAGTGGACCAAAATCCAAAAATCAATAAGTTTATGGTTTGGTATGAATAATTTACCTCTACCTGGGATATGGGCTAATCTATCTAACTGTAGAATATTGGCTTTTGATCTTTAAACATTAATTCCAACTTTTAGAGCACACATAGAAGAGGTTTCTTTGAAAGGGAGGCCATTGCTAGGACTCCTGACATCATTTCATACCCAAAGGAAAGCATCAAAATGACTGCAAATGCCAGTATAGGGAGGCAAATTTCAACAGCAGAAGTGGAGAGCCCTAAGCACAGGGGAGCCTGCACAGGTCTCTAAAGATGAACGAAAAATAAGACAATGCCCATAAATTTATGTAACTATCATTTAAGGAGAAAGCTTAAAAGCTGTGAGAAAAGGACTTTATTTATCCAACTGGACCTGTCAGATATGCTATTTTTTATTTAAAAAATTATTTTATTATTATCTTTTTATGTGCAAAAGTATCTTGCTTGCATGTAGGTAGATGTACCTGTGTCGTCCAAAGCCCAGAGAGGTCAGGAGCATGCATAGGATCCCCTGGAATTGGAGTTTCAGACAGTTGTTACCTGCTATATGGGTGCTGGGATCAAACCCTTGTCCTCTGCAAGAGCAGTCAGTGCTCTTAATTGCTGAGTCATCTCTCCAGCCCCAGATATGCTATTTTTTAAGGAGATATATTTTAAAAATGTCCTTTTAGGTGACTTCTGAGGTTTAAATGTTATCAGTTAAATATCTACATTTATTCTGTCAGCCTTATAAAAATATTGTAGGCCTGTGTCCTCCTAAGGTATGTAGCTTGAGGAATCTACCTTGGAGTTTTTTTCTCTAGCTAAGCTTTCCCTAAGTCTTACAATTGTTGTGTATTCAGGTTGTGTAGAGTAATAGTCCAAAACTGGATCTAGTCCAGGGTTGGTCGTTAACACCTTGCATGAAGAAATTGATTTACAATTTTCAATGCATTTTAATACACATTATCTCATTTGATTTTCATAATCATTAATCAACATGCTTTTATGACTTGATTTTGATTACATATGTACATAGGCATCTATATATATGTTTATGAAGATCAACTGCAGAATTTACAATGAGTACAATCAGATTATTCAAACAGAGACCCTGGAGCTAAAATATTTTCTGGTTCAGAAATGTAATGCTAAAGGTGGAGGGCACTATGATCTATCTTATAGTATGAAGAACTCAGCATAAACAGATGCTAGTATCTAATGGTGGTATACTTGGTGAGTTTGGTAAGAACAACACTGTCTCAGAAGTCTTATCCTCTCTGTCTTTTCTCTCCTTCCAAGGGAGAAAAACCGACCTAAGGACACAACCCAGACTCCCTTCCTATACTCTGAGAGATAATCACTATCAGAAATAGGAACCCACAGGAAGCTACTGCTGTGGTTTTGCTAAATGCACATGATGTGACTGACAAATTGCCTTTTCAGTATGTATCTTTACACCATAGATTACTGCTGCTGGTGGCTATGGTCCGAGAAGCTTCTTTCTGCAGGGAATGGCAATTACTGTAGGGATATAACTAACGAAAGCATTGAGAATAGATGAGTGCTGAATGCTCAGTAATAAATAAAGCCACTAGATTGTTTCCTCCAAGGCTCAGGAAACATCATAGAAGAGAGGTGGAAAGAATGCGGGAGCTGGAAGAAGGGGTGGGGTGCTGTGGAAAGCTATCTTCCAGGAATGAAACGGCTATTTCGCTCATAAACTCACAAAGCTGTAATTACCTACATAAGACTTGCACAAGACTGACCCCATCAACATCCTGTCATGGGGGAGCGAGGGACTCATGAGGCTCCATCCCTTCCTCAAGATCTAGAGGCAGTTAATGGTTGCTGCAGGAAGAAAACATTTTCTTTAATGGTGTTGCCACAGCTAAGTTGTTCACACTCCTATAAATAAACCTTTATCCATGATCATGTTAATAACCTTAATTTAATTCATTTTAGGTGATTTAGAGAAAATTAGAGAGGTCAAAAAATAACCTGTATAGTTTGCCCTCAAAATGACTCCCAAAGGGAGTCAGGGATGCTTCTTGAGCCCTGCCCTTCCTATGGTGATAAGTCCCTGAATAACCCCTGGTCCCCACAAATGGCCCCAAAGCAGTTTCCTTATTTAGACATGTGTAGAAAATGGCCAAGCATGGTCATTTCCAGATATAACATCAAGGCAAGCCCTGAACACAGGGTGTTGTGGAAAGAGCACTATGCAAGGGAGAGAGATCACGGTCATGACCTAACTTAGCTACTTACTCAATTTATGACTTGGGGCAAACGACCTATGAGCCAGGACCTCGGTTTCTTCTCTAGTAGATGGGAACTTAGATTATGAGGAAGTGACTGGTGCAAGAGTATGGAAGTGCCCCTGCTGGCTGTTAGGAACCTTCAGAAGATGAGGTGACTGGAGTGAGCCCAGAGGAGAGCCTTGTCTGTTCACTGTCCATCTCAACTTTAGTTACTCTGAGAGCTTCCCTTTCTCTCAGAAGCTGACTCTAAGCATGCCCTCAGACTTTGAGTTGTATTCCACGTTGTTGATTCATGACTTTACAGCAAGAGATACAATTCCCAAGAGGAATCTATACCATTTCTTTCACCCGATGCATTCACTTCCTTTGCACAATTCAAATTCAGTCTCATATTATAACTGGGAGATTGGTGAGCTCTGAATCACAGAAGATCCTGGGGCTCTAATAAATGTGGGGGTTCAATTTTTGCCAACCAATGAGTTGAATTAGGAGCATGAATGAAGGGTTATTTATAGGCATGGGCAACTTAGTAGCGCCTACAGCACTGAAGAGAATGGTTCTCCTCTGTCGAGCATTGGCTGCTTAGAGATTTTCAGGGAGGGGTGGATTCTTATGAGCCCCTCCAGCATCCATGACAGAACGTTGATGGGCTCAATATTACACAAGTCTTGTGTATATAATCACAGCAGAATATTTCATATAAATCAGAATATATGTGGTTCTTTTCGAGTAGCCTCTTTTCTGAGAACTTTACTTCCGAGGTTCACCCATGTTGCAGCATATCTCTGCATGTTTTATTGAAGACGTGGAGAATAATGACTGTGATCAAAAATCCTAGAATATAAATTGCTGATGAAATAATATTTTATTAATAATATAACTGCCTTGCCTTTATATTATCCTAGTGCCTTTTCTTGAGAGTGCTCCCATGGTATAATATTTTAGTCAGGAGACTATTTATTTCTCTCACTTTAATGTAAACAACATTATTGCTTTAGAAACCACACTCCCCTGCTCTTTCTGTTGTCAAATTGGTTTTTAAATGTCTTTTCCCCACATGTCCTTTTCTTTCTCCTCCTCCTCCTCCTCCTCTTCATCCTCCTCCTGCTCTTCGTCCTCCTCCTCCTCTTCATCCTCCTCCTCCTCCTGCCTCCTCTGGTCACATTGCATCCATGGTCAGGAAGCAGAGAGTGAAGAACGCTGGAGCTCAGTTAGCTATCTCCTTTTTCTTCAGTCCAAGACTTCAACCCATGGAATGCTACTCACATTTAGAGTGTGTCTTTCCACCTCAATGAACCTAACTAGGCAGTCCTTCACAGATATGCACAGAGGTTTATCTTCTGAATGATTCAAAGTCTTGTTGTTAATCAATATTAACCGTCATACCTAATGTGACCTATCTGGGGATTTTATAAAGTAAAGGAAAATAATAAAGTTCTCCAGACAAATAAAACATTTTAAGATACAGCTCTGCCATGCACGGTATATTCCTTATGCCCATCTCTAAATGAGCTCGGTGGTGACTGTCTGCTGTTCTTTCAGGTCTCTCTGATGGTGGAGTGCTGCTTTCCCACTCACCCCGAGAAGTCAGAATTTCCTCATTCTAGTTTCCTGAGACGTGACTTACTTGGTGTGGGGTCTCTGTGCACTTGGAAAGGCTTGCTCTGGGACAACAACCAATCCTTGTGGGACCATTTTAGGTGATCTGATTTTCTCAGGTTGCCAAGGTCAGGTTAGTTGGCATCTGTCTCTGGTCTTCTGTCTCCCATGTTCAGGCACTTGATGCTTTCATGATTATTTTGAGATGTGTGAGAAGCAGCAAGGCCAAGGCGGGGTAATGGGATCAGACTCTCATCACTCTCATTTGCTCAGCTTTGTGGTAGCTGAACAGTGACAGGAATGAGGAGGCAGCAGTCACCACCTGCGATCCTGTGTCCTGGGCTTGATGCTGGCAATGCTTCCTCCACTCTGAATTCCTCTGGCAAATGTGTTGGTACCTGATTCCACCCTATTTTCATTCTCATATTTCACTCTGGGAGCCTGATAGATGGTTAGACCTGACAAGAATAAATTTATAAGGAGGCAAGCTACAGAAAGCCTTGAATATATTCCAAGGAAAGGTCCATGGGGGCAACAAAGAAATCATCTCTAACTCATTTTTGGAGCACTGTAACAAGGGCATTTTCCAGGGAAGGAAAATCGTATTTTATTGTTGCAGTTGTAATGTTCACAGCTGTTAAGGACTTTGCCACCTCTAAATGACAATATATTATGAATAGTATTTTAGTATCTGTAGGGAAGACAGAGCCCATTTGCAGGGCTGACCTGGTCTCCTGGCAGCTTTTCCTTTTGCCAAATAAAATTAATACTATCTTTTCATTGTTGTTTCATTGTTCACAGGGTCTCCTTGTAGCCCCAGCTTGCCTGAAACGTGCTATGTAGACCATCCCCGGCTGATCTTGATCTCACAGAGATCTATCTACCCGTTTCTGCCTTCCGAATGCTGGGATTAAAGGTGTGCACCATACCTGGCTCAATTGCTGTCTTGATGTTGGAGTTAGGCTAATGCTAATCAAGTTTGGTGGCACAAGTTTTTTCACAAAAACGTTTGTAGTGAGGGATAAGAAGAAAGAACTATACGTCACCTTGCACAGTCTACTTCCCCAGTCATGGGGTCCTAGACATGCTCCCTGTTTTAGTCTGCCTCTCTGTTGCTGAAATTAAAAAAACTGACCTGGAGGAGGAAGGGATTTATTTGGCTAATGGGTTCTAGTATATCACTGAACTCAAGGCAGGAACATGGAGGCAGAAAATGAAGCAATCATCTCAGGGAATGCTGCTTACTGTCTGAGTTACAGGTTCACATTCAGCTTTATTTAAAAAAATTGTAAATTTTTTATTGAATTTTTGTGTATTTCATATAGAACGTCTCAATCAAGCTTAATCATCTTTATACCCCGTCCCCGCTGCCACCATCACATAGACGCCCCCTATTGGAATTCATATGCTGTCATTTGTGATAAGGCCTGTTTTGTTAAGTTAGTGTCCACAGATGTTCCTCAGTGCAAGTTCATCTGCTGAGGTCCACTGAGCCTATCTAAAGTTCCTTGCTTTAAGATCGGCTCTTCCTTGCACAGCAGTAGTCAGCTGCCAGTATTTATTCAGTTAAGATGGGGGTCTGCTGCCCACTTCCCCAGTTCTATGCTGGGTTTTTGTTTCTTGAGTTTGCTTGGGTCTTGCATGCAGTCACCATTGCTGTAGGTTCATATTTAATTAGTTATTTGAGAATTTCATACTATGTGTTTTGTTCCTATTTACCACATTCCCAACTTCTCCTAGGTCCACCTTCTCTTCCCTACCAACTGAACTTTGTGTCCGCTACTCTTTTAACCCATTGAGTCCCATTTGTGCTGCTCAAATATTCTTGGGTATGGGGCCATCCAGTGGAGTGTGATTGACCTACCAGGGAGCACACACTTAAAGCAAACTGACTCTCCCTCTCCCAGCAGCTAACAACTGCCAATGGCGCCTCAGCTTTCAGTGAGACATCCCACTCACCTTCCTTCCCATGCTGGGATTTTGTCTGGCTTGAGTTTGCACAGGTCTTGTGCATGCATGCTGTCATAACTGCTGTGAGTTCATAGGTGCAACTGCTCTTTTGTGTCTGGAAACCCTGTCTCCTTATAGTCAGTCATCCACTGCCTTTGACTCTTACAATCTTTTCACCCTCTCTTCCACAATGATACCAGAGACTTAGGAAGAAAGGATGCGATATAGGTGTCCCACTTAGGGGTGAGCATACCACAGTCTCATTATCTTCTCCTTGATCAGTTGTGGATCTTGGTGTTAATCACCATCTACTTCCAAAAGTAGCTTTTCTGATGAGGGTTGAAAGATGCATTAATCTATGGGTCTAACAATGGGTCACTAGGAGTTGGTTTGATACTCTGTCCATTATCAGAACAGTAGTTGGATCTCTAGGGCCTAAGACCTGTCTAGCTACAGCTTCTTGGCAGTAATCATTATGTCAAGTATGGGTTTCAAGACAGAGGAGGGACTTTAAATCTAATCAGAATGTGGTTGGTTGACATGCAAGCCAAGCCACTATTGCACTAGTGGGAATGTCTTGCTAGGCAGATTATTACTGTATCTGGCAGGGTTCATAGCTAAGTAAGGTTAATGGTTACACTTCTCCTCTGGCAATGGGCAAAGTATCTTCCAGTACCATGAAAACTAATCATTAGAAGGAATAAATCTTTGTAGTCAATGCAGTTTGAGCTCTCCATGTTCTATGACTACAGACTATGTATGTAGTGTAGTTAGTAATAGGGTGTCAGATTATTGGTGCATCCCTTTAATCCCAGTATCTGGGAGACAGAAGCAAGAAGTGAACCTCTGAGTTCAGTACCAGCCTGGTCTACATATTCAGCGTGACATCTTTTAAAAAAATGTTCCTCAACCCCTTTCATATACAGTCCAAGTCCACTTACCCAAGGATGATACCACCCATCACTCTTATAACAATCAGCAATAAAAACTATGCCACAAAGACATGGCCACAGGCCAGGAGGAACTACTGAGTTGATACATACTTCCTCTTCCTGTTGACTCTAGGCTTGTGTCAAGTTGACAGCTGAAGCTATGAGTTTCCCTTGCTTGGTTTTGACTTGGGTGCTGGGAAACCAAACTCATGTCTTCATGCTTGCACAGCAAACATGTTACCACTGAACCACCTTACCAGTTCCAAAGCTAATGTACACTTAATCCTGCAGCAATGGTATGGGTTATATTTTCATGTCTCTTCATATTAAATTTATACAATAGTAATTGAGAAGTAGCTGAGGGGTTAAGAGTAAGACACTGGTTTCATGATTCAGAAACTCAGTGACTTTTGATAAGTTATAAAACTGCTGTAATCCTGACTACCATCCTCTATCAGACAGAGGTAATACCATCTGTCTCACATGGGGATGAAGAATGTAAAATACTGACCATAGTTCCTAATGTACATTCAGTACTTCAAAAATGAGAGGTACCATGAAAAGGTGGCAGTAACTGAAATGACCTAGAATGAATTGTTGCTTCAGGAGCTCAGAGAGGATTATCATAATTGTAGCAAAAGTGAGAGTCCAAGACAGTATCAAATCCAATCTAAAAGAAGCTTGAAATGTGCCTGCCTCTAAGGGTGGGCACCTCAGGTATTCCCTGTTATATTAGAATGATATCTTTCCTTTGCCATCTCTTATTCAAAGTCCTCTGGTCATTGTTTTTAATTAATTAGTCACTGGTCCATTGAAGCCATCTATTAAGGAAGTCAATTTTGACATTCAGAGATTCTGTTCTGGGTAAACAGGTGAAGGCTGAGGAAGGAGCTACCATGACGGTTTTCGTTCAGTTCCCTAGTATCTTCCCAGCATGGCCACTGGGATAATGTTGAAAACAGTGCTCAATAAATTGTTGTTGAGTTGAAGAAAAGAATGAAAGAACAAAGGAAGAGGGGAGGGCAGATGGTGAGAGGAATAAAGTGAAAGAGGGAGAGAGAATGGTTTCTCACTATCAACAGTCCAGGGGAAGCTAAACCCCAGGCACCATCACCCTGGAGCTCCCAAGACCACGTGCCTACAGTTGCAGTCAAGTGCTTGTTTGGTGCACCCTGACCACAGATAGAGCTATTGGGTCAGCAGCAAATCTTTGTTTAATATTCCAGAAAAACTCAGGATTTAATTTTTTACATTGACTGATCGATTGACTGATCGACTGATTGATTGACTCTGTGTGTGTGTGTGTGTGTGTGTGTGTGTGTGTGTGTGTGTGTGTGTTTGCCACATTACATATGTGGAGGTCATAACACAACTTATGGGAGTTGGTTCTCTCCTTCCATCATATGGGACCTGAGGGTTGAACTCTGGTTCTTGAGCTTGGTGGCAAGTCCCTTTACCAGGTGGGTCATTTCACAGGCCCAAACTGCAAACATCCAAAAGCAGGATGGAGCCAGGAAAAATGGGACAGGGGAGAAAGTTGGCTTTCATTCTTCCTTGCATCACACGGTGGGACTAGACTCTTTGCTTCTGATGAGACCCCAGTGTTTTGTTTCCATTTAAACTCAATCACTTCAGAAAGTTCTGCGTATTTACAGCAGATGAGCTTTCAGCTTAGATCTGAGGAGAAAGTTTAAATGAGTTCAGAAATGGATTTCTCATTTTTTTAAAAATTCTATTTCCTTACATTAGATTTTATAATATTACCTGTCTGTCTTTAACAGGAAGCTGCAGGTTTGAGGGTCCCTGCCTCGTCTATCCTCAAATGGAATTGCTTCTCTTACACCTTTAATCTCATCATTCAGCCCCAGTTCACATTTCACAGATGAATAATGACCAATACCACCCTTAAAATTCTACTATGTCCCCCTACAGCTTACACTTTCTCCAAAATAGACCAGAAATATATAAACCAACTTTCAGTACTCTGCATGATACCCACCAGTCAGTTGCAAATCTCAAACAGCATTTTCTTCTTTTTATTCTTTCATTGACTTTATTTTTCTTTCTTTGTTTGTTTTGACATATTATTTCTCCCACATTTTAATTTTATAATTGCATATAAATTATAGTAGTCCTCCCTTATCCACATGGGGTACATTCAAAGATACCAAGCACGTGCCTGAAAACATGGATAACATCACCTCCTACATACACTAGGTTTTATACTCTTCATATGTATCTCTGATAAAGTTTAATTTTTAATTTAGATACAGCCAGAGTTAGTAACAGTTGAAACAATGATTAAAATATGCTGTCATAAAAATTAATGTTAATGAGGTCTTTCAGAATACATTATGTGCATACTCCTCTTGTGATCATGAGATGGTTGTTTTAAACAATATTCTACTAGGCTAAGAATGGGGGTGCACCATTTTTAATCCCAGCTCCCGGGAGACAGAAACAGGTGAGTTCAAGGCCAACTTGGTCTACACAGTGAATTCCAGACCAGCTGGGACTACAGGGAGACCCTGTCTGAAAAAAGATCTTTAAAAAATTATTTATTATTTTTATTTTATGTGTATGAGTGTATTGCCTGAATGTGTGTAAGTGCAGCAGAGGCATAAAATACACTCGAACTGGAGTTTCAGATGGTTGTTAGCCATCATGTGGGTACTGGGAATCAACCAGGTCCTATCATAGGAGCAGTCACTGCTCTTAACTGCTTAGCCATCTCTCCAGCCCTAATGAGATGTTCTTAAAGGAAGCACTTTATGGCTCTTTCTGCCAGTAGGAGTAACCATCTTCATTGCTCTTGTGAGGTGATTTACCTTAAGTATAGTGATCTTCAGCAGTCAGTCTAATTACTTAGACAGCTACTTAGGTGTCAGCAGGCAGGTAGGGTATACAGTGAGGAGATGCCAGACAAAAGAATGGTCCACATCTGATGCAGGAGGGAGTGGGATGAGACTACACTGCATCATACACCTCAAAGCAGTGCTTTGTTCAAAACCTATGCAGCTATGTACCCCGTACATGGCTATAATCCCAGCAGCGGGGAAGCTGAGCCAGGAAGATAATGAGTTTGACTCCACCCTGGGTTACATAGAGGACTAGGAGGACTTTTAGGACATAGTGTCTTCTGGACATGACAGGAATGTTGCACCTATGAACTCTCAACAGCTGTGGTTTCCTGCACAAGAAGACACCTGTCAGCATTCCAGCACGGACAGGGAAAGCGTTCACAAGGCCTCTCCCTAGCTGAAGAGCTACAAGGAGTTGTCGGTTGCTCAGGGAGGGAAATCAGTTATCTTCAGAGATATGTCCCTAGTAGTTTGTCCCTTCCAGTTGTCAGTCCTAGATACGTGTGTCTATGAACTCACTACATTTATATATATAATGTACAATAGAGTATTTTATATGTATAATAGAAAAATAGACATGAATTTGAGAGGGCGTGGGGGAACTTGGGAAAAGTTGTGGGTTGCAGAGGTTCAGGGTTATATGAATATTGATTGTATTCATATATGAAATTCTCAATAAAACGCCCCAATATTCCATTTTGAAAAAGCAAACATAAAGGTTGTTTCTTTATGAAATATTTTGGATATTCATTTATTTTTCTATTTTTGAGACACAGTCTCATGTATCCCAGGCTGGTCTTAAGCCAAGGACAACTTTGAACTACTAAGCTCCTGTTTCCACCTCCTGAGCTCTGGTCACAGGTGTGCAGTACCACACCCAGTTTATACAAAGCTGGTTATTGAACTCAGGGCTTTGTGCATATGAGAGAAGCACTCTACCAACTGAGTTATATCCTCACCCCTTGGATTGTCCACTTTGGGGCTTAAAACAATATGGAAGTTATGTAAGTATAAAAGACTCTCTTGATACAACTCTACAATTTCCTTCTTCTCCTGAGGTAGGAACCCAGGAGAACCCAAAGCCTTTCAATCTTTTCTTTTCATCTTCTTAAAGCTTCCTGAGACCATGTTTTCATACATGAGGTTATTTTTTAAATCATAAATAGCTTTTTGCTATATGTCTGCCTGTACATATTTTGCATTTAACAATATGTTTTAGAAGCATATAGGTCCAATCAAATATGGCAAACAGATCATTGGATGCTCGATAATCTTCTAGGATATTCGTCTAGTGTGTTGTACCATGCTAAACTAATGCCCACTGATGTTCTAAATTTTCTGGTTCCAATTTTACTTTCAGTGAAAGTTTATTTGAAAATTTGTAAGCCTTTATGACAGTAGATATAAGTACAGATAGACTTCCAGAACCACAGCTGTTGAGTTGAAGTGCACACATATGTAACCTTTCAGTAAAAATGGCCTAATTTTTCTTCCAGAAGGCTATCCAAATAGATATCACTGCCCATAGTCCATGAGACTCTATTTTCATGTATAGACACTGACACTGAAATTTTCTGATCTGTTTCTCTTGCTTCCCATTGGGTAACTGAAGAAATGGGATTCATGTACATTCCTTTGGTGAGTCGTCAGGTCAAGTGTAAGCTTGTGTGCTTTTTAGCCATGTCTGTTTCTTCTGAAGACTGAGTGTTATTATGGTAGGGTACTGTCTTTTCCTTCTCCTACATTTTGTACATTTAAAAAACACTTTGTTATTTTAATTTTGTGTGTATGAGTGGATTGCCTGCATGTGTGTAAGTGTGTCCATGTTATGCAATGCCTGCAGAGATCAGAAGAGGGTGTTGGCATCCCTGGAACTGGAGTTAAAGACAGTTGTGCTGGGAATCAAACCCAGGTCCTCTGCAAAAAGTAGTCAGTGCTCTTAATCACTGAGCTATCTCTCCAGTCCCCACATTTTGTGCATTTTAAAAATTAATTTTTTTCTTCTATACATGTAGCAATTTCCCCCTTGACCTAACTTTGAACAATCTACTTACTTATGGTGTTTTTCTATAGTTCAGAATTTATTATTTATTTATTCACTTCTTTATGAGTGGATATGTGTGAATGTACATGTGGAGGCTGGAGTGGATGTTATATGTCCTGTTCTATTAGCTCTATTATTCTTGCTTTATTCCCTGGAGGCAGCATTGCACTTTTAGCTAGAGCTAGGGTGGTGGGCAAGCCACAGGGATCCTCCTGTCGCCAACCCCCACAGTGCTGCCTGTTTTACATGAACACTGGGGTTTTAAACATAGATAACTATTGCTTGCTGGCAGCCCTCCTGAAAGAACAGAAATTTGGGGATTGAAAGGCAGATATATTTGAGGACATTATTTTAAAGAAGGAAGAGATACACAGAGAAAGCTTCTGAGATCTCCAGAGGCTCCCAGTGAGAATGCAACTAAATCTTGATAAATACACAAATCTGAGAAAAATAATCAAGGTCAGAAAAAGGCCAGAAAGCAGTTCCTGGACATCATATAGAGCCTAGAGTACTGTTATTCTCAGTAGCCAAATTATCTCTAAATTATAATCACTATAATTTGTGAGCATTTGTAGGACACTAAGAAGAAGGGTCTTTCCTTCATATTAAAATTTTTTTGACCCATATTACATGATTGAACAAAGAAGAAGAATATTTTTAGGAATGTAACAACCCAGAAACTAATAAGGTAAAATTAAAAATGTCTGGTATCTAATAATAACTGACCCAGAAATAAAACTAATGATAGAATCAGGGACATTGAAAGTCATTAAGACTATATTCCATGTGTTCAAGAAGCCAGAGGGAAGACAGGGTACGATACATGAGAGACATAGAAAATATCAGAAAGACTCAAGTACAAACTTCTAAAGATTAAAAATAAGTACTAAGGTTAAAATGTACTTGGTGGGATTAATGGCATATTAGACATTGTAAACAAAATATAGCGAGCATGAAAATTTTGCGGCAGGAAGTGTTTAGATTGGAACAAAGAGAAAAATTGAATTCAATATCAGTGGTGTGGCTTGGCCATCAATTTTGTGCCTCAGGGGTTCACATGTAGATGGTCTGGATATAAACAGGCTATTGAGAACATGCATTACTCTAGGCTCTTTATGGGCTCCAGGCACTGCTTTTTCTAGTCCTGTCCCTGGCCTTAGTGATGTTAGGAGGTATGGAACCTTTAACCGATTACTGAATATCAGTATGTCTTAAATTATATCATTAAAAAGTTTAAAATGTTAAAAAGAACTCATGATGGTAATAGGCCCTATTGCTAGAAGTTTTTAAGTTAGTTTAGAACTGTTAAACACAGTTATTTTCTCACATTTTCTGAGGACTTGTCTGAGTTCTCTGCATCAAGATAACACTTGATGCAATCAACACATCTCTTGGGCTGCATACACACCTTCTGATTCATTGGAGGAGAATCCACATCCATGTTCACTAAAGATGCTGGAGGAATGTATATCTTCCCTACGGGGATCAAACTTTAGAATTTTTGGTTGAGTGTTGAATAGAGGCTTCTTTTTGTGATGCCATCTCATGTTATTTAGATCCTTTGAGAGGAAGGTCACAGTACAGCAGATGACTTTGGTCAGTAGGAGAATGAGAACCAGCAACTAGTGGTAAGATGAAGCCTGGTGTAACCTAATTCATCCAGGAGTGACCATGCATTACAGTAACTATATTCTTTCGGCTGGAACTCACTGCTCCCCATACTCTAGAAGGGATTTCTACACAGAAGCATGTCCAGCAAGAGACAGAAGACATCTTAGTGCTGTGTGTCATGTACACTCATCTTTCCTTAATAAATGTAATGCTAAGTCTGCTAATAATTTGGTTCTTGATTCTGAAAGATGAGTTTTGTCAAGACCTCTTTCAATTCAGAGTGTGCCTTAAGAGCCACTTTCTTTTCTTTGGAACTGTATGCCCCTTTCTATTTCATTGCTTTTGATGGAATTGAATGACATGAAAAGTAATAATTTGCATCAATAAAGATGAGCATATGGATTAAAATTTTATTAATCTGTAAACATAGTTATTTCCAATACATATAATGTGATATTGATTTCTAATATATAATACTGTAGCAGCTAACCAATGAAGAGTTGTGGGTGTGTTCCTGGGATGTGTCCCTTAGATATATCTCTGGATTTGATTTGTATTTTACTTATTTAGAGATTTGCTTCTGAATTTAGGAACAAGATTAGCCTATAGCTTCTTGTTTTATGATCTTTACTATGCTAGTCTTCAAAGAATGAGTTGGAAAACATTCTAACATTTCCTTTTCTCTGGAATTACTTATGCAAATGGAAATTTTGTTCTTTAAGCATATAGTAGAATTTCTTTATGAAACTGTAGAATTTTCTGTTGCCCATAGAGCAACAAAAGCTTTGGATGTTAAAGGATTCCTTGGCTGTGCAGGTCCCAGGGCAGCTGTTATGTAATCACCATAGTCATTACTCTAAGGCTTTTCCTACTTTGAATCTTCATTGTTTTGGAGCTTGGAGGACCCCTGGAAATTTCTATTCCACTGCTAATCCTCTTCAGTACTTTATCTGGGCCATGTTGAATGTGAGTGGGCATTTCAGCTTGTTATTTTTGTTTTTGTTGGTTTGTGTTTTTTTTAAATATCTTCTTTCCTGTGAATCTGATCTTGTTTGCTTAAAAAAAAAATAGGCTCATCCAATCTTTAGTTATCTCATGATATACTTGGCTGTCTATCTTACAGGTCTGTGAAAATGTTTTCCAGACATGACAGGGTCATTGCACACATGAACTCACAGCAGCTGTGTCTGCATGTACAGAACCTGCAGAAGACCAAGCCAGCCAAAACTCAGGCAGGACTCTTGAAGTTCCACTCCTAGCTGAGGAGCAATTGGAAGCTGACAGTTGCTAGAGAAGGAAGGGTCAATTCTCTTCAGGGATGCAGCCCCTGATCAGTTGCCTGCCCTTCAGTGGATGGCCTTGCACCCATGCACATACTGACAGCACTAACTGAACAAGAGCACAAGAGCTGGGAAGGGAAAGTGGTGGTCATGTTACAGCAGCAAGAAGACCCCTTAAGAAGACTGCTCAGGAGAATGAGAATTTCTGACCTGATTGGAACCTTAACTGTCAATCACCTGGTTGACCTCACCCATAAGAAGTTGGGCTTACCTTAAATTATGCTAAAGAGATGTGTAGAATACATAGAGTGTTAATGAAACGGTAAACTTTTCCTGCCTGGAACCCCTGCCTCATAGCTCACTTCTTGTGGAACTAGTGGTTCGCAAACATGGGCTCTCTGTAAGTTTGTCTGCTTTTCTGAATTATTCAGAAAAGTGTACCTTCTCCTTGTCTTCTTTGTCTCTTTTCTAACCAAGCTTTCCTAATGCTTTGGACTGCCCTGACTCTTTGGGTTTCTTTACTCTTTTCTCTTAAAGCTCCCTTCCCCTCCTTGCCATGTGTTGGATAAATCTAGTTTCTCTCCCTGCTTCGAGGAACATGCCCCTAAATGTGATTGACATCCAACTAACCAATGATTTAAGGTGGGGGTCTAGTGCAAAAGCAAGGAAAGCTGGGAAGGAGACTCCAGGGGCTCCATCTTGGGTGCGTGCGCCAGAGGTTCAGGGGACTCCTGATCAAAATGCTGGCCCCACCATACGAAGTCTCTGTCTCTCTCCCCGGGAATGAATCCTTTGTAAGTAACCCAGAATAAATTAATTTCTCTAAGACAGCATTCTCTGCCCACTCAATTGGTTCAAACCTAGGGGTGGGGGTGGGGCTGAACACGGGGCCTCACTGCAAGAGAATTCATAGGACACTACCATGTGTCTGCTAGTCTGCCACGGGGTGCCTCTGTGACCTCCATGTTGTCTCGAAACCAGCATGGCTTCATAGCTTATTTCCTGCTCCCTCCATTCTCTTCCTCAGGGCAGTTACTGAGGTTTATAGCTTGCTGGCCACTAGGACTTTTCTTTAAATACTAAGAAAATTGTCCTAAGTTTCCATTTGAGTTTAATTCCTAAATTACTTTATGAATGAGACTAAGGACCCTCTAGGGTAGATCCTGTTTCTCCCCAGTATCAGCAGGGGTTTGGGAGGAGCTGGAGGGGAAGGAATGGGAAATGGATTGGAATAAAACACCTTTTACTCATGTATGAACTTCTCAAATGATACGTCTTAAAAATGGTTGTTACTCTTACAAATTTCATTTGAAGGGATTCAGATTGAGAGAAGAAACCAAGTATGTGTTGTAACTGCCATCTTGACTCCACTTTATTTTAAAGAAGAAAGTGTTGTGCTGGACTTAGATGTTGAAGCTTGCTGCTGATTAAAATCTCTGTTTTTGGAAATGTACCTGGACTTGGTTTGAATTTACTGGGCTTGTCCAACACCCTAAAAGTTGTGTTAGAGACTACCTGAGAGGAAAAATAATATTGTCAGTGTAGTGGATTTAGAAAGAAAAGTATAGATACACAGTAGATCATTTTAAAATTCATAAAAACATGTGATTCAACACTTCCAGATCCTTAAGAATTAGATCTTCCCTTTCAAACAGGATTCAAATCAGCATCTTCTATGATAGAAATAGCTCCTATGCTATTAAAAAATGATATAATGAACAAAAGGTTAAATTTTCTATACTTTCCAGAAGTCCTCAGTGCAAATCCTTTGTTATTCAATTGAATATTTGATAGATAGCACTGAATGCCACAGAATTAAATGAATCAAGGTAATTAGTGTTTGTATAATTACTGTAGCCAATATAAAACAACTAAATTGAAATAAGACGGGACAAATAAAAGCTACCTATATGCTGAAGAAAGTAAACATGACGTTAGAAGCTTTTTGAAATTTATCTGATACCCTTTATTTCTGTTTCAAAGTGAATGGTCCCTTGCAATATCTCATTAACACATTCAGCAAGCAGTTGCATGCAACTTTCAAGAATTTGAGATGAGTTAAACACTAATTTGTGATAAGAAGGATTATATTAATTATGCTATGTATTATGAGTCTGCAGGCAGGTAACTAACTAGTTGAACTATCAGAGTACTTGGAGGAGCACTTGGGTTCTCAAACCTAAAACCTATGCAATATTCTGTAGCTGTAGGTGTCCTGGGAAATCCTCATAGTCTACTGGGGGCAGGGGGCGGCCTTGGCATGTTCAATGCTCATGGGTGTTCACCTCACCTTGAACCAACACCAGCTTCAATGTGCCAACCTGGAGAAAGATAAAGTCTCTACTGTTTGCCAACTAATTTTATTTTGGGCAAGCTGTTGTCAGGGAAAATTCTATCATTATTCCCCAAGGTGACCAAAAGGAAGAAATAATGAAAAACAAAGAAAAGTCACTGTAGAAATAAAAGGCTAAACAAGATAACTGTGCCTACCAAGAGGCTCTGAAGAGGAAGGAGGAGCTTAGAGATTAAAAGCTTAGAGCTGGCTCCTTTGTATTGAGTTGGACTTGTAAGCTACAACCTTTCATTAATTTAGCATGTTTAAGAATGCAGACATTGTAAGATTAATAACAAAGAAGTCTTGTGGTTCTAACTTAGAAAGAAGCAAATATTCATAGGCCTTTCCGCCTTTCAGTGACCTTTATTATTGCATTTTCAGTGATGGAAGAATGAAATTAGAACATCAAAACCCACACCTTCACTTTCACCCCAGCAACTGATTAATGTCAAAATGTCACATCCTTTTCACTATCAATAAATAGAAGGCAGAGCTGGTTATTTCTCTGAAAGATTTTAGTAGTACAAACAGAAAAAAAAAAACCTGAATTAATTGGTACCTTTGTAATCCTTGGGATTTTCAAATATCCAGTTTTTAAAATGACCAACTGATATCCATGATGAAATAAAAGGAAATGAAAATGCGTTATTGAACAGTCTACAACCTAGGAGGGTAGACTTTACTCTGAACTCTAGTTGTGAGGGAAAGGAGAGACTGTTTGATGCTCAGAAGTCAATAGCTTTTTGTGAGCTTAAGTCCTAGGATGGAGTCTTGATGGCCTGTGTCTTTAGAGCATCATATTGCCAAAATTACATCACTCAGATCCGCTCCAACACACTTTGAGGGGCAGCTCTGAAATAAAATTAGAAATGGCACAGTAATCTTTAGTTTTTTTATTATAATTTTATTTTATTTTTAAGCAGCACTTATATTATAGCAAAATGCCCCTTGTGTCTGATAGACTCGGGTATAAATGAAGTGGAAATTACATACACAAGCGTGCCTACTACATTTAATCATGGAAAACCTTCATTCTTGTGTAAATTAAAATGATCCTCTGCACAGATGCAAAAGAACTCATCCAAGTAAAAACATTTACATGTAATTTACAGAATGTTTTCTCCCTTGGAAGCAATCGCTTCCCCCAGAATCATAAAAACCTACATTTTAAATGTTGACTAATGCTCAAAGACACTGAACCAAGCTAATAAACTCTACAAATTGAAAGAGATCCAAATGGGAAAATGGGAGATAACCATATATTTTGATCTCCTCAAGAAATGTTGATCTGACAGTAATTTTAGGTACTGCATTAAACAAATTACTTAAATTATAATTACTCATCTTATAATTTTTGCTCCCTAATGATAGGGCAAGCCATATATATACAAGATCTATATCTTCTAATGTGGATGTTTGAATTCCATGGTGAGTTTTTGTTTTGCATATTTTTCTTGGCTCTCATGCTGTCATGTCCATAGTAATGACCTACCTGTCCTTAGAAGAGTCGGTTTGCTGAACCAGAGCCCCATCAACACACAGAGTGGCTTTGCTAAAGCTACTGAACCTACAGAAACATTTTGTTCACGGCACAGCCTGTGAAGACATTCATGAGTCCTTTTTCCCTTGTTTATTGCCTGTAACTTTGGTCAACAGGGACACATCACCTCCCTATACCTTATTTCTCCCATCTATGAAATAAATATAATAAACACACACTGTTAGTCATGGCTGTGAGAACAAACAAGATACTTCTAACTCGTGTCTAGGAAAATACCTCGTAATGAGAGGGACAGAGATTGGGAATAGAGATTCCAGGATTATGGGTGTGGCTGTAGCTAAGGCTTGGATATTAGTAGCTTAGGCCAAAAAAGAAATATAATACATTAGGAGTTCCCCTTGTCTTACAAACAGAAGTGGTCCCTGACACCAAGGAGAAAACACTTAGCTGAGCACTACACCCTAAGAGGACTTGCTGCTGTATTTAATTGTAGAATCATCTAAAGTACTAGCTGGGGCTAAAGAGATGGCTCAGTGGTTAAGAGCATTGGCTGGTCTTGCAGAGGACCCACTTTGGTTCCCAGCACCCACATGGTGGTTAACAATCATCTGTATCTCCAGTTCCAGGGGATTTGACACCTCCTTATAGGCATGGTACGAGCTGGGTAAACTTATGTACATGCAGGCAATACACTTGTATACATAAAAATGAAAATAACAAAATAAAAATAATTAAGTACTCTCTAACAGCTCTGAGCCCCCAGGAAGCAATGGCATTTTCCATTTTGTCAATTTCAGATGGACCCCAGAGCAAAGCCAAGGCATCAGGTCAAATCCAGAGTTCTCTAAGGGCATTGCTGCGAGAAGCTCAAGTTACACATTCTGGTTTGTAACTTCTAGTGGTCAGACTTGAGGATGGTGAGAAATTTCAGCAGAACTGCTATTCTGGCAGGTCTCTTGGGCTATGGCTCTCGGCTCTGATTTGATGGAAGCAAACACTTTGGAATTGAGATGCAGAGCACACCCAGCAGCTATTGTGTGTTGTGGCAGAGGAAGAGCTCAAGTGGTTCCGTCTCTGACAAGCAAGACTTAAGCTGGCACTCTGCTATGAAAATCAGGTGCTAGAGGGACACCTCCACCATGTGGAGCCCAGCATAGGATGACAGATAAGCGGAGATCTTGGACTTCTGATGCACTGGCAAGCTGCATCTCATCCCCAGGGAGAATCTGACAAGGCTACTGAGAAGGTGAGGGTCTCATGTACAACTTATCTACATCCCCGACAGGAAACCTTGCCGGGGTTCTTAGAGAGAGCCTCATTTTGAGTACAGCAGCATCTAAGTGAACGAGTTGGAATGACTTCATTGCCCAAGTTCCCCTTGAATAATGAACGGCCTCACCGTGTGGCATCACTGTGCATCATGCTTGTATGAATAATAAGAGTTCCTGACAAAAAAAAAACAGAACAAACAAACAAACAAAAAAACCAAAATCTTAGTTTTCTTGTAATTGCTCCAGAGCTGTCATTTCTGAGAGTAAGTAACTTGTGGGTTCTGTTGCCTGTTAGGGGCCTCTCCTGGGTTATGCTGGTAGAATCAGGTTATCCATATGGAAGATGGGCTCATCATGTGTATGCTGTGGCAGGTGGATATGCAGCTTGCTTTCTCTGAAACCTGTGGTAAATTGCTCCAGTAAAAGTTTTAAAAGGAGAATAGATCCAGTCAGTGTCTAGGACTGCAAATTTAAGTCCTTGAAGGACCAGGCTCTTGAAAATGAGAAGGAACTGAAATCAAAAGTTCTTTTAAAATCCTATGTATATATAAATGTATTATAATTATATAAATCAAGTATACATCCACAAAGAATCTGCCTAACATTTTTATTCTATTCTCAACATGCTTTCAGGAAGGCCCTCTTTAGCCAGCGGGGTGATGGGAAATGCACACAGTGCTAAGGCTGAGTAAGCAACGAAGAGCTGTAGGCAGGGCGGCAGGCAACATCTGGAAGAAGAGCTGAGATGTGAAATGCTAGGTTGAGGAAACATCAGGGCTTCACTGAGGTATTATCTGAGGGGTGCAAGGAAGCTCCAGCTTAGGAGCGTAGTTTCAACTGTTTGAAAGCTCATTTGTAAAGCAATCCTGTCCACTAAACTCTACTCTCTCTCTCTGATCTTTCACTTTACAATGTCTGGGATAGGCACACTGCATTAAGGCTCTACCAGCTGAGTATGAATGAGTTTATCAGATGCTTTTGTTCCATATAACAGATGCCTGGGAAGAAGAAAAGGGGGCCAGAAGGGATGTGTGTGTGTGCATTAGAGAGAGACACACACACACACACAAATACACAGAGTTGTTGATTAATTCTTTACTAACTAGATAATCTTGAACTTATGACTTGATATCTTAGAATCTCAGTTTCTACAGAGAAGACAGAAATAAAAATATTCTTCCCACACATTTCACATGATTTTTGTGAAGATCAAATTAACAAATTAATAAATAGATTGAGTCATGTAAAACACTTGGCCCCTAGGAGATATCCCATAAACATTTTATTAGCTATGCTGCTTTCCATGACATCATCATTTTGCCTAAGAATTACCTCAATAGAACCAGAAGCAAGGAAGGTTGAGAGATGCTGAGATGGAACTGCAAGAAGGGAAAGCTCAGTTGTCTTTCTCATCAGATCTTGCATTGAACAAAAATAAAAATAAAAAGTTCTAGGTGTCCAACAACTCACGGTAGAACAAGGTGATTTATATTTACATGTGATGTTCCACCGGGGAACCCAAATCCAGTTGGTGTCTAGGAGAACTTGCTTATTACACCATTATTCTTTAACACGTGCTAAGAGTTAGCTAGTAAATGGTCCTGTAGGACATACTTTTAGAAAAACAATCCCCCATTGCTTTTTGCACACTGTTTTCAAAAGCCTCCGTTAATAACTGCATTTTGATCAGATCTCTGAGTACAAATGAACCTCCCATGAAAACTCTTAAGGGCAACCTATGATATTATCTTTGCCAATTGAAATTCTCAAGGTGAAATACATATGTGCTGTAATTGGCACCTTTGAAACATCATTTTCTCATGGAAAGCTTTCAGAGCAGCCGCCAGCAAATGCAGCCTGGCAGGTCCAGAAAGGTGAGGTCTGAGTATGAATGCTTCATTACCGGCAGGGCTTTACTCAGGTGACAGAGTTTCAGCTTCCTGTCAATCATGCCCATTGCTGGTCTCGCAGGACTCCATAGTCTCTAAGCCGGAGGCATCAGCCTGTGTAGACAAATAATTACTGGAGCTGAGCCATTTCATGGAAAGGCAAAACTCTTATCAATATTGCTTGCCCAGAAGCAATTGTGAAATCTGCAGCTTCTTCAGCACAGCCTACAGAGCAGAGTGATACTGACGAGGGAAACACTGAGCAGTGTGTGAGCTCCACAGGAAGTTCTTGTTGATCCGCAACTTTCCAATTTCCATTAGAGCAAAGTTGCTTCATCTCATGCCACAGTGAAGACTCAGAGTCTAGACTCTTCACTTCCTTAGAGCAACTGCGTTTCAAAATACTGTTTTGTGAGCCAAAGACTTTGTGAGAGACCTGTGTATGCTTCATATTAACATGAGATCGTGGGGACAAGAGATGGAAAAGCTCTAGTTTATTTGTGATGTGTTGTATGTCAAGTTGACAAGGGGTCGATTGTGCTGCATAGCTTCAGTTGTCAACTTGACATACCTGGGAAATGGGAACCTCACCTGGAGAATTTTCTCTATCAGAGTGGCCTGTGCCATGTCTATGGGGCATTTTCTTGATTGCTGAGTGATGTGGGAGAGACTAGCCCACTGTGGGTTGTGCTATCTCTGGGCAGGTGGTCCTGGGTTATATAAGAAAGCAAGCTGAGCACAAGCCAGAGGAACAAGCATTCCGTTGTGGTATATGCTTCAGTTTCTGCCTCCAGGTTCCTGCTGAGTTCCTGCTTTGGCTTCCCCTGATGACCACCTGTGGGCTGTAAGTCCTCTTCAGGTTGCTTTTGGTCAGTGTTCTAGCACAGCAATAAAGAAAAACATTAATATAATGATGGAACAAGGTGAAAAGATTCAGGGTCTTCTCAGTTCCTCCTATCGCCTTCTTTCTCAAGACCAGAAAGGACCAATGTAGAGCTTATTGAAGAAAGAACATATAGGTCCTGAATTTAAAATTATGAAGAATTTCAAGATGATAACAGTAGAGTATTCAACTAAGTGTGGGGGCTTCTGAGGTGTCTGTGAGGTGACTCTGTTCCTCTCTTAGAGTTCCGAGGTAAGGAACATACCAACAAGAGAATGAAAACATCCCTTGAGAAATCTGACAGCAAAAACCACCCAGAGCTGTGAGGCACCTCTAGGAAGGTAAACTTAAATATATACTAAAGGTTTGTGGGGTACTTAAGTAGGTCTTTACTCACACACAGAATAGTAGCTAACTGGGACCACTCCCTGGCCATGACTCTGACTGGTATAGGTCATTTTACTATTTTCACTATCTAGATCTTTGGAAGGCTTAGGAGAACCTGGCATTTTAATCATATAATACATACTTCTCAAATGAAGTAGTTTTCTCTTGGACAGAAAAGTCAGTGTATGGGGCTTGGGAGACATC
The DNA here is from genome assembly GCA_035773235.1 of Eospalax fontanierii. Classification (NCBI taxonomy): domain Eukaryota; kingdom Metazoa; phylum Chordata; class Mammalia; order Rodentia; family Spalacidae; genus Eospalax; species Eospalax fontanierii. Next base: position 16,904,791 of record CM069545.1, read on the forward strand.
TCAGATGGTAAAATGCTTGCTATATAAGCATTAGGACCTGAGTTCAGATCCCCCAAATCCATGCAAAAAAGCTAGAAGTAATGGTACATTGATAACCCTGTATTGGGAGACATAGATAGCTGGATCTCTCAAGCTTGATAGCTAGTTAAAGCAGTGGAATTGGTGAAAAACACTGTCTCAAACATTAATGTGGAGAATGATTGAGGAAGACACCTAACATCAACATCTGGTCTACACACACATATGCACACATGTGCACACACGCACACACACATTTCTTGTGTAGAACTTGAAGCATGTATAAAATGAGTTGTTAAAGTTTGAGAAACTCACTTCTTAAGGAGAGGAGAATTTGAAAACTATTTCTCATTTTAAATAAAGAGGCTTGAAAATCAACTTGTAAATGTGAATACAAATTGGGAAGGTACAAGACAGGACAACTCATGCTTTTAAAAACAACAAACAAACAAACAAGCAAGAAGTACACAGGGAAAAGAGGAGGCGATTAAGAGCATTCATTTCTTCCCATGTGGGCATTTTCTCGGAGTGAAGTGGACTGGGCCACCCAGAAAACTGTCATCACAGCTTAGCATAATAATGAGGCAATTTGCAAACTCTTACTCCAATCCTACAGAATGAATATGTCATGATGAACACATACAATCCTAAAATCACTTAGACGTTGGCATTATCACATTGATTTTTTGTTAAAAGTCCAAGTTTCGACACTGACCTCTCCCATGTCCAGAAACCCCTTGGCCAATGTTTTCCAAAGTTCTGATGCTCTGCTAGCACTGAGAGAGCACAGAGCCCTTTTTTCACAGATGAACTTGCTCTTTGCTGAAGTATTTCTGTCTTTTTTTTTAGGGTCCAAATTAAGACACAATGTCTTGTCCGTGCTGCAGACCTAGCAGCAAATGGGAGTGAACAGTGGCTCAGTGCCCCAGTTCCTGCTGCCAGCTGTGTGCAGAGCCTGCTGGCTGTCCCAAGCAAACACTCAGATCCCCACTGCCCGTTCAGCCACATGCTTTTTAGCCTGCACACAAAAGCTTCCATTTAATGTGGGCTCTAAAGCTAGCTTGACAATAAATACAAGAAAAGGTCATTTGAGATTGAACATGGCTTTTCAATAATAGGAATTATCAGATGCAGCACCCAGGCATGTTCCTCCTTTACCCAGAGACATTTGAGATCAATGATGGGATGAGAAAAACCCAGATCTAATATGGAACAAGTGAAGATCTTAAGCATAAAAGAGGTGCTAGCTGGGTAATGACTAAACCAAAAAGCCATGATACACTAAGTAAAGATAATCAGGACTTTTTCCTCTCCTATGGAAAAGACTTCACTTCTTGCCTTTGTATTGTCCAAAGTTTTTATTTATTTAAAAATTTTAGCAGTTAGGTAAGTGTAATACCTGTTTCCTTAGAAGGAGACTGAAACTAAAATGGAGTCCCTCTATATATGTGACATGTTTTCTTTAAAAACACAACCACTTTCCATGGCTTGTTCTCCAGAGATATGTAAGATTCAGCCATTCGCTAACTCCAGTCTGGCTTTCCTGTACTAAACCTACTGTTAATTTGGGGAATTTCAGATAACATTGATGGCTCATTATAGAACATTTCCCTGAGACTTCCAGAAGGTCTATAGGACATTAAAAGAATCTATGCATGGAAATTACAGAGCTAGTTCAATTAATAAAGAAATAAAGACAAATCTGATAAAAGAAAGTATTGGATTTGTAATTAAAAGGAAAGGGACCCAAGTTAAGTAGTAAATCATTATTTTACTTAAATACTTTAAACTTTTTCTAGTTATAAAATTAGAACCATTTAATAGCAAATTTATGTTTTAATGAACAATCCATTATAACAACAAAAACTATTGTTCTATTAGTTCTAGGCTAATAAGTACACAGAAACTCTTCCTGCATCATATGGATATTTAGAAATTTAGGTATATGTCTTGTGTTATTCATTTTCTTCTTTGTATTAAACTCATGTTACAAGTACTAGCAACCTATTAAAAAGTTAACTAGCAATATAGTAAGAATTGAAACAACATAGAGGTGTTTACTTGTTCATGCACATTTTCTTAAGATAGGTCATTTAAAAATATTGAAGAGTATAACTATTAAATGCTACTAAGGCAGAGACAGTTCACTAAACATTTGCTGAATGAATACTTATGCAAAGAAATATGTCTGGACTGTTAGCTAACTAAAGAAAACATCAAAGACACATTTAAAAACGGGACATAGTTCCTTTTCTATGAGCCTAGTTAGGTGACATTTTGGGAAGCAGAATTTGCATTCTGAGCTAGTTTTATCCAATTTAGCATTGCAAGCTACTGACCTGTCCATTCATTATCACTGCTGGGACCCTCATGACAGTGATCTGGACATTGTCTCCAGACTGAAGGCAAAGGATAGGAAAGAGACTTTCTTCATGCCTGTTCCATCAAGGGTTATGAAGTGGGCAAGTTCATGAGTAGTAAGTCCTCCCTAATGGATCCTTCATGAACATCAAGTCCTCCCTAATGGATTCTCCTTTCATGCTCCATGCTGCACTGGGGAGAACAGCATAGAGAGTGGTCCAAGCCTGCATTCAAACCCAGCTTCTGTCTCTTCCCAATAGAAATCTGCAGAAGTAACCCAACCTGCTTATGTATTTTCTTTCATTTTTCAGTGAAGATCCTTGCACTCTCTGATTGGGATGGTGTAATGGCTTTAGTCTAGAACATTCTGGAAGGCTTACTTTTGGGGTGAAGGCTTGGTTTCCAGTTGGATATTTGAGGGTGCTATAGGAAGGTAGTGGAAGCTATAGGAGATGGGTCCTGCTAGGTTACTGGCAGAATGCCTTGAGAGTATATTTTCTGCCCTTTGCATTCTTCTTTCTCTGTCTCTGTCACTTTCCCTTTGTCTCTGTCTGTCTGTCTGTCTCTGTCTCTCTGTCTTTCTCTCTGTTTCTAACTCTCTCTGTCTCTCTGTCTCTGTCTGTCTGTCTCTCTCTCTGCCTCATGTACGCCTGTCATGAAGTAAACAGCTTTTCTGCACTATACTCTCCCATGGCCTTATGCTCACCCTAGGCCCAGAGTGGAGCCAAAATCCATGCTCTGAACCCCTGCAATGTGAAGCCAAATGAACGTCTCCTCCAAGTTGATATATTCAGGGTTTGTCAAAGCTACAGAAAGCTGACTAGCATCGATACCACAACGGTCCAATTAGTTAATTCAGGTAAAGCATGTACCAACAGTGACTGTTAACCAAAATAAAGCATATAGACTGAGGAAAAAAACCCGGATTATTTTCAGGAACAGATAGTCTCCCTTCTGTTCCTAACTGTAAGCATTTTATCTTTGTTAGAGTTAATAAGATCACTCATATGCATTTACAGTTTTCTTATATTTCTCTGTTATTTATGGAAAATAACTATGGATTTAACTCACTGCCTTAGATAGAACTGCTTGGTACCATGAAAATAAGATTTAAAACTGAGGAGAATTTCGACAGAAGATGAAAGACTAAAAGAAATTGGAAAAAAAACAGACAGTGTTTTGAACGTGATTAAATATGTATATTTTTGTGCATATGTGTACATGCACGTACATGTGTGTATTTGTATGTTTGCAGGTGTACCTGTGTGCGCATGCATGTGAAGCCACAAGACAACCTTTGGGGTCACTCCACAGGTGCTGTCCACCTTCCTTTTTAGGACAGTTTCTCTCCCTGGCCTGATGCTTACTATCTAGTGAGCCTCGGGGATTCACTTGTCTCTGCCTTCCCAGCTCTGGGACTGCAAGTGTGCACCACCTTGGACGTGCACCACCATGCTGGGCTTTCTTACTGTGGGCTCTGGGGATCTTACTCTGGTCTTCATGCTTGCAAGGCAAGTACTTTACTAGCTGAGCCATCTACCCAGCCCCCAAAGGTACCTATCTTTACCATGACTGCCATGCTCATCTCTCTACCAGGACAAAGAGGAGGAGATAGCAGAATTGTTCAGGGCTCTAGACACCAGTAATAAGTAATAACCTGAAGCTGCGGGTGATGACTAAGGAACAACAGCTGCCACACTATAACTATTCTCTGATAAACTGAACAAGAAAGAGAAATGAAGTTCCTACCTCTTCTTGCTTTTGAATCTCTCTTCCTTCCACATTTCTTAATTTGAGGCCCTGCTAGGTAATCTTTAAAACCAGGTTGCATTTCAGAGACTCGTTCTGTCTAATTTATTATTTCAAAGGGGGAAATTAGCCTCTAACAGTAGTCTAATGACCTCAAGCAACAGCTTCAGTGTGTGAATCTGTGTGGTTCTTACAATTCTATTCTATCCTCAAGTTTAAATGTGCTGCTTTAGATATTAATTCTGTAAATTATTTGTAATGCATATTTTTAATGTTATAGATGACTCCAAATTAGCAGTTCATATATACTTTTCCTTCAGTGAAAACATTAATGAGTGTAAAAAAGATTTCTAATTAAATTATCTTAACTCTGTTGAAAAATGTTTACATTAAATCTGTATGATTGGTGAGTTGGTCTAGGGAAAACATTTCAGAGAATGTACAAGTGTGTCATTGTCTTATTTTGTAATAAAGGAAGTAATTATGCCAAAAAAACAGAGTCAAGTGTTTCCTTTATAAACTTCACTGGGGCTGGAAAGCAATACTACATGCCAATGTGTCCATTTCCACCCTTGTTTCCTGTTCTACAAAGGTGGACATTGTCCTCAAACACAGAACCACCTGGGGGGAAGCTTCTGGGGAAGGCTGGTTTGCATTTTTGGGTGAGATGCTGCCTTCAAAGCTGAATTTTTTCTCCTCATCCTTCCCTTGTCCTTCTCTTCCCATCATGGTCCTTCATCTCCTCATTTCCTCTCCTTCCCTTCTGCCACATTTTGAGAGATGCAGTCTAGTTGTCTACATCGCCACATAGTTCTACCCCCTGAATTTCCTACTGCATTTTTTCCTAAGTCAACAGGACTCTGGAGCAGTCTCTGTGCTCTAGGAAATCAGCATGAATAAGTTCTCAACCCTGTCCTCAGAAGGCTTAGAGTTTGTTAAGGGGAATATTAAAACGACAAAAGTAAAGTGAACAATGACAAATCTATGATGTCATAGTCATGCCTGTAAAAACACAACTACTAAAGGAAAGTAGGAAAAACGTAATTCTGAGGTAGAGGAAAAGGCAGACCCCTATTCTAGGAGCAAAGGGTGTGGATGAATGAAAACCAGACCTCTCAGAATGTTAAGTTGGAACTTAACAGGTGGGTAGAATTTTTCAGATGTTTATAAAAAGCATTTAATTTTGTTAAATTAAAATTAACCTAAAACTGCCTCTATAAATAGGAAACTATATCTTGATCTAAGTATATATATATGTTCTACTTGTTATGTTCCTATAACAAGTAGAGCCTCAGCCAAATACAGTAGCAGAGTTCTAGCCAATAAGAGGCTGCTATCTGACCAAAAAATGCAATACAGGCAAATACCAAGCTAAACTAATCAAACTATTTCTCTATGCCATTTCCTTCTTCTGACTCTAACCAACACCGACCCTGGTTGCTGTGTGGAGAGCTCTGAACCTTTTAAGGTTCCAAGGGCTGCAATATTCACGAACTGTTCTTTTTATGAACAAAATTTGCTCAATTCGATTTGATGTAAGATTTTATTTAAACAGTGTCTTCCAAGTATGGTGTGTGGTCCATACATGGAGCTTTAGTGTTCTCTCAATGCCTTTATGACATTTGGGAATGTGGGCCACCATTCTGGTTACCAGGCAGAGCTGCACTGCTTGAGATGTTCCCTATGAAGTAGAGGGAGCCACAGAACACTCACAAGGTGCTGTGACAGTTAATCGAGGTTGTCCAACGTGACTGGATCTGGCATCAACTAAAAGGCAAACTGCTGGGCATTCCTGTGAGAAGTTTTCTTGATCAGATTATTTTGAAATGCAAAGATACACTTTAAATGTGGGCTTCTACAACGGCCCAGATAAAAGAAATGGGAAAAGGAGGTTTGTTCCTTTGGCTTGCTTGCCTTTACTCTTGCTGATAAGTTCACCTACACTATTGCTTCTGCTGCTGCTGTGGCATTCCTTCACAGATATCCAGCTTTGGGCTTCCAACCTGGACTGGAGACCAGAAGCTCTCTAGGAATCCTCCAGGTCTTCAGTGCCATCCTCATGGGTTAAGAAACTACTGGGTTCTCAGCCTTTCCAGCATGACACAGTCATTGTTGGAATATCCAGATTATATTGTTTAAGCCAATCTAATAAGTCCCCCTTTAAAATAGCTCTGTTCTACAGGTTCTGCTCCCTTAGAGAACCTTGACTAACGCAGAGGCTTGACCAGACTGTGATATGCTGTAAGTTTAAAACATGCAGTGGATTTTGCAAAATGTGTAGAAAACAAAGAAAACACAAAATATTGCATTAATAGTTCTTATATTGCTTCCAAGTATAAAAAAATCATTTGACTCTATCAAATGAAATGTTTTGAAGTTAATTGCACCAGTTACATTTCACTTTTGAATATGAGACTGTAAGAAATTGTTAAAGTCCACATGCAGCTTGCATTGCATTTCTGTGGGATGACACTCACTTGACTCTGGGAATGTTGGTGGTCAGCTCCCTTTCTCCCCATCCCCCTTAGGAGCTTCTCAAATGAGAAACACATGTTGACCCAGCATGACTGCTGTAGGGGCCAAGACCTGGATTCTGTGTCCAGACTGACAAAATATCTTCCCACAGTCCCAGAGGAAGTATACAGATGGGGAGCAATGTCTTGCCAGCCAGTTGCAGGACTTTGGGCTCCCAGACCACAGGTGCTCCCTTCTGGGTTCACGATCTGATGCTAGCTGTGAGGGTAAAAGGAAACCCCTCTATCAGTCAACTGGTCCCCCAATTGGATCTTTCAGAATGTGCTTAGTCCTCTGTAATTGATTACACACTAATCTGAAGATCCTTTCCCCATATTCTTGAAGAGATTTCAAGGATGAAAAATGAAGTGAGTGTTCTGTTTTTCTTTGTTTACTGAAATGGTCACTCCCCCTACCTACTGCATAGCTGTCACCATCTGTTTTCTGTGATCTAATTACAAATGGAATAAGCTCTTAATTCCCCTTTCCATCATTCGAGCATCTATGACATGAAAAGTCCTCTGAAAATCCACCAGAGTCCTTCTTTTTGTTGCGTCTTTGGTACAACCCATAGGGGCAAAGTTTTTGTTTGCGTAGAAATAAATTTCACTTAGATGTGTTTATGTGACAGAGATTGATATGTGTTTTGTATCTGTATGCTGCCGGTTTTCTCAGTTTGCTTGCTGCAGCCTATCTTAGGAAAGCAGGAAAGAAATGTATAACAGCAAGTTGAAGGTTTTTAAAGAACTAAGTTCTCATTCTTTGAAAAGCAATTATCACACACTTCAGAGCCTTCTACCAACAAATGCTGCTGGTTACGTAGTATGGTTTCGGATTTCCAGTGAGGCCACAGAATGGCTTTTCTTTCCTGTCATAGTTGATCTTCACCCTTTCCCATCTGGGGATTTGGACCCTATTTTTAGCCATTTCATGAGTTGCCAATTTAATGCATTTAAAAGAGTGCAGCGCAGATGTCTAAAACATTGAAGGTAATTAATTAAGTCCCACAATTTCCAGACTACACAAAAACAATTTGCCATTGCCTGTAAAATGGTATAATTGAGTATTATAAATGTTTCCAGGCCAAGTCTTGCTATGAATTATTTAGTGCATCTGTCCTAATTAAAGACCTATTGGAAGATTAATGTCTCGTAACCTGACAAACTACTTTACTTAGTAACAAATTATCCATATAATGACCTCAAACTAAATTTATATAACCCAAGAAGCCATCAGCAAGAACTTACAAGCACGCTTCAGTAAAAGGAATTCTCCCTGCGTGTTCACTTTCATCTGCCTAATAGTCTTGCAGCTATTTCCAATAAATGCAATTCTCTTTTATCCAAAATAAGTTTTCTAATGACATTCCTAACTTTGGTCAAAATCCTATCAAAATATGTAATTCATATTCCATCCAACAAGCTTGGTGCACCTAGCATCATGGATTTGCACTAAAAACAAAACCACACCAATTCTTTATTAGCTGCTTTTCCCATTGCTGTGGTCAGATACCTGTCACAAAGTAAAGGAAGGGATGGAGGGTCTACTTTGACTTGCAGTTTAAGAAGGGTTACAGTTCATCATGATGGGGCAGAATTGTGGCAGGAACAGGAGGCAGCTGGTCACACTGTGTCTGTTGTCAGGAAGCAGAAAGTGAACAGAAAGTAGAGGCCAAGCTATAAAGCACCTAAGGACTGCCCCTAATGACCCATTCCTCCAGCAAGACTCCACATCCTAAAGATTTTGTAACTTCCAAAGTATGCCAGCAACTGAGGACCAAGTGTGTAAATACACCAGCTTATGGGGGGCTTTTCCCATTCAAATCACAATTCTTAGTACTAAATACATCTCCAGTCCTGGCAAATCTTTATGTATGTAAAATTCATGTTGTAGACTTATGAGTTTACCTAGGAATAAGTACAATTATTTATTCAGCAGTAAGAGAGACACCAAATATTCAACCAGCAATATCCTGGAGCATAGTGAGTGTAGTGACACTGCCTGGTCAGGGCTAAATCTCAAGGGATCCCATGGAATTATAATACTGAGATCATTTAAACCTAAAAGGAAAATTAGAAGGCCTTTCTTGGGCATGAGGGCTTTCACGCAACACAAAAATTATGATACTCCTGCAAAGATCAGCAGGGGGCCATGTATCTGACAGGCAACACTCGGGCCTATGTGAACTACATCCATGATATATTTTCAATTTTGAAATGGAAAAAAATTGCTATCATCACAAATATGCTGTTCTTCTATTGAACTTTTTAAAAGGGCATTTCAAAAGGCTTTAAAAAAAAAACTTTTCATAGTTTTTCAGCAAATCTGAAAATGGTTGCCTTCTAGTTCCACTCCCTTACAACCTAAAATTAAAAAAAAAATCAGAATTAAGTAAAAAAAATTGCCATATTTTAAGAATCTATTAATTTCTTACATTTTAAAGGTTCATGTAGTTGAGTTTTTATTAAAACAATAACATATTTTTGTCTGAACTGATATTAAATTAAAAACCTTGGTATGTATTATAAATAAAATAATATTATCTAAAAATGTATTATTTGAACTATCATTATATATACATAATAGTATAATTCATATATATCTATATCATATGTGAAAGAAATATTTGACAAAGTATTTTAGTGTCATAATAAGCCTAACAGAAGTTTGTTTATAAATTATAATTCTCTCTTGTGTACACAGAGAGATAATAGTCAAGAATGTCTCACCTCTGTCTTGGATCTTACCATTCATAAAAGCACAGCTATTAAGCAGTCCTTCCATATAACTTTCTTTTCCTCAAAGACTTTCTCACACTGGATAATAACTCAATTTCGTCTTTAACAGCCTCATATGAACTATATATTTCAACAGAAATGCAAGTCCTATACTTTTATAGGAAATAAGCCCCATAGTATCAAATTGATGGAGTGTCCCTCTTTCTCCATGTGCACCTACAGAGTATTTGGTGTTACTTTAAAATGGCTTTTCTCAGAGGCTGCCTCATGGGAGAGCTGCAAAGGTGCCTCTTGTACAGTGAGCTTAATGCACTCTTGTCTGCTTAGAAAAGGAGGGTAGAGACTGTGTGGGGCAGGGACAGAGTTGAGTATTCTTTCAAAACATTAGTTTCCTCAGAAGGACATGTTGCATATAAGGAAAGTATAATTAGCGTAGTTAAAATTTCCCACAGAGCCACGAGCTGATGGAGACCTCAGGATTCTGTTTTGTTTTTCTTTTTTTTTCAGGCTCTCTGTGTACTGCAGCCACTTCTCACAGAGTCAGTGTCTTCCCGCCCCATTTTTACTCCACAGCAAGAATTTCCCAGGGTGCCTATGGTCCACAGCTCTCCTTGAGGATCTGCTTCTTTCATGGTATACTGTCAGCATGAAGTAGTAGTAGACCGTTGTCCTCCCCATGCAATAAAGTTTCAGAGTTCAGAGAAACAGCTGTTCAAGAGCATAGCTCCAACGTGCTCACTGATACCTTTGCTCAGCACTGAGTGGGTCCTAAATGGATCAGCAGTGTGTGTGTGTGTGTGTGTGTGTGTGTGTGTGTGTGTTTACAGATACACACATGTGTTTATATTGTGGAATTCTTGGAAGAAGTTCATTCAGAAAACAATTCCCAGCTAAGATATGATAGCTCAAATCATACATTTAAAAATAATAAAACTTTATAAATCATATTCAGTTCTTTCAGTTGAATATCTACTCAGACAAAAATATTTTATCATTTTAATGAACTATCAGATGTAAAATTCAACTGCATAAACCTTTAAAATGTATTATTACATTACACATATTCAAATATGTTTTGAAACATTCATAGAATGCCTGCAGGAGTCAGAAAAGGGCATCAGGTCCCTTGGAACTAGAGTTATGGACAGTTGTTAGATGCTATGTGGGTCCTGGGAACTGAATTCCAGTCCTCTGCAAAAGCAGCCAGTGCTCTTAATTGCTGAGCCATCTCTCCAGCTTCTGAAGATTTATTTTATTTTTAATTATGTGTATATGTGCATGTTTTTGTGGGGATACATACATGCATGTGAATGCATGTGCCAGGGGCCAGAATAGGAAGTCAAATCCCCTGGAGCTGGAGATACAGGTCTTTGTGAATAACTCTGAATAGGTGTTGGGAAATGAACTCAGGTTCCCTGGAAGAGGAGCATGCATCTTAACCACTGAGCCATCTCTCCAGGCCCCTCAAAATGGTAGATGTTTTTAATGTGTTTATTTTTGATGACTAGGTTATTGGCTGCTTGGAATAGGTAATTTGCTCTTTACTCATCTATTTAAAATAAAATTTGAACTAAAAATTTATTAGGATTTAGCAAAACACACTGAAAGGAGATTTTGGTTTTTTGCCTTTGAGTATTCCCAGAGAGGGGTACTGAAGTCTCAGCCTCACAAACATTCAAACTAATTACCCTTATGACACCCTGAGACAAACTCATTTGAAAGCATTTCAAAAAATATAAGGAAAATATACATGAAAAAGACTCTTTGAGGAAGTCATTCATGCACGAATTAATTCGTCTGAAATGTTTAATGTCAGGCACTAGAAAAGAGAAGCAAAAAAAACTTCATAATGGAGCAGGGGAGGAAAATGTTGGAAGGTACCACATCTATGACTCCTAGGTTTACATGAGAGCTTACCTGAGTGTTGTCAGTTAGTCTTCAGTTTCTTACTCTTCTCTCTTCTCTCAGCGCGCTCTCTCTCTCTCTCTCTCTCTCTCTCTCTCTCTCTCTCTCTCTCTTTCTTTCTCTCACCACACACAGCATACACACACACACAGACATACAGGTCCAAGTCCATGTCCATAACACATGGTGACATTTAATACTCTACGTAAATAAGCCTCGTCATGCCTCCTATCCGGTCTCCAGTTTAGTTCACGCTAAAGTGAGAGGAAAATGTGATACCCAGAGCCCTGACCTCCAAAGATGTCAGCCCAGCAAATGGTCCCCTGGAGAAATAAGTTTAGAAAACAATATGTTTTATTCTCCTGGTGCTGTTTTATGATATGTATTAGCGTAGTAAGGACTCTAAAAGAACATCTGCAATAAAGAAACTTGTTTTAAAGTTGTTTACCTCAAATGCTTAAACTGGAAGTATAATCAGACACAGGAAACAGGCAGTGACAGGGAGCACACAGCACCGTAGGATCAGGAGGCTTGAAACGTTCAAGTTAGAAAGAGGGCTTACAATGAGACTCATAAAATCGCCATCTTTTTCTTAGGATTTTTTTTCCAGCTTGTTTTATAAAAATTAGATATTCTGAAATGCTCCATTATAAAGCCTTGTGTTGCCACATTAAAGTAAGTAAATTAATTAAAGTAAAACTAACCTCAGGTTTTCTTCTGCCACAAGATCCCTTTACAAATCTCTGATTAAACCAATTTTGTTTCTTCCCAACGTGGTATTCTGGAATCTTCCAAAAACGTTTTATGGCAAATTCATACCATTTCTAATTCTTTTCTGAGATGTTGTTGTATGGGGCTCCATTCAGAGATACATCACTGCATTTATTTATTTAACAACTGCATTTATTTACTAATAAAAACTATTTATTTTTAGAATATTCTTACAGGAAAATATGAAAAGATTTTTTTTCTGAGATGTTGTTGTATGGGGCGCCATTCAGAGATACATCACTGCATTTATTTATTTAACAACTGCATTTATTTACTAATAAAAACTATTTATTTTTAGAATATTCTTACAGGAAAATATGAAAAGATTTGTTAAATCTAATGACATCCACTTCAAGTACACTTTAGGGAGCAACATTTTCCTTGAGAATTCTCCAACAGTGAAATTGATATTTTTCACCCAAGTCCCTCAGCGTGAAAGACAAGGGGACAATCCCTGGGGTTGAGGGGTTCCGGTAACTCAGCACACATGGATGAGGATAATATTTGCTGTTGGGTGGCAGATCTCTGTGTAAAGCCTCTTAAAGGAATAGGGAAAGCAAAGTGGAACATCCTCCAAAAGCAAGAATGAGACTGCTTTTCTACTAACAGTGACAGATCAAACCTAATAGTTGGGGGCAGTGGGGGGCTAGGCAGCTTAGGTAATAATGGCAGGTGAACAGTCACAGGTAAGCTATGGGGTCCTGTTTGGCACAATGACATATACACTCCCTATAAATCTCTTTACAGTAGAAAATACGATAAAAAGGAAACAAAAGAGGGTTAAAAAAAGACATTGCTCAACTTCATTGTTAATTCCATCTTACAGCTCCCTGATAAACAACCTTCTACTTAAGCTTTCGCTCCAGTGGTTTTTATAATAGGTGATAAAATCTTCCTGCTTTTCCTCATCACCTGAGACTATAGCATGCTCTTTAAATAGGTATTCAGGTATTTTGCAAGTTTTGTTATGATTTCTCTTTGTGAAGTTCTTGGTCTTATACATTGTGATGCTTACTCTTCACTGACAGGGTTTAGAATCAGATAGATTTAGCTGAGGAGAGAAGGCATACACCCTGTAAGGGTTGGAATCCTAGACTAAAAAGATGGGAAAGGCAGAAAGTGAGTTGGGCATCAGCAGTTCTTTGTTGTTGTTGCTGTTGCTGTTTTGAGTAGAGGCATAACAGGACCAGCCACTTCATGTTCCACTGACATGACTTTTCTACCATGATGGACTGATTATATTACTTCAAGCTATGAGACAAAACAAACCTCTTCCTTAAATAGAAGATGGGGGGGTCACATGGTCCTATTACAAACCCGAGATATCATATGTGGAACCCAGGGCTTGATGTTTACCCTGCTGGTTTTCAATCTTACATCAGTCTGATCTTTCTTTACTACACTCCTATTTATCCCTTTTGAAATGGGAATGTTTACTTTGTGTCACTGTATAATGGAAGCATGTAGCTTATTTCTTGGTTTCACAAAAACTCACAGTTAAGAAATTGCCTTGAGCCTTAGCAGAGGCTGAACTTTTGAACTGTGTTGGAATTGTTAAGACTGTGGGGACTTTTGAAATTAGAATGAATTTATTTTGAATTATGAGATGAATATGAGAATTTAGGAGTTGGGATGGAACGTTAAGGCTTAAAAATTATGTGACGGAGTTTCAAGTTGACAGAGAGCCAGACTTGTAATTATTAATCTTTGGTATCATTTTGAGCTGAATTGGAGTCACCTAGATGACACATCTCTGGGTTTCTCTCTGAGGAAGTTTCCAGAAGGTTTAATAGAGAGGGAAGACCCAACTTGAAAATGGGGTGACATCAAACCATTGGATAGGGCCCAAGATTGATTAAAAGGGAAAACAGAGAAAGCAATTCGATCATTCATTCATCTTTCTGCCTATTCACCATGGGTGCAATGTAGCCAGCTGCCAAATGCTTTCACGGGCATGATGTCCCACTACAATGAACTGTGTCCCTTCAAAGTGTACGCCAAGACAGACACTTCCTTCCTTAAACTGCTTTTGCAACAGCAACAGGAAGGTGAACAAATGCATATCAAGACAGTTGTCATATACCTGATGGGAGTTTTCATATGGAGCATCCCTGCTGCCCTCTAACTGTCCTTCTATTGTTACATGTATTAATTTTAAAGAGATCTTTCTGAGGGGATACATAAACTTAGACCTTTAAAATCAAGAATTAGTTAAGAGAATGTTACAAAAACTTAAAGCCCACTCAATGGGAGGGAACTCGTGTGGCAAACATAGCCGAATACACATGGCTGGAGAGGTCATAGATCTTGGAGAAAACCTTAAGGCTGTCACATTCCTAGACAAATGTAATTTATTACTATGTGCAAAATATCAATCCTGATATTTACATATAAGTATCCCAGTCACCGCTCATCAAAGAAGCTTCTTTTGCAACAGATGGAAATTATTACAGAATTCCACAGCTAGTCGTACACAAAGATTGTCTGTGAATTGCCCAAACCTAAATGGCACATCTAAAATGCAACCTTCTACACCTAAGGCTCACAGAACATGGAACAAGGGATAAAGAGAACACTAATACATCTCTCAATTCTCAACAATGACATTCCCTCATGCAATAGAGAATCAGGACCACAAAAGATCACTAATGGCCAAAGCATAGAGAATAAAAGTCTGCAGAGTGTGGGTCCTTTAACAGGACTCCTATAATAAATTTCACATACCCAGGGCATAAGGAGCATTGTGGAAGAGGGGGTGGAAAGATTGTAAGAGTCAGGGAGGAGGTATGTGACCATATGGATATAGAGTCCAACAGGTTCTAGGACCCTGCTCATATGAACCTACAGCAATGGTGACAGCATGCACAAGACCCATGCACACTCAAACAGACAAAAACCCAGCACAGAACTGTGGAATGGAGAGCAGACCCCAATCTTAGTTGAAAAATTATTGGAAGCTTATTACTGCTGGCTGAGAAAGAGCTGATCTTCTTAAAGGGAAGGACTCTAGACAGGTTGACTAGACCCCAGTGGATGAATTTGTATTGAGGGATTTCTTGGAACTAACTTGACTCCATAGGCCTTAACACAAATGACAGAATGCATGAATTCCAGTGTGGGGGGCCATGGGAGAGTGCCAGAGGGGAAGGGGTATAAAGATGATTAAGATGTTTTGTATGAAATACACAAAAATTCAATAAAAATTTTACAAAAAATATAAATCACTTAAAAATGAGTTGGAACCCACAGAGACTGCTCATCCCCTCATCTTTAATGCCTGTTGTGACTCTTAACCTACAATCACTGTACTTCTGAAGAAACTTCCATGTTGGTGCTGTTCTTTAAGTCAGAAAAGAACCAACTAGAAAGAACTCCTTTCTAGACAACATATACCACTTTTATGTAAAAGCACAGAACCAGGCTGTTCCACATTTTCAGTCTCAAAGATGCTATTTCTAGAAGTGACAGTGAAAGAGAGTTATGGATTTTGTTTCCCATAAAATGTTGTTTAATGCTTACTTTTATGTGTAAACATTCTTTGATAACATAAAAATGATGAATTTATATAGGGTAAATTTTCTATATTTGCTATCAAAAATCTGACTAGAAAGTAAATGTTCTTCCCTCCAATCTAGATTTTGGAAACTCTAACCCGGCTTCCAAGGTACAAGTGGAATCTCTGACAGATATCAGAAGCAGAGGGAGGTGAGTAGAGAGGTCAATGCTTGATTGAGGGGTCTTTTGATTTTATTAGAAAGTATACACTTTTAGAAAACTGAAGGAAGGGAAGGTACAGAGAGAGGGCGGTACTCAGTGGAGAAAATGGATACATTCTAGACAGCTGTCCAAGAACAGAAGTCTTTGACAGCTGGACGTGAATAGCAGTATGAGATCAGTTTTCATCCACTCATCACTAGAAACACATTTTCCTATGAAAACAGTTATAAAAACCTACTTCTAATATTCAACCAGATTCTCCAGAGCACCTGGAAATCAGAAAACATTACACATATAATGTAAATGACAAACAAGATAGACTATCCCTTTTCTTACTTGTATGTAATATGTAACAGATTTGGGTTTGACTTTTCCGGACAATTCTGTACTAAAGAAAATTAAAAAGCTAGAAGGGAAGAGGGCATCTCTGAGAATTCTCAACAGGCATGCTCTGAGAATCCAGTCTTGACCTTTCCCTTCTGAGCTGTTATCTCTCTTACAAAGCACAGAACATATCTATGAGCAGGGCTACATGCTCAGTTGTGTTGTCCCAGCTATCACGTGGGGGTAGCTACTGTCCACAGAGCTAGAAGGAGTATCTACTCCAAGTTCACGCAAGGGTTGTCCTTCAGAGATTGTGCTTCATGGAATTTATTTCAACCTCTTTTTCCTTGGCTCTGAAGGCTAGGTCCTGAGCAGGATGGTCAAGATTTAGATATGAACCCTGGGAGGGGAGATCAGGCTGAAACACAGGCTACCACAGTGATATCCTCTACAGAAATTCCTCACAGACCCATGAGAATCTTCATTTCATTTTGGTTGTTTGCAATAAGTCTGATAAAGTCTCTGAGAATCACAAACAGAGTTAAAGCAAATGAGTTTGTTGTTTCTAGACTGAAATTAGACAGATATGTTGGACTGTGAGGTGGGGAAAGCTGAGCTGTGAGTGTCCAGGTACTTTCTAAACATAATTCTAGTGACTGATAGAAATGGAGAAGGATTCTTTGTTACTTGTTAAATATGTTTTATTGTTGAATAAGCTTCATGAATTGTAGATATTAATAGGTGTGGTATTTCCATGTCCGCATACACTGGGCACTGGTCAAGCGTAATTTTCCTTTATTTACTTCTCCACATACATTTCTTTGATGAGGATGTAACACAGGATCTCACATATGCTACTGCAGTGTCTACCTCTGAGCCATATTCTCAGCCCTAGAGAATGCCTTATCTGTGTCTAACATCACCCTACCTACCGCTGGAGTAGAAATGAAAGAAAACTAGAGATATGATTCATGCTGTCAACTTGAAAGGCAGTGACCTGATTCCTGATTTACTTTTGCAAGTGTTAGAAAGAAAAATCTCAGCCCTTATGCAAGCATACAGATGTTTTCAGCACGTCAATTGTTACCTACATTTTCTTATTTTCTGTTATTGTTTCATGTTAAAAAGGAAAGCTAGGAATCAATTTTAAACTTATATATTTATATGGAAGCTAGTCATATAACCAAGTCACAATTTTAGATTTTGATAAAGCAAGAGAAGAAAATGCAGTGAACGGTTTATTGAAGAATGCTATATCAGGCTGATAGGTTAGCCCAGTAGGTAAATGCACATACTGCCAAGACTGAAAACCCAAATTCAACTTGAGTTTGATCCCCAAGAGTCACATGGTAGACGGAGAGAGTCAACTCCCAGAAGTTATTCTCTGATACACACACATACACACACTGAAATAAATAAATAAAAATTTAAAAAATATTCTTAAAAACATAAAAGAAAACTATGTCACATTCATCTCTGGTGTTCTTGTTAGAGGAAAACACCTGTTCAAATTCTGATATTTACACAGCCAGTTTCTTTTCCATTTTGTCCAAAATGCATTAGATATATGATCAAACAGAGGAATTATTGCTCCTAAATCTATATTGCTGGCATTTGTGAAATCTTGGCCTTTCAAAGATCCCTGGGCTTTCCTTAAATTTGAAGGATTTCACAGTAAAGAATCATCTTTATGAATAGCTATGGAGTATGTCTTAAAACATAGGATCCCCTAAAAAACCAGCATTAATGGCAATAGAGAATGAAGGGGAATGTGCTTAAAGTGCATTGTATAACTTCTATGAAATGGCCTTATGTAACCCAGTATGATTAAACATAATGATACTAAACAGAAAACTAAATAGGATAGCTAGTTAAGATGCTAATTGTTAGGCATTGTATTGTGACGCTACAAAATATATACTGTATCCCTATATCCAGTACCCATGAATGTGATCTTATTTGCAAACACAGATTTGCAGATGTACTCAAGTAAAGATGCGGCCACACAGGATTACGGCAGGGCCTAACCCAATATTACTGGTATCTTTCTAGAATATTCAGGGAGGATGCCATGCACAGGGTATGTAGAGACTGGATTGGTGCATCTCCAAACCACATGATGCTAAAGAGCTCTAGAAGAATGGAACACACAGGGAAGGGATCCGTGGTGGTTTGAATGGGAATGTCCTCCATGGGCTCTAAGTATTTGGACATTTTGTCCCAAGTTGGTGGTGCTGTTTTTGGAGGTCTTAGAAGGTATGGCCATGCTGGAGGAAGCAGTCACTCTGTTTCCTGTGCCTGCTTGAAGATGTGAGTACTTAGCTTCTGCGTCTACTCTAGAACTTTTGGCACTATGTCCCCCTCCGCTGCCCCATGATGAACTCTTGTACCCTTGGAACTGTAAGCTAAATAAACTCATCTTTTTTAGAATTTCCCTGGGTCAGTGTTTCTATCACAGCAACAGTAAACAAACTAGAGCAGGACTCTTTGCATAGAGCCTTTAGAGAACATGGGTCTGAACTTGGTTTCATATTTCTAGATTTGAAAACGTTATCATATAAATTTATCATATATTAAATAATGCAGTATATGGTACTTTGGTAGGGAACCTCTACAAATTTGAGTTTAAAATTTGAATACAAGGGAGGATGGCTCAGTTGTTAAAGTGATTACCCTGTAAGCACGAGGACCTGAATTTGATCCCCAGCACCCACGTAAAAAGTTGGATATAATGTGTAGGTGTGTCACCCTAGCTCTAGGAAGACAGAGACTAGAGGATTCCTGAAGTTAATTAGTCAGATAGTCTTGATTAATGAGTTCTGGCTCAAGTGAGTGATCCTGTATTAAAAGAGAGTGTGATAGAGGAAGGAACACAGCATTGACCACTGGCTTCCATATACACATGCACAGAGAGAGAGAGAGAGAGAGAGAGAGAGAGAGAGAGAGAGAGAGAATGAAAGCACATGGTAGTCGGTTTTCATTACAGGAAACTGACTTTCTTACTTAGAGCTTGATATAAATACCATATTGTACTTAAATGCAAACAGACACAATTTTTTTTTTATGATCTCTTCTAATGAAGTATTAAATTTCAGGAAACTAATGCTGGAGAGAAACTTTGAGCAATTTATTTAAATATCTAAAGAATGAATAAAACAAAATGAGAACCAATTAGAATGTGACAACAAGCCATTAGAACAGACACTGAGGCTTACATGCGGCCCAAGTGTAAACATCCTCTCCAGCATGTTGTGTTATTGATTAATTATCAAAATGATTCTCTTGTTGGACAGCTATTCGTGAAATCCAAAGGTATATAAATATTTATAAGGTTTATTTCAAAACTGGATAATTGTTTTGCTTTTCAGTCACCCATGTGTTGTCTACTCTTGCATCAACTTATAGAGGATCGCCAACCAGGTTCCATCATCTCTATTCAGTTTGCCTTTACAGAAGCCTTCTACCAAGTCAGTATTTAGAAAAAGCTGTACCAGAAAATTCCAGCTTTTATTTCAACATAAGAAAGGAGGTTGCTCAAGTGAACTTTGTTTTTACTGTTTGTTCTATACCTCATTTTAAGATTACTTCCTAATGTAGATGTCTTATTTCATTTCATTTTCTGAAGCTACAGCAAAATGTTTGGCTGGCTCCCAGTGGCAGAAGTTGGGGGGATCTAAGAGTATGGTATTAGTATCTCCATGGCTTCAGGGAGGGCATTCCAGTCACATGGTAACAGGGAGGTGGGAATAGGCTTATACAGGGAGATAGAGCTGTGCTAACACAGCTCTCTCTCACTTGCTACAAAGCCATAAAAACTATTGTAGGGGTGGACTTGTTCATGACCTCATCTAATCCCAATTAACTCCCAAAGCTACAACATGTCGATTTGGGGATTAAGTTTCCCACACATAAACTTTTGGAATTCCTATTCAAAATGTAGTAGCATGCATGGACAGAAATGGAAAGTGAGCCAGAAAGCTGATCCCTTACGATGGCGATGGCAAAACTACTGGAACATTAGACAATTCCACAGCAGACCTCAGGGGCACCCTGGAAGAATGCTCATCTTGCTGAGTACTGAGAATCTAGTCTCTGGGTAATTCCAACAAACACGGATCACCCTTCTCTTGAGTTACCTCAGTGAGGCTCTTGCTGGTCCTGACTGAAGATTAAATAGCTTTGTTTACTTTTCACTTTCCTTCTTCATACAGATCTAGAAGGTAGTTGTTATACTGTTCTGTTGACTTTCCTCTCCCTAGAATGCAAACTTCAAGAGGGACTTTTGATTCTGTCATCTACAGCTATATTCTCCAAGCATACTGTCTGGCCCTTGATAGCCTCTCAGTAGATACTTACTAAATGAGTAAACAACCAAGAAAGTCCCCTGCTCACTTTCATTATGCAGCACAGGAAGGTCTTAGTGAATGGATTCACCTAACCACAGGTTCTGACTCATTTACAAGACTCAGTAAGTTTAGTTCTCACTTTTATTTCAGTACTCCTAAGGCAAAGTGAGCAGGCGGTAGAGCTCATGGGAGCTGCTTCTCTAGATATCCTGACTCTGAATCCATAATCAACAAGATAAGCATTTCATCATTTTTGAGAACTGATTATTGCTGACTGCCAAAGTCATTGTTGGCATAACTGCTTTGGAGGCATTTACAGGTATGTGAAATCCGGGGACTTCATATGTCCACTAGAGGAGGGTTAGGTGCCTCCACTGTCCCTAAATCAACACAATAAACTGTTAATAAAACCTGGTGGAGAGTCGTGGGGGGTGCAGATGGGGAGGAGGCCTAAACATGATTAAGGTATGAGAAATGCACAAAAATTCAATAAAATACACTGTAAAAGTGCACACAGAATAATAGTACTTAAATCAAACAATCTTTGCAAAAAAGCTTTAAACATAGCAACTTAAGAAGATGCATAGCATCAGAAATAAATGGAGAGTCACAAGAGCTAGAATAATTGTTAGGGGAATGAATTAAACATCTGAATCTGGTCTGTTAACAAAGTGCTGCGACTGGACCAATGAAGCCAGGCAGCTTGGATCAAGTCCATTTTGGAAAGAGCCATCTGGTTGACCATCACAATCAGAAGCAGGTGGGAGCTTTATATTCTTCCACTATACAGTTGGTGTGCAGTAACCAAAGCAAGCCCACCTCTAAATTCTGCTGAAGTGCAGAATTTAAATAAATAAATTAATATTTTATGTGTATTAATGTATTACTGGCATGTATGTAAGTACACCCATGTTATCCAGTGCCTGTGGAGGTCAGAAGAGGGCATTGGATCCTCAGAAACTGGAGTTACAGGCCGTTGTTAGTCACAATGTGGGTGCTAAGATTTGAACCTGGGTCTTCTGCAAGAACAGCCAGTGCTCTGAACTTCTGAGCCTTCTCTCCAGACCCTATTTTATTTTCCTAATGCTACATGTACTTGTGATGTGTATCATACAATTAATAAAAAACTGTACACTGTTATTTCAACAGGATAATTGCTTCCTCAACCCATTGATATGTTCCCTGTACGTTCACAGAACCTGGGATAGAGTAAGTATATCCACTGATTAATTCACTGAATCAGATCTATTAACTTATTTTATTTATTACTTTTATTTTATGTGTACATAAAATGCCTATATGTATGTAAGTGCACCCATGTCATGTAGTATCCACGTAGGTTAGAATAGGATGTCAGATCCCCTGGAACTGAAGTTATGGATGATTGTTAGTCACCATGTAGGTGCTGCAAATTGAACCCAGGTCCTCTGCATGAGCAGCCAGTGATCTTAACCACTGAGCAACATTTTTAAGGGTATTTGATGTTGTGTTATCTTCACTCTGTTTCATCTCTGCTTCTTTCACACTAAGAATTTAGTCATTGAAATGCTAGTGAATCAAGGGTATTACTTTCCCTTTTTTGGACACAGAACTGACACGATGTTTATAACCATTGTTGACAACATTTTAGAATGTACAGGGCAGGCATGGTAGCACATAGCTACAGTACTTGAAAGGCTAAAGCAAGAGGATCACAAGCTGGAGACCATCCTGGGCTACACAGTGAGCCCCCACGTTAGAAAAATGAATGATTGAGGGAATGACGGCAAGAAGGAATGAATGTGTGCAAGAAGCTGTGATGTGTATGCAGGGATGTCAGGTATAATAAAGAATCAGTTTGGGGCAGTCAGAACTGCTGTCATTGTGCACCCCAATGATACCCATCTTCTAATACACCTCTGGTATCCAGACTTTTCCAAATACAGCTCACTCGTACCATATTCACTTTAGAATGTTAAGATATCGGGTTCTCTATTGCCAGATTGAAACCTAACTTTTAAGAATGTTGTTTTTTTTTTTAAATGTTTCTTTGTTTTCCATGCAGGGTCTCCCTGTAACCACAGCTGGCCTGGAACTCATTATGTAGACCATGCTGGCTGCTTTCTAACAGATATCTGCCTACCTCTGCCTCCTGAGTGACAGGATTAGAGGCATGCGTCACCATTCCTGGCTTCTTCAGAGCAGCTGTGAGGTTTCTTTTCTGTGTGGTTCTGGTTAAGCCTTTTTGTTTCCTCCTTTCCTTTCTTAACCAGCCAAAGAACAGACGGTCTTGTTCTACCAAGCTTGGTTCATGTCAAACATCCTTGTTTCTTCTCATAAACGTTTCTTCAATTCCTTAACCCCTGGGAAATGTTTACACTCCCCAGGTCTACTTCTGTTCCAAGTACTAACCAGGCCTAATACTGCCTAGGCCCCAAGATCAAGCAAGACAAGGCACAGTCTTTATAATCTGGCTGTAGAGTCTCCTCAAATGCCTCCCAAACAGTCAATGCCTCCTCCCAGACTTGAATCTCCTGAGCACTGATTTTTAACCTGAGTTAAATATTAGAATCACTTGGAGAGGCTTTTTAAAAAAGACCAATGTCTAGATTCGTTAGTTCAAGTCAGAATAATGCATGGTATAAAATAGGTCCTTAATGAATGTTTTTAAGCAATTAACCTATTCAGCAGAAATGAGAATTGATTTTTTTTTTAAAAAGCAATAATGTAATGTATCTGAAGAACATTTAGATAGTTTTGGTAGAGTCACACGTTCTTTATATTGTAAAGGTTATAATAACAGTAGGATAATATTATTTGTTCAACTTAAAGGGATTGTTATATAGACAAATTCACTAATCATAATAAATATTCAGAAGTAACTTAAAAGGTCAGAATCATTAGGATAGCCATCTCAGCGAGCAGTTTTTCTTTTGTAGAAAACTAATGAAAGGCATTTGGAAGGAAACATTAACTTATGTATACAAACTTTCTCATGCTCTTCCAAAAGTAACTTATTTAGTGCAACATATTTGACCTGAGGAGGTGTCTATCAGTAAAGTACTTTCTGTGTAAGCATGAGAACCTGAGTCTGGATTCCCAGCATCCATGTAAAAAGATGGGTTTGATAGCCTATACCTTTAATCCCAATGCTGGGTATGCAGGGTCCCAGCCAGGCAGTCTAGACAAATCAATGAGTTCTAGGTTCTATGAGAGGCCTTGTCTAAAAACTAAAGTAGAGATAGATTGAGAGAGAGATCCCATATTGACCTCTGACCTCTGACCTACACACATATGCTCACACACACATGAACACACCCACCCACACACAACTGACTGATACAACTGACGTAGTTTGGATCTTTCTACTTCCCTTTCTTTTAATTTTCTTTTCGTCTGACCAGGGTGCATATGCATGCATGGAAATATCACAGTGAATTTCATTAATACGTTCAATTAATATGTGTTAACAAAAAGGAAATGTAGGGCTGGGGATGTAGATCAGTTGGCTGAGTGCTTGGCTGCATCATGTCCTGCATGCCTCATGTCCCGGACTTGATCTGCATACACTGGAGTGGTGGTATGTGCCTGTTTCCTGGCATTCAGAAGGTTGAGGCAGGAGGATCAGAAGGTCAAAGTAATCCTTGGTGACATGGCAAGTTCAAGGCTAGCCTGAACCACATGTCATAAAAACAAATAAATAAAAGGGTAATGTTAATAATTTCTCTTTTGAAAATATACCATTAACTGTCTGTTTCTGTTAATCAGATCAGGCTTAATTTAACAGGTTTTCTCATTGGGTGGTATATGAGAATTACTGGTGTTTATGTAGCCTCCTGCTGTGGCTCAATAGGCTCACATTCTGAGGTTTGATTTCCAAAGGACCCTAAGTGGTGGACAAGGAAGGTGTTAAACCCTACATTCTTAACTAACAGTGCTTCCTCTTTTCTTCCCTGTAAAGTAGTCCTTTCTTAGAGTCTCATGTCAGGGGCCCCAATAGCAGTCCCATTCCACGGGCTGGGAGCAAAAGGGTCATAAGAGAAATTTGCTTTATAGGGCATTGACACATCTTATTGGGTAGGAAAGCTTTGACCTGTCAGAGATCACTGCTTCAAATCTGTCCATTTTTTAGAAGGCAACCATAAAAGACACCAAAATCAGTACATTCTAACAGACCTTGAATTAAGTTTTAAAATATATGGTCCTGTGTCCTTTACTGATTTTTGACCAGTGAGCCTGAAGTGAGTCACCTTTCTTAATGAAGAAGAGAGAAGAAAGATGAAAAAGATGTTTTAAAGGCCTATAAGTAGTGTAAACAGATGAAGCAGATAAATCAGCAGATAAAGTACTTGTTTGGCCTGAGTTTGAATCCCCAGCATCTATGTAGAAGCAAGACAACTTTGGATGTGTCTGTAATGCCACTGTGTGGGGCGGGGGTGGTTGGGAGAAGGGAAGGGAAACAGTTGGATTCATCTAGTCAAACTGGCAAGTTCCAGGTTCAGTGAAAGAACTTTTCTCACAAAATAATGGAAAGTAGTAGAAGAAGTCACTCGAGGTTGACTTCTGTCTCTCCCATGGGTATTCACTGGTGAGTGTACGTGTATACATATGCACACACACCACTTACATATACACATTCATACATTCATACTGCACACAGGCACATATGCTCACACCACACGCAGGAGAACTATAGATGCTGAATGTGACTCATATGGTTTAAAATATTCCTCTGAAATTACTTATCTCAGATTTAATATAATACAAACAAATGGGTACTTGGAGGTGGGGCTATATCAACAGAAAACAGCGATGTATTGATTCAAGACTAGTTAGTGTTCTGCCTATCACTTTATCATCGTTTTTAATTTAAGAGATTGGTGGTCTTCATTCTCTTCTGTTATGAGCACATCGTAGGAAGCAGTTCTTGTGGGTGGTTTTCAATTAATATGCAGGTCCGAGCTTGTTGTAAAGCACTGCTGCTTGCATCTTGCATCAATTTACATATATCAACTTCGTCTTAGTGTTAAGGCTTCTAGACAACTGCTTCCCTTTTAGATGAAAAGTTGTATTTTTGGAACTAGATACCAAGAATTTATTGAAGATACTAAGCATGTGTTCATAATATAATATGTAATATGTTGTTCTTGAAATATACCACATAATCATTCGCAGGTTTTCAAATAGTCTCACAGTCTGTCTAAATAGAAAGATGTTGATAACAGTAATTAGTCCCATTTCAAAAGATTATTGGTATTATTTATAGTGATGACTTGTAAATAGAAAGATCTATAGACGTCATAAATTACCGCAATTGTTGCATGAATACAGAAAATTAACCATATACCCAGGATGTAAAAGCAGATAGAACTGAGAACTGTATTTCTATGTGCAGGATAAACAAATATTGCATATCAAGATTGTTGAAAATATTTATGAACTGCAAAACCCAGTATTATATTTCTCCATAAATTTTAGGCTTTTAGGAGGCAAAAGCCAGTAAATATAAAAGTATAGTACTTATATATCTATTTTAGGAGTTTTATAATAATAGAAATATGTTGTTTGACTTATATATTTGAATTTCATTTTGAATACCTGAATTATATTTTGGACTATAAGTCCACACACATTATTGGGCTTTGTCTTGAAGAATAAAATGAATACAGTGAACTTCATCATGATTCAGGAAACTACCTGAATGTTTTCCTGCAATATTAATACCCTAACACAACTTAAATGAACTTCTGTAATACAAAAATCTAGGTTTTCTTTTTCATTTAAACTGTATTGGGATACTCAAAGTCATATGGTCTGTTAGAGTGATCTGCCTCAAGACTTATGGAAGGTTAGGTGAATTGACGTTATTTATTTATTTGGAAACTCTAGATAGTGAAATATTATCAAAATTAATTTTTTTATAAAAAACACAGTTATAGATATTATTCAGTGGTTAAGATTGTTAGCCATGCATGCTGGATGACTTAAATTCAGTCCTTGAATTTCAAGGTGGAAGGAGAAAAGCAACTTCTGAAAGCTCCCTTCTGGCCTCCACATATGCCTACACTTACACACATCACACACACACACACACACACACACACACACACACACACATTATATTAATAAATAAAATAGTAACTTTTGAAAAATAATTTAATTCTAAACCATTCATTGATTGTGACTAGATAGGTTTGGGAAAATATCTAGCCTAGCAGTGTTACACCAAGAGCAGATAGAAAATAAACATCTGGAGTTTGGTTATAAGAAAGCTAAGAGACTGGGAGAGCTGAGCTCAGGACACAGAGCATTGCTATTGCTAATTATGTAAGATATACTATAATTCCTTAACCCAAACTTTGAAGTCTGATTTTTGAATGATCACCATATTTCAAAGATGATTGGGTAGAATAGCTTAAAGTTCAGACTATAACACAACTTTATAATAGTTCAAACTAATACAAAATGGAATTTAGGATTAAGTGACTGATGTGTTATTTTATTCTCCAATAGCAAAGGTGTCTACTGGCTGAGAATTAATTGTTGGAATATTTTTGATGCCATTATTAAAATATTAACCTTCTATAATTAAGAGGTCCTTTAAAAAGAGCTCTCATGTGCAATTTTCTTTCTTCCAATGAAAACAAATTTAATTTTATATATAGGCCTGGGCTGGTTAATTTGAAAAAAAAAACCAAATCAGTTAATTTTCATGTCTAACAAGTCCTAGATTTTCTACATTTATCAAACAATGTGTGTGTGTGTGTGTGTGTGTGTGTGTGTGTGTGTGTGTGTGCTTGTTAAAGCTGGGCTTTATTTTTATCCATAATAAATTACCTTGGTATGTTATCATTTAATGAACCCATAATAAGTAAATTGTGTATCACATTGTTCTTTCAAAGCCAGAAAACCATAACACTTGCTGGGTTGGGCCGCTTGTTTTCTCACGACTGCAGATGCCTCCAAAAGAGCACTCATCACACTTGAAGCCACTTGAAGGTTCTAAACAAAACCAAGAAACTTAGAGTCAAGTTTGAACAAACTTACTAAAGCCTGTGCAGGAAAGCCGCCAGACAGATCATGCCGCTCTTCAGTCAGGCTGTTTGAGTTCCCTCTCATCGTAACACATCTTGCTACCAAAAGTATATCATTTTTATTTTTCAGTTAATATCTCTGTGTGCTAGAACCTTACTAAAACATCATGACAGCTAGGTGCAGATATTGTCTTCAAGGTGGTATAGCATACACATATTTAACTCTGTCTAGAATGACTCTTGCCTCCAGTTCGGGTCCTGCCCTTGCTGAACAAGGCCTCCAGTGATGGACTGTGCTCCTTTCTGATGGTGGCTGTGAACAGGCTTTCAGCACTGTGTTAACATACAGTGTCATCTTTTTTTTCACACACTTAGGCTTGCCTTGAACTAATTTATGCAATTAATCTTAAAGCTGCATAGATCAGCAATAGTCCAATGTTAAGTGCTAAATCAGGAAACAAAAAATAATACTTAATGTCCATTAAGTACTTCACTACCAACATAATACGGTACTAATAGTACTAAGATGTAACCTTGAACATTATTTCTGAGTAAATCACAATCCGTGCAGATGAGCCATTCTTAGAAGGAAAAAAATGTGCTTCTTTTAGAAACAGAAGCAGTCATAGAAAAAGCAATGAATAAAGTGGGCCTCCCAGATAAATTCAGAATATTTATTAATATAATAAAACATCTAGAAAAATAAAATAATTAAATTTTGAAACAATATTTTCAATATTATGTGGCATTTTGCACATTATATCTGACACATAAAACTGCTCTGGTGATTATTTTTCTCAAGATTTTAGAAATTACATTTTGATGCAGAGAGAAAGTTACATGTGTATGTATGTGTGTGTTTTATATAATATAGTTAAGTAGGCCATGCAGCTAGTTTAAGTAGGCCATGAGGACTGATTTATCATAGCACTTGGGGCCAACAGCTGAAACTTCATCGCCAACAGAGTTTAGTGGTTAAGAACTTGAGAGCTGAGTGGGTTAAGTTCCATCTCCACAATGTATTAGCTGTATGTATGGATGAGTTTGTTGACCTTCTGAACCTTAGTTTTCCCATTGCTTTAAACTGGTATTCTTAATAATAGTTCATTGAGGAAGTAAGTTGCCCCAAGACTGAATAAGATGTGTGAAACAGTCATGCATTGAAAAATGATGTTTCAGTTTATGGAGAACATATACACATATATGTGTAAGTCCCTAAGGGTGCTGAAAACTTCCTTCCACCTCATAATGTGGAATCCATTCTAGTACAATGTGGGACTTCCATGTTCATGGTTAAATTTTTATAGCCACACCTACTATACTCCAGTCATTTTAAAGTATGCAGGCATGTACAGCCTGTAGTCCAGAGGCCATATTTGTCCAGGATGGTTATGAATGTGGCCCAGTGCAAAAATCATAAACTTACTTAAAACAGGAGCTTTTTCTTGTGTGATTATTTTTCCATAACTCAAGTGCACAGTTCTCGAGTGTAAACTTTGTAGATGACAATGTCATGTTGCAAAGTCAAAAGGGGTTGGACATATCTGGTAGGGCATACAACTGTATATAGGAACATACCATTTGAGAGGGATTAAAAGTGATCACACATGTTTTATGCATTTATGTACTATAGTTTTTATTGTTAATGTGCACATATAAATGAAAACAAAGAGAGCTGTGAAAGAAGCAGGCCCTGCAGGAGTCCAGAAAAGGCATTGTGAAAACAGAGGAGAGCTCCAGCAGGCTAGACCCCTGAAGCTCTTCCAAAAGAACAAGATGTGGAGATGGAAGACAGCTGACAGTGATGATTCTCCCCTGTACAGGCCCAAGGTAATGTGGCTGTTTGTGCTGAAATTTTCAACAAAAAGCCCAAATGGTTAAAGAAAAATTTTAATAGAAAACAAAAACTTATTGTAGTTTGGATGTGAAATGTTCTTCAAAGGCTTGGTCCCCAGAGTGTGGAATCATTGAGAAGGGATTAGTTCGTGAGGGACCTAACCCCATCTACAGACATCCATGGACCTGTTTGTAACTGGATGGGCTATTGGGAAATGGGGCCTACCCGGAGAGAATCAGTCACTGGGGCCTGATTTTGAAGAGTATATCTCATTCAAGCTTCTTTGCTCTCTCTCTCTCTCTCTCTCTCTCTCTCTCTCTCTCTCTCTCTCACTCTCTCTGTCTCTGCTTCCTGGCTGCTAAAAAGTGAGCAGCTCCCTCTGCCACAAATGCCTACTGCCATGATTTCTGCCTTGCTTAGGTTCAGAACAATGGAGCTAGCTATAACCCAGAAATAACTGTTCTTCCTTTAGGTTGATTTCCTTCAGGTATTTTGGTCCATTGATGAAAACCACATAATGATCCAAAGAAAATGGTCCAGGCCTGTAGCTCAGTGGTAAAGCACTTATGTAGCATGAGTAAGTGCCTGTATTTGAGTCAGAGAAGGGAGGGACTTTAAGACAAATGTTATATTGCAAGTCTAAAAGTTAAAAATAATTTAAAAGTTTATAGCACAATAAAAGCTTTAGTATGCCAAAGTTAATGTAACAGCGTAAGTGTGAAGTATTTATAACTTCTATAGAAGGTACGGCGATGCCCTAGGCCTTTGTGGCCACCCAGACTCTGTCACTGGGAAGAACTTTCAGTCTTGCAATCTCTGTTGGTGGAGAGTAGCATTGATGTGTTCAGATGCACCATTTCTTTTATCTTTTATACTGCAGTTTTATACATTTTCTGTTCATATACACAAATAACATTGCTGTAAAGTTGCCCACAGTATTCAGTCCTGTGACATGTTTTATATGTGGTGGCTGGTGTTTACTATGCATATGAGGCATGGCAGACACATTCTTTTTAATGCTAGGGATGGAACCTGGAGCCTTGCACATGTAGGCAAGTGCTCTACCACTGAGCTAATATTCCTAATATGTAAAAATATTTTGAAATGGTCTTGATAGGTTGCCCAGCTGATCCTGAACTTGAAATCCTCCCGCCTTAACCTTCATAGTCACGCATCACAACACCCAGCCCTAGACACAGTTTTAAACATAGTCACACATCACTGAATGGTGTGGAAATGTTCTAAGAAATGCACTATAAGGCAATTTCATTTTTAGACTACACAAGAAAATTCAGTCTACATGATATATCTGTGTGTGTTCATGTGTGTTGCATGTATGTGCAGATACATTTGTGTTTGTGCTCATGTATGTGTATGAATTTCCAGAAGAGCCGATATCTACATAGAGTCTACTGCTTCGTCTAAAAAGAGAGTTCTTGAAGTGGGCTGTGCTGGTGCTACTCTTGTCCAGAAATCTTACACAAATCTAATAAACAGGAGGACTTTTCTGGAAAGGAAGGAAGGAGGGAGGGAGGGAGGGAGGGAGGGAGGGGTCAGGCAGCCTTGGTTGCCACAGACTCCAGCACTGGTGGACATGCCAGTGCCCAGTAGATGAGCTCATCTTTGCTTGCTCCTATCCACCATCTACAAGAGCAGGATTTGATTTGAGCACAAGAGGTTAGTTTTAGCTCCATGGGGCCCACTGACCAAGTAATCCCTGACTGACAACAGGATTTTATTTATAATCAGAGCTTATAACAAGTGTTCCTGAATATCTATCTATCTATCTATCATCTATCTATTATTTACTTATTTTTGCCATGGACCCTTTTGGTATCCTGGCAAATTCCATCCTAAAATTGTTTTATTTGGGGGGGGGGGCTTTATATTCTTTTTGTCCCTCCGTTTTTAGTGTGTGCATGTGTACATATTCCTGTGCATATGTGCACCTCTGTTTGCAGATACGCATGCACACGTGTGCCTGTGTGTGTACACTGATGCTTGGCATCTTTCTCAATGTCTCTCCATGCCACTTTAGTTTTGAAGCAGGGTATCTCACTGAATTGACTCACTTAAGCTGGCTGGCCCACAAGCTTCTAGAATCCACTGTCTCAGCTCCCTAGGGCTAGGGCTACAGATAGGTGCTGCCAAGCCTGACTTTATTTTTTTCTTCTTTTTTTAACATAAATGCTGGACATCAAACTCTTGTCTGTATACTTTTATGATAAACACTTTACTGGCTAATCATTTCCTCAGCCCTGTTTTTGCCTTTTAAAAACATCTTTTGTACACTGATCCATGTTTTTAGTGTTAACAGCTATAATATGAAAGCCAAGGTATTAATGCTGTTACAATAGACAGAGCTTTATACAGATTTTAATAGCTATAGAGTTACTGGTGTGTGTATATACATATATAAGTCATTCTGTGAAATTCCGTTAAATGTGTGCATTGAGTAATTGCTAGCTGACTACTACAGTCAACACACAGGACTGTTCCATTAGTCCAGGTTTCCTGTTAACCCTTTACAGTCACATAGTCCCCAAATACCCCCTAGCAAGCACTAATCCATTCTTTATCTCTTAATATAAAGAGTTACATAAATGGTGTCAGACACTATATGATTCTTTTAAAATGCATTTTGTTCTGCAAAATAATTTCCTTGAGATTGTATATATGAATAGTTCACTCCTGTTCATTGCTGAACAGTATTCTATGGTTAAGGATGGACTATAGGACAAAATGAATGCACTCCTAATGAACATTTGGACTGTTTGTAGCTTTTAGTTGTATACATATAAGCTATGGGTCCTTTGGAAGAGCAACAAGTGCTCTTGACTACTGAGCCGTTTATCCAGCCCCACATTGTGCTTTAATTTGCATTTCTGGCTAGTAATGCTGGACATTTTTTTTTCAATGCTTACTTACCACTTCTACACATTCTTTTGTGAAATTTCTCATCATGAATTTTGCTCATTTAAAAAAATTATTGAACCTTGAGCATTGCTTGTGTAGTGTGGGCACTTTTTGTCTTCTTACTAGGTCATATGTAAGCAAAGATTTAAATTTTGATGAAATTCAACTTTTTTCTTTTAGAGATTATTTTTAATATAAATATATTACCTTACCTAAAAAAATTTCACCTGTCTAAAAGCCTTTCCCAGGAACACAATGGACAGGATTGTGGCAGACAGTGGCTAAGACCTAGCTATGAACCACTGGGTTCTGTTCTGGGGAGAAACGACGCTAGGTCCTCTATTTCCAAACTGAGTGTCATAGAATGATCACTTTAACAAGAACCAATAGGAAAAGTCCTTCCTGTGCTGTCTGCTTCAGAGCAACCCAGTCAAAGGTGTTTGAACGTGGTTGTTCATTTTCCCTCTCTGTTCTCCACAGTGTGCAGTAGATTGCTGACCGGTCAGTATTGGGGAATTCTGCTGTTTTCATTGTTACATGTAAATTAATCTACTGAAGGAAGAAAGCACAAGCATTTAGCAACACAAAGTTGTCCTGTTTTGACAGCATTTTAGTTATGGGTTCAAGAGTAATTACTGAAATAAATCATCAATAGGTGGTGTTGATATTGATTTTGTGTCAGCACCTGAGTAAACTGTAACCCAGCCTCTGTGCAGAGCTCTGTTCATTGTCTTTTCTGCTTTATTTTTGAATTGCTGTCAAAAAAAAAAAAAAAAAAAAAAAGCCTTTTTAGCTTCCACATGAAATTGCCTACTGAGGTGCTTTTCCCAGGAAAGCTCCCTTCCCACATCACCTCTCCCCGCTGGCTCTCACCCTGAACAGTCTCCCAGGACCACTTTACCTGCTCTCCTAACTAGTGTGAAATGCTAATATGGATTGCTGTGATTTTCCAACAAAGCGAAAGGAAAATGTGATTACCGGTCAGAGGGTTTCGTATTAACACTTGCTTCTGCTAATTTAAAAATAGGTTGGACTGCAGCACAGGAAAACCAATTTCCTCCCTGAACATTAGTTTCTTCTGCTGTTCTTTGTTTAATAAATATCCTCTGGGCCTAAACTAATGTGAATAAAGAAAGGAAGCTGAACTCTCATTCTATTAAATGCAAACTGGACATCTAGCTGGATTTAATATTTTTCAAGACCACTTTAAACTTAATCTTTGGAAACCAAAGTAAGACAACTTCCATGGTTTTATGTATTTATTTAGCTAGGTTTTGCTGGCTGGCTTAAGTACAAAATCATCTTTAATGTTTGGAGTTTATTAAAGGTGAGTTAGGTAACTTTGAATGGGAGGGCACTGAATCAAAATAATCTAACCTTTAAAAAAAAGTCAGATTAAATAGTTCTTTCAGACCAAGAAATGGTCATCTTACTGATTACAAAGGCAGATCGTGAAGCAGAGATAGAAGGAAAACCAGAAACCAAACAAAGCTCCTGCAAATCTCCATCTGGTTTGGATGCCTCTTAAATTTTGATGAGGATGAGCTAGCTCTGTGTGGTAACTTTCCATTTCTCTTTAATTGCATTGTGTATGTTGAACAGACATTTCTGACTTCCCTAATTCAAAATCCAGACTTCTTTTCCAGTTCCCAGCTCTTACACTGCTTCTGGTGATTATGTGTCTAAACAAAGCTCTGCTGAACCCCCGTCCTGCACCTCATCCCCGCCAGCCATCAGCCATATACTCTGTCCATTTCATTGTGAATTTCCTTTACCTGACTTCTAAGACTAAGAAGCACCATTAACCACATCACTTTGCCGTGTGTAAATGACTTCATATTTTTACCAAGCTTTTATTATCTCATTTAGGAGAAGTATCAATACTTGTATTTCAAGAGTAAGGAAACGGAACTTCAAGGAATTAAATTATAGCTGAGCCTGGGGGCACAGGCCTACAATCCCAGCCACTCAGGAGGCTGAGGAGGGAGCACTGAAGTCCAAGGCCAGCCTGGGTTACAGAGTGAGTTCGAGGCTAGCAGGAACAACTTAGCAACACTGTCTCAAAAAATCCAAAGCAAAATAAAAGCTTGGGCTTTAGTTCAGTGATAGAGCCCTTGCCTAGTATGCACAAGACCCAACTTAAACCCCCAGTACTAAAAAGCAAATACTAAGTTTTATATTCAGGGTTAAACATTTCTGAAACAGCAGGCATGATTCTTTTCTGCTTTGTATCTCTCTTCCATTACATATGTAAAGGGCTTTTTATTACTATTATAAATGTTTTTTTGATTGATTTATTTAATTCCCTTTTCATTCTTCCTTTTGAATTCTTTTCTTTCTTCTGCCTGGCTCAAGTGTCGCCTTCCTCAGGTCTTAACTGTCTTTGTGTGGACTGCAGCATCATACCTGATGGTCACAGATAAACCCCACTACGCAGTTATACATGCTTTTGAAAAGTCAGTCACCTTACAGAGGATGTTCTATGGAACTGCATCTAAAGGATTCTGTTTCACCCCAATACCACGCCTTGAGCATAGTAAACATTCAAAAGATGCTTGTAGAATGAATCAGTGAATATACATTTAGAAATTTCTGACATACCATCAAAACATTTCCAAGCCTTCTCTTGGGGAATGTCAGGCTAATGTAAATGTGAACGGAAAACTCAGCAAATGTCAACAGGCTATAAATAATCACTCTGTCTATCAGTGCAGGGAATTTACATATACAGACATTTCCTTTGATGAATGCTAAAGCTCATAATGAAATGGAACACATATTTTGAAAAATTAAACATCAGAACTAATACAGTGAAAAAGCATGGGCTCTGATCAAAGACCTGAATTGCTCTCTTCACTGTGCTACTTGCCTTAGACAAGCAGTGAACAGGTCTGGGTTCCAGATTCTTCCTTTTAAAGCAAGCTAATGATATTTTTCTCATTTAATGCTTGTGAGGAGATTCAGTTGCATCTGCTAAGGGCTTTTGGGCACATAGTAGATACTTTATACAATTCACTTCTGACCTTTTGAAGAATGAGCGTGTAGAGGCTGGAGAGATAGCTCAGTGGTTAAGAGCACTGGCTGCTCTTGCAGAAGGCCTGGGATCAATTTCTAACACCCACATGGCAGCTAACAACTGTCTCTAACTCCAGTTCCAGAAGATCTGATGTCCTCTTCTGACTTCAGAGGGCATTGCATGACATAGGTGCACTCACACGCATGCAAACAATACACTCATGCATATAAAAGAAAAACAATAAATAAAATATTAAAAAAGAATGAGGGTATAGATTATATATCATTAGTATCACAAAATAAAACATCCTACTAAAGTATCATTCTAGAGTGTTATACTGGACTCTGCCCTCAAGAAATTACAATCCATCAAAGATTACTTATTAAAGAAAATAGGAGGGAAACATCTATTGTACTTGTTAAGAACTGAGACTCCTTTTTCTTCCTCTTCCTTTTCCTCCTCTTCTTCCTGCTCTTCTTCTTCCTCTTCCTTCTCCTTCTTCCCTTTCTTCTGCTATTAGAGACTGAATCCATAGTCTCACACATTCTAGGCAAGCACTCTACCACTGAACTATACCCCCAGCCCTCAAATACTATTTTATTTCAGTATACTGATGTATTTTAAATTCTGATCTGTCAGAGACAGGACTCTGTCTAATTGGAAACCATGTACATGCAGATTTTTTCATCTAAATCCTAAGCTTGACTCTTAAGATGATGAAAAGTAAAGTGTGATCCTTTTATTCAAGTTGAGTTTGGGGAC
The DNA here is from genome assembly GCA_035773235.1 of Eospalax fontanierii. Lineage (NCBI taxonomy): Eukaryota > Metazoa > Chordata > Mammalia > Rodentia > Spalacidae > Eospalax > Eospalax fontanierii. Next base: position 16,940,778 of record CM069545.1, read on the forward strand.
GTGAAAGGTTTACCTGTGATCATTTGAATACAGCCAAGCGAACCAATGGTGCTAGACATGGGGTGGGTTTTAAAGGTTCATAAGTGAACTGTAAAGTTGAAGAACTACCAACAATGTCTCAGAAGCTGTGACATTTGAATTAGTGTAGAATTCTGTCACCGGCATACAAATGTCGGAGGGAGGATCAAACAGTAAGGTATATATGCCTTATATATACCAGGGTTAGAATGTCCTTATTTTTTACCTTGACTGTTTAGTTGCTGCATGGGCTTTGGTCATGTCTCCCCTCGGACACAGTCCCCACTGATTTTTGAAGAGCTGCTGTCTGCTTCACTTACACATATGAATGTGGCCTATAAATCTAGTTTAATGTGGTTGGTGGTTTAATTCTTGTGAAAGGTTAAGTTTGTTTCCCTATTATCTATCCTTGGGATACATCAAGTCAGAGATGTTTGCATAAATCTTTGATAGGGCACATCTCACTCCTGCAGAGTCAGGTTAACTGTACTACCTCAGGAAAACAGCAAAAAAGACAAAAAGTCAAAAGCTGACAGTGTCCACAATAACGCTATATGTACAGGAAGGTTGAGCTAGGCTTGGGGTCTACCGTGCCTTAAGCAACATTCTGTAAGACTTATATACATATTCTCATAAAATTCTTACAATGCAGTCAGGTAGACCACTGTATTAACTATTCATTGCTGTTGCACATGCCTGAGAGAAACAATTTAAATGAAGAAAGATGTATTTTAGCTCACAGTTTTAGAGGGTTCAGTACAGAGTCTGCTGGTTCCAGTGTTGTTTGGCCCACGATGGAAGGAAGGGCATGGTAGGAGATATCATCTCATTCATCCATGAAGCAAAGAGGAGAGGACCAGGGTCAAGATGCCCTTCAAAGGTACATCCTTATAACCTACATCTTTCAGCAAGGTCCTACTTCTTCAAGTTTTCTCTACCTCCCAAACTAGCACCATCAGCTGGGTACCAAGTGCTCAGTCCACCAACCTGTTATGACCATCTCATAATCAAACTGCACTGTCACTTTTACACATGACAAAGCAATGGATAAAAAGCAGGGCCACAAACTAAACACAATAATCTGCCTGCTTCCACTTAGGTCTTACTGTGTTCTCATCTAATCTCCAGCATGGTTTCCATGTTTTTATTCTGATATTTATCATACTTCTCTATGGCCAATATACACAACTTTCTTAATTGTTCCACAGTCAGAAGGCTCTTCTCTCATACCTGTCAAAATGTATTGATCTAGAGTCTCTAATCACTCAAATTTCTCCCCCAAGTTCCTCTGTTTGTGTTTAGTCTGCTGCATGAGTCAAGCACACTGCTCTGACAGTGTATATACTTTCACTGTGAAACACTACATACTAAGAATGTATCATGATGCTGTGAACATTTTGAGGTCATGACTAGGAGGAAAAGGCAGGAAGGAGGAAGGCTATATCACTCAGGAGGCATGGGAGCTCTTTTTTTTTTTTTTTGGTTCAACTGCCAATGGTCTAACTCACCTTCATTGGATTAGTGGATGAATAGATTATCACTTTAGGAATCAGAGTAGTATATTAGTTGAGAATCTTAAAAACGTACTTACAAGAAAATCTTGCTCAATGGGTTTAACTCATAAGACAGGAAAGTCTAGAAGTATGACCAGCTCCAAGTTAACCACGCAGTGCTGATACCAGGGACCCATCTCTCTGATTGGGTTCCACAAATTTGGTTTCATACTGAGGCTGGCTTCCATCATGGATGGATGGTGGTGGCAGTTGTAAGTTTCACAGCTTTATGCCACATTCCAGAGGGGATAGAAAATTGTCTTTTCAATACCTTCTTCAGAAAACCCTTCAGTTTCTCCTCTGACTGCCTTAACCTGGGGCAGATGCCCTTTCTGTGATTAATTTATTTTCAGATAGTGGATGGAATGCCTAATGATTCACTTGTTTTTGCATTTTCTGAACTGATGATCACCTGATAAGGAGAATGAGGATTTCCTCATTTGTTTAGATTAGCATTGCCCATTCCTGAGATGAGTGTGGTGCTGCCCTACCCTAGAAGATGTGCACTCGAGATGGAAGCAGTTAGGAGAGAGTAAGAGGGAGTGGATGCTGAACAGACCACCAGCAAACAGCAGGGTTCACTTGCGTCAGGAGAAGTAAATTAACCATAAGAAGACAGAACAGAGGCCTGGGAAGTAGCTGAGTCTGTAAAGTGTTTGCCACTCAAGCACAATCCATTCCCAGAGTTCATGTAAAGGAAAGCCTGGCATGGCAGTGTGCATTACGGTCCTGGTGCTGCGGAGATGGAAACAGGCAACACCCCCCTCCCAAATTTTCGGAACTTTCTATCTTATCTGATAAGTGCCAGGCCAGGAAAATATCTCAGAAAACAAGGCAAACAATGCCCAAGAAATGGCAACTTTTGGTCTCCACATGAATGTCCCCACATGTGTGTACCACTCCCTCTGTATGCACAAACTTCCACATGTACATGCAAAGGCGATCACTGAATTAATACTCTTGGTAACTGAAATCTGAGTCTATCTCTAGGAGGAACATACTAAAACTGAACAAACTCTCAACACGCCCATCTGTATATTTGGTATGAATTTTTTATATGTGCTGTCTTGTCTTCTCTTTCTTTTTTCTGTCTCTCTCCCTCTACCTCTCTCTCTTTCTTTCTCTCCCTTTCTCTCAATTCTTCACAATAATAGCAATATCATTAAAAGAGCAGTGTTCTTAATATTCTTTAATCACTTATTGCTTGTATAGGGGGGTGGGTGGCTCATGCACGCTAAGATGTGCAGGTGGAGGCCGGAGGACACCTTGTGGGAGACTGTTTTCTTCTTCTGCTGTGTGGATCCTGGGTATCAAACTCAGACCCTCAGGTTTAGCAGCAAGCACGTTTCCCTGCTGAGCCATCTTGTCAGTGCCAGTGGAACATTCTCATGGAAACTTCATTTGAGGTTTGAAAGTATGTGCCACTCATTGACTTTTGTGTTCATGTATATGACCTTTGCTAAGATTAGGAGAAAAACAGAATAGATGAAGTGGATGGACCTAAGGCATTTATCATTTAGTAGTTTGAGAAGTTGTGTTTTTAAATATCATATTTAAGGCAAATTGTGACATGTCTTAATTTAAGTACAAAGAATATGAAAGTGTGTAAGTAGATAATTTCTGGCCTGTGTACTAGACAGGAAAATTTGAGATAATGATTTCTCCAAATCTGCAAACTAACCAATTAAAAACTGGGCACACTGTATTCCCTGGGAAATGAGATAGTCAGCTATGGCTGAGTGGATCGGCATGATGAGAAATGTGAATTTATCTGCTCTAGAGCAGTATGCAGGAATGCTTAGCAAGCAGGTAAGGTAGGTGGACACCTAAGACTTCAATTAGGGAAATAGAAACCACTCTTTGCATTTAAAAGAAGTAAATTCAAAGCAAAGACTTATTTACAGAGGTAATGGAAGAGCTCAGAAGTCAAACACAGCCCATGATGCAACCCTCAGAGAAGTGTGGCAGGGGGCCACTGTGACCTTTCAGAGAGGATAAAGGGCAGATGTGAGTGTGTTATTTAGTGTTCCTGTCAGGCTACTATAATGGAATAATAAAAGTCTGGAGACAACCAACTCATAAAGAATACAGGGTTGCCTTGGTTTGTAGTTCCAGAGGATTCAATCCAACTACAAGTAGCCCCATGGCTTTCTGGGAAGGGTGTCCAGACAGGCAGGAGCATGCAGTGGCTAAACTGCTTATGTAATAAGCCAGGAAACACAAAGGAAGAGTACCAAGGTTCCAAGATCTCCTTTGAGAGTTTTCCTAATGTTCTAAGGACCCTGCAAAGCCCCACCTCTAAGGTTTCCCCTGTCTTCCAATAGGATCACCTTATGGGTTAGACCTTTAACACATGGGCAGACATTTGGGGGACATTCAGCATGTAAATATGTAGCATGGGCAACAGAGACCAAAGGCCTTGACCACCCAGCACAGTCCAGAACTTTGAGGGATGTATTCAGAGGAATCGGAGTCAAGAAGGATAAGAAGTAATTTCTGAAGATGCTGTCGGAGGACATCACTCCCAGAGGGAGGGTTAATCCAGCTGACTCCAGTTATCAGGCCAACTGCTGGAAAAAGTGAAGTCAAGACAGGACCTCAAGCTAGACAGATTCAGGAATGGCACAGGATGAAAATGCAGTGAATCCCTTGCCAACATCATCCTTTCTGGTAGGTGACAGAGGTTACCTGGTATTCCAAAGAGGGTGAAGGCTTAGGTGGTACAGTCTGCTCATAGGGTGCAGGTGTGGGTTGGTGCAAAATAGGTTGAGTTAGATAAAAAGTCTCTTCAATGGCTGCTGAAACAGCACTGAACAAAGCCACGCCCCTTCTGAGAGGATGACTGTCACTGCGGAACAGGAAGCAGTCAGAGCCAGGAGCATGGCAGCTTCCCAAAGAAACAAGACATGAAACCAATCCAAATGTAACAGTCATTCCACACTCCTCTCGACTCCCTACTTAAGATCAGTCCATTCGTTTTTCATGTGTGTGTTCCATGGCACACACCTTATATATTTAACCATGTAGCTGACACATGGCGGGGAAGCCGTGTTTTCAGTTTGTGTGTCTGTTTCCCCTTGAGTCAAACCAATGACTACATTTCTCATTTAAGCCATAATCACAGATCTCAGCAACAGCTTTCCTAGCCTGGTAGTACAGCACAAGTCTTTAAATACAGCTGGAATATCTAGCACGATCCAAAAGGCCACACCGTGCTGTCTGATGCTGGCTGTATTTCATGAAAATGGACACTATAAATACAGCGCTGAGAAGAGAACAAGGCGAGAGCAGAAGATGCAATGCCTAGAAAATAAACCAGGGAATACACATGAGTTCACACATCAGTGTCCGAACCCCATCAGTTTAACAGTGTTGTGCGTTTCATCCCCATCCTCATCCCATCACCCAGAATACTAGTTTCTTACTAGCCTGATGATTGTTCAGCCTCATCCCAAAGAGCAGTCCATTTCCACAGATTCTTTCAAATCACTCCATCCCTATAATGTCTCCAGGAAGGACTCTTAATGTGTCTTCTAACAATAACACTACTTTCTGGGATGATTTTAACTACCGACTAACAGATCAGTCATTGACTGACTGTTCCTCCTAACTCTCCTTGCATGTCAGTAAAACAAAGAGGCATACAGTGGGGCCTCTGCCGTGTATACTGCATATGCTACAACTTCCAAGAAATGAAAGCTCTATTTACTCCTCTCTTATAGTAACATGCATTTCTAACTTGCTTTCTTTGTGGCTTATAAACTATTTTAAACTCCTGCACTTTGTTCAAAAATATAAATGTGTGTTAACACTGTAGACTAGGAACCGACTGCTGATCATACAAGGGAAATTTAACTAGCTTATAAATGTTAAAATGTAAAAGCAAAGGAAGTCTTGCTATTCATCTTCTCCGCAATATTCAGACACTCATGAAATTGAAAGTTAATGTACCAGGGACTTTCATTATCTGACCCATTCCATTCTACCTATTAGATTCTCAAAGCACTGGAGACAGAGGACCAATATGTCACCAACACAGGAAAGGTCAAAAAAACGAAGCATCAATAAAGCACTTCTGAATTAAATTTCACAGGGCTCAGCAGAAAATATGTTCTCTGGACTAAGAATATTTGTAAGAATGGAACTGAGAGCTAGACACAACTTGAAAAAAAATAGAAATATATTTTTTGATTTAAAAATTCATGTTAAAACTGTCTATAAACACAGGTAATGGGATGATTTTAGGTGTTTAATAATAAAAATAAAATAAGAATAATCATTATTAATAATAAAACTCTTCTGGAACCACAGGTTTACAGTTAAGGAATTTGCTAGCAAATGGACTATTATGGTTTTTTTTTTTCTTTCCCTAAGCATTAAGACTACCACATAAAACTTGTAAAAGTAATGTGATTTTTCAATGCCTTTTCATAAATAAGTGTGATATAAAATTTGAAGTTTAGCATGGCCATTGCTATGTTTATTGTCCAAAATATGTAAGTACTAGCTCCTTTAATCCACCAAAATTCAGTTTCTCTGTTTCCCAAATTTAGAATTATTCTGAGCACTTTAACCCTATCACAAACATTTTGAGATTTGTTATCAATATTTAATTATAATAAGTCACCACTAATTAAGGATAAAATCGGGCTTTCCTATCAATTAGCTGCAGGTACAGGAAAACCTTTAAGAGGATAAAAATCAAGGAGTCTAACTGAGTGTCTGTGAGCTGCAGAGAAACACAGGAGGCCCAGGGACAGAATCAGTGCCAAGGCGAAATGGCGTGGATTGTCAACAAGTGGTTTCCAGATGTGAGATTTCGATTTCAGTGGAATTGGTGGGCTGTCACTGAATTTCTATTTTATGAAGAAAATTAAAAATAATTTTGCAGTTTAAAAATCACCATGACTTTATTACTAAAACTGACATTCTAACACTAAAAACTCCAAGAGTAACTATTATCCTAGAATACCTGTTCTCAAGTAAATTAAGTCCAGTCCCTACAGGATTATCAGTTTTCCTCATATTTGGGGGAAAATACTTTTATCAACTAGAATTGGTTAGGTTAACTGTAGGTATGGGGTGTGCTCTCTAGTAGAGTGAGTAAGAGAGCCACAGGAACTTACAGGCCGGGGCAGGAAGCAGCACCAGTTGAAGTGACTAGGTAGGGAGAAATATCCATTGAGCAGGAGACTAAATCTTCAAGTACTTGGAGCTGTGTCGGAGGCAAGGGGCCTAGTGTGGCTTAGCCAGAGGTGGGAGGGGGCCTGTAAGCCGATGAGAGATGTGCAGTGGAAAAAGTTACAGGAGCAGAGGTGATGAATGGCTTGGGCGACCAGGGGGGAGACGGGCTACAGGACAGTTTTAGGTTGTGCAATATTGGGAGAATTCCCCTAAATGCACTCTTGTCACTAAAGTCAATTGGACTTAAGCACATATCAAAAGACAAGGAAATTTACTTTTGTAAAAAACCAATTGTATTCGTAAAAGGAGATAAAATTCCGTCTATACAATTGTATGGGGAATGTTAGCAATCGCTGCCGTCACTAATAACAGAGAATCTGGTAAACATTAAACTTAAAAAAAAATACCCAGAAGAGCACGAAAATGTTAGAAGAAAAGTAAAATACGTTTTTGGTCTGTGTGGATTATTTTGAGATCTGGTCTCATGTAGCCCAGGCTGGTGCCCAACTCCTCCCTATATAGCTAAGGATAACCTTGAACTCCCATTCCTCCTGACTCCATCCACAAGGGCAAATTTACGTTTATCGCTAAGGTAGTTTTACAAGTCTTATAATGAGTTTTTTTTTTAATCAATACAGTTTTGCTCCAATTATTTTATCTGCATTTAAAAAAAAACAAGATAATCTAACTTAAGATATTTTATTATGACACTAATTTGATGATCTAGATTTGACTAAAATTTCAAATTTTTACTGAATCATTGTGTATTTCATACAGAATACCTCAATCAATTTTAATCATCTTTATACCCCCTGCCCCATTGGCACCCCCACATGGCTTCCCGACTGGAATCCATACATTCTTTCATCTGTGTTAAGGTCATCTGTTTAAAACTCAGAATAAAAATTACTGAAAATTATGTATTTAGTCACTCTATATTTTAATTAAAAATGAGATTCGTACCCTAGTCCTTGGAAATAAAGAAGAGTGCAGATGTTATTCTTTCTATCAAAATAAAAGAGTCTTACCCAACAACTCAAATGTCACTGACTATATAATTCCACAAATGCCTTGGTCCATTGAATTAAAAAGAATGAAAAACAGGATGCATGAATTCCTCTGGAAACTCGGTGTGCATATTTAGCACTTGCTGTCTTGACTAATGCTGCTCTTTCCTTGTCTTGACCGTCTATACATACGTAGGTGCGGATCAACACTGGCCAGGCCCCCACCCCACCCTACAGCCCCATCTAGCTTTGGGAATGAAGATCTTGTAGGATATTTTAAAAATAACTCTTTCTTGTTTCTCAGAACACAGACCAGCCTCCTCCTCCAAGCCTACAGGTCTGTTTTAAATTCAAATGGAATCCGAGGATCTTGACAGAAGGGACCCCAGAGAGAACTTGTCCAATTGACAACAGAGAATCCAATAAGTCTTTTCATCTTAAGCCGTGAGATGTTATGTTGGGAGAAAAAGAGGAAAGTGGGAGCAGGGGGAATGCTAACAGCCTGGGCAGGTTTGCAGAGAAGTCTCCCTTTTCTGCTCCTCACCCTTCAAAGATGTCCAGATTCACCACTGAAAGTTTTAAACAAATAAGTGTGGTAGCTGCAGTAATGGGAAAGTCATCTGAACTTAATGATTTACCTTTCCATTGAATTTGGAGCATTGATATATTTATTTCCTAATAAATATGTTTTTAACTTCTGTATTGTTATTGAACATTTCATACACAGCATTTTGATCATCTTTATTACCCTCTTCCCCACTGGCACCGCCCATAGGCCCCACATAATAACTAATTAAATTTTTTTCTTTATTCTTGAGAATCTCATACATGTATATAATGACATCGGATCGTCTTTAACCACCCACCCACCCCCAACACACACACACACACACACACACACACACACACATACCCTCCAGTTCTCTCCCTTCCATGTCTTGGACTTAAAGTTGTTTTTTTAAAGATGAAGCATTTGAGTCAGACCTACATATTTTTTAACATCGAGATCAAAAGAATTTTTTTTTTTGTATTTCTACAGGAGTCTCTATTCCTTTTACATGTGCCATGGGTTAAACTTTTGTGTTCATTAGACATATATAACGTAGTACTCCAATAACTGCTATGCAAACTGTGTTCCTTTCAGCCAAGAGCACTGTAAAGGTTAGCAGGAACAAGAGTGGGGAGAAAACTTGCCTAGCAAAAAATAACAAAAACCAGTTGAACATGTTTCCTGTTGCTATTCCCAGTGATGGCTATTATGGTTTAATTAGATCCTCCTGACAAAACTCATTACAGAAAATCCTGGCTTAGTGAAGAAATAATAAACTCAGCCCATTCATACCCAATTAGTTATTTCCCTTTTAAACCAGGATGATTCCTCCTCTTTCTGTTCCTACATCAGGAGAGCCTGAATGAAATGCTACACACATTAAGAAGGTAAGCACACGAAAGAGGGTGTCAGACAGGTAAGATCCACGAAGCCCCGCCCCCACCCCGCCTGTCCAGTCCATGCTTGATGAGCTAGAAATGGAAACGGAAGGAACTTACTGGAAAGGAGAAGAATGAAAAAATAGTCGAAAACATTCTGTATCCTTTTCTCCATCCATAGTGCTATTTCTACCATTGGAATACCCCCCACCGCCTCTCAGTTATTAACAAGTCACGTCTAAACAAATAAGTCTCTTTGACCACACTCAAGTAACCAATCTGCTCTCCACCTAGTGAGAGTGCTTAAATACAAATTCACAATGCTTGTCTCATGCTTAAATGTGACAGTAGTGTCCATTACCTAAGAAACAATGAGTACATTTCTATTAAACCAATCAAGGCCCCTCACTGCCTGGCATTTACTTATGATTCTTCAGCTCCTTCTTCTGGCACCCCCCTCCCTCACCCCAACATTCAATCTATCCAGGCAGAACTGTCTGCAGCTCCTTAGGATGAACCCTTCTCATACCTCTGGGCCTTTACCTGACCTGTCTCCATCACCTTCCTAAACAGCTAAAGAACATATGGAGGCTCTAGGTGGGCCTCCATATGTAGAATGTGCAGGTGCACACATTACATAAATCTTCATGTATATGCATAGATGCATATATTCATATATGTATATGAGTGTGAACTTATATTTTGGTGTCAATTTGTCATCTGCTAGACTTTAGGCAAAATGAGCACAAATTCCATGAAACTATTATGATAAAATTTGCCTCTTTCGTTCCTAGGTATAGTTGTGAGATGAGATATAGAACTGGTTGGTGCCACGCATTGAGTTCATTATTTGTAGACTGGGAGACCACTGGTTTATCTCAGGTGTAGAATGACATGCCAGCCACAGGGCAGAATCTAGAAGCTGTAGAGGGTTCCATCTCCTTCTCAGAGACAGTCACCAGGTCACACATGGGAAACTGTGTGAGGCATGGTCCCAATCACTCTACCACATTTACCTCCCTAAGTTTGAGTTTCACATCTTCAGTTTCTTTGAAGTCTGTCAAGAACCCCACAGTGGCATGCTTCACGTGGAAAGGCATCCTTCCTCTAGGCCTCTACTCACCTCCCTAAAGTGACAGGGAAAATCATTACCTTTGTAATTATGTTCTAGCATTATATAGCTGAGCAGGGAGCATCATACTCGTAGTCTGCCTGGGCTTCAGATTACATCATAGTGCTTCGATCTTCATACTGAAGAGCTAGAGCTTTAATAGTCTAATCTGTCCTGTTCTGCCATGTCCAGTGAGTCCTAGTTCAAAGGAACATTCAATTCATCTTTCTTAGATCACTTGGGTTTTAAGGTCTTCATCTACTACTGAATTTAAATATCAGTGGCCAAAATATCCTGGTTGTGGCCTAACCCTGCTTTGGCATAAAGGGAAGGCCATGGTTTGCTGAGGCTTATGATCCTCCTGTCAATCAGAACATGTGCTTAGCATTTTAGGGGAAGTATGTGCAAGGACCATTTCCGGGACTGATGAAATGCCATCCAGTTCAACTCAAGAAATATTGTGTGGGTGTCAGCCATGAGCTTAACACTCTCATAAGTGTATAAAAACAGTGGTCCAAACCATAATTTCATAAATCCAGTAAAGACTAGGACATAGTGCTGAGCAGGAAAATCAGCAGTTCCAACCATTTGACTTTCTAGAATCCAGAAAGCATTTTCTTCAACTGAAACTCATTATGATATTCAGCAAGTAAAATTTGAGCTGCTCTAGTTAAAGTAGATTTTTTTTTCCTGGAGATGAAACCCTTGCTGTGGGCCTTCATGACACTTATGCACACATTCACAAACACAGAGATTTAAAAATCTTAGCCCAGATCTACTATTTAATTTACAGGAAAGCAACAGAAAAGACAATGTATGGTTATGGATGAGCTTCAAGATCAAGATATTCAAGCCATTCCTGGTACAGCACAGGTGCCACGACATATACTATATATTCCTCTACTCCTGACGATACTCACTGACAATGGCCAGTCATCCCTTCAGTGACATTACTATAGACTGACTTACCGAACATATCATTCCCCTAACCTCTACTCACCTTCCCAACCTCATGGAAATATAAGAAGCACTACCTTCCCACTACCACTTTGTATTTACTTAATTTTTCAAACCCGTCAGTTGGCAGAGACCTGGCCTCAGGCTCCTAAATTATGCTTCCACTCCATCAGATAAATCAATCTCTATTTGTACCCAGGGTTAATTTGTCAGAAATGCATTCTGAACGCATTTACTCATCCTAATTCCCCCAGCTCACCTCATTTTGCTGCATTCCTTGTCCTGATCAAAGAAGATAATCTGATTAAGATTTCTAGTGAAAGCAGCTTCCTGGTCTTTCCAAGTCCCTTTAGTAGAATTGTAGGTGGAGGATGACTTGATGTCAATAATAGCCCCCAGCTGCTCTCTGGATAGTAAGCATCCACATAGGCTGCTGCAAACCCTACAGCTGCCTGGTTTGAGACAGGCCAAGAAACAGTGATGTGCCAGCATGTTGAGAAAACATATAACAGCTGATAGAACCATAATCATAGGATCACAATGAGCCTGGATCATTTGTTGTCGGGCAGAAGCACACTCTTCCCACCTGGTGTTAGTTATAAATGCAATATGACACAAATGACTGAGTAGCAAAGAAAGGACTTGGGTCATTTTAATTTAAGAGTTGTCAACATTTTTTACCCTGAAAGTTAATTTAAGAGATAAAGCACGAGACACTGGATCAAAAATATAAAAACTAATTCTCACCTCATCTTCATGAGTCTTTGTTATAGGAGTCCATGAGCTTCTTTGGATGAAGAACCATTAGGAGAATATTCTTAGAGCATTACAGGCCCCAAGATTGTTGCGACCCTTTGAAAAAGAGTCTGCTGGGTTTGTTCTGCTAGTAGTTACACAAACTCCTCCCAATTTTGCATGATCACAAATGATCATAGCCATTGAAGAGCACTTCTCTAAACTCTAGGAGGAGGGTCTGATGAGGGGAGGGTGGTCAGAGGGAAAAGAGACAAAAATTGCTCTAATTGCCTAATCCAATGCATGGTGACTACTCATGGCAATAGGAATCTATTCAATGAAAATAAGAAGGGCTCTGCTGCCCACCATGGGATCACCTGTATTTCTAACACGCATATTAACTAGAGGAACATCACAAACATCAATTCACATAGTTAAAAGAGACTTCTGGCATATTCTGTTCAAGTTCTATGTTCCCTGAACAAAAGTGTTGCCATGGAAACGCCTACCATAAGGCAGGTGTAGTTCTGCAAAGGACTGTGGGCTATGAAATCAGGTTCCCATGGCAACATTTTTGTTCAAAGCCTGAAGAATCTTAAATACATGTGCCAATACGTATTATTACCCAGCAGGATACACAGGTGGGATTAATAAAGTTCAATATTTGCTCAACTAAAAGTTGTAATCATGGTAAAAATAAATGAATTAAAGCCAGTTCCTATGGATAGCTTATATAAACAGAACTCTGAGTTGTAACACCACTCCACACGAATAAGTAAATACACGTAAAGTATGAATAGACTCTTTTCTTTCATGAAATTCATAAGGCAGAGAATTCTTCATAAAATTATGATATATTTAAACTTTTGAATATGTCTTCAACTTATAATTCATGGGTAACACTAAATCACTCGGACTTAGCAAAGGAAATTAAGTGCGCACTGCTCACCTGTAATAGAACCAATTATTACAGTGACCAAAGAGCTGAAGGAAAAAAGAACGTCAGGTTGATTCATCTATGTTATGTGGGCTCACACTAATAAAATTATGGTAATTTCTATTTCTATAGACTCAAAACACTCATATAGATATGCCAAGAACCAAATCAAGGAAAGCTCTTCCCTTCACATTTTAGAAATAATCCAGAAAATATTAATCATTTTGTTACAATAACATCTTTCAGAAGGTGCAGAAAGAAGATACACTCCAAAAGCAAAGACATTATCACACCCAGCACCTTGGTTTTGTTTCTAAAAGGAGAGATGCCTTATTCATTAACATTTCTCAACCTCTATTCTCTAAAACCCAGAAATACAATTCGCTAAGAAGTCAGAAACTGTTTTTGTCAGTGTCTGGAATACCTAAGACATTCGACAAATATGTATTGGATGAATGAATGAATGAATGAATGAATGTGGGTAAAATAGAAACTTAAGTTGTCTATAGTGTCTAGCAAAACTTATATGTTAGCATGTTGCAAAAGAATTTTCTCATTCTAGTTTAAATTCAGATATGCATATCACTCTTTTTGATTGTTTTGTAATTAGTATTGATTCCCAAAGCTTTTGCAATTTTTCCACTTCTTTTTGTCCCCAGCCATTTAATCAAGTGGTTAATGATCTACGATCAAACATTAAATGCACCAGGAGAACTGAACACATAAAGGAACCTTGGGGACCTAATTTTTTAAAGTAAGGATTCCATTTTTTAAAATGCAATTAGCCAAATCCTAATTTACTTGTTTTGTGAGGTGTTTTTCCTATATTAGGTTTCTGTTTTCAGACATTGTGCCTGGAAACCATTATATATTGAACTCTTACCTTTAAAAAATATAAGTCAAATTTCATAGAAATTCTCAAAGACTGAGAATGTGAACACAGTTATCAAACTCACTTCCAAACTTTCATGCATTACAATTAGGCTCTTAAGAGATACCAGTTTATCACACCCTTCTAAAGCAATGTGTCAGCTACAGCTTCAAGACACAGGATTTAAAAATTAGAAGATAACTCTGAGGCATCACGGACTTAGATTGTTTTGTGTTGAAGATGGCTAGGTCTGCCTGAGCACTGAGGAGATTGTTCCAGCTCTGATGACAACAGCACCACTGGCCAAGCATCCCTCCTTTATCGGAAGACTGTACCAAGTCAGGATCCTCATGGAGCCTCAGTTCTCCTTCATTCTCTTTCAAATTGCAATCATAACAACTCTCAATTCAGATATATTTTGTGAACATCAAATAAGATGACGTGTTAAAGTATACAGTCAAATTATGGTATTTACCTGTGAATACAAAAATATATAAATGTAAGCTACTGTTGTCTTACTGTTAAGTCCTTCAAGATTAAATAAGCTAAGAAATAGCCCTAATTCTCATAGTTACAAAAAAATTGGGAGGGTGGAAATGACATTTAGCAGCCAGCCTATATCTGTTTCTCTACAGTATCAAGTTCAATTTCCAGGGCTTCGTTAGCCTCCAAAGAGAAAAGCAGGCATGAGGCTGGCAGTTAAACTGCAGGCACTTAAACCCAGAAGAACTCTGAAGACACTTGGAGATTTGGATTAAAAAATATTTTATTTATTTATTTTTGTATTTTATATATATGAGTGTATTGCCTTGCACGAGTGGAAGTGCACCCATGTTGTGCAGTGCCTCAGGAGCCCAGAAGAGTGCTTTGGGTCCCCTGGAACTGGAACTACATGTGGGTGCTGGGAATGGAACCTGGGAAAGTCTGGGTTGGAAATAATATGATACTCCTGAAGAAGCAGAAAGCTTGTCTCTAAAGTTTACTATAGGTAAACGCTTCTAATATTTTCAGAAGTCTTCCAAGGAAATGTACACTTCAGAAATGTGGCAACTTTAGTATTCCATCAAATCAGAGGGAAAGTAGCAAAAATAGAGCTAAATCAAGCACATAGGACAATTGCAAATTTGTATCTACAGAATCCAAGGAAAGAATAGATTTCATTCACTGGTGGATTTTCATTCATTGGTAGACTTGAAGAACATTTGCTGCAATGAAGTTCTTAATCCTTGGGGGCTGGATGGAGGTAGGATTGCTGGCTTTATAAATCTTGGGAAAAATAATAATCCTGTGCCTATAGAATGACTCTTTATAATTAAGATGTTATAAGAGTTTCCAGGAAAAAAGAAAAACAAAACAAAACAACTCATGAGTGACTTAAAACCTTACGCAGAAGAAGTGTAAAGTTTGGAATACTTTGTAGTGACTTTGAACACCAAATTCCTGCTGGGTCTTGGATATAGAAACTATATATTTCATTCACAGTAAGAATAACTACAGTAAATATGCAATTATGACTGTCCCCTATATTATATTCTGATGATTTTTGCATACTGACATACTTTCTTAAGTCAGTCA
The DNA here is from genome assembly GCA_035773235.1 of Eospalax fontanierii. Taxonomy (NCBI): domain Eukaryota; kingdom Metazoa; phylum Chordata; class Mammalia; order Rodentia; family Spalacidae; genus Eospalax; species Eospalax fontanierii. The sequence continues at coordinate 16,956,154 of CM069545.1, forward strand.
ATTTATTTTAAAAAATGGTGATTTAACTTTATGTTCAAGGCTAACAAGATAACTCAATGGGTAAAAACGATTGCCATCAAGTTTATTTTTACTGCTGTTTTGGGATTTTTTTTTTTGAGACAAGACCTTGGAACTTGCTATGTAGACCAGGCTGGCCTTGATCCACCTGCCTCTGCCTGCTAAGTGCTGGGATTAAAGGCATGCATTGCCACTTCAGGCTCTCCTCTCTCCTCTACCTTCTTCTCTCCTCTTGTCTCCTCTTGTCTTCTCTTCTCTCCCCTTTCTTCCTTTCTTCCTCCCTCTATTTCTCTCTTTCTTTCTTTGCATGACCTGAGTTCAATCCCTAATAACCACATGGTGAAAAAAGAGAAACTATCCTTGCACCGACATCCACACATGTGCCCTGACACTCCTGAGCATGCATGCAGACAGACAGACACACACACACAAACACACAATAAATAAATATAATAAAAATTCAAGTTTAAATCTATGTTCACTGTTAAAAACAACATAACCAACATGATGATAATTCAAACTGTCTTTTTTTTTTCATATATTTAAAACTCCCAAATTCAAACTGGCAAGGAGAAAAATGGAAAAGTATTTTTATTTTTCTATTTCATTTTAAAAGATTTATCTTTTATTATTTTAAATTATGTGTATGTGTGTATGTCTGTGTGTGGGTATACATATATAGATGTGGGTATTCATGAAGTCAGAGCAATCAGATCCCCTTGAAGCTGGAGTTACAGGCAGTTTTGGCCAACATGATAGGGATGCTGGGAACCTAACTCAGGTCCTCTGCCAGAGAAGTATGTGTTTTTAACTGTTGAGCTACCTATCCAACTCCACTGCATCATATTCTTTAAAATGAATTAGCCCTGACCAATTTCAATTCACATGACACATGAAGTAGACAGCAGTGGAATCAATTCAATCAATCAATGCATTGATATACATGTAACAGGTGTCTTTGGTTTGGTCTTGCTATGTAAGAGCTTTGTGTACAGAATTTCAAATGGCAGCAAGTGTATAGAAGTAGATATAGTTACAAACTGATGGCAGTAGAACACGTGCTTCTGAACTTCAGTATTTCTCTTTTTTGTTGTTTTATGAGTTTTTTTGTTGTTTGTTTTGTTTTGTTTTTTTGAGACAGGGTTTCCCTTTGAGTTCAGCAAGTTTGGAACTCGTTATGTAAACCAGTGTGGCCTTGATCTCACAGAAATCCTCCTGCCTCTGCCTCTGGAGTACTGGGATTTAAGGATGTATCACCACATCTGGTTTAACCTTTCTGTTTTAAAACCTTAAAAAGTATATTTTTACTACCTCATTTTGAAAATTGGCTAGAAATTTTACTGGATATGAAGCAGACAAAGGTCTAACAGATGGGCACAGATTTCTTTTGGATGAACACACAGAGGTTAGATCAAGCGGGGCATCTATATTAAGCACTGTGCGTGGGCAAAAAATTGACCTTTCTGAAAGGAAAGCCTGCAGTCTACTCTTCTTCTTTGCAGCAACCAAATGAACAAAAGCCAGAATGGGTCTAAAACGGTCTTAACAAGTAAACTGCAGGGCAACTTCCCCAATCATCTTCTGTTTTACTAGAAAACTCGAGTGAAAATTGCAATCTGTCTGCTACAGAACACAAGGGAGCATGATCTCAAACTGATTACAGACTTGTAGAATTGCATCAGCATCGATTTATAAGAAGCCTGGAGTACACCGTTGTGGTGCTGTTTCTCGGCTGCAGCTCACGGCTTCCGTGTTTGATTCCAGGTGATCCCAAGAGAGCTCCTACAAGTCGCCTTACGGCAACCAGGCTGCTGCTTGGAACCTTCAGAGAGTTCTTCAAACCATGTGAGGGGGCATACAGGACACCGGGGGTTCCTCACAGATGCTGTTAAGTGCTAAAAAACACATCTCGCAATTGCCTGTTGCAAATTTTCTTTCCGACTTTACAAAAGATACCTCCTGAGGCCAAAACTTTTTATCACATGCATGGAAGATTTAATTTTTGTGTTACAAGAAAATGATAATCAACATTTTCATATAAGAAGAGACCAAGCCTTCTAGAACAGAATGATATGATTAAGCAATATTATTGTGTATGTATTGCTTAGGCGACATTTGGCTCATTCATCTATTCACTAACACAATGCATTATTTATTGAGTTATTCTTTTTATGAGCTTGACATCATGACTAGTCACAAAATATGGAAAAATGCATTAGTGGATACTTATAATTTTCACAGAATGTTAACACTTTATGTACATATGTGGGGGAGGTGGAGGATAGAATTCAGAAAATTAGAAAGGTATTTATAATGGTTAGTGTTAATTGTCAACTTGACAAAATCTATAATTACCTGAGAGATGGACTTCCAGGCATGTCTGTGGTGGACTGTCTTGATTACTTTAAACTGGTGTGGGAAAAGACTGATGTGAATTGTGGGCAGAGCCATTCCTTGGCTGAGATCCTGGACTGCACATGTGGAGAAAGGAGCTGAACTTGCATGCATTGCTCTCTTTTAACTGCAGATGTCATGTGACCAAGTACTTCAAGCTCTTACTGTCTCAACTTCCCTGACGTAGACTGTACCTTGGATTGTACGCTAAAATAAACTCTGCATTTCCTAAGTCACTTTAGTTTGAGTATTTCATCATAGCAATAGGAAAAAGAGAGATGAAAGAGAGGGTTCAAGGGAAGGGGGTGAACAGGCTACTGGAATATGTATGATATGATAGTGGAGTCCTGAGGGCAGGGGAGGTAGGTGGGGATGGTGGGGATGGTGCAGAGGAGCAGATGCAGAGATAAACCAAAGCTAATTATAAAAGTGGCCTGAAGAACTCTGTTACTCAGAGAGAGGACAATTAACAGAGATGGCCAAAACTGGCCAAAGGGTAGAGAATAAGAGACTACAGTGTGTGTGTCCCCGGATCGGACTCCTATATTAAATCTCCACTACCCAGGGCTCAGGGAGCGTTGCAAAGGAGAGGGCGGAAAGACCTCAAGAGCCAGAGGTGGTGGATGGCCACAAGGAAGCAAAGTTTTCCAGGTGACTGGGAACTTGCTCATATGAACTTACAGTGATGGTGACAGCATGCACAAGACCGATGCAAACTCAATCAGACAAAAACCCAGCTTAGATCTGGGGAAACAGGTAAGAAGCCCCACCCTTGGCTGAGGAACTATTGGCAGCTGATCACTACCTGGTGAGTGAGAGTTGGTCTTTAAGGAAGTCACATAGGATAGCTGAACAGGCTCCAGTGGATGGACTCATACCAAAGGGATATCTGGGGGCACAAACTTGACTCAATAGGCCTTAATATGTATGACGGAATACATGAAATCCTGTGTGGGGGTAGAAAGGGTGCAGATACAGGAGGGGGTCTAAATATGATTTATATATATATATATATATATATATATATATATATAAAATGAACAAAAATTCAAGAAAAATATATATTGGAAAAAATAAGATAAACCTGTTGTATTACTAGTTAAAAATAAACTATAGGCCAGCAAATGGCTCACTGGGTACAGATACCTGCCACCAGTCTAACATTTTTGTTTTGTTTGCTTGTTTTTAGGGTTTTGTTGGGTGGGCTTTTTTTTGAGACAGGGGCTCCTAAAGCTCCAGTTTGCCTGGAACTCACTATGTAGACCAGGGTGGTCCTGATATCACAAAACCACCTACCTCTGCCTCCTGAATGCTGGGATTAAAGGTATGTGCCACCACACCTGGCTAAGTCTGACTTTTGATATTTGGACCCCATATCATGGTAGAAGGAAAAGACTCCTGACCACAGTCCTCAACCTCTACACAATGCCCTGGCATGCATGTGCCCACACACATACATACACACATACATGTGAATGCACACACATACACACACAAATAAATAACTATAAAAAACTAAATACAATTTTAAAAGGAAAGGTCAAAGGATCCAGAAAGGTTTTTTTTTTTTTTTTTAATTTTCAGAGAGCTCTTTCTGTTTTGAAAGCAAACTACTTAAAAGACACACAAACTCCATCAGATTTTAATCAGACAGTGGTGACCACAGTAACCAGGAAGTGGCCTATTATGAAGCTTCCTAACTTCAACACAGGCCCTGAAGAAGCATTCCTTTCCTTTTACCTTTACATCCAGGTCAGCCACAGAACTGCCCTGCACATCCCACAGCACAGGCCCCTCCACTGCACACCGTATCAAGAGCAAATACACTGTCAACCAACTTGATTACATGGAAATTGGTTTTGTACAATAGCAGTCTTATTGTTCTGACTACTATGGACTTGTACAGTGTAACTTTCTTTATAGAGCTAATAGAGTAGGGATGAATTTTGATTTTCACATGCATACACAAAAACCTCATTACCATTTGCATTTGTGAATGGCTAACAAAAATTAGCAGAAGCTACCTCAAACCATTAAAGACAAGAAAAAAAGAGAAAAAGGAAAAAAAAGATGGAACCCAGGTGAGAAAAACCTATTACTTAGAGCCCATTTTGTATGGATTAAAGTTAATTATAACAGGATATTCAAACCTATAAAGAATAACTGAGCTTTCTTTTTATGTATCGTCAGAAAAAGTAGATATGATCAGTTTAATTTTAAAGTTCTTTTACACATTTGGGCACTGGGAAGTCGGTTTATCAAACATGTGCTTCTGAAAAGTAAGACTGAACTTGAAATGTTGACTCTAATCAGACCTGGGATGTATCATCTTCTAGCAGGAGAACAAGAACGATGCAGCAGAAAGGATGCCTACAGACTACGTGTATCTGCGGCAGGAAGGAATCCTTGCCTGTCTGAGTGGACCTGAGATGCTAGAACCTCTGTATTCTCCACCCCCCAGCTAACCCCACACGATCACTTAGCAATCTCCGTCCCCCTCTCCCTCCCCCTCCCTCTCCCTCTCCCCAGGGTCTCATGTATTACAATTTGGCCTTGAACTCACTATATAGCCAAGAATGCCTTTGAACTCCTGATCCTCCTGCTTCCTCCTTCCAAGTGCCAAGATTATAGGTTGTATCATCGTGTCCACTTTATGAGGTGCTGGGACTGAGTCCACTGCTTCACACGTTAAGAAAATACTCTACACCTGAGTCACATCCTTAAACCTCAGTTCTCCTTTTCCTCCTTAACTCTGTGCTAGAATATGTGATGTTAAAAGGACAAGAAAGTTCCCCATGCTCATCATTATCTCGGGAAATATGGGGAAGGACACACCAATGCATGCCCTGCCTCCTCTTGGCTGCCTGTCCTCTCCTGCTAATCCTACTCTCGATGCCCTTGTCCTGACCCTGGGCTTGGAAACGAGAGCAGGAGGTCAGATCTAAGGCTCCTTCTCCAAAGATGGGAGTCAAAGTTTTTGGAGGTATATTCCAGCTCCCAGTCTTGGGAAAAGACTGGGATTTATGACATTCATCTCATCTCATTTTACCGTTAAAAGGCTTTTCCACACACACACCACTGTCTGTTAAAATGCATCCTAATTTGCAGCTCTCCATCCCCATCCTACAATTGTGTTTCTATGTTTACTGTGAAAAGCAAGAAAAGAATATTGAGGAGACAGCTAAAAGTAAGTGAACATGGCCTATAAATGTTTGAGATACCAGTCTGTGAGATGTGAGAGGAGAGAGAGAGAGGGGTGGAGGAGCTCTAAGGGGTAGCCACAGTGTGCTGCTGTTACTAAATCTGGATTCTGGATTGTAACTAATTTCCTGACATCCTCAGTGATAAGTCCTCTCACTGTCTCTTTTCAGGCCAGCCCCAGTCCAGGATAGTGGTGATCTGTCCTGGATGCTGAATGGAGATACACACATTTAGTATGACATTCACTGGCTATTTTCCATTAGTCCAGCTTTCTAAAGGAATGGTGCCGGGTAAGAAGAATGGCACCCTGAGCACTTGCCAGATTTGACATGTTGACACCGATGCTGGTTGACCCTCAGCTCTCCATGAGAGATGTGCACAGGACATTCTAGGCCAGCACACCACATCTGCTCCTTATTACTGAAGTCATATGGTACATGCCACAAATGCACTTGTTTTAAGTATGCCACTTGTTAAGTTTTGTCTCATGTATAGCTCTAGAAGTTATCGCCATAGTCAGGACAGTCAGCATATGAATCATCTCTAGGTTCCTCAGGTCCCTTTGCCCAGTACACTGAAATTTTTTGTTATCTTTTAAAAACTGTGTGTGTGTGTGTGTGTGTGTGTGTGTGTGTGTGTGCATTTACGTGCATGTGAGTGAAGGTTCCTGGGGGGCCAGAAGGTTTTGATTCCTTGGAGCTGGAGTTACAGGTAGTTATAAGTTTTTTCAGGTAGGTACTGAGAACCAAACTAGGGTCCTCTGAAAAAGTAGTATGTGCTTTTAACCACTAAGCCATCTCTCCAGCCCCTGAAATGTTACAGCATTAAATAGAAAAACCCACTAGCTCCACGCCCACAAAGGTCCCACAGTATGCATGACTTTACCTTCTATTGGAAGGTCCTCAAGGAAGAACTTAAGCTTCTAATTATCTAACATTCAAAGTGGTTTAGCTTAGTTTACTGAGTCCCAAGGGGAGGCAACCTTTCTGCATCTCTCTCTCTCTCTCTCTCTCTCTCTCTCTCTCTCTCTCTCTCTCTCTTCTGTGTTCACATACATAGACACACACCCTCATTATGTACCCTAATGTGTTATGTACTAGAAGGAATTGTTTCTTCCTCAAACTAAGGCACACCTTTAACTAAAATAAAGTTTGGGTAAGATTTCTTTTCACTGAAATGGATTTTTTTTCCCACAAGATGAAACAAACCTTTCTGCAACATTCTAGTTATAGGCTTAGAAACTCTGTGATTAGAGCCCCAACTAGTCCTTGTGATCAATATGTAAAGGAGTCAACTGCATGGGGCTGTGAGGGTACAAGCAGGCTCCAAATAACTATCTCCTGTCACTCTTGCTGAGTGAAAATTGAATGATGACACTCCTGCCAAGGTCTCAGTGGACAGAGAGCCCGATGCTGCAACCCATACAGGTCTGGCCAGGCTTCAGAAGAATCTCCGCTTCCTGTGTAGTATATTTGTAAGGCATGCAACTAAGATCCTGGGGAGAAGATTTCTGACTTTTCATGCTGCTGCCATGATTTTTCCTAGCCTAACAGAGAGCATGGCCTTAGCTGGTAGATAAGATGACTTCTTCCAAGGAAAACACACTGTGACACCACTAATTTTATCAAGAAACTTTCTCCCTTGCCATGTGGCAACTGGAAGAAACATGGATCATCAATCAATCAGTACTTGATAAGATCAAACATAATTACTTTCCTTCATTATGCAGTGCTCAGTTTTGTAAAATAGTTCACTTGATAGTTAAAGGATTATTTTCATTGTGATCTTGTGTATCGTCACACAATACTGGACCATTACTTAGCAGGCATCTCTATAAAGATTTCCTAGTATGTTCAAAGCATTATGAGGGACATTGATATCAATATGACATCTTGTGGCCCTCGAACACTTACAGAAATGTATATGACATGCAAGAAACCAATTATCTCTGGTGATGGAGGAAGAGGATGCTGATGCAAGCACAGGATTTCAGAACCAAGGGGATTGGGAGTGAGCTAGGAAAGGTTTCCACTTTATACTTTATCTGCCACTGTTTGTAAGCCACCTGGGCAGCCTTTATTACACCTGTAAGTGTTCCATGCATACTTTTATATACTTGTCTCTTTCCTGAACTCAACTAGAAGGTCTTTGAGGCCAGAGACAAGCCTATCTTTTCTGTCTTGGCATCAGCACACTGTAGGTGCTCTGATAACAGTAAATGGACGAATGTAGGAGAAACTCCACTTTCAGTACATGTATTTGGGACAAGCCTGTTACAGAAGACCATCCTTTGGTGATGGTTAATGGTGGCCCCAATGTCCTTTCTTCAGGAACAGCTTTGTTTACTTTTCTACCTTCAGCTTGTTCCATATAGGAGCAGTTACGGAACAAATATATAGCTCTGTAAATATGCAGAAGAACACTAAAAATGAGTCTCTTTTGCATTACTCTGTCCAAAATAACCAATAGTAAGATTTTTGTCTAGTCTCTTGTCTTTTGCATGTGACATTATGCTAATATTCTGTATACGGTTGCTACCTTATGATCAGTACATATTCTTTTCACATATAACATTTATATCATTCTTTAAAATATGTTTTATGTATGCTGGGCATGCTGGTGTGTGCCTTTAATCCCAGTGCTCAGCAGGCAGAGGCAGACCAATCTCTGTGAGATTGAAGCCAGCCTGGTCCACATAGTGACTGACTTCCAGGGTGGGCTGAGACTAAGAAGACCCTATCAACAAAACAAAACAAAACCACAAAAAAACTCAACTTTATGTGCATGTTTGAGGCTTACAGCATAATGCTATGAGACACAGAATGAAATACAGTGCAGCAAATTAACATGTTCACCAACTCATATAACTGTTTTGTAACATGTACACACACGTATGTGTATGTAGGTGTCTGTGTGTATGCACACGAGTGCAGGTGCCTTTGGAAGCCAATAGCACTGGATTCTCCTGGAGTTGGAGTTACAGGTGGTTGTGACCCACTCACTTGGTATCAAACTCTCTCCAAACCAAGAGGACTGAATGTTAATTTAAGGAAGGGCAATGAGAGAGGGGAGAGGGACATTAGTGGAGGAGATGCCCTACTGTGGGCACAGGCTTCTTGAGACAGTTGCCCTGAAAGATGTTTAATCAATACTTGGACCCACTTACTTGTCCTCTTTTAATATCACTTGTACAAGTCTAATTCTGTAACTAAAAGGCACATACTCATCTTAAATTCCATAAAAACATTTTCACTTTCAATCCACTAACAAACTCTACTGAGTTTCTAAATTTTCTCTTTCAGATAGTGATGGGAACCAGATTAAATGTTCTGCCAGCTTCTGTTTTAGGCCTAAATCTTGGGGCACTGTCCCAGCATATTCAGCCCTCACTTGGGTCCTGGAAGGTGGCCCATTTAATCATAAGGACAATACTACCCCAGCACCACTTGATATTTTCAATAACTATTAAAGACCCAGTCCTCATCCCTACCAGACACTTGCCATATGAAAGTAATCAGGCAGCCTAGGAAAACGCCACTGCTCTACTGAAATGTGCAGTTATTAAACAAGCCAAATATTTGAGCATGTCATTCCCCTCCCTTGTCCTGCAAATCCTCAATGCCTCTCACTCTTTCAGACCCTTCTAGAACCGTTTTCATGCCATGTCTGCCTTTGGCATTACCTGCATTGCAAAGCCCTTCCTGATGGCTATTTCTACTTAAGGCAAACTGAGCCCTCTCTATTCCTATGCAGACCAGATGGTCAGTGATGGACCCTGTAAGTGGCAGAAGTTCCGTAAGATCATAACATAAGTGACAAATTCCCATTGCCTTGTGAAGTCTTCAACCCACAGATGTCCCAGTGCAGTGTGTCCCTAAAAAACTTGTGGAAACATTGGCGTGAATCACCCACCCTCACTTACAGTCATGTGGAGTGTGAAATATTGATCATAATAATATCAATAACTGCTGATTTACTGCACCATACTTTTAATTGTCATTTTAGAGTGCATTTCTTCTTTTTATAAAATGAATCATAAGAGACTGAAGAGCGAGTATCCCTGGATGGGACTCATATTAAACCTCACCCACCCATGGCTCAGAGACCATTGTGGAAGAGGGGCCAGAGTGATTGTAAGAGCCCAGGTTGCCACATGAACACAAGGAAACAGAACTTTTCAGGCCTCTGGGAGCTCGCTCATATGAACTTGCAGTAATGATGACAGCATGCACAAGACCCATGCTGACTCTAGTGGACAAAAACCCAGCATAGAACTAGGGAAATAGGCAGCAGACCTCAACTTTAGCCAAAAACTGTTGGCAAATGATTACTGCTGGGTAAGAGGGAATTGATCTTCTTTAAGGGAGTGACCTAGATAGGCTGACTAGACTCCAGTAAATGAACTTGCACCCAGTGACACGTGGGTGCAAACAGTTAACCAGATAGGCTTTAACATATATGACAGAACGCATGAAATCTGTTGGGGAAGGGGCAATAGGGAGTGCAGATGGGGGACTGCTTCTAAGTATGATTAAGGTTTATTGTATGCAATGCACAAAACCTCAATGAAATATTCATTTATCGAAAAGGACAAAGCTCCCTGTAGAAGGCCTGCTGTACTAGGTACATAGAGCCTTCCTTCGGTTCAGGTTTACATTTCCTCTTTTGATTGCATGAAGAGTCCACATGGACACTTGAACCCAGGAGTTCAAGGCCAGCCTGTGCTACATAGTGCTATCCCTCCTTAAATAAACTAATGAATAAATAAGCAAGGCTACATTGACTGGCTGACATGCATGATCTAGGTTTGTGCTACTACCTGACACACTTGCTTTTACTACCATGTGGAGACCATCTGGATCTATTGGTTTAGATATATGTCTGTCTCTCCTTCCCCATCAACACAGCAGTCCCTAGAGGACAGTATTATCTATTTTCAAAGTCCCATTGTTCATACAGCACCCGGCACCCAGCCGGTACAATGTCTGTCTGCCAAGTGAATGTCTTGACTTAGCATGATGGTAAATATGGGGCAGTGCGCTGCCATGGTCAGGTTCACTGAGCTCTGAGAAGGTCATAGTTGCAAGCCTTGACCTGAGGTCTTGCCTCATTGCCTCATCGTGGGTCTTAGCCCCCGTCTACAAGCTCCACCATGTTCTTCTAAATCAGTCTCCATCCTGAGGACTGGTCTGCTGAACAGGCACCCTGCCCCAAAAGGTCCTTTCAATGCAAAGTCTGGCATATCTGAAGGAGCCCCTGCTCAGTGTTAGACTGATCCGTTTACAGCGGATCCCTCACTTCTTTCAGCTTTTACTTTTAAATTATTTTTCCAATGATGGGGATCAAATACAGGCCTAAACATTAGGCAGGAGCTCCTCAACTGAACTACACTCCTAGCTCAGATTTCCCCTTCCCATGAATTTGTCCATGTCCCTTGAATACTAAAATTAGGAGAGAATGTTAGGCTTTCCTTGTTTGACAACTGCATCTCCCTCTGGCTTACTCACTGCTAAACATTGGTATTTTCAGAGCAAGATTTACCAGAATAAAAGAGGCCAAAGGAAATTTGCATGGTAAAGGTACACAAATCATTTTAGGCATGCAAATTATTGTTTTTAGAAGAATAAAAGGCTGTAAATATTTTGAGAAGTGGGCCCCTAGTGCCTCTTAAGTATTCTAAACTACACTGTGTGCTTCATAATTATGTAATATATAGAATACCAGCTGCTTTGAATAGTGCTCTGGAGGTTTGGATGGCATCGGAAAGCTCTCCTCCCCCAGTGAGAGCCATAATCAAGCCAGCATACCGTGAAGCCAGATCCAATTGACATTGAGTTGCTGGATTTTAACACACTTTAAAACAGATGTTAAGCCTGTGTGGTGTGGCTGCAGAGGAACATATTTTTGCTTCAAAAAATAGAGTCTTGTGAAGCTATATACCTGTAAAGAATGTCCATATTTATCATGTCATTAACATCTGTCTAAAGGGATGCATAGATTGCATTTGGGGGTGACTATACCTATATATTATGTATTTAAATATTTATACCTTTGCATTCACACGTAAACATATATTCAGTTAAAAGACAAAATCCTGGATATCTCTTTCAAGTATGGCAAAGGACAAGATATGAGAGTTTCTGAAGCAAAAATAAAGTATATTAAGGCTCTTCCCTGGGCTCTGCACCTGAATCAATGGAAGATATCCTTTATACTACTTTAGAAAAGGATGTATTCATTGTTTATAGTTTTAAGAGTCCACCTTCCAATTGCATAGACCTAAACACCATCACCTGTGAGCAGTTGGAGCAGGTGGATGATGAGCAAAACATAGAGTGCACAGCGACTTCTCTTTCTAGGATTTTGCACATGGTCAAGTCCAACCGAAAAATAGCAGTGTATCAAAATGACTTCCAAAGGACAGGAAGCTAGAAATGGAAAGTTCCTTTTCCTTTACAATTAAATTTTAGGGACAGATTCGTAGGCTTCCTTAGAAATCGCTGGGACTGAGTTCAAAGAGTTACTTTTGCAATTTCTCTTAAAGAAGTAGAAAACCCTAGCTGTCCCCACAGGCTGGAGCAAAGGAAAGCCCTCTCTCTCTTTAGGAAGAAAATATGAGCTTTATTCCAGAAACACAGTGGAGCAAGTCCCAGGAGCTTCATTTGGCTAAAGATGCCTCTAGACACAGGCATTGGAATCAGATCAGACTGCGTTACACGCCAGCTGTGTAATTTACTAAGTGCAGTTCGGTTTTCTCATCAGTCAATGGGAAATCATGCTTATGTTGATGATAGTTCCCCTAATGTAGCTGGAAATCTAAAGGGGAAAATATACAGTGAAGGCACAGAAAGGCTTTACTCCGATTTTCCAACTCAGTATTCACTTTCAGCAACTGACCAATCTGTGTTATGTTAAACAATATTTCTGTGTTTTTATTGAGTTTTATACATTTAATACAACAGTTCTTAAGCAAATTTAGACCCCCTCCCGTATACATTCCCCCAACCCTCACCGGACCTCATGTATTCCGTCATACATGTCAAGTCCTATCCTGTCAAGCATTTGTGCCCAGATATTCATTAGTGTAAATTCATCCACTGCAGTCTGGTCAGGCTATCTAGAGATCATAAGTAAGGCATACTCTCGCCCTCTCAGCCGTAAACAGTCTCCAACATTTCTGAGTCTAGGTCTGGCCCACCATCAGTTTTTGTCACTCCGCTTACTCTGGGCCCTTGTCTAATTTGAGTTCGTGTGGGTCCTATGCTCAATGCCATCATTGCCACAAGTCCACATCTGCAAGCTTCCAGTGGCCCGAAAGCCTCTAGATGATAACATGCAAACTGCTAAGGGAGAAAATCAATCAATGGTCCAAAACAACACTAAATCCTAATAACCTTAACAACCAGCACAACACACGACCTCCAATGGTGCAGTAGAAGCACTGTCATCTGAGGGTGATCAACAGCTGTCTAGTTGGACTTAAAACTCTCTTAATGGGCGTGAACTCATGGGTGACACTTAAACTGAGCCAAATACACAGAGTTGAGGGGACGTAGATATTACAGAAAACTCTGTCCCTCTCTTAATCTCTAGAGAAATGAAATTTCTTACTATATGTTAATTATAGATCCTTCTATCTACACACAGACATACAGTACACCACTCATCAAAGAAGCTTCTTTTTTGCAATAGATGGAGGCTACAGCAGAATTCAGTAACTGGTCAGACACAGAGAATATATGTCTGAGAGATGTCAAGTCCTAGGTCACACATCTACAGTTGGACCTCTACACCTAAGTCTCATAGAACACAGTGGAATGAGGGGTGGAGAGAAAACTAAAGCATCCCTCAGCTCTTACCAGTGAATCTTCCTCAAACAATATAGTACTATGCACAGAGAAGGCCATAGCTAGCCAAGTTTTATAGAAGAGACTGCAAAGTGTACATCTATTGAACCTCACATGGAAATAGCATGTGTTATGGGGATACAGCAATACACAGGCCTCAAGCCAAGGACTTTCACACTGGTATTAGACACTGTGGAACCATGTGTAGGTGTGTTAGCGTGTGACCATGCACCAGTGTGTGCCAGTGTGTAAAAACAGTGTATGCACAGAAAGGTCTATGAGTCGGCGAACCCATGCCATAATTTAGCCCCAATCAATTTTTGCTATGTGGAAATTTGAGCCCAAATTTGCCAGCAGCTGTCTAGATGCTTTCAGGAAGAGGGGACGGAAAGAATGTTAAACAACGTTCTGTTGAATTGAGCGTAATAATGTTCTTAGGATGAAACTGTTACTGAGATAATTCACAGAAAGAAAAGTCACCAGGAACCCTGATGGGAAAAACCCTCTATAGTCTCACTATTACATGTCTCTGCTTCTTGAAGACCTATGGGCCTGTGCCTCAGGAGAAGCCTTCAACAACACAAATGGAAAATCTGGACAACCTAAAAATGCATTGCAAAGGACCTATCTGTTGTGCTTTTATATTGACCTGGAAATCTCAGCATTGAAATTGTAATCATTACTGACTTTCAATGATGCTCATATAATATCAGTATTGCAAACTGATCTTTGTTCTAACATGGTCAAATTACCAGTGGTGTGAATATAGTCACATTAATAAGCAATGAGAGACCCACCTTGACAGAAGTAATGACCACTCTGAATGGAAATGCTTCATAGTTTAATATACTAGCATCCTATTTATGGCATACTACGATGGGTGTATTAAGTTAGAGTCCATGTCTCCTCCAGTCTAAAAGTATTCTTCTCATTCATACCTTCGGCCCCTCTAAATAAATAGCAAGCCAATGCTGTGGAAAACCACCCAGATTCCTGGGACCACTCTTTCTTCCTTTTTAAGGAAACCTTGGAAAATTCATCACCTGGACCATACCAGCAAAATACAGCCTCAAGAGCAATGTCTCACCTGAAGATGCCTTATTTGATTTGGGTTTTATCTTAAAACTTGTGAACCAAAAGTTTAGGACATGCAAAATTTCTGTTAAAAAAAAAGAAAGAAAAAACTAGATCACTTGTTTCCTTGGAGAAACTAAAGCTGCTGGCAAATTTTGCCTCAGATTTCCATATGGCAAAAATTAATTGGGGCTGAAATACAGCATGGGTTCGTCTACTCATAGACCTTTCTGTGCACACACTGTTTTTACACACTGGCACACACTAGTGCATGGTCACATGCTAACATGAACACACACCGACACATGGTTCCATGGTGTCTAATGCTGGTGTGAAAGTCCTTGGCTTGGGGCCCATGTGTTGCTATAGCCCCATAACACATGTTATTTCCAATGAACAATCACTTAAAAGTGCTGGCACTTGATCTTGCCCTCCCTGTGGCGCACAAAGGCTGCAAGTGTTTCATCTGGCTCCTCCCTTTCTTTCCCAGTCTTTCTTACTTTTTCTCAGAAGAAAACATTTTCTTCCAGAGACAATTATTGCATGATTCGCCCATCTGATGTGCTACCGGTTCTGTGAAATGCTTGGCGTCCGGAGCAGCTGCTTTTTGGAGTCACCTTCCATCCCAGACTTCTCAGACTCTCTTCTCTCTCTTCTGCCCTTCTCTTCAGTCTCTCTGCTCATCCCAGCTGCGGCTCTACTTCCTTCTCTCCACTCAGATGACATCCTTAATACTTTCTCCACTTCCTATTCCCACATGGCTGGCCCTAAACAACCTCTACCTCCAGCCCAGGTATCTGTCCTGAATATGAGATCTGTTTATTGTGTGTCCTCAAACAGATGATACTGATGATTCAAGACGTCACACGTAGTCACCATCCGTGCCTGCCGCTTCTGGCAGAATTTGCTGGAGCCTCACACAATCCTCCCACTTACTTTTTCTCAGTTTAAAACTCATTTTGCATTTTTGAAATATTCTAGGAACAAGTCCTCATGCTCTTCCATGGATCCCGTCCATTCTAGCATCAAATGACTTTGTATCAGCCCCTTCTTTGTGTCCAGTGGAGATGTACTCTGTGTTCCTGGAAGCCACTCTTTCCTCCTCGAGCAGGCACATCTTCATAAAGCCCTTTTGATCTCAAAGAGCATCCCCCTTTCTACCACAGCTTTCTTTCTGAGGAAAAACCTTCAAAGCAACTGAGGAGAAATAAGAATTATATTTCATTTCTGCTTTCTTGCTTGCATATCTCTATTTCACTAAAATATGGCAAAAGCACTGTCATAGTAAAGTACAGTCATGCACTACTTCAGCATGAATATAGGTTATTGGGATGGTATTAATTCAGTGACTTGTATAACTATCAAATTTACACTAACTTAGTATAGTTCTGCAGCTTGTTAGTCTGTGAATGGCAACTCCATAGGGGTTATGTGACTGAATGTGTGGATCCAAAATGTTTGGCAACAGTGAAATGTTTCTGAATGCACAATGACCAAAACGTTAATTCAAAATCGAACATGAAGTGACTCGGAGGTGTTTCTAGCAGCTCTTGATCTCTGCAGCCTCAGCTCTGAGCACACAGTACTGACACTCAGTACCATTCTGCTACGCGTTCTGAGGAAGGCTCCTGAAACACCTTCACTCAGACTGAGATGATGGCACATTTTGAACAGCAGTGGCTTTACTGTGTACAAAGTTTGCTACTCTTGTAGAAACATCATGGTTTAATTATGGAAGACAAACATTTAAAATATTTTCTTTTATTCAACGAAATTCTAAAAGAAAGACATTATGGCCTACCAAAGTTGCTTTTTTAAAAAAAAAGTGTTGGGACTGGGGAGATGGTTCGGTGGGAAAGTGCTTGCTATGCAAACATGAGAACTTGAGTACAGATTGCTAGCACACATGGAAAGCATGTGTGGCACCTCATATCTGTGCCCCCAGGGTTTGGGGGATAGATACAGGAGGACCCCTGGAGTTCATTGGCCAGCCAGTATAGATTCAGCTATGGACTCCATTTAGGAAGCCATTAAGAGTTTGATCTCTGTTCACCACACATGCAAATACATGCATATCCATACCACAAATGCAAATCCACGAATATGTACATCTCTCTCTCTCTCTCTCTCTCTCTCTCTATATATATATATATATAGATAGATAGATAGATAGATAGAGATAGATATATAGACATACAGACACACATGCAGGCACACACACCACATTAATTTTAGATGCTTTGGATACATATATAGTAAAAGGATTTTTGGATCATATGATAGACATAGCCACTCTTATTTTATTTTATTTATTCTGAGAGAGTCTGGAACTCACTACGTAGACCAGGCTGCCCTCAGTCTCACAAAGATCCACCCCCCTCTGCCTCCCAAGTGCTGAGATTAAAGGCATGTACTACCATGCCTGGCATACATCCCACTTTTAAAATTGTTTGAGGAACTCCACACATTTTCCCTAATGTCCCCACCAATTTACATGCAGTAATTATGCTCTAGTGGCCCTCACCGGCCTCTTCTGTTCAAATCTTCACTAACACCTGGTCATTCACGTCTTCAGTAAAGTCCTTATATGAAATGCTCTCTCATTCAGGCTTTAATTTTCTATCACACTGATGATTAGTGAAGTTGGGCATTTTTTAACTTGTTGGACAGATATTTTCATGGCTTCTTTTGATAAGTGGTTATACAGATACTTTGCTTTATTTACTAATGTAATTATTTGGGATTTTTTTGCTATTGATTTGAATTACACAGGTTTTGAATAGTTTTACACAGTCACATATATTTTGAACTTTTATTTATTAATGATTAAAAATGTATTTCCCCTTGTATGTTATCTTTGCAATGTATCTACTGCCTCTTTTGTTGTATGGAAGCTTTTATATTTGATATATTATTCTAGTTGCTTTAGGGTTTATGAACAGGAGATATTTCCTTGCCCAATGGCATTGATATTTGCTCTTTGGAAAACAGAGGTTTTAAATATTTTTCTTTCGTCATCACTGAGCATGTAAAAGTATAAGATTAGTGTATCTTTGGATTATATAGTCTTAGAATGTTTGGTTATAAATATTGCTATTTGAGTTTCTGACTTGAACTTCTTGAAATAATTTTAAATACACTTAAGCTTGGAATCAGGACAGAATTTCTGAAATGGACATAAGCATACTTCTACCATTTTGAACTACGTATTTATGTGAATTAGCAATTCTCAGCATTCGCAATTATGAAATCAAAATATTGATCAACCCGACCCTTAGGTGAATAAGGATAGGAAGGAGGGATATTCCTTTTTCTTTGTGGCCACTGGTAGCTTTCCCTTGCCTCAGTGGATGACTCTACACCTGTGCTTATGTGGGTGGTACTAACTGGATGCTGTGAGATTTAAAAAAATTAATGGTAGAGAGATGTGTTAGGGGAATTCAGGGTTGGATACAGGGTGCACATATGATCATAAAACATTGTGTACATGTATGAAACTTCCAGAGAATAAACTAAAAACATTTAAAAATCTTAATCAACACTATAACACTGTGAAAATATATTATGATAATCCTGAAATATCAGCCAACATTTAATTCTTTATGTAAAAGTAAAAAAGCACATCCATCTCATTAGTATTCAAATTTGCTTTCATCTTTCATAAATGGTAATATTATAACATTAAAAACAAATTTCTTTGTGATTTATTATCATCAAAGTTTTGATTTGTATATCTCTTTAATATACTTAAATATACAGAGTCAAGCCCAGTGGACTAAAGGACATTTGGGGACACACATCAGACTCTACGGGTCATGTTTTATATATATCATATATATATGTTCATTAAATTGATGTGGGGTTGGGGGGACAGAGAGGGGAGAGCATTTAAATATCAAACTATATTGTGTGAAAATCACAAAAATTCAATAAAAATAAATTAATTTTAAAGATTTATCATGCAAAATGGGATTATGTGTGGCACAAGTTTAAGAAGCCCTGATTACAGCCAACTGTAGGTGAATTTAATATCTATACAGCCATATACCTATTGCTCTATATACAAATGTTTAATACATTACTGTATCTGATGGGGTAGATAATGCTGAAATACTTGTATATCTGAACATAGAAAGGGTATAGTAAGGGGCTGGAGAGATGGCTCAGTGGTTAAGAGCACTAAATGCTCATGCAGAGGACCCAGGTTCAGTTCCCAGAATTCACATGGAGGTTAACAACTGTCCATATCTCCAGGTCCAGGGGATCCAACACTCTTTTCTGATCTCTGTCAGCACTGTACAACACAGATGCACTTACATTCTTGCAGACAATACACTCATACACACAAAAATAATAAATAAAAATATTTAAAAAGAAAGGGTATAGTAAAAATACAAGTCAATATATATATTTCAGCTACATTGAAGAAATTCTTATGAGATCATTCTCATATGTGGGATCCATCATTGGTAGAAATGTTGTTATGTAGCAGTCAATATTCCTTACTAAAATTACATGCATCTGGTGCCCAATTGAGTGTAACATGTCAGAAACCCAATAGAATAAATTCTATAGTCTCCCAATAAGATGTAGCTATAGGCCCATACTCATATCAAATATATTTACACATATAAGAAAGATAAGTCTTAGCGATGTACCTAAAATACAAAATACAGGAAGCACATCATCATCTAAGGTTGTAGCCCTCAACAAGAAAGATGGATAACCTTCACTCGAGTAACTGGATGTTTAGTATAGGAATGAGGTGAAAACACTTAACTTTTTATAGAATATGGTACAGAAAAACAGAAAGGTTTTTTTTTGAAAAATGGAGGTTTTGTGTGTGTGTGTGTGTGTGTGTGTGTGTGTGTGACTAAATTCTAAAACTAAGTGTTTACAATCCTTGAGTCTTGTTTTCTCATTTGTGACTGCCTCTCTGTGCTAGTCTGCTTGTGTTGCTAAAACAAAGTACCATACTGCTCTGGGTATCTCTAAAACAACAAATTTATTTCTCACTCTTGGGGAGGTTGATAAATCCAAGATTTGGTTCCAAGGAAAGTCCTTTCCCTGGCTTGCAGATAGCTGCCTTCTAATTGTTTTCTCACATGGAGGTGAGCATATGAGAGTCCTTTCTTAGAAGAGCATTAATCATCACTATGACTTCATTTAAACCTAATCATGTCCAAAAGGCTCCATCTCCAAGTAGCCACAGATTGGGGCTTAGGGCTGCATAGATAAGTGAATTATAAAAATTAGAAGACTGAATTATTCACTTCATAGAGCAGGCTGAGTGAACTGCATGGTGCATAGCAGGGAAGGGCCTTAAGAACTCACCTACGTATGATGTATGAAAACACTGAGCAAACAAATATGGGAAAGAGACTTACTTAGAAATTAGAAGGGTCCAGCCCCATAGGTATTATCAAGGGGGAGTCGGAAAAATGGGGCTTACTTTAACTGGGGAAGGAGGAGAAAGGCGCATAGAGGGAGAGAAAGAGGAGAGACAAATAATACTTCCGTAGTGTAAAAAGCCAAAGGGAAATGTATTATTTCATAAGCCTACTGAAAAATACACATCATACATATATATATATATATATATATATATATATATATATATATGTATGAATGCATATGTATAGGTGAAGGCTATATAACAAAACTGATAGTGTCAGGCAAGGTAAATCTCCTTTTGAGTTGTTGGTCAGGGTAGTCTGAGAGAATCCCCCAATCTCCAAATAATACAGCTTATTGCCACAGCCTTTGATTGCCTTTCCAAAACTGAAGGTAAGGCCCTATTGCTGAAGACATGACAGAATTTGGACATAGGACTTGGAGCAATGGAACTGGAACTGAAAGCCACATCCCTGAGGACTTGCTCTTATAGAGTCAAGTTCATGGCTGGAGAGATCACAGACACTAGAGAAGAACCTACTTCTATCATTTTCCTAGACCAACATACTTTCTTACTGTAATCTAAATACAAATCTTTGTATTGAGAGACAAGTGAATCTCTCACCACTCATCAAGGCAGCTTGTTTTTGAAACACACGGGGACTATTACAAAGTTCCACAACTGGTCAAAGTGCAGAGAATAAGAGTCTGTGAGATATTCAGCTTTAAGTGATACATTTGCAAGACAACCTCTTTACTTATTAAGACTCAGGGGACATTGTGGAAGAGAGGGTGGAAAGATTGTAAGAGCCAGAGGGACAAGACACCTGCGTCTAGTTAATGCATTCTAGACATGACAGGAAAGGCACACTAATGAATCTGTCATATGATAGTCTAACAAGATCTGCACGATGACAAGAGCAGGTGGCATGCCAAGGTAGATGGGGGAAATTTCACAGGATTCCACCTCTAGGTGATGAACTGTAAACAGCACTTAGTGAATGCTGAGGGAGAATCAGTTGTCTCTAGGGACTAGCTCCCTACAAGGTTATCTAATACCAAGTGGGCAGCCCTGAACACAGGTACACATGAGTACCACTACATAGGCTCAGTGCATTATATATGCATATTGATAAAGGCATGTATCCGTAACAATAATAACAAGAGGACAAGAAATTGAGATGGAGTTGAGGGGACACGGTTGGAGTTAAAGGGGGACTAGTAGAGGTGGTAGTAATGCAAATTGAATACACAGGTATGAAATTCTCAAAAAATGAAATACATACATTTCCATACACACACACATACACACACACACACACACACACACACACACACACATACATATGTCTCCAGCCAAATGATGGATGATGCACATCAGGCAAATGTATCTAGGGTTGAAACCTGCATAATATAGAGCTTGGGGCTTGCTGGAAAGGCTGGGTTCCAGCAGGAGTATTTTCCAAAGACATGTGTCAAGTCAGACACAAGATCCCGCCATGGAGATAGAACAACAGAGGAAAATAATACTCTATTAATATTTTTACTCTGTCAGGCACTAATGATGGATTTTGAACAATGTGAATCAAATTTGCAGCAAATATATTATAATTAATGTGTGTCTCTGTGTGTGTGTGTGTGCGTGTGTGTGTGTGTCTCACTTTAAAAGTTTCCTTGTTAATTAATAAGGCTGTCTGCTGTCTACTCCAACTGGAAGGAGCTCCCTTGGTGACCTTAGCTGTTGATCTAGCTGCACAAGTTATTGATACTGCCAAAGGATTCCTTACTGGCACAAGCACACTGCAATGGTTCACACAGCAGACTGGGAGGAGTGGGAAGAGCCAGCATTGGCAGCCCTCCTCCGACTTCTTTGGAGATCTGGCTCCATGCCTTGCACTGCCTGTGGCTCTTCCTGACTCCTCCCCAGTAGTTGCTATTAAGCACTCACCACACAGATGGTTTCTTACGTGCCCTGGTCCCCGTGTGAACTCTGCTGCAGCAGATCATAAGGAGGAAATCAAGATTCAGTGATGTGCTCCAAGGGTATTATAAGTCTATTTTTCTCCTGGTAAATCCAGAGTGATAAGAGGGTTTACTATACTGCTTCTCTTATTTCCTCCCTTTGAGGGTGCTGTTCATCTCAGGTCAATGGATTGCTAGCTGCTCCCCAGGATTTTCTGTAATTTCGTTCTATTTGCACTGTACTTGCAAAACAGATCCTAGAAGTATTTAGACCTCAGCTAATGCTCCTCAGTCCTGATGCACTGAAGCTTTCATCATTGTGCTAAGATTACAGGAGGACTTCTCCCACGCTTTTCTGTGCATCTATGTGGACCATGGGATCTAACATAAAGCTAGGAGACCAAGTTCAGTGTTCAGGAAATGCTTGCTGCCTTCAAATAAGACACTGATCTCAAGATCATGTTTTCCTTTCTCCCTTTTCCTCAGTACTTTCAGTTTTACTGACCAGATTTCTCTATTCTAGGTCTTTTCAAGCTAGATCATTGCTATCATTTCAATCAAAGAAGCTGGGCTTTCAATTCTATAAGATAACACCAAACACAGAAGTGAGTGACCGGAGCTGGGACCACAAAAGCAATGGGCACCACTGAAAAAGAAAACACAGTGGTTAACAATGGAAATACAAGATCTCACATCTGTGCCTGGACTGTCGTATGTTAGCCACTGTCCATGTTCGATGCTCCTGGTCAGAAATTAAGATGACCAAAAGTACAGAAAACTCATCTGACTACACATCATACAAGTAGACATTAGCGATAGTACTCTGATAAAAGTGACTAGAAATTGTGAACCCCACATCCAAAGGCCTCTGCTTTGCAATAAACCCCACAAAATGAGATTGCCCATGGACATGATTAAATCACATGAAGGTTTGTTTTAGTATCTTTCAGATTGTACATATATTATTTAATTTTCCATGTTCTCTGATGGTGGAAAGACTATTTAACATACCATAGGTAGCTACTGAAGACATCTTTTTAATCTCAGCTTCTTGTTTATGACAGTTCTTTCTTTTCCATTTCACTCTCATCAGATATGCCATTCAAGGTCTTGGATTTTATAGAGACATAACAGTACTGATTTATATGCTGGGAGCAATCCGTTTTCTGAACAGCTGGCAGAGTAGCTTGATATCTCAGCCAATCATTTTAAGTCCTAAAAAAATCAGCATTCTACAGCATAAAGAGCAACCTCAGAACGTCTGTTCCTGGGAAGAAAGGCACCCTGCAAACCTCATTTTGATATTTGAGTTTTGCAGATGAACTTTAAAACTTTCAATTACTGGATAGCAGATTATTTACTTTTGCGAGAGCAAAATTAGGAAAATCTTGATGCTAGGGTTGGCGGATGAATATTCATTTAGGAAACAAACAAACAATTGCCTCGAAGCCTCTCTGTATGTGAAGGACAGGAAAGGGATAGGAAAGGCAGGTTTTGTTCCCAAGGGGCTGACATAAGGACAGGGGAATGCACAGACATGTCTTCAGAATAAAAATCAACAGAGAAAAGAATGGCTCAGAGGTTAAGGATACTGGTTGCTCTTGCCAAAGAACCCAGCTTTGTTCCCAGCACCCACAGGCAGCTAACAACTCTCTGTAACACCAGTTCTAGGGGATCTGATACATTCTTCTGACTTCCATGGGTCTTCCACACATATGATACACTTACATACATGCGGGGAAAACATTCAAACACATAAAATTAAAAATAAACAAATACAACAACAAAAAGCAATGGACCCATGTGCCCAACATGTAATGGCCAAACAGGCCTGTAGGTGACTGACTTTGAGGGAGCCTCCTCAGAAGAGAGAGTGAGAATTGCATTAATGAGTCCGCAGGCTGGAAGGGGCAGATTTGCAGGGAGCCATCACAGAAAAAGGATGGAAATAACAAGATCACGGGGATGCTGGTTTATGTGCAAGGGCAGGTACCCAGCGATGGGTACGGAGTCACAGGTAGGTAAGGATGGCTAGAGGCTGACCCTAAAGAGAAGAAATGTGTATAGTGCATGTGTATCCGTTCTCTGGAATTAGTCAATAGAGGTCTAAATCCTGACTCTGTCAATTCTTAGTTTCGAGTGTGAGTGAGCTGTGCAGTCAGTCCATGAATGTCTCATCCGTAGAGCCAAAGTAAGTAACTGACCTCACTTCAGAGAGCTATAACAAAGACTGCACAGGATCATAACCATAAATCATACTGTCTAGCACGATTTAGGGTTACCTACATTTTGAATGCCATAGAAGCCACGAGCCATGGGAATGTGGACAGTGGGACCCACAGAAGAAAGTAACTTTAGCATAGTAGAATTGTGGAAATGTAAGGACTCAAAGTGAGGAAACACAGGTTACAGAACTGATGAGTGCCACACATAATAGTGCAAGCATGTAATTCTAACACCCAGAAAGCCAAGGCAGGAGGATTTCTAGCTTGAAACTAGTTTGGGCTACATAGTGAGAATCCACCTTGAAAAAAGAAGTCAGCTAATAAAGGAACAAACAAAACCGATCAGAGTGTGGACACTGGACAGAATAATATAATGTATATGTGAGAGAGAGTGATGACCTCATTACATAAGACAATGGTGTGGGAGTGGTTCATAGTTTCTTTTTACAAGTGCAATGATCAAGACCTTTGAAGTGACTGAATTTGACACAAAAAATTCAAAGATGTATACAAACATCAACTAAGAAACATCTATAATCAGTACAATAACTTAAGGCCCATATATATATATATATATATGTATATATATGTCTCACACACATATATGCACACACACATATGCCCTCACATGCATACGTATACATACACACATGTATAAACTCACATACCACACATTCACACATATCTACCCAAAGGACAAAAACCTCGTATTTTATATAATATGTATTTGTATTTGTACATTGTATTTTACACAATATACCAAATATGGTAATTTATCAATACTTGCTAGGTATTCTTTTCATTAAAGTACAAGACAAATACAATAAATATGCAGATTTTCAGCAAGCAGGGTAGTTGAGCAAATGCTATGTTTGTATCATATATAGCCAGTCAAGTTATGGACAACCCCCAGGAAATTCTTTTATATTTTTTCTTAGTCAAATGTTCCTTCCAAAAGAGCAACTATCTATGTGACATTTCTGAAAACAGTGAGTTTTGCCTTCTCTGGAACTCTCTGTAAGTGGAATCTTACTCTATATTAAATTTTGTAATTGTACTCTTCCACCCGACTTTTTTTGGTATTCTTCATGTTGGATGTATTGATGGCTAATTATTTTTTATTGTCCAAAATATTTTATTGACTGCCTAAATCACAAGTTCATTCTCTGGTTGATGGACATTTGGATTGCTCTAGTTTTAGCTTCTCATGAAGAACACGGTTCTGCAGGTTCCTGTACAAATCTTTTGGGGACCTAGATCATTCCCTCTTTTTACCAGTAAAATGAACTGATGAGTCACAGAAGTTCACGTGGGCCCAGCTTTCTAAAAACTGTGAACTGCCTGTACCATTTCCAGCCCCTCGCCAACTGAAGAGAAGTCAGCCATTCCAGATCCCTGCCAACATTTGGAGTTGTCAGTCTTTTTAATTTTAGAGAACTTAATATTTTTACATTGGCGTTCATTGCGTATCATTCTGCATTCCTGCTGTGACCAATAATATTGAGCAATTTCATATGTTATTATTGCACATTTGCATATTTTCCTACTGTTAGGTTTCTGTTTAATATTTCGCCTGTTTTAAAAACATAGGCACTTTGTCTTTACATAACTAGATTCCAGAAGATGTTTGCATATTGTATATACAAGTCCCTTGACAAATATCTGTATTATAAACTTTTTATCTCAGTGTGTGGCTTGACTATTCATTTCCTAATTGGGTCTCCTAATGAATAGAAGTATTCAATTTTAATAAAATCCAGTTTATCGGATTTTTCCATGATTAGTAATTCTATATCATAGAAAGCCTTTGTGTTTTCAAGGTCAGGGGCACAGTCTTCTTTTCTTTTTACTAGATGCTTTAAAGTTATAGCTTTTATGTTTAGGCTTCTGATGCAACTCAAATTAATTTTGATGTACAGCATGAGATAAGGATCAAGGTTCCTTTTTCTATACGGGTCACAGAAATGCCAGCACCATTGATTTAAAAGACTTTTTCCTTTCTTCATTGAAATTATTTGTTAATTTGCCAAAAAATAATTGACCATATGTGTGTGAATCTAATTCTGTCCCCTCTATTCTGCTCCATCGATTTGCTTAACTACTCTGATGCCAATAACACAAACTTCTCTCTTTGGGCTTCACTGCCCTGTGATGCAACATCAAGTCAAGAGAGAAACCCCAGGTGAATCTGGAATTGTCCTTCTTGAAACACCATAGCCTTATACTATGTGTTGTCCAGTGTCAGAAAACAGCTACTGTGGGTGGGTCTCCATCTCCAGCACGGCTGTTGTGCTCCAGCGGTCCCAGACAATGGAGGACAATTGAACAGGTCCTCAGGTGGCTCAGAGTGCAGAGGGAGGAGTTCTGGGATACTGCATCGGTGGGCAGTTCAGTTATTAAAACCAAGGCAGGGGTTTATATAGGGAGGCCCTTCGGGCTGTTACAGAAGGTGGGAAAGTTAAAGGTGGAGCCTTTAGGTAAAGGTGGGAAGGTTGTAGAGCTGACATGGAAATTAGGAACGAGGAAACGAAACCCAAAAACTTGATTCTGGTGTGGGGTGATCTTTGTGGGGGAAAAAGATGAAGCAACTGCTGAGGCCTTCAGTGGCTTCCAGGAACCTAGGTTATCACATCAGGCAGACCAGGCCAGACTCCTACTGTCTCTTCAGGGTATCTGGGGTTGCTTAGCTTGCTCAATACCCTTTACGATAGACCCAGACCCTACAAGCTACTTCCCTTGGAATGCTTGTCACTAGCCCCCAAATTCGGCCAAAGTCTAATCTTTCCAAAGGTTTCAACCTCCCTGACCTTTCCTTTCCCTCCCTTCACTCCAGAACTGCCCAGATTCACTCAGTGGAAGTAAGAATCCCTTACGTTTGATTCTTGAGCTGGCTCTGTGCTTCTGGATTTTTATTCCCTGTTTTTATTTGTGTACCACATTGAAACATAAACTCCTTAAAATATTTATATTTGTATATATAGTACCAAGCAGATTGCCTAGCATGTGTAGAAGAAACTCAATATATGATCATTAAGAGAATGATGAAAGTCATTGAGTGATTTTATAGCGATAAAAATTTCATATACTAAAACATTTATTTATCCTATAGTATCATGTTTATGAAATTTTACTAATGATGGACATGTGGAAAATAGAAATAACTACACTTTCACCATGGTTCAGTTTTAGGTGCTAAACAGGGAATCACCATGTGTAGAGCTTCTTTCTAGTGATTATACTAAAGATAGAAACATATTTGTAATCTCAAAAGATAATAAAGTATGCATTTATGAAAAATATTTATTTATTTTTATATCACATGTCATACATGCAGGTGATATACTCATACACATAAAATAAAAATAAGAAGTAAAATATTTTCAAAAAGAAAGGTATTTGTTATAATAATATGCATATCTTAGACATTGTAATTCCCCTATCAATTGATTGTAAATGTTACTTCTTGATTTGATTAATTTCAGGATTATTATTTGTGCTGTTTTGAAAACATTAACATTTTAACACTAACCTGTGGCCCCCTTAACAAAGTTATGTCCAACAATTACTTTAACAAGAATTTTTTGAGATCTCTTTTCAAGAATAAAAAGATGTAATGTGACGTGTCTGAATTTGTTTTATAGTGAATAATATCACCAAAGATTGTGGTGTATAGTGAAAGCTTTCATATTAGGCAGATTATACTCATGGCCTAGTGGCCTCTGTATATGGGAAGGAACAACATGGGTCCCACATCACTGCTCTGGCTGGATGTTAGTGTCATCGTGAGAGCCCAAAGCCAAGTGAGCTCAAGATGCATGTTCAGAGAGTAAATCATGCAGCTGCATGTAGGATGTTACTGGGAACATGTATATTTCCCCTCTATTATCTGTAGATCATGGGCATCCCATTTTTCTATTTCTCAAGCCTTATCCTCCATGAAAATATCACATGAACTGAAATTACCAAACATTTAACACAGAAATCTGTAAAAGTTCTCAATATTCAGAACCTTGCTATATTTTAAAGTGTTTATGTAGTCTCAAAGTTGTGCTTTTAATAATAATCTAATAATTCTCAAAATCCATTAACTTTAACAGCACAAATGTTTAATGTATCTGTGGGTGAAATTAAATGCAATTACATGGTAGTGGGGCCTTTATGTAATGTAGTAATGTGCTTTTAAAAAATGTATGATATTAAACAACAGTTCTGGAATTGATAAATCTTTTGGCAGATTATGATGTGAGTCTAACCACTTCTCAAAAGTTTTCTGAAAAGGAAATGGGTTACATACAAATAAAAGTAATATTTTTGGCTACTTTTACATCTTAGAACATATTTAAATCTTACTGGCTCTTTAATTATTACAGCAATAGGTATAGGGAATAGGTGTTAATGACCATTGTGTAATGTGTTTATCTAACAATAATAGGACTTAAATGTTCAACTTAAAATAACTGTTAGGCATTAAGGAAAATGCGTTGGGAGGAAACATAGGTTTTGCAATAGTTCTGTACTAGCTCAGATACTTTGAAGACGAATGCTCTACACTGAAAGAAAATTTTCGAAAGTGGATTTGAATCACTGCATCAGTAACCCATTATCGAGAACGAAGTGTGACAATTAGAATTTATCCTGAGTGATTTTATAGATATCAACAAACTCTAAAACTCACATGGAAAGACAAAGGATAACAGTCAACACAATGCTGAAGAAGAATACCAAGTTTGAGAATTCACATTATACAATTTCAAGATTTATTGCAAAGGTACAGTGTCTGAGACAGTGTAGTATAGGCAAAAGAATAAAACACAGAACAGAACTTAGAGTTGAAGTATAGACCTACAAAAATATTTAAGGGTTATTTTATTTAAATACATGGGATCTGTATTATCTTGTATACTATAATAGAAACAACCTAAATGGTGAGCCATAGTGCATATTTCCTTACACTCTACTCTTTTCCGTCTACGCAAAAAATAAAGCCCAGTTGTTGAAAAGAACATTAGATCTATGAATACTCATGGTACCCAGATTGGCATATATACCTATGTACATACATTATTACATATGTAACTGCATTTGTTTAAATTAACTAACTTATTCAAATATTACTGAGTTTTACTTAATATACTATTTATGTTCCAGGACCCATCCAGTACCACAGTACATCTCATTATCCTGTGCCTTTGGGTCCCTTTGGGCCATGAGAGTTTCTCAGGCTCTCTTTGATGACATCAACAGCTTTTAGTCATACTGGTCAAGCATATGTATGAATGTTGAGTCAAACATGAGTTTACACATGATGTCTGAAATTCTAATCCATCAACAAATGGATGGTTCTAGGTTTCTCCTCTTGCAGGTTTGCGGTTCCTCACTCCAACAGGCAGGCAAAAACCTAGCCAACCCCTCCTTCAACACTCATTTATGTAATTCTTATAATTTAATACACATGGATAGCAGTTTCAGAATGACCATATTTACACACTGCAATACAATGCTCATGTACATATCCTGATGCATTATAATTTAATACTCATTCTAAAGTTATATAGACCAGAAATTTACCTCACTGCCTATCTCCACAAGGTTATTTAACACATCTAAAAATATTTTCTTCCATCATTATGTATTTCATCCTGAGATTCCTCAGTCTTCTAAATGACTTTGAAATTTGTGTACATGAAGATCATGCACTATAGATTATATGGGTTTTTACAAATATACAAAGCCAGGTGTGGTATCTTGCATAAGATTTTTACAGCACTAAAATTCTCTATGCTCTATTTAACTCTACTCTTTCTTCAAATTCTTGACAACCATTTGTCTATTGACTGTCTTGATAATTTGTTTCTTTTTGCACAATATAATAAAATTTTACACCATATAAAAATTCATAAAGCCATTTTAGATGAGCTTACTTTACTGAGTATTAGGTATTGAGATTCCAACATATCCTTTGATGGATTCTAGCCTATTTCTTTTACAACTGTGTAGTATTCCACTGTATAAATGTATAACAGTTGTGTATACATTCATCTGTTAGAGAATATTTTTCAGTTTTTGATGATAATGAATAAAGCTTCTATTAATTACTGTATGTAAATTTGGGAGTTTTTCAGATAAGATAAGTAAATACTTAAGAATACAAGTGTTGGGTTATATGGATAGATATGCTGGCTTTGTAAGAAACTGCCAAATTGTCTTTCCAATTGTTTCATTTTACATTTCACCTGTAATGAATGAGAGCTCTAGCCATTTGGGTATTCTTGTCGATGACTGGCTTCTGTTTTTTCAAGTTTTTTTTTCTTACTTTGCTAATTCCAGTAGGTATATAGGAGTATCTACTTACAGATTTGATTTTCATTTTCCTCATGAGGAAATAAATCATCATAGAAATCCAAGTTGAAAGACTGGGCTTTAACAAAATGGCTGACCAGTCCTTCACACAATGGTGAGACTTCTAAACAAGGAGATGTGAGGAATAGTCACAGTCAAATACAGAATTTTAACATCATCTTGTGGTTCCCACTGCGCTTTGAAAAAGAAACAAACTATTTCTGCAACTCAGTAGACCTCTGTATTAGTCTTTATTAGGCACCACCTCATTACCTGTGTAGCAGTTAATATTTTCTAGACATATTCTAAAAACTTCTCATTCTTATCACTCTTTAATTTTATTTATTTATTAAATTTTACGTGTATAAGTGCTTTGTCTGCACGTATGGAAGTGCATATTGTGAAATGACCATGGAGGCTAGAAGAGGGTGTTGGATCCGCTAGAACAGGAGTTAAGGACAGTTGTTAGCCACTCTGTAGGTCCTAGGAACTGAACTGAGATCCTCTGCAAGAGCAGCCAGTGCTCTTAACTGCGGAGCCATCTTTTCAGTCTCCATACTACCTCTTAAAGGTTACTACACTGAGTTGGAAACTCTTACTTTGAAAATATACATAGACTTTTATCCAACCAAAGGATATAGATTCTTATCAATCAAGCACTGACATTTGACTTTATTTTAAAAAAAAACAACAACTTTGGGCTGGAGAGATGGCTCCGTGGTTAAGAGCACAGGATGCTCTTGCAGAGGATCTGCACCCACAGGGTAGTGAACAATAATCCATAACTTCACTTACAGGAAATCTGATGCCCTCTTCTGATCTTCACTGGAATTGCACTTACATGCATGCACACAAAATACTCACATACATAAAATAAAAAATAATAAATACAATAATTTTTAAAAAGTCTTTGCATTTAAGAGTCACATTTTGAAACATCTAGAATCCTGTTGAGAAAAACAACTCCCAACACTTCATTTTATAGTCAACTTTCATTTATTTTTCAAGATACTCTTCTAAGTTCATCTATGTTAGATTTTACTCAAAGGTAATATGCCAAAGTCTTCAGGAATATCCCTTTTTGGCATTTCTTTCCATTTTAATGGTGTGCTAAACTTTCTGTCGCTGTTATCAGCTTCCAAAATAATTTAGGTAGAATTAATTATAATGTAATGTATTAAATATTCATACGGTTCTGTTTTAATATGAACCTTGCACCCTAAATATTTTGAAAACAAAAGCTTTAGAATGGTAAACCTTTAGGGCAGACATCTGCCGCTTTAGTGTTTGGCACTTCCAATAAAGTCACCCATGCAATTCCAATTCCTTTATCAAAGAGGAAGCTCAGCTGTTTGGGTTGACATCCAAGCAGACTTTTTTCAAATTATGCCTTGCATGAAAAGAAAAGCCTTATTAGCCATTCATTGAATGCTAATGTAGCCTTCTCTATAAGCTAAACATGCTCCCTTAAATCACTGGTAAAGAAATTCATAAGACACCTGTAAACGGCCAAATGAGCTGGTGAGTGTGCACTTACTCTGCCTTTGGTCTAAAAAAACATGTGCTCAGTGAGGACTCAGTGAGTACTTTGACACTCAACGCCTGTCTCCTTTTCAAACATTGCTTCTAGGAGGGTCCCCATGCCTGACTGGTCAGAGGGGAAAAGCTATTGCATCAAACAGAAGCAAGGACAAGGCTTTCATATTTACACACACACACACACACACACACACACACACACACACATATGCCTCAAGAAAACATTTCTTCTTCATACAAATTGGTCACAACTGCTACAGCAGAAAATTGCTGTTTGCTGGCACCATGGGATGCTGTCATTACTGACTGGATTGAGAAGCCTGTCAATGACGATTCAAGACTCAGTCCAATTGTGATATCCAAGTACAATGTAAGTGGATTTTTTAAGGCTCTATTTGTTCATCTTTTCAATCTTTATTCATATTCACTGGTCCTTGACTTACATGAAAATTCAGTGCAACAAAGGCTTCAGCTCAACTGCAGTCAATTTCAGAAATCATCAAAAAGTAATATTTATAAAGTGAGTTTCAGAAATGTCCTTGTCTACTTTAGGTGAGAGAAACACATTTTAAGGACTTTGCACCTGAAGGAGAAGCACTGTGCTCCTCTGTCATGGAAGACATCTATTCTTTTTCAAGTTAATGAGCCTTAATTCTATTTCCATGGACAACCGGCAAGGATACATTAGCCATACCACTGAGACGTTTCTGCAGTAAAATTCTTATGTTTTTGGCGACGTCACAAATTGCAAGTTCTTTCTAGGCACATGAAAATACACTTATCAGAATAATTTGGAAGGCTATTTGCTTAACATTACATCATAACTTCTGGCTGGATTCCTTATACTTGGAGATTTCCTGACATAAATTATTTTTTCTTCCAATGCACTTTCAGGAAATTACTTAATTTTGTATGCAAGGAATGTACCCAAGACTGAAGGCAAATATCCTAGCAAATATTTTAAGTGTTGGAACCCAAAAGCTTAAGAATCAGCGTGTCAGCAGAATTTGGTTTATCATGCCTTGTAGTTAAACTATTAAGCCAAATTAATAGAATATTTGGTCTGACTGATGCTCAAAAGAAAGACTCCCTTGACGTCCAGCATTAGAAGAAATTTTAAAAAGTGAATAACTACAAAATAAATTTGAAAAACATTGGCAGCCATAAGTATCACATCAAAACGAGCCCAATTCGTGTAATTTGGGACATGAAAGTGAAACCATGTCACCCCGATGCTAATAGTCTGCTGACTTGTGCACCTGTGAAAATTTTCCACATCAGCTTCTCTCCTTTAACTAAGTTTAAAGCCAAGGCAAACACATACTTTGCCTGATGAAATTCAGAAATGACAGTCTTGCTTCAAGGTCTCCTAACTAGGTATGCATGAAGTATTCTGAAGCAATGCGAATATTCATTTAAATTTACCACGAGGGAGCTTGTGAGCTTATATTTGCCTCACACAATGAAGTTTTGAGTTTCCACTCGAATAAATTAGACTGCAGATCACTACATTCATCCATAAGGAAATAACACCACCATAATGCAAGCTCCCAATTTAAAAAAAATTAGTGTTTTTCAAGGATAATAGATGCTTATGGAATGTTTACAATTAAATAAACAGAGACATAGACAATAACAGTACATCACAATCAGGTATTGCAAATTTTAGTTGCTGTAAATGTTATAAGACAATCGGAATTGGCTAAAACAATAAGCAGACACTTGGGGAATGTATGAACAGGAAGCTGTTAGGAGACATGTTACAGAATCCAAATATCTTAGTTTCCTAAAAACTGAGAGTCCAAAGTTAACTTAGAATTATGTTTTCTAAGATAGTGTTGTGCATATTGCTCATGAAATTAGAGTCAGTTTACTTGACTGGAGGGGATTTGGCAGGCTTGGAAAGCAGACAGGATACACATTTCCTCACAGTCATTGCAAGAGTCACCAGAAGAATTCCATGTCCTGTAGACGACAGCTATGTAACCATGTGGCTCAGTCAAAAATTGGTATTTTGAATTATTGACTTGGGAATGAAGAATTATCAAAAAATATTATCTGACAGGAATCAAATTAACATACTCACTCTTGAGATTCTTGTAATAACATTGCTTCTTGTAAATGTTTTTATTTTTCTTTACTGTTTGCCTTTTATTCCCAGGAAATACCTAAACACCATCTTTTACACCTTTTTGGTCATTATACTAATTAAGCATTCTTTCCAATACGACCATACCAAACATTCAACCTTGTCTAAGAGTCTCTACATGGATGAAAGCATGCTATTTCTAATAGTCCTTCCAAACAAATTCTCAGTGCTCAGGGAAAGTCAAGGCTTACCTGTTGACTAAGAAGACAGGTGCCTGGGGAATGTCCAAACCAGGCTGACCTGGGGTTTGTCTATAATGGTCAGTACTCGAAAAATCAGACAGACTTATGAAAGTCTGGAAATATGCCTGTCCTCAAGCGAGAAAGAATGATCCTAACCAAAGGAGAGGCTAGCCAGGGGTCAAGCCAAGGGCAGAGCTTAAAGATTTGGGGGGATATTTGGGAGTGAAGAGTGAGGGTCAGTGTGTCTATGCTTCCTTCTTTTTAAGAAATAGGTAGAAATAATCAAAGCACATGTATGCAGCAAGGAATCCTTCATCCTCAAATAATTTGGGACAAGAATTTTATAATGCATGTGGATAATTTGCTGAAAATAGCAAAAATATTATGCTAGCTTAAAATTTATAATCGTTTCAACAAAATTAAGCAGTCAAAAAAGAAGCTGATACTATTTATTACCCCTATCTTAGAAGAGGTTTGTAATCACACACACCATGCAGTTTGCTTTAGCTAGAGTTGTAGACTTGACACTACCAGGCTGTGATTCATTTGGTTTAATAAACTTCAAGGGGGTGGGGACCTAGATTTTCATTATCAATTTCCTTCAGTCTATAAGAGAAAAGCTACCATCTCATTATCTACTTTGTATTTATTGGAAAGAACTTGGCTCATGGCTACTTATCATTTGCATCAGATGGCATCGTTTGTCTCAAAGGAAAAAAATCAAGGCCATGGGTCTGAAATTCAATTCACTGTTATAACTGCTGCATTTGCAGACTTGCCAGGCAGCTTAATGCAAAATATATCAATAGAATTTGTAGGGTCCTGTAGTAAACAATACATACATTCAGATATCATGGGGGGGTTAATATGAAAATTTTCAGTTTTTGTAAGGAAATTAAACAAATGGTAGGATTGTTCTATCTGTGCAGATAACCCAAAGAAGCCCAAATCACTCTTAACAGCCTTTCACATGTATTTTATAAAATGATCACGGTAGCAGACAGACTTGATATAGAAAGGGAATGTGATTGTGTGTATATGTATATGTGTGTGTATGTGTGTGTGTGTGTGTATGTGTATGATTTAACTAGTCATAGCTGATTATCACTAAAAAATGCATTATCCAACTGTTTCCTATGGTCGAGAGAAGACATTAAAATTTATTTAAATTCTCTGCCATTTAAAAAGTTAATTCTGCTTCAAATAGAAATAATTTTAAATAATTATTCTCTTCCATGGCAGGCTGGATGACTGGGTCGAAGAGTATTCAGAGAGGGTCCAAGCAAGAAATGAGGACAGTGGGACAGAAATGAGCACCTTTCTCAGCTGTGACACTGGCCCCATGCTATTTCCTCTTGCTAAAACTGGATTTTCATCCCAGACCCTGATCTGTCCTAAGGACTTCAGAGATCACACAAGGCAGGCAGATCAGACTTGCAATGAGATGTTCATTTCAGATTCTACCACTTAATCTATTAACATTCTGTCAATATCATTCATTTAACGACTACATGGAGAAAACAACAATTTCTAATCCTAGTATTTTTTCTCACTAGAATATGTAAAATACATATCTCAATAAACCTCCATAATCAGTTAAATCTCATTGGCAGTTAGTCTGGACAAGGAATGGAGGACATCTATACATAGTTATCTTCAAATTAGAAAATTTCAAAAATAGATATATTTTAGTTTATGTTTGGTGTATTTTGAGGTTTGATGCTGGTATTATTCTGTGGGTGTTTGCATATATTATCAGTCTTGATTTTTAAAAATACAAACAGAAGTAATCATGGATAGCTCCTGAGACTTTTTTTAATTTTGAGATTTCATATGCAAAGAATATGGTTTCATAGCTGTCACAAAAACATTACCATTACTGTTCCATTCACTGACAAAAAATAAAACAAGCAAGTATAAAGTACTACATAACAAACTAGAATATTATACATATACTGTAAGATGGAGAGTCCCCAGGCATTAGAAGAATTAAATGCTCTTTTAATCTTATTGTTTTATGTTTAGTATGCAATTATGCATTAGGGACTCTATATTTTACACTTCCAATTACACACACATGCATACACGCACACACACATGCATGCACAATCTCCCCAAATAATCATCTAGAGTAAAATAATTTCAGAAGATCCTGGATTAAGGGGCTGCTGAATTACAATGAGAGTGTGTTACTAGAACATGACTGTTGATTTAATGGAAACTCAGAATTCATCAGTTAGGAACCATTTGGTGACTAAAGATTTTAATTTAGGTATAAAAGCTCCTCCATATAAAGATCTCCTATCTCTCTTATCCCTCAGACTCTATTTCTTAAGCCCTGGGAGGTCATAGCACATGGTTTTTCAGACAAAGCTTTTGCTCTATGTCATAATTCATTTCTGAGTAAGCAAATAGGTAATCCTTTTAATTGCCAGGGCCAACACAACTCCATTGGTGAGACATCAGATAGTCCCTGGCTGATTTCAGGAGAATAATTTCCACAATCAAGGGGGCATGCAGGATAAACATCTCCATATAGGATGGCATGATGAATTAAAAGGCCTATGCTAGGAGCAGAGATGGATTACGATTTTATTACATTATAAGCCATGGCATCATTAAGTTGGATGGCATGTTCATGAACTACTAGCCTCCTCCTTTCTAGCTGTGCCTGCGTGTGGATAACTAACGCATTTGTATGGCTCTATGAAGAGAAAATGCTCCTGAAAAAAACTTCTAAGCATGAAATACTGTGCCTGCCATGAAGTGTTGGGATTCTGTCATAGTCCCTCAGTGGAGATATTAAAATTAATCTTTTTTAACCTTATGGCTCCGTGCTGAACATATTTATTTTCCTTGATTTCTCCCAATGAGAGACTTAGGACCATTTTTTTAGTTGATTTTTTTAAACTTTATTTCAAAGAGCTTAGTGAGATTTTATAAACTAGAATATTAGACTGGAATACATTGCAACAACAGCTCTTTCTTTTTAAAAAAATATAGATGCTTTTGTAATAGTACTGCACTTCACTTCCACTCCATATTGCCTGTTGTTTGCATGTCATCTTGATTGATGGAAAAGCAAGGACAGTACATTTCTTTTGTGTTCCTTTTTGGTATCATGGGAGATTTAGTATGATCCTTGCCAACCACAACCAATAGCAATGGAATAACTGACTCCTTACTGGGTACACTAGTAGTGGCAAGTCCTATTTCTATGACATGCCTATGTGTGCTTACAATTTATATGTATGTTGCATAAATTATAATACCACAAATATGCTAACTAATATTTTTATATAAATTACTTCATCTTAATCTTGTGCAGTGTTTCTGTTATACAAGTGGTAGAGTTGGACAAGGCAAAATTTTTCATTATTCAATATTAGCATTTTATTGATTATATTAATATTAATAATTTACTATCAGAAAACTGTAAACACATTAATTTTTTATGAAGTATGTGTCATCCTTTTCTGTTAATTGCCTAGCAGTAGTTCAATTGTGTTTGTTTACTTTTCACTGAACAACATGAATTATTTTCTTATATAGTTTTTTAATTTTAAAAGTTTTGTGCATGTAAGGGCTATGCCTGCATGTGTGTAAATGCACCTATGTCATGTAATGCCCACAGAAGACAGAAGAGGGTGTTGGATTCCCTGGAACTGGAGTTAAGGGTTGCTGTTAGCTGCCATGTGGGTGCTGGGAATTGAACTCAGGTTCTCTGCAAGAGCAGCCAGTGCTCTTAACCTCTGGAGGTATCTATCCATTTTGTATTTTCTTATATTTAATAAGGCTAAAATACTTTATGAAGAGCAAGGAAACATCCTAAGGCCCTTTGAATAAGTGAAAGAACTAGCACATCAGGTTCAGCAAGATTTTCAGATTGTAAGACCCATTAAAGAAGGCCATCGAGGATTTTGGAAGTTTAAAAAAAAAACAGGTTGACAGATTGTCCTATTTTTCCCTGAATGGCTTCCACTTTTTAAAAGGAACAAACTATTACTCAAAGAATTAAGTGTTTTTAGATTTTATTACCTAATACCTATCCTATGGAAACAGAAATTAAAATCCACCTATATATGAGTGTTTTCATTTCCTTTGGATATTTTAATAATCACTGTTTTATAATGATTTGTTAAAAAGTAGATCCATTCCTGACTTAGAGATTGTCTTTAAGGGGTTGTAAACGCTAAAATCTAGCCCAAGAATTATGTTATAAATTAGTAGGAATTTTGAGACTCTGTTTGTGAGGGTACCATGATTTAACAAGAACTGAAGCTAAAAGAAGTAAGGCTCACAGAGAAACAAGCTGATGTCTAGGTCAGGGACTGCTCAACACAAAGAAGGTCTGGTCCTTGTTTGAATCCGTCATTACAGGTAAAGTGATAATATGCCATAGAGGGCAATCTGCAAAATGCAGTGAGATGGATTTAGTATTGTTGCAAAAGCACATGCATGTCCTTGTTTAGAAATGGCCCCAAGATCTGTGGATCGTTCATGCACATTTAAGGACATTCTGTGGCTGAACAGTCAGAGTCCAAAAGCTTAGCTTGAACTGAAAAAGGCTTAGAGTATGTTTCTATCTTCCTATTATTTTCTCCGTATGAAAGTAAACATGAAGTAACCATGAGAGTAGCTACCAGTGAACTTACTACAATTTACATTTATTGCCATGCTTACATATCAGTAAAGTCTCTTCCACAGGAACAGGAAGATCTGGAGCATAACATTTCCTGTACCTCTAACAGAGAGGGACTTTGTTGTTTAAAACATCTCTCAAAAGCCACGCAGCTGATACCTGCCAGACCTTGAACCCATATCTTTTTCTCTCCTCTATATGACGCTATCTTTCCATAAAGCATGACAAAGGGCAATTCTCTTCTGCAGAGAAGATTGGATTCCTTCATTCAGTTATTTACTGAGTGTCCAGAGAACAAAAAGAGAAT
Organism: Eospalax fontanierii; assembly: GCA_035773235.1. NCBI lineage: Eukaryota > Metazoa > Chordata > Mammalia > Rodentia > Spalacidae > Eospalax > Eospalax fontanierii. Next base: position 16,995,427 of record CM069545.1, read on the forward strand.
AAAGGGTCCCCAAGGCATTGTTTTGCCTTTGATGGACTCTCAAGTCTTGAGAATGTTTTAAATAATTATATGGTAATAATATTCACATTACTGATTATTCACCTACCACTAATGTTTTAATAGTAAAATCTAATTCATGCTTTAATAGCACATTTTCCTTTTCCTTAATCAAGCCACACTAAGAGCAACGTCAAAAATAATAATAATTGTATATGTGGAGGGCCTCAACAAAGGATTCTATAAAACTAATCATTGCCATGGCCAAATAATGTACATTAATTAAAGCAATACTATCTGATTAGATAAGTTGTTCACTTTCTTCTCTTTTAGAAGGAAAGTTTCCAACATTTTCAGCTTGAATATACATATTCTGTTCATATGATAAAGTAAGATTTTTCCTGAAAAAAAAATCTGGGGAGGTTTGCCATTTTTGTTTGCTTTATAGATATCTTAACTTTGTGGCTTCCTCTGGAGAACATATTTTACCTTCCACTTACTCTGCAATTATCCATTTGGTAATTGCCTGTGGAATCAGTACTGTTGGAGACTAAGGAGACAGATACGTGAACAAGCCAACCAAGTTATATTTCAGGGAACAAAACACACATGATAGAGTGCTCTGGAGAGCAGAGCAAGTTAAAGAGACAGAGAGTGAGAGATGGCAGGTGGCAAATACTTCCTCTGGAGACATCCTCATTGTTCAGGTAGCATTTGAACTGGGATCAGGACAAGGTTCTGGCTGTGATTCAAAAGCACAGCAAGAGAGTTTGCTGGTAGACGTACAGAGAAAGTGAATGTCAAAATTAAGAATGGATCCAGTGTGGGGCCTGAAAAACTGGAAGAGTGGACCCATTTGGGGGCCATTGACCAATAAACTTTGTATGTGGAAGAAACAGTTTCATGGTTTGGAAGGTTATGATGACCTTAGTATACAACTTCAGTTTGGGACATTTTATTGTTGGGATGCTGCTGCATAGGATTGTCCTCAGACCAACAGATTATGGACAGATGTTTTCTTCCCAAGTTTTGTGGCACCCACTTGCCTAGGCCAAACTGGTTGACTGTTACATTCCACAAGAAAGGCGGGGCAAGGAGAGTCAGCCACACATTCCAACCATCCAGTTGGGCCCAAGTTGTACAAGAGAGGGGGAAGAGGAGACTAAGAGTGCACAAACTTTGGAAACCATAGGGAGACTCTTCCACCATTTTCTGTCTATGGGGAAGTTAAGATCCATGCCTGGATGGAGACTTTCCAGTACAGCCTTAGGACAGAGCACTCACACTCTTGAAGGTGAACTCTCACCCATTGCTTTCTAAGTAAGTCCAACAAACTTATTGGTTTCCCAGACTGTACTTTGGTGGAATTGTACCTTGGCATGTCATAGGGACCATGGGAGGATGTGGACTGATGTTCTTTGTGCCTCCCAGGAGGAATTTTAGTTGCAGGTGCCCACTAGAAAACAGCATACAATGAGTCTTGCATGTAGAGGGACATGGGAAAATCAACTGCAGAATGTCCTGGTATTTAAAGTCAGAGGTTTGGAGAGTTTACCACAAACGTGAAAGTTGATGAAGAAAAAACAAGAGATACGAAAACTATGTCCTCAGGTGCCCCGATGATGATGAATAGAAACAAGATGTCTCCTGAGGCCCATTCTGTGACTACTATATAAAAAGAAATGAAAAATATAAAGTTGTTAAAGATAAAGAGAAATTGGAACCCAAGCATTCAGATGAGGGCATGTCAAATGGCACAGAAACTATTATGGAAAACAAGTGTGTGATTCCTTAAAAAGCTTACCAGATTCAGTGAGAAGGAGGAATCAGGATTTGATGCTTAATAGTATAAAGGTGGTATTTTGAATGACGAAAAAAATTCAGAAGCAAATCACAACAGTGAACATAGAGTATTATAAAGCTAATTTAAGCCACTTTATTGTGCTCCGAACAGTAAAAATAGAGAAAATATCATGTTATGTATATGTTTCCACAATTAAAACAAGAGAATTCAAACAGAACTGGGGGAGGCCATGCCCAGAGCACATAGTGTGATGGGTGCAGAGAAGATCATTATTTGGCCCTGACATGGTGACACTTAGAAAAGTGAGGTGTGAGGATCACAAATTCCAGACTATCCTGAGCTACATGGTGAGACCTCTGTCAATAAATAAATATTAATAGAGGGTCATTTGGATTAGAGTGTGGAGAGGATGGGTGAGGAATGATGGGAAATCATCTCTGATTTATTGTTTTCACTGTAACCATTGTTATCACCCCAAATATTAATGTTATTGGGACATGGTATGAATTTTAAGTAATTGCAAAAAGAAATCAGAGGGAAAAAGAATGGGAGGAGGGGGGAGAAAGAGAAAGAGAGAGAGAGAGAAAGAGAGAGAGAGAGATCCTATAGTAGACTTTTTTTTTTTTTTGCAAGGCCTAAGAATCATGCTTTTATTCCCTGACCTCATAAGTATGGAATTAATCTATTTTAAAAGAAAATAGGGGACAGGGTGCTGATTGAAACTAATCAATCAGGTAAGAGGTGATTAATCGAAGGCAGGCTTGCATGTGCTGCCCGCGGATCTACAATGCAGGTTGAGAAGTGGCCGTTTTATAGTTCATTACATATCTGGGCGATGTTATTGTTTACTTAAGCAATAGCAATTGAAGCACAGGCCAATTCCTGGGAATTAATGACCCACTGGGAGAGGCCATTACCTCTAGACATTAACCCCAGTCAGTTCAGTTTTTTTCAGGAAAGTTCCTTGAAGAACTATGTGTTCTCCATCTCCTGTCACCACATTTAAAAATAAGACTTTGAATATTTCATTAATGGAAAGCTATTAAACTCTACTGACAGTTCTACACAATTCAAAGCAATAGTTTCTTTAAGCTAACAGAGGAGGAGAGGCTACAAAGACCGCCTCTTAAAGATCTCCCTGAGTTCAGTTCATTGTAGACAACAACCTTCAGGACAGAGAAAAAAAAATACGAGAAAAGGCACACTTCAAATGCTTCACTGAGGCTCATTTTGAAGTAAATGTTTTGATTGAAAACTTGTAGACTCTTATACATCCCCTAACCAGACCTTGAAATAGTTCATGATTCTAGATCTTTCTCGTCATGAAAGTACAAAGGAAAAAATACAGACAATGCTGATTTTTTTAAAAAGTGATTAAGGCTCGGGCTCAGTTAAAAGGCTGGACCTGAGAAGCAGACATATATCCTCAAGGCTAATAAGGTACTTAGAATTATGGTTGAAGGGGCTGGAGAGATGGCTCAGCAGTTAAGAGCACTAGCTATTCTTGAAGAAGACTGGGTTCAAATCCCAGCACCCACACGACAGTTAACAATCCCCCATAATCCAGTTCCAGGAAATCCGACGCCCTTCTTCGTCCTCCATGGGCATTACATGACTCAGGTGCATGTACATACATGCAGGCGATGCACTCATACACATAACATAAAAATATATTAATCAAAAAAATTTAAAAGAATTATGGTTGCAAAATATAAATTTGACTTCTTGGTTCACTTTTTCAAAGCAACAAAACAGTCAACATTTTATGAACAAGGAGAAATTCTGATGTTCCTAAGACCAGGGTCCCAAGAATCTCAAAGCTGAAAACTTCCTTAGAGATCCTCAGGCCAAGAGAAGCAGAATTGCTTGCTGAAGTAAAGGAGAACATGAACCTTCTCACTGTCGAAAATTACTTTTACCCTAACTTTGTGGATACAAATTTATAATACTACTGCTAACAATAAAAATACTTTGTGGCAAGTGTTTCTCTAAGAGCTTCGCATATTGAGATTTGAAAATAAAGATGTTCTTCTAATATTTGAATTTATGTTCATGTATGTGTTTATATGAATGTATGCCATGTGTATGCTGGTACCTACAGAGGCCAGAAGAAAGTATCGGATCCCCTGGAACTGTAGTTGCCGGTGGTTGTGAGCCTCCCAACATGGGTGTTGGGAACTGAACCCCGATCTTCCGGAAGAACAGTACACACTCGTAACCAGTCAACTATCTCTCCAACTCCACTGTTCACAGTCACACAGTGATCTGAGTGCTCTTCTTCTCATCCACATGAGGAAACAGGAACAGATATCACATAACTTGTCCGATATTACCCAGCTGGTAAGTGGATGAAACCAAGGCTGAACCCCAGCAATGGTCCATAACCTGTTCCTTTCACACTATGCTAGTGGGACCTGGGGAGCGAATTATCAGCAGCCTATTTCCAGTACCGGTTCTGGCATTAAAACTAAACAGTATTGATATTCTGTTCACTATACAGCACTATGCAAAATGTCTTCGAAATATTAGCTCAAGTCCTCTGAACTCTAGGAATGTTATGACTATAACATCATCTCAATTTAAAAATAAGGAAACTAAGGCAGAGAGAGGCGGGTCCCTTGTCCTGGATCACACAGCTGGGAAATGTCATGGATAAAAGGTTTGCACTCACTGGTTCCAGAGCAGGTATACTTGTCAATATACTTGGCTACTTCTAGAAATTTAAACACTTGAACCAAAGGCTTTTCATCACATTCTCTCTCTTTCTTCTTCCATTTGTCAGCTGACTCTTAGTTCTCCTATGTGTCATGACCCATTTTCAGAAGAGGAAAATGGGAGCATTTTCAGACTATTTCAGCACATTCAAAGAACTTTCACTAAATTCATGACATAGTTGAGGGTTAAAAGTTCAGTAAGAGAAGGAGAAATGAGAGAAGTACCCAGGAGCAAATTAGAAGAGGAAAAGAATACTGATAGTTTGAGTATTAAATCTAGTGAGGATGGCAGCAGTTAGCACACACACACACACACACACTCACACACACACTCACACACACCCACACACTCACACACACTCACACAAACATGCACACTGCCTTAGTAAGCTTACTCTGACACTGTATTTATAAACATTTTTGACCCATATGGATAATGGCAGGAAATTTCCATGACAATCCTTTGGGGGTAGACATTGTTTAAATTCTCATTTCAGATGAGAAATTGGAGACTCAAGTTAATCACCTTGTCAGTCTCCCAGCCAGAAGAGGCAGAGTCAGGATTTGAACCTAGGCTGTCAGACTCCAGAGTCTGATCTGTATCAATGTACACCTGGTCTACTGGGGAGTCAGTCAAAGCTCAAGTCTAATCCAGTGAGCCTATGACTAACACATACAAACTCAAGGTCCTTCTGAAGACTCCATTCCTTCCAATTTGATTTCTGGGAATTGTGGAGACTTGCTGGGCAAAGAAGTATCCTTTCTTGACTTGCTTAAAGATTCTGTTTGGGAGTAGCTCTCCATAATCTCAAGGAGGTAAAAGGAATCATATGTGTTGAGTGTTGGATGTTCCATAACTATGCATGTTTGAAGGGGACCATCAGTTTGATTCAAATTCAAGGTTAAAACCACAAATATCAACAAACTACTTTTATTGGACTCTTACTGTAGGCTAGACACTTTGCACACATTACTTGGTTCAGTCTTCCTGAGGTAGATGCAATGTTTATATCTGTGTTGTGTCCTCCTCCTTCCTTTCATATGAGAGTGCGCCTTTATGAATAGGTGCCACATGGAGGTTCCCTCTGAATGAAAACATCCCCTTGTGAAGGGAGGCTCATATCATTCAGGAAACTTAAAGACTTAAAAGACTCAAGAAGCTAATGAAACAAGACTCACGAGGCCCATGTCTGGGCAGATTATATGAGAAGGAAGTCATTGGGTGCAAGTCATTTGGCAGAGCTGCCTACATGCCATTCTGGGAACTCCATGTTATAACATGAGAGTTGTCACCCATGCTGGGGTCAGCTTTCAGTGACAGTGATGGCACTGTCTTTGAGTCACCCATGCTCTTGTAAGTAAGCTTTTTTGAGCAAGCTAGACATGTGTGGAATTTTTTCTTTGTTCTTTCGTTGTGCTCTATCTAGGGTGGACAGATGTTTCTTCACATTTCCTCATGCAACAATGGGATAAATGGCCTTATAGAAGGAAACCCCAGTAGTTAAGGAGATGGATTAGTGGATAAGAGCACTTGCTGTGCAAGGATGAGGTCCTGAGTTTGAATACCTAGCACCTAAGTAAAAGGCTGGGCTTGGCTGTGTGCACCTATAACCCAAGTCCTGTGGAGGGCAGAGGCAAAGGTATTATTTGGGCTTGTTAGCTCCAAGCCCATCTCTGGGGTGATCAAGAAACCTTGTCTCAAAGAAGTAAGGCCGAGAGTGCTGAAGCTGAACCCCGGCTATCGTCCTGAAACTTTGTGCGTGTGGCCTATGCCACACACACACACACACACACACACACACACACATGCCATACACACATAGATACCAACAAAAGAGAAGAAAAAAGGAAAGAAATCCCAAGCTCCCTCAACCCTCCTGCCATATGAGGCCACAGCGAGAGAATGTCCATGAATCAGAGGCATCAAGTGGGCCCTCAGAAGATATGGGGTCAGCTGGCACCTTGATCTTGGGCTTTCCAACTTCTAGAACTGTAGAAAATAAATGTTGGTTGGTATTTTGTTAAAGTGGCACAAATAGACTAAGACCCTCTGTTGGTACTATTAAGCCATTCTCTTTTCTCCTTTTTACAGAGCAAATAACATAACTCAGAGATTTATAGCAACTCTCCCAGGTTATATCAACTGTATCTGATGCGGCTGGTTCCCCAACTCATCCCTTCTGTCTGGACTTTCAAATACAAGTTTATAACATGAATGAGTTTATTTGGAACTGGTAAATAAATGAATGTAAATAAAATTCGTTGACATTTGTGAAGTATGTAGAAACATGTACCATCCATCTGAGAATACATCCTTGAACCTTCAACACAGTAGGTGAATATACTTACAAGTCATGGTGTCATGATTTAAAGAGTCATGGCTTAAAAGGTAAATTGGTGGTGGTTGAAAGTACTTGACTTGTGAATAATTTATCCCATTTCACCTGAGACACCTGCTCTGTGTCATGACAGCCACACTAACATAAGTCTTTCCACGAGGAATGCTATGGTTTCCTTCTGCTCAAGTCAATGGTTTCCAAGGTAACTTCAGGATTATACACTGGTGTGGGCTGAATTATTTCCCTTAAATTAATATTTTGAAGTTCTAATCCCCACTACTACCACAAAATGTGCCTGTTTTTGGAGATAGGGCCATTAATGAGACCATTGAGTTCAAATGAGGTCCTGAGGATGAGATTCCACCAAGTCTTACTGGTGTCTTATAAGAAGAGGGCGCAGTTTTGGACCTACACAGACAATCGGGATACAAGCACACAGAAGAAAGACCATGCAAAGGAAGACAAAGGGAGAAGATGGAGTAGTACATTGAACCTAAAACCCCCAAGGTTCCAGAACTCTGCAAAACTACTTTTCTGTTGGTTAAGCCCCCTAGTCTTTGATATTTTGTTATAGTATCCTAAACAGTAATACATATACTAAATTTAATACTCTGAAGATTTACTTTTAATGTTTATCTAAAGCTTAAGCATTCAAGCTCTGTGTTCAGGAAATGTGAAATAAGTATTTGAAAACACACACATGCACACACACACACACACATATATATGTATATAATATATATATATATATATATAATATATATATATACAGCACCATTTGCCCTTCATTAAAGTTTTGAGGCCCTGTTTGTCCACTTGACTCTTGACTTCTAAAAGTTCTCTGGTGTTTCCTGATCCTTTTGCTATAAACTAAGCCTTTCCCTCAGGAAGGTTTTTAAATTAAATACCTTCTATGTTACCTGGAGTATTCCCAAATAATGTATTTGACATTTCAATGCAAATTGCAAGTGAATATTCAGTGCCCCACCTCCCAGACCTCAATTACAGTTCTGTGAAGGAGGAAAGGAGACATGTGATGTCTCAGACTTGTGAAACGACAGTGAAGTTTTAAGTTTCTATGACAGTGTAGAAACCTCTTTTCAGAACAAAACTTTCAAATGTATGAATCAAATTTAGTCCTTTAAACAACCTTTACTGAGCTCTTGGCATATGCTAGCAGCAGGCATAAAAGATGTTTAGGTACCCATTATAAAACTGGGGCATTGGGATTAAGAAATTTATATGGAGCCATTTTTATTAGAAATAAAATATTGCATTTTTAAGTAATCTGGTCATGTTAGCTGCAATACTCTACCTTCATAGATACATTTTAATAAATATAAAGATGGAGTGACTTAGGAGACAGGGTGGAGTTTAGAGGTGCAGAACCTTGACAGAAATGGGGTCTGGCAAGAGGAATGGATACAACCTAGAAATTCATTCAGAACTGGTCTCCCACATGCTGGGTATTTGGTGATAAAGAACTTCACATTTGAATCAACTTTTCCAAAGCAGCCCATTTTAGAATTCTCTATGAGGTCTAGTACCATGTTACACTGAAAATAAGCCCATGTCAAAGGTCAAATCAGGTTCACAGGTTGAAGGCTTGGTCACCAGCTAGTGGAACTATTGAGAGGTGAGAACATGGGGTCACTGGCCTAATGAATGGGTCCACTGATGGGTTCCTGATTGGATGGGTTGTTGGGAGTTGGCTGGATGTGTGAGTAGAAGAAGGGGTGTTGATAGCATGCTTGGAAGACTGTATCTTGTTTCTGACATTTCTTTCTGTCTGTCTGGTTTCCAGTCATCTTGGAGTGAGCAGCCCCCTCTGCACATGCTCCTGCCTCTGTGATGCTTTGCCTCACTAAAGGCCCTTCACAATGCCACTTGCCAACCATGTAGCTACGAGCCAAAGAAACTCCTCCAGGTTTCTAGAGGATTTGAAAATTAATGGAGACATCAAAGATCAATTCTAGTCCTACCAAGAAGACTAGAAAAATCTGATGGATACCATTATTATGTGAATTCATTCATCTGCTGAGGACAAATTTCATTTGAACTGAAAAAAAAAAAGAGGAAGAAACAGAGAGAGAGATGCTTTTTCAAGCAATGAGTTCCTTCTTTCTACAAGTCTATGGTACCTTGGTATTTATAGTTCCTTCTTTCTACAAGTCTATGGTACCTTGGTATTTATAATCTGCGTTTTTTTATAACCTCTGTTGAAATGAATTTAGCTTCCATGGCAATTAATAAGGAACTTGCTTTCATGGTAACGCATACTAGCTATTTATTAGGTTTGAACATTACCTTTCAGTCCATTAAGTTGCCTAAGATATGAAATCAACTTTGCTTTGTTGTTTTGTTTTGCTTTGTTTGAAACACGGCCCTAACATACAGCCCTGGCTGGAACTTGCTGTATAGACCAGGCTGATCTCAAACTCACAGAGATTAACCTGCCATGAGCTCCTGAATGCTGGGATTAAACATATACACCACCATGCTCAACTTTGAAATCAATTTTTAAAACAGATGTCCCAACAGAGGAGTGTTTGCCTAGACTAAATATGTATGTAAATGTCATAAGGAAGTATGCTACCTTGTATACTAATTTCAAAATAAAATTAAGATAAAAATTTTAAAGTGTGGAATGAATAACACAAGTTATCAGGCTAAGCACAAATATGGCTAGGCGAGATGCTCAGTTTCCAGAAATATTACAAGGTAATCTTTCAAAGTTCTGTCATTTTTTTTAAGCAGCAGATGATTGTCTGCTGGTCATGGTGATGCACACCTGTGATCCCAGCAGCTGGAAAGCTGAGGCAGGAGAATCACTACTTTGAGGCCATCCAGTGCTACATATGAGGATTTTACAAATAATCAAAACAACAAAAAATCAAACAGATACCAGCCCTTCCTTCAGAAAAAGCAAATCATCTCAGAATTGACAGTATGTCTCTTAACTCTTCTTCCTTTTACTCCGTTTGCCAAAGTAAATTACAAATCAAAGTCCCTCTAAGTACTCAATAAATTGAATTAAAAATAAACTTACATCAGCCACATTTCATATCAGATTTGGAATTAACATTGACTTAGAGAATAGTTTATAAAAACCAAATGGTTTTTATGGTTAACCAATTAGTCAATTAGTAGCAAAAGCCCAGATACCCTGAGTCAGCAGTCTCATTACTTAAGTCACACTGTTAGCCATAAATCAGTAAGAACCTTATCAGAAATTGTTCCACTGAATAGCTCCATGCTCCAGATCCAAACTCCTTCCTCACCAGGAGAGTGATCCCCTTTTACTATAAGACCTCAATCTAAATAGAGAGAAGAAATTTTAAATAGTTAAAGTACTGTAACCAGTAATAGAAGGCAACAGGGACCAAGATAATCTTTGAAGGCAGCTAATCCAAAATGCATTCTGCTTTGGCTAAATGGAGTTTTAAAATGAATAAACTAGGAGCTGATATGATCATAATCCCCGGCTCCATAACCAAGCATTTGTTTTTCAGTCTTCAAATCATCTCTTGCTAACAGCTAAGCAACTATAGTAAAGCCAGTGAGTACTCACAGGAAGGACCCGCTCCACTGACAGATGTCATGGTAGTTACTCTGGTCCTCATGTAAGGCAGAATTTACCCCCATCTCTGCTATCTCAAATTCTCAGCACAATTTGCTTTTTTATTACATATTAAGTCCAAAGTGAGACACTCCAAGAAAACAAATACACACGGTCCAAATGTGACTAACCCTTTCTAACCCTCTATACTTTACAGAAAACATAAGCACAGTCGATAGAAACGGATAGCTCTATGCTCTATGAATGTACCAAACCATGTAAACATTACCATTTGCACTTTTGGAATGCACCACTATCATGAACTTTGAAAGGTTATGAAGAGGCTGTCTTCTAGTCAAAGAAAGCAAACAGGAACAAATGATTATAATTTATTAATCTTATTTTCTCTTCCACAAGTAAGGCAGGGGAGGGCATTGACATAGCTGTTCTATTATCCTTGACTAACACGGCTGTTCCATGTGTGTGCTTGGCAGGGAGTGGTGTAGGAAACACAGAACACAAGGGAAATATATAACTGAATTTAATGCCCTTATGAAAGTTTAACTTTTATACATTTATTTCTATGTTCAAGAGCGAAGAGGAAGAAAAACAATGATAGGACAAGGCATTGAAATCTAGGAAAACACTGGTATTGAAATGGAGCAATGGAGACATATTCTTTAAATGTCTCGAGACATTCTTTCAAAGCCCGAGAGCTCTTGGTCTAACCATGCTTTTCTAGACTCCTGTGTGATAATGGCTAACATCAGTTACTTGCAAGGAGTCAGGAGGTACCAACCCTATGATTTATGTGTCTGGAGTCACAGCATCCTCCTAAGGACTTAGTGAGGCAGGCATTATTTCAATGACCACTTCAAAGGTGAACTCTGAAACATAATATGTTTAAGACTCTTCCTAAGAACTGAGTATGGTGGCAGATGCCTCTAATCCAAACATTCAGAAGGCAGAGGCAGGAGGATCACCTAAGAATTTGAGGACAGCCTGGTCTACGTAGTGAGTACTAGATACCCAGACGAGTCAAGGCTACACAGTAAGACCCTGCTTCACAAAATCAATAAAATAAATTATGAAAAGAGTTTTATCCCAAATGATACACCAGTAAGAATTTTCATTGTAAAATGAGAATCAGAGTGTAGTCTGGTTTCATTCGCAATGAAATCTTCTTAGCTGATTCACTTGGGACAAAATGGAGGAAATCTGTGAATGTTGCATATGAGATTCTTTTGAACTACTATTAATCTTTAACATATAAGCAGAATGCCATAAAGCAAAATAAGAGGATATAAAAGTTTACAGCTTCCAAAGAAGCTCTGTGCCAGTGAAAAGGCCATGTGGGGTGCCAAATAATGCACATGAAAACATTTTTCAGTCACTGAGCACATGAGGGTGACAGTGCCGATCAGTTAGGGCAGAACAGTTACAAATCCAAGGTCTGACTTCAGGCCTAGAATCAAACACCAAATAAAAATAATTTCCTTAAGTAGTATCCTCTCCCCAGCATGAGTGGGAAACTGAAACAGTGTATGAATGTTATTTACACAAGACTTGGCCCACACCTTCACATTTATTGCTGTAATTATCCTCAGTGTGTGTGTGTGTGTGTGTCTGACTGTGTAAATATGTGTTCATATGTGTGTATATATGTGTATGTGTGTGTGTGAGTGTACCTAAGGAGTACAGAGGTCTACATTAAGTTGTCTTCCTGAATCACTCTCTACTTTTTATGTGTGTAAGTATTCTGCATATATGTAAGTGCACCCATGTTCTATAATGCCTATGGAGGACATAATAGGGAGTTAGATTCCCTGGAACTGGAGTTACAAATGGTTGTTAGCTACCATGTGGGTTCTAGAAACCTCTGCAAGAACAGCCAGTGCTCTTGACCACTGAATCATCTTTCGAGCACCTCACCTTCTTTTGATGAGATACAGTCTCGTGCTGAACCCTTAACTCTCTGATTCACCCAGACGAACTAGTCACAAAGCCCCAGGGATTCTCCTGCCTTTGCTTTTCCAGTACTGGGATTGTAGGTGTGCATGGTCACACCCAACTTTTACACAGATGATGGGGATCCATACTGGGGTCCTCACGCCTGCATGTCTCACACTTCACACTCATGGAGTCATCCCCAAAGTTCCTCACTATTCTTCTGTAATATCTGTTAATAATGAATAAAAAACGTCCTGGGGCTGGAGAGATGGCTCAGAGGTTAAGAGCATTGAGTGTTCTTGCGCAGGACCTAGGTTTGATTCCCAGCACTTACATGGCAGCTAACAACCATCTGTAACTCCAATTCCAGGGGATCTAATGGCTTCTTCTGACCTCCACAGGCATTACACAACGTGGGTTCACTTATATACATGCAGGCAATACACTCACATACATAAAATAAAAATGATAAATAAAATATTTTTAAAAGGCACTGGAATATTTAATCATCATACACCAGAAATAAAAATGAACGATACTTAACACTTTGCTTCCTTAGCTGATCAGTTTTATCGGTAATGAGCTTTTAATTTTAATTGTTAATTTTCTCAAAGCTGTATGTATGAAATCAGCATGTTAAATGGTCATAACACAAAAACATCTCCCTCTACTGCATTTTTTCACTGTTATCACCATCCTTCAGGTAAACATGCATTTACCTCCATATTTCTAAATAAAATGCCAATACTTCTATTTTGATTTATCAGTTTTAGACAGTGAATGCTCTACATGCTGCCCCACCTCCTCAAGACTGAAGCACTGAGTTCCCAACTACTGGGGAAACTGCTGGACTCAGAACACCCCCTATTCATAAAGAACTGCCTTGTGCAAGGTCATAATCTCTCCTGCCATTGATAACAAAATCTCATAAGCTTGGTAGCTTAGAGAGCAGACACTGATTGAGAGGCTGGTGTACTGTTCCTGGTAGCAGCTCTTTCCCTGGCTTGCAGATGGGTACATTCTTACTGCATCCTCGTGCATCAAAGACTGCAAGATCTAGTGTCCCTTCCCCTCATTAAAAGACATTTCATTGCATCATGAGTACCGAACCTTAAAACCTCATCTAAATCTCCTAAAGGGTTTATTCCTAAATAGCTTCACATTCCATAACAATGCATGGATTTGGGAGTGTTCAGATTCAAGTATTCTGGGTTAGAGTGATCCAACTTCTTTGAATTATAGATTCTTGTCTTAGTTATGCTCTGCCATTTGATAAAAGACACTGGCAAAAGCAACTGGTGAGAGACAAAGAATTTATTTTGGCTTACAGATCTACAAGGGGTACAGTCTTTCATGGCAGAGAACGTACAGTAGTAGGAACATGAGGCCAACCCATCACACTATGAAAGCTCAAGGTCCTACCTCATTAACCTACTTCCTCCAGCAAGGATATAATTCCTAAAGATTCCATACCTTCCCAAACAGTATTACTAACTGGGTGGCCTATGTGGGACATTTTTCATTCAAGTCACAGAAAATATCACTCTGGTGGTCTTTTTAGCTCCATAGAGAAACATACCATTACAATTCTGCTCATTCCTTTGCTCAAACCTACTACTTTCATCCCCCACGTGTGTTAATTCTAAAGAAAGATTACTAAAGAAATGTTCTGCATAGTGCATTTCTCTTGGAATCTGACCCAAGACATTGCTTATAAACATCCTGGCAAGGTAGTAAATCTAAGATACATGAACTCTCCTTTTTCCCTGACCCTCTCATCTTAGATATAGCACAATTTTTTGTTAAGTGAGTAGTCACCATGATATCATTACAACAATGAAACAGTACTTACTGCTAAGCCAAATATTATCCTGATTACTATTGCTTTCTCATATAAATTTTGTTTTGTCTTAGAAGCAATGAAGCTGTTGATTGCTTACTATATGAGCTTCTGTGAATTTAATTTTTCTGCATCTGTCAATAGATCATTCAACTATTTCTTGGTTCTTAATACTTCTCTACTGTGGTCTACCTGCTTGTTTTAACACATACTATGGCTCTCTACAGGTGTTATCCTGACTATTGCTTTCATCATTACTTTGTCAGAATTTCTAAAACACAAATCTCATACATTTATCCTTCTTGGTTAATATTCCTCTTTTGCTAAGGTCAGTCTTTCAGTAGCTTGCTATAGTAAGAGTTCATAGATGCATACTGTCTGGGAGTTAATCCAGACATTTTCTCTCATTCTCCAGTCATGTGTGACTGACAGTTTAGCTGGGCATAAAATTCTTAGCTATCTAGATTTTTAAGCTTTCCTAAATCCATTATTGTTAGAAAAAAAAAGTACATAGTCATTTTAATGTTCTTCCCTTTGCATATTAATTAAACTTAAGACAATTTTATTGGTTTTATTTTTTTTTCTCTTTTTAGAAATTTCCTTTTTTTTTTTAGAAATTACCAAGAGTGGGAATAAATAACATCTTAGATTGATTCCATAATTTCATTTTCTATTTCTGTGCTTTCTGAACTTTTCCTTACTTTTCCATTCTGATATTTTTCCTGTTTTTATTTATTGATCTATATTCTAATTCATGTTCTCTTCTTTTCTTCCTTGTTTTTCATTGACAAGCACATCCTTGCACTCCTCTTCAGAGCTTCCTGTTATGGCCATTCTACTCCTATACCTGTAAATATTAGAGGTTTGCTCTCTTTTATTTCTTGCTTGCTACCAAATTCTGCTTTCTCTAGGCATCTACTCATCTGCTTCTCAGTTTGAGACTTTCCTAAGCTATTAGCTGATTCTTGGTATTTTTTTCTTAATATTTACGATCGATGAATTTATCATTGGAGCTCACAGAAACCTTTAACTGTATTGCTGAGTTTTTCCAGCAAATGAGCTAGAACTTCAATGAGTACAGGTTGGGGATACCTGTGAATAAACTTTCCATCAGGATTCTCATTTCAGCCTCCTGACTCTCCTGAGTCTCCAGAAGTCTATGGTGTCTGTGGTGATTTGAATGAGAATGTCCCCTATAGGCTCTAAGTATTTGGACATTTTCTCCCCAGTTGGTGGCGCTGTTTTGGGAGTTCTTAAAAGGTGTGCCTATGCTGGAGGGAGCAAGCTACTGGGAATGGGTTTAGAGAGTTCTTAAACCCTGCCAGATCTCCAGTTGCTCTCTGCTTCCTGTGCCTGCTTGAAGATGAGAGCAATAAGCTTCTGTGTCTACTCTAGCCATCTCAGCCAACATGACTCCTGGCCAAGATGGACTCTTGCCCTTTTGTAATTGTAAGCTAAGTAAACTCTTCCTTTTAAAAGTTCTCTTGGTCAGTGTTTCTATCACAGCAACAGAAAAGTGACTAGTATAGTACTTTTAAAAAAAAATGTAGGATGCCATGGAGCCATGAGTAGTTATGCATTTCTTGATGACTCTACCCTCAGAGGGTTATGCAGAAGTTAATTCTGATTTGAAAAGTCATTGCTTTCTTGCCTCAGCAATCTGTGCTAAAAGATGTTTTCCACCACTGCCTAACTCTTCATCCTCTTGTCCTTATGATTTAGTAACTTTTTGAATCTCTTACTGACCTTTAGTTGAGTTTGAGGAAGGGGAACAGTCACATGTGATAACATTGATATTTTAAATATAAGACATACCCTAGGTCTTATTTCTAAATATGCCTTTACAGTTTAAGAAATTATAATGAATTAAGAGTAATTTTAATATTAGAATTGGCATCTCCAAGAAATGAGTCTTCATTCACTAAACTTTGAGAATATGCTTCATTCATTGTAGAGAGCCAACAAAGGAGAGTGAAATAATTTCAAAACAGAAAAAAAAATGATATGTTTCAAAGGTACAGAGTCATCACTTTATTGTTAAGTTCAGCATAATTTTTAAAATGTGTTCTTAAATATAGTTTTCTTTATAGAACCATTCTGTAAAGTATGTAGGTAAAATATACATTGTGGATTTTCTAACTACAGACAATATTAGATAAGGAATACTGACATGTATTATTTCTATTCTCCAAAAGTATTCTAAGTCAGAATGCTGCCATTCTATGCAAGCTCTGTGCCAGTAATTAGAATGATGGTATGAGACCATGATGTATCAAGAGAGAAGGCCAAATTTCAATTTCAACATCAAAAGCATTTAGTGAATAATCTAATGGATGTAGTTACATTATTAAATTAAATCATTTAAAGCAGGATACAGGAAATTATATCATTTGATAAAATAGAATCTTTTCTTTCACATTTTTGCTCAAAATATTGCTGTTTTTATATGTAAGATGAGTGGATTGCAAAATATGGCATGTGTGTGGAATAGTCAAGCATTTTTGGCAGAGCAACTACACTTCCTGGCATAATGACTTCTATAAATTATTGAAACTTCTAGCCTTGTAGTAATGATTTGGTAATAAGTCCAAATGCATCGGGGCATAAAAGAACATCAAAACATTATATAGAGTATTAAATGGCATTGCCTTTTCCAGAAATTATTTCAATAAATAACATTCAGTGAAAATAATTATCCACATTTAAGTTGCAGAATTGTGAGATATTTTGGATATTTATATTTATTTGTCATAAGAATCACAGAAAAATCTTAAAAGAAAAATTGTGATACTAGAGACATTGTGATAAAGGTTAGACTCATCTATAATTTCTGGCTTGTCAGATTTATGTCTTCATTTTATTTCACTGGTAGGAAACGTGATAGGATAGCTTAGATAACACATATGCTGTGATGGAACTCTGAGTATTTATTGTCAGAAATACTCAGTTTCCTCCACAACTACCAGTAAATATAACAAAATTATGAAATATCCTCTTACTTTGAATCATATTCTAAAATCACATTTTTACTTTGAAGGGTTTATTTTGTATTAAAACAGGTAAATGAACATCTCCTAAAAACAAATTAAAGTACTCTCTTATCAAGGGGGAAGTGAGGAAAACAGGGCTACTTTAACTGGGGAGGAGACAGGGATTAAACAGGAACAAAACAACATGTAGGTGGTTTGAAAAACGAGTGGGGTGCTAGCTCAAAGCCTACTAAGTGGGACAGCTGTATCAAATCTCTACCATCCAAGGTTCAGGGACCATTGTGGAAGAGAGAGTAGAATGATTGTTAGAGTTGGAGGTAGCTGATCACCACAAGGAAACAGAGTTTTCCAGACAAGTGGGACATTACAGAGTAACTTACAGCAATGGTAACAGCATGAACAGGACCCATGCAAGATCAAACTAGACAAAATCCCAGTAGAGAAATGAGAAAGTATATAAGAAATCCCGAACTTAGCTGAGGAACTAATTGGCAACCAAAAACTACTGGGAGGGAAAGAGTTGGTTTGCAGAATTGTGAGATATTTTGGACATTTATATTTATTTGTTATAAGAATCATAGTAAAATCTTAAAAGAAAAATTGTGATACTAGAGACGTTGTGATAAAGGTTAGACTCATCTATATTTTCTGGCTTGTCAGGTTTATGTCTTCATTTTATTTCACTGGTAGGAAACGTGATAGGATAGCTTAGATAATACATATACCTGTGACGCCAGGTAGGTTAACCAGGCTTCAGTGGAGTGATGCACACTAAAGAACATTTAGAGACCAAACTTGGCTCAATAGGCCTTATTATGTATGACAGAATACACGAAAACGGTTGGAGGTTTTATGAGAAGGGTACAGTCAAAACATATTGTATGAGACTCGCAAAAATTCGATAAAATTTTTTAAAAAACCTATTCATGGATTTGAACATTTTCAATTATTTTTCTTAGATTAAGAACAACTAATTATGAAATATATGAAACAAAACATAAAACTATTAATGAACTGATGATATCAGCGAAAGAGAAAATGAATGGAGTTGATTATCCCAGAATCCATGAGCTCTTCACTGGCAAGAACTACTGCGGCGTAACTGCCGGCTACAGTCCAGCAAGTGAGATGGAGAGATGTAGTCCTGGTTCCCTAAGTTCATGCTGCAGATGGAATTTCCCTTTAAACAATCTAAAAAGTAGCCAGTGTGGTGGCATATACCTTTAACTCCAGTATCCAGGAGGAGGAAGAGGCAGGCAGATCTCTGTGAGAATGAGGCCAGCCTGATCTACATAGGGAATTCCAAGCTAGCTTCAGGCCAAAGGGAGACTGGTTCTCTCTCTCTCTCTCTCTCTCTCTCTCTCTCTCTCTCTCTCTCTCTCTCTCTCTCTCTCTCTTCTAAAATGCAGGACCTAGAGGATAGCACTATCACATGCAAACCTAAAAATGTAAAATATACTGTTTTATTATTAAGCAGTCTGCAAAAGCATACTCTGAGTTTGCTCTGATGCAAACTTATAAAATCCCAAATATTTGTAACAATATTTATAAAAATTATCTTGAAAAAGCATGTATATCACATAGTAGCTATGTTATAACCATAAGCAGTTTCTAGAAAGATTTTTACATGTGACATGAATTGTTTATCCAGTTAAATATCCTATCTTGTTTTATATACAAAGTTCTCTTTGATGTTAATTTCCCTAGTAGTGAAGTGTTTGTTTGGGCTAAAACAATCCTGTTTCTGGATTTCATAATAAAACAAATAAAAGGCAATATATCTCCTGTCTCTTATAACAAGTTCACATTTTACTAGGTTAACACAATAGTTAACTCTCATAGTATGTAATAGTCCCTGAAGGAAGCATGCAGATAGTTTTTAACTTATGATGGCTAAATACAGGATTTTTGAACTTTGTGGTGGTTCAAAAGTTATAGGCATTCTGTGGGAACTTTGCTTTGAACTTTGAATTTTGATCCTTTCCCAGGCTGGTGATCTGTGGTCCATTCTCTCCCTGCTTGTTAGGCAGTGGCAGCCAGCCACACTTCCCCATCAACCACAGCACCACAAAAGGGAGCAATTGACACTCCACAGTGAACTTTGTTGCCAGAGACTTTTTGGATCCAAAATTCCATAAAATTCACGAGCTACTCAACACTTCATTGTTCACTCAACTGTGTGTGGAAGTCAGCATTGGGGAGAACTTTTAAAGTAGACTATGCGAACTCTAGTGTTTCAGAGATTAGCATGATCAACCAGCCCTTTAATTTAAAATGCATTCACTAACAATGGGTTTATGGGGACATGCTTTCATCTTAAATTAGGGAGCATCTGCATTACAATAGTTTGTGGAACTAGGGATGGAAAGGTAAACATTTTGAATAAAAAATCTTCAAAAATTTCTTTTTCCCTACAAAAGTACAAAAGAAAAGTTTAAAGAATATCATTTAGAGACTTATTAAGAAATTATTTATGAATGTAATAACATGTTAAAGAAGTTGTAAATATATCATTCATTCTTTCAAGCAGGCAATATAAATATATTTTTGCCTTTACTTTGAACTCAAATAATTTCTTTGAAAACCATCCTCTCCCTCCTCCAAACAGAAAGTTAAATGTATCTCTACCTGTTCAGAAGTTTTCCTCACAAATTCTGATTAAGTAGAAGTCAATAAAAGTCTACAGAAATTATGAACCACTAGATCAATACGGAAGTTCCAATATACTGAGTAGACTTTTTGGCAAAGCCTAACAACCGCAGACTATTCTAGATATTGAGGTGCTTGCTCACACTTACTTGCATCCCTGAGACCTTGTAGAAGGAATAGCAGTCACTTATATTCCCCATCAGTGCATTCAGTATTATAAAGACACACACACACACACACACACACACACACACACACACACACACACACACACACGTGTTTGCTCCTGCCTGCAGTTCCACAGGATGCCTGAAGGAGGAGCTGTGGGAAGTAATGTACAGTATTTAAAAAATGATAGCTAGGTAGTTCTGATCAGCTCTGGCTCATTGGCTAACTTAATTTACTAATCTCTTTCATATCATATTTTTGAAACATTTTTACATTGCTAAATATCATGTCATTTTCCCAAAAATCTCAAAAATAACTAAATCGATTCAATATGTTTTTAAAGTATTGTGCCAGTTTTTGTAAACACATTTCATGCCAAACTTTTGTTAAGAGATGTCCAAACATTTACCTTAACTGCTTCTCATGGCCAGGTAGACAGGGTAGAAAGGAGCCTTGCTATATAAATAAGGCACCATTTTCATCAACAGGCTCATTGTTTACAAAGAAAACCAAGCTAGACCTTGGCCATTACTTTCAGGTCAATGATATAAAAAATTATCTTTTAGTCTGTGTAGCTAGGTATAGGTTCCTTTGTCTAATTCTGTATTTTCAGCTGAAAAGCAATTGTATCATTTGTAATTGAGCCATGTAGAAAGGTTAGATATAGCCCTGTTGATTTTTCTCCAATTCTGAGCTATAATTTACACAATTTATTCATAGGGAAGAGTACAGAAATGGAATTTTCATTAAGTTATGCTCCATTCAGGAAGAATAATGCTTCAAAAATCCACGTGTTCTGCATAATGTAATATTGAGAGAAATTAAATTGCATTTGAATTTGTTTTTGTCCAAGCTCCATTTGTGCTTTGATCCTAAAGAAAGGCAGTACTGAGATCTTGGAAATAATCTATGTAGAATGCACTGATGAATCTATTTGGAAACGACATTGCCAAACGCTGACTTCCTTTCATTGACTCCACATAATTCTCCCATCATTCCCAACCTGAGAACTGAGTTAGAGAAAAAGTTGTCTATTATCTATCATCTATCTATCTATCATCTATCATCTTTTACTTTTCATCTATCTATCTGTCATCTCACCAATAAGAACACACCTTCTTCTTTTTATATGCTAATATGGTCAGGCCATTATCAAAACCAGACAAGAGTTCCTGGCCAAAAAAAAAAAAAAACAACAACAACGTGTGACCAGGCCTATACTGGGCACAGCTGCAGCTCAGTTGGCTCTGAAGCCAGGCCCCATCTGTAAGGGTTGGATACTCGGTGACAATGGCCAGTCTGAAGCCTATTTAAAGAAGCCGGAGAAAGCTAGGCAGACAGATGGCAGAGCAGTACAGTAATGAGGAAAATTTTGCTCATGTTGATGATGCATTTTGCCTTCCAAGAGGATGTCACAACTACCAAGTAGCACTCCATAATGGCGCATCAATCACTCAGGCATGCAAACATTGGTGTTAACCACAAAATACCACTTAAGGTGTTCATACATTCTGCCATATGCAAACAGAACATAACATTCTACTAATACAATTAGTAATACACATCACACAACACAATTAGTGCTTCCAATGTTGGTATAGCACTTAACTCATTACTCTCTTAAGATGGTCCTATTGCTTGTTTTGGATTCATTTGTGCCAGGGGACCCAGATCAAGTTAAAAATATTTAAAAATAATGGGATGAGCCAAATATAGATTAAATATCATGATGTCCTTGACACTTTAGGAAGAGAGAAAGACCTGAAGGAAGGCCATCCCAGGATGCCCAAGGCACAATGGGACAGAGGAGCTGAATTTCATCTGAATCACCACTATAAGACACCAGGCACTAAGGGTTTTAATTAGTGAAAAAGCTCTGTCTCCATTTGAATTCTTAGACTGATTCTTCCCCTTGCTGGGTGGAGAATGGATTGAAAGAGATTACCAAGGCAATTGTTAGAAAACAGATTAGGAGGCTGTTGTACTTTCTTGCAAAGTGAACAGTCCGGTTGGAGGCTGAGATGTCACATTTGCAGTGTGGCTACCAGGCTGGCTGGGCAGGAGGGCACCAGCCTGCCTATAGCCGCTTCCTGGTATGCCCGGTTCCTTTATGAAGTTGCTTTTTGTGTCTTAAATCTCAACGTCATTATGATTTATGGCCCCGTGAAATCTTTTAAATTAAGATTTGTTTGATTGTCTGTTTCTATTAAGGTGACCATAATGGCAATTTTCCTTTTCCAAACAAATGTTTTGTCAAGCGCGGCAACTCAAGATCTTGGGTATGGATCATGACGGTGATTAATTTCTGTTTCTAAATTCTTTATTTTCTATAACTAATTCAAGATAGCTGCCACTTTTTAATAACTAAAGGACATAAATCCAGTGGGATATTTTTTCCTTAGGTAATTGATATAACATCTTCATATAAGTGACTATAAATTATGGCCATGTTACTCCATTCTGTCACCCAGCAAGGCTGCTGAAAGTACACACAATCCAGCCTGCTGCTGTGCAGCGGAGCATACAATTTATCCTAAACTAAACAACAAGTCATGGAGCCAAACGCTGTCTAAGCCAATAATTTACTTAGGATTTTATTCAGCTGAATGGAAAACTCACTCGCCTTCTACCAATGCTTTGTTTGGATTTTTTTTTTAAAGGTTAATGTCAACCAAGACCCATATTGAGGTGGAGAAGGGGCATATCATTTGCATTTCTTAGTTTACAAAAGAATGTTGAGCAAATAAAGAAATCAAAGTAATATATGAGGAAATAACATCCCTCCAGATTTCTGATGCCTAAACCATTTTCATCCTAAATGACCCATTTCTCCGAAAGAGGTGCAGTTTCTCTAAGTACATTCAAATGCCACTTTTCTAAAGACATAGCCATAGATACCTATGATTCCTGAACAGAACCCCCTTCTCTGACATGGACGCCAGCAGACCAGGAAAAAGCCAAAGGTCCGCAATTATTGCCAAATGTAGAAATGAGTTTTGGATTGCACTGATTTTGGCTTATATGTAACATAATTCTGTCTCTTAACCAAATAGTGGGGGAACGGGTCCCAACCAGACTCAAAATGGCATCTGAACCACTCAGAGAGAATGAGGACATCTGTGTGTATTTATGCCCACAGAAACATGCAGTACATTCTTACATCAAGGAATCCCAGCTGCAAATGAATGGAGGTGCCTGAACTGATGCCATCAACCCCTCAGTCATCGGCAGCAAGGATACCCCAATAGTAGCTCCCTGAATACTTACACACAACTGTAATTGATTCCATTTAACTTCGTACAGTTTGTAGATAAATGAGGACTACGTGTTTATGCAAAGCGCCTCTGTGAAGAAACGAGGCTAATTTTCTTCTTGAATAACTTGTGAAGGCAGAGGAGTAATCACACTACAGCAGAAATACATTGCGATGTTTGAATGAGAAGCAGCAGTGTTCCCAAGTTCAGTCAGTCAACTGTGTGGTACACTAACAGCTGCAGCGAAGACTGCTTGTTGTCAGAACAGAAATGGGTGATCATTTGCAGCAAAAAAATAATAATAATGATGAGTGTAGAGCTTGGAAAGATGAATCACTCACATATACACTCTCCTGCTAAAATAAGCTTCTAACAATGAGCAGAAGCAGCACAATTTGGGTACCAACAAATCTTTTTAGAAAGTTTGTGCAAGATGTTTGTGTTTACTATGCAGACGATTATCTATCCTGTCATTCTCTGGGATTCATTCATTAAAAATGTTAAGCATCGCAAAGATTTCTTTCATTTAGTTAATAGCCAAATGCTGGTGAATGCCTTTGTTAAAAGAAAGAACAAATAACTATAAAATAGTATGTTCGAAAAGGATATCAATGCCCATTAAGTACAACCTGATCTTTTTATAGGTAAAGAAACTAAAGTTCAAATCACATGGCTTCCTAAATAGTAAAACTCAAATGAATCTTTGTACTTGCTCCCAAAGCAATCCTGTCACATGAAAATATTCTGGAAAGCTCATTCTATGCATGGGTGACAAATGAAAGCCATTTAGGTGGGCAATTGACTTTATTCTCCAAAAAAGTAGTTTAAGTCCACTTTTAAAATTTGTTTGCTTTTTGGTGTTGTTGCTTTCTGAGATAGCGTCTTATTTTCTAACCCTTCCTGGCCTAGAACTCACTAGTTAAATAAAGCTAGCCTCTACCATCTGTAACACTTGCACAATACACTATATACCTAAAATAAAAATAATAAAAGTGAAATATTTAAAAGACATTTGGTCAATGGCACTAATAGGAAATGCCAATACCCTGAAGGGCCAGAAAGTACATATATTAAAATTATAATCTAACATCAAAATTTTTATGATCTCTAGTTTTATGGGAGTAGCAAATCTTGATGTGTATGCTGTGTGTTGGAGTAGCTGACCTTAGTCTGCTTTGATAGTACATTAAAGCACTAAGTGCTATCTCAAACACTAAAGGAATTCTGCATGACATAAAAACATTGGCTAAGACCAGTGGTACCATCTTTCTTACAGTAATTCTTTGACTATGAATAGTCTTTGCTAAATACCTGAAGTTAGAAGAGTGATACATTTGGGGATTTGGGAGGATTTGGAAGGTTTAGGCAGACATGATCAAAATACCTTGTATATATATATATATGAAATTCTCAAGGAAAAAATAAAAATAGATATTTTTAAAAGGCCCAGGGAATAAATAACTCAGCAGCTTCAGGGGGTCCCTGAAATTTACCAAATTCACAAGTCCTTTTTCCCCTAGATTATCAAGCAGTAAGGAGTGCTCCTGAGAGGAGACTTTCCAACCTGTGCAGCTGTCTGCAAGTTGTACAGAGAGCACTAGGGTTCTAGTTTCATGAGCTGTCATGCAGGCTTTCGGTGATGCATCTGCCTTTGAGTGTCCATGCTCTTGACGTAATCCCTCACCCATATCCCAAAAAACTTGTCAGTTAACTCACCCAGAAAATATGTTTCATTCCAATCTGATGTTAATTTTTTTGATGGTAGATTTTTTTTCACTAGACTTAATTTTGTATTATTTTTGGTTATTTCTAAAATCTTGGCAAATGATATCTGGTTTCTATCCATCAAGAACACTCAACATGTGCCCAAGATTCCAAAACTTTATTGAGAAATGGTCTCATTACTAGACCAGTTTCTATTATCTGCTATAGGAGACTACTCTAAAATGGAAAGCATTCATCAGAAAATTTTTAAAAGATTTGTTTCAGGAGTAATGAAATTCCTAT
The DNA here is from genome assembly GCA_035773235.1 of Eospalax fontanierii. Taxonomy (NCBI): domain Eukaryota; kingdom Metazoa; phylum Chordata; class Mammalia; order Rodentia; family Spalacidae; genus Eospalax; species Eospalax fontanierii. Next base: position 17,020,698 of record CM069545.1, read on the forward strand.
CTTAATTTATATTAGCCCTAGGTCTGCAGTTTAAGTATAAACTCTCAAAGTACAGTATTTTCTTTTGACTTCCAGAGTCACTGGCCAATAACATGTTCTATATATACAGGCAGAACCTGGATAGGGATGCTGATATATATGTATATATGTATGTATGTATGTATATATGTATATGTGTGTGTGTGTGTGTGTGTGTGTGTGTGTGTATCCCCCAGCTAAAGGTCTATCCCAAAGTCTGGAACTTCATAATAGGATGAGAAAGCCCACGATCAAATTCCACTTAGCCCATCAGCTGTTCTGCACGACAAAGTGTGGGAAGGCTAGAGCAGAATGCCACAAAAACCTTTATACCTGTAGCAGAAAATTTGTTCTATCTTGGGGAAGACAACTTTGTACATTTTCCACTTTCTAATTATATAATACACACACACATATATGTATATGTACATACACAAACAAAAGAATTGAGCTAGATCAAGAGATATAGATATGTAGATATGTCAGTAATAGTGACTGGGTTACCACACAGTAATTCTTCTTAAACATCACACTTGCCCTCCTTAATCACACTCTTCAACACTGAGAACATTGTACTAATGAGAGCAAAGCAGTTCTAATCACTGGTAAGAATGTCTGTGACTTCCCATTGCTGGGATAGTTCAAGGGCTAAGTGAGGTCTGGATCCCCCTTCTTAATGTTTCTCTTCCCTGGGCTTGTATGTTTAAACCATGCCATAGCAAAGGAATGTGACACTGGCTTTCTGAATGTCAGAATCAGAATCGATAGTGGCAACAGTGGTATTCACTGAGTGTTATGTTTCTCTTTCAAAGCGAAATCAGTCAGACTCCTTGTAAAATCAAATGAAACATACATGCATCACATTCCCATTCTGTTGTATGCTGACAGTTTATTGCTACAGGGCAGTGAGGCAAAAATAAATGCAGGAACCCATAAATTGCTTCCAATTGTCTGTGAACTCCTTAAGTACACAGTAAGTAGCTCTAAAAGCAGAAATCTAGATTCCAAACAGATTCTAACATGCTTTCAATTGACTCTTAACATATTTCTTTGGGGAAATGCTCAAGTGTGGAGTGCTGAGCTTCCCTTTAGCTGGCACAGCTTCTCCGTGTTCATATCATCCTAACAGAACCATCGTGAGGCCAAATCCCACAAGCGTGTCACCAGAGGACCCTTCATGGTGTCAACTTCAGTGCCAGGATATATAAATATGATACAGTTTCAGGGAAATATGACATAATGAGAGGCTATTATTATGCAGCCCTCTATAAGCCCTAATTTGCATGTTTCCAATAAAAGTACACAGCTCACAGTTAGCACACACAAGCTGTCATTTTTTTCAATACTGTAATTATTACTTGCAAGGCTTGAAAAATATCTCTATCTACTCCAGAAAAGGGTTTGAGAGAGATTACCACAAATAACGATAGAATAATTAACATTTCTTTCTGCTTTCCAAAAATTTCTATCATGGCAATTTATAGAAAACTTCATAAGTCTATAGGGATAAAATTTCATATTATAAGGCTTAAACTTCAAGAGTTAAAAAATTACCTAAGAATGACTGAGCACTAATATAACAATAAAAGAGGATGGCATCACGGGAGGCTTGGAAGCTCTCTCTTACATTTTTGACTGAGACATTTGATAAAAGGCAGAGGTGATGTGAGAGAAACTATGCACTGGTCAGAAGGTCACCACTGAGATTATCTATCTAGATGAGGACCAAGTGCTTTACCACAGAAATAAGGAAGATCGAGTAATAAGATGCATCCTTACACTCTAACGGTATTTCATTCTATTTTAGCAGTAAGTTAAAGCATAGCACCAAGAAAGTAGCTGATTTACAAATTACATTGTGCTGTTTTAGCAAAATCTAATCAATTGTTATTTAATGTGCAGTGATAATACCTGTTGCTAGTTATTATTACTAATCTATCACCAGATTGGCAGATCATTATTGGTGCTCCCCTTCTGTTTATTACATGTGCTTATATATGCCATAAATCAGCTCAGATCTCTTCTGTGAAAAAAATGAACCTTAATAAAAATAAAGGAAATGATTTAGAAAGAAGAAAGTTAGTGTCTGACCAACAAGGATCTACCACTTTTGTGTTCAATGAGAAACCAGGACTTGGTGGTGTTAGTAACTTGATAAGGATTTGCTTGGCTTTTGGATGGGAATGAAAAACCCACTGTCTTGGAGGACATAAATTCCTAGAGGGTAAAACTTCTCCAAACACTTAAAGGGTCCTGGACCTCTGGTGTTCATTCACCATGGCCATCCATGACTGAACCATGCTTTAGAATTTTAGTAGTCTTTCTGCAAGCCTTGCAAGCCCATTCATTCATTCATTCATTCATTCACTCAATAAATATCTAGTGAGGCCGGCAGTATACCAGGAGCTGCTCAGTGTGCTGAGTCAGTAACAGGAACCCAGCCACCAAATATAAACAATCCCACATTCTAGCAGGGAAGCAAATGACAAAAATATAGCCAAATTACACAAAATGTTAAATGGGTCAGGATGAATTAAGATGAAAACGACCACAGAGAAGGAGGACATCAGACATTATGGGGAGCTGTAATCTTAGAACTAGTGGTTAAAGAAGCACTTGTTCTCTTGAGAGAATAACATTCAAGAAAACAAGTGAGCTTTCCACGTAGTAGGCACAGCAAGTGCCAAGGCCTGGCCTGGGACAACTGTTTAGAAGGGAGCAGAGTATGCTGGAGTGCTGAGAGGGTCCCAAGTCCACCACCAACAGCAGAACTGAGACTCTGTCAGCAATGCGAATTCTCAGACATACATCGTCATGGAGAACAGCCATCAGGGTTTCACTTACTCTCTCTCCTGTCCTGCCTTGGAACTGGAGTTATGAATGACTGTTACACTATATGAGTGCTGGGAACTGAACCCTGGTCCCCTACAGGAGTGGCCAGTGCTCTTACCTGCTACCATCCCTTCCACCCCCATATATCTTAATTTATTAGAATTTCTCTCACTTGCAAACCTAGGTTGCTGTAAGAACCATTTTCTAGACATTCTATAAAATACCTAATTCTGTGTCTTCTACAGCAGAGCGCCATATATATAAGGAAGCTATGTTTTATTTTATACCATGCAATGGACTAGGTTCTCTCTAGTTGGAGTATCAAGGCACAGAGAGGCAGATATGGAATAAGAGAGTGAAAAGAAAAAAAAATTTAAGAAGTCTGAATGACAATGTTTGAAACAGTTTATAAAGACAAGCTTGTGTGTAAGAAAACTGTGATTTAATTGCTGTTTGTGTACATACTCTAGAAAGCACCCCCACAAATGAGTTTAATAATGAAACCTAAGAGGTCATTTCTGGTTTAAAAATGATCACCTTCCTTTTATTAATCATGGAAAATGAGTGCCAAGGTGCCCTCCTACTCTGCCAACTTTCGTGTTCAGGACCAATACATACCTTTATATAGAGTTCAGATGGTTTCTGACTTCTTTGACATTCATGACCATCAAACACTCTTTATATGGTCTTACGAAATTAAAGAGTGTGGTATGAACTGTATGAAATAACTGTTATGTATTGACTCATCCTGTTTCCTGAAGCTGGCATTATGCCATTTAGATTCTGCACTACCATCAGGATCCTTTTGTATGTTTATGGAATTTTGTCCCTAATATAAATCATTCACAAACAAATACAAATTCCTTTCAAAAACTTGAGTAGCACAGACAGTTCTAACAGGGTATCAGAGGTACTTTTCAACATGTCAGACGTCAAGATTATTAGCATAAAAATATCATTAACTGCTATTAACTAAAAAGCATCTTAGACAGATAGAAAACCCTTGGCCTTTAAATCAACAGCAGTCAATAAATGGAAAGTAGCTTAGTAGTCATGCAGTGGCTTAATTGTATGGCCAGATCAAACTGCCGATTATCTGAACCATCCAGTGAGTTCTGTCCTGGATGAATACTTCAGATGTGAAATTTATAATGATGAATCAATGGCTTTTTTAGCAAACCCTGGGCTTTGTTTAGCCAGGAACTCACTGCCTATTGATGCCAGGAGGTCAGATGCTGAGATGAAAGACCACATCCTTTATTATCTCCCTGTTCTTCCTCTTCTTCCTTCCCTCTGTTATAACAAAGGGCAAATGGCTCTCATTTGACTCAGCAAACAGATTAAGGAGGATTAATTTTTACAAACCACTCACATAGCACTAGCCTCCAGAGCAATGCTCTGTTTGTTTACACATAAGTCATTCAAATATCACGAAGACAGGCACTCTACGACTAGCCAGTGTATACATGAGGAAACTGAGGCACAGAGGGTTAAGTAATTCAACAAAGGTTACACAACTAGTGAATAGTAAAAACTCATTTTAATTCCAAGTATCTGTGCCTTTGAGTAATAAATGAACTATATCTGATCTTTACAACACATGTACAAGAGACTGATCTCTCAGAATGATAAGAATCTTGCTCCCAGTCACAGAGTGAGCTCTATCTCTAAGACCCCTTATATCCAGATTTGATCACTGGGATAAATGTATGTATTTTCAATACTTGCTGTGGTGAGAACATATATTGCTTAAATCATTACGTGTTATGTTAAATTGAGTAAGAAACTTTAACTTGATGGCTAATGCATTAAAAGGATAATGGACTCTTGTCTTCTAGGTATGATCAGCTGTCATCTCTGATTAAGTCAGAAGAGGCCAGGATTGTTCCTTATGTGAAGGGAAAAATTCAAGCATTACTCTTTTGATCTTTGTCTTCACAGAAAAAAAATACACTAATTTAAACTTAATAGCCATTTGAAAATAATGTTCAAAGGAAAATGCTTATTGATAACCAATCTCATAGAAACAAGTATACAAAGATAAATGGAGAAGGGGCCTACCTTCAAGTGGCTTCACATAAAGAAGAGAGGGGCGTATTATTAACAAAATCAAAGTAATGAAATCCCTCTCCCAGTATTCTATCATGATACAATATTCATATGTCCCACTGACAACCTTTTCTCTATGCTAATATCTCTGACTTGTTCTACTTCGTGAATTAGATTTCCTATACCTTATATCATCATCAGGGTGAGCATCTCTCTAAAAGACTGGTCCAGAGCAAGTAGTTCCTTTCAATGAGATACTCAACAAGCTGTGATTGTGACCACTCATGGTCCATGAGGGGTATAGTACCTAAACCATTGAAACCTTGCTAGTTACATGTAGTTGTGGCCCCAATACCATCATGAAGCAATGAACCTCGTTTCATAGGACTTGTCCTTGATGAACTCAGGATGACCCTGAGGGATTCCTAGCCTTTTTTGCATGGACTAGTCCTAATTTCAGCTAGATCAATGTGGTGAATATTAAAGACATGTTCCTGGTCTCTAAAGCTCAACTTCACCTACTTTTGAATATAAGAAATCTTCAAAATCCTCTGTAATGCTTTCCTAAAGATCCAAACAACAATAAAAACACATCTCTGAGTTCTTTTCTTATTTTTCTGATTCATTCAACTAAATTTGTGCCCTATATCATATTTCTGTCTTCAGTTTCCATTTAAACTACAACTAATTCAGTACTTGCAGACTAAAGATGACTCTTATTGATTGATAGAGTATATAAAAGCAAGATGGAAACTATCACAATATCTTAATGTGTTCTACTGGGTGTATATACATGTGTACATGTGTGTGTCTGTCTGATCCTACTTAGATATTAAAACCAGACATACTTAACAGAGTTGTCATAAAGATTAAATGAGATGATTCACTTAAAACCGCTTGGTCAATATCAGACATTATTATTGATAGTAATAATGCTGAGAATAACTTTTACATGAAAGACCTGCTCCTTCATTTCTTCTAAAATATTTTTATTGTGGAAATTTTCCAACATGAATGAAGGCAGAAAGAACAGCATAATGAATTTTCATGTAGTGAGATCTCAGTTTCCTTGGTATAAACTCAGGCACATTCATTTCTTTCACATCACTGATGGAGCTATTTGGAATACAATTCCAGACATAATTTCCTACTTAAATATTTGTCCATATATATATATATATATATATAGAGAGAGAGAGAGAGAGAGAGAGAGAGACTCTTTTAAAAAATCATGCCCAACGATTATCACATCTAAAAATTTGCCAATAATTGCTTAAGATTATCAAATATATCAACGAATGTCTCCATTTATCTGTGGGACCATTTTTCTTTAAATTTCAGTTAGATTAGGGTCCACAGCAGGCTCACACTGTGCTCCATCATTCCTCAGAGTCTTTTCTCTGAGGTCTGCCCCTTTCCCTTCCATTTCTTCTTTGTAGTCGTTTTGTGGTCATTAAAGAAACTAGGTCACTTTTTCACTTGTTACAATTTCCCATAGACTCCCATGAGTTTATACACGTATGTAAAATGTTTATATAGATAGATATGTAGATGTGAAATGATTTCCCTTTCACTATAATCAACCTGACTTTTCCTTTTTTCTGTCTATCCCAAGGGTAATTTCTTGCTTTTTATAATTTATAATAATCACATCCATCCTTGTACAAAAAATTTACTCAATAAATACATATATTTATCTTTCTTAAATATTGACTTACTATAACAGTTACTGTATATCAGGAGAGGTTATAAATTCATTAAAAATATTATTTTATTTAACTATAAGACTAATGGTTCTTATTAACTTTACAAATGGGATTCTAAGACTCTAAGGAAAGAGGCTAAATAATTTGCTTTAAGTCACAGCTAGTAAATAGGGAGATAGTTCTAACTAGAAATGAAGACTGGGGGACTACTAAATGGTAACTTAATCTAATTTCTTGTGTCTTTTAGTATTTTTCAGTTGGTACTGGACCTGGACTTTGATTCTGTTTATCCCATTTATTACTTGTGACTCCGAGCTTAACCTCTCTGGTTTTTTGATACATTTAAAAAACACTAACCATGAACCCATCCAGAGAAGTATTTCGAGGACTGGGAAAATTCTTTATAAATTCCACCAGTTAGGAATTCTGGCACAGATTCTGTGCTCCAAAACTTTGGGCAGCTTACCTCCACTAATTAGGCATAAATATTAAAAATCATCTAATGTTTACTAAGTTGGAATTTTGAGTTAAAACTAGGATGTGTTAGTTAAAAGGACAGCAACTGCCATCTAACTGACACGCATAAAATATCATTAAAATAGTGGAGGAGAAGAAGAAGCTCTCAATATCAGTTATGATCACATGGATCTGCTTGATGTAAAATGACTGAATTTTGAGAATAATTGCTAGATTTAATGCATTTAATAAAAACCATCTATAGCTTTGAATAGTTAAAGAGTGAGTTAAATAGACAGGATTACAGTTAAATCACAACCTCAAATCCTGGTATAAACTTAGTATTGATCTCGTTGAGCCTGGGTGTTAGCAGTCCCAGAACAATTATCTCTAATAAATTGAGGCGTGTATTCAGATGACTGTTGAAAATTGATAGATTGTCAAAATAATAGACTTTGTGGGACTCTTTGAAATCCTCTACAAATTTAGTTTTACAGTAAATTTAGAGAACTGAGGACTTTCTGTCACTCCACATTTTAAGATTTATTTCAAATACACATTCACAGCTGTGAGAAAAGGGATATAATGACTCCTGGTACTTAAAACAAGCCAAATAAACTGAATTTGATCTTCTACTTTCACTTTTTTTGGGAACATACAGAGAGAGAAAAAAGAACTAATCTCTTTATAAGAGAGGGAAATACTTTTAGCTGCACATATGTTCTTTTAAAAACCCTGTGAAGCTGGGCATGGTAGCAGACATCTTTAATCCCAGCACTCAGAAGGTAGAGACAGACCAATCTCTGTTGAGTTCGAGGCCAGCCTGGTCTACATAGTGAGTTCCAGTCTAGGATAAGCTACTCAGTAAGACCCTGACTTAAAACAAACAAGCAAAATCCTATGGAGGTACTCAAGTACCAGGCTCATTATTTTGATCTTTTGGAAGTTCATGGTACATTTCAGAGGTGGCTTTCCTCCTCAATCACAATGCAGAAGCAACTGTCCTATCAACTCCCACAGGCTAATAACTCCTTTCAGCCCCTTTAGAAAGCAGAGGCCAGAAACTTTCTCTTCAGAGCCTATCAAATACTCTCTTAGATAAAGAGAAAAGTCAAGGGGCAGTGTAACTTAAGTCATGAAAAGTTTTCTTTATAAAATTTCTTTTCATCTGATTGTGATTGTCTGTATCGTAGAGACTTCATGATAAGCAGGCTATACAGGAAAAACCTCAGAGAGTTTCCTGAAAGCATGAGGGTCACGTGCAAAGTGCTACTGTGTCGTGAGGGTTCAAATTGTAGGTTAATCAATACCTAAAATGGTCCAGAGGTCTAAGGGCAGGCAACTTCTGGGCTCAAGTGAAAGGAAGCTGTGCATGAACATACATACACAGCACGACATATATGTATGAGTAAGAAAACTCAGAGACGGATGCCAGAAGACCCCGTGGGCTACACAAAACCAACCTATGGTTGCCTCGTGAAGGCACTGTAATTTTGCTGTTATTGTATTTATCCAAGCAACATTTTACCGACATAATTGTGCCTATTTATGGGGCACTGCATGGTAATTTGATATATGTATTTAATAAGTAATTATCAAAACAAGCTAATTAACATTTCCACCTCTTAAACATTTGCCATTTCTTTGTATTGTGACATTTTACTAAATCTGTTGCTTATAAAAATAGTATTCTGTGGAGCCTACATGGAAAATAAAGAGCACAGCCATTAACTAGAATCTTTTCTTATGTTTTATAAATTTTTATAAAGTTTTCAGACTATTATTTCATCTTTCTTTTTTATTGAATTTTTGTGAATTTCATACAGTATATTTTGGCTGAATTTAGATCCCCTCCCCCATCGACACACCCCATATCCCATCTCAATTTCATGTAGTCTATTACATATGTGTGTGTGTGTATACATATGCCTATAGGGTCTAAGTTATATTCCCAAATGCCTTTTGGTGTAGGTCCATCCACTGGAGCCTGGTCAATCTACTAAGAGTCTCACCCTTAAACCAGATATTCTCCCCAGCAGGCATAAGGTGTCAATAGTACCTCAGGTAGAGTTGGAATTTCTTTTTACTTATTTTATTTAATTATATTTTCTTTGATGTGCATGAGTGTATTCCCTACATGTGTATAAGTGCACCCTTGTTATGCAATGTCTGCAGATGTCAGAAGACGGCATTCGATCCCCTGGAACTAGAGCTATGGACAGTTGTGGACCATGTGGGTGCTGGGAATTGAACCTGGGGCCTCTGCAAGAGCAGTCAGTGCTCTTAACTGCTGAGCTAGCTCTTCAGCCCCAGGTTGGAATTTCTTGCCTATCTCCCTACATTCATCCTGGGATTTTGTCAGACTGTATTTTGAAGGTACATCAAAAAATGGTGATTAGAAAGTCTTTTATTTGTTTCTTAGGTAAACAGACAGACAGAGAGACAGACAGACAGACAGACACACACACACACACAGATAAAACGAGCAATGTGCAGAGGCTTATTTGAGAATAAAAACTTTTCAGTCTCTTCATCCAAATGTCAGCATGTTGACCTTCAAATCTGCAAAAGAATAGAGAAGGAGAAAAGCCAAATTTCATGTATGTCCCTTCCCAGAGGAGTCTTGGATCAGACAAAGCACCACTCCCTAGTCAGGACAGCTCACAGATGCAAGGCTTTTAACATTCCCATCCTGAGAAGAGAGCAGATGTTTCTGTGCCACACAGACCCTGGATATAACTTGTAGGATTCCTGTCCTGACAAATGAACTCCACTGAAGACAGAAACACCACTGTCTACCAAAAAGTTCCTTTCCCTCTAGCCTTCTTAGGCCAATTTTCTTCTTATGTATTTTGTGAGTAGGTAGATTTTGATAGTTCAGAACTTATTAATACAAATAAATAAACTCAGTAGGTTTTATGTTGAAGGAATTGTTCAATCCAGCAAAATTCTTAGATCTCGATGCACAAATCACACACACACACACACACACACAAATTGAAAATATACCTGCTGAAATACTTTCCAAGCCTCTTATCAAAAACCTCTGCAATAGCTTGAATCTGAACTGTTCCCTAAAGATGCATGTGTGGAAGGGTTGTTTGACATCCTGGGTGAGAAAACCTTAGGCGGTGAAGGCTAGAGGTGGGAAGTTAGGTCATCAGGAACACACCATTGAAGGGATGTCAGGGCCTTGGTATCTTCCTGTTTTTCTCCTTGCTTCCCAAAGCTTCCATGAAGTAAACAGGCCTCCTCCACCATGTGCTCCCATCACAATATACTGTGCCTCCTGCTACAGATGCAAAGCAAGACCGTACGACCATGGGTTAGAATGTCTAAAAGTGTGAACCAAAATAAATCTTCCTTCCACATAAGCAGTGTTGCATAGGACTGTCCTCCAAATGGCAGATTATGGACAGATGCCATCTTCCACAGCTTGGTTACACCTACCCACCTAGATCACCACAAACTTGACTTTTGACTGTTGATGCTCCACAAGAAAAGGTCAGAGAAAGCCAGACACACCTCCAAACCAACCAGGTGGGGTCCATGGGGAGAGACTAAGCATACACTAGAGGAGGAAGCATAGGGAGTGGCTCTCTCACCATTTTGTCTGACTGCTGGGAAGTCTAGATCAATCCATGCCTGGCTGGAGACTTCCAGTGTGGCCTTGGGGCTGGGCGACCATCCACACTCCCGTAAGCAAACCCTCACCTAATGCTTTGTAGGTAAGCTCTCTGGTTTCTCAAACTAATGTTTGGAGAACTTGGACCTCAGTTTGTTGTAGGGACAAGGGAGGAGGGGCCGGACATTGCACCTCCCAGAGGAATATTAGCAACAGCTGATTAGCTCAGATATCCTTTCACTGTTGTGGGAAACAAATACAACTTCTACAACAACAAAGAATGAAAACAGCCTGAAAGAAGGTATGTGGTCCAAAAAGTTGGCACGGCACCAGCTTTAGGGACTTTGTGCAGTTAGCAGATTTCCAGTAAGCAAAACTAAACTTTGGGTTGGAAGCAGTGATCTATCTCTTGGTCTCTGCGAAGTCTAATCTCCATATGCCCCATGGTTTGAATGTGATTTTCAGCACGTCAAAAATATTCATCTTGAGGCATAATTCCCCAGCATGATGGTGTTAAAGTAGTGTAGTGTAGACTTTAAGGGAGAGAAATAAGTCATGAAGGCACCTCTCTTGAAGACATTAATGTAATCCTTATAAGATTCCTACCAGAGAAGCTTGTCCTGAATCGGGGAGGTCAACTCCTTCTTAGTGTCTTCCTTCCTCACTCTTTGAACAAGCTCATCTGCATAGACTCCTGCCATGTGATGTCATCATCATGAGATCGAGTGTCCAGTTCTTGGACCTCCAGAATTGTGAGCTAAATAAACCTATTTTATTGATAAAAATATTCAGCCTGAGGTATCTTGCTATAGCAATTCCATAAAGACTAAGATAATGTATCCATTTTGTAATAAAAGTAACTTGTGATCTGCCTGCTCTTTTCAAAAAGAATCTGAGGCAGAACACCAGAGATGCCATTCCATAGAGAATGGTTGAATATATAAACTGAAAGAACAAATGTCTCATCTCAAAACTGAACAGCCCACTGAACAATCTCAAAACTCAAGACTTGAAATTACCAACAGGAAGTCAGGTTCTCCATAACAATCACAACTGCTTTGCCAATTAACAGAATCCCCCAATCGATCGCAGACGCTTGGCCCAGCATGAACGGAGTGGATCTTCATGGTCAACAAGAAAGAAATTGTGGCAAAAGAAAGTTCTTCACAGACAGGGCCACACAGCATATTAGATAACTCCTTTGAGTCTATTTCCTGAACCAAAGATAGATACTTCTTTTGCAAAATCATGGAAAAAATTGTTTAGGGGGAAAAGACAGTGTTTTAAGAATAGACTGGGTTTTCCTTCTTTTATTGGTGCTTCTGTTAGAATATCCAGAGGTGAGATCTGAACTGCAGAATGGGGGAGAGCCAACCATTAGTAAGTTTGTGTTAGTCATAACCGAAAATGTCAGCAGACCCTCTGTAAGAGGAGGCAAAGGCACAACTTAGTGAAAATGAGACTCTCATCCAAAATGGGGGACAGGTGGTATCTCCTTGCACTGAAGCTCCATATTAAAGAATTCTACTAGAATTTCTTTCTAAAATGAATAAAGAGATGTAGGGGGAGAACAATTCAAACACAATCTAAACCTCATTTGCTCCAGGATCACTTCCAGAAAGGCACCTCAGAATCACATGAGAATCTTCTCCAGAAGAGCCAGTAGAGGTCTCACCCTTGGATATTTGTGGGGAGCGTGAATGACTCAGTTGCTTCTGATGCGCACCCCAGCTAAAATCCATCTATCTAGAACCTACTTATATATGGCAAAACAATATATCCTTTAAACATAATGCAAGAAACGATGTAACACATGAAATTACTGTCATTGAGGTCAGTAATATATGCAGTGATGCTATAGTTTGGCTATGAGATGTGCCCCGAAAATCCATGCAATAACGACTTGGTCTTTGTGATGTGATACTACCAGAAAGCAGACTTTAAGAATATTTAAGAGACAAGGCTTAATGAAAGAAGCTAGGTCTTTGGAGATATAACCCTGGAAAGGAGGGTAGGACCCTGGCCCCTCCTCCTTTTTATTTACTAGTTGTTATGAGATGAGCAACTCCCTTCATCTTAGGCCACTTGTCATGATGTACTGCTTTGACTCCATCCCAGAAACCATGCATCTCTGAAACTGGGAGCCCCAAAACAAGCCTTTCTTCTCTTTATGTTTATTATCTCAAGTATTCTGTTATAGTAACAGAGCTAACTAACACAGGTAAACAATTTAAAATAGTGCAAATAACATAGAATAATCATTATGATTAATCTTAGCTGTCTAACTTGAATGGATTGAAAGATGTCTAGGAGGAGATTAGTAAAGTCCATCTCTGGGTATATCCAGGAGGATAGTTCCAGAGAGTTTTAATTAAGGGGGGGAAATCATGTTCTGAACACGAATAAAAGGGGGAGGAGATCTACTATGGGGAATCTCTCTCACTCTCTCTCTCTTTCCTCCCTTCACCCTTCCTGACCACGACATGACCATCTTCTGTGATGGACTAGGACCTCTCAACTGTGATCCAGCGTCTAAGTTCCTCTGTTAAGTTGTTTTGCTCAGGTTTATTATCACAGTGATGAAAATCCAACTAACGCAATAACGTAGATAAGTTAAACAAATTATGAACTAATCTGAATAATTTGTTTATTTAAAATGATTCCACATCTTAGTACAACATGACATTCAGAAAAGACTATGATAGTTCTAAAAGTCTCTGTCCGCTGAGCGAAGGAGCTGTTACAAGTTATATCATTGTAGGTCAGTCACTCTAGATATTCTTTGGAAAAAGATATTCTTAATGGGATAGTATTGCTCAAGTTTTGGACCATGAATGTTTGTCTCTGTGTATTAATTGTCTGAGACAATGACGAACACCTAAAATAATCAGTTTATAAAGAGAAAGGGCTTGTCTTAGTTCACGATGTCCGATGCATCGCCCCATAGTCCATTGCCCATGTTGCTTTGGGGTATGTATGAGGAACATAGCATGACAGAAGGAAAGGACAGGGCTAAGCTCCACCCACATGAGGAAGAGAGTGAAAGGGGAGGGGCTACGGAGCCACAGTCCTCTTGAGGGCCTGACGGCCTCTCACTGGGTTTTATGACTTACAGTCTCTCCTCTCTCCACGCTGTGCATCAAGTCTTACAATACGGACTTTGGGGGATCAGGTGGGATCCAGATATTAGCATTATGGGTAAGGAAGACGGAACCAGAAACTCTGTCCTCCCACAGATGAAGACAATTCTGCTTGAATTCTCATGATGCTTTTCCTCCAAGCACTGATCTGGAAAACCAGAGCTTTCAAATGACCAGGTAGTTTCTCCAAAGAACCCACCAAGGACTCTGCTTTTCTCTGTGGTATTTTCTCACAGACCACACGCTGAGATTTCCTTCTCTTGAGGCTCACACTAACAGGTGCCACAGGCTCTAACGTGCCTGTGAGGTGTTTGATGTGCTTAGCATAGTGTGTAAAGAAAACATTTTGAATTATGTCTCAGAAACTTAAAAATCAAGATGTTTCCTATCTAAACATCTAGACCAATGACTTTCCTTTAGAAACTAGACCTTCTACCAACTCTGAGCCATCAGCCACCTGTCCTGCCCTTACTGTAGGTACATTACACTTTACTGTAGGCATTACCTTGTAGAGTTTGAGTTAGAAAAACCTGCAGTAGCTGTTTGTAATTTTCAGGCAAATTGCAAATTGTTCCATTTTCTGCTCTGGAGAAGTATTTCAATACTATTTACTATATCTAAAGTGTTTTGAAAAGCACATAATAATAAAGATATCCTCATATTCTCCTTTGCGTCTCCAATTCCTTTCTGTGTGTCTTATTTTTCTTATCTGGAGGTTAGATAGAAAATACCAAATATCTTGGCTTGTATACTTCATTTATTTTTTTGCTGTTGCTATGATAAAATACTCTGATAAAGTCAACTAAAAGGAGAAATTTATTTTATCTCATATAGTTCAAGGTCCAGTACATCATTTTGGGAAAGTCAAGGCAATAGTAACTTGAAAGAGCTGTTTCAGTCACATCCATGATCAAGAAACAAAGACATGAATGCATGCAGCTACTCAATTTTCAATCTCCATACCACACAGTCCAGGGTCTCCTGTCTAAAGAAGACTCCCACCCACAATTAAGATGGATCTTCCCAGGCAGGCAAGATAGCTCAGCAGGTTAAAGCACTTGTTACCAGGCCTGATGACTTGACTACCACATGTGCACCATAGTATGCCCACTTTTCAGAATAAATAAAAAGTAATAAAAACTTACAAAAAGAAGTATAGTCTCACATCAATTAACTTAATCAAGATAATCTTCCACAGGCATGCCCAGACGCCCATCTCTAAGGTGATTCTAGATTCTGTCAAGTTCACAATTAACTATGAGATATGTGAAACCTAAATATATATTTATATCTATTTGGATGATATGTGAAATGCAGGCCTCTAAGTTGGGAAAAATTGGTGGGAATTTTATTTGTTCTTTACTCTACTCAAACCCAGCTGAGAGACATAAAGAATCCTAGTGTAGTTTCAGGCCATCTCTGTTTCCATGCAAAACCATATCTTATGGTTATTTAAGCCTCTCTCCAGAATCGCTCTTATTTTAAAAACTTTACCTCTACAGACATTTACTGAAACAGGCAACTTAAATTCATCATCATCCTAAAGGAGAAATTGCTTTTTGTCTACATGGCTATAATACAAACATTATAGCCAGCAAAACAACACACCATGAGGCAAAGTATGTTCAGAAGCATCAATACACTTCTCATAGTCACCCTGCAATGCGCAAGACTGAGATGATTAAATTCACAGCTCCAATAAACAGTGCACAAATTACTTCTTGAAGGGAGTCGCATAATAATACCTGGAGCGTAAAAAGAGAAGATGAAGTTTAATTAAGTGTTGCCACTGAAATCATACTGAAAAATCACAATGAATAAGAAGAATAGGAAGCCCAGGCTTCCCAAGGATGGGGGATGTGCTGTCTAATATAAAGTATTAACAAAAAATATTGCATGTGTATTTATCAAATACAAAATACTTTAAGCATTTTAATATATATGTTATTAATAATATGTTGTAGATACATATTCTAAGGCTAACCCTCTGGCAAGTCAACTATCTTGTTTTATATTTATTGAAATATTTGTCTTTTTTCTTAAAATAATTACTTATGCAGATTATCATTAGCATTTTACAGTACATATATAAAACATACTATATATAACATACAGTATATATAAAAAACATGTTATATATATACATATAGTATATATATATATATATATATATATATATATATATATACCTTTCAGCACATCTTTGTTTTAACAAAAAAGCAGGTTTCAGATGCCAATTTAAGAGTGTATCATGTCAGGTGTGCTGACCTTCGATCCCAGAACTCTGAAGGCAGAGTTAGATGGGTGAGTTCAAGGCCATTCTACATAGTGAGTTCCAGGTCAGCTGGGGAAACAGGGAGTGTCTCTCTCTCTCTCTCTCTCTCTCTCTCTCTCTCTCTCTCACACACACACACACACACACACATACACACACACACACAACAGTGTATCACTAACCCATATGTACACACACCAGTCTCCAGTCTCTCTGGTATGCGCCTGCCCTTCCAGATCCTGTCAGTCTGAGCCACGGTGAACTCAGTGGTTATTCAGTGAACACAAATTGTATATATTCTGTCATTATGGATGTCCAATATGACATTCCTGATTATCACGTTAAGAAGGTGACAGTGTGCTGATACTCTGTCAATGCCTTAAATGAATGAATGAAAGCATGTAACATCATTGACCCTTATTTAGCATTGATTGTAGTTGTATTAATAGTAGCAAACACTTCAACATATAACTGTACCAGACCTTGCTCTAATTACCTTACCCACATAAACTCTTTTTTACTTTTTAATTAATTTATTTATTTTATGTGTATGAGTGTTTTATCTGCATGTGTGCAGGTGCATCACATGTTACGGATGGTTGGGTTGTGAGGCACCATGCGGTGCTGAGGGCCGAACCCAGGTCCTCTGTAACAGCAGCCAGTATGTTTAGCCTGTGAGCCATCTCTCCAACCATCAACTGAATGAGTTAAAATAGTGTCCTCATTTTATTGATGCTGTTGAGACAGCCAAAATTTCAGATATCAGCTAACTTTCCCAATGTTTCACTGCCACTCAGTAGCTCTTTCTGCTTCTGAAGGGAGCATTCTGCTTCTAGAATTTCTTCTCTTGATTATATACCAAGTTTTACAATAGTAACTTAATATATATGATCTCAGTCTTCACTACCACCGGTCTGGTGAAATATAACACTAACTGTTTTACAGATGAAAAATTAATTCCAATATGAGACCCAAGGTTGCTCTGTGGGAGAGCAAACATTAAAATCATGGTGTGAAGCCAGTCTTACCTAAATCCAGTGTCTACCTAAATCCAGTGTCTGTTCACTTTCTAATTAGCTGTAAGATCCTCAAGAACATAGAAAAACAGGTAACATGATGTCATATTAAAGGAAGGCATCCACTGCCTGACCTTTCTAGGAAACATACCAATTCTGCATTGGTGATCCAATGGACCGCTCTGTAGATGATCACACACCACCAGACCCCATACAAACTTCTCCCATAAATAGAGAATAATTTTTAAAAGATAAAATAGAGTATATAATCTCTGAAAGTTTTTAAACTCTATATGTCCCTTAAATTTTCATCACATCAATGATGCCTCCATCGGTCATATTTAGCACTGAGTTCTTTAGAAATTTCTGTTTCTGCCTTGATTATATAGCCTCCTCTCTCTCTCTCTCTCTCTCTCTCTCTCTTTCTCTCTCTCTCCACTCAAGACATGAATTCTCAGGCTTCTGAAGTCAGAGTATATTGAGCAAGAATACAAATCAGGCTTCTCTTCACAAAGAAGAAAAGTTATTTCTGATATTAATCAAAAGGTACAACAAAAAACCTCTTGTAACATTCTATGTGATTAGAAGAGCTGCCTTTGACAACTAAATATCAAGCAATCAAAACAAATGTTAATTAGCACCAAGCATTTACTATTCATTCAGACAGGCCAACATCTGTTAATTATCAGACCAATAACAGGGTATTGATCACAATTCATCAACTAGGAAATAATTGAAACCAGTAAAAGAAGAGCAGAATCCTTCAGCAGACAATAGGCTTTTGGTTCAGAAAAGCTTAACCAGCTCTTCTATTGTAAATTAGCCTCTCCATCGACAAATACTTTTCATATAATTGTCTCTTTCCTGATTGTGCTGGTTCTTTTAAAAAGCAAAACTCATGTGATTTGGTGAGAACATATTAGGCACATATATCATGTTGGCAGCCAACACCTAGTCATGATGGAAGTAAGAGTTCATATCTTGCAGAAAGCATGTGATCGCTGAGCCTACCTATGTACCAGGCCTTAGAATAAAGCTAGATAATTTAAATTTTCAATCTATTTAGGAACAGTTATAGATTGTCTACAATGGAATTTCTAGATTTCATTAGTTAGATAGTTTTTGTATTCTGTATCATAATTCAATGCAAAGATACTTAAAGAGCTTATCTTCACAGAGAACCAAAACCCTTTAGCAGTTGTACCTTGGATGCGTTCATCAATGTAAGATCACTGTGCAAATTAAAGGGAATAAAAGAGTTTCTACTGGAACCTGAAACATAGCGCTTAATATGGCATCCCTGTTTTAGTAATCATTTCTTCAAAAAAATGTTCACAGTAATTTTGCAAAAAAAACTATAACACACTAAAGAAGGAAACTACTTCGAGGACGGGATTCTGACCAAGCTTTCTCCTACAGAAAGGGATGCTTCATCAACCTCTTGGGGTGCTGTATTGCAAATTTTCTGTCACAGGGAGAACAGCATGATTTCAGCTATAGTGTAAAATTAACAATGTCAGATTTTACCTTATTTCTAACGCTTTCCATTACAGACAGTGAGGAAGCAGAGCATGAACAAATTCATATTTCAAGGAATGAGAGATTGGCTTCAGTGCTCAGTTAACACTGTCCAAGGGAATGCCCTCTTTTTGGGAGAAGTGTTTTAACTGTATAAAAATCTAAACAGTTCACTTTAGAACTGGCTTGCGTACAGCTTTTCCATAATAACTATTTGTGCCTATTTTCTGCCTGAAGAATTTCCATAATTTTAGATCCGAGAAAAACATGACTCATAATGGAAGTAGTGACATAACATGAACTCTAGCAATTCTCGGATAACGGAAGAGAACATACGATAATTGCAGTAGTTATCAGCGTTCTACCTGGAGACCTGGCTGGCTAAATGGATTACCCTTTGCCTTGCCATCCTTGAGACTACACTTGGATTTAAGTTCTGACTGGGGTGACTAGAAAATCATTCTGACCACTGATGTGAGAAATGCCAAGGTAAAATGTGAGTGGTGATCTCAGAACAATTACTGTAATGAATGCTTCATGCCCCAATCCCCCCACACAGCAACACCTATATTCTGCATGCAAGTCACACAAAACCTATGTTTCTAAATAAAAAAGAGAATGGTATCAACCTACAAACGAATATCAATAAACTAAGAATTATAAATATAAATAAACTATGCTTCAAAATATAGAGAGGGATAAAGATGATGTGAGAGAGAGAAAGAAAGAGAGAGAGAGAGAGAGAGATCCTTGGCTTGGGCCTGGGGTGAGTAGAGTGCTTGCTGTGCAGGCATGAGGACCTAAATTCATATCCCCAGCCCCCATGTAAGAGTTCAGTTTGGTGGTGCACATCTATCACCCCAGAATTGAGGACAGGGGACAGAAATAGACTTGCTGGCTATTTCGTCTAGCCAACATGGCAAGCTCCAGGCTTATTGAGAGATTTATTCTCAAAAGAAAGTTGGTGAACAATAGAGTAACACACCTATGCAAACCTCTAGTCTCCATTTATGTACAAATGGGCATGTATACCTGCACACACAGGCATACATCGCACACACACACACAGGCATACATCACACACACACACACACACACACACACACACACACACACACACCCTACACACAAAATCCTTGGCTATTTAACCATTGACATCCTTTTAAACTCTATACTGTTATGATAAATTAATGCCTTTGTCACAGTCTACCTAGTCTAAGAAAAATGTAAATTTGCTAGTGTTTAAACAAAAAACATTTTAATCTTTGAGTAAATTGTCTTTGACGATAAGGGATGCAAAACCTAGAAATGTTAGACGTTAAGCAGCCTGATGGATCTAGACATGAATGAGATGCAATCAAATGACACCTGAAGAATGCTATGACCTCCTCCCCCTCTCCTGCCCCACCCCAGTAAATGAAGAGTTAACAGGCTTAGAGTGTTTTATGTTAAATTACAAATTGCAGCCAACTCCAGGTTTCATTTAAAGTGAATAATTCATTTGTACCTTAAATTCCTTCTCTGATGTAGAGCACAGCTTCCAACAACAGGTGCTTCTCCATATAAATGATTTTGTTGATTCTGTTGGAGAAAGGCTGACTAGAAGCAGAGAGGAAGCAGGAGATATTTTTCCTTTTATGTCAGAGCTAGATTCGTCTTTAAAATATTCCAAAAACAAATACCCTTGTAAAAAAATTTAATATTCTGGAGAAAACAAGACTTCTTCATCAGAAATAAATCTGAAACCACCAAATAATATCATATTTATTCTTCACAGTGAATTATATACAATGTCTCAGCCTCCACATTTTAAACTATGTAGAAGCCAAACTTTCACCTTAACACAATTCAAGTGTTTACTGCAGACTTTCTACAAGAATTTAAGCTTCATATAAAATGCACCAATTAAAGCCACCACTCCCATTTTCTGTGGACAATATTATTGGCTCCTCTATTCGAACTTCCATTTTTTATTTAATTCGGTTGGAGATTTATTAGCAAACCTGAAACCTTAAATCATCGAAGTAAATGCAGGAGAGAAATTGCCAGCGTAGCTAGTAAGCCCTGCGTGTGAGGGGGATTTTCAAGTATTGCTCTTTTTGAGATTTTTGATTAGCACGCTATGATTGCAATCACTAATTCCTTTCTCAAGGGTCACACAATTGTTCAGATGAGCTAGAAATCACAATTACAAAGCAAAATGAAGGACACAAGCTGATGGTCCCTTATGCTGGGACCCAATCCTCTTGAACACACACTGCATGCCAAAAATTGCTTTTCATCAATTCTCTATTTAATAGTAATATTTTATGATTTTGCATTTTCATTGAAAAATCTCATTAGCCTACACAACATCTGGCTGCACGAGTTTTCACAGAACCAAAAGTCTTGTTTTCTAGCTCCCAAACCTCAGAACTTAAAATAAAAATGTTAAATGCTCCGGTTGATGTTTGCTTAAAGTGAAGGTTCCCAGGTTTTGCCTGTTAATCTGCTGCCCTTTGGCAGACCTGAGCTCCACAAACACAGAAAAGGAACGAATGAGAACAAATCCTCTGAAATTCTTCTGCTATAGTATTGGAACTAAAAATAATGGAAAGAAGGAAAGAAAGAAAGAGAGAGAGAATGAGAGAGAGAGAATGAGAGGAAGTAAGGGAGGGATGAAGGGAGGGAGGGATGGAGGGAGCGAAGGAGGAAGAGAGAGAGGAGGAAGGGAGGTCAGCTGGGAATGAGTAAGTAAGTACATCAGGATATTTCTTTCTTTCACAATGTTTAGGGATTAGGAAGGGAAAGTTTAATTTTAAACAGAAATTTGAATTGTGGGTTATTCCCCATGCAGCTAACTAAGGCAGAATTCAGTGGGACAGAGGGGACTGGGAATGGAGGATAAAGGCGGCAGATTTGCCAAGGTTACTGCTGTCCAAGTCTGCTTTGCAAATCACTAAGGAAAAGGAAGTTTGTCTGCTTTCCATGCCAGTTGTCCGTGAGCATTCTCTGTCTGGTGAACAGGCTAGAACCAGCACAGTAGCACTTTAATAAATATTAGCCTTTGGGGAGTGTCTGTGCTCCAAGTTCTCTTGGCTTATCTACTGACTCTCCAGTTTCATCATAAAAGCATGATATTAAACAGTTCTAGAGATGGCAGGATCTGGCTGCTGAGGTCTTAGGTCTAAGTTCCAGCTGGGTTTCACTGTTTGTCAGCTGTGTGACAAGGAGCAAAGTGTCCTTTCCTGTGCCTCAGTTTCGTCATTTAGAAAATGGTGATATGGATCTCCTTCAGAATGGAGTCACTTAAATGCTTAAAAGAGCCATGTCTCCAGAGGTAGATACTTGTATTTGTCCTTTATGGTCAGTGTCACTTTTCTAGACAGATAGCACATATGCATAGTGCAAAGAAGCCTGAATCTACTAACAACACACTTTAATTATAAGCCTATTTCCCTCCTTACCTGCTTTGCTCTAAACTTGTTTGGAAATGCAGGATATATTCACTGCTCCTTATCTACCTCTTGAGTCCATTCCAAGGAGTTTTCCGCAACCACCTCCACTCAAAATCAGCACGCCCCACACATTGCTGGCATCCAGGATTAATGGAGAGTCCTCAGTTTATTGATGTGACACTTGTGTGAGGTCTCTTGTTCTCCTTAAAAGTTTTGTTTCCCTCCCTTTACAGGTCATCATCCTTCTGTGTCTGCTTTCTCCTGACAGTCCTCTTTCCTTGGGTGCTGTCTCATCTGACAATAAAATGTTTGATAGCTTGGTTCTTAGACCTCATCTCTTTTCTATGAGCATCCTAGAGAAATCTGCCCTGTCTCATGGGTTTGCACGTCATTCACATGAACATATCTCCCAAGATCACATCCCTGATTCTAAAGGTAAATGCAATCCAAATGCAGAATGCCTCAAAATAACCATCTCCCAAATCCACTCCTCAGAGAGGGTTATGCTTGTACAGTAGGGTAGGACACTCAAGCTATGGTAGGCATGCTTTATCTAAACTCCCTGACCCTTCCTTACTTTACCTAATTTTTATTCCTTAGAACTAATCATAACATAAAATGCAATAAGGGTTGTAATCTTGGTGGCTCTGTGCTTCTCAGACTTCAAGATTCACGAAAAGTAGAATTATATGTATTTCGTTCAACAATGAATCTGCTATATTTTGACCAATTCCTGTCTCATCATGGGCAGGCCATAAATGTATGTGAAATGAATAAATACTTCTCCCAACACACATTTTAATATAATATTTTCAAGTCAGTCTTCAGGGGATAGTCGTAAAATCATAAAGAACATCTGGTCCTTGCTATGAGGTGACTTACGTCTCCCCAAAATTCACGTGTTGAAGTTCTAAGTGCCAGTATAACTATAGTTTCAAATGTCTTTTGAAGAGGCAATTAAGATTACATGAGATCCCAAGGGAGTACTCCCAATCTAGTAACCCTTGTGTCCTAGAAGACGAGCACAGAGAAAGGCCTCATGGGGACACAGAGGGGATGCCACCTGCAACCCAGAGAGAGGCCTCAAGAGAAATCAAACCTCCAACACCCTCATCTCAGACTTGCAGCCTCTAGGACTGTGAGAAAGTCTATGTTATGTTGATATTACATCTCTGGCAGACTGTTACAACTTTGTGTGATCATTATTTTAAGGAACATCTTTTTGTACTTATTTTTAAACAAGCACAGTAGACCATATGAAACACATCCCTCCACCAGAATGTAGGTTCTGATGTGTTTATGCCTGGGGCACAAGATGACTGCTCATCACCTATTATGGTAATATTAGCACTCTGGATACCGAGGCTGTTAACTCCTTCCCAGTGCAAAATGGTGCTGATCTAATTGTAGGATTCAGTCTTCATAGTTGATGACAGTATTGTAGAGAGAAAAGCTAAGACTAATGTTGGGTTCTTTTTTGTACCTATCAGCTCTTGAATTAGTGAGTTGGCTCTCTATCACACTTTCAATGTGATCAATCAACTGTTTTTTTTTTTTTAATCACTAGTTATTTTTCAAGTTTATTGCTGGCTGATGTTTAGGGTATGAAAACAGAGATGGTCCCTTTATCAGCTGACACATATGCCCTTGCATACACATGAACATGCAAGCAAATGAGCACATATACATAGAGGGAGGAAAAGGAAGTTATTAGCAGCACAATCCCTTCTGAATTTTAGAAATGCTACTTGGTAATTATGGAAGGGAAGGTCAGAGACAGGTGAGGTGGAGTGAGGCTTTCAACAAAGTCTAAATGAAATGAGATAGCAGAAGAAGATAAGGTAGCTTGGAAAATTAATTATAAATGTGAAATAATAATATGGAGGAGTTCTTATTTAATGGCCACAGTGAGTCATGCATTGTCTACACACTCCTGAAATCTCTTGCATCCTTGAGATCCCTCCACACTGTAGTGGCTCTATTGCTCCTGCTCTAGATGAGGGCTCTTAGGTAAGCAGAAGTTGTGGGATGCACACAGGGGACTACAGTTTGGGCCACAAAGAAGTCAGATTCAAACCCAGGGCATCAGACTGCATGATCCTTGTTCTTAATGCCTATATCGTATATTGGTAGGAGGACATGTGGAAATGGAGAGAAAGGCAGTTTTGTGTACCTCAGGGACCTAGGCTTGAAGCCAGGCTAGCTCTGCAGCCCAATATGAAATACCACTCTTGGTCTCTTGGGCTTCAAATTAAACAAAGGGGAGAGGAAACTTTAAAAGTCTTGGAATGTATTTTGCGGGCTTATTGTGAGGAATGAAATAATAAGCGTAAATTGGATGTGCAGCGTGTGGTACAAAGGAAGCAAGAATGTAGACAGAAGCAATTATGGGTACAGTTCATCGAAAATATTCCCTTGGTAGTCCATGTAAGAGGTGATTGCTGTGTAGGAAAGTGGGTGGGAAGGTAGGGAGAGACGGGGGTGGTGACATTTAGGAAACAGAGATGATCATTTCTGGTTGTTTTCCATTTCTGAAAAACCTTTTGGAAGTAGAAACCAAATTCTCTTTCCTTATTCCTTGTAGTTTTATGACAAATCTTATTATCTCCAGTATGTGTAGTGGAGTTGTAAATAGGACACATAATACATGCTGATGTGCAGAGGACAGAAGGACTTCATTTTATTGGTAGCTAGTCTGCTGTCCTCATAAGCTCTACTCCATGAGTTCACAGTGAAAACGTTTTCCATTCTTCTTCAGCTGAAAGCTCAGCCTGTTTACATTTCAGGTAGCACCGTCTTTAAACAAAAATTTAAAGACAGTAATTGTAGACTTTTGAGTCATTTTCTTTTTCTTTTTGCCTTTCATTTTTTTTCTCCATAAAACAGCATCCAGGTGTATACTTCCAGTCAGGAGAAAGCCACTGAACAGGACACTTCCAGGAAGAGGCCGAGGAGACAACAGATTCTTCTGCATTTTCCAACCATGCCCACCACCAATAGTTCAGGGCTACAGAGGTGGCTGTTTGCTATTTCCACTGTGTCTGGGGAATGAATTTATACCCTCTGAGCTCCCTGCTTTCTCCTTTCTACTTTGTATACTGGGATAATAAGTGTTATACCAGTTAACCTCCATTGAGCCTTTGAGGCCATAAAGGAATCAAAGAACTTCCCCAACTGGTTAATATTGTGCTCCTTGTGGAACTCTAGATAACTATAGC
This sequence comes from Eospalax fontanierii, assembly GCA_035773235.1. NCBI lineage: Eukaryota > Metazoa > Chordata > Mammalia > Rodentia > Spalacidae > Eospalax > Eospalax fontanierii. Next base: position 17,045,988 of record CM069545.1, read on the forward strand.
CACTGTGCACTACAAAGGATGCATTTAGAAGTATACTAAACTTTGTTATGTGCAGTTTATCATGGAGTTTTGGAAATAATGTATTGATGAGACAAAGGAGAATAAACCTTAGAATGAAAAATAGAAATAGATCTGGTTGTATCTATCTATAAATATATGGCAAGTTTTGAAGGTGCTGAGACTAGTTTTATGTAGGTAACAAGATATTCTACAAGGAAATTATACAGAGCTTGTTCTTTCTTGAGGCAGACCTATATGCATGTTTGTCTGAAATTAGCAATAAGCTTTAAATCACCAAACTCTTAGGTTTGGGTCTGACATTTATAGGATATGGGAAGTCTTTAAGAAACACTTTATTTCTAAGTCAATATCTTGCTTGGTCGTTTCATCTTTTGAAGATGAAAATTGATTTTTCTCAGTACTGCAAATAGCCTGCTCCCTTCTTCCATCACAGTGAAGAGCCAGGCACAGAGGGAAGACAATTTGCAAAACCTGGACCACGACTATGGCAGCTACATGCTGATCCAGAGTGGCCATCCACACAGGAGAGAAGGACTAGCGGCTGCGTCAATGTGGCAAAATTTATAATCATTTTCTTCTCTTATTATTGACAAATCATGGAGTTCAATAGTACTCTGTGACAAGCCATCAAAATTATTTAGCTTAATTTTATTTCAGGCAACAAATATAAAGAATTGGTTAGATGTGCCTTCAAAATAGCCCAATATGTTGATTTATGATAGATCTTTTCTCCAGGAAGAATTAACCATTGAGCAAAGATTAAATTTCTTGCTATTTAATGAGTTCTATATATAAAAAAAAAAGTTAAGGCAGAGGAATAGAAAGTATTGTTTACCAAGCATCATCTTACCTTACTGGAGGAACTGAGGAGATAATTTAAAGAAAAGATTAAAGTACCCTCTTACAATGTCATATGTAGATTTTATGAAAAGAAAAGAAATACTTGATATAGTTTAAGGGATATATCCTGTGCTCAGCCCTCTAGTGGGTGCTCAGGTCTCTAGGTAATTGTGTGAAGGATGAAGAAAACCATGAAAGAATATCACTATCACCTTAACCATGAGAAAAGAGCAGGTGATCTCAAAGTCAAAACTAGAGCCTGTGAGAAAGCAGATGTCATAGGGCAGACAGGAGGAGAAAACAGAAATGACAAACCCTTCAAGGAGGGATAGGATACATTATTAGTTTCTGTCTTTTCCCCTTTGCTATGACAAATACTTGACACAAATACTTGACAGAGGTAACCTGAGGAAGGAAGGATTTCTGTTAGTGCACAGTTTCAGTGAGATTGCAGTTCATTTTAGCACAGAAGGTGTGAGGGTGGCAGTGGTTCTGTCCAGGGTAGCAGGTATTTAAGGTGCCTTTTCATATGGTGACAGACAAGGAAGCAAAGCCACAGTTAGAACTAGAGGCAAATATAACCTGCAAAGACCCAGCTCTAGTGACTTAATTCCAGTAGTCAGGCTCTGACTCCTAAAGGCTTGATAGCTTTCAAAATAGCACCAAAAGTTAGACAACAACATGAGCTTGTGGAAACAGTTCAGATTCAAACCAGAGCAGAAACATAGACACTTCTGCTTTTGGTAGGCTATGGGGAAATCTACCAAAGGGAGAGAAGAATACATTTTATTAAATCATGTTTAAATCATATTTTATCAATTCTTTAAGAGTTTCATGCAATATATTTTAAACATATTCATTCACCTCTCTGAGATTCACCTTCATGTCCCTACCTACCCAGGTTTGTATCTTCAATTCTTGTAAAACCCATCTTGCCCAAACACTCTTGGGTGTGGCTCCATCCCCTGGAACACTGTTGATTTTTATTTTACTTATGTGTGGTGTGTGTATGCCATGAGTGTATAGTGCCAGTCAAGGTCAAATGAAGGCCCTGGTGCCAATGGTGCTGATGTTACAGGCCATTGTGAGCTGCTTGACATGGGTGTTGGGACCTGAACTCAGTTCCCCTGGAAGAACAGCAAGCACATGTTGCTGAACCGTCTCCCCAGCACCAATTGTATGAATTCCTAAGGACTGGGCAGGGCTAGCATGACGGTTTAGAATAACTGGTAACTACAGGCATAAGGAAGGTCCAGGCCTTCTGTCATGTTAAAGACTGAAAAGAGAACAGAACAGTGGCACAGTGGTGTGCCTAGTGATGGGTAGCCCCTTGGAGACAACACAGAAGCTCTTCTGCATCTTCAGAGGCTTCTCCTATTTGGAGCAGAAGCCATAAGCTGCTGAGGGAGGAGTAGAAATTTTCTTATCATATGGAACAGTAAAAGATTCAATAATCCTGAGGAAATGTTGAAAACAAACACCTTCTATTCTGGGTAGAGTGAGAAGAGAACTCTCATGGGCCAAAAACCTTACACAGATACCCAGAATGCATCCGGTGTTGCTTTTAAAGGGGCAGGAAAGGCTTGTCTACTGAAGGTTTTCTGGTTATGTCAAGGGGAAGGAAGGAAAGAACTAGAATGGTGAAAGATCCCTACATGCAAGGCCAATGCTTACAGGACCTTCCTAAGGCAGGACTGTGGGACCAGTGAGACCTGAGGGACACCCCACTGGAATAGCTCACTGTTATGGTTTAAACCTGGTATGTCCCACATAGACATACGTATTTGGACATCTGATCTACAGATGATGACGATGTTTTGGGAACTTGTAGAATCTTTGGGGTAGGAAGCATGATACTAGGTGCTAGTTTTTGATAGATATAGCTTCCAACCCAAGGTCTCTGCTTCCTGTCTGACAGGAAGATATGACCAACATCAAGTTCCCAGTGCCATAGTCTGTGCCCTTGAAGCCCCCATTTCTTCCTCATCATGATGGACTGTACTCTCTACTCTATAAGCCAAAAAATCTTTCTCTCCCTTAAGTTGTTTATATATACAATTGAAACAACAGAATAGCATCTAGTGCTCCCACCTAGGATATAATAATATAAACCTAGGATATAATAGTAAGCAATAACAATCAACTTCTAGACTTTTCTAAAAATAATCCATTATTATTCTGAGTGTTCTTATATAATGTGTGTGTGTGTGTGTGTGTGTGTGTGTGTGTGTGTGTGCTTATAGAGATCAGATGAAAACTTTTAGGAGATGGTTCTTTTCTTCCACCATGGATTTTTGGGATCTAACTCAGGGTACCAGTCTTGTATAGCGAATGCTTTTATCTACGGAATCATTTCACCACCAGATCAATCAACTTCTAGAATAAGGATAAGAATGGACTAAGTGTTCAGGTGCTGCTGATATCTAAGAATGGGGTACAAATGGTCAAAAATATCTTGTAACATCCCAGATTCACACTAAGGTCAAACCAAAAACAGCCCACCACTGAAGAATTTAACTACAATGAGATCCAAACCCAGCCTAACAGCAGGATAGACTGACTCAGCCCCCTATAATAATCGGCCTCAGCGAACAATGTACATGGCCATTTCTAGCTGTCAAATCCTAGTGACTTCAATGTTTTCTATTCTTTTATTCCTAATGTTCAACATTCAGTTAAAAATAGAAGGCACAGAAAAAGCAAGCAAAAATATTCCTAAATAAGTCTGAGTTTTTATTAAGCTGTCTTGAAAAGAGACTGACTGTTACACAATAGTTACAATGGGCTATAATAAAAACTTTATATATTCCAATGTGTAACAGCAATATTGCATACACAGAAGAATGAGAATCATTTCTGCCTGGGGGAGGTGTCAGAGAAGGCAAATAAGAGAGGTTAAATGGACTGAGTCACGAACACAAATGGGCCAAGCGTTTCAGTGAAGGAACTCCTTTTACAAAGGCATGAATAGATGGAAAAGACATAAAATATTGGCAAATTCACAGTTAGGCCAATACAGCCTTAGGGGAAAAACAGTTGTCTCATTGTTTGATGCTTTTTCTATAGTATCTTTGAATGTGCATCAGTATGCGATGCTAATTATTCTCAGATAAAAGGGAAAAGATTGACTATATGCTGGAGGTACAGTGACACATTACCAGAGATGTCCCTAGAAGAACATTTCCAGAGTACCTGGGGCCCAATCATAAGCCAGCATTGGCAAGTTCAGGTTTACAGGATACTGGTGATTCTGATGTTTAATTTAAAAGATATTCCTAAAGTACAAACACCTAACACATATCCCAAAGTGGAATATTGGCATACATTTAAATACATATCCATGAATGCCTCTGATGACAGATGATATCAAATATATATTTTTCTTTTGTTTTGCTGAAAAGTTGAACTATAAAAATTATAACACTTTTTGAGACTGGAGGGATGACTCAGTGTTTAAAAGAACTCGTTGCTCTTAAAGAGAACCAGAGTTCAATTCTATCTCAGTGGTTACACTGGCTGTTCTTACAAAGGACCCAAGTTTGATTCCTAGCACCCACATGGAAGCTAATAACCATCTGTAACTCCAGTTCTGGGGGAATCCAATGCCCTCTTCTGACTGACATCTGGGGGCATTGATTGACACAGGTGCACTTACATACATGCAGGCAATATACTCACACACATAAAAAAAATAATAAAGTATTTTTTTAAAACTGTGACACTTTTAACATTTCTTGTTAATGATAATTAGTTTCTGTATTTGAACCACATCATACATATTTACATATGTGTTTTAATGGGATATAAATATTACAAACTTTTAGAAATCATCCAGAATGAAGCTGGACCATGAGAGCTTTGGGATATAAAGCATACTGAGGAGATGGTGCAGTCATATGAAACTTTCCATTGCTTGAAACTGATTTTCATTATGAAATTTAAGACGGGAAAAGCTGTCAACTTAGTTTTGACTCATCTCCCCACTTTTTCTGTGAGGAAGCTGACTCCCTTCAGGAGGTCTCAACACACACAAGGGAAGAAGTATGGGTTCCACTCTGGGGAAGCTGTGGAAGGTTGAAATTTCCACTGAGATCTCTGATCTGCATCTCAAGGAAAGTGAGGAGACACTCCAAACCATCTATTGCTTTTGTTTGAACATGGCTGTTCTACCAAATTCATGAAGAAGTTATTCCCAGTGCCCGGTGGTAATAGCACTAAGAGGTTTGAGACTCAATCTTACAACAGTGTTAAGAGGTGGGACCTCTTAATGAGAAGTAATTAAATTTAAACAACTTATTAGCGTGAGCCTCCATGACTGAATCCTAGTAACTTCCTAAGGAGATCTCTCACTCCTTGTCTCTCTCTTACTCATTCTCTTGCTCTTTCTTCTCTCTATATGTGTATAATATATATATATATATATATGCAGTGATAGATGATAGATGATAGATAGATGATAGATAGATAGATAGATAGATAGATAGATAGATAGATAGATAGACTGATTGGAGCAAATTCATCTGTCCTATGAGAACAACTATGGTATAGAGCAAAAGAAATTATACTTGTCCAGGTGAATTAATGTGGGAATCTCAGAATCTGGAGGTATAATACCCAAGAGGAAGCAGTTCAATAATGATCATGACACACTTCTTCAAAAGGTCTCTGCTAAAAAATGTGCTAAATCAAGGCACAGCTGCCATTAAACACAAAACAAAGAAGATGCTGAGGTCAGAACTTCAGCTGAGCCGATGGTGGCTCCTGGCACAAAGCCAAAGCTCTTTAAGAAATGACTCATATTACATTTTCTGAATGATCTAGACACAGAGTCACTACCATTACAATGGACAATACAGGAGGTTCAGTAAAAACGGCCTCAGAAGCTATGAAAGAATGTGCTCCTGATACCTGTTTGAACTGCCCTGGTACTCTGAGGTTCTGAAATCTGTCTTCCTGTCCTAGCTCCTGCTGTTGCATTTTTCAGTGAAGTCAGCTTCCTGGTGTGTGATTAGCATAAAGAGCATCATGGTGACTTCAGAATACCAACTTCTCACTACAGTTTCAATGTGATGCTGACCCTCAGCAGTGTAGGGTCCACTTGACCATCTGTGGGGCAGACATAAGTCACTGGATCCCCAGTTTGATATTTCCACAAGGTATTTAAAACATGGAGTCTCCGCAACCTTCGTCAGTTGACCCCTTCCATTTTCATGGTCATCATTTCTGCTAGTCTCAAGGAAGTTGCACTGTTCATAGAAGCTAATTTCCCTCTGGTCTGTTTTAGTCTGGAGAGGCACAAAAGGATGGGGAAGGTCCCAAGGTTACATTATGCAATGCCACACTCTCTACTAGCTTTCTTTCTTCTGTAGACAAAGTGGTCTCTCCAGTATCTTCTGCTCTCCAGGTGACTCATTTTTATGCTCCGCCCCTTTGTAATTAATATACAAAGGAAGTTTTACTTGCAAAAACTTTGCATGGAGGGCATACTTTCTAGCAAAATGTCTTTTTTTTTCTTTTCCTTTTTCTTTTTTTGGCATGTGTATATGTGTAGAGAGTATGTATTTGTGCTTTGTATGTAGGTGGAGGTCAGAGGTTGATGTCAGGTGTCTTTCTCAATTTCGTTTTACTTTATGAACTGAAGAAGGATCTCTCACTGAACCATGTTGTCTAACTAGCCAGTTTGCTCCAAGGATGCCCTGTCTTTGTCCTCCCAGTACTGGGATTGCAGGTGATTCAACACACCCACTTAGGAAAACTGGGTACGTCCCTGAAGGATCCTTTACGAAAAAGAAATTACTTTCTTGGTTTTGTAGTGTTCTGGGTTAAATATAAGAAAGTGAAAAGAAAGACCAGGTAGACTGTCAAGACGTGTCCTTTACAGAAGTCTCCGAGTGGTTATCTGATACTTTCTCATAACTACAGAAAATATCTAACATAACCTGGTTCTTTTCTATCTCTAAATGATGGTACTCTTTGAATGCTGAAATTGAAATTCCTAAGTTGGTAAAGACAGTTTTCCTGAGCTGTGCGCCACTGAGGCGGTTTTCCACTCAAGCTCAGTAAAGGGATGTGTGTCCTCCCTTCAATGCTCAGCTCAGTAGACAATAAATAAACCACTCTTTAGAAATTACCTCTTCCTATGTACTAAACGATACCCTGGTGCCCTGTAAGAGTTCATTTCCATCACTGTAAAAATTAATTCACCTCATATAGTAAGCAATCTACTTCTTTAAAGTAATTTTGTTATAGGATCAAAGCCAACACTCTTCTACAATGAAAATTTCTCATGAGAGACACAGCACGAACATAAATCTTGAATTATGAACTTCATTCCTTTGACTCCTGATACTATTTAGAAAAACTGACAGCTTTTATCACTTACCAATACTTATTAAAAAGCAAATAGCGCCAATATCAAAAGACCCTTGGTATAATTCTCTCATAAAAGAAGAGTTATAATGATTGATAGGAGTTGTCAGGTGGCTCCAAACTCAGGGGTGTTTTCCTGTGTCCATGTGTTTTCAGCAAGCATGTGTGGATCATGGAGCAGAAATGTGAGGTCAACTTTGTGAAACTAAGGACCCAGAACTACATTCAAAGCATCATTAAGTTGCTTGGCTGAAATCTTCCATTGAAAATCAAAGCACACTCAGAAGATACAAGACACAGATGATATTTTGCTTTGTTAGATATAATGACCATGAAATGTTATTGTGCATTTTAATAACTGGTATTTAAAGCAAAGTCTTATAGTTTGCAACTTTTAATCAGATGAGAGGTATTATCTTCACAAAGTATTTTTACTGTTCTAGCAAGGCCTTTCTGCTTTCTATAGGAAAATGTTTCTTTGTCCCAAAGGTACCAAAGATATGTCTTAAATTGAAAGATGGCTATGGCAGACCCCAGGTTCAGCCCCTGTTGTTTACATAAATAGGACTTTTCACTGGTAAGCAATTAGCCATTCATGACATCTGACATTGTTGCCAATGCTATCAGAGTATCTAATTAAGTGGACTTATGCACATGACACTCCATGATGCAAGGGACTCAAAATACAAATACATTTCCTGGGTCCTGAATGACACAAATCCAATTCTTGGGTGGAAATTCATTACAATTTGGTTATGGATTCAGTTTCAATCCCTTTGAAGAAGCAAACCACTGGTTTTCTAAGAAATTTAATTTGGTGTTCTTAGACTTTCTTTACCCTCTGCACTATTTTTTTATATCCATTAGCTTACAGTGATTAACAAAAATAGGCCAGTGGGTTTGGTTTAGGCTGATTTCTATTTCAGTCTTAAAGAACAGGAAGCACTGGTCCTGGAGAGCAGCTGAGAATTGGATTTGCTTGACTTGATCAAGATGGCAGCATATGCACAAAGTGGTTCCCCAGCCTCCCTCCCCGTGGATGGCTGGACACAGGAGAGGGAGTAGGGGCTCAGGTTCGGAGACTCAGGGAAGGGAGTGTGCATTCCCATCCCAGTCCCCTATCTTACTGGCTGTGAGAACTCTATTGGCAGGTGACTCTCTGAGGCTGCTCTCCTCATCTAGGTTAGAAGTAATTCCTGCTTCTAAGAGTTGTCATGGAGAGACAATGAAGGAGCAGGTCAGATAAACAAGGAGGATGCCGGTCCCTACTCCACATCTCTTTTCCACTTCTGGAACTTTTGAATGTTCTTCTTTCCCTCCCTGCATCCTTCTCTCCTTCTCTCCTCCTTTTCCTCTCCTTGTCCATTTCTCATTACACACACTCGTGTTTTAGACACTAATCAGGTATTCATCCATCCATCCATCCATCCATCCATCCATTTGTGTAGTTATCATCTATCTACCTACTTAGATGACCCAAAACAGTCTTCCTACTCCCAAACTTTTACTATCCTCTAAGTGAAAGGAGGAGAGACAGAGACAGAGAAGAACTAAGTGCTTTTGACATAAAAATGTTTAAGAATGGAAAGCTGGGATGGCAGGAAAAACATTTGGAAGGATCACTGAGTCGATTCTGGGAGTAAGAATAGCCCCGGCTGAGCTGATAGAGAGCGGTAGGTAGCTTGATGAAGGAGTATGAATGGCTGGAAGAGCTTGTGACCAGCAGCACATGCAAAGGCCCAGAGGCCCAAGAAAGCCCATAGTGCATGTGCCTGACCTCTGGCAGGACACAAAATCGAGCTTCAGCAA